>JASKUP010000066.1:4228690-5638254 GCA_030448955.1 Trichopoda pennipes
GAGCCCATAAGGAGGCCCTCCTTCTGCAGATATATCCTATTATCAATGCAAAACTTAAGAATACGTAAGTAAAAATAATTCCTTCTCAATATTCGTATTTTGTTTTATTACCTGTCATTTTTCCTCTACAATTCTCAAAGCTAAACCTACAGGAATACTTGGAAAAAGTGAAACTACATCAAATGAAAACAATCTATCATTAGCTTGTATATTTATTCTCTTGGTTTTTTCCTTAAATTCTAACGAATTTCTAATATTATATATTGATTGTCCTGTTATTACCTTAAGAATATTCGTTATATACTTACACAGTCCGTAGGCCGTAGGCCATTAGTCTTAAGTCTATTTCTCTCCATTACTGAAATGATATCTTTTTTAAAAAGTTCATCAACTAAAACATTGTTTGTTTTTTGCAGTTTAGTAGTATTCTATTATTAGTAGTATTTCTATTATTTCAGAAGGTGATTTTAAACAAAAAGACAAAAATGAAAACCAATCAACTAGACAGAACATTAACAAATTAATTAAGTAAATTTATACTGTCTTTAATTGCAAAGTAGGTTGTTTGGTTATAAAAAATCACTTGAATAAATTCATATTATCAAATGCAATTAGAATTACGGAAATATTAAAAATATCGTAATGGTGTTCTGAATACAAAAAAGTGCTTATAAAAGTTTTGCGGAAACGTGTTGAAAAAGTATTCATCAAGCCACTAAGAAAGCTTTTCATTAACTGAAAATACAAATTTTAATGGGTTAAAACATGTAATCGGTTTTTACACGAATTTTGACTTTAAGAGCAGTGCCGTAAACCAAAGACACTCATTTAGCTTATAATTGGTGAATTTAAATTTGTCTTATTTTTGGTTTGATGCACAACATATATTATTTCTTATTGTTTAAACGTTATATGGTAAAACTTCATATTGTTACGTTTATACCTTCTATAAACGTTTTGTTGTGAGCTCTTTATTGAAAAATAAATAACACCAGTTTTTAGAGTTTTTAAATTAATAACAATTTTATTTACTTAACTGCACAAAGTTGACACTACAGAACAATTTACTTAAGATGCACGTCTGTACTTCATGAGGTTTATTTTTACACTGACTGACTATCCACTCAGACGCTGCCCTTTTATAATTGTCCATTAAAAGTCTAGAAAATTTAAGCATCTTCTACTCCCTTTGCATCACATTTTGTTGTTGTATGTTGTTTATTCAATGCATAGGCGCCTGTATGTCTGTGTATTTTTGTTTTTGTTTTTGTTTTTATACTGATAAAGTTTCTTCTTGGAATTTATATTAAGATATTTGTTATTGTCTTGTGTAGATAAGGTTTCTTAGAAAACTGCGCAGATGGCAAACAGCATACAGATTTGTTGTTGTCTTGCGCCTATAAAATTTCTACGCAGTTAGTAAACAGAAATTTGTCGTTGATTTGCATGCCACGCAGTTAATAAACAGCATATGAAATTGTTGTTGTTTGCGTGTATAAAATTTCTACGCAGTTTGTAACTAGAAATTTTGTTGTTGTGCACAAGTTTACTAAGCAAGCCACGTGGTTAGTAAACAACATAACCAGTAGTTTACTTTATAGCTTAATTATTTTCTTTTAAAACTTAAGCAAGACACATCCGTAACAATTTGCACATAAATGCTACAGAAAAAATACGTTTTCCAGTAACCAACTACTTTTTTTTTAAATTTTGGCGATAAAAATACTAATTCCAGCTTTAAATTGTAACGAAACAATCTTTATCTCCATTTTTATTTAAAATTAGAAAAATTCTATCTGTGAAAATAGATTCCTGTCTAATGAAAATTTCATTTCTTAAAGAAAACCCTTTTTTGTAAACCTTACAAGGTTGATTAGTGGTGCATTTAGCTAAAAGACTACTAAACTAAGCCAATGTCTTTTTCTTAACTGCCGTAACAATCAATACAACAATGATAATTGTTATTATAATTTAAAGATTCATTCACCCTCCCTCGTAGATTTATCAATTTACGCATGTTAAGAGCCAATTTTTGCTCATATAACACAGCTATTTACTATAGCTGATATATAGATGTATGGATGGATGGTTAAATAATTGAATGTTGTATGTTAAAAAATACATCATCATTTTCGTTATCTAAAACATATTTTTCTTTATTGAATTTGAAAGCAATATTTTGGTATGATGCAAGATTTCCATAAATTGTTAAATGATTTGCATGAAAAATGGTAACAAGAAACTGCAGCATTTTGGTTAAATATTTTTCCTACAGATTACACAATATCATCGTCTTTCTTTCCTTCTTTCTTTCTTACGGTAAAGAGATGAGCTAAAATAAAATAAAAAATGACTGTGTTTTTCCTCGATGACATAATTAAATAAAAGTAAACTGATTTTTTTTTAAATCCAAAAAAAAAAGGAATGAAAACTGAAAGTGAATTTAAATTAAGCGGAAATTTATGCTTTTTTTTCTTACTAGTTGCCTTCCATAATTTATTTTTGCGTTCATGCAGTCGCTGTTCATACTTGAACTCTTGAAAGCTAATTCTTTTCCCCATTTATTATTCACTGGCTAAAAGTTAAACTTTCTGTTAGTTGGTAGTTGTTCAGATGTAAAACAAAGAAATATAAATTTATAAATAAGAAAAGAAACAAAATTTAAAATATGAAGACAGAAAGATAAATAAAATCTTAAATAAAAATTTAAATGTGAATAAATGTGGAACGCCAATTTAGTAGAGGTCCAAAATATGAGCCTATAAACTTAACAATCACATCTCTATGACAACATCCTTTAACAGTTAACTTTACCCGTAACATATACGAGTTATGGTTGATATCAAAGGGAATGCACTCATTTTACATTCTAAATTTTATAGTTGGAAATAAAGGCCAAAGGGGTACCCTTTAAAATATGTTTTGATTTTTTACCTTTTGCTTTAGTGGCTACGGTAATGAAAGTTATGTTTAAAATTGAAGTTTCTTCTTGTTATGGCTTAAAAGATAGGGCCATGTACGTCAAAATCAAAGGACTATTAAATCACATTTTAAACTATTATGCTAGAAGCTGTTACATACGGTGTAAATATTTTAAGATCCTGCCTAGTAAAGTTCAAATGATAAGGTCATATTCGTAAATGCACATTACTATGGGCGCGCTCTATTAATTTCAATGTTCAACATTATGGTGGTATATATATATATAAAAATGGCAGTATAGAACTTTAAGTTGGCAACACTTTTTAACTAGCGGCCATTTTGTCAGCTGTCAAGTAATTTATCTTAATTTAACTTTAGCTTGGAGTGGTATTTCAACGTGAATAGAATAAAGCTTTTGGATATTACGACCAAAACAAGATTGCCTTTGGTACCGATTTTCTTAATGAAGCTCACTTTTGTTTTAATGCACATGCCAATAAATAAAACTGTCGTATTTGGAGTGATAATAATCCACAAGTGTATGTTGAGACACCGTTACATAAAAAAAAAAAAAACTAACTCTTTGGTGTGCTTTATGGACTGGTAGATTCATTCTTTTTTAAAAACGGTGATAGACAGACAATAGGGACCTCTATAGCACCATGATTTCTGATTTTTATGTTCATCATCTAAACAACCACGATGTGCTATGGCGGTCTTATGCTAGAAGTCATATTTAAATAATAATACCAGCAGAAGATTATCTTTAGGATAAAGTAAATTTCATATCAATTTAAAAAACTCATATTTGCTTTATTCCATTACAAACTTCTACACATCTACAGCAAATACCCTGTATTTAGTAAGACACACGCAATGTAAATTTTAAATATCTGCTTATGAAGGTTCAGAAGATAAAATCGTACTTTTTTTTTAATTAACGCTGCTATTCGGCACTCCATATTGTTTATAGCCTTTCATAGGCTTTGGTCGGTCCAGAACGACTTAGTTACATTGAACAATTCTTGACAGACGGCTTTTCTGTGCTTATAATTACAAGCATAATACTGATGAAAACTTACAGGGAATCTGCAAACACGTTAACTTTTTAATCTTTGTGAAAAATATTGAGCAAACAAACAAACTGATATCGACGAGTCGATGTTCCAGGCTCATACTCAGCACATTGCTTAACAGCGTCTATGTTTGCATTACTACGACCACTACGAGCGTATTGTGTAGATCATTTTTATTAAAAGAAAAATATCACAAAAATTCCAAGGATTTTAATTTCGACAATTATCAAAGCTTTAATTTAGTGATTTTTAATATATGTATTAATTTTTTTTGTTATTGAGATATAAAAATTTACATTACATGTGCGTAATGAGATATATATATTATCCGAATAGTATCTTTTTAAGTCAGAAATATATTGTGACGTTTATACCTTTTATAAACGTTTTGTTGTGAGTTCTTTATTGCAAAATAAATAACACCAGTTTATTTACTGTAACTACATAAAGTTGACACTACAGAACAATTTACTTCACGAGGCTTATTTTTACACTGACTGACCATCCTCTCAGATGCTGCCCTTTTATATTTGTCCATTAAAAGTCTAGAAAATTTAAGAATCTTCTACTCTCTTTGCATCACATCTTGTTGTTGTATGTTGTTTATTCAATTTATATGCGCTTGTATGTCTGTGTGTATTTTTGTTTTTATACTGATAAAGTTTCTTCTTGGAATTTATTTTAAGATATTTGTTGTTGTCTTGTGAAAATAAGTTTTCTTAGAAAACAATGCAGATGCTAAACCGCATACAGATTTTTTGTTGTCTTGCGCCTATAAAATTTCTATGCTGTCAGTAAACAGAAATTTGTTGTTGTCTTGCATGCCACACAGTTAGTAAACAGCACATCAAATTGTTGTTGTTGGCGTGTATAAAATTTCTACGTAGTTTGTAAGTAGAACTATTGTTGTTGTGCATACGTTTTCTTGGCAAGCTACGCAGTTAGTAAACAACATAGCCAGTATTTTGCTTTATTGCTTATTTATTTTTTTTTTAACTTAAGCAAGACACATCCGTAACAATATTTTAATCACTTAATTGACACATCAAATTGATTGCAGTTTTTATTTTTCTCATCCATTGTTCATTCACCTTTCAAAATAAAAAAAGGAAAGATGCGTTCATCATCAAATTAATGTCCTTGTTTATAAAAAATTCTACTAAAAGAAACGATTTTGCCCGACTCTACTGTTCACTACACTTTAAAAGATGCACATAGGGTATACAGTTTCAAACATTTCAAATCAATAAAATTAGAAAGTAAAAAAATTTATAAAATCGGTTCAAAAGTGATGCAGCTCTGAAGTATGAACAAATAATACACAAATTGTGTTAATCTTTTGAAATTAGGTTAAAAATCGGGTCTACTTATTGTGTGAAATTGTTATATGATTGAAAATATTTATTACTATTAAGTATTTTTGGTTTTTAAAAACCTTAATTTATAGTAAAAATTTTAAAACTGTAAACAGGAATAAAAAGTTTTTACTCTTTAAAAAATACTTCAATATTTGATAGTATATGGCTCCAATTGTGATATTTTTTATATTCAAATGTCATTATATCAAACAATCAACGTTCAATGACAATTTTGAGAACAGAAAATTTTTAGCGTAAAATTTGATGTCCCCAGATTTTTTAAGGAATCATCTCTCTTAAAAATAGCTTGTAGAAACAATTATCCGCGAATTATATGTATATAGTGAAATTTACAGATAAAAATTTAGAAACAGAGAAGAGCCGTCGCAAATTCAAGAACTTAAGAAATAAGTTAAGAGAAATACAATGGAGTGGCTGGGGATAGTAGAGCACACAAACAGTGATTTGACATATGTCTCAAGCTTTTAAAAGAGGCATCGGGTTGTGACTGGTGATGATAAATGCTATAACGGTAATCCAAAGAACAATTTTGTAGTTATAAAGTAGAAAAAATAACCGTCTCTGAAAAGGAATTTCGCAAATTTATTTCCTTTTCAAATTTTCTTTATTTAATCATCGCTGTTTGTGTGTTTGTGTGGTATAAAGTTTGTGATGCCTACTCTCCGTATTTAATTTAATAATATTGGCAATTCAAATTGGAAATTGGACAATATGGTTAGAATTAACGAAATATATTTTTTTATTATACTGCATGTTGCCGCCACAGCAAAATCGCTGGATGGATACCATTTGTATCGATTTATTATATGTCTTTTACTTCAGTGTTATCTCTAAGAAGAAAAGAAAGAAAAATACTTGCGGCATTAAGTGGCCATTTTGCATTGAAAAAAAAGAACGTTCGAGAAGCTTGCGCCCGGTGGTGATACAAAAAAGAACCGCATTTTATGCAAAAATATTAATTCAATTACAAACATAAAATCTTGTGAAAGGAACTGTCTATGTAACATTTAACTAAAAATAAATAAAACAAGTCAAAAGAAAGAGGGATCTATTAAATTGTCTTTTTATTTTTCGTGTTCAAAATTCGAAGAATATCATCACAGTAGGGCTTGGGCAGCTTCACCCGACAACACTGCATTTTTTGTCTTAGCAGTTCTACTATTTGACATTTGTAAATAATAATGTTTATTTTCATTTATAAGCCAGACGAAGAAGGCACAAACTCAGGAGAATATTTCAGTTCATTTTATAAAGCAAAATTATTTTAGAAAATTTATAAAAATTAGCCAAAAATAACTCTAACCCAAGTTGGGTTTGATACCAATGTAAAATAGAAATATGGTTAATAATAATCAAACATAATGTAGGGTAAATTTCCACCTCTAAGATATCGGCACACGTACACTTTTCTCAAAAAATGTTTAAACAGATTTTGCAACAACGTTATCTTCTCAATTTAACGCCGAGTTGTATTTTTCAGAGCGTCGGCTGTTTAAGAGTTATTTACTTAAGCCCAGTCATTCAAAGAAAATAATTCACCGGCGTTAAATCATAATTACGAGGCGGCCAATTGACATCGTCAAATCTAGAATATTTCCCACACAATAACTGAATTGTTTGAGTGGCTGTGTGACTTGTGCAGCTGTCTTGCTAAAACCAAAAGTCACTGATGTCAAGATTAGCCAATTGTGGCTACAAAAATGTGGTTATCATAGTTTGGTAGCTCAAAAAATTAACGGTGACGACGTTTCCTTGCACATTTTCGAAAAAATACATGCCAATCTGCCGTTTGACTACAAACCGCACATTACGGTGACTTTCTTACGATGTAATGGTTTTTCAAGTACTATTTGTGGATCAAGTGATCAATATGCTCTAACTTTGTTTGTTTACATAACCGCCTAATTGAAAACGAGCCCCATCGTAAAATATGAATTTGTTGATAAACCCGTTGTTTTCGTTCTGCTTTTCAAACAGCCACTTCACAACCTTTCGACGCTAACAGTGGTCGCTTGGGTTTAATTCTTAAACTTTTTAAACTTTATGCAATATGTCAAGCAAAGTGACTCTGGTGATGCCCAATTATCGCAAATATCGACGAGTTGATGTTCCAGGCTCATACTAAACACTTTCCTCTACAGCTGCTATGTTTGCCTTACTACTGCCACTACGAGTGTATTGGGTAGATCTATTGTTGGAAACAATACCGTAAGCCTTGAATAGATCGAATTTTACGAAGTAATAAAATGTATTTCCACTATTTTGATAATAAATTAAAAACAATTGAAATTCTTTGCTTAAGAGTGTAACGTTACGTAATAAGATTTACATCTGCACCTGGCAGTGCGCCTTAATCAGATGGTGGTCATACCACTGTGAGTGAAAAGCAGGGCACTCACGCCCTAGGAGGCCGAAGTCTAATTCTAGCAACAGGTCCTTCCTAGTAGCAATTTCAATGCTTCCAGAGCAGGGCTGCAAACCACTACTCTTTGCTGTAGAGCTGGAGACTATCCAACTCCTGTCCAGAACACATGACTAGCATGCTCACTGGATCTAGGATCATTCCACCAGGTAGTTGTTATTAAAAGTGAAATGATCCTGGCCACCATTAAAACAGACCTGTTGTAGGGCCGCGAAAACACAACCACCACGATACTCCCGAAGGGACAACCTCAATAATCAGTCAGAAAAACAGCTAAATGCCTAAAGAGACAAATAGCGGAAACTCTGCCGGCTACTGAATCCCGTGGAAATAACGTGGAGCTTCGACGAGTTAATGTTCCAGGCTCATGTTTGCGTTACTACGGCCACTACGAGTGTATTGTGTAGGTCTATTGTCAGCAACAATACCGTGAGCCTCGAATTGCTCGAATTTTACGAAGTAATAAAATGTATTTCCACTATTTTGATAATAAATTAAAAACAATTAAAATTCTTCGCTCAAGAGTGTAACGTTTAATCATTTGACAGAAACTTCAACTTTCTAACTTAAGATTTTCCAATCCGATATATTAAATATCGCTACGTATCTCGACAATCGCCATTTTAAAATTTTCACACAACACTGGACAAATGTTTAATTTAAAAAGTTTTAGAAATAATTTAAAAGACTTTTAAAATCCAAGCACATATCACTTTTTCAACCACTTTTATGAAAAACTTGGGGTGATTTTTTCAAAAAAAAAAGCACGACAAGTGCTGTTTAAGTCTTTTGGTGATTTTTTATAGACAACTATTCTGAAATTTTTTCTAGGTTAAAACAATTTCTGAAAATTTGTGTATATAATTTTGCTTGTTTTGTTAAAAAAGTGTTGTACCAAATATGGCTAGTTTTATCAACTTTGGTTTTTAATAGGAAATCAAAATCAAGCTTTCGCAAATCCGAATGAGTTTTTCGTTTCTTTCATTCGTGATAAGATATTTTTTATCGTCTCAAGTGGTAGATTCTTTATTGCCTTATAATTTGTCATTGTACCAAATCTTCAATCTTTGACATTTCCTATCATCATATTACAGTCGCATTTTAAACAGTGGCATTTTATAAATCCAACACACTTGAACAACTTTCAAGGATATTTCTGTTTAATTTTTTCTTATGGTTTGCCTAAACATACAAACATGAACATTTACACTGCTGTTTTTGATACTTTTTTCTTTTCATGTCCGGCCTAAAAAACTTGAACTAAAAGCAGTGTTATTGCTTTTTGCTCTCTCAACACTACTCATATACCCATACACACTTGTCTTGTATGTGTGAATGCATTTATTTTACAAGTGTGTAAGTGTAAATATTTTAGTTTTTCTCCTCATTGCCATTTGCCCGTTGTTTGTTGACTTGCAAATGCATTTTTCATAAAATCTTTCTATTTATTTTTTTTTGTAATAGTTTGTTAACGTGTTATAGTTTTTGTTCTTGTTGCTATTTTAAGTATTTTTTTCTGTTGCTGTTGTTTGTAGCAGCACATTTTTCATAACAATTGCAGTTAATTTTTTATGTCCTCTAGCTGTTTTAACTAAGATTAACTGCATCCTGTTTTATGAAAAGTTAACTTATAAACAAAAATAAATCCTGTTGTTATTGTTGATAATAGCTTTCTTTTGAAATGTTTTATAAAGTTTTATTCAAATGTCTATTTTTATTTTCTTTTTTATTTTTATGTAGAACAGTATTAATGTGAGTACATAGTTTTATGTATTTTTAAAGGGATTTTTAAAGAAAGGAAATAATTTGTTAATAATTCAGCTTAAAAATTGTGTACTTGTGCAACGAAACACAATTTTTAACCGCCTTTTTTAAGATTATTTATTAAGGTGGCCGCTACTATTATTGATTTCTTTTATAGACAAATTTTAAAATATAATGCGTGGAGAACTGGCATCGTCTTTATGTTTCTTTTTTACTTTTAATTAATTCATAAATCAGAACGTAAAACAAACTTTACTAAATTATAATATTTTTAAAATCATTTTATGATTATATGGAGAGAGAGTCATCTTGACAGACGACTTGACTCTTCAAAACCTAAACTCCCAGCCTGACAATTTGCACTTTTCATTTTTAAAATGTTAAAGTTCTATTGAAAGCAAAAAACAACACGTCAATATTTAATTAATCTTTTTTGTGGCAATTTATTTTCTGTTTTCTTCTATTTATTGCTCTTTACTTAACATATGATTTTATAAGCTAAACTAGCATTTCTAAGCGGCGTTCGCCACGTTTGCCACCAAATGGCTTCGATTTTTGTAACATTTCGTTTGGGGATTAAAAGATAAAGAAAAATTATTTTTTTTTATTTTATATTTGAAAAGGAAGAATTTTATTCCATTGCACAACAGCCATGAATTCATGAACGAATTCATTTCGATTACAAAAATGAAGTGGAATTAAGTTGAACTTCTCTAAGTAAGAAATGAAAGTGAATCCAAAGTAAATACTGAATCGAAGCGTTATACGTCACCGCAAATTAACCGTTGCATTGAAGTGCTCTTTGGTAAACCACATTTTTTGTTTTTTGACCTGATGCTAACACAAATAAAGCGGATAATTTCCCAACCGAGAACACGCAACGTGAAAAACAATGATTTTTTAAATTTATCCCGCAAACACTAAGCGACTTGTTAACTGTCATTGCGAACTCAAGGCGAACCGGAAATTGCAATCGTTCACCTGCGTACTTTCTGTTAATAATGCCTCAATCAAATTCGGCATAAGTCTTTTCACCGCAAGTCGAGTGCCGTTGCAAAGTCGCGGTGGATGCAAATTACGTAATATCATAATAACTGAACCAACTTCGAGTTGCAAGTTATGTGGTGGAAGTCCTGGTAACTCCAGAGAGTTCAAAAACTCCGTTGGATAATTTACTGCATCATCAGGATTTTTTATGGAATCAAAGGATTTTTATGTCACCAAATTGCCGTCGATTTTTGATTGAATGGTGAAATTCAGTGCATGTACAACATCATTATTCTTTGGGGCGAGAGTTCCTCGTTGACTTAACCAAGCATAATTCTGATAATTCTCACTAATGTTTGAGAAAACATTCTCAATAATAGCTAATTGAGAGTCTATAAATCGGCAAAAGTCGTTGGTAAGAGTAATTAATCCAGCTGTCGCATCAACTGGGACTTTTCCATTTCCAACAGCTAAATATTGTTTCAAAAATTGTGCAGCACTTTAATCATTTTGTCTCATATTAATGGTTAGCGATAATATTTTTACGTTATTACACAAAGGTGATGCCTTCAGGGAATTACTAGCAACGTCTGCCTGAAATCGCCTGCCAACAATAGCATCAAGCCGCCAAAGATGTTGTTATTTCGCCGAAGATCCTTCAGTGTGAAGTTAAGTGCTTCAAGTGATTTCTTATGTGCCACTGTGCACTCATCCCAAACAATGAGCTTGCATTGCATCAACAATTTTCCCATTTTTTTTTTTTTATTTTTTTAAAGAGAAGTAGCACTTCAGGCAACGATGCCTATTTAGGCAAGTACTATGCTACATTCTTTTAGGAAAGGGATAGAAAATAGATTAAACAGGTGGTGAAAGTAGAAGGATAGTCGGAAATTAACTGCCGTATATAAGACAGCACAGCGACCAGTGACTATGCCTTCATCGCTGAGCAGCCTAACCGACAGTCAATTTTTATTTTTGTAGTGAAAAAAACCAAGGTTTTCGTTGGGAATCGAACCCACAACCCCCATATTTACAAGCTAGTACACTACCTACGTAATTGTGCTGAAAAATATACTTTGATATAAATATCTATGACTAAGAATATTTCTTCCATAAAACAAAAAAAATCAAACAAAAAAAACAAAAAACAATTTTCCCATTGCACTGGATCGGGAAATATTGCATGTTGGAGTAACAATTGTGTTTAAATTGAGTGGCAACTTAAGCGCAGAATGTGCAGTACGACCGCCATCTAGAACAGTCGCCGCAATTCCAGATGATGCTAACGCCAAAGCTTTGTCACATCTTGATCGAATAGTGGCCAAATTCAATGAAATGACAAATGTTTTCCCGGTTCCTCCAGGTTCGTCCAGGAAGAATAGACCACCAGTATTATTGTCCACCGCTTGCATTAATTTAGATGTATTTTTGAGTAGACAGTAACAGTGACTATACCCTGATTTTTCCGTACAACAAAAAAAAAAAAATAAATAAATAAAAAAGTTCAAATGCGAGATGTTGCTTTACAGTGAAGAACATTTAAAAATATAATTTTTTTTGCACAATAACTTGTTGTTGTTGTTGTTGTGCATTATACGTTTTATGATAAGACTAAAACTGAGATGTCAGTCTCGAATATTGTCACATTTCATCAAATGTTGCGCATTACACCTTGAATGTTGCCACAATTAGTTAAAAATGGTCAGCTTCTTCAACTTATTTAAAAACCTAAGATTATGATTTAAATAAAAGTTCCCTGTCTCGTTCTTTAACTAAAGTGATAAACCTCACGCCAGTCTAAGTCAACTGCGCTTAAACGGATGTAACTTCTGCAAAACTTAAACGTGGCTTAATATGATTTTTTTATGCTGCCGATGTAGATGTTATACAGCCTCTGCAGATGTTGACTCTGTTGTACCAAATGATTTGGTGCTTTTACGAGTATAATATACTAACAGTAACTATCTGTGGCACAGTTTTTAACATCGCATTGATTCCTGCTTATGTTTCTGCTATTATAAATAACTTAAAGCTTTATATATGGAAGTAATGAAGATAACAGAACAGATATAGATGCTTAAAGAACCCCGATCAATTAGCATTACATGTGCATATACTCTGATAGCATTTAAATTTTCACTACAGATTATAAAGTAATGAAAAAACCAGTGTTAAGTGTAAAACCATCTCATGCTTAATTACGGAATTCACGAAAATATTACAGAACTAAAATTAATTGTAATAATTTAAAAATTTTCATTGAATTTGTTGTCCACTTTGCAATGACATCCAACCTCACCCCTGAAATTTAGCACAGTGACGCGAGGGAATATTTCGAATAAACGGATGGACCACTAGAAAATGAATTTTAAATTCAATTCTATTGTCATCTTGGTAGCTAGGTAGTGTTCGAACAGAAACGACACAACACAGTATTAAAGTACGACACTTTTTTACAGCTTTAAAGTCATTGATAATGCCAATATTAAATGCAAAAATATTTTTCATGGTTTAAATAAAGTCATACCCATATAGTGGAGGAAGCAAAATTTAAAACTGGAAATTAATGGGTAAAATATTGATTGAAAATATTTGCAAAAACTTGAGTTTCGTTTCCGCGCATAATAAACCAAATCATTTAAGGGCTCATTAAGCACTCCTTTTTTTAAGCTAACATACTGGCAAGCTGTCCGTCTAAACTAAAAAATTTAAATAATCAGAAAATAGAAACTTTGAAATCTGAAATAAATCATAAACAAAAAAAAACGCTTTCAATTTATTGTCAAAACTTACCCAGCTGGATAGGCCAAAAGACCGCTAATGGGTGAACAATCCAATGCTGCATTGCTGCATACCGTGAGGCCTAAAACTTTTTTAAGTTTTATCTAAAATAAAAAAAAAACAAAATTCAAATATAATTAATAAGATAACGCCATAACAAAATGCATTAAAACTATTTTGTTTTTTTTAAATTAAAAGAAAAATTAGAAATTTTTAAATACCAGCCGACACATTAAACAGTTAACTGAAATCTTGTTTGTTTTTAATTGAAATTTTTACTTAATTGTTAGATTACTTTATTAAAAAAAATTATTATTTTATTTTTAAAATTGTTACTATTCTAATGAGGTGATATTTAAACTTGGTTTTCCTTTTTGTAGCATGAACTAAACAATTTAAGTAGCAAAATCTAGTTTAAAACAAAAATTTAAAATATTTGCCAACTTCATTTTGTTATTTGTTGAATGATATTTGCAGTGATTGAAATAAATGTTTTAAGGAAATTAATTAGACAGTTGTTTTAAAATAAGAAACCAAGTCATAAAAGGAAATCGAGGTTTAACAACTTTATCTTCATCATTACTTTTGTTTGAAAGAGATTAAGTTTTAGCGATTAATATACTGTGCAGATTTTGTAAAGGTTATTGCCTGTTTGTTATCATTTTAAGCATTTGCGTAAAATTAGTTTGATGGCGATTAAATGCCAGGCTAAGTTCAGTTTTGTTTATAAAAATGGATGGTTAAATTTATGGTTAAGAAGTTAATTGGCTTAACAAACACACTTTTTTGACAACTTCAGCTTTATCGACAGCAATGTTATGTTGATATATGGAAATTAAATATGGAATAGTACTTCGGATAAATGTCTATCTTTCGCACGTCTCCAGACTACCGCTCTTTTCACAAAATTTTTAAGCACATATTGCAACAAAGCTTCGCTTATCTCGCCAGAGTGTCAGCTGTTTCTGGGTTGTTCATGTAAACCCGGTCTTTCAAATGACTCCAGAGAAAATAATCTTGCAGTGTTGTCACAAGAACGAGGAGCCCATTGATATCGCTAAATCGAGCAATTATGTGAGCAGGAAATTTCTCAGGAAACAAATGAATTGCTTATGTAGCTGCGTGTTTTGTAAGTTGAAACTATAAGTCACTAATGTCAGCATTAACTAATTGTGGTCACAAACAACTGGTGTTCATGGTTTGGTAGTGCATAGAGTTAACGGTGAAAAAAGGTTTCATCACTAAAGATAATTTTGTTGAAAAGAGTATGAAGGTCGGCTGGCTTTAATTCTTGAACGAGTTGAGATTTAAAAATAATAAACTTTACAAGAACGAAAATCTTTGTGAAAAAATATTGCTCCAAGTGTCTCTAGTGTATGGAATATCAACGAGTTCATGTTCCAGGCTCATTCGCAATACTTTGTTGTTTGCATTACTACAACCATTACGAGCGTATTGCTTTTGTCTATAGTCAGCCATGAATTTAGCATTTAAATTACGTAGAGTGGTCTCAAAAAGAATCTGATTATGGGAAAAGTCTGCTCGAATTTTACTGAGTAATGCGAGTGAAATTTTCACAATTTTGATAATAAATTTTTACAATTAAGATAGTTTGCACAACAGTGTAACATTCCATGCATAAAATTTCCTAACTTTGTACTAAATAAATTTCAGTTGAACTGGCCAATGCATAACCTTGTTTAGGGACTAGTTGAACTCTTGTTTTGCATTTTTTTCTAAACACATAACTGTTGGCAACATTAGATTGGACATTATTTAATTATATTAAACTGATATTAACAGTAAATAATAAAATACGAAGATTGTAGCACTTTATATTTAAAACTAAAAGAAAATATTTTTCTAAGGTCCCAACTCTGCTAAAACCTGTGTTACATGTTGTGAATACGAAATTAATTAATTTCATTGTTTTATCTTTTATCCAGATGTTGTATTATCTGTTAGATTTTTATTTCCACTACACTTCCACTCTTGATCAAGTACCTAAATTTGCATTTCGTGAATAAATAAAAAGTGGAACTAATTTAAGAAATGGAGGCCATTTTCAGCAACAGAATAGTATAAAGTAAAAATTGCAAGACTGAGGAGAATGTTAAATCTAACTGGTGACCTGTTTCCTTCAATAGAGAATCCCCAACAGAGCATCGCATGGAGGAGCTCTTTTTCAAAAACGGGAGGAGAGAAAGACGTATATTTAAATGCACTAAAGATTGCAGAGATGGTAGTTCATGCAAAGTAAGCAACGGCTAGCTTCTGTTAGCTGAGCAAAAGGGACAGTCCTAAAGTTTAAATATCCAGTAAGAGGTTTAAGATCAAAAACTCTAAAAACTCTAACCCAGTTGAATTATTAGTATGTCAGCACCTAAAGGTTTTCAAAGACTACGGCAACAAAGGTACTTATATATAATAAAAGTATAACGGGTAGATAAGTAATTTGTTGAGAAAATTTGTCAAGAAATTTTGACTCTACCGGAATATTCTGGGGCAGCTTAGCTAAGATCCTACAGCTTTAGGGGCCACAGGCCACAATTATGCGGGTTTAGCCACTAAAAATAACCAAAAGCTAAATGTTCTGGAAACGAATCTAAGGGAGGTTGAGTTTGCTTCATCTTTACAAATATTACGAGCATAGCAAAACGTAAGCTGCTTTTGCAAATTAAAAATATCGTTTGAAGGAGGCTACGAATTCCTTATGTTGTTACAAGTAATTCATGTCACAGTATATTATTTAAATTGAATAATGTCGATATGTTTAAGACACTATATGAGTACAAACATTTATAATAAATTTCGGACTATGAATTGTCTTTTTTGCGGCTATTATTTGTATATCTCTTTTATATGTTAATTTGTTGTCGCAGTTTTATTAAATTTTATGAAGACAGGCATTAAACAAAACGGCGTTTAAAATACTTGTTAACACGTTTTACTATTCAAAACAAACAAATCTTAAATGTCAATATCAATGGATTCATGTTTTATGCATTACACAATTTTATTTTATATTTGTTTTGTATAGTTGGCGATATTTCAATATACTCGCTACGAGATAATTGAAAAATATGAGTTGCAAAGTAAAATTGAAAAACTTTTAAATCATGCAAATTGATTATTAGAATTGTTTTAAAGAAACAAAAACTAATCATATTTTGCCATACAGAGCAGTATTTAATTTATGTGTTTATGTTTATGTGTTATCACGGTTATCAATTTATTTAAACAATTCAGTTGTAAGTTCTAGTTTAACTTAAGTTTGTTATTACATTATATTTGTTGTTAAGATAATTTTTTTTTAAATATTCTAATAATTTTTTACAATTTCTTTTCAAATATTAGATAAATCGAAGGCAGTTATGCTGAGACTAAGAAACTAAAAATGCTGGGTGCTGTAAAGTAGAAATGAAATATTTAAAAAATTGATTACAAATTTTAAAACACCTTGACTTGATCGATTGAAATAATTGTTCATGTTGTAATTGCAGAGCCTTATTTATTTACTGAGAATCTATTTGAAAAGCACTGGTCTGGAAAATTTTTTTAATGCAAATGACTCAGTTGTAAAGTGCTGATTTGATAAAAACTAATAAAAAACTACGACTTTTCCAAAAAATTATAATTTTGAGTTGTGCAATTTTAAGACTATCAGGCATGTTCTTGAAATCACATACTTTCAAATCACATGCGGTTTTAAAATCACACTTGTGTTTTTATGCTGTTCTGTAAATCACACTGTTTTTGTAGTTTTCGATGTGATTTTACTTTCCTGAAAGCACAAGAAAACAGCTGATTTATCTGACAAACACAAAAATTGAAAACACAAAAGCAAATAAAAAATGTTCAGTAAAAAAGGTGCCCTTACAATTTTCTAAATTTTAAAGTGTTTGTTTTCAATAAAAAGTAATTATGTAACAAAATTAATAAGAAAACATATTAGTTGAATTATTTCAGTAATTTATTTTACAGTTTTCATTGTGATAGTAGCAAAATTACCCTAGTGATTTCAAATTGCAAGTGGCAAACGTGAACGTTTTAAAAGCACATAAATTTGTGCACAGAACACATTTCTTGTGCTTTCAAATCACTTTCATGAAATGTGATTTTCAGAACAGGCCTGTATATCGAGCAACTATAAAATGGTTACACTATCCAGTGGCAAAAATTAACATTTCTGATAAATAATGAGAACTTTTAAACATAGCTTTGGGCAAAACGAAATTTGAAACAATTACTCAAAGTCAACGATATTTTATTCCACTACAACAATTTAAGTGTTAGGATCTTTAAAATAACCCAAAGAGATAACAGAATTTTAGACTGGAAGAAATTCTTACTTTGAGCACTTTAAGCTAATTAATTCTACAATCCCAATTTAAAGCTAAAATCCATGGTTTTTGGGATTTCGTAAATCCCGTAATTAATGAGATTATAAAATTATACAAATTTTACTATTTGGAATTCTGCAGAATACTCGTTTCAATGTCTTAGAATTAAAGTATTAATTATTAGTATTAAAAAAATTAAAGGATTTTAAACTAAACTGCCACTTTTCACTAAATTTTTAAAAAGCTAAATTAAATTGTAATAGATAATAATTGTTTTTTACATAAAAAAATTTTAATACACAAATAACATTGATTCTTCTTCTAAAAGATTCCAAATCAAAGAAAATCACTAAAAAGGCTTTATTTTAAGGCGACAAAACTAACTAAAGCACATAGTAAAAAGAAGCAATATTTTATGGCGTGTTTTATTTTTACCTCTAAAGTAATTAAATTCTTGGAAGCTTCCGCGTTTTTAAAAATCGCGTCCACAGGTATTGCGAGCTATTGATGTGTAATTTTGCGTAGGCCACTTTAAAACATCGTTATCATCCTGGTACCGTCACACTTAAAATTCATTTAACTAGGTTGGTTGTGGTTTGTACTTTGACTCACCAGTACAAACCACAACGCGGCTTGAGAATGATGCATTCGCATCGAAGGCGCTCGCCTTTGACTTCAAACCAGCCAGAGAGGATAGGAAATAGCAATAGAGCCAAATTATTGTTTATGATAAAATTTCCCAAAAAGCATTATTTAGAAAAGAAAAATGTAAAACACACTATTTTTTAATGGAAATTTAGAACAAATTTTAGAAAATTAAGTTCAAATTCTGAAAGGAGCACATCCAGATGCAAGATATCGATCCCTAACCATAAGTACATAAGGAAAACTGTAAATTTTAAAAATCTTTAGTGTTATTTTTCACATGTTTTTTAGCCTTGTTATCATACAGTTTTAATACTAATACAAAGAATTCGTTTGTTTCTTTGTTGGTAAGATTGCAGGGTTGGAATAGCGCACTAGGACTATTTTTTTTTATAGACGGAAAGTGGTAATAGTGAAATTCTTTAAAGTAATATTGCGTGTAATGTACGGCGTCAAGTCAAGAATTAATGTGATTACTAAAGGTGAACGAATTACAGTTTTAGGATTTGTGGTTCATCCAATTTTTAATCGCATTATTAAAAAATTAATATAATTACATTTCCATACTTTACCTGCAGCATTAAAAATGTCATTTCTTACATTAGTTTTTAGCTTCTTTTAGTAGACATATTTCCATAAAGTTATACATGTTTTTACTACCTATTTCTTTTTGTAACACTTTACGGTCAATAACCATTATAATTATTCCTAGTGTTTAAATGTTTTAGTGATTTCTTTGACCACGAAAATATTTCTTTGACTTTTGTTTGAAAAACAAAGAAAGATCATAAAAAGCAACATGAAACAATTATTTATGGCTTAATGCAATGGCGGTGATACAATATTTAATATTTAAGATAGACGTAAATAGAGAACCGGACAGCAAAGAAATCATGACAACGGCAAGATTTAAATCATTATAATACTTAACGCAAACAACAACAAAAAAAAAGAAAAGAAACGTTAGGTAGCAATAAAAATGTGTAAAGTAGCAAAAAATTTGCAAAAATTATTGCCGATAATGAGGATATTAAAAATGTTAACGATAACATTACAGAGGCGTAACAAAGAAAATTAAAATAAAAACATGAGTTAAACAAATCTGAGGCAAATTTGAGGTTGGGAAGTAAATTGTTTGTTAAATGATTAAATTTCGAGAAATGAGCTGACATTTTTTGACATTTATTTTGCAAAAAATTGGGAAATTTTACGTTACACTCTTGAGCAAATAATTTTAATTGTAAAAAATTAACTATCAAAATAGTGGAATTCTTATTGTATCACTTTGTAAAATTTGAGCATCTTTTCCTCGTGCTCAGGCTCATTTTTAGACCACTGTGTGTAATAAAAAGACTCATGCTATGTTGCTGACAGCAGCCCACAACAACACGCTCCTAATGACCGATGCAAACATTATCGCTGTACAGCAAAGTATTGAGAATAAGCCTGGAACATCACCTCATCGACGTTGGTAACACTTGCATAACTATCTTCATCTTCACGTCTGTAAAATTTAACTTGTTCAATAATTGGAGCCGACCGTTGAACGTTTGCCAATTGGCTGTCTGAAAAATATATTTAAAATTCCTGCTCCCTGACTATAAACTTATTTTTTCCCCTTTCGATTCCTAACGAATCAATGTCGGCATTGTGAAACAAATTCTCGTCTTCAGGATCTATTTTCAAAATCTTTACGTCTAGTACTTGCCCCCTCTAAATATTTTCTTAGCCTCGTTAAATGCTAAAGGGTTTCTCTTATTCAGACTCTCAAACTTTCATTTCAAAAGATCATTTTCTGATAAAACAATATTATCACAACAACACATTTAAGCAACACATTTTTCACAAACAAAATATCGCATTTGGAGCTCATAAAATCCACAATCAGTCCTTAAAAATGTATGGTGTAATTTGTCGTCAGACAGCATCTGCCCGTATATTTTTTTCGAAAATTGGCAAATAAACCTCGCCACAGTGAATTAACTGTGCTACCACACCATGATAGCCAATTGGCCACAATTGGCTAAAGTTGACATCAGCGACCTTTTTTTTTAGCAAGACCGCAACAACAATAATTCCGTAATTGCAGGAGTAATTTCCTGGACGTGTTATTTCTCGTTTTGGCAATGTGAAGTGACGGCTTGGTTCTTGTAATTCAACGTCGCTGGATTATTTTCTCTGGGGTCATTTGAAAAGGAGGATTTGCGTAAACAAGCTATAAATAACTAACGCCCTTAAAGGTTAAATATGGCGACGTGCTAGAGGCGGTTATTTTCCCAACATCATATTCCATTATTAGTTTCCATATTTCTACTTTACATTGGTGTCAATAAAACTGCAGTTGTCAAAAAAAGTGTGTGTTTTAAGGCTAGTAGGTAGTGTACTAGCTTATCAGTATGGGGGTTGTGGGTTCGACCTAACGAAGGCCTTGGTTTTTTCACTACAAAAATAAAAATTGACTGTCGGTGGGGCTGCTCAGCGATGAAGGCATAGTCACTGGTCGTTGTGCCAGTCAGTTTATTTCCCACTATCCTTCTACTTTCACCACCTGTTTCATCTCTTCTCTACCCCTTTCCTAAAGAATGTAGCACGGTACTTAACTAAATAAGCATTATTGCCTGAAGTGCTACTTTTCTTAAAAAAAAAATCTTCTTCTCAACCTCAAATTTTCCAAATTTCCCATTACCAGTTTGAATTTATTTTGTTACAAAAATGGGTCTCATATCTAAGTATAACCAAGTGGAAAATATTATAAATAAGAATTTGCAATAACGTTTATATCTTGCTTAGGAGCTATGTTATCTACACATACAAAAATGTTAATTTCACAAAATAGTTATGCTCCTTTAGGTGCTGTTACAGAGCTTTCAGAAATGGTTCATACCCACACATACGTTAACAGCAAATTAACAGAAAAGAGACGTTACAAGATATCTCTAAATAGAAATCGTAGTTGCGAGGCGTATGAAAGTAGTAACATGAACGACGAAAAGAGAAACAAGTAGTCTAGCTGTTTTCCCAAAAACTAGTACGGATCCAAACGATTTTAAATTTTCTTGTTTTATTTTGCAGTTAAAAGAGTCCAATAAGCAATGAAAACGTATACAAGTTGTCAGAAATCTATAAACAGGTTTCAAATTTGTTTTTAATACGAAACAATAGGGATTTGTTCGTTTAAAAATGAATTTTGAAATATTTTATTGAAGAAAGTTTTGACTTAAAAAAGCCCTAAATGCAGGGAAATTTTTTGTTGAACTAAATTTAATAATTAATTATTGTATTCTTTCAGCAGTCTCCGAAAAACTACAGGTTGATTGCAATATTTGTTGCTAAGCTCTTCACTGTGCAGCATCAAGCAACTAGGGTAACACACATACCTCCTTCACAGCTAGCTATCAATTTTGAAATGATATAATTATTGCGATAGTCAGAAAGAATGTATACATTTAGAGGTTTGGTTCCATCAAAACGGCACTACGCCTCTGAAATACACTAGCAGTTACTACAAAATTTCATTTATTTCTGTTGTTGATTTTATTTCTCATTATTTTGTTGACGTTTAGTCGTAAATTAGTTGAATTATTGCAATAATTGAACAAAAATGAACATGACATTTTTTAAGAAAGTTTTGTTTTTATACAATTTTTTCAATTTAACGTTTAGTTGCTGGATGTTAATTTGCAAATAATGTTTTTAGTGAATGATTATGAAATTTTATTTATTTTTGCTGAATAATTAGTTTGTCGTTTCTTTAAAATTTCTCATTTTATACGTTTTCAAAAGTGTGAAAGCAATCATACAATTTAACTCGTCAATTCTTAAATTCTTATAAAAAAAGACAGAAACATTTTACAAACTATTTTAATGAGTTTGTTGTCACACTTATGCGAAAACATTTTAAAGGCAATGCGGGCATTGTTTTCACAGCTACATGGTTCTAAAAAGCTGTATATACTTTAATTTTCAAAAAAGTAACAAGAAAAAAAAAATACTGAATTATATCGACGTCTGATCCTGCCCTCTGCATATGAAATAATTTTAATTGTAACGCCTAAAATATGATTGGGTATGATTTTATGTTTCCCGCCTAAATTTGGTTTGTAAACAGACCGGTTTCAGCTATAGATAGAAGTATAGAGAGAAGAGATGGCCCATGACGCACATATCAAACAAAAATATGCTTCAATTATTGTAAGATTTTAACCAATCAAAACGCATTCAAATGCATTCCTCGAAATATCACCACAACTGGTGTCGCTGTTTATGGGTAACAGAGCAACAATCATCAATCAATCAACAATTACTGATTAAGTCTTGAATTTAGTGATTGAGTTACGCACTGCGGTGTCATTAGAAGCTTGATTACGAGGAAATTGTATCAAATTTTAACCAATTTGATCGTAACTTGAAATTTTTTGCTAAAAATTTCACATAGCAATTCTTGACATTCAAACATTTTAAAGACAATTTACTTCCAAACTTTACGTCACATTTCATTATAAAATTAGTATATGAGACATATTGCTACGAAGGCGCTTTTAACTTAAACTATAAAACGAAAATAAAAAAATAAACGAAATGATCTACTGTGTCTGTTTATAAATTAAGCAGTTTCTAAGGTGCCCCTGTAGGCTAGTAGGTAGTGTACTAGCTTGTCAGTATAGGGGTTGTGGGTTCGATTCCCAACGAAGATCTTGGTTTTTTTTCACTTCTAAAATAAAAATTGACTGTCGGTGGAGCTGTTCAGCGATGGAGGCATAGTCACTGGTCGCTGTGGTGTCTTTATACGGCAGTTAATTTCCGACTATCCTTCTACTTTCACCACCTGTTTCTCTCTTCTCTATCCCTTACCTAAAGAATGTAGCACGGTACTTGACTAAATACGCATTGTTGCCTTCTCTTAAAAAAAAACACTTTCAAAGAACACAAAACAACAACAAAATGTCAGAATAAAATTCCAGGAAAATAAAAACAACTAGCACAGAATAAGAAGGCCCACAACCAAATAACACCTGCAATGAATAATGACAACAGTTAATGCTAGACCCATATAAAAAGGAATATATAAGCTTCCTCTGTTGGACAATAAAGCATTTGAATTATGAACATCTTAATATCTTCAAGTGAAAATACAATAGTGATAAAGCAATGAAGCTTGTCAAGTAAAGATAGAAGAATAGCTTTAGGTGGTAAAGTTACTTTTTATTGTATAAAATATTCTTGTATGTATGAAAGCAAATAAATCGTGCAATTTCATTTAAAACTCTAAAGTGTTGCGTGTAATTATTTTGCAATAAAAGAACTTAATGACCAAACGCTTATTAAAGAAAAAAAAACGCAACTTTTTTTTAATATTAAATTTTATTTAAAATTCTTGAACAAAACTTCCACAGAAGGCTCTGTTTTTTATCTCCTACCCTATTAGTTATTTTTCTAAACGAATTTCTCTTTTACAGTTCTTTTTCGCAAATAACAGCAACATTTGTCATTCGTATTGAATAATCATCAATCTCCGGATAGGGTCTTGCGAATAGAGTGAATTTTAATACCCGCTAGATTTAATGTTGCATGCTTTTGGCATAGCTGTGTGTTCAGAAATTATGCTGCATCTGATATTATGAGTGATATAACTATTAAGGAATCGGAAGCTCTTGATGTTCTTGGCATAAAAATTAAGTGTGATGTTCGAAAGACTAAGCACATTTTTCGGGTTTATAAAAAAGCTTTCAAGTGCCTCGATTTTCTAAGACGGTGTTAAAAAAATAGTTCCCTCCAACTGATCTTTGTACTATTTATACAACTTATATCCGTTCAAAAATAGAATACAATTTTCACGTATGGGGCGACTCCACAAATTATATTTTTGTATTGCTCGATCGCATACAAGAAAGAGCCATTCGGGAATCTGTTTATTCTGTAGAGCTGACTGTTACTATACTGGTAAGTGCTCTAATGAAATTACTGGCACTTTTTTGCATTTAACACGCTTTTCCTTGAGGGACCATCCATTTGAGTTTGATTAACCGGTGAATCGCACTACGCATTAGAGGAAAGATTCGTCTTTTAGCAGAACGGTTCGTACGTGAAATGAACTCCCTCCCGAGGTCTTTCCAGTCACTTTCAATGTAGAAAAATTCAAATCTCTCTTTCCTCCTCTCCATAACCTAATTTCCTACTTCTGGCACAATGGATTGCATGAGTAGTGTTTATTCCCTGAGTGACGATTCGGAAAGAGAGCCTTGAACAGAAAACAAAGATCTGCTATTAAACAGTTTCGTGTAATAAATACGGTTTTAGCTTAATATATTGTTACGGATGTGTCTTGTTTAAGTTTTAAAAGAAAATAATTAAGCAATAAAGTAAACTACTGGGTATGTTGTTTAATAACCACGTGGCTTGCTAAGAAAACTTATGCATAACAACAAAATTTCTAGTTACAAACTGCGTAGAAATTTTATACACGCAAACAACAACAATTTCATATGCTGTTTACTAATTGGGTGGCATGAAAAAAAACAACAAATTTCTGTTTACTAACTGCGTAGAAATTTTATAAGCGCAAGACAACAAAAAATCTGTATGCTGTTTACCATGTGCGTTGTTTTCTAAGAAACCTTGTCTACACAAGACAACAACAAAAATCTTAAAATAAATTCCAAGAAGAAACTTTATCAGTATAAAAACAAAAATACACACAGGCATACAGGCGCCTATACATTGAATAAACAACACACAACAACAAAATGTGATGCAAAGGGAGCAGAAGATGCTTAAATTTTCTAGGCTTTTAATGGACAATTATAAAAGGGCAGCGTCTGAGTGAATAGACAGTCAGTGTAAAAATAAACCTCATGAAGTACAGACGTGGATCTTAAGTAAATTGTTCTGTAGTGTCAACTTTGTGCAGTTAAAGTAAATAAAATTGTTATTAATTTAAAAACTCTAAAAACTGGTGTTATTTATTTTTCAATAAAGAGCTCACAACAAAACGTTTATAGAAGGTATAAACGTAACAATATGAAGTTTTACCATAAAAGGTTTAAACAATAAGAAATAATATATGTCGTGCATCAAACCAAAAATAAGACAAATTTAAATTCACCAATTATAAGCTAAATGAGTGTCTTTGGCTTACGGCACTGCTCTTAAAGTCAAAATTCGTGTAAAAACCGATTACATGTTTTAACCCATTAAAATTTGTATTTTCAGTTAATGAAAAGCTTTTTTAGTGGCTTGATGAATACGTTTTTAACACGTTTCGACAAAACGTTTTTAATCACTTTTTTGTATTCAGAACACCATTACGATATTTTTAATATTTCCGTAATTTCAATTGCATTTGATAATATGAATTTATTCAAGTGATTTTTTATAACCAAACAACCTACTTTGCAAATAAAGACAGTATAAATTTACTTAATTAATTTGTTAATGTTCTGTCTAGTTGATTGGTTTTCGTTTTTGTCTTTTCGTTTAAAACCACCTTCTGAAATAAATAATAGAAATAGAAATAAATAAAAAAATCCATAATAAATGACGATTATTTAACAGTCGACTACCTGCTTGCACAAATTTAGAAAAAAAGCAATTAAAAAATATTTTTTTGTATTTAATATTTAATAATAATTTGTTACTTAACACGCCCTCTATATTAATTTGAATTGGTATTGGTAGAATTGAAAAATGTGTAGGGATTAAAAGTGAATGAATGCACTATGCTTGATATTCCACAACATCATCACGGCCCAAGATCAAGGTAAATTAGTATTAAAACACAATAAATTTTTTTTAATTATGAAAAAAAAATCAGAGCGTAATCAGATGTATAGATAATTACATATCTATTTCATTTATTAAATGTTGTTGGATTTAAACGTAAAATATTTTTATTATTTTTAATCTGATGATGCAGTTGTAGTTGCTGTAATTAATATAAATTCTATTAATACGAGTGAGTACATTTAATAATTTTTTCGCTTTAACTATATTTAAATATAGCAAACAAACCTGATCATGAACTTTAAAATAAAGGGTTTTTTAACAAGAAGTTTGTTTTCTAAAAGACAATAAAACATAAATTTTGATTAACATGATTTAAATTTTTGTGGTATTACGAACAGAGAAGTTCGGCTGTTAAGAATGAAAAATGATATCTGGCAAATGTTAACACGACCACGCTGTCAGCTGTCCATTCTTTCATCAAAGTTTTTAATCACTTTTTGACAAAATGGCGGTCCTATTTCATTAATCACATAAAGAATTTAGAGCTCCAAATCGATTTGATTGGCTCGGTATAGGCTATGATCGTAACATGGCCCCAAAAAAAAAAATAATCCAGTGATGTTAAATCACTCGATCCGGCTGGTCACTTAACCGCTGATTGTTGTGAAATTATGCTATCGGGAATTTTGGTTTGCAAAAAATTGATCGCTTCATTGGCTTTGTGGCATGTGGCACAGTCCTGTTGAAACCACATGTCAGTGATATCTATGTCGCCAATAATAGGCCATAGTTGAGTTGTTAACATCTCGAGATAGCGTGATCCATTAACCATTACTGAATTTCCAGCTTCATCTTCGAAAAAAAACGACCCAATTATGCCTTTAGACCACATAGCGCACCATACAGTGACACTTTGAGCATGCAAAGGCTTCACAATAATCGCTCTATGATTTTCCGAAGCCCAAGTGCGACATTTTTACTTGTTGACATACCATGACAAGTGATAATGGGCTTCGTCTGAAAAAATAATTTTTTCAAAAAAACCAGTCGGTTGTTTCTGAATGAATTGAACGAATTTACGGCGATGTGAATAGTCGGTCGGTTTCAATTCCTGCCCTAGTTGAACCTTGTAAGGTTTCAAAGTGAAATCCTTAAGCAAAATTTACTGTGTGATTGTTTGGGCCTCCCCGGGGGCACATTTGTAAGTCTTAATGGATCACACAACCATCTAGACTTGTGTCTTGCGGGGGTAAAAGAGAGCCCAGTCGCCTTCAAGGCTAGCAAGGAGCCAATTGGAAAATCCACTATGTTTCCATGGGAAACAGTAAAGCCTCAGAGTTCCGCTAATTGTCTTTTTAGCCCTTTAGCTGTTCTCTGACTGATTATTGAGTTTGACCCTTCAGGAGTATCGTGGTGACTGTATGTTTCGAGGCCCTCGTTTGAGTTTGTGGGTCGAATCATTCACAATGAACACAATGAATGGTCCAGGTATAATGAGCATGAATGTAGTCGTGTTCATGCGTTCTGGACCAGGAGTTGGATAGTCTCCAGCTCTTCAGCAAGCAGTAGTTGTTTGCAACCCTGCTTTGGAACCGCTGAAACTGCAACTAGGAATGATCTGTTGCTAGAATTAGTCTCCGGCTTCTTAGGGCGTGAATGATGTTGCTTTTCATTCACAGTGGTTTGGCCACCAACCGATTAGGGCTCACGGCCAGGCGCAGATTTAAATCTGATGAAATTAAATTTATTGCCAATAATAATTATCAATGCATCTACTACGAATACGTTAGAAAACTAAATGTGAAAACTATTATGTTGTTGGTGTTGTCGCAATCGAAAAATAAAGTTCTTGTTGTAAAAACCCGATATTTGACAACAAAAAATAAATTAAAATTATAAACAAAAAATATCTAAAAACAATTAATTTAGCTGTCACGTCAGTATTGGGTTCGAGTTTATTTAAATTTGTATTAAAAATGTAACAATTTGTTTACAATAGTTTAAAAAGGTTTTGTTTTTAAATGAACATGTAACAATAATTAAAAAACTATTTTACATAACTTCTTTTTCATAAATTATTATTACATGTACTGCTTTATCAATTACCTGGGCATGAGAGAGGCCATTTATGCGCTTAATCTGCCTATAAAATTATCAAATGGTTATCCAAAATTTTAGTTTGTTTTTTAAAATTCTTTTTGTATTGTTCTTATTGATTTTCGCGCTTGTTATTGAAACAAAATCGTTGAAAGTTTATGAACAATTTCAGATTTTCTTTTTTTCAAGTTAACTTCTTCAATATTTTCCTAACTCATCTTGTTTTTAAATATGATTAAACTTTCTTCAGAATTTGATTCCTTTTTTGACATTGGCACTTTATGGTGTTAATACTTTAGTATCTTTTCTTTATTAGACAATTATGGATTGGTATTTTTCTAATTTACCTGGGGTTTAGTTGCTGATTTAAGCAATTAAAATTTTTTTAACATTAGGAACTGAATATTTGGGTTCTGATATTTTCTTTTTTTTTGCCATCCTTTAATACTTTATTGCTTTATTAATTTTTTGTATTCTTCTTTCCGGCTCTTTTTTTTTGCACGTTTATGATTTTTTTTTATTTTTAATTTTTACAGCAAACGCACTCTATTCATATTCTGCTAAAACCTACAGAATGGCCAAATTTGAGGCTATGAACAAAATTGGCTTAAAGCACACACTCTTTGTTGACAACAAGTTCAGTTTATTTGATACGAGTGGGAAATAAAAATGGAACATGATGTCGGATAAATGTTTACCATTAGCTCGACTGCAGACGTCCGCTCTTTTAATGAAATGTTGAAGTACATTTTGCAATAAAGCTTCATTTATTTCGTCAATGCAAATAGCCACAGAGAAAATAATCCATTGGCTTTAAATCAGCACAACGTGGGTGGTATGACGTGATAAGATTTACATCTGCACCTGGCCGTGGGCTTTAGCAGATAGATGATCATTACCGCCCTAGAAGGCCTTCGGATACGTATATCCTCCGGTCACTCATAGTTGCAAATTCAAAAGCCCGGAGCAGGCTGCAGCCTTCACTCTTTGCTGAAAAGTTGGAGACTATCCAACCCCTGATCTAGAACGCATGAAGCTTAATATAATTAAGAACACGACAACATTCATACTCACTGGACCTGGACCATTCATTGTGTTCATTGTAAATAATCCGACCAACAAACTCAAACGAGGCCCTCGATACACACAGCCATCATGATATTCCCGAAGGGCCTACCTCAATAATCAGTCAGAGAACAGCTAAATGCCTAAAGAGAGAAATAGCGGAACTCTGGGGTTTTATTGATTCCCGTGCAAATATAGTGGACTTTTCATGATAGTCAGAGAACAGCTAAACGCCTAAAGAGCCAAATAGCGGAACTCTGGGGCTTTACAGATTCCCGTGGAAATATAGTGGATTTTCCAGTTGGCTCTTGCTAGCCTGTTAGGGGACTGGGCTCCCTTTTACCAAAGCAAGACACAAGTCTGGATGGTTGTTTATTTTGGTATTAAGTTGTTTGGATTTGTTCCGCCAGTAAATAAAATACTTTTGTCATTTCTTTTCGTTGTGGCTGTTTGAACGGCGAGCGTTTTCGATTAAGACATCATTCTTAAACTGCGTTCTAAAGCGTACTTTTGTTTAGAGAGTTCTAAACTATTTAGAACACGGCTTGAGAATGGCACCCTTTGCTATACAGCGGCTTTGTTTTTATCACTAGGCTCACTACAGCAACAGTAGCCTGAGCTTCGGATATAGCGACAAAATTACGCACAGGGGTCTCAGCAGATGCCTGATTATAAGGAAAAGCTTTTTGAATTGATACATTAATTAAAGTTATACAGTGCAATTGTTTTTCCTAGCCTCAAATTTGCACTTCCGTTATTTAATTTTTAAATTGCTTTTATATTTTTGTAATTAATTAACTAAGGAGTCAATTAAAACATTTTAAATAAAACTATAAACAGCAACAAAAACTTGTTCCTGACTTTTATTAGTTGTTGTGTGTTTTCAGTATACATTAATACATTTTTTTTGTAACTCTTGTAGCACCAATTTTATTTCCGGATTAACTGACCTTTATTTCAACATTCTTCTTAACTTTCTTTCTTTCTTTAACTTTGTTCGTTTAATTAATAATTTTTTATAATCTAAATTAATAACTAAGGAACTCTCATTGCTGCTGTATAATAATGTTTTTCGTACACAGGAATTGGATATGTGTCAATATATTTTTTTTCTTTTTACAAAGAGAAGTAGCACTTCAGGCAACAATGCCTATTTAGTCAAGTACCGTGCTACATTCTCAAGGAATGGGATAGAGAAGAGATGAAACTGGTGGTGAATGTAGAAGGATATTAACTGCCGTATATAAGACAGCACAGCGACCAGTGACTATGCCTTCATCGCTAAGCAGCCCCACCGACAGCTAATTTTTATTTTTGTAGTGAAAAAACCCAAGGTCTTCGTTGGGAATCGAACTTAAAACCCTCATACTGACAAGCTAGTAGGAAAGATATTGGTTTCCGTACTTATAAAATTTATCTCTTTCAAGAATTGAGGTCACATGATCACCTGCAAAGGCATAGATAAGGTAAATGGGCCCAAAATAAAATTACCATTGATTCCTATTTTCATAAGCGAAATAAGCGGTATTTGGCGTGGTGACAACGCTAAAGGGTACGTTGCGATATCATTATAGAAAAATTGACTGCTTGGTGTGCATATGGGCTGGTGGAATCTTAAAAAATGATGCTGGTCAGAACGTTACAGTTAATGGTGACCGCTGCAGAGCGATGACAACTGACTTTTTCATTTATCAACTGAATAAACATGAAGTGTAGGAGTTTTGGTTTCAAGAAGACAGCGCAACACTGTTTGTCTTACAATTGAATTATTGAACGTTTAGTAACCGCATAGTTTCGTTTTGAATCCAGGAATTGGCCCTCAGAATCGTGCGATTTAACATCGCTAACATCGACTATTTTTGTGGGAATATATAAAGTTACTAGCCTATAATGATAAGCCCGAAACGATTTACCGCTTGGAGGACAACATTGTACGATATAGGGCCATAAATGTTAGAAAAAGTCATCTGAAATTGTACCTCCAGATTAGACTACTTCCAAGCCAGCTGAGCGGTCATGTGCCAGAACTCACATATTAATTATAATGGCAGAAGATTATTTTTCGAATACAGTAAACTTCATGTCAATAAAAAATATATCTTTATGTTATTCCATTTCAAAATGCTATACCTCTAAAAAATACATCCTTGCTAATAAGCTATAAAAATAAATTTATTATAAATTAAAGTAATAAAATAATGCTGGTAATTACTCAAAAACAGTTTTATGATTTGCTACCTGCAAATGATTAAATAAGTTAAGGCGCTTGTTGATTTCAAACTATTTTTATTTTATTTTTTTTATAATATTGAAAAAAAAAATTATTTGAAAAGAAATTTATAAGACAATAAGTTCAAAGTGTAGGTTGAATAAAATCATAGAAATTAAAATTTTTTTGTGTTTATTTGGTTAATTTGTTTATTTTTATAATAAAGTAATAAATTCATTAAATATGTATACTTGGTTCAAGAAAAGAATAAGAGCGTGTAGCGAGGGGTAACAGATAATAAAACGCATTTTTTTCGAATTGGTGTGACACAAATAGAGTTTCATTTTGATCTCCTTGCATTTTTATAATTTTTAGAATAATTTTTTTGATTTATGTTCTAAAACTGCAAAGACTTATAAACCATTAAAATGACTTTAGATATTTCCAAAAGTGTTTCTTGCGGATTTTATCGGTATATTTAAAAAATTCCACTTTTGGGACTTTTAAGGCCGCCTTTGCGAATTTCGGAATTCATTTCTTTCACTTTACTTTTATTGATTACACTTACTTACACTTAGAAATTAGATTTAAATATCTTTACTTATTGAATACTAAATATTTTTTTGTAGTTCCCTTGAAAAAAAAATGGGGTAAATCCTAGAAATCGAAATAAATAAAAAATTGAATGATACTGACGGCATGGAGAACCCAACTTCCGCAATCTTCATAGTAATTTGTATGCAGCATGTCGAATCACTAAAAAAAAGACACCAATGGAACACAGAAATTAAAACACAGAATAACTCATTACTACAGATACAAGAACAAGACAGAAATTTGCATTATCTTGACATCACGATAACACCAGAAACTGACTTTTCAACATTTGAGATTTAAAGAAAACCAATTACGGCGGGCACCACCATCCGCATCACCTCGAACCACCCTACCTAACATAAACTAGCAGCATTTAGACATATAATACACATAACACAGACTTGGGATAATCTCACTTACTTTGATAAGTGCAACAAAGAAGTCGACACAATTTACATAATAGCTAAAAGCAACGGCTACAAACACACTACTATCGACAAACTTCTTAGACAATACAACACTGAGAACAGAAATCAAGAAGACAACTTATATAACACACTTTTGTGTAAGTACACATGACCAGAAATAAATAGATTAACTAACCTTTTTCACAAAGAACGTTTACTCATAGCAACACAACACTCTGAGACATAATCTCACGAAATCGACAAAAACAATTGACAAACTTAATTCGAGCGGAGTATACAGACTTACTTGTACCTGCAAACATACTTATGTAGAACAAACTGGACGAACACTAAAAACAAGATTTATAAAACACATACGCTCATACAAATGAAAAAGAGAGGACTGCAGCTTTGAATTACATCTTGATACTCACGGACACGCATCAAGCGAAATAGGTGAAAAGGAAAAGTCTCTGACTACACATTCTTGAACACATGGAAATCTACAAAGCGAAAACTTTTAACATTGACATTATAAACGAACAGGTAAAAACGATCTCAGACACAATTTTCATATTACTAAAACTACTCATACTGTCAAACAAACGAAAAACTCGCCCAGATGCACACACCTATTTGGATTATATTAAAAGGTGGAAATATTAGATTAGCCCTTCATAAAACGATAGGTGGCGAAAGAACTCCCTAAACCCTAACACTGATTCACTTCTACAGTTTAGAACATGGTTTGAGAATGATGTCATCACGTAAAAAGCGCTCCCTGGTCATACCAAACAAATAGCCAGCAATGACGGTTTACACCGAAGAAAATGACATTTTGATAAAATTAGTTTAAAAATGAGAAAATTTTGAATTAAAATTAGCGCAACCAAGCGAAATTGCTGCTTAAGCGAACAATGCTAAAATTCCATTCGCACCTAGCAAATAAAAAGATTTGATCTTTAATCGAAAATATTGCCAAATCACCATGATAGTATTTTTACATTTAACCCTTTTAATAAACGTTTTGTTATATTAAGTTCTTTTGGTGCAATATAATAACGCAGCACTTTAGAGTTTCAAATTAAATTAAATGATTTATTTACATTCAATATACACAAACTAAACACGATGGTATTTTTGTTGTCTTTACTAAACAATGATACAAAATGAATTAATTTGCCCAGCAAGCGGTGTTTATATAGTTGTTTTGAATCGCGCATATATAAGAATTTTCTATTTTAGCATCATTCCATATTGTTGTTGTTATTATCACTTAGTGTAGGCGCCTGTTGGGCTGCGTGTTTTATTTTTGTTCTGTGCTAGTTGCTTTTGTTTTCTGTTGTTTAGCTTATTTCGTGGAATTTCTTAAAAGCATGTTGTTGTTGTCTTGCGTGTATGATATTTCTTAAAATACTACGCAGTTTGTAAATCATAAAATAGGTCATTTGGGTTGCTTTGAAAACGTGAACAAATCATCTTTAGAATTCATCATATATAACCAACGTTTTTTGATGATGTACTTTTTTTATAAAATTGTTTGCAGGACGATTCTGTTTCTACTTTTAATGGGCAATAGTGTCATTTAGTGGCGTACATTCTCAGCGGACACCGTTTCATTGGGTGGGATTAAGCGATTCTAATGTGATGTGTCTGCGTTGGAGCTGGGCCGTATTTTAAGTATAATTACGTGCTCTGCTTAGTTCTACTGTAGTGGAACCACCCTAATGTGAAATACCTAACACAACAAACTAAAGAGTTTAACTCAAATTACTCAAGTGCAATGCTCTGGCAATGCACTTATGTTTGTTGTTGTTATGCTTTACATACATGCAATTTATGAATGGCCTTCAACGGGCATTTACATGGCGTGTGTGTGTCGATCGGTGTGTTTCAGGTGACACATTTATTTTGTGGAAAGAATTCCCAAAATGAATGCAATAGGAACCGGGTCACATTTCACATTTCATGACAACAATAATATTCATTATATTTATAATAACATTTGTAAATAATTAACATTAATAGATTAAGTACTAGATAGTTGAAATTCTTCTCACAGTCGGTATATAAACGACTGCAATTGGGAAGACAAAAAAGAGATTCTTTGTTTGTACGTTCTAGCTCCTAGTTGAGCTTATTTAAATTCAAGCTCCTAGTTGAGCTAAGATACAAATAAAAATAATTAAACAAAGAAAAACAAACTTTTCTTATTAATTATTACATGGCGATCCTGCCAACATTTTAACTATTATTACACTACGATGGAGACAGTGTATACATAAAGGCATGGTGATTTCATAACGGGCGTGTTTGTCTAAAGGCCGGGGCACATAGAATCCGTCATACGTTGTATTTTTCAACTGACAAGTAAGTTGAAATACACGTTTTCTTATCAGCGTTGTCACAATCAGTACGTCTCCGTCAACGCAAAGTACGAAAGTTGGCCAACTTTTAACTTCTGACGTACGTTAAGTACTTTGACATATGCTTAAATGCTATTTCACTTGTTGTTTAAATGCATTCGAATCTTGCCATTCTATTCTCGATGCTAAAACCTATTCCATAACGTATGCACACGAAACACAGTTAATAAGCTACTCGACTTTCAATCAGTGGCGAAGTATTTTATCTACATCCGATATAGCTTAAGACTTTAGAAGTATATTTTATATCAGATAAAAGAAATCTTCCAAAACACTACAAACGCAAGCAAAATTAAGAGAGATATTTTTTTTTATTTTCAGCAATTATATTGACCAACTTAGATTAGGTTAGTTAAGTTTGTATAAATATTACATTACCCTGATCCTTAAGGCCGGGGCACATAGTATCCGTCATGCGTTATATATGATCGACGACGATTCCTGGTATAATATTAATCTTATCGAGTTAAACCTTAAAAAGTGCAAATACGTGTGTTTCTTCCCAAGATGTCATATAAACGTGCAATATAAATTAATTAATGAAATACCGCGTGAAATGTGTGATATTGTAATGAAAAGTGTGCTCAAAAGGGCTCGCATTTGTGAGGCTGACAGAGGCGGACATTTATCTGATCAATATAAGATCCTTTCTCTTTCATTTAATTAAAAAGTATAAATAAACAAAGTAGTATACCTTCCCGGCAACTGCTACTACACTCCCATAAGTCAAAGTGTATTATAATTCGTAAGAAAACTATTAATCATATTACTGATGTCGATGTTTTAGTAAATGGCGAAAAAATAACTATTGTAAACGCTACCAAGAACCTCGTAATAGTAATAAATAATAGTCTTACCTAGACAAACCATGTCAACTCATTTGTGGGTCGGACTTACACTAAGCTAAGATGTCTTAGGCCGTCAAATCACTATACACCTTTTAATATAAGGCAACTTCTTGTAAAATCGTATATTGTTCCTGGGTTTATCTACGGTTGTAAACTTTTTGTAGGATGTAACTCTACTAGTAAAAGAAAGCTAAATGTTGCAATCCTTACTATCGTTCTTCGTGGATTGGGCCTTGATCAATATTATCAATTAACCAAAGCCAACAATTTCTAAATAAAATTTTATTTATTAATTTTGGTTTTATTTCAACAAAAACGTGTTCTTTTTTTCTAATAGGGCCAGCAGTCAGGTGATTACCCTCAGTCTTGCACACATTGCTTCAAAATTAATAAATTAGGTTGTTGGAAGATTTATCGAGGGAGTAGTTTTTTGTAGGCATTCAGTAAGAATCTTAGTATATGTGAAAGTTAAAATCTCTGTACGGATTGCTATGGAATATACCAGATGTTCGCCTAAAATCGATTTTTATCTGTTATGCATGGTACAGTTTGCTTTGCTGACCATTTGGCAACACTGACACAAAATTATGCTTTTAAGGAACAAGTTCCCTGATTACGCTAAAGCAGATTCTATTGTTACCATAGACCAGTAAAGTATATTGTGTGGATAATCCACTGAGTTAATAGAGCTGAATAACCCACTGTCACCGAAGAGCCTCTTCGTTCTCTCCAGTACGCGGCTCCAAAATAGCACTGGCCCATACATGAAGGTTGTACTAAATTTGCGGTATGTTAAAACTAAGAAGATTCGATGGAGTAAATTATGCTTTGCACCGTTTTAGACATCCAAGAAACTTGCACATTTCTTTTGTTACCTGAAAGATATGCTTGTCCTACCGAACGTCACATTGAATATATATGCTAAAAACAACGAGAACTTCAGATTCCTTAGCATCTATACTACCCATAATTACAGATGTGTTAGCAACACTGGATTATCGAGCATTAACTTGAACCCTGTTCGAAAGACCCTATTCGAATCATGATCGCAACTACAAGCCATGCCTATTCGGACAGCTTATTGTGCATGGCGTATGGCGAACTAAAGGTGAGTTTATTTGTGATACTTTTGCGGTTGTCCTTCACTTGCTTTTGTGAAATATTTATTTTAGGCAATTGCATTTACAAAAAGTTTATTCTTAAATATTTTTATGCTAAAAAGGTTAAAGGAAAGCGCAGCTCAATGCTTAAAATATTGCAAATCTTAATCGTCAACTGCCAACATTTTCAGCTGTATAAATCGTCGTGATCTGGTAACCCTTACATTTTTTCAATTGTGGGCGTTTGTTGTTTTTAACGTTTTTTGCTCCTCAGCACAAAAAAAACGTATTTACAAATGTGTGGAATATTTAAGTTAATTTTAAGTGATTTTTCTTTGTTCAATAATACAATATTCCACAACAAAATAAATTGTTTAACTTATATAAATTTGATTGTTGTAAATTTGTCGATTTAACTTTTGTTGCCTTTAAGATGATCTCACAAGTTGATCTTAAAATCTTTTTTGTTAGCGCATCTTGCGAGTAATGTCGTCATTTGGTTTTCTTTAGAAACGTTTTTATTGTTTTCCATACAAATTTTGAGATGAATGCAAACTAAAGAAATATAATAATAATAAGACAATATAAAGATTTTAATAATTATAGTGTGAATAACATTTTGTATGGTGTTAATGTGGAGTTAAAGTCACTAATGTATATATTAAATTTTTATCGATGGTCTCATACCGAAAGGCCTATAATTACCAAAAGTGAAATGTGTAAATACTTGTAAAGGATGTTGTTTTAGGACATGGCATGAAATTTACTTTATTTAATAATCTTCTGGTATTATAATTTAAATATTACTTCTGGCATATGAGCGCCACTGCTGGCTCGGACGTAGTCTAGTTTGTGGGCTCCAGCATTTGTGGCCGCATATCAGAAATAAAGCAGGAAATGCTGTCCTTCGGGTGGCAAATGGTAAAAAACAAAAACGAGTCTTTCGGGTTTATCGGCGAAAGCTATTGAGTTCACATATCTCTACAGAAAATATTCTAGCGATGTTAAGTCAGTAATCATGGCAATGTCCAATGATTCCACCAGCCTGCAGGGCGCACCAAACAGCCATTTTTTTGATGTAACAGTGTCCATTCCGTATCTATTCATACAAAAATGAACTTCATCGCCTTCTCGCTGTCCATGTGGAAATGTAAGACCAAACTAAACATAAATCAGTTGAGAGCTGATAAAAAAACAAGTCAATAAAAACAATATATATATATATATATAATCGTTATTTCGATACTCTTACATTAAATTTTTTGACGTGGTGCATTTGTGTGAAATGTATTGTAAATAATTACTAAAAAACTAAATTTCGAAAAAAAATGTGAGTTAGGGGCTTTCTTCGTGAGACTAACAAAATATATTTATTCAAAAGTTGTTAAGGAATTCACTAAAAGTATAGAGGTTAAAAAACGTCCTCTAGCTAACTAGACACTGGTGAATATTGTGCTCTAAAATTAAGAAAATTTTGAAAAGATGCCGATTAAGATTAAGTTTTCTGATATTACGTGATACGTGATAAAATTTAAATCCTTACCTAGCCATGTGACCACAACACCATGATGGGTCAAACCACTTTGGGTGGTATGTAGCCTGCACCCAGACCCTAGGAAGCCATGGGTATCTCTATACAAAAGGTTATTCCTAGTTGCAACTTCGAGAGCGCGTAGCAGAGCCAGCACCCCCACTCCTTGCTGAAGAGTTGGAAACTATCCAAATCCTGGTCTAGAACACATGACATATAATGCTCAGAGGATCCGGATAACTCACCGTGTTCTTGGTCAAAAGTAAGATGATCTTGGGCCCTTAATCATTTCATGAGCATCTGCGAAATCACAATTACCACGACACTCTCCGAAGGGCCAACATCAATAATCAGTCAGACAACAGCAATAAAACAACTCTAGGGCTTACTGATTTCTGTGGAAAAAACGTGGAAGTTGCCCAGTTGGCTGCTGCTAGCTTTGAGGGGACTGAACTCCCTTTTACCACCAGATGACACTTGTCTGAATGGTGAGATTCCATTTTCGCATATCAATGTGCCCCCGAGGGGAAGCTTTCTGGTATGATGTGATAGGATTTACATCTGCACCTGGCCGTGGGCCCTAATCAGATAGTGGATCAGTACCGCTGTGGATGGTATGTAGCGCCATCCTCGCCCTAAAAAGCCTTCGGATACGTATATCCTCCGGTCACTCCTAGTTGCAACTTCAAAAGCCCGGAGTAGGCCGCAGCCTTCACTTCTTACTAAGGAGTCGGAGACTACCCAATTCCTGGTCCAGAACGCATGAAGCTTAATATAATTAAGAACACGACGGCATTTATACTAACTCGACCTGGACCATTCATTGTGTTCATTGTAAATGATTCAACCCACAAAATCAAACGAGTGCCTCGATACACACAGCCATCATGATACTTCCGAAGGGCCTACCTTAATAATAAGTCAGAGAACAGCTAAATGCCTAAAGAGACAAATAGCGGAACTCTGGGGCTTTATTGATTCCCGTGGAAATATAGTGGATTTTTCAGTTGGCTCCTACTAGCCTAAGGAGACTGGGCTCCCTTTTACCCCCGCAAGACACAAGTCTAGATGGTTGTGTGATTCGTAAAGACTTATAATGACACCGGGAGGGGGCTGATCTATCAGCTGGTAGTCGACATAGTGTAAAAATAGTGGGCTGTAGTGCAGAAGTTTAGTAAAAGTGCCCCTGTAGGCTAGTAGGTAGTGTATTATCTTGTCAGTATGGGGGTTGTGGGTTCGATTCCCAAAGAAGACCTTGATTTTTTTTAACTACAAAAATAAAAATTGACTGTCGGTGGGGTTGCTCAATGATGAAGGCATGGTCTCTGGTCGCTGTGCTATCTTATACGACAGTTAATTTCCGACTATCCTTCTACTTTCACCACCTGTTTCAGCTCTTTTCTATCCCTTTCCTAAAGAATGTAGCACGGTACTTGACTAAAATAGACATTGTTGCCTGAAATGCTACTTCTCTTTAAAAAAAACAAAGATTTTCGGGTTACAACTTATCTGTTTTATATATTTAAATAAAGAAATGCTTCTTATTATTTACTCCCTACTTTGTCCGCTTATGATGTTTTAACAATGAACGGCTTACGTAGCGTCGAAAAGTAGCTAAATAACTATGCTATTCGACTCAATATCAAGTTGAGTTTTAAAGATAAAATTTTCCAAACCTTATTCAGACATTATAACCAACTTTTTACTTCATAGACATCTTACGAAAATGAATGGAGTTTATTATTGACACTTAACAGAAAAACAAAAGAAATAGACCGCAGCAAATAATTATCAAATTTAATTCATTTTTAGAAGGTTTTCAAAGCTTAAATTTTATAAAAGAAAAACATGTCTGAATCTTTTTATTTGGCTTTGTATCCCCAATCAATAATACTTTGTTGAAAAAAAAAATTAAAGGGCGTATGTTGTTCTGCTGTATTTTTTATAAATCTTCAAAAAGTTAATGAATGAGATTAAAATATACATTTATAATTAAAAAATGAATAGATAATTGAAATCGTTGTGTATCAAGTCCCATTAAAGGTATAAAGAAATCCAAATTCAGAGAAACACATTTTAAAACACTACGATCCTTCACAGCACTACTTCATCAATAGTTTCTTTTGAAGCCATTAATTCTGTCGCACATTTTTAAGTTAACTTTTAAATGTATGATTTGTAAAATTTAATTTGTCGTCACTGAGCTATCTCTGTGTTGAAATGCTTTTATTGATAACCGGTTGATTGAATATTTTTAAATTAACAGCTTTGTAAAAATGTAGTATGTAAGTATATTTAGAAAAATACAGTCAAAGCGAACTTTAACAAGAGCTAATAATTACCTGATTTATTTAATTGTAAATAACCGAGCAAAATTTGAGGTTAAGAAATAAATTGTCTGTCAAACCATTAAATGCCGAGAATGCAGCAATGACAGAATGACATTTATTCAGTAAAAAGTTGGGAAATTTTAAGCATTTTAGAAAAGAATTTTAATTGTGAAAATATTTAATCAAACTGGTGAAAATTTCACTGTGTGTCACTTCGCAAAATTCGAGCGGCTTTTCCTTGTAATCAGGCTTGTTCTGGTAGTGCTGTGGTCAATTTAATCGTTAAATTCGCGACTTACGGTATTGCTACTAACAATAAGTTAAAACAATACGCTCATAATGGCCACGGGTCAACAAAGTGTTAAGTAAAAGTCTGGAAGATTAACTCGTTAACGTTCGCTACCAATGGGCATCACTAGGTATACTTTGCAAAACCATTCTATTCAAAGTTACTGCCCATATAGTGAAGTTTTCGGTCACGCGACATCATCAGCCCGTATTTTTTTAAAAATTAGCAAGGAAAAGTCGTAACAGTGAATTTAGTGAACTTTGGGTTCAGGATTTTGGGGATTTTAGGGATTTTTGTATGGAGGTAAGGAAAGAAATATATTTGTCAAAAAATGTAGTGATTTCATCACAAATTTGGTTTTATTTATATAGAACTACGCAAAAGTAATCAAAATAAAGAAAGTTAGAGAAATGTCGATCGCTACCTGCAATGTAAAAAGCCATAACTAACAAAAAAATTTAAATGAATTTTTTTTTTAATTTATTATTCTAAAAGAGCCTTATCTTCGTCGCTTATAACACTATGCTATTTCTGGCAAAATGAAGGCGTCAAATGTGAAATCATGGGATCTGCTGTTACCATCATTCGGTGCGTAATATCGTTCGTTGCAATTCGACTGCATTTTCTGGAATGTCTAAGGCGATATTTTTTATATTCTTTATTACGACTTTCCCAAGCCTCTTCGGATAGCAGGCCTACAGGAAAAATACACTTTTCAATTATATCCTTGCCATGAGTCAGACTTTTGCCGTCTCCAAACAAAAATCACCAAATTGTTTTGGATCTATTACCTCGGCGATTGTTATAGTTTCGGGAATTATTGAAAACCTTTTGATTATGTTTCCGTGATTTCGGAAATCAATGCAAGATTCGTAAAGAATCTTCATGAAGTATTTCCTGAATTTGTCGTCCCATAGCCTTACTTAACAGGTTGATTACCAGTATTTCAATTTTTTCCTTTCAGTTTACGCTTTTTCAAACATTTTTGAGTGGACTGTCCCGCGTTTAAATTCAATATAATAAGCCACATGCAAAAGACACTCCATCAGCTTAATACGCACACGAAGTGGTAACATACCAAACTGCTTGTTCATTTACGGGAATAGCTTGAACTATTTCGATTTTATTCATCTTGGATGTTGTGGCTCCACAAATGAGACAAGAAGATGCAGCTGGTGTTTCTGTTACTGATTGTGCTGTCTTGCCGTCAATCATTGTAAAATATAATTTATGTTTTACTCTAAATTAGCGATTATTCACTGTTAACTCAAATTCTTTTAGTTGAGATATCTCCTCATCGACTCTTCTCTTTTCTTCTCGTATAACTTGAGGTGTCTCTTTAACGTATGTAAACTGTAGTGTTCTACAACACTGTATGGAAGAAGGTTAATTGTTGTTCCATATGAAATTATTTATGTCATCACTTAATGATAATTTAAGTGGTACAACTGATGTCGTATATAAAAGAGAGTCAGCAATTAGCGCATATCTCGAGCAAATTTTTTTAATTCATACCTTTACTTAATTGTTCATAAAAGCAAAACGCGTTCATCGATTTTCATGAGTTATATCTCATTTTGTTTATAGGTTATACGACTTTACGTGAAAGTAATAGGACCTAAAACTTGGAAAAAATGATTTGACTCATTTTTCAAGACTTAATTCTTTGAGGCAGACCTGTGAAAGAAGAGAAGTTAAATGTCTTTTCACAATCTTTATTAAAACTGTATTTAGAATTTGAGGCCAGATTTGCTGACTTTAAAAAAAATCCAATCATGTTTAGATATTTTTTCAATGTCTTTTAATGTTAATCCTGAGAATGTTCCATCTGATCTACAATTGGAAATTATAGAATTGCAATGTAATAATAATTTAAAACAGCTATTTTTAAATACAGATAAGCTTAATTTCTATAAATCCTTACCAAAAGATGAATTTCCAAAGCTAATTAATCATGCGCGGAAAATTATGGCAATGTTTACTTCTTCATATTTATGTTAACAGGCCTTTTCAGTAATGAAATGCAGAAAAAATTCAATAAGAAACCGATTGTCAGACGAGAGTCGTCTATTTAATTTATTAAAAGTCGCACCCTCCCAGCTGGAACCAGATTTTGGAGGAAATTATGTCAAGTCAGAAACAGATCCATACATCTGGAAAATCTTCAAATCATAATAAACCGTATCTTTCAAAATTTTTATGTTGCTTTAAAATATTACGTAATATAACTAATAATTATAAAGCTTAAACCGAACTTTTAATTGAACAGCAACCCCATAATTTTTTAATGAATGACCCTCTATGTTTTTTTTTTTTAATGGGCCGCCTCAAGATTTTTTTTAATTTATAGGCCCGCCACCCAAAAAGTTCGCCCATCACTGACCTAAACAAATCACATTTTTCGCATGTCATAAAAAAATTGAAAAAACTTGCATAAATCTCAAAGAAGATGTTGAAAAATAAAAGATTACTAAAATAAATTAAATAAAATTCTATGTTTCATTCAAAAAGTTACGGGCTTATTGACTTGCCCGCGTATATATTATTAAATGAAACATTCTATTTTTGTTGACAGCAGTGTGAACGCATCCCATTATCCTAATACCAAAATATTTCTTCCTCTCGTTTAAGTTATTCAATGGTATATTCGTATTTTAAAAAGTGTTCAGATTTTTTGGATCTCACTCTTTATTGTATCTTTTTTAAGATATTGGTTAACAATTAAACTTGACTTTGAAAAATAATTTGAAACTTATATGTATTGTTAAATATAGTTATAAATTATAATGCGTAAAGTATTTGTTAAAATAAGCAAACAAAAACAATAATAAATAAGTTTTCAGTTTTAAAGCGCATACACATAATACATCACTTAAATGATCAAGTTACAAGTATTTTAAAGAAGATTTAATTAATATTCTGGTAACTAGATATAAAAAATAAACGACCAACATAAAGAATGATTTGAAAAAAAAAAGATATGAAATTAATACAATTGTTTGTATTTTTTTGTTCAAAGTCATGCAATGGAAAATTTTGCTTGTTTCAAAACATGAAAAATTGTAATTACGAGTAATGTAACGCAAACACTGAATATGCTCGAAGTATGATTATTGATGACAAGATTAATGATATGTTGCTTTATTCAGGTTACTTATAATTTATTTACAGGTTTGTAAGAATATGAACATTTTTAAAAAATTTTTAACCAGTCGGGTCTCACAATATTGTTTGCGAGAAAAATATCAAACCTGTCATCGTACCGGACAGTGCTTTAACTTTTACGTGGACGGAGGTAAAGATATTATAGAAGACTACAGAATACAGATAACGAAGATGAAGTAAAATTGTCTTGCGAATAACTGATTTATTTTAAGGCAAACTTAACCAAACTTAACTTGTACAAAGCTTAACCCATGGCCACCCCCAACTTACATGCTTTCTCTGTCATATTATACAAGATTCCAATAAAAATAGAAAGTTTTCTGAAGTGCTATTTATTTATTGAAATCCAGCTCTAATAACATGAGATTGTAACTAAAAAATAGAAAAAATAAGGGCCTGTCCCGGCTACTTCAGTACCAAAGGGTTCGCCATCTAACGTTTTTTTTTCGTGAATGGTAACACTTAGCTCATGTTTGATTTGACAGATAACTAGTTTTATCCTTCCGCAGAACGAATATAGTTGTGTATACGCTTGATCAACGCTGGGAAATATTGCGATATTACTTTGAAAATCATGGTAATGTTGCAGAATGTGTGCGAAAATTGCGTACTTATTTTGGAAGAAGAGAAGCACCGTCAGCTTCGTATGTTCGTTATCTTGTGAAAATAGTGAAAGAAACTGGCATCCTCATCGAAAAACCAAAAACAGTGCGTACAGCCGAGAATATTGCTGCTGTAGCAGAAAGTGTGCGTGAAGCGCCATCAACATCAATTCACCGTCGTTCTCAACAATTGAACATTTCAGAGACATCAGTGAGATGAATTTTGCATAAAGACCTTGGTATGATGCCATGCAAAGACCAATGGTTTCCAAAGTTGAAGCCAAGTGACCATCCAATGCGTTTTCGCTTCGCTAAGTGGGCCTGCGATCGACTAACAAAAGATGCCGATTTTGCAAGAAAAATCATCTTTTCAGATGAAGTTCAGTTTGATCTTGGCGGATATGTAAACAAGGAAAATTGTCGCATTTGAGTCATAGAAAACCCGCACGCTAACATTAAAAAGCCGACGCACCCAAAACGAGTCACTGTTTGGTGCGGATTTTGGTCCAGAGGCATAATTGGGCCATTTTTCTTCGAAAATGAGCAAGGAGTGGCCGTTACAGTCAATTGCGATCGTTATCGGGCCATGTTGAACGAATTTTTGTTCACAAAAATTGAAGAGGAGAACATTGGCAACATTTGGTTCAACAGGACTGCGCTACGTGTTGTCACTCAGCCGGAGCTACACTCGATGATTTGCGACCTATTTTTTAAGATCGCATTATCAGTCGCAGAGCTGATGTCGTTTGGCCACCTCGGAGTTGCGATTTGACACCGTTGGACTATTATTTGTGGGGTGCTGTCAAAGATAAGTGTTACGCCGATAAGCCAGAAACCATTGACGCTTTAAGGGACAATATTCGTGAAGCCATTGGTGAAATACAGCTGCACACAATCGATAATGTGCCTTAAAATTGGTGTACTGCATGGCCAGCCGAGGCAGCCAATTGAATAAATTTATTTTCTATTTATTAACCGGAAGGATTGTACTATCAAATAAAAAAATAAATTTGAGAAAATATTCAATAGATTTTTTAATAGCATTTAAAGCAAGAACAAAAGTTATTTGCCGGACCCTTTGGTAAGAATTTAAGACAAACACGAAATTCCACGTAAATCTTTTAGTTAAAATACGAGTTGCTTTTTGAAGATGCCCAACTATAATATTGGATGACGATTTGAGGAAAATAAATTCAATAAAATTAAATTAAAATTGCTCTAGACGGTACGAGCTGATAATAGTTATCTTAAGGTATAACTCTGACTTTTTAAGAGAAATCTTAAGTACCCTGAAGACAATCAAATAAATACATCAAACACCATTTTGTATTTCATTTCGCAGCCTTCATATGTAAACATATCGTTACAAGATGTAAAAGAAACTAGAGATGAAAAATTCGTATTGTTTTGACTTCTGGCACGTAGTTAGAAATAAAACTTTTACGGCCGTATGTATAAAAAACGCTTACTTGAGCTTTAAAGTGCACGTTAGTTAACAAACACTTTAAGGCTAACAGACGTTTGTTAAAAAATGGTATTCAAAAACAGTACTTTAGCTAATGTATGCTTTAGTAAAATTAGTATTTTGATTCTGGCAATGCCACTGTTTTCAGTTGTCACTTTGTAGTTAACGATGTATAAAAAAGAATATTATATAACCGGGTATTAAGATCCATTAAAAATGTTTTAATTGTTTTCAGCAAAATCAACATATTTTTTTTTTGTTTTTAATCTTAATGTTTTTAATAAAAAGCAAAGAACCCAAAAAAGGTCAATTTGAAAGGCTTACGAAGAACTTACATAGAATTTGTTCATTTTAAAAAACCAAGGATTCGGATAACGAGCTTTGTTTTGTTTATAATCGTATGTACATCAATAAAACTTTTGTTTTAAATAATTAAATATAATTATATTTTTGTAAAATATAAAAAAAAAGATGTAAAAATATTTTATATCGAATGGCATGTTATGTTTTAGTTTTTATTATTATTTGTATACTACAATTTGTTTTTAATAAACATTTTTAAAAATTTTTGGAATAACAAAGTACAACTGTCAATTGAGCCGTTTACATCGAAAATGGCATAAGTCACAACTGAACAGTTTTTTTTCATTTTTAATAAATTTGAAATTAATAAGTTGAGAAGTATTGAGATTTGTTTGAGAGGAGTGTTGATAATTAACGGTATATCAAAAATGTTTATTTTGAAAGCGGCGTAAGTCGCTGTACTCAGGAAATTAATTACGGAGCTTCGTGTGAAAGAAATGGAAACATATAATAAGTGTCTGTAAAGTATGATTGTGATCACTGGACTTATTTTTATTAGTTAGAAAGAATAGTGCAGTTTACTGAACTATATTATAGTGATATCTAATATACTACACACAATTAGCATTATTTTGTTATTTTTTTATTCTCAGGAGGTTGCTTCGTGTTGTATAAAATATCTAAAAATGTCACATCTCAAAAGCATATTATTGCACTTAGTGACTTATGTAAAGGACAAAATAGTAATAGTAGTAATAGCCCCCTGTCGAAAAAAAAATCCTTCATAGTACACAACATGGAGAAAAAAGATTTTATTTCAACACATTGATTAGAAAAATCCGTTGCAGAAAGAAAAGTAAATACAGACTAAGTGAACTGGCTAAAAATTCGTTGGATTCAATTTTACCATCATATTCCCTATAAAATGTTTTATAAACTAATTTAAAATAAAAAAGATGACAAAAAAGGTGACTTATGCCACTTTTAAAATAAACGGCTCAATTTATTGTAAACACAATTTGTTTTGTTTTTAAACTTTCAATAATAAAATTGAACTGTCAGTTTGTTGTAGGTTTAAAGTAGGTTTTTCCTACTTTAAAGTTAACAAAGGTATGTTAAGATAAAAACGATTTTTGAATACAACTTTAGGAAATTGTGCTTAACAAAGGCAGTTAAACCTGCTTTAAGTTTTTATGCATACGGCTGTTAGGCTTTAACTTTGTATATCATTTATATTGTTCGAGAAGATCCAAAAGAATTTTTTTTTTCATCCCTACACATTATAACAAATAATGTGTGTGTGTGTGTGAATGTGTGTATTCACGAACAAGTATATAAGGCAGAACCTTTTTATGAAACTGGATCAATTGGCAAGCAGATCATCTGCAGATAAGAAGTCTTTTGGAGGAGTTTTATACTCAGCAATAACTTCTTGTCCACAAATAACAAGCAGCACGCCTGCCGGTAAGAGATCTTTTGGAGGAATTTTATATTCCACAATTACCTCTCATCAACAGTGCAGCTGCAATTGGCGGAAGTACCAATACACCAGAAGTTTATCTTCTACCGGTGTTAGCTTGACCGTGAGACTGATGCTGTTGCGGAATTTTATATTCCCTCAGTATTATTCAACACGGCTAAGAACACCCTGCGATCGCTGCTGCGAGGTATAGCGCTTTTAGTATCACTACCAGACAACAAAATCTTTGCTTTAGACAAAAATTTTCAAATGATAAATCTGATATTATTAAATGTTGTAATGAGCTTTTAATCATGGTACTTGCTTTTGAATTCAATTGATTATGATTATTATTTTAGGATGATAATAATGATTCTAGATTAACACCATAAGATATTTGCTTTTGTAAACTGCCTCTTTCTTTCTGTTCTATTTTTTGAGACGTGTGAAATAGAATCAATTTCAGAAACGGTTACAGCTTTTTATGTTGTAAATATGGACCAATAAAGTGATTTGCCTAACTAGGATGAAGATTTGTAATGCGAACTTTTCGATTTTGTATAACTCGTTAAAAAATGTATATATATATAAATACGATATTTTTTACTACCAAATTATAAAGCATACAGATAAAGTATACATACGTTAATTATTAAATAGAACTAAATGAAAATAGAAATATTTTCATGGAGATTTTCGGGGATAAGCTAAACTGGCTCTTGGAGATTTTTAGCAGTAGAGATTTTGAGTTTAAACAAAACTATTAAATTGATATTTTTTAAATCATTAAATTAAAATTTTATTTAAAGAGATAAAATAAAAGTAATAACATAACACTTAACTACAGACAACCTTCTATTAATTCGTACCACTTGCCATTAACAACAGTTGTAAATATTATTTGTTCATAAAAACAAATAAATTAATAGTTAGTAAACTTAATTAGCTTAAAATTAGTCCTACTAACCTTCCTATTTAAACCTTATTAACCTTAATTTATTTAAAAAATGGTAAATTGACTTAAAACAAACTAAATTTATAAGAGGCCTCCTCGACTTTACGTTAAAAAGAGAAGAGTTTACAACTCTATTTGTAAGTCACTCACTCCCATCTCTTTTGCAAATCGAGTCGATTCGAAAACGAGCGATTTTTTAAAACCAAATAGTTAAAGGCCCAACTATAATATGCATAAGCTGGCTTAAGCTAATATCAAAAATTTAACGAAAAGTCTGTCAAATGCTAAAGCGAATCTTTTACGTGGCTATATTGCAGTTACCATATATATTTGGGCCAAAAGTACTAAAAAATGCAACTGTGTGCATCATTGAATTTATAAACAATACAAAATTAAATTTTATTGCAAATTGTGTGTTAAAAAAATGGAAAAGAATTGCCGTTCCTTTGAATTGCCGTTGTAATAAAACGCGTTTCCTTTGTCATATAAGCTATTTTTTCTTTGTACATTTTCTATTAAATTCAGATAAAATATTTTTTGTCCTCTATTGGAATTTGTTTACTAATTTATCTATGACACAATGCAAAACAGCCGTTTTCGTATGGAATGTGCGATCAGTGACGTACTTTGCTTAAGCAAATGACATTTGGCGAAACTTGACAAAAAGTTTTGTTAAGTACATTATAGTTTGCCACATATGATTATTAGGTATTTGCGCAGTTGCTTAAGTTGCCTTAAGCCAGTATATGCATAATATAGTTGGGCCTTAAGCATTTAGTGTTCTGGGAATCGCACGATTTGCATTATTCCAGGTCATTTTCGAATAAAAGCTGTTTACTACTTTCGTCACATCAGCTTTTTACTGCTGGAGGGAAACGTGAACGTGTTATTAAAAATATCGGCAACGTTCATTATTAGTTATTTACTGTTAAAAAATAAATGTTTATCGTATATGCGTCGTATGCCACAACCCACTGACCACAATCAGTTAGTTGTTCCCCTTGCTAACTGAGGTAGTGATGCTTCTCAACAGCTTTTTAAATGCAGTAGCTCCATTAAGATCCATAAACCTTTAAAAATAATTAAAACTATTATTAAAGTTTCCCTGCAACAGTAAACAGCTGCTTGTTATGGTTGCTATGGGAAACAAAGTGCTGTTTACTTTGCCACAAAACAGGTGTTGCCATATTATATAAAATGTAAAAAAATGTAACAAAATTTGTCTTTTTAAAACTTTTAATTTATTGGAGAATTTTATTACATAATTCTGATCATTTTATATTGAAAACGAAATACTATTGTTTATTATTAAATTATTTTTTAATTGTTTAATGAGTCAAATATAGAAAATTTACTTTTTTAAAGTTGGGTAGTTCGGATATTTCGAATATAGAACAAAGTTGAGGAGAAGTCATGTTGAAATAAATCTTGTGATTTTACAAAAATGAGCAAATTTATTGTTTAAATACGAATTTTCTTACACTAAATAATTTTTTTCATAGAAGTAAAAAAACAGACTTAAGACTCTTTATAACATAGCGTATTTACTTCATTAATGTAAGTTTAATTAAAACAATAAAAGCCTTCGATTTGTTTTCGAAAAGGTTTATGTATTCGATTTCAAATCGAGTAAAACTGTACGAATTCGGTTTTCGCAACACTAATATATTCATTCGCTGTAAAAACGTAAATTTACTGTGATTCAGTTTGACGAGCAAGGGCGATTATTAGGATTATGAAGAAAGATATGCATAATGGTGATAAACAATATACGGTTTGGTAAATTCACACGTTTTAGCAATGATTATTTAATTTACTCTGAGTTAAAATAAATCGAATAGAGTTGGATGTATGATGCTGGAATGATGTGGCCGTTATTGAAAATGCTTTTTTTTATCAGTACAGTGATAGACATTCGTTTGGCTGCACTTCCTTTTTTTTTAAATTGTGTTTTTAAACTCTTTATGAGAACAGTTAATTTTTTTTCTGTTTTTTTATTTACATTATTAAGCGCAGTTTACAAAACAATAACAATTATTAGTGTAACGGTTATTTTATAGAAAATATGCGTTCTTTTCGTGAGACAATCGTTTGAAAGAACATTTTTTTTTCATTGGTGAATTTTAACTTGTAAACACGAGCTTTTATACTAATTAAATAAATAATTTGATTCAAATATAAAAAATAAAAAACAAATGGCAGAATTTTTATAAACCGATTAGATATAGGCTCAGAAAAGCGGTTAAATGATAATGAAAAAGATTTAATCGGTATCAAATCGAAAAATTGTTGGAATAATAATGCGTTGTGAAAGAGTAAAAAGAAATTATTTAAAACTTGGCAAAAAGTATGGCATTAAGGCTCCAATGAAGGGATCATCGAAAATTACGACCCGTCGAAAAGGACATATTAGCCATGAAGCAACTTGAAATCGCTTATCCTGTCGAGAAATAAAGGATAAACTTGATTTTCCAGTTACTACGTGCTTTGAATGCGACCCCATCGATAAAATGGAAAAAAAGTCTAAACCACAATTAACTAAATTGCACAAGGAGAGACAAGCACACATGTCATGGACTAATGAATGGCAAGAAGTTATATTTTCAGATGAAAAAAATTGAACTTGGATGGTCCAGATTGCTAAAGTTGTTATTGACATGATTTGAGCCAATCGAACGTAGTGCGATCAAAGCGAAATTTTGGTGGTGGGAGCATTCTCTTATAACTTCAAGCTTCGTATTTGTTTTATAACCACCAGAATAAATTCAGACATGTACCTAAAACCTCTGGAAGATGTCCTTATTGCAAAACTTGAAGAAAATTTTGACAATGAGTATATTTTCCCACAGGGCAACGCGACAATACATGTATCGAAAAAATGTAAGGAATGATTTTCTATCAATAACATTGATTTACTTCCATGGCCGGCATGCAGTCCCAATTGTTACCCAATCGTTCCCCCCAGGGGCATATAAATATGGTCTTTATAGAATATTCCACTGTCTAGACACAGTGCAACTGGGGAAAAAGGGAGCCCAGTCCCCTGCAGTCAGACAGGGAGACAACTGGAAGCTCTACTTTATTTCCACGGGGATCAGTGAGCCGCAGAGTTCATTATTTGTCTCTTTAGACATTTAATAGTTCTCTGTCTGATCATTGAGGTTGGCCCCTATATTGTAGTATCGTGGTGGTTGTGGTTTGCGGCCCCATTGGGGATTTATAAAAATTATGGTGGCCAGGATCATTTCACTGATAATGACACGCAAAGTGAATGATCCAGTCCAGTGAGCATGCTTGACATGTGTTCTGGACAGGAGTTAGAAAATCTCCAACTCCTTAGCAAGGTGTGATGGTTTGCAGCCCTGTCCTGGAATCATTAAAGTTGCAACTAGGTGGTTCTGTTGCTTAGAATTATGCCTTCGGCTATCTAGGACGCATGTATGACGCTCCAAATTATACTATAGTGGTTTGCCCACCATCTGATTAGGGCTACATAGCAAGGTGCGGATGTAAAACAAATCACACTCTGTAACCCAATCGAAAACTTATGGCGAATCCTTGCAGATAAAGTATACGAAAAGAGAAGGCAGTTTTCGACTGTTAATGAGCTGAAAGAAAACATCAAAGAATGTTGGTTGGATGTTGAAATTGAAACTCTTCGAAGCCTTGTACACTCAATGACGAATATTTTTGGTCATTCGATTTTGTAAATCATTTTAATTTTGTTTTTTTAATTTAAATGAAACTGCGTTTAAACGAATGTCTCTTAATTTTTTAGTTTTTTATCGATTACGTATTACGAATATGAAATATGTTTATTTTTGTTTACTACTTTTAAGCTAATAAATCACTTAAAAAAAAAATAATTAAAGCCCTTTTAGATTGTTTTAAAATAGAAAAAAACATGGTGCGCTTAAACGAATGTCTATCACTGTATGTGATACAATACTACAACCGATATTAGATCCAAGCTAAATGAAGGTGTTATGATGTTTACTTTGTAAACAATTTGAGCTGCATAAATATCTCGAACTAATAGCGACGCATTTATTTTTTGGAAGAAACTACGATCTTAAACTGAATTCGCCGTTTAGGGTTTACTTCGTCTACTTGCAGCTTTATCCTCAAAATCAGAAATTGGTTTTATTATTTTTTAATCGTTTAATTCTGAAACTGTCCTCGTTACTTTCGTTAAATAAATGCAAAACTAGAAGTTAAACATTAGGAAAGAAACAAAACATTTGAAAAAAACCACACACATACAAAATGAATATTGTTTGGTTTAGAGTTGACACCTGTCAACATCTATAAAGATATTTTCAAATATTTCATTTTAAATGATGTTGGTACTGTTTTGTCTTAAATTCTAAAACTAAGTGAAAAGAAAAACATTTGGAATCTGTTTTTGCAACCTACGTTTGTTGTCGTTGTCGACAGTGCTATTTGACAAAATTTACACTTGATTTGCCATCAGCAGTAACGCGACAACGAGAACAACATGATTCAAATTGAATTGAATCTCTTATCGACTTGACAATGTGAGTTTAAAAGTTTTAAAGTTTTTCGTTTTATTAACAATTTAATGTTAGTTTTTCAAATTCAAAAACTTGTCTTAAATGGTGGAAAAAATAAAACTAAAAACAACTTCAGCCGTTTTGAAAATTGCAGACATGTTGGCAGCATCCGCTGTTGTTATAAAATCTATTAAATCGTAGTTTTTCTGAAAACAAAATTTATATTTTTGTTTAGGTTTTTGTTTCTAATATTTATGGCTTAATTTTGTTTTAGTTGGTTTGAATAAACAGCTTTTTTTGAAGTTCGTTTTTGTATTAAATGTGGGTTTAATTTGCGTTAAAATTACCAGTTTTGTTATCAGTTTCTTTGTTTCATTTAAAAAAAAAATATTTTTCAAAACAGTGTTTCAAGAATTTAGTGTTTGAAAAAAATATTTTTTAATCGTTTTAATTTTCGTCGTTCTTTTAAAAAAAATTATATTATTAACCTCTTTTCCATTTTAAATGTGGGTATTTAAGTGTAAAAAGTGTTATTGAATATTCTGTGTGGTTACTGATAAACAAATTGAAACAGATTTTGTTTATCGTTAGATTTATTTCTTTTTTCTATTGCTAAGTCCCTGATAAGTTTCTTTAAGTTTGTGTGAGTATGTTAAAAAAAATAAATAAAAATAAAACAGGGAGAAGCTTTACTTTCACCAAATATTGCTTTATCTTAAAGTTCCTGTGTAAAGTTTAACTTTCGAGTGCTATCAAAATAGCTCTTTGCTGTTTTCTCGTTTTCGGTTTTCTTCACTAATTTCCTAAGAAACTGTCTTAACTAGGCATAGTGAAAAAAATTTAAAAATGCCCATATAATATTTTATATTTTTTCTTTTAAAGATAAGTAGCACTTCAGGTAACCAATGCCTATTTAGTCAGTTCTGTACCGTGCTACATTCTTTAGGCAAGGGATAGAGAATAGATGAAACAGGTGGTGAAAGTAGAAGGATAGTCGGAAGTTAACTGCCGTATAAAGACAGCAACATCGACCAGTGACCATGCCTTCACCACTGAGCAGCTCCACCGACAGTCAATTTTGTTTTTGTAGTGCAAAAAACAACCAAGGTCTTCGTAGGGAATCGAACCCACAACCCCCATACTGACAAGATAGTACACTACCTACTAGCCTACAGGGGCACTTTTACTAAACTTCTGCCATACAGCCCACTATTTTTACACTATGTCAACTACCAGCTGATAGATCGTGATACAGATACTGATGCTAATCTGGCCATATGGCTCTAATGGTTTACGATGGTTCTACGACTGGGTGAATACCTCTATCAAGCTGCATAACACACCCTATGTGGCAATTTCAGAAGAACAACAAGCAGGGCCTTGCCGCCAACCCCTTGCTTGAGAGCCAGAGACTATCTAAACACCTGTCAACCTGCAACAATGTTCTGCTGCAATGGAACAGCACATCGGATAGTAAAAAGCCACATCTCTTTGCGGTTTGGATTTAAACTACAAGCAACGAGTTACTCCCCGAAGGTGGTCACCAATAAACAGTACAGAGCCGTAGCCCTGTGTGCTAGTGGTTTCCGTGGTACCAGTTGGTAAGTCACTGGTCGGACTTCGAAGGTCCAATACTTTACGTTTCACGCTCCTGCTAGCCTAGGTGACGGCTGCCGCTTTTTACCCCTAGAAGCAAATGTCAAGATGGGAAAGTACCAGCAAGACTGTCCTCCCCCCCATTGGGAGAGCGGGACCTCTACCTGACACGTAAAACAACTGGTGAACGCTTTAAGAGTGTCAATTGTAGCGTATGTTCGTGACATTGGGAATTATGTTGTATTTAAATTCGCTGAATAAGAAAAACTGCAGAGAAATTAAATTCTTACGAAATTTCCGTCAGCCATGGCTTTTGAATGCACAAAACGAAACAGGCTATTATCGTACATGCCTGCGAAGGTACATTGGCCAGCAGATAATCTCAACTCCTATTTAGGTGGAAGGCAAAATTCAATTATTTTTTATGCGTAACAACTCATACAGTACCTGCACGTGTTCGGATTGATGACTACTGGCAGAGACGAGGTATTTCAATGACTGACTCGATTTGGTGCCGCAGTTGACTTCGCCAAGTCGAGAAATCACGTGACCGGGAAATTTCTCATACAATAATTTAATTTAATTGTTTGGGTCACTGATGTTAACATTAGGCATTTTTTGGTGGCCAATGGTTTTTAGTAACACAACAGTGACGGCGTTTCATTTATTTCATTTTCATCAGAGAAAAAAAATTAAAGAAAATAAAACTCAAGCCAACTATATTGAAAATTACAAATTAATTCCTTGTGATCCAATTTCTTGCCAGATAAATAGAGAAGAATTCTATTGAATTAAATTGTAAAAATGTGTGTCGAGTTTAAAAATTTTAGGTTTGTAATAAAGCATTTGACTTCTTATTCTTTGACAGTTGCAGAACGTTAAAAAAAATATTTTATTTAAAAAGTAAAATTAAACTTGATTGGTGCAAGGTGAAGTTCCATCCAGAGCTGCCTTTGATTTGAAAGATTCTTTTAGTAAAATAAGATGTCTAAAGAAAAGATGACAAAAATTTTCATTTTGTTTAATTTAGATATATTTTACTTTTGTTTGAAATGTTTTAATATGAAATTGTAATTTTGTTAATAAACTTGCTACAAGTGCAGCAATTCATTTTATATGAGTTAACCGACCGACTAGAAAACTTACTTCGATTTGTTGCTTTTTAAATAGAAAAATAATATGATCCTCTGACTGGCGTGGTATCAGGTAAATTCCTTATTCTAAAACTACGAGTAAAGATATAAAAATGTGTAAAAATAAGAGAACAACTGTTTAGTATTCCAAAAACGCACGAAAACGCTTCGTATGAATACATTTCTATTTCTTGTTTTGTATGTTATGCTACAACAAATTGAAATTATATTGAAATTATATTCATGTTTGCATTTTAGTCTGTCAGGCATTTTGGTTGAATGGTTGATTTACTGACTTCTCCAGCAACTGACTGATTGGCATAACATGTACAGAAATGCTATTGCATTAGTGCTGTGTCAACCATCCAACAAAGTTTATGGCTACGTAATGAATAATTTACTTTTTATTTAAAGACAGATCCTAGTCGATGGGTTGTGGGCCGGCCGGCTTTTCACCATCGAGACATATTGTTGTTTATGTAAACAATTAATGGTGATTTTAACAACCAGTGCTTGCTTGCTTGCAACTCTTAAATAACACAGCTTTAATTGATGCGAAACCTTTACGCTATTATTTATATTTTGCATTTTTAGTAAAAGTATTTTTAATAAAAATATTTAAATTAAATCTTAAAAATTTAATTTAAATTAATAGTTATTGAAACCCAAGTAGCATTGCTACTAAAATTTTGAGTTTAAAATTTTGGATTGAACATGTGACCTATGAAATTGTCAAATAATAAATCAATGCCTATTTGGGTCAAAGCTCTTTGTTTGATGCTGCATAAAAAGCATTTTCATTTGTATTATTTTACTTTTTCCTGTATAATTTTATTTTGTCTTTTCATTTGGTTTTGTCTTGTATTTCTTCTGACCCGTTTCACAATGTCGAATCAATGCATTCGTTCAAGTCCTAAGCGAAAGAAGACTGATTTGATTTGGGTGTGATATTAACTAAATTTTTCGCTTTATTAGAACGCATTTGCTCAACATTGTGAACAGGCACGCTTTTAAAACTGGCTTATTCTTGGCCAATAATTTGTAACTGCAGCGAGACTTGAACTATCCGATGTCTTGTTTAGCAAATATGCCCGCGCAACCATAAACTTCAAGACAGGAGGTGCTCCTGTAGGCTAGTAGGTAGTGTACTAGCTTGTCAGTATGGGGGTTGTGGGTTCGATTCCCAACGAAGACCTTGGTTTTTTTTTCACTACAAAAATGAAAATGACTGTCGGTGGAGCTGCTCAGTGATGAATGCATAGTCACTGGTCTCTGTGCTGTCTTATATACGGCAGTTAATTTCCGTAATTATCCTTCTACCTTCACCACCTGTCGCATCTCTTCTCTATCCCTTTCCTAAAAGAATGTAGCACGGTATTTGACTAAATAGGCATTGTTGCCTGAAGTGCTACTTTTCTTTTAAAAAAAAAAGACCACAATATACTGTGACTGTGTGAGAGTTAAGTACATGATCTCTTGTTTTATAAACCAGCCACTTTTAGCACAACTTAAGCACGACTGCCACACCAAATAGTTATTTTATTCCTTTTCTCTATATTTAACACCTTAACAGTCACATTTACCGCAGCTACCCCTTAAGTTTTAAATTCAACTCATTCCGAAAAATTAGTTTTCTTTACTATAAGCTCTGAGGGGATTTGAACTCATGATGTAAAGTAAAAAAATTACACAAAGTAACTATGGGTCCATCTTCTATATATTTTCTATAGCGGTAGTTAAGGCTGTTTTCAGCTGCTACAGATATGAATGATTGATATTATCCCTAGCACAATATTATCGCTATCTATTATGATATCCAATTTGTAGGCCATAAAGGAAGCCTAAATTCATGGTCCTCATATTTAACCGCATCCTACCTAAAAAATATTCGATCATAGTTTTGTTTGATATTGTTTTATACTACATACTCCTAGTATTTGAGAGCAGAATAGTGCCACTGCTAAGGGCTGTATATGATGGCAGTGCACTAATGTCAACTCCATTTAAGAAACATTCTATGATAAAGTATGCTCAGTAGCAGTGATATAAATATGTTATTGTGCCATAAGCGACAAGAACTAATTCAGCATTTGACAATTGTAAAAAAATACTTGGAATGGTATTACTGAGGGCTATGATGTATTTTATATACTAAAAATTTTAATTTAAGTTAAAAGTTGCTTCAAAAATCTTCTATATATTTTTTTGTATGTCATGTATTTTTAAACTTTATTTGCGCCGCCAGCTATTTGCTAGCGGCTTAGATCTCTGTTTCTCAACTGCATATAAACAAACATTTTATTTATGATTCGTTTTTCTTTTTGCTTTTGCTTTTGTTTCTCATAGTCACGTATTTAACGTATGACTTAAAAAATTTCAGCGAAAATAATGTTTAAAACAAAAATAGTGCATTCTGGATAAGCTTAACCATAACCATAAAACATAGAATTTTTATATGACACTGTAAAAAGTCACGAAACTTTCCTTCTAGAGTTTAATAAATGTCAACATAAAATTTGCTTCTCACTTTTTTGTAGATAAAACAAGAGAAATATTAGATTTGAAGGTAAAGTTTGAACGTCTAGTAGCCCAAATTTTTTCACACCTAAGTTAACTGAAACAATAATAGTTTAACAATTTTTATGGGGTTTTAACAAAAACAATTTTTGCAATTTTTTTTATTTTTAAATTTATTAAGCTGATATGAATAGCTCCAGTTTTTCTAGAAATATTTTCAAATGTGTACAAATGAACTGAGTGTATAAAAAAACAGTTTTTGGTAAAAGCATCAAATAATGCTTCAACTGAATGATAGAGAGATTATTAACTGTAAAGTATATGACAAGAGGCTTCTAAAGCAACTTACAATATGTTGTACGGGTGTTTCAATTGAATGTGATCAAACCTGACAGATCCAACAGGAGCATTAACATCAAAAAGGAAATATTTTTACTGCATGTGACATTATAGATAAAATAAATGCTGAGATTCCAATATACAACAACTATTTTTTAACGATTCTTTTCAAAAATTATGTTTGGGATGAAGTGAACATGTCTTGCATTAATAAATTCACTCTGTCTAGACTATACTGCAATCAGCGTGTGTGTGTGTGTGTGTATGTTTTAAATTTAACATTCAAACATTTAAGAATACAAAATGAACTTCAAACAGTATCGTTATAGCAATATGTTACTTAAGCTGAGAAAAACTAAATTCTTTAAAGGCACAAGCAAAGACGGAGTTTAGAGAACTATAAAAGTGGAGTGAAAAAAAGTTTGGTTAACTTTTATTACGGCGTTGTTTTTCACACTCAATATGAATTTTAATTAAAATCTTGTATTTTTACCCTCCAAAGTGCATATGTAAGCATACCGTTGTTTGCTGGTATTAAGTTGTTTAAATTTGTTAATAAAATAATGTTGTCGTTCCCTTAGGTGAAAACCTTCGTCACTGGCTGCTACTTTGCTGCTATCGGCGAGCATTTTCAATGCAATTCCATCATCATCAAGCCGCGTTTTAAATAGTTCTAAAGTACTATGTAAAACAGACAGCCATTGACGACGACGGGCAAACGTCGTAACCTCTTTTGCCATCCAAATATCTACAATACAATATTAGATTTATTGGAATATAACCATTAAACTAGTGTGAGAATTTGTTGTTGTCGATCAGTAGTGATTTTCGGGATATCCAGCTTTAAAAAACTATGGCAAACGATAAAATTGTGAATTGTGTCTTTTTTTTTTAAAGAGAAGTAGTACTTCAGGGAACAATGCCTATTTAGTCAAGTACCATGCTACATTCTTTGGGAAAGGGATAGAGAAGAGATGAAGCAGGTGGTGAAAGTAGAAGGATTGTCGGAAATTAACTGCCGTATAAGATATCACAGCGACCAGTAACTATGCCTTCATCGCTGAGCAGCCCAACCGACTGTTATTTTTTATTTTTGTAGTGAAAAAAGGTCTTCGTTGGAAATCGAACCCACAATCCTCAACCTGACAAGCTAGTACACTACCTACTAGCCTACAGGGGCACCTAACATTTCTTTTGAAATATTATTTTTGCTAGAAGTATCGGGTTTTTCAAGAAGAAGTTTGTTTTTCAATTGTGGCAACACCAACAACATGCTAGTTTTGACATTTAGTTTTTTGACGTATTCTTAGTAGATGCATTTGCAATTGTTGCAATGAATTCAATTGCGCAGGAAAATCGCATTAAAATAATGCAACCACTTATGAAAATGGAGGTTCTGTTAAAGTTACATTTCGTAAACTTCGTGATATTTTCGGACAACATAATCATCCTTCTGAGACCGCTCTTAGGAATTTGGTCGTTAAATTTGAGTCAGTAGGCTCTATACAAAATGTATCGAATACCAACGTGTGTTCGACGAGGCCGTTTAACGGAAAACATCGCAGCCGTGAGCCACAGTGTTGAAGCAGATCCAGATTTGTCAATTCCTCGAAGTTCTCAACAATTGGGGTTATCCAAAACCACCACATGGCGAATGTCGCGTGAGCCGCAGGGTTGAAGTAGATCCAAATTTGTCAATTCCTCGAAGTTCTCAACAACCACCGCATGGCGGATTTGACTTTGAAGCATTACAAGATTCAACAAGAGCATGAAGTGAAGCCGACCGACTATTCACACCGCCGTAGATCCGCTTAATTTATTCAGGGACAACCGGCTGCATCGCATTTGAGAGATTATTGACAAGCCTTTGCATGTTCAACGTCTCACTGTATGGTGCGCTATTTGGTATGGAGGCGTGATTCGGTGGTTGTTTTTCGAAAATCCGGTAACGGTCAATGGATCACGCTATAGCGAGATGCTAACAACTCAATTTTGGCCTATTCTTGACGACATGGATACGAGTGATATGTGTTTTTAGCAGGACGGTGTCAATTAAACGATCAATTTATTGCAAACCAAAATTCCCCATCACATAATTTCACGACAGTCAACAGTTGAGTGGCCAGCCAGATGGTGTCATTTAACACCACTGGATTATTTATAGTGGGGCTATGTTAAGGACAGAGCCTATACCGAGCCAACCGAATCGAATTCACCCTTAAAACTCAAAATCTGTGATGTGATTAACAAAATAAGACCGCCATTTTGCCAAAAAGTCATTAAAAACTTGGATGAAAGGATCGGTATCTGTAAGAATGGTCGTAACTGTTCATCACTGCCAGATATTATTTTTTGTTACTTCGTAACCCAATCAAAATATGAATTATGAATATGAATTAATCTAAATTTTTTGTTTTATAATGTTTGAGAAAACAAAGTTCTTGTTGAAAGAAAAAACTCTTTATTTGTGTTGCTTTATTTCATTTAAATTTTAATTTTCAGATTTTCGAAATTTCATACCAGACTTCTGAGTGTTCAGTTCGGATTTAATAAATTCATTGGTTCACAGTATGATATATTGTCTTTCTTTGCCACCGTATGTTATCATTTTTGTTAAACTTGACTCTGCAATTCACTGCAAAAATATAAATATTTTTTTGTCGCATGCTACATTTTTTTAAAGCACATTTTAAACACATCGTAATATTTAACTTCAAATTATTTGATTTGGATTGAATTTAAATATTTTTGTTTATCTGCTTTGCCTACGCTTCTGTCATTCTATGCAAGCAATTTTATATTTCATATAAAATCATTTATTGCATTAACTATAAAAAAAATACATGGTACAAAAAAAAAAAAACAAAAGACAATAAAAACAACTATGATTTCATTTTTATATTATTTTTTTATATTTTATGTTTAATCGATCATTTATAATCGCTTAGGAATGTTTATAAAAAACTAAACTTGAAGTAAAAAAATAAAATTTTTTGTTCTCGATGATTTCATTGTGGTTTCTGATTTTAATCTGTTTCTGATCAGCCGCTTAAAGAAATGTTTTATTAATTATTTAAAATCAGCAAAAATAGTAGAGTTTTAAATTATTTTTTTATTTGTTTTCAAAGGTGTTTTGATTAAATAAAAAATGCTTAAAAAATTAGCATAAAGTTAAAATAAATTTATGTTAATAAATAAATTTTAAAATATGGTTTAACAAAAGTGGTTAACATTGTCAGACAAATTAATTATGGACTTCCTGTGTTAGCGTGATTATTATAAAAATTTAATGTGTTTTCTAGCTGACACAATTTTCCGTTTACTAAAAGGAGAGAAACTGATTTGACTATTTATTGTTTGTTTTTCAAATGTTCGCTAAAGTCCAAACGAATAATTTTCTTTGAGCAAAAATACTAATGGGTGTAGTAAAGAAATGAAAGGATTTAAATGGTGGTTACATCTTTGGCAATTAAATGAAGTTAACAACACTGTTCAAATTACGAAAAATGTTAATCAATTTTACTTATTTCGGTTAAAATATTTGGCAATTAACTAGCGGTGACGAAAGCATGATTTGGAAGGATATCTTCGTTTTTCTTGCAGTAGTAGCAAGTCGACATAAAATAACTTTATCCTATTCTATGTTACGAAAAATGTGTTGCAGTTGAACAAACATGAACAGAATAACAAGCTGTATGGCACAGCTCTTAAACGCTGGTTATTGAAATATATTAAAAAAGTGATGTATTGATTTGATTGATACGTAAATAAACCAAGTTGGAATAACAAACAACTTGTGTGGGATTTATTTTTATTATTTGTTTTCTTTTTCTTCAATTTGTATATCCGGCATCTATCTTAAAATTTAAGGAAAAATCCAAAGATTTATTCTAAATCTTAGGTCTTATACTCTCTTCGAATTTATCGAATTTGTTTAACCAAATTGATTATTTAATATGGAAAAAGTATGGTAGACAAAATATTGTTACGAACATGATTTGCTAAGTTTTAAAAGAAAATAATTATCAATAAAAAAAAAAGGTATGGAGCCACTTTGAATGATTTTGACACAAACGTCATTCGCGCCCTAGGAAGCCGAAGACTAATTCTAGCAACAGGTCTTTCCTAGTTGCAACTTTAGTGATTCCAGAGCAGGGCTGCAAACCACCACTCCTTGCTAAAGAGTTGGAGACTTTCCAACTCCTGTCCAGAACACATATCTAGCATGATTACTGGATCTAGGATCATTCCACTAGGTAGGTGTTATTAAAAGTGAAATGATCGTGGCCACCATATAAAACAGACCTGTTATGGGGCCGTGAAACCAAAGGGCCAGCCTCAATAATCAGTCAGAGAAACAGCTAAAAGTCTAAAGAGACAATTAGCGGAAACTCTGGAACTTACTGATTTCCGTGGAGTTCCCAGTTGACCCCTGCTGCCTTCAGGGGACTGGACTCCCTTTTTCCCCCAGTTGCACAGGTCTAGGTAGTCAAGTATTCTATAAAGACCGATAAATGTGCCCCCGAGGGGGAACATATAGCCATATAGCGCCTACACTGAATAATAATAATAATAATATGAGGTGGTGTTAAATTAGAATATTCTTGTATATGCGAGAATTGCTTAAAACATCTATATAAGCACCACTTGCTGGGCAAATGAATTAATTCAAGTTAAGTCATCAACAAGTTACCATCGTGTTTATTTTGTATGTATTGAAAGTAAATAAATCGTTTAATTTAATTTAAAACTATAAAGTACTGTGCTATTTTTTTAGCAATAAAAGAACTCAACAAAACGTTTATTAAAAGGAATAAACGTAACAATATAATAAAATTAAAACAGGATTCGGCTATAATAAATTTTATACACCCTTCAGTTAGATTTTTTGAGGAATAGCCCTAAGATATACTGCCGAGTTTTTAGTGTGGTTTAGGATTTACAGCTCACCCCCTTAAATTCAATTGATTAACACATCTATTGTTCTTCCGTGTAGTCCATTGGAGTTCTATTGAAATGCAATGCATCTTCTAATAATTTTGTGTCTGTATGGAAGACAAAAAGAAATCAGAACAACCATTTTAAACTAAACGCTTAGTAACGTCACGCGTCTATACTAATCAGTGCCACAAGCAAACATTAAAACCTGAAAAATTAGGTATGGAACCTTAAGTTTGCAATACTTCTTTAATTGGCGGCCATTTTGCTAGCTGTCGAGGGATTTATGTTTAGTTTCGTTTAGCATTTCAACATCAATAGACGGACATGTTGACAAATTGTGTCAAAAATAAAGTGGCAGTTGACCCCGATTTTCATATTCGAAGAAGTTCACCGTTTTGAATGGATACGTCATGAAAAAAAAACTGCTGTATTTCGTTTTTGTTTTTTAAGAGAAGTAGCACTTCAGGCTCTGCCTCTTTAGTCAAGTACCGTGCTACATTCTTTAGGAAAGGGATAGAGAAGAAATGAAACAGGTGGTGAAAGTAGAATAGGATAGTCGGAAATTAATTGCCGTATAAGATATCACAGCAACCAGTAACTATGCCTTCATCGCTGAGCAGCCCCACCGACAGCCAATTTTTATTTTTGTAGTGAAAAAAAACCAAGGTCTTCGTTGGGAATCGAACCCACAACCCCCAGACTGACAAGATAGTACACTACCTACTAGCCTAAAGGGGCACCTGGAGTCATGATAGTCACGAGTATGTTGGGACACCGCTTACATTTAGAAAAATTGATTTATGGATTTATTTTTTATATAGCGCCCTGATGAATCACTTTTTTGTTAATCAATTGAACAGGCATGATGTGCAGGAGCTGTGTTTTAGACAAAACAGTGCATCATGTCACACAGCTCGTATCACAGTTAATTTATTGAAGAAAACGTTTGGCAACCGCATAGTTTAACGTTTCGTTCCCATTAATTGGCCTCCCAGGTAGTGCGATTTAGGGCCGCTGAACTTTTTTTCTGTGGGGATATGCTTGTAAATTGTATTGAATTTCTACAAAAACATTCTCAAAAATATCTCCGCGAGATTGATGATTTAAAATTTTCATGTAAGTCGTCTGGGGCCTTTCTATTTAAATGTGATCAAACAGCCAATATAAAATTTAATTCGGCATTTATAAAAATACAATTCTAAACACCTCCACCTTTGGTAAGATGTACAATGACACAAGCTTTTTTCACTTCACAATCTTAAAACAAATCATTCTGTATTAAAAAATATCCATCAACAATAAATAGACGTGCTAAAAGTTCCATATAAATAATGCTTTTATTATTTTACATGTTGTTTTAAAATTGTTGTCAGATGCATTTTATTTATATTTTATCACATAATCAACAGAGAAATACTTATGCAATATTTTTCCACCTTCGTTTGTTATGGGTGCACACAAACACATTTCATGCGAATTGTTGAACAGATAACTTTATTCAAATTTTGCGAAAATCTGTTTGTAACTTTACTTGTTTTGCTTATAAAAAAATGTGTCAACCACCGTTGAAGTTTATAACTTTGATTATTGTTTTTTATATTTGGGCAAAAAAATAATTGCAGGTTATGTCGGGTTCTTCGATAAGAAGAATTTTTTAAGACGAAGCGCATTTCCACTTGTCAAGGTATTTCAACAAGCAAAATTGCCGAATTTGGGTTTCTGTAAATACTAGAGCGATTATCGTGAAGCGCAGTATGTGGTCTGGGAGCGTTATTGGGCCGTTTTTCTTTAAGATGAGGCTGGAAATGCGCTAACGGTCAATGGAATACGCTGTCGCGAGTTGCCAACAACTCAATTTTGGCCTATTATTGACGACATGGATATCACTGGCTTCAATACAACGGTGCCACATGTCACACAACCAATGAAACGATCAATTTATTGCAAATCAAATTTCTCGATCGCATGATTTCACGACAATAATGAGTTAAGTGGCCAGCCAGATCGTGTGATTAACACCACTGGATTATTTGTTTGTTGGGCTGTGTTAAGGACAGAGTCTACACGCAGCCAATGAAATTGATTTCAGCCTTAAAGCTTAAAATCCGTGACGTGATTAAGGAAATAGGACCGCTATTTTGCTAAAAAGTGATTAGAAACTTTAATGAAAGAATCGTCTTCTGTCAGAGTGGTCGTGGTTTGCATTTGCCAGATATCATTTTTACTTTATAATTTCCGAACTCCTCCCTTCACGTGTTTTTAGAAAATGAACAGAGCGCAATGTTATTTTTTATTATTTCGCGTGAATCGCCTGAAATGTTAACCAGAATACCAGCTTAAACTGAAGAACTCTGCTTAACTAGTTTGCCTGGGAAACTGGTTTGACAACTTTCTTACTTCGCTAAAAAAAATTGGAAATCAATAAGTTGTGGGAAACCGACGATTGTCATTTTTATTGCATTTAAGTAAGCAACATTGGTTTTTGTTTTGAAAAGTTCAGCTCAAAAGAAAAACGACAAAGTTGGAAAAATTCTTACCAGAATCAAAGACATATCATTTCTTTAACCAAAGTGAATAGAATAACATTTTAGCAACATTATTTGTTACTTATTTCTAACTTTGTTTTTTATATGGGCTTGTGGCAACACAGTGCTTTACAAAAAAAGGTTGCTTAAGTTATAAAGTGTCTTAAAACATAATTGGAAGAACAATTTTTGAAAACATGTTTAATAAATCGATAATCCCAACAGACTTAAGGTCATCAATATGAATCTAGTGTGAATTCAAACACCTAATGTTACAATTTTGTGTAACCGTATTTTGCTTGTTTTTGTCAGTCACTAATTCTAGTTCTGCAAAACTTTGGAGGCGTTTTGTTTAAAACAAAAACAAAAATAGAGCTTTAGGTGCAAATTTTGTTAAATACATTAATTTTATTTATAAAAAAACTAGTTTTTTTAAAAACAAATGATTAAAGAAAATAAATGAAAAGCTATGATTCTAAAAAAATTAATTGAACTAAAATTCTTCTCGTTACCAGCAACTGATAATAATCTTAGGAAATTACTTTTTATATGGGTTCTAGGTTTGACACCTTTGGCATTATATAACAATTTAATATATCAATTTCTTTTTTTTTCGAAAGTATTGCAAGTTACATTGTGCTCTGCTGATAAATAGTTAAAGAAATAGTTTTTCTTACTAAATGTATTAAATAATTACCCTTATTCTGTTTGGCGACGGCAACATCGTCATCGATTTTTAGGCAACATCACTTCAACACAACATCAATATTAATTTGGTATTCCCTAATAGTCTAATGACGACGATGCCATTTTAACGACGATCATTTTAGTAAAACATAACACACATATCTAATATTTGAGTCAGCTGATTATTTGTATACTTTTTTTTGATAATTTTGTTGTGAAAGATATATAAACTGTTCCCCTGTAGGCTAGTAGGTAGTGTACTAGCTTGTCAGTGGGGGGTTCTAGGTTCGATTCCCAACAAGGATCTTAGCTGTTTTTTTTTTCAATAAAAAATAAAAACTGACTGTCGGTGGAGCTGTTCAGTGATGAAGGCATGGTCACTGGTCGCTTGTGCTGTCTTATACTTCTCTATTCCTATCCCTAAGAATGTAGCACTGTACTTGACTAAATAGGCATTGTTGCCTGAAGTGGTACTTCTCTTTACAAAAAAAAAAATAAAATCCGTGTTAAATTCAACCTAAAATAAATTAAAATCAAAATGTTCATCAGCGTCTTTTTTTTACTTTAAATCGCCCTAAATCTGTAAAAAGAATTTTGTCAAACAGTTATTTGTAAAGAACTACATACTATACGTTTTGCCATTTATCACTCGTTCTATTTAGTGGGCCAAAGGCATTTAGAGCAGTCGCAACACTTTCTTAATGTTCCTTAAACTTAGAAGGAACACTGCCTCTTCGAAATACCCTAGCAAGTGATGGATTTTTTCCCAATTCTCCCACTAATTTTTCAAATTGGTTGGCGTTGATAATTTTAATTTTTTCCATTTTCCATTTTATTTGTACTTTTTTATATTTTATTTTGTATTTTTAGTTTTTTTTTTATCTTTTTAAATTTTTGTTTATAACAGCACAACACCAAAATCACAGACGACAATATCAACAGCAATTTAAGAAAACATCAACTTCAAATTGTATTACAGATTACCAAACATGTATTGCCAGTCATCGATAAATGGCAATATCGCCAACGAGAATACGGATTTACAACAAATGATAAAAAACGGTACGTCATCTTGTCTTGCCGTCGCCATACAGAATAAGGGTGATTAAATATCCCAGCTATTAGTTTACTTTACTGTTAATGAGACATGATTTATGTGAGCCGTTTTTCCGTGACAAAATTAAAATGTTACAGGAAAATGTGTTGACACGATTCACAGTGGTTTCAAAACGTTTTTTTTTTGTGGAAATAATTCAGTAGCTAATGAAAGGTCAATAGGCTATACTATAGGGTGTCTTTAATATAGTCCAAAAGAATTTACTAGCACCGAAGTAAGTTTCAATTTTATAAGCAAAACAAAACTTACCACCTTTTTGGGTAAAATCCTAAAAAAAACGGTAGTTTTTGCATTTTTCCAATTCAGGGGCTTGTACCTTTTTAACGAAACATGCTATTAGAACCAAATTTACTATTGTTCTATTAAAAATTTTATCAAGAATGCAGAATAAATAAACCATGTCAAATATACGTTGTTAAGGTCGGCCAAAAATTAAAAAAGAAGTTTTTCTAGCCCGATTTTCTTCCAAGCTAAAAGATATAACAGATATGAAGGCACATTTTCTGTAGATGTTTTCAAGGTCTACTAAAGTTCAAAAACTCTTAACATTTGAGTAATAAATAAGCTTTTAATGATATTTCCAAAAAATTTTAATCCCGTGGTACCCAAATTTGGGGGCATACCCAGAAGCCAGGGGGCCTAGGGGATAAATCGATCGCACGTAACTTCAATCAGAAATAACTCTGCGAGCTCTTTCTGAAATTTCACTAAGATATCTTAAGTGGTTCACGAGCTACCGAATTATTTAAACAAACAAAAAAAACTTTTTCAAACCACTGTGCGATTGGAAAAATAAAGAGCGAATCATTGGAAAAACTTCGGGCCAAACCAAAAATATTTGAGCAGGATTTGTTCGAAATAAAACCTATTCTTTGAAGAAGTAAATGCAAAATTGGATAACTAAATATTTATAAAACAGCTACGACGAAAGCAATGTTTGTCTTTGGCTACGTCGGACTAGGCATAAATATATATGATTTTTAGAATGAGGACATAATTAAACTTAAATCTATAAATAAATATTTAAAAATTGGTTGACATAGCAAAGTAAAAACTTATTAAAATATAAAACTTTTATTATACAACATTTTAGTTCCATGACATTTGCCATATGCTCCTGTTAGTTGTCATTAGTTGTCATTAGGAAAGATACAAGACTTACATAACATACTCGATATAAAATTATTTAAGATATACAACACATACCTGAAACGAAAAAAGGAGAAAGTCAAATAGTTATTAAACGTTTTATTAAATTTAAATGAAAATTAAAAAAAGGTATAAGAAATTTAATAGTTCCAAATACAATCTGTCAATATTGAACTTTATAAGCGTGAAAAAAACACAACGCAATCTAATTTCGAAATGAAAAATCGTATGTCACATGTCAGCATCTCTCAAGACATTACGGCATTAGAATCTAATGTGGGGATGACTGACAGCTTTTTGAAAAGATTTGAAGTTCAGATTTTCTCTTTTTTATCATAGCACCGTTTTTAAAAGGTTTAACTATACGGATAGTGTATAATTACATAATCAATTTTACCGTGACTGTACCTTTCCCCAATAATTAATTTTCTACCAATATTTCCGATACGATTTCTTTGTTTCAATATAGAGGCTCCTAAACTGTTTTAAGGCTTAAAATACCCATAGATTTAATACTTCTAATTAACATATCTCACTACACCATTTTCTATTAATTTTCTTTTAAACAAATTTCTTTATACTTTAACCACTTCATATTGGGACGAAAAACTCCTTTTTCCTGGAACAATTAATAACACCACAACTACAATAGTGAGACACACTAAATTGTATGTGCGTAACTCTTCGAACAAACTGCATGTTGCAATAAAATATTGCGGGTATAGGAGAGGAGAGGTCGGTAGCACCCAATCAAATTAATTAATTATTAAAACAACATTATTTTTTAACTCATGCACGCTCCTGGTGAATTTCCCACTATTAAATGACCGGGAGTAGAAATATCTAATTATCCTAAGAAAGTTAGTTCTTAAGTATGTGAGAATTTAACTTTGAAAATCACATAACCACAATTACACGTGAGTATTGACATTTGCCCATCACAAATGAAAACATAAAGATTTCGGCATCTAACGTTTTTTTTTTTCAACTAGTGCTTATTTCGTGAATGGTAACACTTAGCTCATGTTTGATTTGACAGATAATTAGTTTTATCCTTCCGCTGAACGAATATGGTTGTGTATACGCTTGAACAACGCTGGGAAATATTGCGACATTACTTTGAAAATCATGGTAATGTTTGCAGAATGTGTAAGAATATTGCGTACGGATTTTGGAAGAAGAGAAGCACCGTCAGCTCAGTATGTTCGTTATCTTGTGAAAAAAGCGAAAGAAACTGGCATCCTCATCGATAAACCAAAGCGTGAAAAGCCAAAAACAGTGCGTACACCCGAGAATATTGCTGCTGTGACAGAAAGTGTGCGTGAAGCGCCATCAATATCAATTCACCGTCGCTCTCAACAATTGAACATTTCAGAGACATCATTGAGGCGAATTTTGCATAAAGACCTTGGTAAGACGCCAACACAAAGTCCAATTGGTTCAGGAGTTGAAGTCAAGTGACCTTCCAATGCGTTTTCGCTTCGCTAAGTGGGCCTGCGATCGACTTACAAAAGATGCCGATTTTGCAAAAAACATCATCTTTTCAGATGAAGCTCATTTTGATCTTGGCGGATGTGTAAACAAGCAAAATTGTTGCATTTAAGGCACAGAAAACCCGCACGCATACATTGAAAAGCCGATGCACACACAATGAGTCACTGTTTGGTGCGGATTTCGGTCCAGAGGCATAATTAAGCCATTTTTCTTCGAAAATGACCAAGGAGTGGCCATTACAGGCGATCGTTATCGGGCCATGTTGAACGAATTTTTTGTTCACAAAAATTGAAGAGGATTATATTGGCAACATTTGGTTTTAGCAGGACGGCGCTACGTGTCACCCAGCCGAAGCTGCACTCGATGTTTTGTGCCCTATTTTTGAAGATCGCATTATCAGCCGCAGAGCTGAAGTCGTTTGGCCACTTTGAAGCAAATCGCAGCTCCGAGTCACGGACTTGTTGACCCACTCTCGTATATAGTCGTGATAAAAACCATGCTGCGTGCTATCAGTAGCCAATGTTGCAATACAACAGCATATTTGGAGCTCATTTCCTTTTACGCAGTGAGATCTCAAGCCACAGCAACTGCGTCACTTATCGAGGGGTCTCGTTAAAAGCAATACGACTTGTGTCTGAGTTAATAGTAAATGGGCGCTGAGTAGACTTCAAAAGTACCGAATTTCCTATTTACTCTTATCGCACTTTCGATACTCAAAAAGGAGTACCGGCTAACTGGCGAAGAATTTCAAGATATGCAATTATGCCACTGAAAACTTTGAACAAAAACATATCACTTTCTTGAATTCTAATTAATTCAAGAGAAAAGAAAAAAAGAAAATTGAAAATTTCATGGTTGGTTTTTAATTGCCGGGTCCTGGACGAAGAAACCAAGGTAGTCCAAAATTATTATGGTTATTTCAATTAACTGGAAAGTTTCTTTGTTATTGAACAAAGGTATGGATGTGAAAATACTTTCTGTTGCATTTAAATGTTTTCACCGCTGGATGACGCTGGATGGCGCCTCCAGTGCATCATTGTGTTACAAAAATTTAATTTCAATTAAATCACTTAAGTTATGGAAATAAATTATTAAATTTATTATTTTTTGCTAAACGTTATAAAGAAAGTGACAGCTTCAAAAAAACTTAATAACTTAAATCAATTGAAATGTAATTAAAGTATTTTGGAAATTCACTCTAAATCATACGATGGAATTGCAAAAAAATGTAGAATTTATTAAAAAGATTTTTAAAGTTAAAGTTTTAAAAACATTCCAAAATCCAAATTTTTATTTACTTTGTGAATGTAATAGTTTTTGTTTTTTTATTTTCAATAATAAAAGAAATCTATTATTTGCTTTCAACAAGTTTATGATAGTTTCAATGCTTGACTTAACACAAGATTTTGTGCATTTCTAATAATTTTAAAAAACTTTTGTGTTTAATTTTTTCTGTCAACTTCGTCAAAATCTAAAAATAAAAGAATTTTTTTTACGAATCTTTGCTGTTAAAACTTAAAAAGAGATCTGGCTGAATTTATTCTACATTTAGCCACTGTTCTACATTAGCCACTGTTTGATGAAAGGTTTTACAAAGAACAAAATAAAATGGTAAAAATTAATTAACAATATTTTTTAATTTTATAAATCTTCTGATTTTATTCAAAAATTCATAAGCTATTGCAGGTGTAATTAAATTCTGGAAAATATTTTTTTGCATGCTGGTAACGTCTAAGTGGGCAAATTTGAAGTTGGGATTTAAATTGCCTTAAGACACATACTTTTCAACAACTTCAGTTTTATTAATAGCAATGTCAAAAAGAAATTTGAGAATCAATAACAGAATATGACGCCGGGCAAATGTCATTTTTTAACATGTCGATAGATGTCCGGTCTTTTTACAAAATTTTGAAGCACATTTTGCGACAGAGCCTCGCGGATCTAATCAATGCAGCGCTGAATTTCATCAGAGCGTCAGTTGCTTGTTGGTCATTCACGTCAGGACGAAAATAACCTAACGGCGTTAAACCAGAACCAGGCGCCCGATTGAATTCTACAAATCCAGAAATTACGCGACCGGCAATTTCTTATGCAATAACTGAACTGTTTAGGCTTGCGGTGCCGTCTTGCCGAATCCAAAGGTCACTGATGTCAACGTTAGCCAGTTGTGGTCACAACAATTGATTATCAGAGAGTTTAGTTCACGGTGACGGCGTTTCCTTGCTCATTTTCGATAAATTCGAACAGATGATGCCAACTGACCATAAACCACACCAAAATGGTTTTGCGAGGACTGTTTGTGAATTTTGTGAACCCTATATGCGATAACGGGCTTCATCACTCAAAATTAGGTGCCCCTGTAGGCTAGTTGGTAGTGTACTAGCTTGTCAGTATGGGGGTTGTGGGTTCGATTCCCAACGAAGACCTTAGTTTTTTTCACTACAAAAATAAAAATTGACTGTCGGTGGGGCTGCTCAGCGATGAAGGCATAGTCACTGGTCACTGAGCCGGCTTATACAACAGTTAATTTCCGTAACTATCCTTCTACTTTCACCACCTGTTTCATCTCTTCTCTATCTCTTTCCTACAGAATGTAGCACGGTGCTTGACTAAATAGGCATTGTTGCCTGAAGTGCTACTTCTCTTTAAAAACAAAAAAAAACACTCAAAATGATTTCGTTGAAAAATGCGTTGTTTCCCTATAGCTTTATTAAACAGTTGGCTTTAATTCTTAAGTTAAGTTTAAGTTTATAAACGTAATGATGAGAATCTTTATGCAAAATATTGCGCGCAAAGTTCCCCTAGTTATGCCTAATTGTGGCTAACGGCGACGAGGTGATGTGTAAGGGTTATTGCCAGTCCAGTAAAAGTTTGCTCGCATCTAAGAGGCCATTACGAGCGATTGTTTTTCTTTAATGTCAGCAACGATATCGTGTCTCGAATTGAGCTATAAAATTACGCATAGCAGTGTCAGACGCAGCTTGATAGCTTGAATTTTACGAAGTGCTACATTGATATTTTCACTCTTTTCATAGTTAATTTTCAATATTAAAATTCTTTGCTCAAGAGTGTACAGTGTCATGCCTTAAATTTCCAACTTTTTGTTAAATGAACTACGAAGGATGAAAGCTATATTTGTGACATATAATCATTTGACAGTCAATTTACTTTGATGTATATTTCAAAAACCAATAACAGGTTTATAAAACTGAATATTTATTTCACAGAACTTCCGGTTATTTTTTTTACAATAGGCAATAACGACTTTTCTCTGCGCAAATATTTTTTCGGCGCTTAATTTGAACGAAAAGCCTGCCTAATATGTTCCAGTAAGGAAGACTTATAGGAAAGAAAACCAAAAGACATGTCGGCCGTGTTGGTTTCTTACTTTCGAATATTTAAGATTTAGGGAAAGATAATTTTAAAACATATGGCGAGTTTATGTGAAATAATTTTAAACATCTTTTAATGATTTACAGTGAACCTAAAAAGTATTTTAAGCTAAAATTGTTTACCTCATAGGCAGCTACTTCCTCTTTGCCATACATGGCAACTGGTGATGAATTACGAGGAGCAAACATTTTTAAAATTTATATAGATTTTTTTTAATCAAAAAAATCTAACAAATTTACTCAAGTTGCATGACAAATAAATAGTTGATTTATTTTATACTCGTTTTTTTTAAGTTTAAGAATAAATAATTATAAATAAATGATTAATGACGAATAAACTAACTTAATTTTTGTTTCAAAATTGGAATTAATATGGCACTTTAGATAAGAATTCAATTATTAACAGCGGGCATAAGAAGAAATAATGAAGAAGCAGTACAAATCTTGATAATGATTTCATATCACATTGTGTCACACTAATGACTGGTTGCGGTTTAAAACATGTTGTACTTTTGTTATCCACAATATTTTTAAGTTTTTGCTGCTTTTTTGTTTTTTTTAAAGACAGTCACTGAAGTCAAGGCCACACACATTAGCAGAAAATAATTTGTATTTATATTTATTTTTGTTAATATCTAGTTACTTAAATTATTTATTTTTTTTTGTTTTATTTACAAATTGTTAATGTTGCTATTTAACACTACCACAATATCGGCTTTTTTACACACAATTTTAATAATTTTAATAAAATGTAATAGCTTGTAAATATATTTTGTTCGAACTTTACACTAATTTTAAAATACTTTTGATTCATTTAAGACTTGTAGAAATTTATCTATAAATACGTTCATTTCTTAAATAATTATTCGTAGGATATTTTTTTATATCCATATTATTTAATTTATTTATTTTTTTTTTTTACTTCACAATAATAAAATTAAGTCGTTAAAATCGCTCGATAACTAAAGAACAAACAATATCGTAATTAAAAACAGTTTTTTAATTTTATATTTATTTATATTTTACACTCGTGTATTATTGTTGGCGTGGCTGCTGTTTTTTTTTTGTTGTTTGTTGTTTTTTAGTTGCCTCGCATCTTAAAGATACGTTTATTAACACGGCTCAAATCAAACTGACTGTCTTAATATTCTCTATATGTGAAATGCTTAAGCTTAGGAGCAAGCAAAAAATACAAAAATACAAATCTGAAATATAAAAATTAAAAAACGAAACAAAAACAAAAAAAAAATACAAATCTCAAGCAAACAACAAAAACAAACTCTAACACTAGATACAATTCCACCAACTAAGCAAAGTACAGTGAAATCATGTATTTAAAATGCAAAACATTTTCTATTATCAGCAACACAATCACTGAATTCTCTGTTTTCTGTTTCTTAATCTTTCGCTGTAATTGTTTTCACGATATCTTGTGTACTTAAGCAACGAGTTAACAATTTACACAGCCATGGAAGCCACTATATTCTGTTCGTTTCGGTGATACGAGGCATCATTAACTTATTATTAGGACAATTAACCACCCTCCTGTCTCCTCAGAGAGCCACTGCTTCCTCGATTAGTTTGTTGTTATTGCACAAATGGCTAAACCATGTTACGAGCATCATAAGCCTTTCTAATAAGGCTACATAACAATTGATTTTCTTTAATCTATACAAAAGTGCAGAAAGCTTGTATTGCTGTTTTCCGTTGAAATTTTATTCACGGCTCTGTAATCGTACTTTTAATACGGTTTCAGATTGATTAACTTAAAAACGATATACTCAGATATGTGCGTATATTTTCCAAAGGGGTTTAACTTATTTTTATTTGGGTACGGTTTTATGTAGACCCTCGTAAAATTTGGTTTGTGAACAAACCGGTTTGGCCTATTTGCCATCTTCAGTGTTCTCTTTATACTCTCCTTTTTTTATTGTATATACCAGAAAAATCGGAAAAAGTTATAACTGAAGATGGACACCAGTTTCTCTGACAATTGGATGACAGACTTTGAACCTGTTGCAAACAAAACGGCTAAAGTCGAATTCGATTGGTAAAAACGAAAAAAAAAAAAAAAAACAAAAACACTCTAAAGAGCACTTTCTAAAGATTATAAAAATCCAAAAACACAAAATAAATTATTTTAAGATCTATGTATCAGCGTCAGTTGTTTCTGGATTGTTTACATAAACGCGGTATTTCAAATGGCTCCAGAGAAAATAACCCAGCGGCGTTAAATCACAATAACAATGTCATCACAAAATCAAGAAATGTCCCATGAAATGACTGAGAAACTAAAGATCACTGATAAAAACATTGGCCAATTGTAGCCACCGCATTTGGCGTAAAAAATGGTCGCCCGGCTTTTATTATTCAATTAGTTGAAGTTTATATACGTGAAAATGAAGATTTTTATGTAAAATGTTGCGCAAAGTGCCTCCAGTGATGCCCAATTGTGGCGAACGTCGACCATGGATTTTCCAAGCTCATTCCCAACGCTTGGTTGTACAGTGACTAAGTTTTTATCGCTACGGCCACTATCACCGTATTGTTTTGGTTAATCGTCAGCAACAATACCGTGAGCCTAAAATTTTTGCCTGATTACTAGGAAAAGCTGTTCGAATTTTAAGAAGTGAAACAGTGTAATTGTTACCATTTTCATATTAAATTTTCACAACTTTTTAAAAAATAAACGTCAAATTCCACAGGTCAATTCTCGATATATAATCTTGACAGAAAATTCGTAATCTTAAATTTGTCCACCCAATAGTCTCATCTAGCACCCTTTTTATACGGTTTTTATTAAATCAAAGTGACTTCATTTCTGAGGTCGTTAATAACTTAAAGAAGTGATTTTTCAGCGCCATATTACCATCCTTGACGACGGCAAATATTTTCAGTTATCTTTAGATCGGCTGATCAAGATGACGAAAATGTTTTTTTTTGTTTTAAAAGAGAAGTATCACTTCAGGCAACAATGCCTATTTTGTCAAGCACCGTGCTACATTCTTTAGGAAAGGGATAGAGAATAGATGAAACAGATGGTGAAAGTAGAAGGATAGTCGGAAGTTAACTGCCGTATATAAGACAGCACAGCAACCAGTGAGTGACTATGGCTTCATCGCTGAGCAGCCCCACGGACAGTCAATTTTTATTTTTGTAGTGATAAAAACCAAGGTCTTCGTTGGGAATCGAACCCACAACCCCCATACTTACAAGCTAGTACACAGCCTAGTAGTCTACAGGGGCGCCTATGTGAGTTTGATATATTATTTTTTTTACCATTTATTTCTAGCTGATTGCAAGAGTCTTAAAATTTTTCTTTTTTTTTTTTAGCAACTTTCGCACTATCTAATCGTGCGATTAGATTGATTCTAGTTTAGTGTGCTTTAGCTTGCCAGACCATTACTTCTTCACCCACTTTGCTGTGATATTTATTAAGAAAATAATTAACCTTTCAAATTTAATTTGCTTTCCTTACTAAAAGTCACAGTACGCCAATCGTACAGAAATTTACAGCTTTAATCCTGTGAACGAGAGTGTATTTTTATTATTGTCTTTTAAAAGCCACTTTTAATAAGAAGAAGTTAAATTCTAATTTTTTTATCACTTTAATCCACTGTCAATATTATAACAGATTATTCCAGCCAAGTGTGAGTTGATCGCTGGTGTATTTATAAATATACGAGTTAGCTGAGTTATTCATACTACTGGTAGTAGCAGTGCTCATAACCTCTATAACATGTTAATATGCGTGCTCTTTTGTAACAGAAATACAACGACATAAAGAAATAATCAAATACAATAAATACAAAATAATAGAAAAGCAAATCACTACAAAAATAAAGTTATTTTTGTTATTAGTAAAAGAGTCATGCTCCACCATCTATCTATCTTCTCTTTCAATTAGTTTGAAGATCATACTCACTCTCCTGATTGTTAAAATGTTGTCATTCTAAAATGTTTCCAAAGCCGTTTGTAAGCCAAATGACCAACTATTTCAACATAAAAAGATACCATTTTTTAAAATAACAGCATATTTAAACTAGACAATTCAATCACTAAATCCAACGGTTCCGTAAATCATCAGCTCCTCAAGGCAATGTTTTGTGTTATTCGATTTTTTTCCGAAAAGTCGATTCAATAGCTACACTGTAGAGTCAATTAGTTCCCACATAAACGGTTAATAGAAGTTTCTTTGTAGATTTAATCATCGATTTTAAAGTTAATATCCTAACCAGACGTTCTCTTTATCCTTAAGATACTTTCAATATTTACCTACAATATATTTGAATTCGAGCCTGCCTTACAATATGATGGCAATCGTGTCTTTTGATATATAGCTACTCCTTGGCTGCTTAAAAGTGCCATCAATTTCAGTAACTAGCCCGATCCATACAGGACAATGCGCTAACTGACTTTACAGACCTCTAAAGTTTCCAATTTTTAGACTAAGTTACGCAGACTATTGTGTAACATATGTATTGTCATTAATAGTTTCACGAAGATATTGTCTCTTATCGTATATAGCTAATATTCGGACCAAGAAGCTCTATTTTCTCATATTCAAAAGAAGAAGAGCGTATGTAGCTGATTTCTCTGAAAATTCCAGGCAGTATTTAGATCATTATACATCACCAAAGACTCATATCCTAAGAAGGGGAGAAGATTAGACGTTGACGTTAAACGAAATAAAAGAAATTAATGTTACCACTAAAATAGGTAGTGCATTATCGAGCGAAGAAATTTTTTATTATCCTATTTCTACTTTAGATTACGGCACGTGTACTGTAAAATTTACAAGCTTTAACCGATTGTTTTTATTTTTTCAGTCCTGCGCCTTACCAAGGCCCAAGAGAGAAGGCCAATGGGTAGTAGTACAAATACCCGTGAGCTGTATTAGATCCCTGGGCTTTGAATAACTTGTAAAGCATATTCATTACAAAATTAGCTATGTGGTTAGTAGCCCTCTCCTAAACCCCAACTGTATCACATTTGTGTGAATGAGAAGGGCATGTAGTCGGGAAAAAAATATAGAGCAGTCATCCCTTTAAACTGAACACAACGAGAATATCATTTAATTAAGAAAATAATTCCAATATGTTTCGCTTGTTGACTCTGTAACTAACAAACCCGAAGTACAATATTTTACAAAAACATATAAAACATAACCGTCTTCTTATTTGCAAACTTTGGTCAATTGGGCATTCTAATTGGTATTTTCATTAAGTGTATGAGCGTGTGGTTTATTTCTATTTGTTTATAATTTACTTTTAATTCTAAAACGCTGACGTTTTTAATTTATTTATTTATTCGTTTGTTTTTGTCATTTATTAAATTTCTTTTTTTATTTTAAGGGGAGGGCGTTATGCGGTTCAAGCTGTTGTTGTTGTTTTAGTCGGTATTTCTTACTTGGAGCCTTCATTTGTTAATTTATGCTATTTTGTATTTGTTATTTTTCTTTCCTCCTCTTTCTTGAGAATTGTTTTGTTTGTTGTTATTTTTGTTGTTGTATTTCTTAATTTCCCTTTTGGTTTTCGGTTTCTTGTTCTACGACTTGACTGAACTTTATTTGCGTTTCTGTTTGCTTAGAATTTGTTGCGTATGACTTCATAGTCCGTCCATACAGTTTAGTGTCTGACGGTGTATTTGCCGGCTTTGTGCCATGTCTGTTATTTAACTGCTGCTGCTGCTAGTTTTGTTGCCTGTAAAACTTTTTCAATAGCAATCCATGACAACTGACAGAAATGAAATGCTATCGTTTTATATGTTTGGCATCATTGTTTTTGTTGCCATTAAGTTTTGTTTTTTTTTCCAAAACAAACTACTGACTTGATGCTGGATTTTGGTCAGTTCACAGAGAATGGAATGAAGTATTAACACATTTAAATTAGTCTCTAAAAAGCCTAAACAACTTTTACAACATATTTTTAACGTAAATATTGTTTGAAATAGAAAAATTGAAGTTATTTTTAGAAACCTGTTGTTGTTTTTGTTTTTTGTAAACCAAAGAATTTATCATGTTTAGTTGCTTATCTAAACTTGGAGGCTGCATGAAGTAAAGAAATTTGTTAATCAATTAGACACTTTTTAAAGCAGTTTGTTGTTTAGTTTAAGGAAATAAAATAAACTGGTCATATAATACATAAATTTTAAATGAATGTAACAATAATTTGGAGGCAGCCTTCTAGTTTTGCCCGCCAAGTGTTTAACAAGATAGGCCCTAGAGCAGGGATGGGCGAACTTTTTTGGTGACGGGCCAATAAATTAAAAAAAATCTTTCTGCGGGCCATTAAATTAAAAAAAAATCATAGAGGGTCATTCATTAACAAATTATGGGGTTGCTGCTCAATTAAAAGTTCGGTTTAAGCTCTATATTTATTAGTTATATTACGTAATATTTTAAAACAACATAAAAATGTTATAAGATACGGTTTATTATGATTTTAAGATTTTCCATATGTATGGGAAGCATGGATCTGTTTCTGACTTACATAATTTCCTTAAAATCTGGCTCTAGCTGGGAGGGTGCGACTTTTAATAAATTAAATAGACGACTCTCGTCTGACAATCGGTTTCTTATTGAATTTTTTCTGCATTTCATTACTGAAAAGGCCTGTTCACATAAATATGAAGAAGTAAACATTGCCATAATTTTCCGCGCATGATTAATTAGCTTTGGAAATTCATCTTTTGGTAAGGTTTTATAGAAATTAAGCTTATCTGTATTTAAAAATAGCTGTTTAAATTATTATTACATTGCAATTCTATAATTTCCAATTGTCGATCAGATGGAACATTCTCAGGATTAACATTAAAAGGCATTGAAAAAATATCTAAACATGATTGGATTTTTTTAAATTCAGCAAATCTGGCCTCCAATTCTGAATACAGTTTTAATAAAGATTGTGAAAAGTCTTTTAACTTCTCTTCACTCCCAGGTCTGCCTCAAAGAATTAGGTCTTGGAAAATGAGTCAAATCATTTTTTCCCAAAGATTTAGAAAATATAAACAAGTGAGTTTTAAAAGGCCTCAAACTGCCTCAAGTTCCATCGATAAATTAATATCTTCCCTGTAACTACTTGTTCAGTTTATTATAGTTCTCGCGTAAATCCGTGAAAAAAGCAAACTCGATGCACCAATTCTTATCCTCCAATATTTCCCACTCATCCCAAATTTCAGTTTTGGTTTTTAGAAAAACTTTAATTTATTCGAGACGACTCCAAATTCTCGAGAAGGCATGCCCACAACTCAGCCACCTGATCTTTGTGTAATAAAGTACAGCTGAAAATTCTGCATCAACTTCAGATTAAAACTGTTAAAATTATCGATGTAACAAACCACGGGCTCAAATGGTATAAATTAATTTTAAAATAATATTAAGTACGTGGTTAATATCCAAGGCAGCCCAGCAAAGAACATCTTGGTGGATTATACAATGTAAAAAAAATTGTTTCGCTTTCAGGATTCTGACTCCTGCAAACCCCGTATTTTTTCCCACCATGTTAGATGCTCCATCAGTTGTTAAATTAATTAATTTGGAAATTGGGGCATTAACAGACTCCACCACCTATCTAAATTCATCATAAATTATTTTTCCTGTCGTCTTTCCTTTCAAAGATCTCAAACAAGCAAGTTCTTCGGTTATTACAAAGTTTTCATCGACTCCTCTGATAAAAATTAGAATTTGGGCTGTATCACTTCTGTCAACACTCTCGTCCATAGTGACTGAAAAATACGTAAACTTTTTAAGACGTCCATCGAATTGATTGGTTAAATTAGAAGAAATCCGTTCTACGTGACAGCCCTATAGATTCGAAATCTTTTACCTTTTCTGGGCATAATACTTTTCCAATGCTAATTAACACATCCTTAATAAATTCTCCTTCACAAAACGGTTTGTTACTTCTTGCTATTTTATAGGCAACAATGTGACCAGCTAACGTGGAGGATCGCTGGACACTTCTTTGATTTTAAAAAAACATTTGCTAGACTAGACTAGATATTTTTCTTTTCAATTCCTCTGAATGAACTTTCTTGCCTTCATCTGTCATTTTATAGTACTTCGACCCAAGATGTTTTGAATTAAAGTGCCTAGCGAGATTATAATTTTTTAGTACAGCTACCGGTTCTTGGCAGATAAGACAAATAGGTTGTTGGTTATATTCCATAAAGAAGTACTTCCATGTCCACTCTTCTTGAAATACTCGACATTTCGAATCAATTTTTCTCTTTCTATTTTCGATTGACATTTGTGGGGGTATTTACAAAACACTTTATTATTTTAATTACACAAATAAAACTGTACGTTGGCAACTTTATAATTTTACTTCACAATTTATTCTTTACGTCACGAGATTTACACCTTTACCGATTGCTGATTAATCCATCGCTGGCCCTTTTATATTTGTTGCGCACGTTGTCTCGAATATTCAAGAATCTTCTAGATCTCACATATAATAATTGTTGTTATGTTATACGTTCAGTTTTCTATATTAGTTGTTGGCGTCTTGTGATGTTTATGTTTCTTCTTGGAATATTGCATCAGAAAGTTGTTGTTCTCTTGTGCGTACAATATTTTCCAGAAAACTACGCAGTTTGTACACAATATAATATGAAAACATCGCATTTTTTTGCAAAAATTGTCAATTTATAGCTTTTTTAAGACATAATGTAAATTTATTTTTTGGGCATAATTTTTTAATAGGTGATTAATTTTTTTTTGAAAAAACGCTCGGCGGGCCGGATTGAAACCTCTCGCGGGCCGTAGTTCGCCCATCAATGCCCTAGAGTGACAAATTAATCGAGAGGAGTAATAAACTCGGTGGAGCAGTATTTCATACGTGCTCAATCCCCATTAGTATGCGCCGTGTTACTTTCACTAAATATTGGGATATAAGCCGCTAATACTATATATCCCCAAACCCTTCACAGATCTCAATTAGTCAAGGATTTTATGATGCGCGGTTAATTTAATCCGGCACTCTATCAAACTATTTGCTTTTCGAGCTAGCAGGGAGTAATTCTTTTAAAGCAACATACGGTGGAGCCAAATACAATTTTTTCACTATCAACTCATTCAATTCAGATTCTGAATGAGAAAGACTGCATCCCGAGTCATCAGTTTGGATTCAGAAGAAAACATAGTACAATTGAACAGGTGCACAGAGTAACAAATGTAATAAAACAAACATTTGAGGAAAAAAAATACTGTCTGCCCTATTCATTAACGTCTCTGAGGCCTTTGAAAAGGTATGGCATGAAGGGCTGCAGTACAAGATGGGACAGAATTTGCCTATAAATCTTAGCAACTTGTTGGACAGCTATTTGAGCGGTCGAAAGTTGGTCGTGCAACAGGGAATTTTATGAGTTCGCCTCAGCCAACTGAAGCAGAGGTTCCCCAGGAAAGTATTCTTGGACCGCTCCTCTATCTTATTCTTAGATCTGACATGCCAACCATACTTTTACATTTGCTGCTTTTCTCAGCATACCCAAATGCCCTCAACGGGCATCACAGAACCTTCAGACTCATGTGTTTAAGTTGGAAAAATGGTTTAGGAAATGGATAATAATGTCAATGAGCAAAAGTGTGTTCATATAATATTTACCCTGTGAAGGCAGGCAAACATGCGCACCAGCAGTTACAATTAACGGCCAAATCATACCTCAAAACTCGAGGGTAAAATATCTCGGCATTCACCTGGACAGGCGTTTGACTTGGAAAAACCATATAGATGCTAAACTGACTCAAATAAGACTAAAAACAGCTCAAGTACATTTGGCTGATTGAAAGAAACTCTACACTAAGTTTGGACTGCAAACTTTCGTGCTATGGTATTCAAATATGGGGCACTGCCTCAGTAACAACTGTAGAAAGAATACAGAGGAGACAAAAAAGACGCCCCATAGTATTTTAAAAATTTCAATATCCATAAGGACCTCCACATTGCCTTGGTAAGAGAAGAGATTATTAAACACGCATTAACTTATAGAAAAAAGCTTGGATATCATCCAAACCTCCTAGCCCGCAACATTCTTAACGAAGGTGGCTACATTCGATTGGAGAGGAAAGACACCTTGGCCCTTGGTCGAATTTAAATGAAATGCCTATAATTTAAGGAAATAAATTATCTGCGTGAAATATGTATTTTGTCCAGCAGTTGCTGTACTTAATTGGAAAATTCCAGTTTTAAGATCTGAATATTTATTGTTAGTTTGAAATATTTTTGAAGATACAAGAATAAATAAAAAAAAAAACCATCAATTCATGTAACTATAAGTACAAGGCTCCCTACATTTTAAAAGGGTTGCTCGACGCTTTTAACACACAAAAGCGTTCAACAAAATATTCAATGCAAAATTGGTGGATACTGGTAGCTCCATACAAAGTTTTCTTTTTTTTTTGTATCTGCAACAAAATATATCATCAACAACATCTTGGGGTTGTTTGGGGGTACACCATCAAAGTGATTACTAATTAATTAAAAAATAATAAATTTGTTTTCTTTACGATTGTTTCTACCATTTTGTAATCTTTAAAATTAACAAAGGCATTCTTGTGCTTTAACATATCGGACCCTAAATACAAACGGGTCATAGCAACTCAAAATTTTCCAAAACTGACTTTTTTCCATAAATTAATTCAGAGTACACATCTCTAACTACTGCAAAAATTTCTTTTACATCACCATCTTCTTTAACTACAGTTATGGCTATTTTCGTGTTAGTGTATTGCTTTTGCACGATTTTTATAGTATTTTGAGTTTTAACCCTTTTATATTTAGGGTGCGATATGTTCATCATGGAAATTAAATCTATTGCTCCTGCTCTAGAAGGTTATAAACCCTTTTTAGGTATCTCTAGCATAGAAGAAATAATAGGATAAGAGCTTATTAAAAGAAAGTTTAAATATCCTGGCTTGATTTTTGTTGGCCATACTTATTTCGAGCTTCTTGTGCTTCTATCGATAACTGGCCGATAGGTAAATGTTTTACTGTACTGTTTTATGCTTGAACTCAAAAACGAACTAATTGCAGGGATTAATAAAAACTTGAGAGTTTTTCTTGGAATAACTGGTGCATATCATTAGTTATTCTTTTAAATGGATAATTTTTTAACTTAGTGCCTTGCCATTGAAAATATCCTACAAACTTTGGCGACTAAAAAACAATACTTGAGTTTGTTTCTTTAAAAGTGTAATAAAGGGTGGAATATTTTGAGTGTATGAAGTAAATTGTCAGTCAAATGATTAAATGTCAAGAATTAAGCTTTCATCCTTTGAAAATAAATTTTTAAAATTGAAATTAGGTGCTCAATAGTGATACTTTCCACACTCATCCTTTAACATTTATTTAGTACAGCTGAATTCTTAACATTTAATTATTTGACAGGCAATTTACTTCCTAACCTCAATTTTACCCACCAGTTATTACAATAAGGCTGTTACAGGCTAAACAATTTTAAAAAAATTTGGAGGGTAATCCATATGCGGTGCAGAATCCCTTGTGTAAGAGTATAACCCGAATTTGTTGGATTTTTTTAATTAATACAAGCGCAACCACAATTAGACGTTAGTTCATGTGAGAGAAAACGCGACATGAGAAACTAAATTTTTAACATTTTCTACATATTTTTTGTTTTCTCTTACGTTGTTCAATTTTTACTTCAAAAGTAGCATTTCTTACTTGACAGTTACTCTTAGTTTACACGGTACTAGATTTTTTTACATTAATCCTTGATATGAGTATCTTTGGCTCTCATTTGCGTCGACAGCAATTACTTCGATGAAAAATGGAATCATTGATTAAAAGATAATGAAGGGACATAAATCCTCGAGAATAAATCATCTTAAATATTTTTAGTTACACCTTGTTTACTAAAAAAGCCAAAAAGATTTTTAGCAGAGCTAAAATACTATATTTCGTAACCAGAACGTCGTATTGTTATTTTATTTTTTGTTGGCAACTTTTTCGCAGAACGGAAGCAAATAACATGATATTGTGGTCAGTTATCTTTACATCCGTGGTGATGTAATAAAATTTAAGTACAGCGAATCTTGATTTTAAAATAACTGTTTGTTTTTTAGTTACAGATAAAATTGCTTATTAAGACTTTCGTAAACTTTTAGCTAAGTAGAGTGATATAAGTTTTTGAAGTTGTTTTTTAAACTGTTTTAACACACGTAGATAAAAAAAGAACTGAAAAGGGAAACCAAACTCTGCTGCTGGCCCTGCCGTAGAATTGTTAATCTTCTAAGGTAAACAAAAATTTTAAAATCAGTTTAAAATAATTTTTATTCAACTTTTTTTTCAGCTCTATAGGAACAGTTTAATGAAGCATTTCGAAAAGAGCTGACCTCAAAAAGGCATAAAGCCCTAAATATTATTTTATAACCTTAATAAGCAGTTCTAAGCTTTGTATGAATAAGTTTAACAAGGTCATAATAGTAATTTCTTAAGTTTATGGCTTCACATCTAAATGTTGTTAAGAAGAAAATAAAATGAATGCATATAAATTAATTATTAAGACATTATCTTTTCTCAGACAAGAAAAAATGTCGTAACTGGGTCGTTCAGTTCTGAAGAAGTAAAAACATTTGACTGCAATTATGTCAATGACAACCAGAATACATCGAAATATTACAAAGAAACAAATTACAAAAAAACAAGACGTTAAAGTTAAAAAAACGACATAGACGAACCTGGCGTAATGTTGTAACTGCCATAATACACTTTAACTATCTCAATCATTTAACTTCACAACATAAGTTTAAACAATAAAATTGTGATTATTAATTACATTTTGTTTTTTTGGCTGACACTTAAACGCTCAAAGACGGACTTGTTGTTAATTACTTCGAACAACTTTAAAGTAATAAAAAAAAACATTCGCCTTTCAAGACGAACGTTAATACCGTATTAACGGTATTAACCAAAAAGACACCGGTAAATACATGATTTATGTATTTTAAATAAAGTTACACCGTTTCCTATGCATAAAAAACATTAAACATTTAATAAAGAAAATTATATTTAATTCGACATTAATAACAAACTCTAATTATTTGAGACAGTATAATCGATTACCAATACAGTCGAACTCCTTTATAGTGAATTTCTATACAATGAAGTTCTCCTTATTATGAACTAAAATCAAGAATACAGCTTTTTCGTTCCACTTTCAATGTATTTTGATTTCCGCATAATGAATTTTCATACATTGAATTTTATTTACAATGAAAAAAATTTTGGTAACAAAAATACATTTTACGTGTGTATTTGTTTCCATATAGTCTTGTAGCAGCTTTATTTTACACTTGTTAGCAACATTATTTACAACGAAAATAAGTATTGTTTTAGGGATTCCCAAAATATGAAAATGAAAACAAAAAAGTTAATGATTTGACTTTTAACATTAGTTAACCGAGTTCAGTGAACTTATATGACGCACTGGAGTAGTATTTCTCTTAAAAAAATGTATTAGTAATTTATAAAGTTGAAGAGGGGACATCAAAGAAAAAAAATATAGTTGAAGAGTTTGGAATTCTTCCGCGTACATTATCAAACATTTTAAAAAATAAGTCATTTATTCAAAAGAATTTAAAAAACGAGCATTTAGGCATTAAGCGTAAGAGACTTCGAACTTGTATTTTAGAAGACATTGACGAAACGATACTGAAATGGATAACAGCCGCTCGTTTTAAGAATCTTCCCGTATCTGGAGTATTATTGAAGCAAAAAGCCAAAAAAAGCTAGCAGGTAGTGTACTAGCTTGTCATTATAGGGGTTGTGGGTTCGGTTCCCAACGAAGACCTTGGTTTTTTTTCACTACAAAAATAAATTTTGACTGCCGGTGGGGCGGCTCAGCGATGAAGGCATAGTCACTGGTGTCTGTGCTGTCTTTATGCGGCAGTTAATTTCCGACTATCCTTCTACTTTCACCACCTGTTCATCTCTTCTTTGCCCCTTTCCTAAAGAATGCAGAACGGTACTTAAATAAATAGGCATTGGTGCCTGAAGTGCTACTTCTCTTTATAAAACAAAAAAAACCCGACGGTGGATCAAACCACTTGGGTGATACGTAGCTTGCACCCACGCCCTAGGAAGCATTCGAAAATCTCTATCTTCCAGTCTTTCCTAGTCGCGACTTCGAGAGCTTGGCACAGGCTGACGTCCCCATTCCTTGCTGAAGAGTTGGAGACTATCCAACTCCTGGCCTAGAACACATGCAAGCTTAATAAAATTTCAGAACACAACCGCCAGCATGTTAACTGGACCTGGAACATTCAATATATTCACTACAACTCAAACGAGAGCCGCGAAACCACAACCACCACGATGCTCCCGAAGGGCCAACCTCAAAAATCAGTCAGAGAACAGCGAAAAAGCTGAACTCTAGGGCTTGCTGATTCCCGTGGAGTTGTCCAGTTGACTCCTGCTGGCCTTTAGGGGACTGGGGCTCTCTTTTACCCCCGGTGACACATGCGGCGAGATTCTGTCAAGACATTTAAATGTGGTTGGTTTATGTAAGCCAATTTTAAAATCCATTCCTCATTCATCTCAATTATAAGTATAATTATATGTTGTGCTGCTAAAAACAATCGCTGGAATTGTAGCGTTACATGTTAATGACCTCTCTCAGACCAAAATTGCGAAAACGCGACTAAATTTGCTTGTCAGGAGCAACCCATGTGGCCATATTTTTGATTTTTTAAATAGAAAAAATGTTTTCCAATATCATTGCTTTGCATTAATTAATTTATTTATTTATTTATTTCATCTACAGAATTAAATTACTACAGATTACTTTGCAATTTTAATTATAATGTTTGAATAAAAGAAGCTTGAACATATTGTAACTGACATTAATATTTAAGTGTGGATTAAAACTATAACATAAATATAAGCATCTTGCAATCGGCTCAACAATTGCATAATTCGTTCTGAAAAGACATTCTTCAAACATGCGATTGTTTCCCAAGTCCCTAGGAGGACTATACAACGTAAAATAATTTTTAATTTCCGGGCTATAATATTGTATATTATAAACAAATAATAATGAGGAGCAAAATCTACGATCCTCTAAGGATTTTAAGCCTAACATTTCCCTTCTAACATCATAAGAAGGTAGTTCATGTGGCCAAATCAATTTTAAAGCAGTCTTTGTAAATATCTTCTGAATTCGTTCAATACGACTTGATGGGCTCAAATGACTTGGATTCCAAACAATGGAACAATGGAACAAGATACTTCGAACAAAGGAAATGTATAAGGACTTGAGGGTGTATGCATATTTAAAATCTCTAGAATTTCTTCTGATGAAACCAAGCATACTATAAGCTCTAGAAATAACATAATCGATATGATTAGAGAACGTTAGTTTAGTGTCAAAAATGACGTTCAAGTCCTTAACTTTAGCTACACGTTTAAGCAGGAAACCACCAAGAGTATAATTAAAATTTATTGAACTTGTAATATAAGCATATGTGACAACACAACATTTTGAAACATTAATATGTATGAAATTTTTAAAAAACACCAGTCAGACAGTTTATTAAGATCAATCTGTATCTTTACGCAGTCACCAATATCGCCGATAGTAGAATACAATTTTAAATCATCAGCAAATAAAAAACAGTTGGAAAACTTAAAATTCAATGGTAAATCATTAATGAAAATTATAAAAAGTAACGGAGCAATATGCGTTCCTTGAGGAATATCTGAATAGGCATCAATTATATTAGAAGAGAATGAATTACCAACTTTAACTTTAAGTTTTCTATTGGTCAAGAAACTATGAAAAATGCCAAAATATTTTCCGAAAATCCAAATGTACAGAGCTTGAGTAGTAACAGATGATGGCTAACTGTATCAAATGCCTTAGCAAAATTAGTGTATATAACATCGCATTGGCGCTTACGCACCATATCAGATACAATATCACGGCTTAGTAAAAGTAAGTTAGTCGTTGTAGACCTATTCGGCATAAAACCGTGTTGCCGGTCGGAAATAAAACTCAACATGCTCAAATAGTTTACTCTTTAAAATATTATCAAAAATCTTTGCAAATGGGCTTTGTTTAATTATGGGCCTATAATTGGCGACAGAGCTACGATCCCCTGATTTAAAAATTGAAACAATGCAACAAAGCTTCCAGCAATCCAAAAATTCACCATGTTCAAGACAAGAATTGAAAAGCTTAGTAATTATAGCTGCAATATTAGCTGAACACTTTTTAAAAAAATACCGAAGGATAATCTCCAACTGAACATTTGGTATCATTACCTAAGTCATCAGCAATGGTTATATGAAAATTGATTCCAACACTTTCGTTATCTACGAGATGGTAGTTGGATTTATTACAAGCAGGTTTAACAAATGTGCTTTGAAAATACTTAGAAAAAAGATCACACGTACTTAAGATATCATAGAATTGCATGTTGTCATAACACACACGTTTTGGAGTAATATTATTCTCTCTTTTACTGCTTTAAAAATGCCAGAAAGCCGAAGAATTGGACTTAATTTTGTTTTCAATTTCAAATATATACTGGCTGTAAAGAAAGTTTCTTAAGAAATTGTATTCATTACGCGCTAAAGAACTTTTTTTGCGGTCAACGTCACTATTCGAAAATCTGAACTTAGAATATGCTTTGTTTCTAATATTAATCTTAAGGTCGACGGTCTAAAAACACACGTTATAATTAAAAAGTTATGAAAAATTGTTAAACTTATTTTAAGATATTTTTTTTTTGTTCTGACATCTTTTACTTGTGACTTTCGTTTTCCTATTTTTTACACTTCTAATACTTGGCATTTTCGAAATAACCTAACAGATAGCTTACAAACAAATCACTGATCGAATAAAAGTAATTTAGCGAAGAGCGAAACAAACATATTTTCGAAATCTACTATTATTTGTTAATATTTAAATGTAATTTATAGCATAAGAACAAATTTATAATAAATAGGTTTAGTGATAATATATTATGGTTTATAAAATCACTTTGCTTTGGCAAAATTATAAAAGTATGGTTGTATCTAGAAACTACTATTTAGTTCAAACTTTGCACTTTTAGTTATAAAAGTATTATGTGAGATATTTTTAATTTGTTCACCACAACAATTAGCATTGTGTACAGTAAGTACTCTTGCTCTTGCTCTGCATGTGGACGGCAACAAAAAAAAAAAAAATTGAAAATAAATCAGGAATATTGACAATCAGTTGAAATAAAAGTTCACCTGACGGTAGCTCCGCCAAAGTGTGGCAGTATTTTTGTTTATTAGAAGTATTTCCTTAGTTTTATAGTTCATGATAAGGCTTTCAAAAAAAAAAAGTATAAAACGTAAGGCTAGCGGCCTATAGAGTTAAAAAACTGTATGCACTTGGAAATTGACTTTGAAAGAGACAACACATTAATCAGAGAGATTATTCATTTCATTTAGTTTGAAAGGCTGATACTTTTCGAAAACACCTTAAATTTTATTGCTAAAATAATTTAACTTATCATGATTAATTAGGATTTTTTTATGAGGCCTTAAGCGAGTAATTTTATTCCCTTTACAGAGACACAAGAAACTCGGGCACCCCAACAGATTTAAAACTATTTTGTCTTACTTTTAACTATAAATTATATTAATACATTAAACCATACTGTAAGGAAATAGTTCATTAAAGGCACAACTATATATATTCACATTAAACTTATTCCTGATAATGTATTATATATTTTTGATGGGTATTGTCACGCAACTTTTTAAGAGGATTTTTCTGTTTTTAAAAAGGCTTGTATTTGTGAACCACACTGTTCTTTGTAATATTATTGATAATTTAAGAAAATAGAAGAATTTTCATACTTACTTTAGGGTTATTTAAAGGATTAAAATGGAAAATGTCATATAAGTTTTATATGGGTACCCAATTAACCATTTTGTCTCTTATAAAACTTCAGCCCAATGAATTCTGTAACCATGTGAAAACGTAAACAATCAAACAAACAATTCCTAATGAACATATTATTTTTTATACTTCCGAAACGCTGGGTATAACTGATGTACCCAACAATTAACTAAAGCGTTGTCTCTGGAACTTCTCAAAATTTACCTATTTTTTACGAATTTCAATTTCAGTCCAAATGTTCCACAAAAAGGCTGGAATTTATTTTTTTTTTCAAAAATATTTCATATCAAATACGACTTACTATGCGTCATGTGGGATATTCCAGAGTGGATTTGTGTCAGCTTTTGCAAGTAATATACAATTTTCGGTAATGAATCTACTTATGCCCGTTTTTAGTACAACATCAGCAGCTTTGTTTACAATACTCTTTCAACGCACAGTTATAGTTTCTGGTCTGGATGCGGTAGTCTTTTAATCAAGTATATTTATTAGTATTTTTTTATTAATACTATAACGCTGGTTATTTTGTATCAACTCTCTAACCGGGTGATGCTGCTAAAACTTTGCCTGATCTGGTGAACCGTTCTCTATTCTGTTTACATTCACACTCGTTCAGTGTTGCGGGTTTCGAATGAAACGCTAACTCTAAATCAACATCTGAGATGTCTAAATAGCAATGTTAATCCTACATTACGGTATGCATACCAGCATGAGATTAAACAAACTACTTAATGATTTTTCTTTTTTTTTTAACTACTTTATTTTATTATTGAATCTGTCTGTACGACATTCACAATAAGTATTAAAATCTTAACCTGAGAATTTATATGTTGGTACTGCCACTGCAGCACTCAACGTTTAGTTTGAGAGAAAAAAATCATTATCCTGCCAAGTCAAAAGTTTGCACCCTTTTGAGGCGCCCTTATGGCCCTCAAATAAAAGTAAGTCCCACGCAAGTGGACTGGGATGATCAGTTACTTTTGCCATGTAGCTCGTGCACGAATTTTTAATCTCTTCTCGGATGGTAGGAACATTGAGGTCCTTGTGGAAATTATAATTTCGTATATACCAAGTAGCGCACGTAATCATTCTCAAGATCTTTGACTGTCTTCTTTGTAGCTTTTCAAAATTTGATGCGGATGCAGAACTTCATAATTGGATACCATAATACCATATTGGTTTTACAGCTGCTTTATATAGGAGTACTTTGAGGTCTAAATTTAATAAAGAGTGTGACCCAATTAGCCAATATAGCTGGGTGGTTTTAATTTTCAGCTGTGTAATTTTGGCAGCAATATGGTGGACCCATGTAAGACGCCGGTCGAGGTGTATTCCCAAGTACCTAACTTGGCTCTGCTCTGGAATTGTTAGTCCATTTATTGAGGTGGGTGGACAATTTTTCTGTCTTAACGCAAAGGCTATGTGAACGCTTTTCTAGACATTGACCTTTATTTTCCACTTCTGCAGCCATTTCTCCAAATCAGCTATGTGGGTTTGAAGTTGGTGAGATGCTACTTCTGGGCGTTTATGGATACTTAAAAACGCTATGTGATCAGCAAATGTGGATATGTATGTGAGTAGATTTGTTGGCAAATCCACGGTATACAATAAGTATAGGAACGACCCGAGTATACTCCCCTCCGGGACACCAACTGAAATTCTTTTGATCGATAAATATGTACTTTTTTAACTTACCACAAATTATCTATTTGCGAAATAGCTTGTGAGCAGTTTGTGAACGTTTCCGGGAAGCAGTGTTGTAATTTTATATACAAGTCCTTCGAAATGTCAATAAAGAGTGCGGAGCAGTACTGCTTACTTTCAAAAGCCCCACGAACTACGAATTCGTAATTCCATGCACTTGTTCGATGGTGCTGTGTTTTTTCCTAAACCCAAATTGGTGATTGTGGATTAAGTTTGTTGAATCAATATAAGGTACTAAAGATTTCTGAACTAGCCTTTCAAATGCTTTGAAGAGAACAGGCAATAAGCTAATTGGACGATAAGATGATACTTGCGTAACGTCTTTGCCAAGCTTGGGGCTCATAACTATTTCTGACTGTTTCCAGGACGATGGAAAGTAACCAGTCCTTAACATGGAATTAAAAATAAACAAAACGGTTCTCAGAGCCGAATTTGGCAGGTTGATAATCATTGTATTGGTGATTTTGTCGCTACCTGAAGACTTTTTTTGGCTTCAGTTCACTGATAATTGCTTTCAGCGCAGGCAGGCGAATTTTTAGCGGGTAAAAAACGTGTTCTTGAGCAGTCGTTGGCGTTAAACAAGAGTCTGTTACTTTTGGGACAAATACCGCCTCCAGGTGATTGGCAAAATTTTTAACTTTGTCGTTTTAATGAATAAAAATTAAAAATTTGGCGTTTCCTTACATGGAATGCCAAGCATTTACCAAGAAATGAAATACCAGTCTAATGTTTTTAATTGCGCCTCAAGGCCGAGCTTAATAATACTTGACTTAACTAGATTAAGTTCTTTCTAAATGCGTTTCCTTTTCAGAAAGCTTAAATAATATAAATGGAATAAAATTTAATAACTAAAGTAACCAGCCTTTCAGAGTGACAGACTTTTTTGCCCTTCCCAAACTTCCTTTCAAAAAATATTGCTGGAAACAGTGTAACAAATAGCTAAAATGAATACACTATTTGTCAAAAAGATTTATGCATTTAAGAAATAAAATTGGTAACAAACTTCTATTAATTTTATAAAACGTCTAAAACAAACGGGTCAAATAAATGCTTGTAAACACAAGATGTCAGCTGTTGTTTCCTTCTGAATTACTGTTTTCTAAAATCATTATTACAGTCGGTTCTTTGTTTTAAGCTGCTACTGCACTTTTGTTCAATTTACTCCACACATTCTGTTGCAATGTTAACAGCGACAATAACAACAATATCGCCTTTTTGATTTGCAAACACAATATTACAAAACAGTTTGTTTGTTGTTATGTCCACATGACGCGAGTTTAAGTTTATTTCTTGTGTTTTGCTTTTTGTTTTTATTTGAGTTGAGATGAAAACATAAAACAATCTGTTGCTTTAGATTGATAATCTTTCAGCTGCTAAAAATTCGATTGAAACCAGAAAACAAAACGGCTTTTTATATTTGAAACTTTTTGTAAAGTTTAACAAAGTTTGGGCTGAAAGTATAGATATTTAACAGCTACTTGTTGCAGGCGTAACTGTTGCTGCCACTTATTTTAGCATTGACTTAGTTGTTGACAAACAAACAAGGAAAATAATATTTTCCGTAAATTTGTGTGGCACTGTGGGTTAAGATAACATAAATAAAAGTTTTTGTAAATATTTTACTCAAATAATTACTCAAATAATTATATAAAACTACGGAGTTATACCTTATGCAATTTTTAATCGTCAAAAATTAAGTTACGTAAAATTTACACAGGGTCATAAAAATTATATTTTTCTTTTTTTAATTTTTTGTAAATTTTTCTAACGGTAAGAAAGAAGCTGTGCATTAGTTCCTGCAAATTCTTTTTGTTTTTGCATAACAAATAACACTTTTAATCCTCTTCTTTTGGACACAACTAAGATCTCCATTCGTTATGCATTCGGCCTATGCCAGGTGTCTGGTCAGTATATATTTTAATCTCGAGATACCACTGTTGGTCATCAGGCGAGTACCGAACTGAGTTCTAATTAAATTGCCTTTCCTATTTCGTTCACAAGAGGATAATAGCATAGTAATGCCAAGCCTTATCCGCACCAAATTTGCCGTAAATGTTCATGTGTCTGAAAACTCAGAATCCTACTAAAATTGCTCGAAAAGAAATGTAAAAAGACGTTAGGAGTACAAAAAAAAAAAATGTGGTACAAGCTTGATAAATAGGATATATAGCCAAAATCGCTTTAGTGCTCTGATAGATTTAGGTAACATCAATTAAAGATACTCTAGTTAACAGTAAGACCTAGTGCGCAAAGTTACCTTAGATTTGATGAGTATGATGAAGAGTTTGAACAGTATATTGTGATGGTGTGCGGTTCTATGACTCAGAACGTGATAGAATTAACGTTAGCACATGCTCGAGAGGCCTTAATCTGACGGCTTTCTTACCACTGGGTGTAGAAAAAGCGTCCACCCACGCCCTAAGACGCATACTCACTAGCTGCATATACGCCTTAGTAGCTCCCCGAGGGCATATTTATGTCTTTATGGGTTACTTAACCATCTAGACTTGTACTGTTCGGGGGTATTAAGTGATAAGATTTACATCTGTACCTGCCTTAATCAGATGGTGGTCAAACCACTGGGAATGAAAAGCAAACGTCATTCACGCCCTAGGAAGCCGAAAACTAATTCTAGCAACAGGTCTTTTTTCCTAGTTGCAACTTTGATGATTCCAGAGCAGGGCTGCAAACCACCACTCCTTGCTGAAGCGCTGGAGAGTTTCCAACTTCTGTCCAGGACACATGTCTAGCATGCTCGCTGGACTGGATAATTCACCTGTGGGTGTTATTATTGACGAGATGATCCTGGCCACCATAATCATTCATGCTTGGGGCCGCGAAACCACAACCACCACGATACTCCCATATAAGGGCCAATCTCAATAATCAGCCAGAGAACAGTTAAATGTCTATAGAGACAAATAACGGAACTCTGCGAGCTTACTGATTCGCGTGGAAATAACGTGGAGCTTCCAGTTGTACCCCTGCTGACTTCAGCCCTACCGGGGCTACTAAGGCGTATCCACTACAAGGCGTATTCCATGACATATCCACGGGAATCAGTAAAGCTTCAGAGTTCAGCTATTTTTCTTTTAAGCCTTTAAGCTGTTCTCTGACTGATTACTGAGGTTGGTCCTTCTGGAGTATCGTGGTGGCTGCGGTTTCGAGGCCTTCGTTTAAGTTGTGTGAGTCGGATCATTCACAATGAACACAATGAATGGTCCACGTCCAGTAAGCATGATTGCGGTTGTGTTCTTAAATTTTACTAAGCTTAATGCGTTCTGGACCGGGAGTTGGATAGTCTCCAACTCTTCAGCAAGGAGTGCCGGCTACGGCCAACTCCGGGCTTTTGAAGTTGCAACTAGGAGTGACTGGAGGATATACGTATCTGAAGGCTTTCTAGGGCGAGGATGATGCTACATTTCATCCACAGTGGTATGATCCACCGTCTGGTTATGGCTTACACAACTATCATTTATACGGCTTAGTAGAAATTTTCGAGTGCGCGGTAGGAGGTCCGTGCCTCCACTAATTGCTGAAAAGTTGGAAACTATCTAACTTCTAGTTCTGTTGCATGCGTAAGTTAGGATTTTGGATGTTAACTGTTTCGCAAAGCCCGATTAAATCATAGCCATCACTTTGCTCCCTCATAAATAACCAGAAATAGTCTTAATCCAGCGGGCAACTGGTTCTCGTGGTGCCAGTGTGTGTAATCAGTCACTGGTCGGACTTTGAGGGTCCTATGTCTCTTCAAGCTAACCCAGGCGACTGATGCTGCTTGTTACTCCTGCAGGCACAGGTTAAGATGGGGAAAAGATTTAAACTGTGTGCATCCGGGGACCTCTATGACACAGTTGGAAGAGCGCTTACTGGTAGTTGGGGATTTGCTAACGCAAGAACCTCTTCTCTAACCACTTTTAATTCATTTAAGCTTAGGATCCAATAACCTGTACTACTTTACTTCTTCCGAACATAATCGAACTTATACCGAACTTAAGACTAAAAAATTGTAAATGTTTTAAAATTATTTCTGGTGTACTCTGATAATAATGTACGCTTAACTGTTCGGAAAATGTCCCATTGTGCAATAGAAAACAACCCATATTATTATTGATTTTAAAACTAAAGAAGAAAAAAGATTTATTTGCATGACTAAATAAAGTCATTTTGTTGAAAACAATTGTTTGTTGTGCTATAAAAATTTAACGTAAAAATAAATTCTATTTATTATTATTATATTTTTTTCGTTGTACATGCGAGTATGAACATAAATAACGAGCTGGCTACACCTTCACTTAGTCAAAAACCACAAAAACAAAGTAGCAAGCAGTTAACATGCAATAATTGTTAGTTTAAAAAATATTTTTAAGGTTTTTTAAGTAGATGCAGTTTACAATACCAAAAGGTGTTGCTATCGTGCCAGGTAATAAAGTGAAAAAAATGTTTTACGGTCAATAAATGAAACAAAATTACCAATTTCTGAAAGTTTAAGTTTTAGACTTAAAAAAAATCGCTTCTTTCGACTAACAATTATACGTTTATTTTGTCTTTTTCAGTTTTGGGACGAAAACAAAAAAAACGAATTCTTTGCGTTTAGTTATACAACGCGGTTAAGTTGTAGCGACAGTTGCCCGACTTATTAAACTTTGCTCTTGGTTTTCGTTTCATAAATAAAAAATTAGACAGAATAGGGATTTTATGCAGAAATATAAATCTCTTTCGAAATAACTAAAGTCAGAGATATAAGCGAATGACGATTACACGGTGCGACAGTCCAAAAAACCTGGGACCGGATATTATTTTTCTTGTAGGTCTTATCGAGTAAAACAAGATTCCAATAGTGAAATTTGCCGGACACCTCCAAAATTCGGGTTTACGGTTAAAAAACCGGTTTTTGGACCTTTGCGCACTTATAAGCCTGAACTTTGTTGATAATGATCCGATTTTCAATTTCTTACCATAGTTGGAAAGAAGAAGCTGAGATCTTTCGAATAATATATATAATTGTCTACAAAAACTTAAGAAATTTGGGTGTTATTGTCCAGCAAACACAAATTTTGTAGATTTTTCAAAAATTTTTCAACTTGAAAGGACAAATATAAATAGGGTGAGTGGATAATCAGTCAGTGTGAAATTAAATCTGGCGAAGTAAAGACGTGCATCTTAAGTAAATTGTTTTGTAAAGGCAACTTTATGTAGTTAAAGCAAATAAAATTGTTATTAATTTAAAAACTCTAAACACTGGTGTTTTTTATTTTGCAATAAAGAACTCACAACAAAACGTTTATAAATGGTATAAACGTAACAATATATTAATCTAAATTTTATTATGATTTAGAAAATAAAATTCTTGTTGAAAAACCCTTGACAACCAAATCATTAAGGTAATAAAGGTCATGGCGTAAATGCCGTGCACTGAAGGTGAAGCCTGTAGAAAAATGTAAAGTAACAGAGTCCGCTAAAATTAACTAAGCGAAATTTCTTTAACGAACAGAAACGATTTATTGTTGTTTAGTGAAGAAGAAAAAAAAGGCAAATAGAGGATGCAGTTCAACATGGTGGCTATACAAAAAATTCTAAATATGAAGGCTGAAAGCTTTGTAAGATGCGAATATGAAAAGTATTATATGTATCCAAATTTTACGTTTATTTTGAAACGTATAAAAAAACAAAAATAAATAATTATTTAATAAACAGGAATTATTAGAATGACAATTACGGATTTAATTATTTAAATTAAAATGTTAACTTTAATAACTCTTTATGCAATTAATCAATTAAATATTGAAGTTATATCTGTTTCTATGCACTCCCATTTTATTGCACGAAATTACATACGATTTTTTTTAATTTGATTTTTAATTATGATTATTTATGGTTTGTCTGAATTATGACCACAAAATTGTATGCGATCAGCCAACCAAACAGGCCACCATTCACTTTGTATAATTTCAATAATTGTTTTGCATAAAAAAAAACCACAAATACTTTGGTTATTTTAACATGTTATTTGTATTTGTTTTTTGTTTTTTTTTTGTTTCAAATTAAATTCAAAGTTTTCCAAATATTTGTACGAGTATTTTATTGGTATTATTTATGTATTTTTTTAGTCGATCGTGTCATGGTACAAAATGCTATGGAAATTCAATCTAAACTCAGCTTTTTAACTCAAATCAAATTTTTAGATTTAGGAAAAGGGGTCAGAAAATATTAATAATGACACCACAACACATATGGAGAAAAATAAACATGTTTAATACGACGGCATTTATATGCGCATTATTGTGTTCACATTTGGCACTCCCTGCAGATCAATTTAATTTTAAATGAAAATCTAAACATTTTCGCTTAAAGTAGACAATTTTTATTTTGGAATAGATCAATAAATGTTGATTTAAATAGATGCAAGATAAAATATTTATTTTATTTTATTTTATTGTTTTTTTTATAGTCTATGAATAAATTTCGGTACTTTTTATGGTACAAAGTAAATATTTGACAATATAACAATTGCTATGGGGTATGGCCAAGAAAATTTAATTAAATAGCTTTTGGGCATAACAAATAAAGAAAATCGACAAAAAAAATTATTTAAAATCAGTGTTTTTAAGACAAACACATTAAACATGGATGCTTATATCAGCAGTGCATTGGGTGTTTCAGTTCAATTGTGTTCTGTACAGGGTTTTATTTTTTGTAAAATAAAATAAAACAAAAAACTAGATTAAGATGATTCAAATTTTTATTGTATTACGAAGAGATGAGTTCGGCAATTATGAATGAAAAATGTCCACCACGACCACGCTGACAGATGTCGATTCTTTCATCAAAGTTTTTAATTTTTTTTTTTTGCAAAATGGCGGCTTCTATTAATCACTACACGGATTTAGAGTTTTAAGGCTGAAATCGATTCGATTGGCTCCGTATAGAGGACAGAGTCCTTAACATAGCCCCGCAAAAAATAATCTAGTAGTGTTAAATCACACGATCTGGCTGGCCACTTAACTGTTGATTGTCGTGAAATTATAGGAACGGGAAATTTGGTTTGTGACATATGGCACCGTCCTGTTGAAACCACATGTCAGTGATGATATCCACATAGTCAATAATGGGCCATCTTGAGTTGTTAGCATCTCGCGATAGCGTGATCCATTGACCGCTCTTCCAGCCTCCACACCACATAGCGTACCATACGTTACACACGGAACAAGCAAAGGCTTCTCAATAATTTCCCTTGGTGACATCTCCAAGTATACAAGTGAAAATGGACTTCGTCTGAAAAATGATTTTTTCAGAAAAACTAGCCGGCTGTTCCTGAATGAATCTGCGGTAATATGAATGGTCAATCGGCTTCAATTTCCACACCAGTTTACTCTGGCAAGGCTTCAAAGTCCAATCCTTACGCAACATTCGCCATTTGGTGGTTTTGGTTGAGAGCGTGGAGGAATTGACAAATTTGAATTTGCTTCAACACTGTGGCTTACGGCTGCGATGTTATCAGTTAAACAACCTGGTGTTGGCACATTTTGTAACGAGCCTGTCGACTCAAATTTAACGACAAAATTCTTAGTAGCAGCCTCAGAAGGAAGGTTATGTTGTCCGAAAATATCACGAATTTTACGAAATGTAATTTTTTGGATTTTAATTATTTTAATGCGATTTTCGTGAGAAATTGAATTCGTTATAACAGTTGCCAATGCATCTACTACGAATACATTAAAAAAAACTAAATGTCAAAACTATCATATTGTTGGCGTTACCACAATTGGAAAACAAACTCGATGGTTCAATTTAGGTTCAATTTCAAATGTGAACTTATTAAAAATCTTTAAAAACTAAACAATTCGATTCTTAAAATAACCTCCCAAGTCAAACTTGTTTCTGGCTTTATTTTCGAGCTCTAGTTATGCCGTTAGGTGTAGAAAAAGCAGAACATGTCTTCATCACTCGTCAATAAGTGAAAATATTTTAAAAATCCTGTTGGAAAAACGATACACAAAACTAGCCGTTGCCATTATGAACAACAAAGGCGATATCGAAATGTTTGAAAAAACAATATATTTTTAGTGATAACCAGCAAATAAAATTTACGAAAATTAAAGATAATTTAGGATAGGAGAAAATTATTGTTACGTGGAGGCTAGTTTAAGTTATAAAAAATTAATTATCACTAAAAAAAAGGGAAGTGAAATGACCTGTGTTATCTGTTTACAAATTATGAAGTTTGTAAGGCAATCATAACATGCTACATTAAAATTCCATGAACTAAGTTTATCAATCAGAAAATTAAAACAGCTAGCACAGAGCAAGAAGATGCACAGCTAGGTAGCTACCAAAATGAAATAATAAAAACAGCCTCCTCTATAGTTGATGCAATGAATTTTTAAGTTTTCCTGTAAATGCAAGAAATGCTGAAAACAGCTGACCGTATTGCCTCTTTTAGGCAAGTGAAGGCACAAAAGCTGAAACAGCAGCTTTTAGGCGTTTAAGTGTTAAAGTTAGCTTCATATATTTTTGTATATAAACACGAATAATCGTCGAAATAAATGGTGTGATTTAATTAAAACTCTAAAAGTTGTGCTTAAACATAAAAGTTATTTAATCCAACAGCCTAAACCTTTTAAATAATTTTACCGTAAGTATGAAAATAGACAAAAACATTTTTAATAAACATTTAGAAATAGATAAAATTATTTTAAAACAATTTTTGAACAATAAAAAAAATGAAAAAAATCCATCACACAATTTTTCTTTTCAACAAACGAAACCCAAAACCGCTGCCGGCATGAAAATAAATTTGAAAACATGAATTTTAATTTAATTTAACAATATATTCAATTTTAAAAACGCAAAACACATAGATGAGTTTGTATTTGTTAAAATGCTTTATTTAGCTATTTGTTTAACATTTCAATTTAAAGGTTTTTTCGCACTATTATTTCTTTTATTTCTGTAATTAAAATTTTCTGTTGAACAAATTTGTGTTGCAGTTGAATTATTATTGATTTATCTGAGATGTCTTGGCGGTGATTGTACATCAAACAACAATGCCATTCATTCACTTATTGACAATTGGAGACATTAAACACACACAAAAAAAAGAAACCAAACGACAATAGCAACAATAAACAAAATATCTAAATTACAAGACTGCATGTGTATTAAATGCGTGTGGGCGCCCCTTGGTGGTCGCTGCTGTCCATTTGTCGCCGCTCTATATATGTCTATTTCTTGTCATTTATTTTTCTTTTAATATTATACACTGAAAAAAATATACCCTATGAAATAGTTGAGCAAAAAATTTATCAAAAATATAGTGCTCAAAAATGCCGAAGAAGATCTAAAAGGCTTAATAACATCACATACACAATGGAAAAAGAACAAGAAAGAAATTTGCATTATCTTGACATCACAATAACAAGAGATACTGACTGCTTAACATTTGACATCTATAAAAACCAATTACGATGGACACTACCACCTCGAACCACACTACGCAACATAAACTAGCAGAATTCAGAAATATGATACACAGACTTAAGATAATCCCACTTACTCCAGATAAATACAACACAATTTACACTGTGGCTAAAAATAACGGATACAAACCCATTACTATAGACAAACTTCTTAGACAATACAACACTAAAAACAGAAATAAAGAAGACAAAAAAGAGACAACCGATACAACATGTCGGCACACTTTTCCTTACACAGGACTAGAAATATATCAATATTCAAAAACAAGCCTTCCATGCAAAACGAAAAAAATTTAAAAATTAAATTATCCAAACTCGGTTATCGATATTAAGAACTCATGGAATCCCCAATGGACCAAATATATATTTCAAAGTCTGAAAAGAAGTCATATGATTTTCTATTTATACCACGAATGCCTAACCTATAATGACGTTAGCGTCAGTGGCGCAAAAATAGTGAAAAGGAAGCGAAAAATGTATTTGTGACACAACCAAATCAAAGTGGGCCAATGGTTGCAAAAGCTTTTATTACTATCATAAAAATTGCAGTGATTAAAGAGGACCTTCCCCTTGAACTTTTATAAAAAAAATTGAATAAAACTTTGGCTCGCTTAGCTTCATTTAGAATTAAAGAGGCGACCAAAGAATCAAACATCAGGTGAAAGGGTTGCTGTTACTTTGCTCTTACTACATCGAGACACAAGAAATATAAAGGAAGAAGAAGCAAGTAAAAAATAATATTTTAATTAGATTTTTCGTCTTTGTCATAAGCCGGTAAAAGCTGTGTGAAATGGTTCAAAATAGCTTTAGCAGCTATAGAAAACTATATGTCAAGGTCGCTGTGGCTAACGAATTTTTGAAGAGCTGAAAAAAAGCCTTAGAAATATTGAAAGATAAGAAGCTTTGTAACACATCTAGCGACCGTAAAATTTTTTGTCCACTCAATTACAGAAGAACGCATCAAGTATTCGCTGACCAATTGGCTAAAGCATTTGCAAGAGCAAGGAAAAAAATATGGAAAACATATCCTTCCAGGCAGATGTGATTTTTACGAATAGACGAATATTGAAAAAGCGTTTTTAGAACTTTATACCGCTCTAAATAATTGCAATGTCTTCAGAATTATTGTTAATGTAACGTGGACCTTAAAAAAAGATTATAGCTAATCAATGTGGTGAAAAGTACGATAATTCCACTGCGTGATTTAATAGAGAACACTTCGGAAAAAAGTTTTATTTGATACAATTTTGCCGAAAAATGAAATTAGTTTTGCTATTTGGAAGGGGTATTTGAAAGAGATGTAACGTGAACCCTAAAAAAGGATTATAGCTAATCAATGTACCAAAAAGTGCGATAATTTCACTACGAACCAATTAGTGATTTAATAGAGCACCCTCCCGAAAAAAGTTTCGTTTGGTGCAATTTTGCCGCATACTGAAATTAGTCCTGCTATTTGGAAGGCGCATTTGAAAGAAATGTAACGTGAACACTAAAAAAGGATTATAGCCAATCTATGCGATGAAAAGTACGATAATTCCTCCACCAACCACTTAATGGTTTAATAAGAAACGCTCTGGAAAAAAGTTTTTTTTGATGCGGAAAACTAAAATGAGTCCAGCTATTTGGAAGGCATTTGAAAGAGTCGATTGTATACGGTTCTTTTCTCAAGTAAAGGGTCCGCCTAATAATTTTTTTTTTTGTTTTGAATGCTATAAACAAAACTACTGAATATTTCCTAATAATGGCAAATAACTTCATTCAAATGGCTGCCTCGGCTGGCCATGCAGTAGCCTGCACGGTCACATTATCGATTGTGTGCAGCTATATTTCACCAATGGCTTCACGAATATTGTCCTTTTAAGCGCCAATAGTCTCTGGCTTGTCGGCGTAACACTTATCTTTGACGGCACCCCACAAATAATAGTCCAACGGCGTCAAATCGCAGCTCCGAGGCGGCCAAACGATATCAGCTCTCCGGCTGATGCGGTCTTCAAAAATAGGACACAAAATATCCAGTGTAGCTTCGGCTGTGTGGCACGTAGCGCTATTCTGTTGAAACCAATGTTGCCAATATCTTCCTCGTCAATTTTTGTGAACAAAACTTCGTTGAACATGGCCTGATTTCGAAGAAAAATGGTCCACTTATGCCTGTGGACCAAATTTCGCACCAAACAGTGACTTGTTTTGGGGCGTTGGCTTTTCAATGTATGTGTGTGGATTTTCTGTGCCCCAAATGCGCTAATTTTGCTTGTTTACATACCCACCAAGATTAAAATGAGCTTCTGTAAGTCGATCGCAGGCCCACTTAGCAAAGCGAAAACGTATTGGATGGTCACTTGTCTTTAACTCCTGAACCAATTGGACTTTGTATGGCGTCATACTTAGGTCGTTACGCGAAATTCTTCTCAATGATGTCTTTGAAGTGTTCAATTGTTGAGAACGACAGTGAAATGATGTTGATGGCACTTCACGCACACTTTCTGCCACAGCAGCAATATTCTCGGGTGTACGCACTGTTTTTGGCTTTTCATGCTTTAGTTTATCGATGAGGATGCCAGTTTCTTTAACTTCTTTCACAAGATAACGAACATACGGAGCTGACGGTGCTTCTCTTCTTCCAAAATCCGTACGCAATTTTCGCACACATTGCCATGTTTTTCAAAGTAATGTCGCAATATTTCCCAGCGTTGTTCAAGCGTATACACAACCATATTCGTTCAGCGGAAGGATAAAACTAATTATCTGTTAAATCAAATATGAGCCAAGTGTTACCATTCACGAAATAAGCACTAGTTGAACAAAAAAAAAAACAAAAAAGGTTGGATGGCGGACCCTATATTACTTTCAGTACCGCTTACAACTTCTTTTGTAAATAATACAAGTTACACAAATTGCTCACCATGGAATTTCTTCAGTTGAGCTATAGGACAATTCCGGAGCTTAAAACATCTGTTTTTGTTTGATAGTCGCAGATCATTGATCATTCTCCATTTAATGTTTATTTATTTTGTGGTCGAATAGCTAGTGGAATGATTTGTTTTTGAAGACTTTTTTCTAGCATTTTCTTTACAGAATAAATTGAAACCACGATATGCACGATCATTTTTATCTTTTATCTTTTCTTATTTCAGTACAATGTATCCATTACACTTGCCCAACGATTGATTGTCAAATTTATTTTATGAGATTTTTTCAAGTGCATTTTATTACACACAAGTTGTAAAAATCTTAATGTGTGAAATCGTCACGGCATGAATAGATCACAGCAATTTGCAAAATGATTTAGCTGACATAGTCTCTACAAAATAGCAGCAACAACAACAATAGCAAGAGATAAAACAGAACCACTTCTTTTAAGATAAAAAAATACAACTTTAAGCGACAGTTAGATCAAAACCTAAACTCAAATTTAACACAAATCTGTCAACTGTTTTAATGCTAAAGCAACTTGGTCAATGGAGTAAATAATTTATTTGTGCAAAAACTGAATTTATGAAAATCAACACCGAACAAAAAGGTGTCTACAATATGTGCCAATTTAAAAAAAAAAGAATTCCATTGCATTTTGTTTTGGTTGATGTGTCATGATAAGTTAACGTATTCAAAATATTTTATTAAATCTTTTTTGCTCGATTTTGAAAATCAACGTGGGCTAACAAGAGAAACATCATGTTTCAATATTCGCGGATTTAAGTATATACAAATGTCTAAATGGGATTGTTTGTCAAAATGTGTGAGTTTTAAGTGTTGTTGACAATCGAAGCCTGTTGGGTATTTAAATATTTAATGGCGCTACCAGGGACACGTTAACACTTGTTTCACTATTTGCAGGCAATTTTAAATACAACAAACAGCACTAACTGCAAAATCTCTTCCAAGTGTGAAGGTATAAATAAAACTTAGGCCTTGCTAATTTCTACTATTAAAAGAATTTTAACGTAGAAGTTCATTGCTGGTAAAAGTGACGTTATCGCCTCTGTTATGAGAAACTATTATTCGAGTGGAGGAGTAGACTAGAAATATTATATCGGGTTGCAAGAGGTTTCAAAAATATTTTTCAACTTTATTATTAATCCTTCCCCTAATCCTTCGCCTAAAAATTTGACAGCAGGCAGAATAAAATTAGTTTGTCGGCCATAGCGGAATGGATATAAATTTAATCAGTTATTGAGAAATCGTTTTACCCCCAAATCATAATGTAACTGCCCAAAAGCCTCGTAATCAACCTTTCAAGAATTCATTGATTCTTCTAATTCTGTGTTCTGTGAAGTCGAGGCGATGACAATTGCAAAAGAGCTGACATTAAGCTAAAATTTGAGGTTAGGAAGTAAATTCGCTTTTTTCGACAAATTTAATTTTATTGATACAAATGTAAGTTAGAAATTTGGGAATTAATAATGGAACATGATCTTGGGCATATGTCCACCTCTAGCACGTGGGCATATGTCCGATGTTTTCATAGCATTTTGAAGCACATTTTACAACAAAGCTTATCTTGTTATGATCATTACCACTGGGAATGAAAAGCAACGCCATTCACGCCCTAGAAGGCCTTCGAATACGTATACCACCCGGTCACTCCTAGTAGCAATTTCGAAAGGCCGAAGTAGGCCGTAGCCTTCACTCCTTGCTGAAGAGTTGGAGACTATCCAACTCCTGGTCCAGAACGCACGAAGCTTAATATTATTAAGAACACGACGGCATTCATACTCACTGGACCTGAAACATTCATTGTGTTCATTGTGAATAATCCGACCCACAAACTCAAACGAGGGCCTCGAAACACACAGCCACCACGATACTCCCAAAAGGGCCTACCTCAATAATCAGCCAGAAAACAGCTAAATGCCTAGAGAGATAAATAGCGGAACTCTGCGGGCCATGCAAATATAGTGGATTCTCCAGGTGGCTCCTACTAGCCTTGAAGGGGCCTAGGCTCCCTTTTACCCCGCAAGACACCAGTCTAGATGGAAGTAGTAGGATAAAGACTATCATGTGCCCCCGGGGGGAGCTTATCTTGTTATAGATAGTGTGATTCGTTTTACATCCGCACCTGGCAATGTAGCCTTAATCAGATGGTAGACAAACGACAATTGTAATATTTGGAACGTCATACATGCGACCGGAAGCCGAAGACATAATTCTAAGCAACAGAACCACCTAGTTGCAACTTTAATGATCCCAGGGCAGGGCTGCAAACCATCACACCTTGCTAAAGAGTTGGAGACTTTCATACTCCTGTCCAGAACACATGTCTAGCATGCTTACTGGACTGGATCATTCACTTTGCGTGTCATTATCGGTGAAATAATCCTGGCCACCATAATAACCATTATACTGTTATGGGGTCGCGAAACCACAACCACAACGTTACTCCCAAATAGGGGCCAACCTCAATGATCAGCCAGAGAACTATTAAATGTCTAAAGATACAAATAATGAACTCTGCGGCTCAATGATCCCCGTGGAAATAAAGTGGAGCTTCCAGTTGACTTCCTGCCTGTCTTCAGGGGACTGGGCTCCCTTTTTCCCCCAGTTTCACAGGTCTAGATAGCCGTTATGTACTATAAAAACCATAAATGTGCCCCCGGGTGGTAGCTTATCTTGTTATCTTGTTGTTTGAGAAAAAATAATCCAGCGGCGTAAAATCACAATAACAAGCCGCTCACTTGACATCACCCAATCGATAAATTCCGCCACCGGGAAATTTTTCTTGAAATAACTAAATTCTTTAGGTGGGTGTGCGACAACGTTTGATGTGTTAACATTGGGGCACAAAATATTGGTTATCATTGTTTGGTAGCGTAAAGAATTCCCGACTACGGCGTTAATTTTGGAAAAAATGCGGGCCGATGATGCAGTCTGAGCACATGTCGCACCACACGGCCACTTTCTTTTCAATGGATTTTTTCGATTATTTTTGTTTACAACACTATAGATGAGTTTGTGGCGTTAATTTCATTTAGTTTTTCAAACACCCAATTTAAAAACGATTTACATAAAACTTAATGGGCGGCTTTAATCCTTGATCGAGTTTAACTTTGTGACGACCAAAAGTCGGCAGGCTCGTTTTTGGATCACATAGCAATTCAATCACAAGCAATTAGACTCTATATATATGTTTTTCAAATTTTGTAATTTTTCTTTAAATTTCACAAATTTTTACACTTTTTACATTTCTGAATATTTATTGTTTAATTAATTTTATAAATTCTTTTAAAAGAGAACATTATTATTATAATCTTTTCATTTTATATAAGTCATAATTATATTTTATAATTACATTTTTTATTTGTTAATTAAATATTTGAATTTATAATAGCCGTTAAGAAGCGCCACCTATTAACACGGGGATACATCCGTGAGAAGAACATACCATTAAACACAACCCTAAACAGTAGCAATCAGCTGTAGTTTAGTGGTATAGGTGTGTATATGTGCATGGCAGAAACATATAAAAGCGAGATAATTACGTTTTGAAGTGGAGTTGGCCACGGGCAAGCAACCGGGCAAGACTTCTTTTAAGTGAGTTAGAATTTTATTCAACTTAATTAAAATAGTCTTGCAAATAGGTTTCTCTCATTCAATCAAAGCCAGAATCTTATTCGACTTTGAATTAAGCGAGACTCGCTAAGGTCTCCGGCTCAGTAAGTGCTGTCGCTACTTCACCTGGAACAGAATTTTATTCGCCCAGGTGACGGAGCCCAGAGCCAGGCCACGTTTTGGTCAGCAAGGCCAGAATTTTATTCGCCCTAGCTGAACAAGACGGACAAGATCGTCAATAGGCTAACACCAATTTCGACGTGGAAAGGTTGTCTCAGAATCTTATTCGTGACAACCGCGACAGGTCAAAGATTGGTGGACAGGCCAACTGTTCTGCTCAGACTGGACCAGAATTTTATTCGCTCCAGTGTGAGAAGCAGTAGGCTAGCCGACGGAAAGTGGAGACGAAAGCTCTTGAAGGCCACGAAGCGGATGATCATCGTTGGCGTGCTCCGTTGTGGTGCAGTTTAATTATAACTTATTTTAAGAGTGAATTGTAAATAAAAGAATTTTTTTTATAAGAACAAAAGTATCTCTTGTGATTAATTGAAAAACATTTTTTTTTTGTAACGAACCCTGGACGCCGCAAGCTTTACCCCAGCATAACGCGAGAACGTGTCGTTACAACTTTATAAGAAGAATATGCAAAATGTTGTGCAAAGTGCCCCTAGATGCCAACGTCGTATAATTCATGTTTCAGGCACCCTCACAACACTTTATTGTACAAATACTGTTTGTGCATCACTACGCCCACCACGTGCGTAATTTCTTGGTCTATTATCATCAATACTATGAGTATCGAAATTAGTTATTAAATGAAGAACAGCAAGATCAGAAGCACCCTTATTATAAGGAATAGCTGCTTGATTTCTACCAAGTGATACGGTGAAATTTTCACGATTTTTATGGTAAATTCCCACTACTAAAATTCTTTGCTCAAGAATTTAACGTGGCATGTTTAAAGTTTTCAAAATTTTTACTAAATAGATGTGTAATCATTTGATGGACAATTTACTATACCACCTAAAATTTGTCCACCCGCAGATAGCAGGTATCCGCAAAGGCCGCGGTTATGCAGTTAAAGAACGTTAGATCTTGTTTCTCTCGCACATTCTGTGTTCTGCGGGCACAATAAACTTACGTGAAATTAAAGGCCCAACTATAATATGCATAAGCTGGCTCAAGCTAATGTCAAAAATTGAACGAAAAGCCTGTCAAATGCTTAAGCAAATCATTAAAGACTTTTAGGTGGCTATATTGTACTTACACGAATATAGAAATTATTATGCACAGTTGCACATTTGTTTTATTCGCACTTTTGCAAAAAACTAATTTCTTCTAAAATAAATTTATTTACAAAAAGATGTTTAATAATCATATTTTGTCCACTGCCTAATGGAGCTCCCATCCTCTTTATTTCCTTGTAGAAACGTTCCCGTAGTAACTTCTATCTGTGTTTGCACTGCGCGACTTTATATAATTCGTATTAGTATGAAAATGAAAAACGCAAACAAAATTCTTCAAGGTATTACTTACCACTTTTGCTGCATTTTTCTGCTACTTTTTGTCATACTCATTCCTATGAATTGCGGTTATAATAAAATGCATCTCTTTTGTCATATACGCAATTTTTTCTTTGTACGTTTTCTAATAAATTCGCTTTCGTCCTCTATTATTACTAATGCATCTATAAAACAATGCACAATGCAAAATTAGCTGTTTCCATACGGAATTTGCGAGCAGTTTCATACTTTGCTTAAGCAATTGATATTTAACGAAACTTGACAAAAAGTTTTGTTAAGTACATTATAGTTTGCCACATATGATTATTAGGTATTTGCACAGTTGTTTAAGTTGGCTTAAGCCACGTTATGCATATTATAGTTGGACCTTAAGTTGGTGGCGACTACCAAGAAAACATGCCCTAAACTGCATGATTTCGAATGAACATTTGAAACGAGGCCGTTAGCACAAATACGTTTATAATATTTTAAAATTGAAATTTTCTTTTTCAATGTTTACTAAATTAATTAAATTAGGCTGAAATTAAATGTTAACTTAACGTTGAATGTAAACATTTCAATTTTGGTATTAAATGAAATAATAAAATTTAAATATTTTGCTGATTTTCATGTGATTGACTATTTGCATAAACATTAAAATAGTTTTTTTTTTTCAAAAGAAATGTCTCATAAATAAAATAACACACTGCAATTATAATACATATCTGCTTTTTATTATTGTGCCGGAACTTCAGCAACCTTTAATTAAATAATGAAACATGCCGTTTGATAATATTTGTGTGTGTGTGTGTGTGTGTAGAAACATTTTGCTTGCGATAATTTATATGATTTAAACCATAAATCAAAACGAAAGAGTAGTGTTGTCATACCGCTTCAAGAGTATATGATCTCTGTTATAAATATGTTTTTTATCTTTCCTTCAACTGCCAGTCAGCCAAACAGTCAGTTTTTAAAGTTTTTTCTGTTTTTGATTTTTAAGTTTGAAAAAAAGTTTTATATTTTTAAGAAACTAAAATTTTAAATCTGTGGAAATAAATTGTCCAAAAATGAGCGGAGGTTTGTTCTTTTTTTTGTTTTAGCAAATTATAAGTTTGTGAGAGTTGCAGCCTGACAGCCAACACCTGCTATTATAACAATAATGATGTCGGTTATCTACTTGCTGCACATTTCATCAAATGCAAACAATTGCAAAACTTCTTTGCAAAGTTTCATTTTCAACAGCAAATAATGGCAATTTTATTGCATTTTTATTTCCTTCTCTACCATTTTGACATAATTCGTTAATGCCCTACACACTGACAACGATATACAAAATTTTAAAAGAATGAGTACGCTCAGGCAATATGGTTTACATTGCTAAATTTATCTATGTTCTTTCCCCAACCCTACCCGAATATTAAGGTTTTTTATTTTTAAACTGGTATATACAACAACTACATTCTGCCGACATAATTTCGTCGTTAAAATGAAGGGTTTTTCATCAAGAAGTTTCTTTTCTAAAACAAAAAATTTACCTTAACATGGTTCAAATTTTTATTTTTGTTACAAAAAGAAAAAAGTTTGGCAATTATGAATTAAAAATGATATCTGGCAAATATCGACCACGACCACGCTCGCTGACAGATTTCGAATTTTTCAGCAAAATTTTTAATCACTTTTTGGCAAAATGGCGTTCCTATATTTTTTTTTTCGGACCAGAACTCAGGGGATGACCCCGACATATGCAAAGCATTGTGCCAGGAAATTAGGTTACGGGAAGGAGGAAAGAGGGAGTAGTGTCTGTGAACATTCAGTTTCAATTTTCCCAGATTGAAAGTGACAGGAAAGATCTCCGCAGGGATGTTATTCCACATACGGACTGTTCTGCTAAAAAACGAATTTTCCCTGTAATGCGTAGTGCGATTCACTGGCCAATCAACCACAAATGGATGTGCTCTCAACGAAAATCGTGTTAAACGCGAAAACGTGTGAGTATCGGGAACAAGTTCCCTAACTTCATTAGAGCACTTTCCATTGTAGTAACGATAGAACAGTGAAATACAACCCGCTCTAGAGAATCAATAAAATTACATACTCTACCGTCCCCAATGAGCCTCTTGGTCCTCTCCTGTACGCGGTCGAGTAACTCCAAAATAGACTTTGGAGCGCCGGCCCATACATGAGAGTTGTATTCCATTTTCGGACGGATATAGGTGGTATAGATAATACGGAGATCGGATGGAGTGATGTATCTTTCACACCGTTTTAGAAAACCAAGGCACTAAGGCTTTTTTAGAAACCTGAAAAATGTGTTTAATCCATCGAATATCGCACTGAATTTTCATGCCAAGAACATCAAGAGCTTCCGACACCGTAATATCTATATCACCCATAGTAACAGATGCAGCACCACTACCGAACGCAGATCTATGCGTAAGCATGCAACATTGCGTCTTACGAGCATTAAAATCTACTCTATTCTTACGACCCCATTCCAAGATTGTCGCGAGATCGTGATTAAGGGTATCATTCATTTTCTGCCTTTTGGAACTAACCTCCAAATGGCCTGGTCTCTTACGAAATGAATATGAGTGAGAAATGGCGCTGTCATCGGCAAAAGAATATATAGGTTTGAAAGTTCGACAAAGAAGGTCGTTTAGAAAAATAAGAAATAGAGTAGGAGAAAGTTTGGCAATTATGAATGAATCATATCACGAATTTTGTGTTTTAAGGCTACAATCGATTCGATTGGCTCCGTACATACTTTGTCCTTAACATAGCCCCACAAAAAATAATCCAGTGGTGTTAAATCACACGACTTGGCTGGCCACTTAACTAACAATTCACGTGAAATTATACGATCGGAAAATTTGGTGTGCAATAAATTGATCGTTTCATTGCCTGCGTGACATGTGGCACCGTTCTCTTAAAATCACATTTCAGTGATATCCACGTCGACAATAATAGTCCAAAACTGAGTTGTTAGCATTTCGCGATAGCGTGACTTATTGGCCTTAATCGCATTTCCAGCCTCATCTGCGAAAATACAACCAAAACACGCCTCCACACCACATAGCGCACCTTACAGTGACACGTTAACTATGCAAAGAAGCCTTTAATAATCGCTCTAGGATTTTCAGAAGCCCAAACGCGGCAATTTTGCTTGTTGATATACCCTGACAAGTGAATTGGGCTTTGTCTGAAAAAATGATATTTTCAGAAAAATATTGAATATTGAATAGTATACTATTGCTATTTCCTGTCCAATCTGGCTGCTTGGAAGTCAAAGGCGAGCGCTTTCGATGCGAATTCATCATTCTCAAGTGGTTTGCACAAACCACAACGCGGCTTAAGAATGATGCATTCGCATCGAAAGTGCTCGCCTTTGACTTCCAACCAGCTAGACAGGACAGGAAATAGCAATAGTATTTCTTTTACTGGCGGAGGAAAAATAAACAACATTATAGAATAGAATAGTCGCTTGGCTTCATTTTCTGCAACAGTTGAAACTAGTAAGGCTTCAAAGTCAAATGCGTATGCAAAATTCGCCATGCGATGGTTTTGGATAACCGCAATTGTTGAGAACGTCGAGAAATTGACAAATTTGTATCTGCTTCAACACTGTGGCTGTGATATGTTCAGTTGAACGACACCCCGGTCGAAAACGTGTTAGAGCTCGCAAATTTTGTATCGAGCTTGTCGACTCAAATTCAACGACCAAAGTCTTAATAGCGGTCTCAGAAGTACGATTATGTTGTCCGAAAATATTACGAATTTTAAAAGAGCCACCATTTTCATACGGGATTTTATTTATTTTACTGCGATTTTCGTGCGAAATTGAATTCATTATAATTGCTAATGCATCTACTACGAACACGTTATCATGTTGTCAGTGTTGCCGCTATTCATTTTCTTGTTGAAAATCCCGAAAAACAATAATACTACTAATTGACGCTAGAGGGACTGCAGGGATGGAATAAAATTAATATAGTGCCTAACGTCAGGGTTATGGAAAATTAAGCTACTACCATTTCTAGGCTAGCGGAAATAATTTGTTGGCATTTTTACTTTATCTGCAGCAATTTTTTTCAGCTTTAAGACAACTTGTTTAGTAATTGCATTGACCTTGCAAATAAAAAATGGCAATTTTATTCCATTACTGATTAAAAATAGACTAGATTTTAATTCCCGTAGGACGCAATGTTGCATGCTTACGCATAGATCTACGTTCGATAATGGTGCTGCATCTGTTACTATGGGTGATGTAGATATTACGGAATCGGAAGCTCTTTATGTTCTTGGCATGAAAATTTAGTGTGATGTTTGATGGACTAAACACATTTTTTAGGTTTCTAAAGAAGCTTTCAAGTGCCTCGGTTTTTTAAAGCGATGTAAAAGATACTTCACTCCGTCCGATCTTCATACTATCTATACCATGTGTGGGTCGGCGCTCCAAAGTCTATTTTGGAGTTATTCGGCTGCGTACAGGAGAGGGCCAAGAGGCTCATTGGGGACGGTAGCGTATCCAACTCTATTGATTTTCTAGAGCATCGATCAATGTTCTATCGTCACTACAATGGTAAGTGCTCTAATGAAATTAGGGAACTTGTTCCCGATACTCGCACGTTTTCGTGTGTAACTCGATTTTCATTGAGAGCGCATCCATTTTGAATCGCACTACGCATTACAGGAAAAATTTAGCAGAACAGTCTGTATGTGGAATAAAATTCCTTCGGAGGTCTTTCCTATCACTTTCAATCTGGGAAAGTTGAAACTGAATGTCTACAGACACTACTGCCTCTTTCCTCCTTCCCGTAACCTAATTTTCTAGCTCTACACATTGCATGTGCAGAGGTCATCCCCTGAGTGCTATCGTTAATAACTTTTTAATCACTTCACTAACCACTTTGTATCTTTGGCATGAACTTACTAAAAAATTGCTGCCGTTGAAGGTGCTTTCATTGTTACGCCTGTACAAAATAAACCATTAAAGATGTAGGTGGCATTTTGTATGTAATTTACTTGAATTTCAGTTCAGATTTTCAATTCATCCAACTCAGGTATGTAACAATTTCTATAAATACTCACATGTTCAAGTATACAAATTACAACTCTATATTTATACAACTCTTTATTTATAAATACTACCACCACAGCTACATGTTTGACTAATGACAAGTGTCATAAAGACTCAACCCACCTATTCGCTGTTGCTGCTAATTTATTGAGTCTGCCTGCATCTTAAAGCTCTCCGTTTGTATGGAACGCAGTTTAAATATTTTTAATATTAAAAAAAAATGTCACTTAATAAAAGTGTTTGTGTTTTTTAAAAAAAGCCACTGTATCCAGTCAATTTGGGTAACTAATTGATTTGATAGTGTCATATTACTAACGAAAAGCATACAGAGTTGCGTTTTTATTAATTGAAATCATTTATTAAACTCGCGTGAAGGTAATAAATTGATGTTACACCTTATGTACACGGCATTGATGAAGGTGGCCGTTACGCAAGAATTAATAGAAGCAATTTTATATTTATTAACTTTTAAGTTGTTGCGTGTAAAACTTTTTTAAAACAGAACAAACATTTCAATTAAACATCAATTTCGCAATAATATTCATCTTGGCATTATGCTGTTTGGTTTTGTTCCATCAGTAAATGAAATAACTTTGCCGTTCCTTTCGGTGAAGCCCGTCATTACTGACTGTTTGTTTGGCACGATCGGCGAGTGCTTTTGATGCGATGAGACCATTATCAACCCGCGTTTTAGATAACACAGTACTAAAGGGTCCGCCATCTAATGCTTTTTTTCAACTAATGCTTATTTCGTGAATGGTAACACTTAGCTCATGTTTGATTTGATAGATAATTAGTTTTATCCTTCCGCTGAACGAATATGGTTGTGTATACGCTTGAACAACGCAGGGGAATATTGGCACATTACTTTGAAAACCATGGTAATGTTGCAGAATGTGTAAGAAAATTGTGTACGGATTTTGGAAGAAGAGAAGCACCGTCAGCTCCGTATGTTCGTTATCTTGTGAAAAAATTGAAAGAAACTGGCATCCTTATCGATAAACCAAAGCGTTAAAAGCCAAAAACAGTGCATACACCCGAAAATATTGCTGCTGTGACAGAAAGTGTGTGTGAAGCGCCATCAACATCAATTTACCGACGTTGTCAATAATTAAACATTTCATTGAGACGAATTTTGCATAAAGGCCTTGGTATGACGCCATACAAAGCCCAATTGGTTCAGGAATTGAAGCGAAGTAACCATCCAATGCGTTCTCACTTCGCTACGTGGGCCTGCGATCGACTTACAGAAGATGCCGATTTTGCAAAAAAATCATATTTTCACATGAAGCTCATTTTGATCATGGCGGGTATGTAAACAAGCAAAATTGTCCCATTTGGGGCACAGAAAACCCGCACGCATACATTGAAAAGCCGACGCACCTAAAACGAGTCACTGTTTGGTGCGGATTTCGGTTCAGAGGCTTAATTGGGCCATTTTTTTTCGAAAATTAAGAAAAACGGCCATGTTGAAGGAATTTTTGTTTACAAAAATTGTAGAGGAGGATATTGGCAACATTTGGTTTTAACAGGACGGCGCTACGTGCCACACAGCCGAAGCTACACTCGATGTTTTGCGCCCTATTTTTAAAGATCGTATTATCAGCCGCAGAGCTGATGTCGTTTGGCCACCTCGGAGCTGCGATTTTACATCGTTGAAGTATTATTTGTGGGGTGCCGTCAAAGATAAGTGTTACACCGACAAGCCAGAGACAATTGACGCTTTAAATAACAATATTCGTGAAGCCATTGGTTTTTTGTTTTTTTTTTTTTTATAAAAAGAATTTAGACTTCCTTTATGGCCTACAAATTGGATATCATAATAGATAGCGATAATATTGTGCTAGGAATAATATCAATCATATGTATCTGTAGCAGCTGAAAACAGCCTTAACTACAGCTATAGAAAGTATGCAGAAGATGGACCCATAGTTACTTTGTGTTATATTTTTACTGAAGATCATGAGTTCAAATCCCATCAGAGCTTATAGTGGAGAAAAATAATTTTTTGGAGTGAGTTGAATTTAAAACTTAAGGGGTAGCGCGGTAAATGTGACTGTTAAGGTGTTAAACACAGAGAAAGGGAACAACATAACTATTAGGTGTGGTAGTCGTGCTTGAGTTGTGCTAAAAGTGCCTGTTTTATAAAACAAGAGATCATGTACTTAACTCTCACACAGTCACAGTATATTGTGGTCTTTTTTTTTTAAAGAGAAGTAGCACTTCAGGTAACAATGCCTATTAAGTCAAGTACCGCGCTACATTCTTTAGGAGAGGGATAGAGAAGAAATGAAACAGGTGGTAAAAGTAGAAGGATGGTCGGAAATTAACTGCCGTATAAAGACAGCACAGCGACCAGTGAGTATGCCTTCACCGCTGAGCAGCCCCACCGATAGTCAATTTTTATTTTTGTAGTAAAAAAAAACAAGGTCTTCGTTGGGAATCGAACCCACAACCCTCATGCTGACAAGCTAGTACACTACCAACTAGCCTACAGGGGCACAATACAGCTACAGGGCTGAAATACAGCTGCATGCAATCGATAATGTGCTTAAAAATTGGACAAATCGTGTAGGCTACTACATGGCCAGGCGAGGCAGCCAGTTGAATGAAATTATTTTCTATTATTAACCGGAAGGACTGTACTTTCAAATAAAAAAAGAAATTTGAGAAAATATTCAGTAGTTTTGTTTATAGCATTTAAAACAAAAAAAAAGTTATATGGCGGACCCTTTGGATAGTAGTCTAACAAGGTACTAGATAGCACTGCAAAATAGTACTATCAAAATGCAGCTTGATACAGATGCCATCGCATCGAAAGCGCTCACCGTTCGTCTCAAACAAAACGAGAGGAAGGACAATATTCATTTTGTTTAGCTGAGTTTATGGTATATATACCAGCAAGAAGGCCAGAGACTTAGTAGCGAGAAAACAGATAAGTACCCTTTGACAGCCTGTAATTACTGAATCCAACATTTAAAAAAATTTTTGCTTAAAATTCTGTTTTGAAGGAAAGCAAAGAAAAGTTCAAAAATTTAGCCCCCAGGATCGATAAAATACATTCATAGCTTTGACAAAATATTCGTTTATTATTAAAATTATAAATAAAATGATTGACCAAGAACATTTGTTAATAACTGTGTTGGAGGTGCTGCTTAAGACATGTGATGTGTTTCGAATCCAACTTGAGTTGCTTTGCGTCAGCAATATTTTTTTTTTGCATACAAATTTTGAATATAATTTACGGACTTATACTTCATTCATCACATCAACTTCCCATAATTAGATAATTATTTATTTAAAACGCAAAAAATCACTTTAAACAAACAAGCAAAACGCCCCCAAATACAAGAGTGATAACAAAAATAAAAAACCCCATAACGTATGGTATCATTTAAAACTCGTTTAGATTTTAGAATATGCAGAAAATATAGAAACATTTTTATATTTCTCTTTTAAGAATATTTTTGCATAATTTGTTTAAATAAATACAAAAACAAATAAGAAAATTAAATAAGAAGATCGATTTGTCAAAGATAATTGACAAATTTTTGGGTCTTAAGTTATAAGGTGAGACAAAAGTAATCTTGTTGTTGATTCTTTTTGGTTGAATTGCAGCGCAAAAAAATGATTGGAAGGTGTAAGTTTAATGACACTTAGTTTAGACAGGGATGATGTTATAAAGGGCTTTTCAAGAAGAAGTTTGTTTTCTAAAACAAAAAGTTTAGATTAAGATGGTTCACATTTTTATTCTATTGTGAAGACAAAAGTTTGGAAATTATGAATGAAAATTTCCACCACGACCACCACGATGTTTTCGTCAAAATTTTTAATCACTTTTTGGAAAAGTGGCTGTCCTGTTTCGTTAATCACATCAAGGATTTTGAGTTTTAAGTTTGAAATCGAGTTGATTGGCTCCTTATAGACTCTGTCCTTAACATAGCCCCACAAAAAAAAAAACCAGTGATGTTAAATCACTCGTCTTGGCTGGCCAGTTAACTGCTGATTGTCGTAAAATTATGCGATCGGAAAAATTGGTTGCCAAAATTGAGTTGTTAGCATCTGGCAATGGAGTAATCTACTGCCTTTTACCGCATTTCCTGCCCTTTCTCGAACACAAAAAAAAAAGAATACATAGTTCACCATACAGTGACATTTTCAGCATGAAAAGACTTCTCAATAATCACTCTAAAATTTTCAGAAGCGTGATAAGAATTACATCTGCACGTAGCCGTTTGGGCAATATCAGATGGTGGATCATTACCACTCGCCCTAGAAGGCCTTTGGATACGTATATCCTGCGGTCACTCCTTCACCTTCAAAAGCCCGAAGCAGGCCGCAGCCTTCACTCCTTGCTGAAGAGTATTAGGCTATCCAACTCCTGGTCCAGAACGCATGAAGTTTGATATAAATAAGAACACGACGGCATTCATACTCACTGGACCTGGACTATTCATTGTGTTCATTGTGAATGATCCGACCCACAAACTCAAAACGAGGGCCTCGAAACACACAGCTACCACGATACTCCCGAAAGGCCTATCTTAATAATCAGTCAGAGAAAAGCTAAATGTCTAAAGAGACATATAGCGAAACTCTGGGGCTTTACTAATTCCCGTGGAAATATAGTGGATAGTCCATTTGGCTCCTGCTAGCCTGTTAGGGGACTGGGCTCCCTTTTACCCCCGCAAACCGCGAGTCTAGATGGACTTAAATGTGCCTCCTTGGGTTGATTCTCAGAAGCCTAAATGCGGCATACCCTGAGAAATGAAAATGGTGACTCTACGGCGATGTACATGGTCGATCGGCTTCAATTCCTGCAAAAGTTGAACGTAGTAAGACTTTAAAGTCAAATCCTTACGCAAAAATCGCCATGTGGTGGTTTTGGGGGGTTCTCCAATGGTTGAAAACGTTGAGGAATTGACAAATTTGGCTCACGGCTGCAATGTTTTTAGTCAGTTGAGCTACACGGTCGAACATACGTTTAGTGTTCGCACATTTTGTATGGAATCTGTCGACTCAAAATGTGCCTGCAAAATTCTTAATACCGGTCCCAGAAGAAGAATTATGTTGTCGGAAAATATCACGAATTTTGCAAGATTTAACTTTAACAGAACCACCCTTTTCATAGAGAATTTTAATTATTTTAATGCGATTGAGAAACAAACTTCTTACTCAAGAACGCGATATTTGTAAGTGTTATTTGCACAGCATCTGAGTTTAAAATTAACAGGTGAACAAATTTGAAGTTAGGATGTAAATTGGCTTAAAACAGACATTGTTTTGACAACTTCAGTTTTATTGATACCAATGTAGGTAGAAATATGGGAATTAGTAATGGAATGGGGCAAATGGAATCGGGTAAAGTTCTGTTTCTTTCGCAAAATTTTGAAGCAGAATTTGCGACAAATCTTTGGTTATCTCGTCAATGCGATTCCAAATTTTATCTTTTAGAGCGTTAGCTGTTTCTCAAAGAGCCAATTCATAGACGTAAGACACAAACAAGAGTCCGTAGGCTTTAATTACTAAAGAGTTGAACTGTATAAATGTAAAGGTGAAGATCTTTATTCAAAATGTTGTTCAAAATGCATCTACTGATGTCCAATTGTTGCGAACGTCGACAAGTTGATGTTCCAGTTTTATACGCAATACTTAGCTGTACAGCCGATATATTTGAATTACTTTTTTTTTTTTTAAGAGAAGTAGCACTTCAGGTAACAATGCCTATTTAGTCAAGCACCGTGTTACATTCTTTAGGAAAGGGAAAGAGAAGAGATGAAACAGGTGGTGAAAGTAGGAGGATAGTCGGAAAGTAACTGTCGTATAAGACAACACAGCGACCAGTGACTATGCCTTCATCGCTGTCAGCCCCACCGACAGTCAATTTTTATTTTTGTAGTAAAAAAAAACCAAGGTCTTCGTTGGGAATCGAACCCAGAACCTCCATACTGACAAGCTAGTACACTACCTGTAGGTGCCCCTGTAGGCTAGTAGGCCACTATGAGCGTATTATTTTGATCTATTGTCAGCCAGCATGATCTATGAATTTAGCAATCAAATTATACTTAGTGGTCTCAGAGTAAAAGCTGTTCGAAATTTACTAAATGATACAGTGAAATTTTCCTCATTTTAGTAAATTTTCACAAATAAAATTATTTGCTCAAGAGTATAATGTTTCATCCTTTTATGCTTAAAATTGTCTAACTTTTTTAGACTAAATAAATGCTCACTTTTTTACATTTCACATTTGACAATTTACTTGCTAACCTCAAATTCGCACAACCAATACTTCTTCTAGCACTTAAAAGCTACGCAAGATTCTAAAATAAACCCAAATTTGCTAAGAAAAATATAACATCTTAAGTTTAATAGAAAATCTTTTTTGTGACGTTAAGAATTTCAAAGCAACAATAAAAAATATTGCAGCGGTAAATTTATGATTTTCTCAAAAACACTGATATAATCGCGGATTTACTAAAAAAAATTATTTGAAATCAGAATTTTAATGAGGTTTTCAACGAAAAAAAAAAATAAATAAATAAATAAATGATTTACGATTAATTTAATAATTAAATATTTAATTAAGAAATAAAAAACTATTTTTTTAAATTAAATAAAAAATTAAATAAGATAAAAATTTATTGAAATTTCCATATTTTCCCTTTTGTTTGCAATCAATTAATAATGTTTTAATAAGCAAATTAATATAAACGTTAACAATAAATAGCAAATAAAATCAAGTAAAATTTTTAATAGGTGTAAAAACCGTTCTTCTGTTATTATAAGCGTATTTAAAGATTTTAGCTCGGAACTTAAAGAAAAGCACGGTTTAAATATTTTTCAGTTCGTTCTGCTAATTAATAACCAGTAGAATATTAGGAAAAAGCTGTAGTTTTTACATATACTTTTTTCCCCTTGCGATACATACTAAGGCGTTCGATGTTCAAAAACTGATTTTCGAACAGTAGAAAAAGGCGTGAAAAAATAGAAACAACAAAAATTGCAGACATTTAATAAGGAGAACAACGGAAATAACTACGGGTTGTGTATGGATGCCACAGACTGGGGATTACGCGGCAGAAAGTCAAATTGTCAACATACTCTTCATGCGATATGCAATGATATTTTGAAATTTTAGACTAAATGGTACAATAAAATCAAAAAGAATTACTCCGATCTGACTGCTAGTTTTTTTTTATAGCCGTCTCAAGCTCATGCACTACATCTTGTATGTTTTACTGAACCAACTTAATTTAAACCTAAGAATTTCAAACCGAATATTATTTTATTATGTGAGCTAACGTTTTTCTTTTTATTTTCTATTTAAAGTAGGATATTTCAGTATACTAAAATTAAGAAAATAAACTCCGCAGAGACTTAAGTTTTTTTTCTTTGCTTATTTTTATGAACATATAAAAAAATCACTTTTTTCTCTAAACATTTGGACCTGCAATTTTAGCTTTACTTTTCTGCAGTTGGAAATCACCGCTAATATATTGCCTCATATCTCTTTTTAGATTTTTAATCAATTTCAAGTGCCACCAGGTGTCACCCCTCAATTCGTTGCATTACATAGTACAACATTTTTCAGCTGTTTAACATAACTCAAGAACCACTAGTTGGATTTTACTTAAACAAATTTAGAAAAATCAAGAGTTACAAGTACTTTCATCTGTTTATATAATGTTTCGCTACATAAGCAACAGTTTCGAAGTTATAAATAAATGTATGAAGAACAAAAAAAATATTTTTTGCCTAAAAAGTTAAGTTTTTTTTTTAATTCATAAAAAATCCAAAACGGTAAGAAAAGTGTCAAGTCCTATTACTTTCACGTAAACTCGTATAATCTATGAACAAAATGTCGCTTTTATGCACAATTAAGTAAAGTTATGGATTTAAAAAATTTGCTCGAGATATGCACAAATTTCTGACTCTCGTTTATGTACGACATCAGTTGTACCACTTAAATTATCATTAAGTGATGACATAAATAAATTAGTATGGAAAAACAATTAACCTTCTTCCATACAGTATTGTAGAACACTACAGTTTGCATACGTTAAAGAGACATCTCAAGTTATACGAGAAGAAAAGAGAAGAGTTGATGAGGAGATATCTCAACTAAAAGAATTTGAGTTAACAGTGAATAATCGCAACTTAAGAGTAAAACATGAATTATATTTTACAATATTTGACGGCAAGACAGCGCAATCACTAACAGAAACACCAGCTGCATCTTCTTGTCTCATTTGTGGAGCCACAACATCTAAGATGAATAAAATCGAAATAGTTCAAGCTATTCCCGTCAATGAACAAGCAATTGCTGATTGGGTGTCTTTTGCATGGGGCTTATAATATTGAATTTAAATGTGGGACAGTCTACTCAAAAGAAGCCCAAAAATGTTTGAAAAAGCGTAAACTTAGAGAGAAAATTGAAATACAGGTTATCAACCTGTATTTCAATTCAGGAAATACGTCATGACGATTTTTTACGAATCTTGCATTGATTTCCGAAAGCAAGGGTCTAGATGAAAACATAATCAAGAGGTTTTAAATAATTCTCGAAACTATAACAATCGCCGAGGTAGTAGATGCAAACAAATTTGGTGATTTTTGTTTGGAGACGGCAAAAGAGTTTGTTGCACTGTACGAGTGGAACAATATCCCCCACCTACACTTCTCAAAATTCTGATTCATGGAAAAGATATAATTGAAAAGCGTATTTTTCCTGTAGGCCTACTATCCAAAGAGGCTCAGGAAAGTCGTAACAAAGACTATAAAAAATATCGCCTAAAACACTCCAGAACACTCCAGAAAACACTGCAGTCGAATTGCCACGAACGAAAATATTATGCACCGAATGATGGTAACATCAGATCCCATGATTTCACATTTGACGCCTTCATTTAGCCAGAAAAAGCATAGTGTTATAAGCGACGAAGTAAAGGCTCTTTTAAAATAATAAAGTAAAAATTAATTTAAAATAAATTAAAAATTAAAAAAAAATCAAATCACTTTTTTGTTAGTTATGGCTTTTTACATTGCAGGTAGCGATCGACATTTCTCTAACTTTCTTTATTTTGATTACTTTTGTGTATTTCTATATAAATAAAACTAAATTTGTGATGAAATCACTACATTTTTTGACAAATATATTTTTTTCCTCACCTCCATACAAAAATCCCCAGTGTGCGCCGTCTTGTAAAATTAATATTGATTGATTGATTTTATAAATCTGGTATTCTTATTTTTGAATATCATAAATCGGTTATATTTCTTAATTTACTGGAGTTATGGATTTAGTTATTGAATATGGTCATTTAATCAAAAAGGAATTGCCAATTTCATATCTGGTAATAGAAACGATAGAAAGAGCACTGAGCATGTCTAGACAGATAAAACTCGTTTGACTTTATCTTGCAAAGCTTAAAGAGTTCTGGTATCCTATCCACCTACAGAAAATCATCTAAACTTATTCACAAGACACATCATTAATGATAAATATTAAACATCAATTAAGAAGCCCAAGATGCTGGGGTAATATCACTCACATTATATTCAATATATATTTCAGCTTTTGAAATTTTTCGGGACATTGTAAGCGGATGATGCTGTAATAATTACGAGAGAAAGACTTTCAAATGCAATCATTGGAAGAATAAAATCTGCTCTTTTACACGCGCTTAAATACTACACGAAGCCACAATAAATGACCCAAAAGAATTCCATCTAACAGGCTTGATGTTGATGGAAGAGAATTACCAATTCTGAATGAAATTAAATATTTGGCAATTATGAAGCTATAAAATGTGATAGAGCTTCCACTGCTTAACCTATGGGTGGTAAACATGGTCAACAAACGCAGCTAAAGCACATTTTAAAAAGCTACAACTTATTTAAAACAAAAACTTAAAAATTATTTGTAATTTATTTAGAAGGTGCGCAACGACAATTTTACATAAAAAAAGGTCAACAAGATATACGCTCAACGGTAAATAATTAAAATCCACTATGATGGTGGTTCTGTTAAAGTTACATTTCGTAAAATTCGTGATATTTTCGGACAACATGATGGTCTTTCTGAGACCGCTATAAAGATAGGCTCGATACAAAATTTGCGAACACCAATGCGTGAGCCGTGAGCCACAGTGTTGAAGCAGATCCAAATTTGTCAATTACTCGACGTCTTACAACGTTCACATTCACATGGCCGTAGATTGACTCAATTCAATCAGGAACAAGCGGTTCGTTTTTGGGTAAAAATCGTTTTTTTTATACGCAGCCCATTTTTACTTGTCTGGGTAAGTCAACAAGCAAAATTGTCCATTATTGAGATGCTAATGTGCCACTCTATGGCGCGCTATACGGTCTGGAGGCGTAATTGGTCTATTTTTTTTTCGAAGACGAGTCAGGAAATGCGGTAACGTTCAATGGATGACGCTACCGCGAGATGCTAACAACTAAATTTTAGCCTGTTACTGACGACATGGACATCACTGACATGTGGTTTCAACAGGACGGCGCCACATGTCACACAGCCAATGAAACGATCAGTATATTGCAAGCCGAATTTACAGATCGCATAATTTCACTACAATCAGCAGTTAAGTGGCCAGCCAGATGGAGTGATTTAACATCACTGAAATTTTTTTTATGGAGCTATATTAAGGACATTGTCTATACGGAGCCAATCGAATCGATTCAGCTTTAAAATTCAAAATCCGTGATGTGATAAACGAAATAAGTCCGGCATTTTGCCAAAAAGTACTTAAAAACTTTAATGAAATAATCGATACCTGCCAGCGTGGCCGCGGTGGATATTTGCCAAATATTATTTTTCATTCATAATTGCCGAACTTTTCTCTTCGTGATTCAATAAAAATTTGAATCATCTGATAATTTTTATAGTTTTTTAAACGATCCCTTTTATCTTTAATAAATATCTTCTTCAGAAAAAAAAATTTTTTCCTGAAGAAGCTTTCCAAAGGAAAGCGAAATATTGAAAAGAAAAAATATGTAAAAAAGATCTTAAAAAAGAAAAAAGATATTTATTAATTAGAATAATCTTAATCTAATTGTTTTCGTTTATTTAGTTTGTTGAAAAAGCCTTTATATTAAAAATTTTTCCATAAATGAATTGAATATTGTAGATGATAATTTCTTGTTAAATGAAATTATAATAATAAATGAAAAAATGCTTTGTTGTTTTCATATTAGTTCCTTAAAGTGTTTTTTTTTCAACCTACTTTGAGGGTCATTTTTTAATACCAGCAAATTATAAAATAAATTGCAATACCAAATGATATTTGCAATTAATTGCTTCCCCGTCGGACATCTCAATTTAATTTTAAATATTTTTCCATTCATACCCCCTTGAGCATGAATTGTTTTACATCTTAATTTTTTTATTCCTGTTTGTTTCAAATGAATGGTTTTTTGTCTTAAGTCAACAAATTCGGTTTCTATAATTTACTATCAAAAAATCCAAGCAGAGTAAATAATTGAAATTAATTACAGCAGAAGAAAAAAAAAACAATTTTTAAAACATTTTAACACGACAGACAGCGCAATGATTTAATGTCAAGATATTAAATACTCACTTAAAAAAAATAAATAAAAATTCCACCAACTACAACACAAATTTATTGCCTTTTTTACGATGATGTTATAAATCTTGGGATGATTTTGTTTACACCTTCATTATAAATGAAAGTGGGTATTTATTAATGTTGTATTAAATTTGTTTAGATTTGTTTATGGAAATAATTAGAATTAAATCAAACTAGTATTTTTTTCCTATTTTTTAGATATTTTTTATTCGAAATATTTCAATTAATAATTTTATTTATAGTTCAATTAAATTACTAATTGATGATTGACAAGTTAATTGTTATTTTTTAGATAATAATTTTAAAGCTTTGCTGTGAATTAACAATTCACCTTGAAGCTTTTGCTTATGTTTGCTTTCGCAGACTTTAAAATTCTAACACGCAAATGAGCAAACTTGGCTGAGATTTTTAATTTTTTTTTGTCCATTTTGACGTTTTAATCTTTTAACTTGAGAGATTTGGTTTTATAAAATTTATTTACAGATTTTTTTTTTTTCAGCTTAAATTAAGATTTTCGAAAAAATTATTTCTAGAGTTGTGTTGTTCATGAACGATTAGTTAAGATAAACTTAAAAGAGTCACCACCATTGGTCTTGGTGGTATAATACACCTCGTCTATAATTTAATTTTCTAAATAATCAACTTTATTTTCCACTTCTTTTGATTGTTTAAGAGAGAACGGTTTGAAAACAATTAACTCTTTTGTTAAAAACTTGTGTGTACAACTGTGTCCTATCCTACGTGTCCTAATTAAATGGAATAATATTTTAACGCATGCTTTATTATACTTATTTGAATAAATTGAGTTTTAAAATGATTGAGTCACTGAATTCATAATTTGAAACAATTTTTTTTATTGCGATAGGACTATATACACAAATTCATACATCGGGTTTTTCAAAAAGAAGTTTGTTTTTCAGTTGTTACAATACCAACAACATGAAAGTTTTGACATTTAGTTTTTTAACATAATCGTAGCAGATGCATTCGCAACTGTTACATTGAGTTCAATTTCGCACGAAAATCGCATTAAAATAATTGAAATTTTATTAGCAACACGTGCTTTACTATTATGCACAAGCTACGTCTTTGTTTTACGTTTTGTTTAATAAAGTCAAACCACTCGCAACTGCAATTTCTATTTGTAGGCGATTTAAAACGCCAAAATTGTTCAAAAATTAAAATTTCAACAGCTAATGCTTATGAAAATCGCACTAAAATAATTAAAATCCACTATGAAAATGGTGGTTCTATTAAAGTTACATTTCGTACAATTCGTAATATTTTTGGACAACATTGGTTGGTAAATTTGAGTCGAATGAATATGGAAACACATGTTCGACCGGGTCATTCAACTGAAAACATCGCAACCGTGAGCCACAGTGTTGAAGCCGATCAAAATTTCTCAGTTCCTCAACTTTCTCAACTATTGGGGTTATACAAATCCACTACATGGCGAATTTTACGTAAGAATTTGACTTTGAAGCCTTACAAAGTTCGACTGGTGCAGGAATTGAAGCCAACAAACCACTCACATCGCCGTAGATTGCGCTCGAATCATTCAGGAACAACAGGCTGGTTTTTCTGAAAAAAATTATTTTTTCAGACGAAGCCCATTTTCATTTGTCAGGGTATGTGAGAAGCACAATTGGCGCTTTAGGGCTTCTGAAAATCCTAGATCAATTATTGAAAAGCTTTTGCATGCTCTGTACTGTATGGTGCGCCATAGGTCTAGAGATGTGATTGGGCCTTTTTTTTCGAAGATGACGCTGGATGATCAATGGATCGCGCTATCGCCAGATGTTAACAACTCAATTTTGGCCCAATATTGACGACGTGGATATCATTGGCATGTGGTTTCAATACGAAGGTGCCACATGTCACACAGCCAATGAAACGATCAATTTATTGCAAACAAAATTTCCCGATCCCATAATATCACGACAATCGGCAGTTAAGTGGCCAGCGGGGTTGTGTAATATTACACCAATGGATTCTTTTTTGTGAGGCTATGTTAAGAACAGACTCTATACGGAACCAATCGAATCGTTTTCAGCCTTAAAACTCAAAGCCCGTGATGTGATTAACCAAATAGGACCGCCATTTTCCCAAAAAGTTATTAAAAACTTGTGAAATAATTGACATCTCATTTTTCATTCATAATTGCCAAAAAAAATCCTTTACATTTCTTCACAAAAGAAAATTATTTTCATAATAAATACGAAATGAAAGTTTGAAATTGACATTTAGTTTTATTAATAGAAGCAGCACTTAATAGCAAACTCCAACTCATGCAATGCATTATACCATAGGGAGTAGTATAAGGGAGTAGTGTTGGTGGATATTCAACTTGAAGATTTGCACACTGAAAGTTATAAGAATAACGCATGCAGAGAGTTTATTTCAAATACAAACCGTTCGGCTTAAAAACAAATTTTTTTTGTTAAACGTCACTAGCAATCGAACACGAAGGGATGCGTTTCTGATAAAAACAAAAGTGTTGCGCTTCCGAAATCACAGTTTTACATAGAAAGTTCCCAGATTACCGTTGTAGTAACGATAACCACGTAACAGTACAACACATACCAAAGTGCGTCGATTTAATAAATAGAGTTGGATGCCTTACGGTAACCAATGATCCTACTATCCTGTCCGCGGTCAAACTACAAAAAAGTATTTTAGTCTCCGGAGTATACATGTTAGTTGTATTACATTTTCAGTCAAATAAAGGTGATCTGATAGAGATAATTATTTTCTGCCTTATTTCAGTAAGCCAAGCATTTAGGTCTTCTTAGCACCCGAACAATATGTTTATTCCACCGCTTCTCTGCGACCCAAACAATATCCTTGTCCCACTGAACATCACATTGAATTTTAAAGCCACTAACATCGAGAGCCTGTACGAAAGCTAACAGCACATATTTCGAGCATTAAATTAAACTCTATTTTCACGACGCTATTCGAAGATTACCAAAAGGTAATGAAAGTATCATCCATTTGTTTTCGTATGGCCTTAATTTCCAAGAGGTTTGAATTTTGCCGAAATAAGTGTGAGTTAAATACGTCGCATCTGCGCAAAATGCCGGAACCTTTCGGGTTCCTATGAATTTATTTCAAACTCGTTTATTGAAATCCCATATAAAAAGCTCGAAAAGCGCGATGCCTGGCAACGCTCAGTACAAATTAAGAGAAACCATCACCGATCTCAAAAGCAATAAGTTTTGATACACCTTGGTATACTTCTAACGTCTTGGAAATATCTAGAACCATCACCATGCTTTTTTTCTTTTCATATAAATGCTTAATTTGGACACAGGCTAAGGATTTGGTACAAAGTATTTGTCTCTTACAACGTGTGATTAGATTTACATCCGCGCCGGGCCATGAAGCCTTAATCAGATGTTGGATCAAACCACTGCATAATTTGGAACGTCATGCTCGTCCTAGGAAGCCGAAGCTATAATTCTATGCAACAGAACTTTCTAGTTGCAAGTTCGATGATTCCAGAGCAGGGCTGCAAATCATTGCTTAAGAGTTGGAGACTTTCTAACTCCTGTCCAGAACACATGTCTAGCATGCTCACTGGACTGGATCATTCACCTAGCGTGTCATTAACGGCGAAATGATTCTGGCCACCATATTAAACAATAGACCTGATATGGGGCCGCGAAACCACAACCACCACGATACTCCCATATAGGGGCCAATCTCAATAATCAGCCAGAGAACTATTAAATGCCTAAAGAGACAAAAAATGAACTCTGCGAGCTTACTGATTCGCGTGGAAATAAAGTGGAGTTTCCAGTTGTACCCCTGCTGACTTCAGGGGACTGGGCTCCCTCTCCTACAGGTGGCCTGCTTATGAAGTTAAAAAAGTTAAGGTCATGTTCGTCAAAATTAGGTCCTGTCGCTCTGTCTCTCTTTTCCTGTTCACGCCGCTAATTTTTCTATGCTGCTCATAATTAGCGTGTGTAAAAATCACGATTTTGTTGTTTAGCCTTTCGTTTCTGATTTAGTTTGTATTACTTTTTGCTGAAAACTTAAGATGTCGTCGTCTGGGTGTTACGCTTTCAAAGTGAGAACTATTAAAATTTAAACTCCACTCTTCTATTGAGACACCCTTTTTATTTCTTAAAACGGGCAAAGTTGTACGAACTTTCTGTAATTTCTCAGTTTATTTTATTTTTGTTGTGACAGCGGCCATGCATACAACCTATGATGATTTTAATTTTTAACGGCTCCAGAGACAGAGATCCGTGTAGGAGATGGAGGATTAATATGGTCCATATTATGGGGTGACATTTTAATCGTTTGCTTGCTAGAAAAACTAAATGTCGGTAAGATAAGTTCACCTTTAAGTTGAAAGAGGGAATAAATTGTTAATGGGTTTTGAAGAAGGGATCATGACAAATCTGAAGTGTAAAAGCACAACAATAATATATTACATATGCTGGCTTAAGCCAACTTAAGCAACTGTGCAAATACTTAATAATAATGTGTGGCAAAGTATAATGTACTTAACAAAACTTTTCGTCAAATGTCATTTGCTTAAGCAAAGTACGAAACTGATCGCACATTCCGTACGGAAACAGCTGATTTTGCATTTTGCATTGTGTTACAGATATATTAGTAAACAAATTCCAATGGAGGACGAAAGCGAAAAAATTTTTTTTTCTGAAATTAAAGAAAATGTACAAAGAAAAAATTGGTTTTACGACAAAAGAGACGCATTTAATTATAACGGCAATTCAAAGGAACGATCATGGAAAGAAGTAGCAGGAAAATGCAGTAAAGGTAGTAATACCTTGAATGATTCTCTTTACGTTTTTCATTTTCATACTGGTATGAATTATAAAAAGTCTCACTGATGGAAGTTACTACGGGAAATTAAGATGATGAAAGCTCTATCAGGCAGTTAAATAGGCTATATTGAAGAATGGGCACTACCCTGCCGGTATATTGAATATTTTTTACAATGTCAATCTTTATTTTGTAGTTCTTGTGATATCGTTGAATAACTAGACTCAAACTTGGAGTTTAATAACTCAAGGGTCTTTAAACATTTTAATTTATTTTACATTTAATTAACACACAATTTGCAATAAAATTTATTTTTTTTACTTTATAAATGCAATGATACACCCAGTTGCATTTTTTAATATTTTTGACCCACATAATACAAACAGCGAAACATGTGTAATTTTTCTGTTAAACTATTAAAAAAATTATAAATTTGTATAAGGATAGTATTAAGGAAACAAAATATGATTATAAAACACCTTTTTGTTAATAAATTTCATTTATTTAGAAAGAAATTATTTTTTTGCGAAAGTACGAGAATTTACTTACATGAATATATATTAATGTAAGTACATTTTAGCCACCTAAAAGTTTTCAACGATTTGTTTAAACATTTGACAGACTTTTCGTTCAATTTTTAACATTGGCTCAAGCCAGCTTATGCATATTATAGTTGGGCCTTATAATTTTAATCAGATAAGGAACGTTTTTCAATTTTGTCTCCTTTCGTATCGAGAAAAGGGACTAACCATCCTAACCAATAAATTAATGCAATTATTATATATACAATCACATGATAGTTTATTTTTTACTCGGGAAAATACTTGAAATAAAGATTTAATTTTAAATATTTTTAGAATATTTTATTTTTTTTTTTGAAAACTTACTGAACTTTGTAAATACATACCTGTAAAGAAAGAGAAAATAAATTAAATAATTTTTTAATTTGAAAGCTTAAGACTTAAAATAGAATTCACTGTAAAACTTAATATATTTTGAAGATTTTCAACAAAATATAAGTAAATAAAACATAACTGTGTGGCACAGAGATTGATTTGGAAGAAAATAATATAATCGAAATAATTATAGAGGGATAGAGAATAGATGAAACAGGTGGTGAAAGTAGAAGGATAGTCGGAAATAAACTGCCGTATATAAGACAAGACAGCGACCAGTGACTATGCCTTCATCGCTGAGCAGCCCCACCGACAGTCAATTTTGAAGTGAAAGAAACCAAGGTCTTCGTTGGGAATCGAACCCATAACCCCCATACTGACAAGCTAGTACACTACCTACTAGCCTACAGGGGCACCTTATATATTTGGCTATAATAGGCTGTTGCTTACAGGGCCAGCAAAGCGAAGTTTGAAAGCAACATACGTAGGATGTACGAAAAATCAAAACCGTCTTTCACAATTAAGGAGATATTCGTTTATTTAAATTAAATTAAAACTTAAACTTGCCGACACTAGTAGGGTCAGCGTTGTAAAATTTTAATACAATCGGACACGACAAGCCAGTTAAAAACTACAGAATTATTTTGTCATTCAAATGATATTCAAGTGCTTCGTCACTTTGATACTAATGACATTAAATTCACATTATTATTGTTTTCATTTCCTTCAAACAATTAGAAGAAGCTATTATGTTTGAGTGACACTTTGTTTCGCTACAGAAAAAATATTTTCTTCGAATAACAAGAGTAGCACCGTCAACTTTTTTTTTACTTTTTCTCAAAGTTCATTTGACATTTTAAGAATGTCAATAACGCCGAATTCATAAAAAAACTAATCACTATTCACTTAACACAACGGCATATGGTAATTTGATATTTTCAAGTATATTGCCAAATAAAAACTTATTTTTCATTGATAGAAGATTAAAGAAACTTTCAATTAGATAATAAAAAAAAGTATGGCAACTTATTTCCAAGACTGCTAATCTCGCTGATGAAAGTTAAGTTATCTGAAATCTATCTGAAACACTTTTCGCACTTAAAGCTTTGAGGTAATTGAAAATTATATCCAGACAACAATTTACGTGACTTTATAATGACAATTCAAAATAAGAAAATTAAGAAAATAAGTCAGTTAGTTGTTTTGTAAAAAATAAATGGCAGCAAACACAAAAATGTTAAAAAACAAACACTTTCAAATTTTATTTCTTACAAATTTAACTCAGATCATAATCTCGGTTTAAAAGACAACATTGAAACCGTGACATTTAGATATTTACATAAAAATAAAAATATAAATTATAACACTTTTTAAAATGTTTTCTTCAAACACATGACGAAGACTTTATAGTCATCATTAATTTCATTAATTCTCATATTCAGTTGTCGTTTAATTTTTTGTTTAACAAAAATATTAAACTGCTGGTAAATTATTGCCAGCAAATAAGTCATTGTGAATTATAATGAATGCTAATTTTGTAAAATCGAAGATTTTCCTGCTAAGGTATTATAGAATGCAGAGATTTTAATTCTTACTCAATTGCCAAAGATGATTTTTAACCAGTAGTTAAACCAAAAAATCGGAATAATTAATTTATAATTAAATTTAAGTTCAATGACGACTGCTATCGAATGTAAAGTTGAGATTGAAGATTAATTAAAACTGCTGGATGACAAAGTCATTCTTTTTATTATTTTTTGTAGCTACCGAAAAAGACATTTATCAATTGTAAATTATTTGTATGGAACCAGTTATTTAGAAGTAATAAAATAAGGGAAATTTATAATATTTTATTTATATTTCATTTTATTTCTGAATTTCATTTTGTCGTGAGAAAAAAAATATATTAATTGCTTTATGTTATTTTATTAACTCACACGTCTCGGTCCCACACCGTTCTTTACTTTAACACAAATATAAGTGTGTTTTGACATCTGTGCTGTACACAGACAACAAACATCCTGTAATATAACGGACAATGTACAGTGGGGCAGAAATGTAATATACTAAAAATAAATATGCTATTTTTAAATGACTAGTCGATTATTATGCTATTCGGGCATGTTCTCAAAAACGCAAAACGCTTAAAATTGCCGTTTTCGTTCTGAAAAACGCAAATAAATCTTGCGTTTTAAAGACACAAAATAGTTGTTCTGACAAACGCTAAACGCTTAATATTTGCGATTTCAACTCGCAAGCATTTACTGAAGCGAACTGATTGAGTTTGCTTATACAAAACATTCAAGACAAAATAAAATGTTTCACAATTAAATTTTAATATGTTTTCTTTTTATTTCAACAATAATGTAAAACAATTTTACACTATTTAAATTAAAAATAATAATTTTAAAATTGCTCTTTTTTTTTTTTGTTAAGTTCCTGTGTCAATTGTTTATTTTGGATTGGCGATTTGAACAAACAGCTGATCAAAAGATCAAAAAGAAAAAGAAAAACAAATCGTTAGCAAAACGTACGATTTACAGAACATCTAAAATTGAAATTGGCGCTTTTAAGTCGCCTGGAGATTTGAAAACCTTGCGATTGTGAGAGCATGCCCGATTATGTAGAAGAGTATTCGAGTTTGAATGCAGTTAGAGTACGATTCGAAAACTTGTCTACCCAAAAAAATGAAAGTACTTTTCTATATATTTATTTTTTCATTTTTTTAGATTCTTAAAGCACTGGCTAAGGGTTTTGCAAACAAGTTTCCGTTTACAGTTTAAGAGTCATTTAAATTTAAAACTAAAAAAATCTGAATTTTTAACACAATTTTTTTAAAGATTTTTTTTCCTAAATATTGGCTTGCGTTTGATTTTTTTCAATAATTTTCCATTTCCTCATTTGGTTTTAAAAGAATTTTAGAGGATTATAAAGTATGTGCTTTAATTTTGTTAAATTTTTTAACATGCTATGGCAGTCAGTCCTACATTCTTTGGTTATATTTTTAATATGACCTTGTGAAAATGGCGTTAGTTTTGAAATATCGCTTAATTTAAATTTTTTATGCTTGATTTTATAGTGAAATTATTCTATATATATATTCAATTCTCAGTTCAAATAATAATAATAATAATTTCAAGCGTCAGATCATAATCATCGAAATTACTATCCCTATGGAACACCTTTTATTTTTAAATATTTTCCTCACACTCATTTTTTATAGCGGACTTATTTCTACAACCACTGTGTGAATTAAATATGCCTGTTTAGCACGGTTTAAAAACTAAACCATAATTCGATTTAATTATATCCCTATAGGAACACCCCCCCCCCCCCCCCCCCCCCGGGGGCACATTATAAGTCTTTATGGAGCACACAACCATCTAGACTTGTGTCCCAGTCCCCTTCAAGGCTAGCAGGAGCCAACTGGACGATTCACTTTATTTCCGCAGGAATCAGTAAAGCCCCATAGATCCGATATTTGTCTCTTTAGACATTTAGCTTTCCTCTGAATGATTATTGAGGTAGGCCTTTCGGAAGTGTCGTGGTGGCTGTGTGTTTCGAGGCCCTGGTTTGAATTTGTGGATCGGATCATTCACAATAAACACAATGAATGCTCCAGGTCCAGTGAGTATGAATGCCGTCGGACAAGCTTCATGCGTTCTGGACAAGCAGTTGGTTAGTCTCCAACTCTTCAGCAAAGAGTGAAGGCTGCGGCCTGCTTCGGGCTTTTGAAGATGCAAGTAGGAGTGACCGAAGGATATACGTATCTGAAGGCCTTCTAGGGCGAGGATGGCGCTATATTTCATCCAAAGTTTTAATGATCCACCATATGATATTGGCCCACACGGCTAGGTGCAGATGTAAGCCTTATCACGCATCCCTATAGGAACACCCTTTATCTTTCAGCTTTTAATTTTTCGTACTTGTTCTTATAATGGCCATAGAATTTTGTTAAACTTAAAATGTGTTTTCAAAAACAAGATAATCACGACACTATTGGAACACCCTTCAGTTACTTGTTTTACTTTTTCAGCTTTCTTCTATAACGTACATAGTTTTACAGACACTATACAAATTTGACGTGCTTGCCTGAAGTAGTTAAAAAAATAACAGTATTATTATAAATTACACGCAAATGTCCATCTCTAGCAGGTCGGCAGATGTTTTTTCTTGCCACAATACTTTGAAACAAATTTTGCAACAAAGCTTCGCTTAACTTGTCAGTAAAATTTCAAATTTAATCTTTCAAAGCGTCAGTTGTTTGTGGATGGTTCACTTAAACACGGTCTTTCAATGGCTCCAGCGAAAATAGTCCAGCGACGTTAAATTATAAGAACGAGGCGGCCAATTGACATAGCCAAATCGAGAAATTATGCGACCGACAGTGACTTATTCGTTTGGGTGAGTGTGTGGCTTGTGGCGTCGTCTTACTAAAACCAAATGTCACCGAAGCTAATATTACTTAATTGTAGCCACAAAAAATTGGTTATTATGAAAGTTCACAGTGACGAAGATATGACAATTTTGTTTGTTTACATAACCGCTTAATTGAAAATGAGTCTCTAAAATCACTAATGATGATTTTGTTGAAAATGCGTTTTTTAGGTACAGTTTTTCAAACAGTCAAATGTACAACGCAAGCAATGGTCGGTGGACATTAATTCTTAAAGGAGTTAAACTTTATAAGCGTAAAGTGCTTTAGTGATACTCAATTATCGCTAATGTCAACAAGGTGCCCCTGTAGGCTAATAGGTAGTGTACTAGCTTGTCAGTATGGGGGTTGTGGGTTCGATTCCCAACGAAGACCTTAGTTTTTTTCACTACAAAAACAAAAATTGACTGTCGATGGGGCTGCTCAGCGATGAAAGCATAGTCACTGGTCGCTGCGCTGTCTTATATACGGCAGTTAATTTCCGACTATTCTTCTATTTTCATCACCTGTTTCATCTCTTCTCTATCCCTTTCCTTAAGAATGTAGCACGGTACTTGACTAAGGCATTGTTGCCTGAAGTGCTACTTCTCTTGAAAAAAAAACACATTTTCAACACTTTGCTGTCAGCGATGTTCGCTATACTGCGGCCGCTACAAGCGTATTGTTTAGGTCTGTTGTCGCTAATAATACCGTGAGCCTTAAACTTACACACAGTGGTCTTAGAAGAAATGTGATTACGAGGAGATGCTGCTAAAATCTTAAAGTGAAACTTTCACCATTTTGATTTGATTTTCACAATTAAAATTCTTTGCTCAAGAGTGTAACGTTCCAAGCTAAGAACTTTTCAGTTACATAAATGTCAGAGAAGGACAGCTCAATTCTTTAAATTTAATTATTTGAGAGAAATTTACTGTCTAACTTTAAATTTGCCCACCCGAAAATTTTGGGGTTATTGCGATAGGCATTGTAGCGCAACGTATAAGATTTCGTACACAAAAGTTTCGTAAAAGGGTTTTGCGTTTACCCTTTGTATAAGAAACCCTAACAACTGCTACATTTTGGCATATGCTTGCAAAAGAAGAAACATTAATGCTTTACTTTTTTTTGGAAGGTGATAATTGTGGAGTGATTGAAGCGTAAAAAATGTAAAACGACTAATTTTTTACGAAGTTGTTGTAATTCTACTCCATCTGTTTCAAAATTGTAAAATTCTATTAGCTAATACTCAAGGCGGTTTTAATATGTTTTCTTAAAAGTATAAAGATTTGATGGGCAAATATCTATTAATTCTCTAGAGCATCGACGCAATGTTACCACATGTGTTTTACTGTGTTTTATCGTTACAACAATGGGAAGTGCTCTCATGAAATTAGACCTTGTTTCCGTTACTCGCGCGTTTTTGCATTTAACTCGATTTTCGTTGAGAGCGCATCCATTTGCGGTTCATTAGCCAGCGAGCAGAACACTCCGTATATGGAATGAATTCCTTTCTGAGGTCTTTTCTGTCATTTTATATGTGGGAAAGTTCAAACTGACTGTCCACAAACAATTCCCCCGGGGGCACATGATAGTCGTTTTGGAGCCTACTATTCCATCTGGACTGGTGTCTTGCGGGGTAAAAGGAAGCCCAGGCCCCTTAAAGGCTAGTAGGAGCCATCCAGATAATCCACTATATTTCCACGGGAATCAGTGAGCCCCAGAGTTCCTCTATTTGTCTCTTTAGGCCCCTATATGGGAGTATCGTGGTGGTTGTGGTTTCGAGGCCCTCGTGAGAGTTTGTGGGTCGGATCATTCAAAATAAAGACAATAAATAATTCAGGTCCAGTGAGTATGAATGCCCTCGTGTTCTTAATTATATTAAGCTTCATGCGTTCTGTACCAGGAGTTAGATAGTCTCCAACTCTTAAGCAAGGAGTGAAGGCTGCGACCTAATTCGAGCTTTTGAAATTGTAACACTAGGAGTGACCGGAGAATGCACGGATTCGAAGGGCTTCTAGGGTGAGAATGGCGCTACATACCATTCACAGTGGTTTGACCACCATCTGGTTAGGGCTAACTGCCAGGTACAGATGTAAAATTAAATCTCGCAATGTCCACAAGCAATTCCCCCCCGGGGGCACATTTATCGGTCTTTATGGAATACTTGAACATCTAGACCTGTGCTGCTGGGGGTATAAGGGAAACAGGAGGTCAACTGGAAGCTCGACGTTATTTCTACGGGAATCAGCAAGCCCCAGAGTTTCGCCAATTGTCTCTTTAGACTTTTAGCCGTTTCGCTGATTGATTATTGAGGCTGGCCCTTCGGGAGTATCATGGGGGCTGTGTTTCGCGGCCCCTCATGAACTTGATAAGGGGGCGAGGATCATCTCACCTATACATGAGCATGCTAATCATGTGTTCTGGACCAGGAGTTGGATAGTCTCCAGCTCTTCAGCAAAGAGTAGTGGTTTTCAGCCCTGCTTTGGAACCGCTTAGATTGCAACTAGGAAAGAATTAGTCCTTGGCTTCCTAACGTTGCTTTTCATTCCCAGTGGTTTGACCACCATATGATTAAGGCTTACAGCCAGGTGCAGTTGTAAATCTTATCACGAAAAGTCCACAAACACTACTCCCTCTTTCCTCCTCTCCTTAACCTGATTTCCTAGTTCTGGCATAATACATTGCATGTGTAGGGGTCATCTCTTGTAACTAAAACTGCGCCGATTGAGATTTTTGTGGCATAATTTGGGAATTTCAAGGTTTAGGAAGTATAATCTGCTTTTTGCCTTTATTTGATGCGCAAAAATGTTTCCACTTTTTGGTAGTATTTTCCTTTAGGGCTTTTTTGAATTAAAGCCACAAACTTAAAATGGTTGAAAGACATACTAAAGAAGAAATCGCCGACTATTTTTTTTTTATTTTAATAATAGAATTTGTTTAACATAATGTCACTAATTTGATATTTTATATGAACTGTGTGTTAAAGTAGTGTTTACATTTTATTCACAATAAAATGTTTACCATTTACATTACGATATAACACTAAATTTCGGTTATATGGTACATAAAAGATAATTGCTATAACGGATAAACAAGCATTTTGCTCTTTAAATATAAACGTGAGAATAATCACTGAGTCTTGCTAATTGCGCGAATTTATAAAATTTTTACAATTTAGTTTCGCATAAAATATTAGAAGCCACTTGCCAATTTGTTTGACAAACAATTTATGCATTTTGTTAATTTTTTCCATTTAATATTTAAAGCTTTTTTTATCTTTAAAAACATAAATAATGTTTTTAAATGGTCGGTGTTTTTTGTATTTTTTATCGTATTTGCAGTCCTCGGTCACAAGTAGTTTACATTCAGTGGCTTTTATTAGCCTGTTGTCTATTTATGTGATCTTGATTGTTGGAAATCCAATTTGCAACATTTTTTTTTTGTTTTTGTTTTTTATTCTTTTGGTTGTTTCAATTCGAATACTGTATAGCTTTATTTTTTTTTTTGATACGGTTTTAAAATTGAGTCATGTTGTAGTGTAATTTTGTTCTTCTTTGCAAATTCATGTTCTGCTTTTTAATTTAAATTTTACAGCAATAATTGTGTATAAAGGGTGGGTCAATTTGAAGTTACAAAATAAATTGACTAAAAACACATACATGCGTTTTTTCTTTGATAACTTTGGTTTATTGATACTAATGTAAAGTGGAATATGAGAATTAATATTAGAGAATGATATCGGACAAATGTCCACTGCTAGCACTTCAGCAGACGTCGGATTTATACACAAAATTTCGACACACACTTTGTAAAACAAACTTTGCTTATCTCGTCAATGCACCCCCAAAGTTTATCTTTTAAAGCGCCACTTGTTTAGGGGTTGCTCACGTAAGCCGAGTCTTTGAAAAGAACCCATATAAAAAAAAAATAATTAAGCCGCGTTAAACCACCACCAAGAACGAAGCGTCAAATTGACATCACCAAATCGAGAAATTACGCAACCGTGAACTGAATTGTTTGTGTGGACAATGGGCGGTCAGGTCAACTTTAATTCTTAAGCGAGTTGAACTTTATACAAAATGTTGCGCAAAGTACCTGTAGAGAAGCCCAATTGTTGCGAAAGTCGACGAATTGATGTTCTAGGCTCATTCTCAACACTTTGCTGTATAGCGGATATCACTACAGTTACTACAAGCGTATTGGTTGGGTCTATTGTCAGCAATAATACTGTGAGCCTCGAATTTAGTGATTAAATTACGCACCACGATCTTATAATGATCAAAAGCTGCTCGTATTTTATGAAGTGTTACAGTGAAATGTTCACCTTTTTGATAATAGATTTCAAAATTAAAATTCTTTGCTCAAGAGTGGAGCGTTCTATGTATAAAATTTTCCACCTTTTGTACTAAATAAATGTCAAAGGATGGCAGCTCAGTTCTTGAAATGTAATCATTTGACAGGCAATTTACTTTCTAACCTCAAATTTGCCCTCCCATAATTATTTATATTATTTTCAATATGAAAAATTACATCGTTTTTCTAATTAAGTTGCATTTAGTTGATAAACTGAAATCTATGGTCTCGAACATGCATAGAAATAACACTTATTTAGCTTGCTGGTAGAGTTATCATAAAGAAATTTAAAAAAATATAGCATGCGATATTTTTCCGCTCATAAAAAGTATAAGTTCTGGCTTTTATAACAAATAAAATCAGCGCAACCAAACTATGTTATCTTGAGAATTAGCTTTTTGAACCATCGAAATAGTGATTAGCCTTCTTACGCCAGCCACAGTGGCTGTGTTAAGTTTAAAGGGCCATAAGAAGTTGGAAGCATATTTGAAGTTGGGGCCAACAGTGAAAATTTCATGTACCATGCAACGCATTGAATTTGATATGCCCTACGCATTTTACGTTCGATAACAAAGTTGTCAGTCATGGGCACACGCTGCCGGTTGTGCTTAGCAAAACCACGTTTGTAAATTAATTCCCAGCCAGGCTTTAAGTTTTGATAGCCCCAAGTGATGTAGGGTTCGGCAATGCGCAACATGTTGATGGTTGCCTTGTTCAATTTGATGAAGACACTATTGTTTATCTGGCGCAATCGGAACAATTGCAATACTTTGCGTGCCTTCGGCGCTACTTTGTTGATACTAGGAATATGAATAACGAAAGTTAATCTAGTTTCAGCGGGAACATAGTACTGTTCACGTTGTTTAGCCAATCGGTATAACTCAATTTCTCGTCTTTCAATCTTAATGTATTCGCTTTGATATTTTTCAGCTCGAACTAAGTTTTCCCTTTTACGTAGGGCAATAACAGCAGTGCGCTTCAACTTTCTTTTGGTTTGTTGAGCTCGTTTACTAATCAACTTTTTTTTCACCTTTTGAAAAAAGTGAATGAAACTGGCATCCTCATCGATAAACCAAAGCGTGAAAAGCCAAAAGCAGTGCGTACACCCGAGAATATTGCTGCTGTGGTAGAAAGTGTGCGTGCAAAGCCATCGACATCAATTCACCGTCGTTCTTAACAATTGAACATTTCAGAGACATGATTGAGACGAATTTAAAGATAAAAACCTTGGCATGACGCCATACAAAGTCCAATTGGTTCAGGAGTTTATAACATTTAAAAAAGAAAACGTTACTTGGCGGACCCTATATAATAATACTTTGTGGAAAGAAATATATTGCATGCTAGATTTTTAAAACACATTCAACTCGAGGTATTTATTTTCGCTTTGATATTTTTCAGCTCGAACTAAGTTTTCCCTTTTACGTAGGGCAATAACAGCAGTGCGCTTCAACTTTCTTTTGGTTTGTTGAGCTCGTTTACTAATCAACTTTTTTTTCACCTTTTGAAAAAAGTGAATGAAACTGGCATCCTCATCGATAAACCAAAGCGTGAAAAGCCAAAAGCAGTGCGTACACCCGAGAATATTGCTGCTGTGGTAGAAAGTGTGCGTGCAAAGCCATCGACATCAATTCACCGTCGTTCTTAACAATTGAACATTTCAGAGACATGATTGAGACGAATTTAAAGATAAAAACCTTGGCATGACGCCATACAAAGTCCAATTGGTTCAGGAGTTTATAACATTTAAAAAAGAAAACGTTACTTGGCGGACCCTATATAATAATACTTTGTGGAAAGAAATATATTGCATGCTAGATTTTTAAAACACATTCAACTCGAGGTATTTATTTATTTTTTTATTAGTAAATGATATCTAAATCTAATTTTTCTTTGTAACTTTAGCATGCACATTCAACTAAAAATGAAAACTATGTTCCAGAGGACAATCACCAGCGTTTACCTAATGAAAGTTATTCATGGATAAATAATCTAGTGCAGCCATTTTAAAATAATTCAAAGCAGCTTTTAGCCGAATGTCCACAATTAAAATGTATCTCACAATGAAAAATGAAAATATATTTAATGAAAAAATGAATTTTTCAAAAAAGAAAAAAACGTTTATTGATTCAAAAGTAGAAAACAAGTATTCATGGAAATTTTATGCTTTTTATTTTTTTTTTTTTGTAGAAATGCTTACAAAAACAATTATTTTCAAACACAAGAAATTACTTTTTATTGTTTAATAAACAGTTTATTCAATATACAAAATAGTGGTGGCCCCCAGGTGCAAAACCCTTGACCCTTGATATTAGCAACATTAAATGTTGAAACATATCGAACCTTTTGCCACATACCCGCAAGCAATTTAACAGCACACAATTCCACACCCTGCTGTAAAACACAAAATAATAATTGCCACAATTATAACATGGGAAGTAAAGTTTATTTCAAACAGAAATTTTTATTTGAAGCTTAACTAAGGCGAAGTTCATAATTTCTTCCAAATGCTTGTTAACTCAACATTTTGTTGTTTGCATTAAAACCATTCAACTTCACGATATTTTATATTAAATAATTTGTGTATTATTTTTGTTGCCCGTTACAGCTTTGTTTTTTTTTTTGAAATGACCATAAGCGAGTTAACAAGCATATTCTCGTTTTAAAAGTTGGCTTCATGAGTAAGTAGTTGGTTAAACTAGTAAATAACGTCAAACCAACCCTCACTCAATTACCAACAGCAACGTTTATTCTGCAAATTACGAACAGTTACTTAATATCAAAATGCAGTTATAAACAACTTAATAAATTTTAATTTTAGGTTAAAAATAAGTATAACATGGTTAATATGGCCAACATGATTTTGCTGTCTGTTTTCAGATTTTATTTTTTTTTGCCATTTTATTTCATTTTTATTCTGATGCACAGTGTAAAGGGTATATTAGTTTGTCATTGTGCAGGTCATTTGCCTCACAGATTTGCGAATCGAATGAATATAGACTCGTATAAATTTTGCAAATTTTTTTTTGAATTCTTAAAGGTTGTAAAGAGGTTTTTACACCCACCCAGAATATACACCCTGCCGACGTCGACGACGCACAGTGCTTTGTCCCCATATAGTGAATCGGCAAAATTAGAGAAGTTATCGTAGAAGAATGAAATTTGGTGTGCTGGTTCAAAATATGTATGTCAATTAAATTCGAAGTTTGGGAAAAATCGGTGCAAGGACATGACTACCTTCCATACATCCTTAAATTTAAAACTTTAATTTTAGCTATAATTGTGAATAGAATAAATCGAAAGTTGGTAACTGTCAGTTAAAATATGTCTTTTAGCTCAGTGGTTAATTTTGTTTCATTCGGTGCAAGGACATGACTACCTCACATATATAATTTTTCTTAAAAACTAAATTGTATCTACATTAGTGATCAGAATGCACTAAAAACTTATAACAACTTATAAAACTATATTTTTGAGCTCTCTGGGAAATTTCACTTCAGTCGATAAAAGGACATGCCCATCTCCCATATATCCTTTTTCTCAAAAACTAAATTTTAGCTACATTTGTGATCAAAATGCAAATAATTAAATATTCCCTTTAAAATGGGTCATAAATAAATTTGTTTCCATGTATAGGGCCAAAGACTTTTCAATAGAAAAGCATTTTACATCAGCTTTAGTGCTGTCTAAATTATTATTACACCTCTTTCTTAATTTGTCTGCTGCATATTGAAGTTCTTCAAATGAATAAATTTCAATCAATTCTGAAATCTTTCTATTTTTTGATCTAACAGAACTTTGACTGAATACTTTCTTTTTTCTACCAGCTTTAGTTATTTCTTCTTCTGTAGTATGTGACACGGTTGTTTCCATTTCTGATGCTATTGAAGATTCCACTGTTTCTAGTTGTTCAAATACAATAGATATTTCATGTTGGCAAGTTTTGCTCGTGCTAGGTTCCTAAATATTTTAGTTTTAAAGTTTAACTTTTTTAGATAGATTAAAAATAATATCAATATACAACTTACATTGTCTGGCTTGAAAAATTTCCAATTCAACCACTTAGAATACTTTTTGTCGAAGTATTGTCTATTGGATCTACTCTCGCTCCAATATGTTTTTATTTTATTGTCAAACAATTTAATTTTTCTTAACAACACTTCTATTTCAAAACTTGAATTCCCAATTTTGCCTTTTGTAAATTTATATACTTCTGGGATTTTATGTTTTGAAGGCACAGATAACCAAAAATCAACTATATCGGAATTAACAATAAAATTTGTCATTATCGAAAAATATTGTTTCACAACTAGTAAATAAATTTGACAGCATAATTTTATTATGCATATATATAGAGATGAAGCAGTTAGATTATTACCTCACTATTAGATTACAATGGCTACTGCAGCACGAGGTTATTTCAATACTAATTAGGTATTAATTTAATGTTTTAGTGATAATTCCACAATTAATTTAAATATTATTGATAAAAAAAATGGTGAAAACTTCAAAACAATCATAAACTATTAAAAGATGATCATGTGAAACTGAAATAAACACGCTTTCATCTCTTGTTCAAATATAAGAAATAACGGAAAATAGCAAAATGTAAAAAACTTATATTTATCATAAACTTTTTTATGGTGAAATTTTATTTTATTAAAGGAAAACCTTCCATATGACGCACACGCAGTCAATAAAATTGCACAGTTTGCAAAATTTAATTGAACATTGAACGTCTCTGGAGCCCTTTACTTGGAAAAAATTATATTATCATATTTTTGGTCTTTGTAAAACTAAAAAATATAGACGTTTTAAAAAAATTAAAATTTCAAATTTCCGGTTAAAAATCTAAAATTTTTTTTTTACTAGTGGTTAGATTTCATAACAAAGTCTATAAATGAGAAATAAAAAATTGCCTACTTTTTATTTACACATTTTTAAAATTTTTTTAAAGTTTGCTAAACTTTAGGGTTTACGCAAAAAAAAAGTTCTTTCAATTTTTGGTAAGTTTTTGTCACTATTTAATAAAAATTATAAATTACATCAAAATATGATTCATTTTTTATAGTAATAAAAAAAAAGTTATAAACTATTTTTTTTTAATTTTGGCAGTACCACAAACTTTTGTAACTTTTTCTGTAACTTAGGAAAGATGTACTAAAAAAATTATATCACTTTTACATTTCCGGGTGAAAAATCTAAAACTTCTTTACATATTCTATTTAAGCCCTTTAAAATGTACTAAAATCGCAAATCAAAAATTACATATTCTTGAAAAAAAAAATTGTTTACTCTATCAAACTTTTGCATTTTAGTAGTTCCAAATAAAAAATCGCAAAAGTTTTCGATGGCACAAACAACTTTTCCATAAAAAATATTAACCAAAAATTATTTATGTTTTTTTGTACCTATAGTAATAAACAAAACTGTTAAGTTTCAAAGAAACACAATAAAAAATGAAATTTTGACAATTTTTTTTTTGTAACACAGTAAAAATCGTTTTTCTGTTCAACAGTTTTACCTCAAACATTTTCTGACTTTAGCGCCCTCTACTGTTAACAAGAAGAAGTGATCATAAATTCTACTTACGACTCTATTTAAGGTACTTTGTTAGCTTTACAAAAATGTATATTACTTAAATATTCTATGCACTTTATTTTATTTTAATTTTGCCTATGGGACAAAGCACTGTGCGACGTCTTTAAAATGACGTGCACATGATGAAACCTATCGTCCACACAAATCCTACAGAAATTCGATTTAACGTTGAGTAGAACTCGTTCTTGCCTTAAAACTTACAACTTGCCTGTCCAACTGCCAAAAGCAGTTTAGTTTCTGTGATATATAGAACGGACCAAATGGCCCGCGTGATCATGCAATTCACTATGCTACCCAGGATTAGTAAGTTATTTGTACTCTAATCAAGGTGCCCCTGTAGGCTTGTCAGTATGGGGGTTGTGGGTTCGATTCCCAACGAAGACCTTGGTTTTTTTCTCTACAAAAATAAAAATTGACTGTCGGTGGGGCTGCTCAGCGATGAAGCCATAGTCACTGGTCGCTGTGCTGTCTTATATATGGCAGTTCATTTCCGACTATCCTTCTACTTTCACCACCTGTTTCATCTCTTCTCTATCCCTTTCGTAAAAGAATGTAGCACGGTACTTGACTAAATAGGCATTGTTGCCTGAAGTGCTACTTCTCTTTAAAAAAAAAGTAAAAAAGTAAGTAGTGACTGGTCGGTGGTTTAAGGGTTCTTCGGTGTTTCTGAATCAATTCCCTCCGATCACAATTTGGTAAGTTTGTTTGCCCTTACTATGGCCATAACGGAGGACAACTTAATTTGACTCTATAAGACGCCATTAGCATTCACTGAGAGCATTTCTAACTCGCTTAACGGCTTAAATGTTTTTCGGAGCTTGAAGCAACTTGTTGCTGCTGACGTTCAGAGTGACCGCGTCCCCTCCTAGAACTTTACCATATACAAAATCGCTGGCTTTCAGAATCGCTAGCTGAAGTAAAGAATATTTCTGCATGCTCTTAACTTAGAAATTCAGAATTTTACAATTTAACTCCGTTGCAGTCAAGGCTGGACTTCAGTGGAAAACAGTCAATTACTCATGTGGATATCAGTTTCTCGCAAGAGGATATCAGTAAGTCCTGCGTTAAAAATGAAATTGATGGGAATTCTAAGGTATTATAGAGCGGTCAATAGACCTAAAGAATAATGGACCATATGGAGGGCCAATGCCCTACAAGATGTCACGTTCCCCGTTGGAACCGAGGGTAACTTTTTATTATTGAAAAGCAAGAATTATAAAAAATCTTGCCTTCGAATGTATTATGAGATTTCGATAGATTCGAATAACGCACTTTTACTTGATTTCAATGCAAACTGTTGTTCGTTACTACTACAGCGCATATTAATTACACTGAAATAAATCTATACGAATACATCCCAGCAAACGTTTAGGTCTTATGAAATGTTTTCTTTTGATTTTTAAATACTCTTTGAGAAACTGCTGCTTTTTTTAAAAATACCATAAATTTATTAACAACAGTATTGTGGCAACATATTTGCTACGATTAAAAACGGAACCGATATATTTGAGCGTTTCTCAAGCACATCTCTCAGAAGCGTACAATTTCTTTGGTAATCGAAAATAATTTAAGCAATCCATTAGAAACGGAATTTATCACAAAAATATTGATGCGGAAATAATGAAACTTATTGTCTTTTACTTAGTTAAACACATTAAATATTCTAGTGAATAATGTGGGACTTATTATTGGCCGTCCGCATCAATGTGGGCGTAAATTTGAGGTTATGAAGTCAAATGTTTTAAAGCACACACTTTTGTTTTTGATAACTTCAGTTTTATTGATGCCAATGTATAGTAGAGATATGGCAGTTAATAACGGAATATCATATCGAGTAAATGTACACCTCTGGCACGTCTGCAGAAGCCTTTTTAAAAAAATGTTTAAACAATTTGCTGTATAGCGGCTATGCTTATATCATTACGGCTACTGCGAGCATATTTTTTTGGTGTAATATCAGCAACAGCCTTTTCAGAAGGAGCTTGATTACGAAGAAAAGCTGCTCGAATTTTACAAAGTGATACACTGTCATTATCACCATTTTAAGAGTTAATTTTCACGTTTAAAGTTCTTTCAAGCGTGTAGTGTTCCATGCTTTCAATTTCCTACCTATTTTCTAAGCAAATGTCGTCAAAGGATGATAGCATAATTCTTGACATTAATATTAAGTAGACAATTTATTTTTCTTGCCTTAATTGCCAAGGTGAACACGTCTGTCTCATCATGGAATGTTTTAATTTTGTTTTTATTTATTCACAAAATAATAACGATATTTTTTATGCGATAAAAAGTGGATAATTGGGTTAATTCGTGAAAAGGATCACTCTTAGAAATTATTCTGATGTGGTTTATTATGAGCTAAAAAAACCAAATAAAACGAAGTCGGGGGAGTATTATTGATTTAAATTGTTATGGTTGAGCTAAGCACTAAGTGTGAAAAACGGTGCACATATTATAAGGCACTGATAAAATCATATACTAAAGCACAGAAGTAGGAAGTCATACTTTAACCCTCGTGCTATCGACATATTGCTCCAGGTGATTAACTAATTGTAGCGAAATGTTAGCGAGAAATGCTACTTGTCTAAGATTCTTCTTTACGGTCTTAATATTACCTCTTTCGTAACACAATTAATGGCGTAATACTTATGACTATTGAATTGGACAGATTATGTACAAACAGTATCTAGCCATGTGGCCCTAACACTCGGTTAATCCGGTCTTACCACTGGGTATGACGTGATAAGATTTACATCTGCACCTGGCCATGGGCCCTAATCAGATTGTGGATAATTACCACTGTGGATGGTATGTAGCGCCATTCTCGCCCTAGAAGGCCCTCGGATACGTATATCCTCCGGTCACTCCTAGTTGCAATTTCAAAAGCCCGGAGTAGGCCGCAGCCTTCACTCTTTGCTGAAGAGTCGGAGACTATCCAACTTCTGGTCCAGAACGAATGAAGCTTAATATAATTAAGAACACGACGGCATTTATACTCACTGGACCTGGACCATTCATTGTGTTCCTTGTGAATGATCCGACCCACAAACTCAAACGAGGGTCTCGAAACACACAGCCACCACAATACTCCCGAAGGGCCTACCTTAATAATCAGACAGAGAACAGCTAAATGCCTGAAGAGACAAATAGCGGAGCTCTAGGGCCCACTGATTCCCGTGGAAATATAGTGGATTGTCCAGTTGGCTCCTACTCGCCTTGAAGGGGACTGGGCTCCCTTTTACCCCGCAAGACACAAGTCTAGATGTTTGTAGGATCCATAAAGACTTATAATGTGCCCCCGGGGGAACCACTGGGTATGCGCCCTAAGACGCATACACACTAGGTGCATATACGCCTTAGTTGCAGTTTTCAAATGCAAGGTAGCAGTGCCGTGCCCCCACTTCTTGCTTAAGGGTTGGAGACTAGCCAACTCATGGTCCTGTTATAAGCGCAACTGGGACATTTACTTGGATGTTAACCTTTTCTCTTCGTTAACACCTCTTCTGAACTTTCTACAAAGCCTGATTTAAACCACAACCACCACGTTGCTCCCTAAGGGGCCTTACAATTAACCGGAACAGGGTCGTAGCTCTGCGGGCAACATGTTTGCTTGGAACCAGTTTTGTCTTTGTCACTAGTGGGACTTCAAATGGCTGGGCAAACGTCATTGTGGGGAAGAGATCCATTAAGACTGCATGCCCCGAGGGCAGGGGCAATTGAACAATATAAATACGAACAGCTAAATTGAATTCCGTTATATGCTTTACAAATACAACCGTCAATTTCAATATTTTATCAAGGAATTAAAAACATTCTGCTGGGTAAACATAAGTCCACCGAAGAGGCCTCAACTGTACAATTGAAAACTCATAATTGGTGAGAACACATTTTAATTTTTTTTTTGGCGTGTCGTATCAAACTAGTTGAATTGTTGCGAATGAAACTCATGTTTAGCCACCATAAAACAATGCTAACAGTTATTCATTTGTTAAAACAAAACAAAAAAAAAAAATAAAAACTTCAAATGTATTTTTTAAACATTAAAAGCAACAAATTTAATTAAAAATATACACAATACAGAAATATCACATAGACATTTTTTGTAGCAAAAGTCGTTGAACTCTTTAACTCCAATTTAAGGTTGTTTATTTAAATGGGAAAAATAGACATCGGAAAAAAAAATTGTCGTTTACATATTTTACACACACACACAAAGAAAAAAACAAAAAAAAAAAACAACAAAAACTGAAAACAGCGGGTAAGCTTTTCGAAAAAAAGTTATTTGAAATACAATTGTTTGGTTATTTACACCATTAATTTTGTTAAGTTTCTGCATATTTTTCAGTTTAAATTGTAGTCTAAAACGGCTGGAACGTTTTTCTGAATGTTTTTTTTTAATTTCGTTCAAAATTAAAACGTGACTTGTTTTATCTTGCTGACGGGCCTTTTTAATATTTATTACAATATTAAAGTTTGGTCCTATAAATCTTAAATTTTAATATTTAAATCAACAACTTACCGCCTATTTGAAATTATCTGATTGATATTGTTGACTTATTTAGAAACACTATTACACTGTTAGAAATATTGTGGGAGAATATTCAAATTTCAATGTCGCCCTATAAATAAGATGCAGTAAGAAATAAGCTCGGAAATCTAATACTATTTCCCTAAATTTCTCTTGAAACTTTTGTTATAAAACTAGAAAAGTCTGAAACGGGTGGGCAAATTTAAGGTTAGGAAGTAAATTGTCTGTCAAATAGTTAAATGTCAAGACTTGTGCTGTCATCTCTTGACATTTTGCTGTCATCTTTTAACATTTATGTGGTAGAAATTTTGAAAAGTTTAAACCTGGCCCCTTACATTCTTGAGTAAAAATTGAATAATCGCATTGTGTAACTTTGTAAAGTTGGAATAGCTTTTCTTCGTAATCAGCATTCTGGGAACGCTGTGCATAACTTAATCGCAAAATCGAGGCTTATGGTAGGCTCGTTGTGGGCGTTGTGATGCAAATATAGGTGCTGTACAACAAAGTGTTAAAAATATCAACTTGAGGACGTCTGCAACAATTAGGCATCATTCGAGGCACTTTGTGAAACATTTTCACCATTTTAACGTTCAACTCATTTATTGCTTCACACGTTTGTCAATTGGTTGTTTGGAAAACTGAACGAAACCAATGCAACTATTGGGCTGATGGCACTTTGCGCAACATTTTGTATTAAAATTATCTTTACGCTTATAAAGTTTAACTTGCTCAAGGATAAAAGCCGATCATTATTTGTGCAAACGCTTGTGAATTGGCTGTTGAAAAAACTGAACGAACAACAATACAATTTTTCAACATTTTTAAGTGTTGAGACTAATTTTCAATTAGGCTGTTATCTAAACAAATAAAATTCTCTTATGTGGGCTCACAAAATCTCCGTTCTTCATCGGAAAATCCTTACATCCAGAGAAAGTGATCGTATGAAGCGGTTTATAATATTGTTACGTTTATACCTTTTATAAACGTTTTGTTGTGAGTTCTTTATTGCAAAATAAATAACACCAGTTTTTAGAGTTTTTAAAATAAATAACAATTTTATTTACTTTAACTACACAAAGTTGACACTTCAGAACAATTTACTTAAAATGCACGTCTTTACTTGATGAGACTTAATTTTACACTGAATGACTATCCACTCAGACGCTTCCCAATTTATATTTGTCCATTTAAAGTCTAGAAGATTTAAGAATCTTCTACTCCCTTTGTATCACATTTTGTTGTTGTATGTTGTTTATTCGATGTATAGGCGCCTGTATAGTTGTTTTTGTTATTATGCTGATAAGGTTTCTGCTTGGGATTTATTTCAATATATTTGCTGTTGTCTTTTGTAGAAAAGGGTTTCTTAGAAAACTACGTAGATGGTAAACGACATGCATGTTTGCTGTTGTAAAATTAGTTTTTGTCTTGCATGCCAGGCAGTTAGTAGGCAGCATATCAAATTGTTGTTGTGTGTGTATAAAATTTCTACGCAGTTTGTAACCAGTAGTTCGGTTTATTGCTTAATTATTTTATTTTAAATCTTAAGCAAGACACATTCGTAACAATATAAAGAAAGAAACGCCGTCACCATGAGTTCTTTGCGCTACGTAACTATGACCAATTTTTTGTGGCCACAATTAGCTAATGTTAAAATCAGTAACTTTCGGCTTCAGGAAGACGGCTTCACAGGCCACTCAAACAATACATTTATTGCATGAGAATTTTCCATAAATAAATTCTGGGTTTGATTGGCTTCCTCGTTCTTGTGGTTTAACGTCGCTGGATTGTTTTTTCCGAAGCCATTTGAAAGATCGGGCTTACGTGAAAAACCCACATACAACTGACACTCTGAAAGATGAAATTTGGCGTTATATTGAAGATATTATTATATTTCCCCAAAGGTCGCGTGCTGTTTGACACTATTTTCCGAATGAGTTTAAATACAATTTGAAGCGGGCATCCCACATATTAGCCCACAGACAGGCGAAAGATTCCAGATCTTATTGATATTGGAGTTTTAAAAAACATCCCTCTAGACTGGATGGAAGTGGAGTCTTCATTCGATTTGCCTTCTGATTACTCACCCACAATTATTTTCATGTGCTTCCCGCAAGAAATTAGGTCGCTGCCAAATGATTTGTCTTTAAGAGTCACACGTGTTAATTGGCTAAAATATAAAAAGTATTTAAGTACACACTGCACCGAAAATATTGCTTTAGGGACGTCTGAAGATATTGATTTGGCAACTGATAATTTCACCCGCAGCCTTAATGAAGCCGTGCAACATGCCAACACTAGTCATACAATGCCCAGAAATGCAAATTGCAGAACTTATTCTATAGAAATAGAACAACTTGTGTGAGAAAAAATAAGAGCTAGAAGAGAGTGGCAGCGTAAGCTGCGAAAATGGACAAATCGACTTAAAAATCTACTTGAAATTCAGCGAACCGCTTCCCTTAAAACCAATTTTTTTTTTTTAAAAGAGAAGTAGCACTTCAGGCAACAATGCCTATTTAGTCAAGTACCGTGCTACATTCTTTTAGGAAAGGGATAGAGAATAGATTAAACTGGTGGTGAAAGTAGAAGGATAGTCGGAAATTAACTGCCGTATATAAGACAGCACAGCGACCAGTGACTATGCCTTCATCGCTGAACAGCCCCACCGACAGTCAAATTTTTATTTTTGTAGTGAAAAAAACCAAGGTCTTCGTTGGGAATCGAACCCACAACCCCCATATTTACAAGCTAGTACACTACCTACTAGCCTACAGGGGCATCTAAACCTATTTGGAAAGTCTGGATGGTACTCTTCAGTCCGATTACTCTTTATGGCGCACGACAAGAGATTTAAAGCGACTAGTTAGGGCAAAGCCGCCTTTGCGGTATTGAACTGGTAATTGGGCTAGAAGCGATTCCGAAAAGAGGAACTTATTTGTTACCCATTTAAGAAATGTTTTTGCTTTAAACACATCTGATGAGGCAGCTAATCCCCTGTGCCTCTAAATTTTTCCTTTCGAGATATCGAAAATGCTACTTGTAACCTGAAAATCACAAAAGCTCCGGGTATTGATAAAAATAGTAACAGAATGCTTGTACAGTTACCTAGAGTAGCTAGAAGGATTATGCTTTTTATTTTCAACGCTATGGAGAATTTGCCTGCAGAATGGAAGTTGACTATGATTATAATGATACCTAAGCCCGGGAAGGATCTCACTAAAGTAGAATCCTATAGGCCAATAAGTTTACTACCGAGGATTTCCAAATTGTTCGAAAAACTACTCATGATAAAGTTGACTCCCGTACTAAATGCTATAGAATGTATCCCCCACCATCAATTCGGTTTTAAGGCTAAGCACAGCACCATTCAACAAACACACAGATTAGTGAACGTCATAAGAAAAACTTTTGAAGACAAAACATATTGCTTAGCTCTCTTCATAGACGTTTCTCAAGCTTTTGACAAAGTGTGGGACGACGGCTTACTTTACAAAATAAAGCTAAACTTGCCTACTAACACCCACAAACTTTTGAAAAGTTACTTATGTGGTTGCCAATTTATCATTACAGAAGGAGACTTCACAAGCCTCCCTCAGCCTATTAAAGCAGGAGTCCCGCAAGGCAATATACTGGGTCCTACGTTGTATTTAATTTATGCGTCTGATAGGCCAATAGGATCCCAACTTCATACTTCAACTTTTGCAGATGATACTGCGTTTCTTGGTGTCCATGAGGATCATCGATTAGCCTCGCGAAATTTGCAGAAACATATTATAAATTTAGAGAAATGGCTAAAACTCTGGAGAATCAAGGTAAATGAACATAAATGTGTTCATGTGACATTTACATTGCGCAGGGAAACATGCTTGCCAGTCAAGAGCAACAATCAAGGAATCCCGCAGCACAATGAAGTCAAGTACCTTGGCACTTACCTTGATCGCCGGCTTACGTGGAAGTCTCATATTGATGCAAAACTGACTCAGATAAAACTAAGAGCAGTGCAACTGAATTGGCTTATCAGTAGAAACTCTACCCTGAAATTGGATTGCAAACTTTTTTTGTACAAGAAGATTTTAAAACTCATCTGGTGTTATGGAATTCAATTATGGGGTACAACCTCAGCATCAAATATTTTAAAAATTCAGAAGCAACAGAACAAAATTCTCAGTATGATTACAGCTGGTCCATGGTATATTAAAAACTCCCGTATTCACGAGAACCTGGGCGTGCGCTTGGTAAGAGCAGAATTCGCTAGGTTCGCAATTAAGTATATCGACAAACTGGGAACACACCCTAACCCACTTGCACGTAACATCCTTAATTTTAGCGGCCATGCTCGGTTGAAGAGGAGGGAGAATACCCTTGCTATCATCCGAGCAGAAGACAGATGACCTTGCAGATTTAACACCCGTTGCAACATTAGTTTGTTGTCCAGCATTGGCTAGCTTCAAATAAAATTTTAGTATTAAATCTTAATACACTTATTGTTAGTTCATATAAATGAAGATTCAATAAATAAATAATTGTATATAAAAAAAAAATAATATTGAATATTGCCGAATTGCCAGGAGTGGACATTTGACCGACATCATATTCCATTATTAATCCTAATATTTTTCTTTACATTGATATTAATAAAACTGAATTTGTTATAAAAAAATGTGTTTTAAATTTGTCCACCCATTACTTTTCTTAGAAAAATATGTAGAAAAACAATAATTTCTCTACTGGAAGCCTGGAGTCTCTTTTTTCGATTAAATTATCAAAAACTCATTAATTGATAGAAGAAAAGCTTCAAAACTTTTTAAGGAAAACCAGCGGACTAGCAATTTTTAGCGAAAAGCTAAAAGGAGTGCAGAACTGAAAAAAAAAACACTCAAGTAAAAACTTAAAGAAATAAGCAGAGTCATGTTTAATTTGAATATTTTAATTTTTTAAAACCAAAATGCCCGTATCCAAAATAAGGGACTCTTTATATAAATCGTCATACATATTTATTCTGTATTTCTGATAATTTTTTCTTCAAATCACAGTTCATGGTGTGCCAGTATCACAAGGATTTTTGTAAAGGAAGTATTAATTCGCGGTGACTTGTATTTAAAAAAAAAAAAGAAAATATCAACTAAATAAAATTGAACATTGCAAGGTAAAAAAGCTAGAAAAAACGATTGGTGTTTTAAAATAATTTTTGTTTCACCCCCCTTCAGAAACCTCTTCAAAGAGGTAGTGAAGAAGGTTTAATTAATCAAATTTCTTTTTATTGTAAAACTTGCAGATCTGCCCCTATCTTTGAATCTTAATGTTTTTGTACTAAAAACATCATTTAGCATTTTTTGCTTAAACTCTCTGTGTAGACGGCTCGTGGAAAATCTGCGAGGTAGATCAAAAACGGCTTTCAAATTCTTATTTTGAATGGTTTGAAGTTACTTAATATAGGTTTTATCACTATTATGATACCAAACTTCACATCCGTTTGTCATTATGGGAAGAATACACATTTTATACAACAGGAGTTTGTTTTTAGAATCGTGTCTTGATTTTCTGTTTAAAAGCGGCACCACCAATGCTTCACCGTATTTTAAGGCCTTGTCGCATGTACTAAGGATATGCTTTTTAAATGTTAATTTTTTATCCAATATGACACCTAGGTATTTAACAGAGTCATGTTCCTTCAGTAGTAAGAGCTATACAGGGAACTCTTTTCGGTGATTTATTAAATGGAACCAGAAGTGCCTGTGTTTTAAGTTGTTTGATTTTTATTTTCCATTTGCTGAAATACTTTTGTGAACTCACATTCATCTTTTTTATAATAGCATTAGACAAGACACTTTTTCAGAGGCAAGAATTGCCGGTATTGGTATTTGGTACCATTTTAAAATCAGAAATAAAAATGGAAAATAATGTTGGCGATAATATTGAGCCTTGCGGTACACCGGCCGGAATACTTCTTTGGGCTTCTCCTTCCACTTGAACTTCAAATAATCTTTTAGATAGAAAGCATCTTATAATTTTTTGTAGATATATGGAGTAATATAATTTATTTAGCTTGTATATTAAACCGTCATGCCAGATGGAATCAAAAGCTTTTTCAATATCTAAGGTACTCTTTCGGGAAATCTTGTTTCTATTAATTCTATTTACAACTCTTTTGACCTGATGAATTGTTGAGTGTTCTTTCCTAAAGCCAAATTGCTAAATATTTAAAATGTCGTGTCTTTCAGTGAAGTCTTGCAATCTACTCAATATCATTTTTTTGAATATTTTATCGAGCACATTTTTGCATGCTAATTCGGTGATAGCTTTGGGGTAGATTTTTGTCTTTACCAGGCTTTAAAATGGATATAACTATTGTCTCTTTAAAAAGGTTAGAAAAATATCCATTAAGCAGACACCAGTTAAAAATTTTGCAAAGAATTTCAAAAAATTTATCAGGCATTTTTTTTAATATAATGCGCTTGATGCCATCTTTTCCTGGAGATTTTCTATTTTTCATTGTTTTCGTTAGAAATTTTAACTCTTCTGTGCTGGTTAAGTAATTATCGATATTGTTTACCTGCTGCAAATCTATCCACCTTATGTATTTGTTTACGTCTTAATCAACAGTTGAGATCAAACTGTTTGTTATTGAATGAAAGTGATCGAAAACGTCGTCAATGAGGTTCGCCTTTTCTGAGTTATTACATACTATGTTTTCGTCAACGGACAAACTACTAGTAGTGTTATTTTTTCCTTTGATTGCCTTAGTGATGTGCCAAAACTCTTGTTGATGCTAAAAGCCAACTCTTAACATACAATTAAGCTTGTTACACAGTTGTATTTCTACTGAGTTGAGAGCAAATGTAGCACTAATTGTGTACCCTGGTTTTTAGTGCTCTACTGATCTCACTGCTGCATAAACAACTAACTTCAATTAGCCCACGAATTTTGTAATAAAAATCTCTTCATGGAATAAATCGTTGACTTGAGAGGAAGCTCCCTTTTTTTGACGCCCAAAATATAGACCAACCCCTTTGTACATGCAGCTCCTACCCCGGGGGCACATTTATGGTCTTTATAGTACGCAACAGCTATCTAGATCTGTGCAACTGGGAGTATAAAGGAAGCCCAGTCCCCTAAGGACAGGCAGGGAGTCAACTGGAAGCTCCACTTTATTTCCACGGGGATCAGTGAACCCGCAGAGTTCATTATTTGTCTCTTTAGACAGTTAATAGTTCTCTGACTGATCATTGAGGTTGGCCCCTATATGGGGGTAAATGGGTGGTTGTGGTTTCGCGGCCCCATAACAGTATAATGGTTATTATGGTGGCCAGGATCATCTCACTGATAATGACACGTAAAGTGAATGATCCAGTCCAGTGAGCATGCTAGAAATGTGTTCTGAACAGGAGTAAGAAAGTCTCCAACTCTTTAGCAAGCTGTGATGGTTCGCAGCCCTGCCCTGGAATCATTAAAGTTGCAACTAGGTGGTTCTGTTGCTTAGAATTATGTCTTCGGCTTTCTAGGACGCTGTATGACGTACCAAATTATACAATATTAGTTTGTCCACCATCTGATTAAGGCTACATAGCCAGGTGCGGATGTAAAACGAATCACACTATGTACATGCGGCTCATGCAGATTTGCCTTAGATATTATTTGTAAAAACATCGGATTTCATGTTTCCCCTCATTGAAGTTGTCTTAACCAATCAATTAGTTTTCGAAACGTTCGTACAAAATCATATTAATGACGTTTATACCCTTTAAAACAAAGAGTTCTCTTTTTTACTTAATCAGGTTTTTTGGATCAGGTTACATTATAAGTTGCTTACAACGAATTTCTAGCCAGAATTATCTGCAGCTTCAGCAAGATATGAACTAAGGATCTTTTTGTTTACATGCGCTTTCCTAGCCAGCACGGCCAAGCGATAATCATTATCTATGCTTCATACAACATTCGAACGCATTATCTCTAGCTTACCAAAGAGACATATTTTTAAATTCGGCAATGACAGTACTCAGGGGATAACCCCTAGTCTTGCAATGTATTGTACTAGAACTAGGAAATTAGGTTATCAGGAGGAGGAGGAAAGAGGGAGTAGTGTTTGTGGAAATTAGATTTAAATTTTCTTATATAAAAAGTGACAGGAAAGACCTCTGGAGGGAGCTTATTCGACATACGAACCTTTCCTTTTTTTTATAAAGAGAAGTATACTTACCGTGCTACATTCTTTAGGAAAGGGATAGAGAAGAGATGAAACAGGTGGTGAAATAGAAGGATAGTCGTAAATTAACTGCCGTATATAAGACAGCACAGCGACCAGTGACTATGCCTTCATCGCTGAGCAGCCCTACAGTCAATTTTAATTTTTGTAGTGAAAAAAACCAAGGTCTTCGTTGGGAATCGAACCCACAACCCCTATACTAACAAGCTAGTACACTACCTACTAGTCTACAGGGGCATAGGGCCTACAGGATCTGCTAAAAAACGAGTTTTCCCTGCAGTGCGTAGTGCGTTCACTGGCCAATCAACCACAAATGGATGCGCTCTCAACGAAAATCGAGTTAAACGCATAAACGTGCGAGTAACGGGAACAAGCTCCCAAATATTTATGGAGCACTTACCATTGTAGTAACAATAAAACAGTGAAATACCCTACTGTCCACAGTGAGCCTCTTCGCCTTCTATTGTACGCTGTCGAGCAACTGTAAAATAGACTTTGTGGTGCCAGCACACACATGAGATTTGTATTCCATGTGTTTCCTATATGTTGATGGTCCTCGAAGTGCCGCCTTTGCTTTACCTTCTTTTTTATGCGTACAACTCGAGCATGCAATTCAACTACTGTATTGCTAGTCGCAATAACTTCTGTGTTATTGTTTTCCACTTCACTCTTTTTAAAAGAATATTTTTTTTGAAAAACTATTGTTTTTTTCAATTAACAGCTCCTCTAAAGTGAGTTTTTGAAAAGTCGTATTAAAATGAAGATATTATTTTACAAAAACGTATTCATTCAATATTAACTTAATAACTTCTGCTAAATCATATGTTAGTGAAGGTCATTGAAAAATTCCCAAAATCCATTTCAATTGACTACATGTGTGTAGTTTATAAATTGTATATTTTATTGCTCTGTTAATTAATATGAATTTTTTTTGTCATTTCTATCTAATGAGGTAACAATGAAGACAAAAAACCTTGTTTATTTTTCATGCAACAACAAATTATATTTGTGCCTGGGTTCTTGTTCAATGCAAATACTCACACACACACATTAAATATTCAAAAGTTTAAATCTAATTTAAATAAAAAAAAAAATTCCTAAGACTATTGCTACATTTTTAAAATGCTGGGTGTGGACTGCGTACCACCTTCAGACAGTAAGGCCTAAAATTATATTCAATTTACTTGATTTATTTTTTGTTTGTGTTAAACTGTCGTGTTTTAATTATCTATGGATTGCTATTCTAAGGAAAAAATATTTATTTTCAGTTTAATTCTCCGCACCTTAGTATAATAGCCTGGCTAAATAATAATATCCTTACAGCGGAGGCGAAGAATAAATAAAAATGATCAGCAATTTTTTTTTACCTAAAAATTTTCAAAATTGTATGGGTGCGATTCGTTACTAAACTCATATCGGTTATTTGTGCTACAGTTTTTGACAGTAGTAACAGATTTTATTTGTCAAAGGGTATACCACTGTGCGCATAGTGAAAATGTCAAATCGCATGCCGACAATGTAACGTTTATTGAAAGCATTGCATTTTTGAGAGTTAACTCTTAAACGAACTGGCAAATGTGTGTCTAAAAATATATAACGACTGTTGTTTTTTTATAAAGGCATATAATTTTAAGTTGGCAACACTTTTAACTCGCGCTATTTTCTCAACAGTCCATATGAATAGACTGTTTCTAAAATAACTAAATTCTAGATTCTAAATTGTGCGAATTGGAATTCAAACAAGATTGTCTTTGATCTCGCTTGTTATATGAAAATTTTGCTTAGCGATGAAATTCACTTTGCTTTTTAATGGATCCATCAATAAAGAAAGTTGGTATATTTGAAGTGATAACAATCCTCAAGTGTATGCTGGGACACCGTTGTATCCAGAAAAACTGAGTGTTTGATATGCTTTATTTGCTGGTGGAATTATTGACTTCTATTTCTTCAAAAACGATGCAAATCACAACGTTCAAGTTAATGGAGAGTAATGAGCGGGAGCTTTAGTTTAAACAAGACGACGCAACGTATCACACAGCTCATGATACAATTAAATTATTGAAGGAAACGTTTGGTAACCACATATTTTCATGCTTCGACTGCGTAAATGGGCATCGGCTAGACTAGTTTCTCTAGGAATATGTCAAGTCGCTTGTCTACGCCGATAATCTCACCACGATTGGTCACCTGTAGGATAATATTCGCCGCGTTATTGTCGATATACGGCCACAAATGTTAGAAAAAGTCATCAAAAATTAGGGTTTTAGATTAAGCACATCCGAGAAAGTTAGGACGCAGTCTTGGTGAACACCTTCCAACCATGACATGTTCTTGCGGCATCAGTTGCCTTTCCTAGCAGGAGCCTGAGATTAGGAGAGTTGGATCCTCGAAGTCCGATCAGTGTCTTCTAAAGTGGTATCATTGGAACTGGTAACCGATTTAGCTGTGGCTCCCTGCCGGTTATTGGTGAAGCCCTTCGGGGATTCAGGTGGTGGCTGCGGTTTCAAACTCGAACCGCTCGAAGGCTTTGCTTTTTCCTGTGCTGTATTATTGCAACAGAATATCGCTTTTTGTTGCTGGGCGATAGGAGTTTAGATAGTTTCTGAAACGAGACACGGCCTCTCTTTCTGTGCTTCTGAAATTGCCAGCTGGCGTGTTTTATGCACTTTTGTGGGTTTGTATACGCATAGTATCCATCCATCCAGTATTAGGACTACCTTTCCCCCGGGGGCACATAAATATGGTCTTTATAGAACTACGACTATCTAGACACAGTGTAAATGGGGAAAAAGGGAGCCCAGTCCCCTGAAGTCAGCAGGGATACAACTGGAAACTCCACTTTATTTCCACGGGAATCAGTGACCCGCAGAGTTCGTTATTTTTCTCTTTAGACATTTAACTGTTCTCTGACTGATTATTGAGGTTGGCCCTTTATGGGAGTATCGTGGTGGTTGTGGTTTCGCGGCCCCATATAATTATTATGATTAATATGGTGGCCAGGATCATTTCGCCGTTAATGACACGCTAGGTGAATGATCCATTCCAGTGAGCATGCTAGACATGTGTTATGGACAGGAGTTGGAAAGTCTCCAACTCTTTTGCAAGGAGTGATAATTTGCAGTCCTGCTTTGGAATCATCGAAGTTGCAACTAGAAAGTTCTGTTGCATAGAATTATAGCTTCGGCTTCGTAGGACGAGCATGACGTTACAAATTATGCAGTCGTTTGATCCACCATCTGATTAAGGCTTCATGGCCAGGCGCGGATGTAAATCGAAGCACACAGTATTAGGACTACCGTCAGGTTAGAGGCAAATATCTATAGCCAGCCGTGGCTGAAATATCGTGCCATAGCCGCCAAAAAAGCTTAAGTGGCAATTTTACATGATTTTGTTTTTTTTAACAAAAATCGATAACTTATGATTTTTTGCACCAGCTCTAAGACTGTTATCTCTATACAACGTACCGTTTGCTATTTGATAACATTTTTGGTGACAGCAGCTTGTTACTAAAGCTAAAATTCTTTTAATTCATAAAAAAATAAGTTTTTTATATTCAAAATATCGTTAAAAAATTACTTAAATTTCGCATTTTGAACACGTGAAAAATATGTGGCAGAAGTAAAAGTGTATAAATTATATTAAATGCATTAAAATGTTTTCCTAAAAAATTCTATTTAGAAGGCACTCGTTCCATATAACGATTCAGATTTAGATATTAAAGAGGAAACATGTGTAGGTCAACGAGGTTATAAGAAACACAAAAGAAGCAGCTGCCAAAAAGATAACAAAAGTTACAAATTCGGGTTAAATCTGTTTTAGCCAATCCATGTAAAAATAGGAAATGTAGAAATTCATGTGGTGATAAGTTTTCCGTATTTGAGAGGGAGAAAATAAAGGAACATTTTGGGGAATAAGTTAAATAAGGCAAAGAGACTGGCTAAGTGTCAGTGTTAAAAGAAGAAAAGGAGAGAATAATAAAAAATAATTTCCTGAAGAAGCTTTCCACTGGAAAGCGAAATATCGAAAAAAAAAATATATTGTTAATTAAAAAAGATTGGTGCATTGTTGCTGCTTTAACAACATAAGCCATCGGATGTTTTTTGTGGAGTTAAGTTGTTTGGACTTATTCCGCCACTAAATCAAATACTGTTGTCATGGGAAGGTTCCAAGGAAACACACAATAGTTTTGGTTATAACTGTGAGAATAAGTTTTGCCAAATCACGTATGCTGATTCCATATTCATTACTTGTGCAATCGTTCTTTCGGTGTTGTGTCCGCAACAAAGCTGAACCAAAGCAGTGTCTCGAAAAATCATTAATTTAGTAATTGAAACTAAATTATTATTTAACACCAGGAAACATTTATCTGCTGATTCCATATTCATTACTTGTGCAATCGTTCTTTCGGTGTTGTGTCCGCAACAAAGCTGAACCAAAGCTGAACCAAAGCAGTGTCTCGAAAAATCATTAATTTAGTAATTGAAACTAAATTATTATTTAACACCAGGAAACATTTATCTTCAAGTCTTAAGTGAATTATTATCGAATTCAATTATCAAATAAATATATTTTTGACAGTATTTTGCTGCTGCGGTTGAATGCATTCATAAATTTTTGTTAAGAGTTTTTAGAAAGTTTTCATGTCTGTTATTGGTTTATGAGTTTGCTTCTCTCGTTTTTTTTTCGAATGTAATTCAATGTAAAAGTTTCTTTTCTAAAGTTATTTAAATAAACATTTCCAACTTGTCATAATTTTCAATGATATAAAACAAAACAACTTTTTCCTAAAATTTGTTGTTACAAATAGAAATTAAGGAAACATCATAAAGTGCAAGTGATCTGTGTAGCAAAATGAATACAATTCCAAACGATTCATATCAAAAGTTGTGACTGCCTACAAATATGCAACACTTAGATGCTAAGGTGCCCAGAGTTTTCTATAAAAAGCTTTTAAGATATAATGATAAACAAATATGGTTTTTTATGAAAGATGTCGATTGTTGTTTACAAAAAAAAAATTATATTGAGTTAGTTATTATAGCATTTAACATTTGATAAGTTTACTCAACTCCCACATCATTTGCATCAATCAAATTTAATTATAAAATTTTCCCATGTTGCATTTAGATTTTTTTTATTGCTTTCCCACTATTCTCTATGATTTCAGATTACGAACGGTTTCTCAAACTTGTACTCAAGTGAACTTTATAAAAAGAAACTTGTTTAAAAAAACCACACATATTTTTTCTTTGTTTGTTTTTTATTCAAGTTTTGAAATATTTTAAAATGACACCACATGTCAAGTTGATCCAAACGGTAAAGTAAAAAATGCATTCAAATTCGTCACGTGTCAGTCAAAACTAAACAAAAGAGAAGAAACAAATAGCAAACAAAACGATTCCTAAACCACATAAAATCACGTAAGATGAGCCTTAAGACAAGAATAGAGTGACTAGCTTTTGTTTTTTTATTTAAGATCTAAAAGATATTTTATTTGTAATTTTTAGTTTTTTTTTTGTGTTTTTACTATAAAGTTTTGTACATTATCAAGAAATAACTTTTCTTATATTTTATTATTAAAAAATTATTTTTATATTTAAAAATAAATAAAAAATAACTATTTAAAAGAGAAATAAGAATGGTCACTCCTTTTGTTTTAATAGCAATTATTGGAAATCTTTTAACGATATTTTTGTGAAGATATAAAGAACATTTGTTATGATATGTGCGTATATTTTCCGACGGGGTTTAATTTATTATCATTTTTTTAACATTTTTTATCATTTTATGGTTTTATACAAAAATGTAGAAACATTGCCATGCTTCGGAAGTTGGATTTAGATATGAATTTCCTATATATTTTTAACTTCCCTAATGATAACTTTCAATCCTTTCCATTTTTCGCATATGATAGTGACATCACTCATATATATAATAAATAGATATATAATAAATAGACCAGGTCTAGCAGAAACGTAAGACTTGAATTGGTTTAAAATCTTGGAAGTCGCACAATTGTATGCTTTTGTGTAGATGTATCGGGTGGTTAAGAAGTACGTTATCTGTCAAATAGTAAAACTTCAAGAATTGAGCTGTCATTCGATGACATTTATTTAAAAGGAAGTAGGGAAATTTTACACATGAAACGTTACACGCTTGAGTAGAGAATTTTGTATCACTTCTTAAAATTCAAGCAGCTTTTCACCACAATCAAAGACCGCTGTGGGTTATTTAATTGCTAAATGAAGACCATACTTTTGAAAACAATAGACCATAAAAATACGCTTGTAGGGTTGATAGTGATGAACACATAGCCGCTGTACAGCGCAGTATTGAAATTGAACCGGGTACATCAATTCGTCGACATTAGCGAGAATTAGTAGAAGTACTTTACGCTCTAACGAAGTAAACTTTCGTTACATTTTTGTGAAAACAAATTTTCTCTTTTGTTTCCTTATTTTGAATATGAAAAGATTATTGTTTATTATTGAAATGAAACACGTTTTTCTTCTTAAATTAAAGTACATATTATTATGATTATATCAATATTATTATTATTTCACCGAATTATTAATAATAGTCTTTTATCTTTCTGAATGAATTATTGTTTGCTGTACTCATATGAACTTATTAATTATTAGAATTTAAGAGAATATATATAAGATTAGTATAAGAGAATCAACCAGAATCAGAAAGAGTATAAACTGGTTGTGTATTGGTGAGATTTTTAGTCTAAATACCTCATTTGTAGTGATTGTTTAATGGCTGCTGTGAATATCACTACAACTTCAGTTGCGCTTGCGCCCTGCACTGGGTATTTCGCGGAAAAAGTCAAATTGTCAACATACTCTTCATGCAATTGCAATGATTTTTTGAAATTTTAGACTAAATGGTACAATCAAATCAAAAAGAATTACTCCGATCTGACTGCTAGTTTTTTTTTTATAGCCGTCTCAAGTTCAGTACTTGTATGTTTTACTGAACCAAGTTAATTTAAACCTATGAATTTCAAAACGAATATTATTTTATTATGTGAGCCAACGTTTTTCTTTTTATTTTCTATTTAAAGTAGAAGTATACTTAAATTGAAAAAAATAAACTCTGCAGAGACTTAAGTTTTTTTTGTTTGCTTATTTTTATGAACATATGAAAAAAATCCCTTTTTTCTCCAAACATTTGGACCTGCAATTTTAGCTTTACTTTCCTGCAGTTGAAAATCACCGCTAATATATTGCCTCGTATCTCTTTTTACATTTTTTATCAATTTCAAGTGCCACTAAGTGCCACCCCTCAATTTGTTGCATTACACTGTATAACATTTTTCAGCTGATTGATTCGCAAGGCCCTCTTGTTTAACATAACTCAAGGACCACTAGTCGGATTTTACTACTTTCATCTGTTTATATAACGTTTCGCTACATAAGCAACAGTTTCGAAGTTAGAAATAAATGTATAAAGAAAAAAAATATTTTTTTATTCATAAAAAATCCAAAACGGTAAAAAAAGTGTCAAGTCCTATTACTTTCACGTAAAGTCGTATAACCCATGAACAAAATGAGATATAAGTCATGAAAATCGAGGAACGCGTTTCGCTTTTATGAACAATTAAGTAAAGGTATGAATTTAAAAAATTTGCTCGAGATATAAACAAATTTCTGACTCTCGTTTATATACGACATCAGTTGTACCACTTTAATTATCATTAAGTGATGACATAAATAAATTAGTATGGAACAACGATTAACCTTCTTCCTTACAGTATTGTAGAACTCTACAGTTTGCATACGTTAAAGAGACACCTCAAGTTATACGAGAAGAAAAGAGAAGAGTCGATGAGGAGATATCTCAACTAAAAGAATTTGAGTTAACAGTGAATAATCGCAACTTTAGAGTAAAACATGAATTATATTTTACAATGATTGACGGCAAGACAACACAATCGCTAACAGAAACACCAGCTGCATCTTCTTGTCTCATTTGTGGAGCCACAACATCCAAGATGAATAAAATCGAAATAGTTCAAGCTATTCCCGTAAATGAACAAGCAATTTGGTATGTTACCACTTCGTGCGCGTATTAAGCTGATGGAGTGTCTTTTGCATGTGGCTTATAATATCGAATTTGGGACAGTCCACTCAAAAGAAGCCCAAAAATTTTTGAAAAAGCGTAAACTTAAAGAGACAATTTAAATACAGGTTATCAACCTGTTAAGTAAGGCTCTGGTATGACAAATTCAGGAAATGCGTCATGAAGATTCTTTATGAATCTTGCATTGATTTCCGAACTCACGGGTCTAGATGAAAAAATAATCAAGAGGTTTTCAATAATTCTCGAAACTATAAGAATCGTCGAGGTAGTAGATCCAAAACAATTTGTTATTGTTGTTTGGAGACGGCAAGAGAGTTTGTTGCACTGTACGAGTGGTACAATATCCCCCACCTACACTTCACAAAATTCTGACTCATGGCAAGGATATAATTGAGAACTGTATTTTTCCTGTAGGCCTACTATCCGAAGAGGCTTAGGAAAGTCGTAATAAAGACTATAACAAATATCGCCTTAGACACTCTAGATGGTTGTTGGATGGATCCATAAAGACTATCATGTGCCCCCGGGGGAGAAAGAAATCTTATGAACACAAAACTATAACAACATGCTACATTCAAAATCCATGAACTAAGATTAACAATTAGAAAAACAAACCAAAAAGAAGACGCGCAACCAAACAAACATTCACATTGAATAATGACTACGGCATCTGTTGGTATATGTGATTAGTTAGCATTTTTTTAGAAAATTTTGGAACCGCTCAAAACAATATATAAAGGGCAAAAGAGCAAGAGTCACTCTAGTAGTGAATTTGATTAAGTGAATATAAAACAGTTGATAGAGCAGTTTAATAACGAACTTGATTAAGTCTACTATTTTACACCCGTATACGATGGTTATATTTTTGTTTATAATCACAAATAATCGTTTAAATAAATCGTCAAAATAAAATAATCTAAAAATCTAAATATTAAAATAACTTAAACCTTTAGTTTATTACAGAAATAAACGTTACAATATTTTACTAGATGCTTTAATTCGATGTCATGACGTGATACTTGTTTTGCGTTATAAGTGTTGAGAAACACTTAAAATAAAATTTGACTACAGCGAATGCTTTTCAAGAGAACATTTCACGAAAAATGATAAAATATTTTTCTTGCGTGACAATGCTCGTCAACTCTACAACCAGTCAAGCTAATGAATTTGAAAGACCTTTTCTATCCCGCGCATTCATTAAACCAAGCTTATTCAATGCAGGAAGGAACTAGTCCAGGCTACGGCATTCGATCAATAAAAATTTCTACATCTCTTTTCAAGGCGGTATCAATATCTTCTCAGGAAATAAGAAACAATAGCGAATATCGTTAAAAAATTATACCTTTTCACTTATACTTCATATTATAACAAAAAAGAAGAGAAAGAAGAAAAAAAATTACAAGTGCCTGAAAAGTCTGCTTAAAATTTGATAAAAATTGACATAAATATTAAACCTTGAAATACTTTTTGTCTGTAATCAGGAGTGCCTCGTTAACAAAAATATTTGACCTTAATGCATTAGTGAAATCCAAAATTCATTTCAAACCATTGGATGCATTTATTTCTTACTTAAATTTTTAGATTTTCAATTTTAAAGTGTATCCTTGACTAAATGATTTCAATTGTATGAGATGCATAAATCAAACAAATGAAAGGGAAACTGATTGTTAACAACAGCCAAAAAAAAGATATACAAACTAAAAAATAAAAAAAGGAGAAATAAAAAATAAAAACCTGCAAGATGTAGATAAAAATGTCTAAAATGAGATCAACAGATAAATGGAAAATGAAAACAACTAAAAATATTATTTTAAGTAGAAGCAACTTAAATTGAAAGAAAATTGAAAATGAAAAGTACAAAAAAAATAAACATTTAAAAGTGAAGCATATACGAGGGTACGTCGAAATGGTTTTTAAAAATCATATAAAACTACTAGGAAATTAACACTAAAATATTGTAGCATTAAATAAGAAAATCAAGAAAATTTAAGTTTTTTTTTTCTAGAAAAAAATACGAACTTCCTTAAAACAATTCTAGTCTGAAGTAAATTTAATGATCTTCATTTGAAACGCAGCTGTTTGTCCGCAACTTAAAGTTACGGCGATATCATTAGTCGCTCGGTTCCTTTACTAAGTGTGAAAATTCTTACACAAAAATTTAGTCAACCTGTTTCACACTGGGCGCGCTAGAGTTAATCTATTAATAGTGTGATGGCAAAAGTGTGTGCGTAACTTGTTTTTGCCGCAACAAGTGGATTAATTATTATTTTTATTATTATTATTATGTTTTAGAACTCGCTCTGTTATTTGTTTACATTCATGAGTAATTAGATTTATTTATTTTGATTTGAATTTAACGATTCGTAGTTTTAAGCAACGCCATCTTTATCTCGAACTCGCAACTAAACTATAACATATCACCAAAAAATACAACTATGAGGAAAAATAAGTACCAAATACTACAACTGTAAACTACAGCAGAAAATCACTATAAAAGGAGCAGTCGTTTATATTGAAGAGGCTTTTGCTTTGAGCAGAGCTCAAGTAGGTAAGACAATTATATATTTGTCCCGCTGTTTATAATTTATTACCTAAAGTTAAATAGTAAAGCTAAACAAAGTTGTTGGTGGTGTCCCGCTGACCATTTTGTTTAACAAAAACTACAACTAACCAATAGTTAGGGAAGTGTCGAGGTGGGGTAAGACAACTGTGTGAATCGATTTACATCCGCCCCTGGCCATGAAGCCTTATTCAGATGGTGGACTAAACCACTGCATAATTTGGAACGTCATGCTCGTCCTAGGAAGCCGAAGCTATAATTCTATGCAACAGAACTTTCTAGTTGCAACTTCGATGATTCCAGAGCAGGGCTGCAAATCATCACTCCTTGCTTAAAAGTTGGAGACTTTCCAATTCCTGTCCAGAACACATGTCTAGCATGCTCACTAGACTGGATCATTCACTTAGGGTGTCATTAACAGTGAGATGATCCTGGCCACCATAATAACCATTATACTGTTATGGGGCCGCGAAACCACAACCACCACGTTACTTCCATATCGGGGCCAACCTCAATGATCAGTCAGAGTACTATTTAATGTCTAAAAGAGACAAATAATGAACTCTGCGGCTCACTGATCCCCGTGGAAATGAGTGGAGCTTCCAGTTGACTCCGTGCCTGTCTTCAGGGGACTGGGCTCCCTTTTTCCCCCAGTTGCATAGATCTAGATAGCTGTTACGTACTATAAAGACCATAAATGTGCACCCGGGGGGAGTATTCAGGAACAATACGAACTTCCTTAAGACAATTAATTTATTTAGTTGCCCTCAGATCCTTTAGAAACAGTCAAGTACTATTCTAGGCGAATCTGTGGTATTGTTCTCGATGACTTGATGAAAATTAAAACCGTTTTAACTGCTCTACAAAATAATTAGCACTCACCCGAAAAAATGTACAATCAATCGTCTTCACCTGATTTGAAAAGAACAATAGAAGTAGTACCTATGATACTTATTATAGCAAACGCTAATTTTGGAATGACATTTCTTGATTCGAACTACTATTCCATTAAACATTAAGGCAAAGGGAACGCATTAGATTTGAAGAATGAAATGTTTCAGTTTAATTTTTGGTATATTGCGATATAAAATAATTCTAGACTCTGCCCCAATTTGCATATTATTATTGAATTCAATTAATTTGTTTTGCACTGCCGCAATGCATTTTGCATCACTAACAATTCATCCTTTTTTTTGTTTTTGTTCTTTTTATTATCCTTGTTAGTAATTATTTTTAATTAATACTTTATACCTCTGCTATTTTAAAACCTCACACAAATAAATGACATTTAGAATTTTATTTCCAAAAAACATTATTCTATTTGATTCTCTATTAATTCTTTAAATCATTTTGTAGAGAGTTTTCTTACAGTTACTACAATAACTTAGCAACATAATAATAGAAAAAAATCTTCCCCTTTAAAAATTGCTTTCCATTTTTTGACTTCTCTCCTCGTACATGAAAATACTTTAAATAAGTTTGTACGCTAAACTTAACAAACAAAAAAGTAAAGGAAAAGTCTGCAACATGATGCAGTTAGTAGTTAATAGCCAGAGCAACAGTGGGGGCAGCAAATCTAATTGTATGCAAAATATATTTAATGCACGACCAAGCCGTGTGTAAAAAATATGTAAATTTTCGTTTAATACATTAAAAATGGAGAAGCTAAAATCAACAGCAGCCTAAAGGAAAAACTAACTAAAATATTTATATTTAGTTGTTGCTATTGCTGTTGCTGCTGCCGGATTTATTTACTACAATGAAATTGATTTAAAATAAAAATCTTGTCTAAAACAAAATCTCTACAAGACACATTGAACACACACTACGGCAAATATACTTTACTTGCATTGCGGTGGCACTAAAAACAGGCCAAATTGAGAAATAAAAAATAAAATAAAATAAAATAAAATACTTTTCACTGCCATTGTAGGCGAAACAAATGAAATGAATACAAGACCAATGCAAGCAAACATGCTGGCAAAAAATAGAAAACCCAAAGAAAATGTAGGGAAAACTGATGCTGATGCTGACATTGTTAAAGTAATGAAAGCAGAAAATAATAACAACAAACATTCACACACACACACACACACACACAGAGATCAACAACCATCTTAAAGGCATTGAATTTTTTGAATATGAATGAACAGAAAACGACTACAAAATCAGGCTGAAAGTAAAAGGAAAAATCATTTGTTTGTATAAAGGAACACCGTCGGTCGTACCAAAGTAAAAACTGTAGAAAGTTCAGGGGAAAATAAAAAGCCGGCAATTTTATACCGATATGGATGCATTGAAAATTTTGTTGGTTTTCGTACAAAATATACGGAGGATGTTTTTAAGCCAATGAAGTCAATAGTGTAAGGTGACCAGAGTTTAAATTAATATTATTATTATAAAAACAATTTAGACCGTGTTTTTATACAATAAAGTAATAAAAATTTGCCTTAGACACAAAGGGTTCCGTATTATGTACGGCACACCCTTTACACTCAAATTGTATTCTTGTTATTTTTTTAACCAGAATTTTGATAGGAACATCCTTTCAGCCTTAAGTTTAATTTTGCATTGTTGTTGGCCATAAATTTTAGATTTTGGTCGAATATTCAGAAATATACTTCTCTTAAACTATACAGTTGCCAGCATAAACGAAGCAACGTTAGAATACATGCTATACGGTTATGTGTTTTAAGAGAACCTCCATTCATCTAATTTTTTTCGTCAGAATTATTCAATTTGTAAGAAAAAGCTTTATAATGAAACAACTATTTAAAATTCTCGCTTAGTATATTTAAAGCGGTTCTACGTTGGCAGTATGAAATCGCTAATAACTTCAGACTGTAAGTTTAAATGTTTTTAAAGGCCGTGATTAACTATAAGCTTTTGTCATTAAATCTGTTAATAGTTGCATTTGTCTTTAAAAAAGCATGTTAAGTTTGGACTGAAAGCGAACTTGTGTGCTAAATAATTTAACGTGTCCTGTCTGTTTCGGTTATCTTATTAACAGCTGAAATAAAAAATAATTGTTTGATTTTGGGTTGCATCTTAACGTGTGCGATAGTAATGGGTGGACATAATTGAGGTTAGAAAGTAAATTGGTTTCAAAAACTCATTTTTTTTTGACAAAATTCCGTTTTATATCACAAAAAAGCACATTTTGCAATAAAGTCTCGCTTATTTTGTTAATGCAGCCCCGAATTTCATATTGCAGAGTGTCTCTAATTTGTGGGTTATTCACGTAAACCTGGGCCCTATTCCATGAACTTTTCACTTTGCACTTATCAAATTACATTTTTACGCAAAGTGATAAGTGGTTCTGTTCCAAATATAATTTGCAAATCTCACGCGCTATTTGTAAATACTTTGACCTCTTTAAATTTAAATTGTAAAGTCTTTGTGCTCTTCTGCAAAGTGAGTGTGTAAAGTGTTCCATTAAGCATTTAATATTCTTTGCATTTCCGTCTTAGCACTTTGTACTTAGCGTTACTAAAAACACATTTTACTTCTACTACTTCTTCCAATGCTTTAGGCAATATTGTGTAAGATGGCACAAACAATAGCTACCTTTCCTACAAACCCAGGCTTCAGTCGCAAATAATTTAGACACGGAATCTTTCTTTAAGAATGCCAAAACTGTTTTCAATTATGCGCCATGTTTTTTTTTTTGTTTTTTTTTTAGGAGCAATGGTTGAAAGCCTCTTCATTAGGGGAATTTCGGCGTAATGGTGGTATCAATCAGTTTTTCAGTCCTTAACCAAAACAACAGCATCCAGAAATGGTCTCCATCCATTGCCAAATCTTTGACTTACAGCCGAATTCCGTAGCATCCTTAAGTCATGAACGCTGCCCGGCCAACATGATTTTACTCTGTAAAATGTGTAGTCTTACCCGCATAACATCATTTAAGGAGTGATTTCGATTACAGGTCCACATATCCTTCTTTGTGTAATGTAGGCGCATCAATTTTAATGCTTGTGCCATCCACGCAACCACACACACAAGGGAAGCCACTCATTATAAAATTTTTTTCAGCAATACCACTGACAAACATCGAGCCACCGAATGGTGGCTTTTTTTTTTTTTTTTTTTTTTTTGTTAAAAGAGAAGTAGCACTTCAGGCAACAATGCCTACTTAGTCAAGTACCGTGCTACCTTCTTTAGGAAAAGGATAGAGAAGAGATGAAATAGGTGGTGAAAGTAGAAGGATAGTCGGAAATTAACTGCCGTATAAAGACAGCAACAGCGACCAGTGACTATGCCTTCATCGCTGAGCTGCTCCACCGACAGTTAATTTTTATCTTTTGTAGTGAAAAAAACCAAGGTCTTCGTTGGGAATCGAACCCACAACCCCCATATTTACAAGCTAGTACACTACCTACTAGCCTACAGGGGCTTGAAACAAAACGTCTATTAATTCGTCGACAACTGTATGGATGGTGTTACAAACTGTTGATTTTGCAACACCATGCATAGCTGCAACTCCGTGGTACTGGCAACAATTTCCGGGCCAATGCAAGTCAGTAGCAGTTGATTTTGTAAAGCGACCGTTTACCTTGCAAATTTTTGACAAACTTAGCAAAATTTACTTTGCAAAAATAGAATTTAAAGTTTTTGTGGAACGACAAGTTATAATTATTTGCGAAGTCTTTGCAAATTACACTTTTCAACATTAACTTTGCACTTTGCAAACAGGAACGTACGTGAAATATAAATTGCAAAAAAAGTACAATAATTGCACAAAAATTGCACTTATAAAATTTTATAGTTTTGAGCAACAGAAAGTTTTACAAATTGACGAAAAATGTGATAAGTCCAACTGAAAAGTTGATAAGTGGTTTTGTGGAATAGGGTCCTAAAAAACAATCCAGCGCCGTTAAATCACAAGAATAAGGCGGCTAATTAATGTCGTCGTCTCAAGAAATTACTCAACAGGAAAATTTTTCATACAAAAAATTGTCAAGCCCCTGAGGCTAGTAGGTAGTGTACTAGCTTTTCAGTATGGGGATTGTGGGTTCGATTCCCAACGAAGACCGGTACTTCACTAAATAGGCATTGTTGCCTATTGAAGTGCTACTTCTCTTTATAAAAAAAAAACCAAAGATTATTGCTGTCATCATTAGGGAATTGTGGCTACCCGCCCATAAACCGCATCATACTGTCGCTATTTGTGATGTAATGATTTTTCGAGCTTTTCAAACAACCAATTCGGGTTAACTGTTGGACGAGTGCGATTTTATAAGCGTGAATATAAAGATCTTAATGTAAAATGTTGCACAAAGTACCTCTGGTAATGCCCAATTGTTGCGAACGTCGACAATTTGCTGTTCCAGCTTTATTCTCAACACCTTGTAGTACAGCGGCTATATGTGCTCACGAGTGTAACATTCCATGCTTAAAATATCATAACTTTTTTCTAAGCAAATGTCAAAGCTCAATTCTTGACATTTAATTATATGACAGGCAATTTATTTTCTAACCTAAAATTTGCTTACCCCTTATGCCACTAAGCGGCATAATATAGTTGATAAGTATAAGATATCAACTCCAGAGTATAAGATTATACTTCAGCGAAGCCCAATTATAGATTTTAAAAGGCCTTGATTAACTATTAGCTTTTGTCGTTTAATCAGTCAAAATTTGTGTATGTCTTTGTGGACTGAAAATGCATTTGTGTGCCAAATTATTTAGCAGGTCCCATCTGATTCGTTAATCTTTTAAATGGCTGAAAAAAGTAATTTTTTCAATAGGATGAGAGTTGATTTTGGTTTGAATCTTATCGTGAGTGATGGTATGTCACCTAAACATTTCCCCCCGGGGCCACAACAACCATTTAAAATTGTGTCTTGCGGGGTAAAAGAGAGCCCAGTCCCTTTTAAGGCTATATTTCCACAGGAATCAGTAGCCCGCAGAGTTCCGCATTTGTCTTTTAGGCATTTAGCTGTTCTCTAGCTGATTATTGAAGTAGGCCCTTCGGGAGTATCGTGGTGGCTGTGTGTTTCGAGGCCCTCGTTTGAGTTTGTGGGTCGGATCATTCACAATGAACACAATGAATGGTCCAGGTCCAGTGAGTATGAATGCCGTCGTGTTCTTAAGTATATTAAACTTCATGCGTTCTGGACCAGGAGTTGGATAGTCTCCGACTCTTTAGAAAGGAGTGAAGGCTGCGGCCTACTTCGGACTTTCGAAATTACTACTAGGAGTGACCGGAGGATATACGTATCTGAAGGCCTTCTTGGGCGTGAACGGAGTTGCTTTTCATTTACAGTGGTAATGGCCACCATCTGATTAAGACCCACGGTCAGGTGCAGATATAAACCTTATAACGTCATCACCTAAACACACATTTTCTTCTGACTTTTGTGGTCATCTTCAATTTGATCTTCCATCTGACTATTACGAGTGTATAAAAAAAATCTGATGGTTTAATCGTCTAAAAATTTTCTAAGAAAAAAATGTACCCGATTTTAAGAATATCAAATCATATCAAAGCTAAATATTCCGGGACTCAGATAATGGAATGTAGTTTTAAAAACATATATCTTTTATAGTACAGAGCGTGATTTGTTTTACATCCGCACCTGGCTATGTAGTCTTAATCAGATGGTGGACAAACCACTATACATAATTTGGAACGTCATGCTCGTCCTAGATAGCCGAAGGCATAATTCTAAGCAACAGAACCACCTAGTTGCAAGTTTAATGATTCCAGGACAGGGCTGCAAACCATCACACCTTGCAAAAGAGTTGGAGACTTTCCTACTCCTGTCTAGAACACATGTCTAGCATGTTTACTGGACTGGATCATTCACTTTGCGTGTCATTATCAGTGAGATGATCCTGGCCACCATAATTTTCATAATTCCCTTATGGGGCCGCAGAACCACAACCACCACGATGCTCCCATATAGGGGCCAACCTCAATGATCAGTCAGAGAACTATTAAATGTCTAAAGAGACAAATAATGAACTCTGCGGCTCACTGATCCCCGTGGAAATAAAGTGGTTTCCAGTTGTCTCCCTGTCTGACTTCAGGGGACTGGGCTCCCTTTTTCCCCCAGTTGCACAGGTCTAGATAGTCAAGTATTCTATAAAAACCGATAAATGTGCCCCCGGGGGGAGATCTTTAATAGTACAGTATTATCATTAATACTGTGCCATAAGAGCCCTTTCCATGCTCTTAATCCCTGTTGCAATATTGAAAAGCTTTTTAAAATGAACGCCCAATTCTTGAAGGCCTGCTGCAATATAATCACTTGTCTAATGGTATGACTTTCCATTTTTTCTAGGGTTGTTGGTATCACATACGACCACCAAATCTCAAACCCCTAAAGGTCGAAAGAGCCTGTACCATTTTTCATGGCTAGTTCCATAAAGTTTTTTAGTGAATTAATCGTGTGATTGTGTAGGATAATAAATGATGAACTTTAGGCGTAAATGATGCAATGGGTTTGATGCGATTCCTTAGAAAAACTCAAAAAGCTTGTGGATGCAAAAAAAAAATCAAGCTCAGCTTAACTAAAAATGGTCACCTTTATGCCTTAGCCATACCAAGCATAGTTATGGATACATGAAAGATTAAAGACAAATATTTGTATATATATATATATATATATATATATACCAAGGCCACATGTAGTTAGATGAAAATGAAGCGCAAATCATTCTTTGTTTTAAATTTTGTTCCCTGCCAAAACAAATAGGATACAAAATTGTAATTAAGAAAATTTTATTTTCCATCATAAATTGTCAAGACAAAAATGCGAACATGTCTAAAGTAAATTGTGAATAAAATGTATGACTTTCAAACCGCCTACGAGTTGACCATAAATGGACTTTAGACAAGACACTTGGAAAATAAACATTTTCCATGTTCAATTAAATGGGTTGGGCCTTGTGTTTTTAGCCAAGAAAAGAAAACAAATAACTATTTACAACAATGCATTGCAATGTAGCAAAAGCTAAAAAAAAAAATTATTTTCCTTAAAGAAAACCATTAACAAAAAATTTTAAAAGTTTTGCCTTTAAATAGTGGAAACTTAGAAACAAACCAAAAGCTACAGATAGACAGACAGACAAATAAAAAATCACGATTTGAACCCATAAATTAATACTGTCGTTAAAGGTGATGCAAACAAAAGTGTTTAGGAGCATAAAAAGAAAGAAACTAGTCGAAATAATAAAATTATTTTGACTATTTTTCTTCTTAATTTTTTCAAAGTTTTACGTTTTGTTTTTGTTAAGAGATTAAAACAAAAAAATGAACTTCCATAACAAAACGTTTGACTTTTAGGCAACTGAAAAAAAGTGGAATGTTTTATAGAAAACCAAAAACAAAAAAAATAAAGTGGTGAGTGCATAAATTTACTTGTATCTAAAATAAAACTAATTTAAAAAAATAGAAAAAACAGCAGAAACTCTCAACAGCAGATTTCATTTAACATTCATAAACTCAGACTGCCTGGGATGGCTAGAAATACACAAACCTCTCTAAACCGCTTCATGACATGACAATAGAGTTACAAATGGTGAACGAAAATCATGGCAAAAATTGCAAAAAATCTTATGTGAACAAACTACAAAAATATTTTGAAATTAAACCTAAAAGTAAAATCTTTTTAACTTTAAATCTGACATCAACAAATACAACAAAATAACTTGTCTACAGACTTCATCCATTCCAGCATTTAACCGTTATATTGTTAGACATTTTTTTTTTGATTTTTATTTTTTTTTTTATATTAGATTTTACAAAAACCGCCAAAAGCTGATAAAAGTTCACGTTTTCTATTGTTATTAAGTGGCGGGGCAGCAATAAACGAAGCAGTTAAACTTCACCAGACAGAATTTGATTTAACTGGAAATAAAACTGGAAATTTAAAATTTGCTGCACCAAACAGAAAAGTCAACAGTAAATAAATCTAAATTACGAAAAGTAATTACTGATGAAATCTTATAATTTACAAAAGATTGCTGAGCGGTCTGAAATTCATTACAAATAAACAACGGCCTCTCTATTATGGAAGAAAATTTGCCAAAGTTATTTAAAGAGTTTGAAAAATTTACTGTGTTGATCTTAATGCCATTAATTAGTTTCAAGCACACAGCTGAAGCCAAATGGGACTTTCAAAAACTGGCAAAAACAAAAAAAAAATCGATTACCCTGGAACAGATTATTTAAATTATTTATCAAAATTATAATATCGGATTTTCAACAGGAAGCCTGTTTTTCAATTATGGCAACGCCAACGTATTCGTAGTAGATGCATTGCCAATTGTTACAATAAATTCAATTTCGCACGATAATCGCATTAAAACAATTAAACTCCTCTCGGGAAATGGTGGCACTGTTAAAGTTATATTTCATTAAATTTGAGTCAACAGGCTTGATACAAAATGTACAAACACACATGTATGTTCGACCGGATTGTTCAATTGAAAACAACGCAGCCGTAAGCCACAGTGGGGCTATCAAAAACGAATTTTGCGCAAGTATTTGACTCTGAAGCCTAACAAGGTTCAACTGGTCCAGAAATTGAAGCCGATCGATCATTAACATCGTCGTAGATTCGCTCAATTCATTTAGGAACAACCAGCCATTTTCACTTGTCAGGGTATGTCAACAAGCAAAATTGCCTAATCCTAGAGCGATTATTAAGAAACCTGTGCATACTCCACGTGTCATTGTATGGTGCGCTATGTGGTCTGGAGGCTTGATTGGGCCATTGTTTTTTTTGGAAGATGAGGCTAGAAATGCGCTATCGCGATATGCTAACAACTCAATTTTGGCCTATTATTGACGACGTGGATATCACTGACATGTAGTTTCGACATGTCACACAGCCAAAGAGACGATTAATTTATTGCAAACCAAATTTTGCGATCGCATAATTTCACAACAATCAGCAGTTAAGTTGTCAACCAGATCATGTGATTTAACACCACTGGATTATTTTTTGTGGGCTTGTGTTAAGGACAGAGTCTATACGAAGCCAATTGAATCTAGTTCAGCTTTAAAACTTAAAATCTGTGATATGATTAACGAAATAGGACCGCCCTTTTGCCAAAAAAGTGATTAAAAACTTTCATCAAATTGAATTGAAATCTATTAGCGTGGTCGAGAAGGACATTTGCCAAATATAATTTTTCATTCATAATTGCCGAACTTTTCTCTTCGTAATACAACAAAAAATTTTAATCATCTTAATCTAAATCTTTTGTTTTGGGAAACAACCTTCTTGTTGAAATACCCTTGATGTGTAAGTAAGTAAAGAGTCTTGTTGAAACAGAATAAAGCAAAAATGAGTTTGAAATTGACACGAAATTTATGTTCTTCAAAAGATAATCTTGTGGTATTATGATCTAGCTATGACTTCTGGCATGTGACGACCATGGCTGTCTCGGAAGGTTGAATTTTCGATATCTTTTTTACACATTTGTAGTCGTATATCGGCAATTACGTTGTGAGTATTTACCTTCAAGTGGTTAATCATTTTGGGCTTATCGGCGGACACTAGCGAATTTATATATCCCACAGAAAATAGTCTAGCAGCTTTAAAAAGCACGATTGTGGCGGAAAAATCACGGCTCCGAATCATGAAATTATGCAAATTCCCAACGTTTCCTTCAATAAATCAATTGTTGAGAGCACAGCTCCTGCACATCAGCTTCTTTTATTGGTGAAGTTATCATGGTCAGTAGTCATTAACTGCCATCTTCCGAGACCAGCGCCGTTTTTAAAGAAGTGCGAATTAGATATTCCGACAGCCTATAAAGCATACTAAACAGTCAGTGTTTCTGGGTGTAATGGTGTCTCAAAATACAAATGAACTTCATCGATAAACGAAATTCGCTTATGTGAATTATAATCAATGGCAATATTCTTTTGGGCGCAATTTGGTAACGTTGTTCATGTTGAAATGTCAAACAAAACTGTGTAAATCACTTGGTAGCTGATAAAATCCCCGCCAGTTAAAAAGTGTTGCCAACAGCACCTACTAAAATTTCAACTGGTTACCAGTTAAGCGTTTTTTCTGTTTTTTTATTGTTTTTTTTAACGATACTACTCGTGCCCTTTTCTCATTTCTCATTGTTTGCTAATTGCTCTTGTTATTATTTTCGCAAATTCGTGAATTGTGTTTCCGATTTTAGCAACGACGGACGACCTTTTAAAAAATTAAAAAGAAAAAAATTAATTTTCTATAAGAAAATTGCGTGCAAAAGTGCAATTTCTTTTTACTTTCGTCTAATTAATTCACCTTGAACTTTGTTTCCTGCTGCTAATGTTGCTATTTTTTGCACATTTTTCTATTTTCATTTTTTGTGTGCATACGAGGGCGGCCACAAAAATTCGGGATAACAAATAAAAAATATAATTAAATATGTATTCTTCTTTTTAACGGTCTTTTATAATGAAATTTCCAAAAAAAAATGTATTGTCAAAATTTCAAAAAAAGACCGTTAAAAAGATTAATTACGAAAAAGGTCGAATAAAAATAATAATCAAATAAAAAACAAAATCGATGAAACGTAAACTAAAGTGAAGTAACAGTAGTTACCAAAGTCCTACATGATGATGCTTACTTTAAAACAATCATTGCATCGAAATAAGGACTCGGACGTGGATGCCATTGACAAGCACGTTGAAAATATATCTCTAAGTTCAGCCTGCAAGAAGCTGAAAGTTTTGTGTAGATCGTAGCTGAGTGAATAAATTTGAGGTTACAAATCTATCTAATAAATATATATATAGATACTGGACGTCTATAAGCAAAAAAACAAATTTCCCCAGAAAATATAGCAGTTAAGTATGATTTCAAATAAACAGTTCTGGTTGAGGTAAACCGAGGTTCGCATCTGTCACATAGAGAAAAATTTCAATGAAAGCAACAAAAACTGAACTTTGGTTCACTCTGCCTGTTTACTATAAGGCCACCAGATGCTTGCATCCGCATAAACAACAAGAAGGCAATGAAATCAATCTGGCAAATCAAGCAAGGGAAAGAAAAATCTGGAAAGCAGAGTTTAAATATTTCTATTTTTTTTTTCTTTTTAAGAGAAGTAGCACTTCATGCAACAATGCCTATTTAGTCAAGTACCGTGCTACATTCTTTTAGGAAAGAGATAGAGAATAGATGCAGGATAGTCGGAAATTAACTGCCGTATATAAGACAGCACAGCGACCAGTGACTATGCCTTCATCGCTGAGCAGCCCCACCGACAGTCAATTTTTATTCTTGTAGTGAATAAAAACCAAGGTCTTCGTTGGGAATCGTACCCGCAACCCCCATACTGACAAGCTAGTACACTACCTACTAGCCTACAGGGGCACCTAATGACTAATGGGCTATGGAAAAGTGTTACTAAAATTTTATCAACAGAAATTGGTTGGTATAACAACAAAAGTGATTAGTGTTCTCACAAAGTACATCTTCAACGAATACTGCTATCACAAAAAAGTGAAGGCAGAATATTACGCTAGGAAGACATTAAAACTATGGAAAGTTTTCATTGCAATTGCCCGGAGTTTCCACGCGTAGGAATCCTGTATTTCGAGGATGATACTGTGGAAAAAGGCACTGACAGGAAACTGTTGAGGAATTGTGTTCATCACACAGAATTTGCATAATCGCAGAGGTTTTTTGGTTTCATTTCTAGACAGAAAACTTAAGCGAGACCTATGGCTTGTGCCCTACTTTAAAAGTAAATCATACATAATTACGCTCGTCAAGGTTGCTATTGAAAGCACACTCATAATACTGTTATTGAAGAACTTCTTTAAGTGAAATCTTGAATCCTTAAAAATAATATAAATAAAAGTGAATTAGAATGTGCGCAAGGATTAACGAAGAAAAGGATTTGAACAAGTTTTCTTTAATAACGATTTAAGGGAACCCAACACGGAGGATGATAAAATTCAACAAGGGTGCAGAGAATATTGCCAGAGAACAGAGAGATAATAACGACAGAGAAAAATATAAGAATTTGAGGACTGAGCTAAGTTTAGTCACTATATAATTTTGAAAAAGTTGCCACTTTTCTTCAGACTGCGGTAGATTTCAGATGATGTGTTAAAGAAAGTAAGAAGTATTTAGATTTATAATTGCCCACTTAAAATGATAATAGAATACAAGCCCGAAATCTAAAGTTGACGTAACAATTGTCAAAGAACTCAAAGTTTTAATTTTGATTACTAACAGGATGAAAAGAAACCAATAAACCTTGTCATAAGAAACTGAGGCAACGAAAAAGACCCCAAAAATAGTTGTAGTCATTTTTCCTCTAGAATACCGACAGAATTATTATTGCGATAGTTAAATCTCAAATATTTCTGAATTAAGTGATTCCAAATCCCCTTTCGAAACACTTTTACACTGAGCTTTTTATTATATTAAAAGGGTTTTGATGATCTGCCCTACTAATAAACTCTACTTTTAAATTCTTATAGAAACTTTTAATAGTGCCCTCGTAACTTTTTTAAACAATTAGCATTTTGTATAAACATGCGTTTGAAATTAAAAGTTTAAATATTGTTTTTACGGTTGTGGTGTTTCTTCGCTGAAGCTTATTATGTATAATGTTGCATTAGAGTTGATGTTTCCATCTAGATAAAGGCGTTAAATAATAAAATTGTTATTAAATTTTTAGTTTTTTTACTTTGCTGTATGAAGAAGATAATGAAATGCCAGCATATGGCGACAGTGATCCTAAATCCTTAAGAGGTGTTACGCTTATGTAATAACACAAAAAGGAAAAAAAAATATAAAATTGTAAACTTAAATGTAGAGCAAATAATCTAGGAATTTAAATGAAATAATCTTCTTTTGGGTTTTCTGAATGCTGCTATTTACTAGATTTCAAAATTAATTAAGGGTTTTGCTAGAACTACAATGTTGTCCATACGACAATAGCATCAAGAGTTGAACATTTATGTGGGTACCTGTCATGATATCATAAGCCTACAGTGGTCACAATAATGGATGAAATCAATGCAACCATCAACGCCCTTGGAACATATCGCACCCTAAATACAAAAAGGTCACAATTCAAAATTGTCCAAAACTGACTTTGTTTCCATAAATTAATTCAGACTACACATCGCTAACTATTGCAAAAGTTTATTTCACATCACTATCATCTTTAACAGGAAAAATACAGTTATGCCTAATTTTGCGTTAAGGGTGTTGCTTCTGCACGATGGACTAAACAGTTATTTGTCTCTCCTAAAAATTTTAGTATTTTGAGTTGTGACCCTATTGTATTTAGGTTGCGATATAGCCATACCCCGAGAAGCAACTTGTAGGATTATGCTTGGTAGAACCATAATTCCGCTCCTTACTTACTTACTTGAAGACTATAGTTCCCTCTGCTGCTGATCCGACCTCAAGATTTCTTATCTTCCGATTTGAGGCTCCAGAATGCATAGATGACTGGGTAACACCGAAACAATAGCTATAAGACGACAAGGTCTTTAACACAAATATGCCAAGCAGAGCGTAAACATCCAATTAGGATATTGAGAACTATCTTCCAGCACTTACCACTTTCAGTTAGGGAACCTTCTTCATTTTAAATTTTTATTGTTGCTGTTAAAGAAAGTTTCACTTAAAAAGTGTTCAGAAAAATAAAGTACTTTGGTTTTCATAATTCATGATCTTGACATTTGAAACTTGAGTTGATTTGTTGGAATGTGCACTGCACATGTGGTTAAATTTGTTTTTTTTCTCTTTGATAATTTGTGTTTTTTCTTTTCTTTGCTGGGTAAAAAATGTAGACAGGTAATTTGTTATTGCATTTTATCTTCCGTATTACAAAAACTTTAGCAATTTCGGTAGTTAATTTGCTTAAAGAAATTTGAATTGAAAGGTGTAAAACTGTTAGCTGGGAGGAAAAATTTTACGGAATATTAACTTTTTATTCAGATAATGGAACTTCAAATTAAGTTATCTTTCAAAGCATTTCCAATTATAAAACGTTTTATATTTTTGGGATGCACTCACTGTGAAGATTTATTTGTATTACACCAAAAAAAAAAAAAAAAAAAAAAAAAAAAACACGAAAAAGCCATTTAATATTAATATTTATGTTTAATAAAAAAAAATAAAAGCGCCAAAATAAAAATATGAAATTAATGTTAAACGAAATAAAATTTAAAACGTTTAAAATGTTTTGCAAACGTTTAAAAGCAAACAATAACAATAATAAATTTTACAAAAAAAAAAAACACAAAATTTAAATTTACAGTTTTTAAAACTTAATCTTAACTATGCTTTACTTGTTATTTCCTAAAACCTGTATGAATAGCAAAACCTTGAAATAAGGTACGTCTATGAAAATTAGAAGGGTCTCTGCAAGACCTTTAACACAATTAGTTACTAAAATACTTGTTATGTTCAGTTTTATTTTGTTTAATAAAAAAAAATTTTAAATAATTTAAATTATCGATATTGTTTTTTTTCGTTCTCAATTTAAAAAAAATTTTCTTAACTTCTGGTTTATTGATACCAATGTAAACGAAAGTGTCCACCAAATATTTTTTTGTTTTAAATGCTAAAAACAAAACTACTGAATATTTTCTTAAATTTCTTTTTTTATTTGAAAGTACAATCCTTCCGGTTAATAATGGTAAATAATATCATTCAACTGGCTGTCTCGGCTGGCCATGTAGTACCCTACACGATTTGCCCAATTTTTAAGTACATTATCGATTGTGTGCAGCTGTATTTCACCAATAGCTTCACGAATATTGTCCTTTAAAGCGTCAATTGTCTCTGGCTTGTCGGCGTAACACTTATCTTTGACATTCACTCCACAAATAATAGTCCAACGGTGTCAAATCGCAGCTCCGAGGTGGCCAAACGACATCAGCTCTGCAGCTGATAAAGCGATCTTCAAAAATAGCGCACAAAACATCGAATGTAGTTTTGGCTGTGTGGCACGTAGCGCCGTTCTGTTGAAACCAAAAGTTGCCAATATCCTCCTCTTCAATTTTTGTGTACAAAAATTCATTCAACATGGCCCGATGACGATCGCAATTGAGTGTAACGGCTAATCCTTGCTCATTTTCAAAAAAAAAATTGCCCAATTACGCCTTTGGACCAAAATCATCCGCATCAAACGGTGACTCGTTTTGGGTGCGCCGGCTTTTCAATGTATCCATCCGGATTTTCTGTGCCCCAAAGGCGGCAATTTTGCTTGTTTACATACCCGCCACGATCAGAATGAGCTTCATCTGAAAATATGATTTTTTTTTTGCAATATCGACATCTTCTGTAAGTCGATCGCAGGCCCACTTAGCGAAGCGAAAACGCATTCGATGGTCACTTGGCTTCAACTCCTGAACCAATCGGACTTTGTATGGCATCATACCAAAGTCTTTATGCAAAATTCGTCTCAATTATGTTCCTGAAATGTTCAATTGTTGAGAACGACGGTGAATTGATGTTGATGGCATTTCACGCACACTTTCTGCTACAGCATCAATATTCTCGGGTGTGCGCACTGTTTTTGGCTCTTCACGCTTTGGTTTATCAATAAGGATGCCAGTTTCTTTCAATTTTTATCACAAGATAACGAACACACGGAGCTGACGGTGCTTCTCTTCTTCCAAAATTCGCACGCATTTTTCGCACACATTCTGCAACATTACGATGATTTTCAAAGTAATGTCGCAATATTTTACAGCGTTGTTCAAGCGTATACACAACCATATTCGTTCAGCGGAAGGATAAAACTAATTATCTGTCAAATCAAACATGTTACCATTCACGAAATAAGCACTAGTTGAAAAAAAAAGTTAGATGGCGGACCCTTTACAAATATGGGAATTAATAATGGAATGTAATGTGTTATAAATGACCGCCTCTAGAATGTTGGCAGAAATCTGCTCTTAACTTGTTTATTTTTTTTATTTTTTTCAGAACGTCAGATGTTTGTGGGTTGTTTACGTAAGCCCGGCTTCAGAGATAATAATACTCCAGCGTTGTTAAATCACAAGAAAAAGGAAAATTTGGTTATCATTGTTTGACAGTGTAGACAATTTACGGCGACTGCGTTTTCATGTTCCTTTTCCAAAAAAAACAAAAATACGGGTCGATGATACGCCTGACCACAAACCACACCACATCGTCACTTTCTTTGGCTGTAATCGTTTTTCGAGAACTGCTTATGGAATTTGCGATAATTGTAGCCGTGGGCCTTAATCAGATGGTGGTCAAACCACTGTGAATGAAAAGCAACTTCATTCACGTCCTAGGAAGCTGAAGACTAATTCTAGCAACAAGCCTTTCCTAGTTGCAATTTCAGCGGTTCCAGAGCAGGGCTGCTAACCACTACTCCTTGCTGAAGAGCTGGAGACTATCCAACTCCTGTACAAAACACATGACTGGCATGCTCACTGGTTTTGGATCATTCACCAGGTAGGTGTGATTAAAGGTGAGATGGTCCTGGGGGGGAAACCACAACCACCATGATACTCCCGAGGGGCCAAACTCAATAATCAGTCAGAGAAACAGCTAAAAATCTAAAGAGACAATTAGCGGATACTCTGGAGCTTACTGATTCCCGTGGAAATAACGTAGAGCTTCTATTTGACCCCTGCTGCCTTCAGGGGACTGGGCTCCCATATATAGCACAGGTCTAGATGGTTAAGTAATCCATAAAGACCGATAAATGTGCCCCCGGGGGGTAGCAGTGGGCGTTTTAGGAATCAATTAATATGTGGTATGAAACGCATAGTAAAAAAAAGGTGTCACATGATGTTACGTTTGTTTCAGTCATAGACTGCCGCTGCAATGCCTGCTGTCTTACAAAGCAGTATTCTTGCACTTTGCTGCGAAATGGAAGCCGTATGTTCATTATGAAAATCTAATTGATCTTATTCTTAACATGTTTCGTCAAGATTTTGATCTATTACTGGAAGTCGGAGTTTTCCGCTACCCATTTGCGTTATGGAGAATTTGTTACCACATCTTTGGCCTAATCAGTATGAGCAGCCATAAATTCAATCAAAATTTAATTTTGTGCAGCATTTATGTCTATTGGTTTTAACTATATGTCTGCTTGGATAATTTTATTTGTATATTTATACGGATGTGTGGCATGTTATTTACTTTTTTACGAATGTGTGTACTAGCTTGTTAGTATGGGGGTTGTGGGTTCGATTCCCAACGAAGAATTGGTTATTTTTGACTACATAAAATAAAAATTGACTGTCGATTGGGCTGTTCAGTGAAGAAGGCACAGTCACTGGTTGCTGTGCTGTCTTATACGGCAGTTGATTTCCGACTATCCTTCTGGTTTCACCACCCTTTTCCTAAAGAATGTAGCACGGTACTTGACCAAATAGACATTGTTGCCCGAAAAAAAATGTTATTTATTTTTTTTCACGAATGATTTAATTATTACAGCGCTCAATAGCGGCGGGCCGAATCAAAAAGTGAAAATATTAGCTCACATGAGCAAATTTCATTTCAATATCAAATTACTCCTTTAGCGGCAAGTCTTTTCTGACATTGTTTTAAATATATATTTGCTACCCGTGATAATGCCCCTCATCTATCAATGCAATGAACTAATGATTTTATTTTTTATATTTATGCAAATCGGTCTCGTTGAATCTTACATATTATTACGAAGATGTTTAGTTTATGTTATAAAAAAAATAATTATCACTAAAAAAAAAGTAGAGTGAAATGACCTATTGTGTATGTGTAGAAGTAAAAAAGTTTCTAAGTAGTCTTATGGATACAAAAAACAATAACATGCTTTAGTAAAATTCATCTATAATTGATGACGTTAAGTTAGAGGTTTTAGAGAAATGCTAGAAGCGCTCAAAACAGAATATAAAAGCAAACGTAATCGAGTTAAGACATAATATACGAGACAGCAGCTTTTAAGCGTTGAAGTGTTGCTTTTGTGTGAATAGCTTGCCTAAATAAATCGTGTAATTTACATTAAAACTCTAAAATGTTTTGTGCAATTATTTCGCTGCAACCCACAACAGCATACGAAAAATGTGGAACAAATAAAGGCAACATTTCATTTCGTCTATACCTGGATTTTCGATTGCAAATATTTTTTTGTAGCTTTTCTGAACAATCGATATAATAAATAATTATGCCAGTTATCCAAGGAAGCCGGAAAATCATTTTCTAAATATCCCAGATATTCTGGCTAGCGCATATTATTGGCGACGGTAGAAAAATTACACAACAATTTTCGTGTTTCATTTCGTCCTTCTAACTCAGCCTTCAGTGACAAAATGCATAACATAGCAAAAAGTAAAACTTAAACACTTGATTTTTAATTATTTCTGTTTTTACAAATATTCGATAAGTGGTTGGAGCCTTGTTAAGCAATTCAAAAAATTTCAATTTATTTTAAATAATTACAAAATTCCTATTCCTTATAATTCTTTCAATACATATTTAGAAGCTAAAAATTGCGAAAATATATAAGAAAAATGTTATTAATTTTTTAAAAGTATATAAAATAACAAAGTCCTCATACCTGGATTAAATTAAGTAAAACATTTAAATAACACCAATGCTACCACCATCACAAAAAAAAACATAAAAATAAAACAAAACTTATTAAATAAAAATAACAATGCTTAACAAAAGTGAATGTGGCGGATAAAAGCTAAAACAAAAGACATGAAAAATATCAATAAAATTAAGAAAAACACAACCAGCTAAAGTATTAACAAAAGTAACTGTCAGAAAACAAAAAAAAAATTACTACAACACAATAATTAAAAAACATTTAAAACATCAAAACGCTTGCTGCTACAAGCAACAAACCAAGCATCGTTATGCTGAGTGCAACAAGCTCTGGCAAGACTTAATTTTCATGAAATAGAAAAAGCAGCGCCCCGCAATTAAAAGCAAGAAGTCCTGTTGGTAGCAAATCATAGAAGCGAATATTAAATTAAATAACTGTCTTGGATAAAATTAATAGTTGGGGTGATGTGGCAAGTGCCACGGAAGCAGCAAGTTATTTTATAAATTTATTATGATTTTTTTGTGGTAGAAATAATTTTAAATGTTAGAGTGATAGTTACGCTGAGTTATATTATTGTAAGAGTTTTTTTCTCTATAAAATAGTGACTAAAAATTGAATGAAATTTCAATGACTTAATAACTAAAGAAAATTTATGCTTTCCAAAACAATTTTATTTCATGGCAGTGGAAACCTATTTAGGGGGCAGAAATTTACGACGTAGGTTTTTAGTGTAGGGTGCAAATACAATAATGTAAATTTAAATTGTTAAATATTAAAAAATGTAAGCATCTCTATAAACTTTAGTACTTTGCTGAATCGGATTGTAAAGAAACTTGTAAGAAAATCTTACAGTATTAAGTTATAATATATGTTATAAATTTTTAATGAACAATATGAGAATTATAAAAGAAAATTTTTAAATTTAGAGAAAGCAAACTGAAAAAAGTCTCGTTTTTGTCGTTGAACTAATCAAGGAGTAAGCTCACACCCCTAAAGGCTCGACTGAAACCCCAAGACGCTTCTAAGTATTTAATTATCGCTTCTGATGGGCAAGACAATACTTTTTCTGCTAAATTTATAATATTTACATGTTTTATAAACATGAATTGTAAAATTTCGCAAAAAAGTGAAATTTTATTATCGTGGCTTTTTTGACGAAGCGTATTCTGGCTTCAATTTTGATTCAATTTTTCAGCGTATGTCAAGAAAAATACCAGCAATGTTGGTCAACAAAACGTTAATGGTTACTGGTTTTTCAACAATATCCAATGATATCAAGATATATAAAATCGCTCGTCTAAACTAATCAGCAGGTCTATTTCTTGAATTCAACTTATTGCAAATTTTCGATTTCAAAAAGTCGGTGGATGTGGTTGCCGTGTAATATTTAGCGTTAACCTGTTAAAACCATGTCTAACCTGTATTATTGTTATCCATATATTCGAACAAAAAGTCATTAAATCCCTTGAAGCAATCAGCATGACAACTCGGGGAAACATTTTTCTGCTTTTTTTACTTTAAATGCAACAATGATTGTTGAAAACAGTTTCGTGTCTATGAAATTAGGATAGATTTTTTAAGTATAAATTAGCGATGTTCTGGCATAACTTAATTGATAATGATATACACCGATCATAAAATGTCAAAAAATGAGCACATGACGATATGTATGACACAGTATTACAGTTTATTTTATAGTTAACCCTTTCGCAAATTCTATAACGCCTTACAACCTGACGATGTATAAATTTTTGTTCAATTCTACAGAACCCTTTTATGCTGGGGAACTCAAGACATCATAGAAAATAATTGCGACTCGTAAGATATTGCGACTAATTTCGCTCTGGCTGGAGCTGGAAACAGCTTAACCTTAATATGTTAAAACCTAAAATTTACAGTTTAACAGACCGGCTTAATAAACACAAAATTGAACCAAGAAAAAGGACTAAGGCTGCGTTTTAAGGAAAAGTTCTATGATCAAAGTTAAATCAAAACAAATAAGTGAGGGTTGGGTTGTACTATATAACGCCCGATCTTTACTTCTAATATTATATTTGCATTATTTTTTATTGATTATTTTTCAGTGTCTGCTAATCACGGTGCAAAAAGAAAGATCATGCTCGAAAAGCCAGGGGACAATTCAAGGGATTTAATACTATTACATAAAATTATTACAGCAGGATCTAAGTAAATTTTAAGGACTTAAAATCTTTTTTCCATAGGCACACCCTTTAATTTATTATATTTTGCGGTAATACTTGTTTTAACAAAGGATATACTCTGTGTAAGTATCACGTATCTGCCTATAACACTCTAAAACATTGGGCCATACATTCTTTACTCCCTCCATACTTTTTGTGATAATTTTAAGTGTCAGAAATATAGGACACAATATTTCTGGAAAGGCAGCACAGCTATAGTAATAACCAAAAAAAAAAAAAAGAAAACCGATTGTAGAAAAATGAACGCCTTCATAGTGATGTCTTACAGAATTATGACAGGTTCAAAAGGACCTATTGAGGTATAAATTATATTTTACAAGCTAAAAATAAGATAAAATAAAAAAATGATGAGTGACGTTTGAATGAACCGATTAAAGCCGATAAAAACACCACATGAAAAACATCGCATTCTGTTCAATTTCAATGGTACATTCGCACCACTGGGTATGGAATAGTAGTTACAGAAGTTAAACTTTAGATAGTTCGTACCCATATAACAGTTTTTGGCGACATCTCAGCCAATTAATAAACCCTTCGCCAAATTGCCACTTCATGACTTTAGGCATAGCATTTTGTTAGTCATCGAGCGCTATTTCGCCTGAATCATAGCTGCGATATACTGACATTAAGCGCAGAAAGCTAATTTTCATTGCCCTATTCTAAAGAGTATTGGCGGTAAGGCCCAAAAATACCGTCAACAAATCGAGCCAGACATCAAATCTAAATGGATGTATTATGTTGTTTATTTTTCCTTCGCCAGTAAATGAAATACTATTGCTATTTTCTGTCCTAACTAGCTGGTTTGTAGTCGAAGGTGAGCGCTTTCGATGCGAATGCATCATTCTCAAGCCGCGTTGTGGTTTAAACTGGTGAGTCAGTGTTGGCGTTCAGGCAGTTCTGCTATTTATTCAGATAAGCAGAATGCCAGTCACCTTACATTTTTATGTAAAGTAAATTTATCGATACCTCTGTCTTTTATTATTATCTAGGTACGTGTGTCCGTCTGAGGGTATTTTTCGTTTGCCTCTGTTTGCATGAGCAGTTTTAATGGTGTAAAAATTGTGTCTAAGGTCGTGCTTACCTGTTCGTTTATAATGTCATTGTTGAAAGTTTTTGTTCTATAGATTTCCATGTTTTCAAGAATGTCTAGTCTTCGTCCTTTTTTTACTAGGATGTAGTAATGTCTTACATTCATCTATTTCCCTTGGTGCGTGTCCGTGAGTGTCAAGGTGTAATGCAAGGTTTGAATCTGCTCTTTTCCATTTGTATGATCGTATTACGCGATAGAATTTACATCTGGGCCTGGCAGCGAGCCTTATTCAGATGGTGGTCATACCACTGTGAGTTAAAAGCATCGCCACTCACCGCCTAGGAGGCCGAAGTCTAATTCTAGCAACAGGTCCTTCCTAGTAGCAATTTCAATGATTCCAGAGCAGGGCTGCAAACAACCACTCCTTGCTGAAGAGTTGGAGACTATCCAACTCCTGTCCAGAACACATGTCTAGCATGCTGACTGGATCTAGGATCATTCCACCAGGTAGGTGTTATTAAAAGTGAAATAATCCTGGCCACCATATAAAACAGATCTGTTATGGGGCCGCGAAACCACAACCACCACGATACTCCCGAAGGGCAAACCTCAATAATCAGTCAGAGAAACAGCTAAATGCTTAAAGAGATACTCTGGGAGCTCACTGATTCCCGTGGAATTAACGTGGAGCTCCTAGTTGTACCCCTGCTGACTTCAGGGGACTAGGCTTCCTTATATTCCCAGTTGCACAGGTCTAGATAGTCGAAGTTCTATAAAGACCGATAAATGTGTCCCCGGGGGGGTAAGTTGTATGATCGTATGTGTTCTGTAAACCTTGTTTTTAGTGGTCGTCCAGTTTGCCCTATATAAGTCTGTTTGCAGGTACAGGTAAGTCTGTATACCTCGCTGGAACTAAATATGTCAGTTGTTTCTGTCGTTGTTCTGAGATTATATCTCAGAGTGTTGCCAATTTTTAATACATTGACGACGTTGTCTGTGGTTGTCAGGCTTTACTTGTTTTTGCGAAAGCAATACAACAAAGCAAAGCAAAATAACAAAATAATCGATATTTTTAAGACTTCTTCGATACTGGCTGCTACGAATTTTATGATTTATTACTGACGGCCTTAAGATTCAAAGAGTTTTGTTGCACTCAAATTCCTTTATGAAGCAGCGACTTAAAGACATAATGATGATAAACAGACAAAAGTCACGTTGCGCTTTTACAATTGAACTGTCATCACGACAGCTGGTTAATATACGTAGGCACAAGACTTTTGGAAACAAAAATTATATAAAAAAAATATACATGCAAGCTTAGAATTACACGGGGCCACAGTTACTGACAATTTGGAATTTATTTGTAGTAAGCGTTTTAGTTTGAGTTTTGAGCAGAGCAGCAGCATTAGGTTCATTTGACCTATTTATTCAGGATAGAATCTTATGTAAATGAGGTAAAATATTCTAAACAGCGGTAGAAATATATTCAGAGCGTCCATGAACACACATAGTGCGATTCTTTTTGGACATTTTAACGTATTTGCGAATTTTTGCAGCAGGACCATAACCATAAATGTACCTATTTTCCTGAAGTTACGAAATTATGCATGACCTCTACCTATGTCGACTCCAAACACTAACAAACACGTCGTTTCAAAGTTTAAATTAAATACCGATTGTATTTTCTAATTCCTTTTATAGATGTGTGTTCAGCGTGTAAGTCAATAATAATCGATTGTTTTGTTTTAGAAATTTTTAAAATTCTTTGTTGTTGTTACGTTTTTTTAAATAAATATTTCTTCCAGCCTTCCTGCAATTACTTTTTTCTTAAATTGTGAATGTTTTGCTGTTGAACACATTTATTTATATTTTTCATTTTAATCGTTTTCATCATCATCTCTAATACTCGTACTTCCTTTCCAACTTGAATGAATGCAATATTTGCGGAAATTGTCAGTTTTTATTTGCGGGTATTTGAAAGGATGTTGTTTGATAAGCTGGCTAGAAAGGAAAACAAAAAAAAAACGTTTTCTTTCTTTCAGTCTGTTATAGTTTATCATTCAAGTAGTTTTCAGTTACTTTCACGCATTTGCAATTATACTTTCATTTAACGTATTAAAACTTAATGGCTGATGACAATGATGATGGTGATGATGAAGTTTTTAATTAAATATCACAGCAAGTTATGACTTGATAAATCTTATTCCATGATTAAAAGAATGGTGATGGAATTATTTAAAAGTATAGTGTAAAAAAATGAACAAAATCAAGTCGTTAATTGTTATAAATGATTCGTAGCATTTAAAGTATTTCCTGTGGTTGGAGATTTTCTGTGTCATTTATATACGAAGGGTGTTAAAAAATTAAACTTCTTTAATTCGCCAACATATTTCTTTTTGTAACTCATCAATATAATACAGTAGACTCGCGGTAACGTGAACTATTAAAACCTGAGCGTGTTCACGTTTGCGAAGTTGTTCATGTTTACGAAGGTGTAATTTTTTACATCTTAAAAATAAAATGACATATGCATTTAACTCAAATTCATATATTTTTTTATTGATTAATTTTCATTAATTCATATTCATATTTACTTTGTTAAGAAAAACAATTTATAATAAACTTATTAAAAAAAATGGATTATCTTTTTTTTGGATTTTCTTTTTTTTTCAAAAAGCTGAACACCATCTTTTCTCGGAGACGTTGAAAATGTTGATAGCTTTACTAGATTCTACTTTGGTCCGTGTTGTTTGCAGAATACTATAATCGCTTTCAATTTCATCACTGCTCAAGATTTCGTTCGTTTCAGTTACGTTTTGAAGATCTGCAGTCCATTTACTGATATCAGTAAATGAAAAACTAACCTGCGAAGACCCAATTTAAATTACGCAAATTACTAGACATGTGAAAATGTTCAAACATCTGGATTAATTGCATTAAAAAGTTCTATTGCGGGTTCTTGTTGGGAGTTAATTGGTGTACAAATTCTTTCTCTCGAAATAGCTAATAGAATATCCTCTTCAACGTTTGCTTCATCTCCTTTAGAGGCTAAAATGTTCGTCCACCATTCCATATTGTTTCCTTTTCAACAGCGTCCCTTAACGTTAATTTTTTTAGAGCTTCAATAACTTCATTTCCTGTATCTACAATTGATGCCAAGAAACTCTTTCTATAGAAAAGCTTTGTAAGTCTCATGGCTTTTTGATCCATTGGATGTATGAGTGGCGTGACGTTGGGTGGCATGAACATTACATTTACGAACCCGTCGTCTGATCTCAATTCATATTCTGGATGATGAGATGGAGCGTTATCTATTAAGAGTAAAGCTTTATTGGGTAACTCTTGCTCTTTAAAAATTTTATCGTGTTTTCTGTTTATAGCGCAAATTGTTGACTTTGCAATATTGTATTGCATATTATTTTTTCTATTACATCCACTTTTTCTTTTAAAGTTAAAAAATTTGTCAGTTTTTGCGACATTTTTACGACACACTTTATACACTATACACAAAATGCCAGCGTTTATTTACGGGAATTCTCAGTTTTTAAAAAAGTTGTGATTGTTAAAAAATGTTCAAAAGAAAACAACGTTCTCTATGTTGCATGAATTATACATTTGTTCACCTTATAGGGCTTTCTTACTGTGTTCACGCTACAGAATCGTCAGTGTAAAAAAAAATTATGTTCATGCTAGCCGGTGTTCACGTAAGGCGGTGTTTTTGTCATCGCGAGTCTACTGTAATTATTTCTTTGAGGTTGGACATTACTTTTGAGCCAGTCGTTTCTGTCACTTTGAATTCACTTCAGATAAATAATTTTGTTACCTTTTCACCTTTAGATATCCTTTCCAATGTAAACATGAGGCTCACGGTATTGTTACTGACAATAGACCAAAACAATATGCTCATAGTGGCCGCAGTATTGCAAACATAGCCGCAGTACAGAAAATTGTTGAGAATAAGCCTGGAACATTAACGCGACAACGTTCGCAACAATTGAGCATCACTAGAGACAACTTGTAGAATATTTTGCATAAAAATCTTTATCTTTACGCTTATAAAGTTAAACACGTTACAGAGTTAAAGTCAACCGCCCACTGTTTGCGTCAAACGTAATGAGTTGACTGTTTACAAAACTGAACATTTTTCAAAAAAAGGTAAACAAACAAATCTGGCCCACATGAGAGCTCAGAAAATCCACAAACAATCCTCGAAATCCTATTACAGGAATGTTGCCGCATGATGCGGTTTGTGCTCAGCCCCGTGGTTTTTTCGAAAATAGAAACGATGAATTCTGTGCGCTAGCAAACCATGATAACCAACTTTTATGGTCACAATCATCAGTGACTTTTAGTTTTAACAAGACAGCGCCACAGGCAACAATTACATGATAAATTTTTCTTCGCGCAATTTTTCGATTTGGCGATATTAATAGGCCGCCTCCTTATTATGATTTAACACCGCTGTATTTTACTCTCTGGGACGTCTACCGATGTGCTGGAGATGGACAACTGCCCAATATAATATTCTGTCACTAATTTTCATATTTCTACTTTAAATTAGTATAAAGAAAAGTAAATTTGTTAGAAAAAATTGTGTGTTCTAAATCAATTTAGTTCCTAAGCTCAAATTTACCCGACTAATAAAGTTCAAAGCAACATAATATATAACACGCACACTTAGGCTTTCCTGAATTTTGATAACTCACCTCGTAATAGTTTGCTTTAGTTTTATTGTTCGATTAGTTATAAAGTGTCCGCCAAATAACTTTTTTTTTGTTTTAAATGCTATAAACAAAAGTACTGAATCTTTCTGGTTAATAATGGAAAATAATTTCATTCAAATGGCTGCCTCGGCTGGCCATGCAGTAGCTTACATGATCGGCCCAATTTTTAAGCATAGTATCGATTGTTTGCAGCTGTATTTCACCAATGGCTTCACGAATATTGTTCTTTAAAGCGTCAATTGTATCTGCCTTGTCGGTGTAACACTTAATTTTGACGACACCCCACAAATAATAGTCCAACGGTGTCAAATCGCAGCTCCGAAGTGGCCAAACGACATCAGCTCTGCTGCTGATAAAAATGGGGTGCAAATCATCGAGTGTAGCTTGTGAACAAAAATTCGTTCAACATGGCCCGATAACCATCGCCATTGACTGTAACGGCCACCCTTTCTCATTTTCAAAGAAAAATGGCCCAATTATGTCTCTGGACCAAAATTATCCGCATCAAACGGTGACTCGTTTTGGGTGCGTCGGCTTTTCAATGTATGCGTGCGGGTTTTCTGTGCCCCAAATGCGACAATTTTGCTTGTCTACATACCCGCCAAGATTAAAATGAGCTTCACCTGAATAGATGATTTTTTTTTGCAAAGTCCTCATCTTCTGTAAGTCGACCGCAGGCCCACTTAGTGAAGCGAAAACGAATTGCATGGTCATTTGGCTTCAACTCCTGAACCAATTGGACTTTGTATTAGCGTCACATCAAGTTCTTTAGGCAAAATTCGTCTCAATGATGTCTCTGAAATGTTCAATTGTTGAGAACGACGGTGAATTGATGTTGATGGCGCTTCACGAACACTTTCTACTACAGCAGCAATATTCTCGGGTGTACGCACTGTTTTTGCTTTTCACTCTTTAGTTTATCGATGAGGATGTCAGTTTCTTTCAATTTTTTCACAAGATAACGAACATACGGAGCTGACGGTGCTTCCCTTCTTCCAAAGTCCGTACGCAATTTTCGCACACATTCTGCAACATTACTATGATTTTCAAAGTAATGTCTCAATACTTTCCAGCGGTGTTCAAGCGCATACACAACCATATTCGTTCAGCGGGAGGATAAAACTAATTATCTGTCAAATTAAACATGAGCTAAGTGTTACCATTCACGAAATAGGCACTAGTTGAAAAAAAAAACGTTAGATGGCGGACCCTTTAGTAGTAGGGAACAAGTAGTTAACGGAAGAATTGTTAGAAATACCCTATATGATATATTAATGGCGGCACTAAAAACATGACAGTAGAAAAAGTGACAAAGTCTATGACCACGACTTAAAGGTATTCGTGAAGCAACCATGATAAACATGTCATATGAGCAAAATTATTGCCATGTTTAGGACATGTACTTCAAGCAAAAACGAATCTTAGAATCAACATGTTCTGCATCTGTGACAAGTGATAGGACATACGGAACCTAATTTTAACACTGTCATCGTACATTTCTAGTATGTTAAGTATTGATTTGAAAGCTTTTTTGTTCTGCGATAGTTTTGAAAACAAATCTTATTAAAACAGTTTCCCTTTTATTCGTTTTTTACCATTCCGACATTGGCGCATTTTTATAACTCACTTCGTAACGCTGTTGATTTAAATAATTGCCTTTCATATTTTTCTTAACTACATTTTTCTTTTGCGAAATTATTGCCATTTAAAATACAGCGGTGGTGTTAATTAAAAATATTTTTGCAAATGTGAGAAAGGGAAAATGTGTAAAAAAATGTGAAAACTATTTAGCGTTTCATTATCACCTTGTGTGGGTGTTTGAAATTTTAGAATAAATTAAACATATTTTACACATTTTTATGTGTTTTTTTTTTTAAATTAACTTATTTGTGGGCCAATCAGCGTTTAGTTATAAAAGTGTGTTAATTATATTGGAAACGTAGATAGATTTAAAATAGAAAATAGTATAGAACTCTTTAAGTCTAAAAACTCAACTCTACAGCAGTGAAAGCATCAATTTATGCATTCAAATCTTGTGTTGTAGTGTTGATACATTTTTAAAGCCTGAGCCTAATCATCTTATAGCAAATGAATTTATTCCTTGAAAACTGTTGGTTGAAGGCTAGAAAAATTCATTCAGATAGGTGGCCCTATTGTTTAGATTTTAACAGTGGGTTAAAATCAGACGCAATCAACGAGGAGATCATGGCAATGCCGTTCATTTGCTATTTTTTAGTGTCAATAGAATTTTAATTACTTTTAAAAGTACAAGTAATGTGCAATTAAAAGTTCTCAATCACAAAGTACATTATATTTTATTGTAATTGAGTACTGTCAAGTATAAAGAATAGTAATTAAGTAATTTCAACAATACAATACCAATGTGTAATTAAAAATATTCAATTACGAAATACAATTAATTGTAACTAAAATTTCTCAATTACAATTACTTGCATTTGACATATTTCAATAACAATTATATCTATTTATAATTAACTTGGGTATGATTTTACGTCATTAATAATTAACTTTAGTTTCTGGATCCAATTACAATTACTTGTAATTTGTATTTGACAACATTAAATTACACATTAAATTTACTTTTAAAAATATGTAATTCAAATTTAACCCAAAACCCAGTCCTGTATTAATTGCTCTTCAGTACTTTATAACGAAACTTGTTAATAAGAAATTTTAATTTTCAAATCATAAATGTTTTAATTACCATTCTGTCAGTGCAAAACGAAAATCACAAGAAATTTATTATTTTGTTGGCTTAATAGCAGGTTTTCTAAATGAAAAACTATATGACACATTAAATTTCATTTATTTATTACAGAATTTTTTTTTTATAAATAAGCTCTTCGTTTAGTTTGCTTAAATAAATAAAACTGACCTCAAAACAGACACATGGACAGGTGGAAATATAAAGGGTCCGCCATCTAACGTTTTTCTTTTCAACTTATGCTTATTTCGTGAATGCTAACACAGCTTATGTTTGATTTGACAGGTAATTTGTTTTATCCTTCCGCTGAACGAATATTGTTGTGTATACGCTTGAACAACGCTTCGCTAAGTGGGCCTGCGATCGACTTACAGAAGATGCCGATTTTGCAAAAAAAATCATCTTTTCAAATGAAGCTGATTTTTATCCTGGCGGGTGTGTAAGCAAGCAAAATTGTCGCATTTGGGGTACAGAAAACCCGCACGCATACATTGAAAACCCGAGCCACCACAACGAGTCACTGTTTGGTGCGGATTTTGGTCCAGAGGCATAACTGGGCTATTTTTCTTTGAAAATTAGCAAGGAGTGGCCGTTACAGTCAATAGCGATCGTTATCGGGCCATGTTGAACGAATTTTTGTTCACAAAAATTGAAGAGGAAGATTTTGGCAACATTTGATTTCAACAGGACGGCCCTACGTGCCACACAGCCGAAGCTACACTCGATGATTTGCGCCCTATTTTTTAAGATCTCATTATCAGTCGCAGAGCTGATGTCGTTTGGATACCTCGGAGCTGCCATTTGACACCGTTGGACTATTTCTGGAGTGCCGTCAAAGATAAGTGTTACGCCAACAAGCCAGAGACAATTGACGCTTTAAAGGACAATATTCGTGAAGTCATTGGAGAAATACAGCTGCACACAATCGATAAATATTAGACCGATCATGTAGGCTACTGCATGGCCAGCCGAGGCAGCCATTTCAATGAAATTATTTTCCATTATTAACCGAAAGGATTGTACTTTGAGAAAATATTCAGTAGTTTTGTTTATAGCATTTTAAACAAAAAAAAGGTGTTTGCCGGACCCTTTAAATAGGGCAACAAATCAAGAGGTAAGAATATATATGTGCTTGTCTATAACTAGTTTAGAAGAAAAAGTCATATATGTCAAAATTATGTCTTCTATCAGGTTACCTTTTAATTATAATTTCATTTTAAGCGCATATTTTAAATATGTTCTATCTAAGCAATTTTATTTTTCGTGCTTGATTCCTTAAAAAATAAATATTTTACGATATTTTCATAAAACATTTATTCCAATAAAAATAACAAGTAAAAGTGTTTTTGAGTCTTGCTGTCTATGCTATGTTGACTTTATAAAAAAATTCTCATAGAATCAGTTTGGCTTTGGATATAAGACTTTTAGGTTTTTCTATACAATATTGGGGTAAAATTCACTGAAGAGCTACTTGAGCAATAGTGAAATTGCAATATGGATGTGCTCTCCCCCGCAGTAATACATTTCAAATATTTTTATTGGAATAAATGCTTTATGAGAATATCATAAAGTATTTATTTTTTAAGGAATCAAGCACGAAAAATAAAATTGCTTAGATTGTAAATGATTCCGATGAATTATAAATTAAATATGTTCTATATAATATTCGGCATTTGGTATCATTTGTGCTAATTTTGAAAGGAAAATATAGAAAATTATTATTGTTGCTTTCCGTTTCCAAGAAGCGAAAGTAGAAGGAGAGCACAGTGCAAGAAGTTGTATTATAACGCTGGTAGCCATGCTGCCTAACTGCACTACATACACTTAGTGGTGGACCAGATTAAAATTATAAGGCAGGCAGTTTTGGGTCCACAGCTGGAAAATCATTGTTAAACTAAAGAAAATTCTCATTTTTTTTTATTTAAAGGTTTTTCAACAAGAAGTTTATTTTCTAAAACAAAAAAATTTAGATTAAGATGATTCAAATTTTTATTGTATTACGAAGAGAAGAGTTCGGCAATTATGAATGGAAAATGATATCTGACAAATGTTGACTGACAGATGTCGATTTTCAATCACATTTTGGCAAAATGGCGATACTATTTCGTTAATCACATCACGGATTTTATGATTTAACGTTGTAATCGATTCGATTGGCTTCGTATAGTCTCTGCCTTTAACATAGCCCAACAAAAAATAATTCAGTGGTGTTATTTTACATCGGGAAATTTGGTTTGCCATAATTTGGCTGTGTGACATGTGGCGCCGTTCTGTTGAAACCACATGTCAGTGATATCCATGTCGTTAATAACAGGCCAAAATTGAGTTGTTAGCATTTCGCGATAGCGTGATCCATTGACCGTTACCACATTTCCAACCTCATCTTCGAAAAGAACATTTCCAGAGCACATAGCGCACATTGAGCATGCAAAGGCTCTTCAATAATCGCTGTAGGATTTGAACAAGCCCAAATGCGGCATTTTTGCTTGTTGACATGCCCTGACAAGTGAAAATGGTCTTCGTCTGAAAAATTTATTTTTTCAGAAAATCCAGCCGATTGTTCCTATACCAATTTCGGGAATCTACGGCGATGTAAATGGTCGTTCGGCTTCAATTCCTGCACCAGTTGAAACTTGTAAGGCTTCAAAGTCAAACTTTTAAGCAAAATTCGCCATGTGGTGGTCTTGATAAGAAATTGACACATCTGCTTCAACACTGTGACCCACCGCTGCAATGTTTTCAGTTGAACGACCAGCTAGAACACGCGTTGGTGTTTCACACTGAGCTTGTCGACTGAAATTTAACGACCAAGTTTGTAATAGCGGTCTCAGAAGAACAACTATGTTGTCGTAAAATATCACGAATTTTACAAAATGTAACTTTAATAGCACCACTATTGTCATACGTGATTTTCGTGCGAAATTGAATTCATTATAACAATTGCCAACGCATCAACTACGAATACGTCAAAAAACTAAATGTCAAAACTATCATGTTGTTGGTGTTGCCACAATTGAAAAATAAACTTCTTGTTGAAAAAAAACGGTATGAACTTAGCTTTTTGGATTAGCTGGGGGCACTTTTAAAACTTTGATAAAATACCTTTAGTTAAGCCATTCTAAACCGCCTGCAGCAACATTACAATATGCTATCTTCTATGGAAAGAAAAAGGGTAGAATAGAAAAATGCTCAGAAGGACTGCGCCATAATAATCGTCATTTTTCACAATCTTGCAAATTTACTTTACGTCTTATATTTTAACAATACTGATTGTATATGAAGAAGACGCATTGTAATTTTTAAAATTTTTAATAACTTACTTTGTCTGTCCTTTCATAATTAGCCGGTAATTTTGATGACACTTTGTGGACTTTTGGTATGGGCGGATAATCAAATGCAGAGCTCGTTAATGTAGTAACTGGTGTAGTTAAAGGAGAAGACGACAGTGTTGAAATACCATTGTGATGATTGTTATGGCTGCTGGTGCTGCTAGTAACGTTCAGCGGTATAATGCGACGGACGGTGGTATGCATTTTAGTTTTATTTTCAATTCAAACATTTATGGAAACTTTTCTTTTTTTCAAAGATAATTTTTATATATTTTCACTTTTTCCATTATTTACATTTATTTTTAAGCTTTTCTACAGGTTGGTAAACAGCAAAAAAAAATAACAATTTTCATTGTTGATTTTATGGTGGTTATTTTAAGAACGGAAATGACTTAATCATATAATAACTAAATTTTTTCCAATTGCTTGTCACTGCGTACAGATTCTTACTGCAGGAATTATTTTTTTATGATGTTGTTGTTTTAATTAACTCGAAATTTCACAAATGATTAAAATTAGAATTTTAGGAGAGAAAAAACAAAATCAAAACACCGGCTTTGAGGAATATGAGGTAATTTAAAAAATTTTATGTCAACAATTATTAAAATAATTATTTGTTTTATTATTATTATTTTATTATTACTATTTTTTTTTTTTTTTTTGTTTTTTTTGTGCACAAGTTGTTGTGTTGTCTCTATATATTTTTGTGTTATTTTATATTTTGTCTAATGTTTTCATAATGAAACTTAACTACTGCCTGGAAGTACTCGTAACAAGTGCTACAAAGTTGTACAAAAATAGAAATAAAAACATTAAATTTTACTTTTTGTTTTCGTTTCTGTTTCTATTTTAGTTGTTTTTTTTTCTCTGTTTTTATTCACAGTCGTGATAATGACACCTCTTGTTGAAGTAGAGAGTCATTGGCAAAGTAAGAGAACGAACAAACTAAAAAGTACTTGAAATTATTTTTTTTTTAAATTTTTATCAAAACCTCAAAACTACCATGTACTTTAAAATGTAATTGCAACGATAACGTTAAGCGACAATCGAAAAAAAGCTCTAACAAAAATTAATATTGTAATAAAGTGATACAAAATAGACTAAAAATTAAACCTTAAAATATTAATTAAAAGAATATTAAAAGGGTTAGAAAAGGGTGTATCACAATGGATATAAGATGCGCAGTAAAATGAAATGAAAAAATGTTACTTTTTTTGAAATTGATTTAAGAAGAGCGCGGATAGGGATTATCTATTGAAAGTACGCCGGGAAAATGTATATCACTGCGTCAAGATTTTCATGAGTATGTTCCATAAATTATGTTAATAAGCTGTTGAAATGCTGCCGCTTTGTTGACCTCTCGACTTTAAATTCGTTAGTGTTAAACAATAATCAAGGGTGGCAATTATATAGTTAAAGTACAAAATGTATAACAAACACTTATCAGTGCGATGTGGAATGCCGTGGAATTATTTAGATAATAAGCAATCAAATTTTGACAATTCCAAAGAGATTTAATATAAAAAGCAACTTCGAAAATGACAACTGCGTTGTATATTAAATTATTATTGTACAAGATCTTGTCGTGGGGTGGAGTAGATGCCTATAGTAAAACGAATAATTTAAAATTTAGTTAAATTTCTAAAGTACCACATGAATGCTTTAAGATGTAACATCGCTAAGCAGTCTCTCTGGCTGGCTGTTGTAACTCAACGATAAAAATAGTTAAGGAAAATTTTATGTATTTTAACTCGCTGATGCAATCCTTCATTGGTCATTTCAAACTGGACATAAAAATTAACTGCCGTCTTTAAAAATTTTATCTTTGGAATCAAATAAAGGGTGGTAAAATTTGAGGTTGGGAGGTAAATTGTCTGTCAAAAGATTATTAAATGTCAAGAATTGAACTGTTTAAAAAAAGTGAGGAAATTTAAAGCATGAAACGTAACACACTTGAGCAAAGAATTTTAATTGTACAAATCTACTATCAAAATAGTGAAAATTTCACTGTTTCACTTTGTAAAATTCTGGCAACTTTTCCACGTTACCAAGGTTCTTTAAAGACAGCCCTGCATCATTTAATTGGGAAATTCGAGGCGCACGTTATTGATGAGGACAATACACCAAAACAATACGTTCGTAGTGGCTGAAGTGAAGTATTGAGAATAAGCCTGGAATATTACCTTTCCGATTTTCGTAACAACTGGGCGTCCCTGAATATCAGCTTCACGCATATAATAGTCAACTCGCTCAAGAATTAAAGTTGACCGACAATTGTTTGCGATAAACATTTGTGAATTGGCTCTTTGAAAAATTGAACGAAAAGCATTTTTCTACTAAATCATCTTTAGTGATGAGGCTCATTTAGACTAACAGACTAATTTTCAATTAGACGGATATGCAAATAAATAAAATTGCAGCATATGGAGCTCACAAAATCCACAAACAGTCCTCTTAAAGCCATTCCATCCGAAGAAGGTGATGGTGTGATTGTGGTCAGGCAGCTTCATCGGCGTATGTTTTACGAAAATGAGCAAGGAAATGCCGCCACTCGGGTAACCGTCAAACCATGATAACTAATTTTTTATGGACACAATTGGCTAATGTTAACATCACAGACTTTTGCTTTCAGCAAGACGGCATCACAAGCCACATAACCAGTTAAACAATTCAGTTATTGCATGAGAAACTTCCTCCCGGTCGGGTAATTTCTAGATTTGGCGATGTCATTTAGCCGCCTAGTTCTTGTGATTTAACACAACTAGGTTATTTTCTCTCAGGCCGTTTGAAAGGCCGATATTATGTGAAAAGCTTGGAAGCAACTGACGTTCTGGGAACTAAAATTCGGCGCTGGATTGACACGATAAGCAAGGCGTTGTTGCAAAATTTGCTTCAAAACTTCAATGTCCCTAACGAAAATGCCAACTTGTCGTTTGCTGCTACAACTACGACGGCGCGACCTTAAAAACAAATATTATTAATTTTTAAATAACTTTTCGAGAACGTTTTTTTTTATTCTTTTGCTTTAAAAAAACATCCATTAAGGGTACGAACGACTCTTATCGCTTGTAATAATTTTTGGCTCTAATAAAAAAATTAAAACTATAAAGTTCAATGGTGCGTAAAAAAAATAATGTGAAAACAAAAACAAAATATTCAAAATAATTTCTTCTCACATTTATACCGATTGAATTTGTACTGTTTTTGTTTTTGTTTTGTTATCAATTACCATTTTGAAGTTATTGTGGGTTATGGTGGGTTCTGCGTTGATTGTGTCAACAATTTTTTAAACGCGTTAGAGCGAAAATTTAACAAATTTGTGTCAATAATAAGGTGAAGTCAACAATATTTTGACAATTTGACAACTTATAAAAGACAACAATATTTTTATAATTTGACAACTTGTAGAAAATGTATTTATTTTTTAAAAAAAATCTACTGGCAATTAATGAAGATAAAAATTTTAAACTCAATCAAAATTTAATTGTGTTAGTTATTTTTTTATATATATATTTATTATTAATTCAAAATTTAATAAAAGGATTTTAGTTTTATTTGATTATTATTTTTATTTGACCTCTTTTTTTATTAAATAAATAATTATTAATCTTAGTAATGGTATTTTGTTTTCAATAAATTTAAATCTTTTTGCAATATTTCACTTTTTTTTTGTTTTTGACAAATAATTTTCTGAAGAAGCTTTCCACAGGAAAGCGAAATATTGAAAAAGTGTAGAGTTAAATTTAAATAAAAAAAGACCATTACTAAGATTAATAATTATTTATTTGATTTTAGTTTTATTTATATTAAAATATTTTTATAAGAATAATTTAAAACGTTATTTACTTTTGAGATTTTACAACGAAGTTAAAAGTCGAACTAAGTCAGACTTCATAAAATTTTTTATTTATAATTTTATAAACAATATTTATTTTTCTTTAATTTAAATGTTTTACAAACTATATAAAGCTCTTATGTTTGTTAGAGTTAATATATTACAATAGTCCTTTGTATTTTTCCTAAGAAAGCAGCAAATCAATCAAAATTTTACATTTTGTAACGCAAATAATTATTCAAAAAATTATTAAAGATAACACAAAAAATGTTAATAATTTTATGCTCTATTTCACCTAAAATTTAAAAAATTTTAGAATTGTTTTAAATGTGATTAATAAAAAATAACACTTTTAATTTCATATAATGGGTGGGCAAATTTGAGGTTAGCAAATAAATTGCCTGTTAAATAATTAAATGTTGAGAATTCAGCTGTCATTTTTTGACATTTACTTAACAAAAGGTTATAAAATTTTACAATTAAAAATAGTGAAAATTTCTCTCAATCAGTTTCTCCTCCGATCGACCTTTCTTTGTATCGAACGTTAGTGAGTTGGCTGTTTGAAAAACTGAACGCAGACAAAACGAAGAAAAGCGAAGTAAGGAGTTTTATATTGTTAAAATAACTTCTATATTATTTTAACTTCGAGATTCATTATATGCATATAGTGTCATCCGTTATTAAAAATATAATTAAGGGAATTTTTTTATAAATTCAATTTTACAGCGTAAAGTAGAATTATATAACGGCATCAAATACCTGCAGCAAATAGCAGAGAATAAAAAAATCCACATAACGGGTGGCCTAATTTAAGGTTGGAAGATAAATTGGCTTAAAAATTACACTTTTTTTGACAACTTAAGTTTCATTACAACCAATGTAAAGTATAAATATGGTAATTAATAAGGGAATATGATACCGGGTAAAATATCCATCTCTAGCACTTCGGCTGACGTCCATAACGCTTTGAAGCATATTTTGCAACAAAGCTTCGGTAAATTTCGTCAATGCTGCGCCGAATTTTATCTTTCAGACCGTCAGTTATTTATGAGTTGTTCACATGGACTTGCATGTGGCGTTAAGTCACAAAAATAAAGCGGTGAATTTCCATTTTGTATAGGCAAAAAAATGGTTTTCATGTTTGCAGTGCAAACAATTTACGGTGAAGGCTTTTCCGTGCTTATTTTCGGAAATATACGGACCATTACCGCTTAAGCATAAGCCGCAACATATGGGCGGGCACTTTGTGTTATGGTTTTTCGAGGACTGTTTCTGGATTTTGTGTGCCCCATATGTGACGATGTATGTAAGAGCGAAGCCACTTTACAGACAATTAACTTCCTAACCTTTAATTTGACCACGCATTATACTGCCGTTTTTAGTTAAGAACACAATGATTATTAAAAATCCATTAATACAGAATAAACAGAGGCGCTGGAAAGTTGTTTAAAAATCTAAAAGTTTACTATTGTAAATTCATTTAAATTTTTACAATTTCACCAATACAACTTACAACGTGTATGTTATAGACTACTAACTCTTTTACTTAAATAAATACATGAAATCTGTATCTTTTTTATACAAATAAATTTTATGATTTATTTTTTAATAAATAATGCCAGATACATTTCCGCTCTAAGACAACAGCCCTGATAAAAAAAGCCGAAAAACTGCTTTTTTAAACAATCTAAAGTAGAACAAATAAAAAATCATGTTAAAGTAAAAATAATGTTAAAGTAAAATAGAATAACACTAAGCCGCTAAAAAAGAAGCTGGTTTTTATTTGCGTGCCAATAAATGATCAAAAAGTGTGAAACGACCTTTCGAATAATATAAAATAAAATTAATAGAGAATCAGTAGATACTGAAAGGCTTTCCAACAGTTATTTAATATAAAGCCTAATTGCATAAAGTTACAAATGTCTATAACTAACAGCAATATGGACTATTTAGGATTATAGTTATATTTTAACAAACGATGGATAAATTTCAGACAAGAAAGCATGAGGTGGTAAGTAACTTCATGACTGTAGTTAACAATGAGATACGAAACTTTAATTTTCTTTAGTAAAATAGGTGTCGCTTGCAACATACATTAATTAAAGAGCCTCCATAAAAATAATGCTGAAGAAGAACGCAGAAGTCACACACAAATAGCCCTCATTACTGGTAATTTGTTCGGTATGTCGTTCTCCCTACACTATTTATACTAACAGATATAAAACTAACTCTCCAGGAAAAGCGGTTTAAAAATAATATCATCGCATCGAAAGCGCTCACCGATCGTACCGAAGGTAAAGAACTTTAAGTTGGCAATATCGGCGGCCATTTTATTAGTTGTCAAGTGATTTATATAAGTTTTATTTTGGTTTCGCATTTTAACGTGAATCGACTAACGCCTTAACAACGCTTTCAAATTTTGTGAATTCGGCCCACAATAGGAATACGTTAATCCCGATCTTTTATAGTTTTAACATGACGACGCACTGCATTATACAGATCGTGCTTTTAATATGTTAATTTATTAAGGGAAACATTTGACAACCGTACAGTTTCATGTGTTGGACCCATGAATTGACTTGCAAGATCTTGTGATTAAAAGCCGCGACACTATTTTCTGTGAGGATATGTGAAATCACTAGTCTGTGAAGTCCCAAGCGATTGATCACTTGGAAAACATCTTCTTTTGTTCTGTATGAAGTAGTTTTCATGTCCATATAAAACAACTATCTTCGTTTTATTGCATTTTAAAGTTCTATACCTCTATAAAAAATACCCTTTATAAAACGATGAAATGTTGTTCGCCAAAAAAAGGTGAGAAGCGAATCTTCTCAACTTTTTGTTATAAAAAAGGTCCCAATAATTGGCTTTCAAGAGATTTGGGTCGCATGTGTACCAACAGCCGGTTAGGAGGACATTACGTCATGTTGTTTAAAATAGTAAATTCGGAGGAATAAAGAATATTTTGCAAAATTTACCTTCTCTTTTATCAAGATAAAAATTACCCTGAAAGTAATTTCCTCAAAACATAAGGATTCCAAGTATTCAAGTTAGTCAGATTACTGCGCTCTAAGTGACATTGATAAGCATGCCTGATTTTGCCGACCTGAACCCTATGCAGGACCCCTGGTACAACTACCAGCGGCAGTAACATATAAGAACTAATGTATCAAATATAATTTTTATATATTTTTTAATTTTATAAAAAAAAACATTTTTACACGATGCTCTAATTTTTAAGAAAACAACTGAATCTAATATATTTTCTAGATAAAACGCTACATTCGTCTTCAGCATTTTTTCGCTCTTATCTACACCCAAGATAGTACAGAGCGTGATAAGATTTGCCTACCTGTAGGCCTTAATCAAATGGTGGTCACTATTTATAGGTTATTCCTAGTTGCAATTTCAGCGGTTCCAAAGCAGAGTTGCAAACCACTACTCCTTGCTGAAGAGTTAAAGATGTATGCGTTAAGCTAATTATAATTAAGAACACGACGGCATTCATGCTCCCTGGACCTGAACCATTCATTGTGTTCACTGTGAATGATCCGACCCACAAACTCAAACGAGGGTCTCGAAACACCAGCCACCACGATACTCCCGAAGGACCTACCCCAATAATCAGTTAGAGAACAGCTAAATGCTTAAAGAGACAAGTAGCGAAACTCTGGGGCTTTACTGATTCCCGTGGAAATATAGTGGATTTTCCAGTTGGCGTCTCGCTACCCTTGAAGGGGACTGGGCTCCCTTTTACCCCCGCTAGACACAAGTCTAGATGGTTGTGTGATTCATAAAGACATAAATGTGGGACCCTAGATAGTACATCTTGTTAACATAATCTATTTAATCAAATAGTGTAAGCAAAGGAATGGGAAACTCGCATTCCGCCAAAGTTTTAATAACAGAAAATTGTGTGTAAAAGTTAAAGTGTATGAAGGTTATTTTTTCTCCTTGTCATACAAGGTGGAAGTGTAAAATATATAATCACAATTAACTTTGAAATAAATAATATAAAAACATTATAAATTACTATAAATTTGTTGTTTTATTTCGTTTATTGCTTTTATAACTTTTTCCCCTTTTGCGGTAATTATTTTTTAATCAAAAATTAAAAATCTTTTATTTATTTTAACACTCAGAGAGCGGAATTTTTTTTTAGTTAACACATTTTTGTTGTTTCTTTTAATTGGTTACAATAATATTAATTTTTTTTTATTTTAAATGAATTTTTATTCGTTTCGTAACAATTGTATTGCGAGTATTTTTGGTTTTTCTTTTTTTTTGAACTTTTTCATATTTTTCACATTGATTTTTATTCCTTTTGAAAACACTTTTTGCACTTTTTTAACGCTTCGTAATACTATAAGAATTTTTTTTATTAATGAATTTTTTTTCTTGTTGTTGTTATTTAGTTTCATGCAAACAGTTTGTGTTTTGTTAATTTTGCAATTAATTAGTTGTTTTTGCCATAATTTTTAATTCAAACATGGATCAACTCTGTTGCTGCCGTCGTTTTGCGAATGTTTTGCACGCTCAACTAAATGCCACAAATAAAAGGATAGATGGCAGAAACAGGCCAGAATCAGGCCGTCAAAGAGTCACTTAAAATTTGAAGAGCAGCGAAAAAAAAACAAAAAACAAAATAAAAACTAAAAAAAAGCAACAAAGTCTTTATAGTCTCTGCGCGAAAAACTGTTTTTTATTCGTTAGAGAGTGATAATGAAAATCATGTTTGTTTATATTGCGTTGCCAGAGTGATGATATATTTATCTGTCTTACAATATTTAAGTTTCTGTATACAAAGGGTAAAAAATAGTTCCATTATTTCGCTGCAATACTCGTCTGTCGCTAATGAAACCGTAATAGGTCAAGTCTTGGAACTTTGACAGAAAGTGAATTACTCCAGCCACTAAAACAAGTGCAAACAATTTAGGGATATTTCAAAACTGACGTGATATTGCACAGTTCCACTTTATGCGCTCTTTAGCGCAGGTAAAGCAAAATTACAACTTAACATTAAATGGTGTCCGAATGGTGGTGTGATCTTTACCAGAGAAGCCTCGTAATATGTAGGCAATTAAAATTTAAGTATTTTTATGTCCGATATGGGAACAAGGCAAAAAATCTAACTCAAATCTTAAACAAGGCGTAGAGTATGCGCTGCTCTGACCGCCATAAGAACAAATAAATTAAACAAAATGAAATCAAGGAATACATTTTCCTACAGCCGAAAATCATGGCAGATCTGCCTTAAAATTTGAGCAAACGTCAAGCAATTAATACGGGAATCATTAATAAAATCCATGGATTAATTTTTAATAAGACTATAAATAAAGGTTTCAGAACTAGTTCTCACCTTATTTTTATAGGGCCTTATTCGAAATCTGCCAAGAATATGCATTGCTGCGTCCAACAAATCCCTCTTTTCTTTTGATTTGACACCCTGTTTTTAAACTCATAGAAATGGTCAGAAAAAATTAACTCGCTCAAGGAATACTGTTGTCATTATTATCTACCTTTGCTGGCTGTTTGTTTGGTGTGAACCGCGAGCGCTTTCACTGTGAAGACATTATTCTCTATCCGTGTTCTAATCTGTAGGGGTGAGTTAGTGTTGGAGTTTAGGTAGTTCTGTTGTAAAGGTGGTAACTACTCATGCAGGTAAAATGCCCGCCACCCGGCACTTTATGTGGGGGTTATTATTATTAATATTTCTTTATTTTATTATTATTTAGGTACGTCTGTCCGTCTGATAGTGTTTTCCGTTTGCTAGAGTGTATAAGTAGTTTTAGTGGTGTGAAAATTGTGTCTGAGGCCTTGTTTACCTGTTGGTTTATAATGTTACTGTTAAAAGTTTTTGTTTTGTAGATTTCCCTGTTTACAAGAATGTCTAGTCTTCATCTTTTTTCACTAGGATGTCATACATTAATCTATTTCCTTTGGTGTGTGCCCGTGAGTGTCAAGGTGTAATGCAAAGTTTAAGTTTTCTCTTTTACGTTTGTATGAGTGGACATTCTATATTGAAATACACACTGAAATATTGATGAAAGTATAAATATTTGAACATTTACAATTCGTTTCTGAAACACTAGGAAATTTTAATCGTCCAAATGATTAACGCGCTTAAGCCATTCGAAGTTCAAGCACTCATTTTTTCCTCATTATTTTTATAGAAAAAACCGACACTATATGTTTGCTTTAGTTAAGAAGAAACTACTTCTTTAAACCTTTCTTTGGAAAACTAGAACTTGACATATAAAAATAATTATATCTCAACTTTCTGGCAACGCTTTAGCAGCCTCATGATATTTCACTCTCACTTTTTTTTCAAGGGAAAGAATATAGAGAGCATAAAAGATTTTATAATTTATGTTTCTGGTACAAAACGTTGCGAAAATTTATTCAAAATAAAAAAAAAATATATTAAAATCATCACTTTAAAAATTAGTTTTATATCACCACCTTAAAGAACAGCAGCAACAACAACAGCAACAGAAATTATTTACAAATTTACATTTTAACTAACGTGTTACCACACCATACGGTGTAACATTTACCAAATTTTTAATTCAAATTTTGATGCAATTCTTCGTTTTATTTAAGTTAAATATTTTTTAAGCACAAAAATTAAATATTTCTTTAGCGTATTCGCGGCGTTCTTTGCCATCACACATAAACAACTAAAGAAAAATCCAAATACGAAAACTTTTCATGGACTACAAACAGCAATTGAATGTTAAAACAAACAAACAACAACAACAACAACAAATAATAAAATAAAACATTGCAACAAACACACGATCCAACAAACTAAACGAACCTTCCAAAGCAATCCGACCGATCGAACAGTCAACGAAACAAACACACAGTTTAATTTTAGTTTCCACCATTTAGCTTGGATGCAGTGCAACTAACTGGCAACTGGATTTGTCTAAAAATGGGGGAAAAACTTACGAAAATATAAAGACTTTTTATGGCATTAAAATTTCCCAACGAGTTTTTTTTTGTTTTGATTTTGATTTTGCTTTTGTTTTCTTCTTTTTGTATCATTTTTACAGGCATGCAATCACTAGCTGGTGAGCGAGCGATCACCAGAGAAGTGAATTGTGTTTTTTAGTATGAGAAAAATAAAAACAATAATAATAATAATAACAACAACAAAATCAAGAGCGTAAGAGGGTACTGTAAATGTTTAATAAACTAAAAGCTTTTAAAATTTATTTGAAAAAAAACAAAGCAATTTGGTAAAAGATCTTAATTTTATAAGAACACGAATATCAATACGAGGCCCAATTGAAAATATTGTTACGTTTATACATTTTATAAACGTGTGAGTTCTTTGTCTATCCTTCCTGACGCTGTAACTTCAGAACGCACGAACCGATTTCCACGGTTTTGCATTCGTTGGAAAGGTCTCGGGCTCCGTGAGGTTTATAGCAAAGAAAATTCAGGAAAAATTTCAAGAGAAAAGTAGGAAAACAGGGAAAATCATTTTTCACATACAGCGCCATCTCTGATACATAGCATGTACTACAACGGCACCAGTACGTGGTGTGTGAGTATCCCTCACGTAAATAAGTACGTTTCATTTTAAGTAGATGACGCTGTGCGCTAGGTCGCATGTGTACTGTTCATCCTAGAAATGACGAATATTTTTATTTGCGACTGCTGTTGGTAAATGTACGTGGACCAAAATCATTTGCACATTTGAAAACTGTGAATGGCCACCAATGCCAAACATATCGAGAAGCATGTCAACTATTGGGTTTGCTGGAGAACGATTCTCAGTGCGATTTAACACTTGCGGGTTCAGTTGTTTCATCAAATGCGTACCAAATACGAACGCTGTTCGCTACTATCATCACCACATATTTCCCTTCACAACCAATTCAGTTATGGAACAAATGCAAAGACAACATATGTGAAGATATCTTGCATCGCTTGCTCATTCGAACGAATAATCCCGACACGCAAATAGTCGATGAAAAATATAATGAAGGATTGATTCTGATTGAGGATCAATGCTTGACTATTGCAAACAAGTTACTGATTGAAGTAGGACTGATTGCGCCAAATCGATCGACGCACCATGCACTCAACCAAGAATTAAATCGAGAGCTGCAATACATTGATACATTGCAGGAAGAATTCGCTTAAAATAATGTGCCGTCGCTGAATGAATAGCAAAAAATAATATACATTATTTTTATTGTCATTTCATTGATTTCGGCTACTATTCGATCAAGATGTAACATAGCTTTGGCGTTAGCATCATCTGGAATTGCGGCGACTCTTCTAGATGTCGGTCGTACTGCACATTCTGCGCTTAAGTTGCCACTCAATTTAAACACAATTGATACTCCAACATGCAATATTTCCCGATCCAGTGCAATGGAGAAATTGTTGATGCAATGCAAGTTCATTGTTTGGGATGAGTGCATAATGGCACATAAGAAATCACTTGAAGCATTTAACTTCACACTGAAGGATCTTCGGCGAAATAACAACATCTTTGGCGGCTTGCCAGTAATTCTCTATGCAACGCCTGCATATGGATTGAATGCTTGCCTGAAGGCATCACCTTTGTGGAATAACGTAAAAAGATTATTGCTAACCATTAATATGAGACAAAATGATCAAAGTGCTGCACAATTTTCCAAACAATTGTTAGCTGTTGGAAATGCAAAAGTCCCAAAAAGTGATGGGAAAGCTGGATTAATTACTCTTACCAATGACTTTTGCCGATTTGTAGACTCTCAATTAGCTCTTTTCCCAAACATTAGTGAGAATTATCAGAATTATGCTTGGTTAAGTAAACGAGCAATTCTCGCCGCAAAGAATAATGATGTTGTACATGCACTGCATTTCACCATTCAATCAAAAATCGATGGCGATTTGGTGACATACAATCCGTTGATTCCATAAAAAATCCTGATGATGCAGTAAATTATCCAACGGAGTTTTTGAACTCTCTGGAGTTACCAGGACTTCCACCACATAACTTGCAACTCGAAGTTGGTTCAGTTATTATGATATTGCGTAATTTGAAACCATCGCAAGTTTGTAATGGTACTCGACTTGCGGTGAAAAGACTTATGCCGAATTTGATTGAGGCAACCATTATTAACGAAAAGTACGCAGGTGAACGATTGCAATTTTCGGTTCACCTTGCGTTCGCAATGACAATTAACAAGTCGCAAGGCCAATCGCTTAGTATTTGCGGGATAAATTTAGACAATCGTTGTTTTTCACATGGGCAGCTATACGTTGCGTGTTCAGGATTTGGAGACCATCCGCTTCATTTGTGTTAACGTCAGACCAAAAAACAAAAAATGTGGTTTACCAAAGAGCACTTCAATGAAACGGTTAATTTTCGGACACGTATAACGCATCGATTCAGTATTTACTTTGGATTCACTTTCATTTTTTACTTAGAGAAGTTCAATTAAATTCCACTTCATTTTTGTAATCGAAATGAATTCATTACTGAATTCATTACAAAAAAAAAATAATTTTTTTCATCTTTTAATCTCCAAACGAAATCTTACAAAAAAGGAAGCCATCTGCTGGCAAACGTAGCGAACTGAGTTCGCCGGGTTTGCCAGTTGCAATATAAATAACACAGTTTTTAAGTTAATAACAAGTTTATTTACTTTAACTACACAAAGTTGGCACTACAAAACCAAATTTAATTTCACACTGACTGACTGTCCACTTAGAAGATGCCCTTTTATATTTGTCCATTAAATTTAGGAATCTTCTACCCCTTTGTTTAACATTTTTTCTTTATCCAATGTTTTTGTTTTTATACTGATAAAGTTTCTTCTTAGAACTTATTTTAAGATAATTGTTGTTGTCTCGTGTAGAAAAGGTTTGTTAGAAAACTACGCAGATGGTAAATAGCATACATGTTTGTTGTTGTCATGTTTGTTATTGTAAACAGCATATTAAATTGTTGTTGTGTGCGTGTATAAAATTTCTACGCAGTTTGTAACTAGAAATTTTGTTGTTGTACCATAAGTTTTCTTAGCAAGCCACGCAGTTCGTAAACAACATACCCAGTAGTTTGCTTTATTGCTAAACGTCTAAATGTCAAATTTGTAACTAAAACAATTTCCAAATACTTAATTTCATTACGAATTGGAATTTCACATTCATCAACAACAAGCCTGCTAGAGGGAATTCTTTTGTGTGATTTGTTGTATGGAAAAATTATGGCTTCGGTTTTTGCCTGGTTAACTTGTATTTTCCATTTATTGGGCTTTTCCTTTTGTAGTTAGTGTTATATATATATTGAATATAATGGGGGAGGTAATACTGACCCTTGTGGTTCCAGAGTAGGAACCTTTCGTGGGCTGATGATCTGTTTTGCAATATCTTTTTAAATGATCTTCTATAGGTCGATAGAAAAGCAGAGTTGAGTTTTGCCAAATCGTAGTCATAAGTCTTCTCTTTGAGTATAATGCCAGTGCTCTTTCCATCGTTTCTATTACATGAAATTGGCAATTATTATTTTGAGTAGATGGGCTGTAGATAATTTTTTCGACTGTAGATAATTCTTTTCGAAAACCAAACTGTTCTTTTGGTAGAATGTTATTACTCACAGTAAACTCATTTAGCCTCCTCAGTATAATTTTTCCAAATATCTTATTAAGATTATATTAAAAGCACAATAACTGCTAGCAAATTTAGCATATTTACCAGTCTTAAATATTGGTATAGCGCTTAAGGCCCAACTATAATATGCATAACGTGGCTTAAGCCAACTTAAGCAACTGTGCAAATACCTAATAATCATATGTGGCAAACTATAAAGTAAAAACTTTTCGTCAAGTTACGTTAAATATCAATTGCTTAAGTAAAGTAAGAAACTGATCGCACATTCCGTACGGAGACAGCTGATTTTGCATTGTGTTGTAGATACAATAGTAAACAAATTGCAATGGATGACGAAAGCGAATTTATTAGAAAGCGTAAAAAGAAAAAATTGCTTATATGACAAAAGAGTTTTATTATAACCGCAATTCAAAGGAATGAGCATGGAAAGAAGTAGTAGAAAAATGCAGTAAAAGTGGTACCTTGAGGAATACTGATATGAATTATATAAAGTCGCACAGTGCAAGCACAGATGTAAGTTACTGCGGGAATATTTCTGCAAGGAAATGAAGAGGATGGGAGCTTCATCAGGCAGTGGACAAAATATAATTATTAAACATCTTTTAGTTAATAAATTTCATTTATTTAGAAAGAAATTATTTGTTTGCAAAAGTGCGAATTAAACATATGTGCAACTGTGTATAATAATTTCTATATTCATGTAAGTACAATATAGCCACCGAAAAGTCTTTAATGATTTGCTTAAGCATTTGACAGACTTTTCGCTCAGTTTCTGACATTAGCTTGAGCCAGCTTATGCATCGCAAAACACAGAATGCGCGAGAGAAACAATATCTAGCGTTCTTTAACTGCATAACCGCGGCCTTTGCGGATACCTGCTATCTGCGGGTGGACAAATTTTAGGTGGTATAGTAAATTGTCCATCAAATGATTACACATCTATTTAGTAAAAGTTTTGGTAATTTTAAACATGACACGTTAAGTTCTTGAGCAAAGAGTTTTAGTGGTGGGAATTAACCATAAAACTCGTGAAAATTTCACCGTATCACTTGGTAGAATTCAAGCAGCTATCCCTTATAATAAGGGTGCTTCTGATCTCGCTGTTCTTCATTTAATAACAAAATTTCGATACTCATGGTATTGATGATAATAGACCAAGAAATTACGCACGTGGTGGGCGTAGTGATGCAAACACAGTATTTGTACAATAAAGTGTTGTGAGGGAGCCTGAAACATGAATTATACGACGTTTGCATTTAATTGTATATCACAAGGGGCACTTTGCGCAACATTTTGCATATACCCTCTTATAAAGTTCAACTCGTTCAAGGATTGAAGCCGCCCATTAAATTTTTTGTAGATCGTTTTTCAATTGGGTGTTTGAAATACTAAATGAAATTAACGCAACAAACTCATCTATGGTGTTGTAAACAAATTGAAAGAAAGTGACCGCGTGCTGCGACATGTGCTCAGACTGCATCATCGGCCCGCATTTTTTCCAAAATGAACAGGGGAACGCCGTAGTCGGGAATTATTTACGCTACCAAACCATGATAACCAATATTTTATGCCCCAATGTTAACACATCAAACGTTGTCGCACACCCACATAAAGAATTTAGTTATTTCATGAAAAATTTCCCGGTGGCGGAATTTATCGATTGTGTGATGTCAAGTGAGCGGCTTGTTATTGTGATTTTACCAGCTTATGGATATTATAGTTGGGCCTTAACAGTTTTAAAAAGTTTTGAAAAGTATTACTTTTTATACACCAAATAAGTAATTTCCATTAATTCCCGGCGAGCCTCTGAATATACGGCTCATAGGAAGGGAAAATATTATATAAAAATTCAAACATAAAACAACCTATCCTTGGAGTCGTACGTGTGCATTTTTAGTACTGAAAATTAACGCATTGACTGGAATTAATCACCGTAATCTTAACTTTCAAATTAAAGGGTGTAGATACCAATACCGATATCATTCGCATGTTTCGATCGTTATTATCTTTGCAGTAGATAATAGGTACGTAAAGGTTTGTTAACATCATATCATAAGTATGTTAATCTAATATGAAAAAATCATGAATAGGCTTGGCATAATGTGGCATGCCATGGCTGTGTGTTAAGTCTACTTAACAAGTATATTTCTCTATGTAACTGCAATAAGCAAATACATACTAACGCGACCAACGGGGTTGCTCCACACATCATACTTGTTAGTAGCGGAAGTAACGGCTTATTCACCTCTTTAATTCCTACGCGAGGACGCAATATAACATTAGCTTTATGTTGTTATTGAGGTTATTTCATCTTCAAAACCGTCTGTGAATTTATGCGTATACTGTATATAAAATACTATGGTGGTTTACACAATACCCGGTTTTATAATATACTTTTTATTATCGCTTTTTCATTAACTTTATCATTTCAATAAAATTTCAAGTTTAAATCCCTTTAAGTACACTCCTCGCAAAAATTATAAAAAATGATTTGAAATCAAGTTATTGATTCAATGTCTCACTTCGAAGAGCGCTACAAAAGAAAGCCTTTCTCAGTATTTTTAAAGTTCTCTTTGCCTATTTAGTGAGATAAAATGGTGCTCACTCGATTTTGCTTCAATTTCTCCCATGATAACAATGACAACAACAGTGATGATCTAATGTTTTGTTATTTTGTGTCTCTTTATTTTTATTCTTGTTTTTTTTTTTTTTAATTTAATTTAATTATTAATTTGTTTGTTTTGTTCAGCTTGTTTGTGTTGAAAAGCGTTTATGAACTGAACGCAAAAAGTAAAATACTCGTACTGATGACTTTAGCAAACACAAGTCTTGCGTGTTTATAAAAGGGCAGAGGCTTAAATTGGAAAACTTGTATTTTTAGAAAAAGCTTGTTTCTACGTTTTATTCTCCACAAGTTTAAAAGTATTCTTTAAAAAAACAAAATATTAAATGTGAAATCTATAAACCAAATGAATTTCAAAAAATCAAATTTTTTACTGTCATTCTAAATATGACTTTATTCACTGAGGAGACAAAAATAATAAATTGGGATCAATTTCTCCTTAAGTAGATAATTAGGTTACAACTAGGCTAGAAATGTTCTTTCTTTTTTTTTTTTTTTTTTTGAAAGATGTGAATGTTATTTGCTTTCAATATTTTATGTTTTTTTTTTTACTAAATAAAGAAGATCAAGGCATTCAGCTGCCATATGGCGGAAGTGTGGTATATATCTCCTAGCTAGAAACGAACTCCTGTACTCTAATAATAGGACTGCGTAGTTTGTCTACACACTAAAAGTGACAGCAATTACACCTTTTAAGTTTTTGTACTTCAGAGAAGCTTAGATGCAGTGTGATGCTGGATGAATTGCAGTTACCCTCTCCACTTACTGATCACTTAAATTAGGTACTCATAGAATGTACTGCATCAGAAGGAAAGATGAGGGAGGATATACAAGAAGGACGAGAAGACAAAAATGCAAAGTCACAGCAAGTGAACCAACAAAGAAGTTAAAGGGTACTTCAAATACTTCGATATAATTGGGGAGAATAGTGTTACGGATGTGTTTTGTTTAAGTTTTTAATGAAAATAATTAAGCATTAAAGTAAACTACTGGTGACAAACTGCGCAGAAATTTAATACAAGCAAACAACAACAATTTATTACGCTGTTCACTAACTGCGTAGTTTTCTAAGCAAACTTATCTACACGAGACAACAACAAATATCTTAAACAATAATACACACAGGCATACAGGCGTCTCTACATTGAATGGACAACATACAACAACAAAATGTGATACAAAGGGAGTAGAAGGTTCTTAATTTTTCTAAACTTCTAGTGGACAAATATAAAAGGGCAGCGTTTGAGTGGATAGTTAGTTAGTGTAAAAATAAACTTCATGAAGTAAAGACGTGCATCTTAAATAAATTGTTCTGTAGTGTCAACTTTGTATAGTTAAATTAAAAATAAACTTGTAATTAATTTAAAAACTCTAAAATCTGGTGTTATTTATTGTGCAATAAAGAACTCACAACAAAACGTTTATAAAAGGTATAACTGTAACAATAGTGTAGTCGTAATAAAAGTGCCAGGCTGCCGAAACATTAAGTTTACCCGTTCAAATAAAAGGTCACATAACAAAATCCATAAACCTGAAAATATGCCGAAAGGCATGCTTAAATAAAGCTAAAGAGGCACCTGGATATCACATAAAGGATGTCTATGCTGTAAAAAACTGTCTTAAAAATAAAAAATTCCTACTCGTGACACTACGACGAAAAAAAGAATTACAAACTAGAACAGTCGCCATCCAGAAGCCACTAGTCTAGTAAAAAAAAATCTTTTTGAGCAGTGCGACTATTTATGATGGACTGGAAATACTGGACTGGAAGTAGAACTTCTGGTTCCTTGCTAAGCAATGTAAGGCATTTGAAAAATAGATCATGTTATCGTACAACTTCAACTACTTTCTATAATATTAACAATTCAATTAATCGAAGCAGTGTTAAATATTATTTAGAATATTTACAATAAAATTAAATGCATTTCATTACAAATCCTATTTTATTTCGCTGTTCTAGATAAATTCTGTGACATGGGCGTGTGAAATGGGTCAGAAATTATAATTTGAAATGAGTCCCATTGAATAAGCTAAAGCATAGATGAAGAGTATTATTAACCATTATTAAGTCATTACGATGAAGAAGTCCTCGGGCAAAAGTATCAGCTGTGGTAAAAAGTAATTCAATTTTAATGTTAAAAGTACACGAAGTGAGATTCTAATATTTTCTTATCCATCTCATTTTCTAAATTTGGTATATGCTGCCATTGAAATAAAAAGTCTTTAAATGAGGCGTATTGCATATGAATAGCTGTGAAGGGGTCATTTGTTGATGTGTTGCAAATATCATCAGGGAATAAACATTCGTCAGCAGGAAACACAGACTTGTGCACACACATATATTTGCACACGTTGCCACACTTATTTTAATCATTTTCATTTCGCATTTTACTACTGCACTTTCAAACATTCTCCTCCAAACTACAGTGGAATATCGGTATAATGAAGGAAATATAGTGCTTGACTCACTCGTTAAACTAGACGATTCGTTATAACGGAATTTTATTGGATAATAAAAATTAAGCTCATTTAACAACTAAACAATTATGCAGCACATATCAGTTTTTTTCAAAAATCAATGGGAAATTATCTGTTATCTGTGTACGGTATCCAACGCACGTATTTTTGTTTAAGTCGATTTTCGTTGAAAGCACATCCATTTGTGGCGATGGGCCAGTGAATCGCACTACGTATTACAGGGAAAATTCGTTTTTTAACAGAATGGTTCGTATGAGGAATGAACTCACTCCAGAGATCCTTCCTGTCGCTTTCGACATAGGAAAATTCAAATCGAATGTCCACAAATACTACTCCCTCTTTCCTCTTTCCTCCTTCCCACAATCTAATTAACTAGTTGTGGTGCAACTCTTTGCATGAGTAGGGATCCATCCTCTGAGTGCTGGTCCGAGAGAGAAATAAAAATGTGGTTAATGAACTCTTTGGATTCGCGGAATCAATTTGATTTTGATCATATCACAAACTACAAGTTACAAACGTTTGTTTTATATCGACATTCTTTATTGTGCATAGCTCTGCCTCTACTGAAGGTACTGTGTGTTAAATTATCTCTTTTTTAAAGTTGATCTTGTCAACGTTATCATTATTCCAAATATTTGCATCCTATAAAACTAAAATTTTTGTATGTTCCATTTTTGTAGAAATACTGCGAACTAAATTTTCACGTTCTTTCCCGAGATATAACGAACATTACAATTCGTTATAATTTGAAATACATTTCAAAGCCATGAAGTAGCGACTTCATGGACAATGTTTTTCTTTTCAATATTCTGTTTCAGTACACACAGAGGCCAACCTAAAACATTCCTGCGCTTAAAAATAATCAATATACGAGTACATACAAGGATGTGTTTCTCAATAGCGTCAAATTAGGTTAGGTGCCCCTGTAGACTAGTAGGTAGCTTGTCAATATGGGAGAAAATATATAAGATTAGTGTAAGCGAATCAACCAGAATGAGAAAGAGTATAAACTGGTTTTGTATTGGTGAGATTTTTAGTCTCAGTACTTCATTTGTAGTGATTGTTTAATGATTGGTGTGATTATCACTACAACTTCAGTTGTGCTTGCGCCGTCTTGGTGGACGGACACTAATGCAGGTTATTACAGCCTCGATAGTAAAAGGTCACCAAGACATGCAAGTCGACTAAAGGTAGAGGGTTTCTACTGGTTTTTATAGCCATAGTTCCCAGACCAAGAAGTAGTAGTGAAGAGGGACACTACTGGTTATTACAGCCATAGGTCCTAGTCGTTGTGAGAACTAATACACTAACCATCACTCAATCAAACCATTTTTAAGAAAGAAACAACGGTGATCCAGTATCCTACCTCGAAGTTGAAAGCACGTCATACGGGTAGTTTGCGTCAGTCTAGTTCAGGTCTTTATGTGTCAAGTCCTGCACGTTTTGGTTGATTTTGTTCTACAAATTATGAAATATAAATACTCGTTTTAATAAAAATAAAGATATTATATAGGAAAGATTAAAATTAGATTAAATGGTACTACTGGACATGCCCTGAGGACTTCCCCAGCAAAATATGTTATAGCGCAACATTTTGCATAGGGATTTTCATCTTCACGCTTATACAGTTCAACTCATTCAAGAATTAAAGCAGACCGACCATTGTTTGCGTCGAACGTTTGTCAATTGAGTGTTTGAAAAATAAAACGTAAACAACACATTTTTTCAACAAAATAATCTTGACAAGGTTCATTTGCAATTAGGCGTTTATGTGAACAAGCAAAATTGTCTCGACAAACCAATACAGCCAAAGAAATTGACCGTACGGTGCGATATTTGGTCGGGCAGCATAATCACCTCGTATTTTAATGAAAAAAGTTGCCCCTGTAGGTTAGTAGGTAGTGTACTAGCTTGTCAGTAAGGGGGTTGTGGGTTCGATTCCCAACGGTTTTTTTCACTACAAAAACTGACTGTCGGTGGGGCTGCTCAGCGATGAAGGCATAGTCACTGGTTGCTGAGCTGTCTTATACGACAGTTAATTTCTGTAACTATCCTTCTACTTTCACCACCTGTTTCATCTCTTCTCTATCCCTTTCCTAAAGAATGTAGCACGGTACTTAACTAAATAGGCATTGTTACCTGAAGTGCTACTTCTCTTAAAAAAAATGCTTTTTCTTTAACATGAGGTAATTCAAGCGCAATTCAAGTTTGTTGTTCGTTGTGAAGGGCGAGCAAAATTGAGGTAAGGAGGTAAATTGGCTTAAAATACAACTTTAGTTTTATTGATATCAATGTAAAGTAAAAATATGGGAGCTAATAATGGAATATGATGTTGGGCAAATGTGCATCTCTCGTACGTCGGCAAACGTCCGATCTTTGTATAAAATTTTCAAGCACACTTTGCAACAAAGCTTCGCTTATCTCGTCAATACAACGACGAATTCCATCTTTCAGAGCGTCAGTTGTTTGTGGGTGGTTCAAGGTTTTTGAAATAGCTCCAGAGAAACCAAGTGGCGCTAATCAAAAAAACATAACGGCCTAATTAAAAGTGAGCAACATTACGAAAGATGATTTTGTTACAAAGAGTGTTGTTTTCGTTCAGTTTCACAAACAGACAATTCACAAACGTTCAAATCAAACAATGGTCGGCCGAATTTAATCCTTCAAGTAGTTGAACTTTATAAGCGCGAAGATAAAGATGCAAAGCCTTGCGCAAAGTTCCACTAACGTAGGCAAATTTTTGCGAAGTTCGACAAGTTGATGTCCCATGCTAATTCCCAACACTTTGCATCACTACGGTCTCAACGAGCATACTGTTTTAGTCTATTGCCAGCGACAATATCATGTGCTTCGAATTTAGTGATTAAATTACGCCCGCTAGAAAAAGTCTTATTGCGAGGAAAGCTGCTCGAATTTTACAAAATGTTGCAGTGACATTTTCACCAAGAGTGTAATATTCCCTGCTTAAAGTTTTCCAAATTTTTACTGAATAACTGTCTAAGGAGGAAAACTGACTCCTTCACATTTAATCATTTGACAGGCAATTTACTTCCTAATCTCAAAGTTGACCACCCTTTAGAAGATAGATAAAATTGCTTATTTGTTACATCGAGTTCTCGTTAAAGTGAGTGAGCATTATATCGAGCTTTTACTGTACATTTAATAAATGAAACTGTAACAACAGCAACAACAACACTAGAATAAAAAAAACAAATTAATTCTACAATTTACAATTATTGTCGTTGTTGTTCAGCGTACAATGAACTTGATTTTAGTTCAGTTTTTTTTATTACATTTGAAGTTTTTTTGTTTTCATATTTTCACTTCCCAGCAAGCAGCAAGCAGCAAGAAACAAGCACACGTTTAAAATATATGATGTTATTATCATTTGTTAACATTTAATATTATAAGTTTACAAGTCTTGGCTCGCACACACAATAAGTTGTATTTTCTTGCAGAAGCATATTTTAAGCTTAGACTGGGGGCAGGCAATAGTATTGAGCAATTCATATGCAGATTGTTGAGAATTTCAAGAACATGCAAGTTTGTGCAACCGTTTCCACATCCCTTTCTTTTCTGAAACTTACAATTGCGTTATGTGAACCGCTAGTCGCACTAAATTTAAATTGCACATGTGTTTGTAGGGTTCTTGATCATGTCGACTTTAATGTTGCTGTTATAGTTACAATGCAATGTTGTATGTGCGTGTGTGTGCTATTTTTTAGTTGTGGTTGAATGTTTTTAATTGTTTTTGGCTACTTTAATTAGGATTTAAAAAAAACTGTTTGTTTTTTGTATGCATATGACCGAAATAAAAAATAAAATTGTAACTCAATCTAAAACAAGTGTATTCTAGATGTTGTTGTTGTTTTTTTATTATGACCCCAGGGCACGGTCAATTAGCAAACTAAACAAAAATAAAACAAAATGCCAGAACTAAAACTGCCAGATTGATGTAGTATGATTGCAAAAATCATTTTCTAAGAATTATAATTTTCTTTAGATTTTTCATTTTTACATTTTTTACATAAAAACATTTATTCTCTTTAAGTGATATTCTTTGTTTATTTGTACTTCCACTAGAATAGTCATAGTCGTCGTCACATTTACTATAAAAAGCCAATTTCGAAAAATACTTTTGTATTTTATTTATGTAACGGGGCGTATGGACCTGTGCTTTAAAAAGGCGGCCAAATTTGAGGTTAGAAAGTAAATTATCTTTCAATTGATCAAATGTCAAGAGTTTAGCTGTCATCCTTTAACATTTAATTAGTAAAAAACTGGGTAATCTTAAGTATGGAACGTATGGAACGAACAAAGAAGTTTAATTGTAAACAATTTACTACCAAAATGGTGAAAATTTCATTTCAATCAACGCAATGTAGGTTGTACTACAATAGTCACTACAATAGTTCTTGTAACTACAATAGTAAGTGCTCTAACGAAATAAGGGAACTTGTTCCCAAAGCTCGCATGTTTTTGCATTTGGCTCCATTTTCGTTGAAAGCGCATCCATTTGTGGTCGATGGGCCAGTGAATCGCACTACGTATTAAAGGGACAATTCGTTTTTTTGAAGAACTGTCCGTATGTGGAATAAACTCCTTCCAGAGGTCTTTCCAGTCACTTTCAATGTAGGAAAGTTCAAATTGAATGTCAACAAACACTACTCCCTCCTTCCTCCTCCTCATAACCTAATTTCCTAGTTCTGGTACAATGCATTGCATAAGTCAGGAGTCATCCCTTGAGTGCTGGTCCCAGCGAAAGAAAAAACTCATTTTCAATTGCCCGATTATACTAATAAATAAATGGCAAATGGGCCTCATACAATCGACCAAAAATTATTGGAAAACCATTATTTAAAGTGACCATATGCTGCGGTTTGTGGTCAGGTGAAAATTCGAAAATTTTGTTTATTGCTACAATTCGGATCTGTGAACTTTGGTTTTATCAAGACGGCTCTACAAGCCATACAGCTAACCAAACAATACATATATTAACATACTTCATTATTAACTCCCACATTTCTAGTTTGTAAAGGGTCCGCAATCTAACGTTTTTTTTTCAACTAGTTCTTATTTCGTGAATAGTAACACTTACCTCATGTTTGATTTGACGGCTAATTATTTTGATCCTTCCGCTGAACGAATGTGGTTGTGTATACGCTTGAACTACGCTTCGCTAAGTGGGCCTGCGATCGACTTACAGAAGATGCCAATTTTAAAAACAAAAAAAATCATCTTTTCAGATGATGCTCATTAATCTTGGCGGGTATGTAAACAAGCAAAATTGTCGCATTTGGGGCACAGAAAAACCGCACGCATACATTGAAAAGCCGACGCACCCAAAACGAGTCACTATTTGGAGCTGATTTTGCTCTAGGGGCATAATTGGGCCATTTTTCAGGAGTAGCCATTACAGTCAATGGCGATCATTATCGGGTTATGTTGAACGAATTTTTGTTCACAAAAATTGAGGAGGAGGATATTGGCAACATTTGGTTTGAACAGGACGGCGCTATGTGCCACACAGCCGAAGCTGTGTAGTTTTTTTAAAGCATTTAAAACAAAAAAAAAGTTATTTGGCGGACCCTATATTAACATTAACAAAAGCAAAGTTTTTAAAAAGAAGTGCGTGTTTTAAGCCAAGTTACTTTCTAACCTCAAATTTGCCTGCCCAAGAAATATTTCCATACATTAATAAAAGTATAGAACTGTTTAGCATGCCATAATTGCTAGTAGTAATTCAGATAATAGTAATAATGACAAACGTTTTATCTTATAATTCTCATTTAGTTAATTTTGTATTAATAATACGAAGACAAGTTAGCATTTTAAGCATAGAAACAGAATTAAAAAAGCCATATAATTTTAATTTGCCAGCAAAGTAAAATGGCATACAAAAGTCGCTATCCATCTACCTTCAACTGCGTTACCGTACAACGCCACATATATTTTGTGATATGGTTAAATGCACATAATTTCAGCTACTGCATTTAAATAATACAAACAACAGTTGAAGAGTTTTGTTTATCTTTTCAAATTGCCTTGATGGCATTAGTGGAATCGATAAGATGTTGTTAGCCCAAGCATTAATCTAGAGAACTCATTTGCTGGAATCCGTTTTTTTTTGTTAGTGAAAAGCTGTGTGTTTGTGTAGCGAAAGAAACTTATTTTATGAACTTAATGCGAATTTAAATGTGCAAAGATAAATAGTTCGCGTATAATGTGTGTTTTTTTTTATTTGAATGCAGCATATGATATATACTTTTTGAAATATTATATGGGTAGTTCCATGAATATATCAACCGCACAAAAAAAAATATTTAATCCACACGAACTGTCCGAAATGAAATAAAAGCGAAAAGGCCTTGTATTAATTTATTTTTATAATATTTAAAAACAATTTTAATTCGCGTTTTTTCAACATTGCGAGTATATGTAACAACAACAATGAACTTGGTTCATCAAAAAGCAATACATATGACGATTAATAAGGAGTGATGAGAAGATGGCATTCGTTTTTGTATCATTTTTTTTTAGAGATTGAAATTAATTAAAGGAAGATTTAAAAAATAATAAATATTTTTTAACACATATTGCATAAATGGCCATCCACCATTAACTTTCTTGCACCAATTTTTGGAAGAAATTTTTGGTCGCAAATGCACTGAAGCAGTGCTGATTTTTGTTTAAAATGTGTGCAGAGTTATGTCTGAATAAAGGATATTGATTAAATTGAATTAGATCACAGGTTGCTTAGAATACATAAACATCTCCTTGGGTCTACATGCCACCCCTATAGCGTGCACATCAATTAAAACATATGTGTATGAAAAATTATTTTTGGGGTCTTCAACTTTATGGTGGGGTAATTTTTGGAACTAAATAAAGCCATTCAAAATTGGTTTGATCGAAAAATCAGCATCATTTTTCAAATACTTTCCATCACTGAGAGGGTCTTGTTTCCATGGATATTTCTAAACTTGTAAATTTGCTTTTGTTGAAATATTGACGGCAAATTTTAATTTAATTTAAAAGATTTGCTTAAAAATTCGATTAAAAATTAAAACAATTTTAACATTTCAAAATAAAAATGTTAAAAACGGAATAACTTAAGTTCACTTTTTGCTTAAGTTTAACTTAGAAGAACTTAAAGTACAAGCCAACATATTTTACATAGCGACATAGCTATGAATACCATAAATGTATTCTAAAAAATAAAAATAAAACCAAAAGCAAATACAAATACAGATAAAAGAAAATGTTGCCAAATGACTTCAAGGTAGTTGCATGAAAGAAAGACAAAGCAAAATATTATTTGCTTAAAATTTATATTCGTATTTTCTTGTTATAATTTTACTTTGGTTTTTGGGTTAATTTTCTGCCCCAAGAGCTTGGGCTTTTGGGATTGATATATACATAAACAAACATCTACATATAGTTTTGTGTTTTCTATTAAAATATTTAAACAAGACATTTTAACAAGATGGTTTCTTTTGCAACGAGATAACGAATGATTCAAACATGTAAAGGAAAAGTATTAGTGGGGTTCACATTAAGCGAATTTAAATCATTGCAAGAAGCAAATATGTTTCAAGAGAAAAATTCTAGAGCAACATGTGCCATCTAACAAACAAAACGGGCAACCTACAAATCTTTCTACTCATCTGATATATCGATCATATCATTCTAAATTGGCGCAGTATAACTCAACAGTAATAACACAGTTCAACACATAATTTTGGCACTCAATTCTGAATATCGCACGTGAAAGTAGCTTCAAAAATATTAAGCTTTGCGTTATTCGTTTTGTTAAGTTTGAATTTTCTTGCTCAAGGTGGATTTTTTATCACTTTTTCACTTCTTTATATTTCGTTAATCACATCACGGATTTTGAGTTTTAAGGCTGAAATCGATTCGTATAAACTCTGTCGCGAACATAGCACCACAAAAAATAATACAGTGGTGTTAAATTACACACTGGCTGGCCACTTAACTGCTGATTGTCGATCGAGTTATGCGATCGGGAAATTAGGTTTGCAATAAATTTATCGCTTCATTGGCACTGTCTTGAGTGGCACCGTCCTGCTGAAACCATATGTCAGTGATATCCACAGCACAATAAAAAAATATTTTTTTAAGGTTTCCTACACTAAGTTAGTCAATTTCCACTAATTTTGGGGTGATAAAAACGAAAATGACAATGAAAAATTTTTATTAGCTCTGGTTTTTGAGCTCTTAGTGTTTTGACAAATAAAAGAAGTTTGTACCACCAAATTTCAATTAAATCAATCCGATGCATTGCAAGATCGCTGTCGTTTAGCTTGCCTTTTATAAAACACTTCTGGAGCATCCAGACCAGCAGTAGTATCCAACAGCTCTAATATCTCTGTTCCATTAAGGCAATGTCTTGATGGAATCTTTCACCATGTTCGTCACTCACAGATCCACAGTTTTGTGGGAAGAAATTAAGATGAGAGTGAAGAAAATGAATTTTTAAGGACATGTTGCATCCAAGTTGGTGATAAGCTTGAAGAAGCTCTTTAACCAATGCTGTGAAATTGTCATCTCCCTTAATGGCTTTCCAGGCTTAAATTTCCTGTTTAAATCATGTCAAAAGCAGGATCATATACGATTACACGGATTTGACGCCCAATAAAGATGCCCTCCTTAACTTTTGCATCACTTAACCTGGGAAACTTTGCTCTCAAGTACTTAAAAGCTTGTCCTTCCTGGTCCATGGCTTTGTCAAAGTTTTTCATTAGTTCCAACTTAATATGTAATGGGGGAAGGAGAACATCCTAAGGATCTACAAGAGGCTCATCAACTACATTTTTCTCATTAAGGTTTAGGTCTCGTGTAGGCCAGTTCACTTTTTTATAGTGAGATTTTCTATCCCGACTGTCCCACAGACACAAAAAACATCAGTACATGGTGAACCCTAAGTGCATTCCTAGGAGTATAGCAATGACTTTCAGATCACCACAGATTTGCCACTTGTGTTGTTCATATTTAATTGATTGATTGATTGATTGATTGGAGAAGTGTTTTCATATTTAAATAAGTTTCCTTCGTGTGAACTGCATGACCTATAGGAATAGAAGGTAGCTGATTTCCATTATGCAAAAGTACAGCTTTTGAGCTTAGTTTTGAAGTCTCGATTCAGATGGAGTGTGATCCAAATTCAAGCAGTTCATCAAACCATTAACATCAGAACAAACTACGAGGTTTTCTTTCTTCTCAAAAAAAGGAAGCAAATTTTTTTGACGCTGTCTGTACTGAGATATTTTCACATCATGTTTTAGAAGATTCCACTGTTGTAGTCTTGACCCTTAAAGCTTAGCCTTTTCCTTAGACAAGCCAAGCTTGACTAATTCTGTGCGGATCACTAGACCTATCGCTTACTTCAAAATCAGGGTCATAAGATGCAGAAGGATGGGTTGCTCCTAGAAGGAGCACATATATATGTGTAGAACACAGTCTTTATCACCTTCCTCTAAAATTTCATAGTTTTTGGGTGGAGAAGGGACTGGCAAAGTGTCTGGGTGTGGTACAGGCCGAAGAGTAGATGGGAGATTAGGGTATTTAACCGTTCCTCTTTTCTTCATAGATAAACCATGCTTAATGGGAGGAGTTAAACAGAAATAACAGTCGTCTGTATGATTGGTATAGGTACTGCAAAAGCCATTGCCCGGTTTTTATTTTTTAGCCACTCTCGCAATATGACGGAACAAGAATTGCAACATATATGAGGAGTCCATGATTTATCTTGGTGCCCAACTTTCACACCAAAATAATGTTCATGGGCAGTCTTAACGATAGGTGTCATTTTACGTTTCTGAGCCAAAAATGTTATTTCACCACATATATAGCAAAAGCTATCGACGGAATTCGCACACTTTCGAGGCATTTCAGATCAGCAGTTAAATTAATTTTAAAATCAACTTCACACAATAATTTCAATAGCAACCAGGCGCGTACAGCTGACAAACTCACATAGGTTATGTTTACTACTTATGAACAGCTGCAGAGAGGGAAATTATGTAAACAAACAACTGTTGGTGATGAAATATTTCATTTGTTTAAAACTCAATATATACATTTATATAATATAATATAATGATACTATAGTTTGAAAACAAGATTTAATATATAATTTTTATGGTCATTTTTGGTTTCAACACGTGGATATACATTAAAATCAGCTAATTTCAATCCCGAAACAAAAACTTTGTTGTTCAGTGTAATAGGCCAAAATTGAATTATTAGCATCTCGCAATAGCCTTATTTTCAACAAAACAATGCAAAAAACGGCCCAATCACACCTCCAGACCACACAGCGCACCATACAGAGAGACGTTGAGCATGCCTTATTGCGGCAATTTCATTTGCTGACATACCCTGACAAGTGAAAATGGGCTTCGTTTGCAGAAATGACTTTTTTTAGAAAAATCAGCCGATTGTTTCTAAATGAATTGAGCGAATCTATGGCGTTGTGAATAGTCGGTCGGCTTCAATTCCTACACCAGTTGAACCTTGTAAGATTTCAAAGTCAAATTCTCGTGCAAAATTCGTAATGTAATGTTTTTGGATAACCCCAGTTGTTGAGAACGTCGAGGAATACACAACTTTACATCTGCTGCAATACTGTGTCTCATACGGCTGCGATGTTTTCAGCTGAACAACCCTGTCAAATACGTGTTGTTGTGCGCCCATTTTATATCGAGCTTGTCGACTCAAATTGAACGACCAAATTCTTAAAAGCAATTTCAGAATGACTATTATGTTGTACGAAAATATCACGAATTTTTCGAAATATAACAGAATCACCATTTTCTTAGTGGTTTTTAATTATTTTAATGTGATTTTCGTGCAAAATTAAATTCAATTTCAAAAACCACATGTTTCCACCACTGTAAACAATTTAAAGAGAAGTTATGTAGTAGACGTTAAGTAGTAACGGTTTGTTATGTTTATTATTGAACAGGAAGTTATGAGTGCAAGTCCCAAAAGAGCTTCTGGATATAAAGAAATTTACTGCTTGTTGTATAGCGAGCTTTGTATGAGCCATGAAGATCGGCTTTGTCATTTATAATGCTTTTATCATTTATAATAAGTTTATAAATGATGCGCTTAAACAATCAATTTAACGCAAAATTTTTGGTTAACGACGAGGCTTATTTTTGCTTTCAGAAGTTTATTAATAAAGATATTTGACACTTAGGCTGGTGGCATAACTTTATTAAATAAAAATGAGGGCAAAGTTGGCATTACGGTCAATGCAAATGTTTTTCGCACAATGATCTACAACAGAGCTAGAACTATTATTGGCATTTAAAAGACTTCGTTTTAAAAAAAAAATTCAGCACCACTTACTTTATCTGGTGGTCAATTAAACTTTTATTTTTCTCTTTTTTTCCTTTTTAATAAAACTGAATGCCCCTAATAATATTTTTTAAAACTTTGTTGTATGTTAATAAATGTGGCCTGGACTGTGTGCTGAAATTATTTTTAACAATCAGTCGTGTTAAAATTATAACAATGTCTATAATTGCAAATTGTAAATTTCTTTGCTTTAAATCTCTCAATTAAATTGTTAAATTATTAAAATTGACATTTAGTTTTGAATGGTTGTGGAAACTTTCAATTTAAAATTATTTTGTTGGCAATTCAGATAATATTTTTTTCACTTAAGAAAATGAATAACAACAAAAAATAAAAAAAAAAAATAAAAAACAAATACATATAAAAGAAAAGCAAATAATAATAAAAATTATAATGACTACAAGTCTCATTACTCAATGGCGTAATTTGATGTTAAACAGAGATCATCAATATTTCATTTCATGCAACAGCCACAGATTAGTCTATATACGAGACGACCGATGACTATTTTTACAAGCTTCCAGTAGTCAGAAAGTTTTTTTCTTTCCATTTTTGTTTTTATTGAAATATAAAGTTGTGTTTCTTTTTGCTCCTTCTATGAGCGAGCACCAACCAGTAAAAGTTAAACCACAATTTGCTTAGAGAGTTAACAATCTCATACTTTACAATAAGTAGAGTATCAATTGAAATTTTAGAATTTCGTTTTGGTAACTGATACACGTTGAGTTTTCACCGAGTTTAAAGTCAGGCCAACCAAGTCATCAAACCTCTACCACCAACAACCAACTGACAGACAACACAGTTGGCGCTGTGCAGCAGGAGAAAAGAAAAATCATGTTAAAGATAATAATTTAAAACAATGGCAGTTATTATCATAAAAGTGAAGTTATTTTTAAATGCTTTAAAAATGGCTAAAATGTAGTTCCTTAATCAAATAATTTCTATTCGAAAAAAATATCTTTATATATATTTTTTTTTTTTTGAATATTCGGTTGGCATCCCAAAAGTTTCACCACAAAACCCAATATTTAAAACCCAAGAAAGAAATTATTTCACATTATAGTAATCAGTATTTCAGCCGATAATTTGATCAAGGTTTTTTATGTAAATTTATAACGGAATATGATGTCGGGCAAATGTACTCATCTAGCACGTCGGCAAACATCCGATCTTTTCACAAAATGTAGTAGAGGATTTCATCTTTCAGAACGTCAGTTTTTTGTGGGCTGTTTTACCTAACTGTGTGATTAGATTTACATCTGCGCCTGACTATGTAGTCTTAATCAGATGGTGGTCAAAGCACTGCTTAATTTGGGACATCATGCTCGTCCTAGGAAGCCGAAGCCTAATTCTAGCAACAGGTCTTTCCTAGTTGCAACTTTAATGATTCCAGAGCAGTGCTGCAAATCATCACTCCTTGCTAAAGAGTTGGAGACTATCCAACTCCTGTCCAGAACACTTGTCTAGTATGCTCACTGGATCTGGGAACATTTCACCAGGTAGGTGTTATTAAAGGTGAAACGAACCCGGCCACCATTAAAACTGACCTGTCTGTTATGGGGTCGCAAAACCACAACCACCATGATACTCCCATATAGGGGCCAACCTCAATAATCAGCCAGAGAACAGTTAAATGTCTAAGGAGACAAATAACGGAACTCTGGGGTTTACTGATATCCGTGGAAATAAAGTGGAGTTTCCAGTTGTACCCCTGCTGACTCCCCCCGGAGGCACATGATAGTCTTTTTGGAACCTACTATTCCATTTAGACTGGTGTCTTGCGGGGTAAAAGGGAGCCCAGGCCCCTCAAAGGTTAGTAGGAGTTACCTGGACAATCCACATATTTCCACGGGAATCAGTTGCCTCAGAGTACACTATTTGTTCTCTTTAGACAATGATGTGCTCTGACTGGTTATTGAGGTTGGCCCCTATATGGGAGTATCGTGGTGGTTGTGGTTTCGGACCCTCGTGAGAGTTTGTGGGTCGGATCATTCAAATTAACACAATGAATGGTTCAGGTTCAGTGAGTATGAATGCTGTCGTGTTCTTGATAAAAAAAGAGCTTCATGCGTTCTGGACCAGGAGTTGGAAAGTCTCCAAATCTTCAGCAAGGAGTGAAGGCTGCGGCCTACTTCGGGCTTTCGAAATTGCTACTAGAAGTGACCGGAGAATATACGTATTCGATGGCCTTCTAGGGCGTGGTTGATGTCCAATCAACCAAGTGGTTTGACCACCATCTGATTATGACTATATAGTCGGTGCAGATGTAAATCAAATCACGCACTGTACCCCTGCTGACTTCAGGGGACTGGGCTCCCTTTTCTCCCCAGTTGCACAGGTCTACGTAGTTGCTCTCCATAAAGACTATGTGCCCCCGGGGGGTGGCTGTTTCATCTAAGCATGAAGATGAAGATCTTTATGCAAAGTGATAACCAATTCTTGCGAACGTCGACGAGTTGATGTTCCAGGCTCATTCTCAACATTTTGCTATACAGCGGCTAGGCTTGCACAACTGCGACTATTACGAGCGTTTTGTTTTGGTCTATTGTTAGCAACAATTTAACGATTTAATTACGCACAGCGGTTTCAGAAGGAGCGTGATTACGAGGAAAAACTGCAATGACATTTTCACCATTTTCACAATTAAAATCTTTCGCTCAGGAATGTGACGTTAAAATTTTCCAACTTTTTACTTAATAAGTGTCAAAGGATTAGAACTAAAAGGATTAATCATTTGGCAGGCAATTTACTTTCTAATTTCAAGTTTGTCTATTTGTTACATCGCATTTTGGTGAAGGGTATCGAGTTTGCCCTGTACATTTAATTAATGAAATGGTAGCAACAACAACGACAGCACTAGAATAAAAAGTAACTTGTTTCCACAATTTACATTTATTATTGCTATTTCCAGTCCTATCTGGCTGGTTTGAAGTCAAAGCAGAACGCTTTCGATGCGAATGCATCATTCTCAAGCCACGTTGTGGTTTGTACTGCTGAGTCAGTGTTGGCGTTCAGACAGTTCTGTTGTTAAGTATTTATCGTCGTTGATCACCGTACAATGAACTTGGATTTTTATTTTAACTCACCCATTATATTGATTTTGCACATAAAATTGTAGTGTGGCAAAGCTAAATTTAAATTGAAAGCGTACTTTATTGACGGAATTATCCATCAGATTTAAGAAATATAGGTAATCCAAACAACAATACCGGAAAATTCTTAAAGAAGGGTGATGTTTACTTTGCTTTATGGGCCTGCAAATTTTTTATTCATATTTTATCGATAACGGTCAGGGATAGTAAAAGATATAGAGATTTCTGATATCGAAATTTTTCGCAATTACACTGTCCGGCCTTAATCTGGTTCCAAAGTAACAATATCCCATTCTATTTGGACAATATGTCAACTCAATAACTTGGAGGAAATTATATTGGCCAGCCGTTCACACTATAATTGAGATGTTTAAGGCTGACGTTTATCTACTTTTTTTACCTTAAAAATGATTTTTTGTAGCGAAAACAGCCATTTTAGTTGGGAATCAAACCCAAACCCCAGACTGATTAGCTAAGTACACTACCTACTGGCCTACAGGGGCAAAAACGCACTTAGCACATCCCAAATTTAAATTAAATTCAGAGTTGTATTTGGAATTTATGTGTTTAAATCTAAAACATCTCATTTAGATGTTTAACAAAACACGTCAATGTATTGTAAAACATTTCAAAATCGACGTGTTTACTGCTTATACTAAGTTCACACTTGTGTTTTTGAACGGGTTTAAGCAAAATGTTTTAAAATTTAAACACAGCCGTTTACACTATAATTGAGATGTTTAAGGCTGACGTTTTATCTACTTTTTTTACCTTAAAAATGATTTTTTGTAGCGAAAACAGCCATTTTAGTTGGGAATCAAACCCAAACCCCAGACAAATTATCTAATTACACTACCTACTAGCATAAAGGAGCAAAAACGCACTTAGCACATTCCAAAACTAAATGAAATTCAGAGTTGTATTTGGAATTTACGTGTTTAACGACGTGTTTAAATCAAAAACAACTCATTTGAGATGTTTAACAAACACGTCAATGTATGGTAAAACATCCCAAAATCGACGTGTTTAATGCTTAAACACGATTTAGATGTTAAGCACGCTAGGTGTGAACATAGTATTATTGTCTTTTCATTTCTCTTTTTATGAAAAACAAACAAAAAAATTATTCAACCTTTTCCAGCTTCGTACCCACAGTGCAATCTATTCACAGCCATCGTTATTTGTTTTCATCGGTTGCATCCGCTTTCATATTTCTTTGCGTGTTGTGTTGTGTTGTGTTATGTTGTGTTTAATGTCTAAAACAATTTTTTCTTTCTTTCTTGTTTCTATTTAAGTAAAATGAGTCTATTTTGGTCAAAGACCATCATCATCATCATCATTCTCTCACTCATTCATTGATAAATTGTTAGTTAAATAAATAGATGAGGTTACGATTATCTTCAGTCAATTTTCATAAAAATTTTTTTTTATTGTTTGATTTTTAATTTAGCATCCAATATTAACTTTGCATGCAATTTAAGTTTTCTTATTGCTTTAATTTCTTTCTCTGCGTGATATTAATAAATAATTAAATTCCGAATATGACTTTTAGCTGTCATGAGGGGGGGTTCCTTAATCAATTTTCTTGTTGCGGTTTTATATCGATGGCGTCTTAGTAATTTTATTGTAGTTAGAACGGATGTAACTACGCAGACCTGAATAGCTTTATTTAACACGTTTTAATTAGGCTCTTCTCATTTCATTTTTCTCAAATTATACCTTCTTGTTGGTGTGTCTGTCCATTTGTCTGTTTTGTCTCGCTTAATCTTTAGCTGGTTTTCTTGTTTTTATTACAATAATAATTCAGGCTTGATTTTATATCTTTTAACAGGCCTACCGCAAGTTTTACATTGAAATGCAGTTTAAATTGTGTTTGTTTGACCTACTTGCAGAATATAGTGTCTAAATGGCATCTATTGAAAAGCAATCAAAAAAATGGGGAATACAAATATTGAAATATTTGAAGTACGTAATTAAATGGAAAATAAAATTTCGATTACCTCCCATTAAGTATTTGAAAGGAGATGTGAAACTTATATGTCAAATAACTAAATAATCGAAGAATATGTTTGCGTATGTAAAATGAGAAGAGTCAATATCAATAATTGTAAAAAGATCTTCCTTTAGTTAGGTTTCTTAAAAAAAGCCTGCATTTTTTATTTCTTTTCATTTTAAAAGGATCAACGTTTAAGAATAGCCGCTACTAATGCAGCAGTTTGTTGTAGTGAGAAGACAGATACAGAAACGGGTGCTTCTGATTATTCTATTTAAATTTGTGCAACTTCAAAGTGACAGGAAAAACTTTTGCAGGGAGTTTCGCTGATGGACTGTTTATTTAAAGGACGAAACTTCTCTGTAATGCGTAGTACGATTCACTGTAGTCAATTGAACACACTACTACACTACTACAATTGTCGCTGGCTACCAATGTCGCCGTGTAGTCAGCTACTTAATAATTTTGAAAGCAGCAGCTACATTACAAGCAGCTGTTTTGTAATTTTCAAGGTTTTGCTAATAATAAAATTGTTTTGCGTTTGTAATTGTATTAGAAAAATGTATTAAGAATTTTGTGCAAACTATTGCAAACTGAAGATGGTGGGCACCGACCAGTGAATATAAATCAAACCGAAGAAGGTTTTTCCTCAAACATGTGTGCGGCAGATAAAAGAAAAGTATGAAAAATATTTTTTTTTAAAGCGACTCGTATGTCTATACCCAACTTTAATTTATTGGTCAGTCTTTTAAAAGAGAAAATGCAACCATTTTCAACAGAAGACAGAAGAAGATGTCGAAACGCCTTTGGCGGTAATAATAATGTAAATACGCTTTCAAGTCGTTAAATACTTGCGTTTTCAGTTACTACTTGGCGCAAGGCTGCAATATTCAAGTTCTTGCTTGGGAATGTCCACAGTTCGTAAAATTATTTACGATACATGCGAAGCAATTTGGTATGAACTACATGGCGGTTATTTGTCACCTCCGAACGTAAATGAATTTGTGAGCATATCTGACGAGTTCTATGTGAAGAAAGAACTGTCAAATTGTTTAGTAGCCATTGATGGCAAACATATCCGTATCCAGTTTGCCCAAGAAAAAGAGGTTCTTCGTACTATAATTAAAAAAGGACGTACAAAATATTTCTAATCCGTGCTTTGCTATAAATATTTTGTTATGTTGTGAACATTGTTTTTGTGTTGTAGTCAAAAGAAATAGAAATTAGTGTGGTTTTACACACATCAACTTTTGTTGCTCAACTTTTGTTGTTTTCATCAGAAAGAAAGAGGGAGGGATATAAAGCCTTCTCTTTTTTTCTAATGAAAACAACAAAAGTTGAGCAACAAAAGTTGATGTGTGTAAAACCCCACTAGTTAAATTTGATTACAGCGACAAAAGCAGCCCAGACAACAACCTGCCATGCTGTCGTCAAAATAATCAGTCTCATGTAGAAGTGTGTATGTATTTTATTTTTGACATATTGTAGCCCGTAGCTTGCTGGCGTCTATTTGATTATAGCCTAATAAAGATTAGATAGACAGTGAGAAGGCCAGGTGAAGTGAAGTTAAACTTTAACCTTTTCCTCTGAAAATGATTCTTTTGCGATGTGAAAAATATTCGTACGAATTCATGTCGTAAGAATATGAATGGCATATGCTATTGTCATTTGCGTGAGAATAGTTAAGGTTGTGAAGATCAACATTACCTATTGCTGGCAATTGTTTTCGCTTATGATTTCTTAATTACTGTCCGCTTTTATTTTGCGTTTTTTCGCCAGATATTTTTGGTCGTCTTTCAGTTTACTGTATTGTCGGTCATATGCCAGTGTATTTTTTTCTTTTTAAAGAGAAGTAGCACTTCAGGCAACAATGTCTATTTAGTCAAGTACCGTGCTACATTCTTTAGGAAAGGGATAGAGAATAGATGAAACAGGTGGTGAAAGTAGAAGGATAGTCGGAAATTAACTGCCGTATAAAGACAGCAACAGCGACCAGTGACTATGCCCTCATCGCTGACAAGCTCCACCGACAGACCACAAGGTCTTCGTTGGGAATCGAACCCATAACCCCCATACTGACAAGCTAGTACACTAGTACTGTTTCGTCAAAGGTTACGAACGGCTTAAAAATTCGTCTATATGGCATGAATCCATCACAACATACCGTAGACCAAACAATAGCACTAAATAGCATGAAATTCAATTCTTTCCATTTTCTTTTCAAAACGCACAGTAGTCTGCTATCACCGATTGTCAAACAAAAACTAGATAACGCAGTTTATTGAAATCTAGACAGGAGTCAACAGGCAGTTGCCACTTTCATCACTTTTTAAATTTGCCTATCTTATGAAACAGCAAACTTTTTTAATGTTATCGGCTTCTACTTCTACTTCAATATGTGCTGGTTGCAGCGGCTAGGCCAATTGCAATAACCTTTCCAGACCACCTTGGATATTAATATTTTTGTAAAACTTTAATTTTTTTTCATGGGGAGTACGCAAGTCTTGGTAATCAGCTTAACATTGTAGCTTTTGGGGGGTAAAAGGCGGCACCAGTCACCTAGGCTAGGTCAATGGCCCTGTTACAGTTTTTGGTGAAATCATTCGTGGACTGACAAGGTGGCTGTTATTTGAACTCGAGTCCCCTTTTACCTATCCGATGTGCTGTTGCATTCTCAACAGAATGTCGCAATTGCGACAGGAATTTAGATAGTCACCGGCTCTCAAACAAGGAGTGGGGGCATGCACGTATCTCCTTTATGTGCTTTGAAATTGCCACCCGGGGTTGTTATATACTCCGGAGACGTTGGCCACGCAACCAGGTACTCCCGTTAATCTGTACCACTTTCTGTAAGGCCTTTAACCCTGCATAGATAAGTTACGTCTATCAGACGTATGCCTTTTTAATTTTGTACTCCATCTCTGTGGTTTGTAGTGAGAGAAAATGTATATGCTCAGTATTCCCAGTTGATCTGAGTGGCTCTCTAATGATTATCAAAGAGAAAATTCAGTAAATAAATGATCTTAAGAACTCCTAAGCCAATTTTTATTTTTTCAACTCCTTAAAAGGATGTTAGAAACCATATGTCTTTCAGACATTACGTTATCTTTACCGTATTAAAGGGTTAAAAACAGGTGTAAAACGTTAGGTTGCTGTCAAGTAAACGTGTTACGAATAATTTCTGTTTTTATTATAAAAATATGATTCAAAAGCATTCCTGCAATAACTGCATTTTTTTGTTATAATAGAAGCAGCACTCACGGACTGAATCGTACTAGATTGAGGCATTATGCGAGGACTAGAAAATTAGGTTGCGAGAGGAATAGAGGCAGCAGTGTGTTGTTGGCGTATTGTTTTGTACAATACTTTATAAATTTCTTGTTTGAATTTTATAATTGAATAGTGTATGAACTCTGCAACGTTTGGTCATACTTTGTGTTTCAAAGAAATTTGAAACGTGTATAAAGCGTTGGCTGCATAGGAACTTTTTAGGCAAATATTTCAACAATAATCCCTCAATAATGGTGGCTATAAATTTCGAACACACGATATTCGATCAATTACAAATTTCATGCCGCAGCTAAGATGGATTTAAAATACTTGCAAATATATAATGTCGATGAAACCGCATTATACATATGTATGCACTTGCCTGTTAAAAATAATATATCCCGAGATTTAAAAGTCAAAATTAACGTTTTATAATCTTTTTCAGGACATACTCGGATGGCTCACACAATTTGGTGCTATTGGAAAAGCCAAAAAAAACTAAAGAGCATGAAAAAGCTTAATAACCGGAGTAGCGATGACGAAAAATCAGCAGCGAATTATTGACTTCACATGAGTCACTTTACTTTTCTTTAAAATTCTTTTATTTTTAAATATTTTACATCGTATCGAGTTTTAGTTAACAAAAATTAAAAATTTTTTAATTTGAAAATTAACTTTACTTACCCTATCACATAACTGCTCATCATTACGTTTGCGTCTGATGGGACCACGCAATATACGGCCATCTGTAGAATCCATTTTTTTTCTTCGAAATAATCTTATAATCGGTTTGTAAGACAGCAAGTACAACAGGAACAAATTTTATAACTCATAAATAGCCTCGTTAATGGCGACCCAAATTAAAGCTTCCAAAACCAAATTTCCATAAAACAGCAAAAACTTAAACCTTAACAGCGTTTTTTATTTAAAGGTTTGTGTCAGTGCTGCACGATCAACTGGAATGTAAAAACGCTGTATGCAAAACGATGGCTCATGTCTATGCTAGAGATTATCGTTTAGTACGATGTTATTCGGCCGGTTGTTGAATTTAATAGATTTGCTATAACTACACTTTAATCCATAGAATAGTGCCTCTACTAAACAGCATCACTGTTTACGTGGAATGTTAATACTAAATGGATGGTAACGATTTCGTCTATGTTTTTTGTTTTGTCGATGAATTAGACAAGGTGGATGATATGTTTTAAATATATTATTTTCGTTTTATTTTTAAGTCAAGATTTCGGTTAAAATTGCTTATTTTAAAAGGTTTTTATTAGTTCAATTCAAAGCTAGATTTCGTTGTATTATTAGTATCTCGTTACTGGCGTTAATTTCTTATTCTTAGTTATATTGGCAGTTTATCTCAGGGTCGTTAAAAAATTAAGTTGTTGATGTCGATGTAAAAGGATTTTGTTGTTTCCTGATGAAAAATGTTGATACGAATTCGATTTTTTTGTCGTAAGAATCTGCAAGAGATAAAAAGGTAGAACTAGTTAATGATTTGGTTATTGTGTTTTTTTTACTATTTTCCAGGACCTTAATTTCGGTTCATGATTTATACATATTGCCACTTATGAGCAAAGCTAAAAGCCAAAAGATATGGAGCAAAAATTTGTGGGGCTTAGGTGAAATTGGTTACTGGCTTTATGCCAGTCCTAAAGTGCATAACGAAATCTAGCGGCTTCTATTTCTTTTCATCAGCGTAACAGACGCAACTGGCCTCAGAGTATAAGTGGGTTTAGTTTAAGACTTAAGATTTAAAAAGCAAGCAAGACCAGTTCCCAATTAATGCTTTCAAGAGACCAGAATCAACAAGAGTTAAAACTATAAAAGGAAAGTCTTAACCAATGACCTTAAAAGAGGCCTGAAGGTTATATAAAAGTTAGGTGCCCCTGCAGGCTAGTAGGTAGTGCAGTAGCTTACAAGACTGGGGGTTGTGGGTTCGATTCCCAACAAAGACCTTGGTTTTTGTCACTACAAATAACAATTGACTGTCGGTGTGGCTGCTCAGTGATGAAGGCATAGTCACTGGCCATTGTGCTGTCTTATACCGACAGTTCATTTCCGTAACTATCCTTCTACTTTCACCACCTATCTCATCTCTTCTCTATCGCTTTCCTACAGAATGTAGCACGGTACTTGACTAAATAGGCATTGTTCCCTGAAGTGCTACTTCTCTTCAAAAAAATAAAAAGTTACACAGTTTTCATTAAAACTACGTCGTAAAATTAACTAAAGTTAGATTATAAAAAGTTGTGTGGCAATATCCGGCTATTTCACTATATTAATCAAACAACTAACGATAAGATACTCGTATAATCTTACCGAAAATATCGCTGGTGTGGGTTAGATTTAACAGCATTTTTTTGCGACAAGCAATTTCAGGTTTCTTAGGCATCAAAATTATATAATATCGAGGTAGGGAAAGGAACGTAATGACGTATGTCGTGGATGGCTCTCGTACGGCAGCAGACATGCAAATCATGGAAACTTTTACATATCAACTGTTCAAAGACTAACTGCCCGGAGCACGCAGACCTGGTGAACCCCTCCTCACTATTATAAGTAGCTTGTGAAGATAAAATTCGGCACCAGTCGGCTAGGCTAGCAGGAGCGTAAAACTGAATGAATTGACCCATTAAAGTCCGACCTGTGGCTAACCAACTAATACCAATGGAACCAGTAATCCTGTACCGGTTACTGGTGAGGCCTTCAAGTAGTAACGTGGTGGCTGTGGTTTAAACCAAAACCGCGGGAAGATGTTGGATTTTCCTATTCGATGTGCTGCTGCATTCTCAATAGATTCTCGCTTTTTTTTGCCGAACAAAAAATGTTACATAGGCTCCGGCTTTCCAGGACTGAGGGCACGGCCCTACTTGCTGCGATTCTGAAATTTCCAGGCATTGGTAGACGCTTTAACCTTCACCACCTTCAGTGGCACAATCGCCAGACGGCCTAATCATCGAGATCCTCAGTTCGGACGCAGGAAACTATTGCTGCTGTAGCTGCTGTCATACAATCCGATTCTGGAGTTTCGGTAAGGAGCTTATCAGCTCAAATGGATGTCAGCAGACAGTCACTACAGACAATTTTGCACCAAGATTTAAACTTATTTCCATATAAGATTCACTTAACAAACAAACTGAACCTAAGAGACTTCCCGATTCACTTGGAATTTTGTGAGAAGATCATTCAAATGGCGTCAGAATGAAAACGTGTTGAACTGCATTTTTAAAATTGACGAGGCTCATTTTGATTTAAACGGCAATGTTAACAAACAAAATTTTCGAATATGGAGTAATTATAACCCACAGATACTTCATCAGATAGAATTACATCCACTTCTTGTTGTAGTGTGCAGTTTCTTCAAGGTTCATTGTGGTGGCTTACTTTTTCGAAGAAAACGGTCTTACTGTTACGGTCAATGGAGAGCGTTACTTAAAGATGTTGAAAGAATTCTTCTTTCCAGAATTACGCCGAAAAAGAATCCCTTTAACTGTTTTTGGTTTCAACAAGATCGAGCAACTTGCCCGCAATTTCGTGATAAGATTTACATCTGCACCTGGCTGTAAGCCTTAATCAGATGGTGGTCAAACCACTGGGAATGAAAAGCAACGTCATTAACGCCCTAGGAAGCCGAGTACTAGTTCTAGCAGCGGGTCTTTCCTAGTTGAAATTTTTAGCGGTTCTAAAGAGACTATCCAACTCCTGGTCCAGAACAGATGACTAGCATGCTCACTGGATCCGGATCATTCACCCGTTGGTGCTATTAAAAGCGAGCTGATGCTGACCCACATAATCAGTTAATGCTTGGGGCCGCAAAACCACAAATACCACGATACTCCCGAAGGGCCAACCTCAATAATGAGTCAGAGAACAGTTAAAAGACTAAAGAGATAATTAGCGGAACTCTGGGGCTTACTGATTCCCGTGGAAATAACGTGGAGCTTCCAGTTGACTCCCTGCTTGCCTTCAGGGGACTGGGCTCCCTTATACTCCCAGCAGCACAGGTCTAGATAGTCAGGTATTCTATAAAGACTGATAAATGTGCCCCCGGGGGGAGTCACGTCTGCTATGAGCCTGCAACAAAAATTCCCCAACAAACTGATTTCAAGAAACTCCACATACTGTTGGCCTCCAAAGTCTCCTGACCTCACTGCCGATTAACCATTCCCTCTATAACCGCCATTTTAATTTTTTAGCTAGCTATAAAGAAATGAAAGCAAGTACACCCATAATCACTAAGCTAGAATGCGCAGTATCAGGCCAACGATAGCCACACATAGCTTTGCAATCATTTGAAAAATATTTATATAATGAAAGGTTTATAAATTACCTTAGAGCAAAAAAGAAATTTTTCAAAGCTTTAATAAAAAGAATGGATATGATTAGGGAACATTTTATAGTTAATCCCAAATTATTCACTACACCCAAATAGTTGTTTACAATTCATTTCTGGTTTTCGTACCAATGTACCATTTAAAGGTTAAAAACGTTATCACTCTGTGTAGCACTGATTGACGTTTGCTATTGAATTAGTTGTTTCAAACACCCTCTGTTAACGCAACTGACAAATTTAAATATTAATTATGAGCGGATGTAATAGAAAATTACAATATAAACTTTTTAAATAAAAAATTAATTAAACAAAGTGCAATAAAATAATATGCGATAATAAATTTCCTAACATGGTAACGCAGATCCAATACGACTGTAAAACAATTGTATAAAAATCACAAAGTTTGGCTTTTCTACATCTTTTTCTACAGTAACAAATACGAATTCTTGTTAACAGAGAAAGATAAAATGTTTAAGAAGAAAAAGAATAAAAATAGAAATTGCTAAACAAATAATTGTTTTAGTATTTGAGCATAATGAATGTAATTGAATGGCATTGAATAATTATGTTGTATTTGAATAAGTTTTCAAGATAAAACTTTATATTTATTTTTTTTTTTTTAGATTTACAAAATCGCAAAAAAAACTTCCAAGAAGTAGAAAGTGAACACATAACAGTTATTTGCCCTAAAACTTGAGTCCGACTTGATAATTGAATACACTGACAGCCTGTATAGTAAGAGCTTTTAATAATGATAGAATAAGGCGTGTTCTAGAGTGAACTTGAACTTTAAATTATAATAAAACCAATCAAAATATTTTTAATATTGAGGAACATGATGATATTAGGAATTTTATGCTACTAAAATTTTGGCTCTATAGACGCAGCGAACGAAACGCATTGAGATTAAAAAGATTCAAAGATTCTGATCGATATCTAATTAACATACTCTTTGGTATGGGTAACTGACTAATTTTTTTTCCAAAGAAAATAATCTAAGGACCTTCCGTCGTACGATCTTGGTGGACAATTAACAGATTAACAGGATCATAGCATTAAAATAATCTTTCATTAAACGTTTGTTTAGGTAAATTTTTAACAAGATCAATGGCAGAGAATAAGTTAGTAAATTACCTCTTGCTTACCGCTTCTTTTTAGAAGACATGGGGAATAATAACTCCGTCGGGTCGGCTCTCACGATATCTTAGTTTAACGTTAATTGCCAATTCAAAATACCAAAATCAATATCATTATATTTTCCAATTTCAGCAAACGTAACTCTATCTTGTCATTATAAAATAAAAAAATCATATTAACAGCATTGTCCTCAGATCCTCATCGTCCTCAGGTAAGTCGGTTGTCAAATAAAACCAGTTTTACCAACTGAAACCTGTAAAACAAATAAATCATATTAAGCTGATACCAAAACTGGGAAGGCACTCTCCCTTGCAATCACAAATATTATAAGGATTAATGCATTAGAAGCTATAGGTATGATAAATTGAAAAACCTAGGACCTATCTACCTCAGATAGAGGCGCAGAACCAAGCAAAACTTCAAATAAGGTTTTGCATACGCCCTTATGCTTATGCAGCTGAATGAAGTATTTTTTTTCCTTTTTGATCCAGAACAGAGCAGAGAAAGAATTCGATATTTCTCCTCGTTTCCAGATACAAACCTTCTGTTTGTTTGGATTCCAGTCTGGGCCAAAATTTGCGTTATAATAATACAAAAAAAAATAAGCTGCCCCTGTAGGCTAGTAGGTAGTGTACTGGCTTGTCAGTATGGGGGTTGTGGGTTCGATTCCCAACGAAGACCTTGATTTTTTTCACTACAGAAATAAAAATTGACTGTCGGTCTGGCTGCTCAGCGATGAAGGCATAGTCACTGGTCGCTGTGCTGTCATATACAGCAATTAATTTCCGACTAGCCTTCTACTTTCACCACCTGTTTCATCTCTTATCTATGTAACACGGTACTTAACGAAATAGGCATTGTTAAGTGCTACTTCTCTTTAAAAAAAAATTTTTTTTTCATTAGACAGTAGTTGGCATCTGACACATATCTTCATATGATTTAGTGCCATTTGCAAACAAAAAATTTGTTCTCACATCTACTCAGTAAATCATTTGATCGACATTCTAATAATGCTTTAATTTTTTTTAATTTCCTCGATAAAGCTTTGATTCATCCTCTTATCAGAAATCCTTAAGGCATTTTTACCCCAGTCCAATGCTAATCAATTACGGAGTTTATAGTCAACTGGTTGCTTATCCAATTCAATGCAAACAATTGCAGAAATATATTGTTACGAAAATGTTTTGTTTAAGTTTTCAAAGAAAATACTTTTCCAAAAAAAAGTAAACGCCTATTGTGTGTTTTACAAACTGCTTAGTTTTCTAAGAAATATTATACACACAAGACAACATGCTTTCAAGAAATTCCACAAAATAAGCTAAACAACAGAAAACAAAAACAACTTACAAAACACACAGCCAAGCAGGCGCCTACACTGAATGATAATCACATTCACAATATGGCGTGATGTTAAAGTATAATGTTGTTGTACAAGTGAGAACCGCATAAAGCAACTAAAGGGTCCGTCAAATAACTTTTTTTTTGCTTTTAAATGCTATAAACAAAACTACTGAATATTTCCTCAAATTTATTTTTTATTTAAAAGTACGATCCTTCCGGTTAATAATGGAAAATAATTTCATTCAAATGGCTGCCTCGGCTGGCCATGCAGCTTGTGTGCAGCTGTATTTCATCAATAGCTTTACGAATATTGTCCTTTAAAGCGTCAGTTGTCTCTGGCTTGTCGGCGTGACACTTATCTTTGACAGCACTCCACAAATAATAGTCCAACGGTGTCAAATCGCAGCTACGAGGTTGCCAAACGACTTCAGCTCTGCGGCTGATAATGCGATCAACAAAAATAGGGCGCAAAACATCGATTGTAGCTTCGGCTGTGTGGCAGGTAGCGCCATCCTGTTAAGACCAAATGTTGCCAAAATCTTCCTTTTCAATTTTTCAACATGGCCCGATAAACGATCGCCATTGACTGTAACGGACACTCTTTGTTCATTTTCGAAGAAAAATGGCCCAATTATGCCTCTGGACCAAAATCCTCACCAAACAGTGACTCGTTTTGGGTGCGTCGGCTTTTCAATGTATACGTGCGGGTTTTCTGTGTCCCAAATGCGACAATTTTGCTTGTTTACATACGCGCCAAGATCAAAATGAGCCTCATCTGAAAAGATGTTTTTTTTTCTGCAAAATCGGCATCTTCTGTAAGTCGATCGCAGCCCCACTTAGCGAAGCGAAAACGCATTAAATGATCACTTGCCTTCAACTCCTGAACCAATTGGACTTTTTATGGCATCATACCAAGGTCTTTTTGGCAAAATTTGTCTCAATGATGTCTCTGAAATGTTCAATTGTTGAGAACGACGGCGAATTGATGTTGATGGCGCTTATCGCACACTTTCTGCCGCAGCAGCAATATTCTAGGGTGTACGCGCTCTTTTTGGTTTTTCACGCTTTGGTTTATCGATGAGGATGCCAGTTTCTTTCACCTTTTTCACAAGATAACGAACATACGGAGCTGACGGTGCTTCTCTTCTTCCAAACTCTGTACGCAATTTTCGCACACATTCTGCAACATTACGATGATTTTTAAAGTAATGTCGCAATATTTCCCACAACCATATTCGTTCAGCGGAAGGATGAAACTAATTATCTGTCAAATCAAACATGAGCTAAGTGTTACCATTCACGAAATAAGCACTAGTTGAAAAAAAAACGTTAGATTGCGGACCCTATATACAAGCACCACTTGCTGGGCAAATGAAATTAATTCAAGTTGAGACATCGTTAACAATAGACAACAGAATAAACTGTTTAATTTAATTTACATAATTTAATTAAACATAACAGTATATTTCTTAATAATACGAAACAGGTACCCTTTATTAAAGTCGACTATTAAGTCATGACTCTATGCAACAATTTCGAATTTCTCCCAATGAACTCTAGATAAAATTTGAAAGAATTTGGGTTTCTACTTTCATAAAAGTACACACTGCACAATCCAGTCTATTTGCAAATATCCAAAATGGAAGAAAAGTTTTAAGTTCAATCGCCACATCATTTTCGAACCCTGGGATTATAACAGATCAAAGCCAGTGAACCCTAGAAGTTGCGATAAAATAATCTCAAATCGATCATATTTCATCATATTCTAAGATGATGCTTACAAAAGAAAAATCAACTCTTTTATACATCATGAAGTAGACTCTCTTCTATATAAAAAATTTGTTTAGTTTAATACTCGTATTAGGTTAATTAAAACATTGGTCTGGTCTTTTTTCCTCAGCTACTTTTTTGCTCTTAAAGAGACTTGTTTTTATTGCAACAATAAACAAACTGAATAAAAATTTCTTTTAAATTCAAAATTATAAAACAAAAAGTGAAGAAAATGTTGATAATAATTTTTGAAAGGAAAATTTATTAAAGAAAATTACAAAGAAAAACTGCATAAATAAAGTTTTAACGCAATCGACTATTTTTTATCGTAGATATTTTTAACTAGTTTTCCGAGTCTTTTTTTTTAAGCGTCGGTGTACAAAAAAAAATATTGATTTTAACGGTGACCAAAGCACCAACAACCACACCAACAACAACAAAGGCATTTGAAAATTATTTTAATTTGTTCATGCACATGCCATTACCACAGCTGTACACAGTTTCACATTTCGAGGTTGGTGTCGCAGCATGTGGCTGAAATAGGATTTTATGCTGCACTGTTTGGCAGTAAATAGTTTTCGCATGCAACTAATTGATGGCAAAGCCAACATTTGTTTTAAATCCTAAAAAAGCTTTAAATACTAAACTATTAAAGCAATAGTTATCGTGAAGGTGTTGGTGTGCATTAAAAATTTAAGAAATTCTAACTGGTCTATTAGTACATTAAAACAGTTTGGCCAGTCAAGAAGAAATCTGGTGTGGGGCAGACAGTAAGCACCCTTGACCACTTCCCCAATCAGTGTCAAACTGTTATTGTTCTAATGAACAATAAACACAGATCACACAGTTCATTATCATCTTGCCTTTAGCTTTTATTAAGCATGGGATTTTGCCCGTTCTGAAGTCTAGCTATCTGACATCCGATATATCTTTTATAAATCTTCTCTGCTTCCTTAATAATTCCGCAGTATAGATGAGGATGGCGTTGGAATTTTTGGAGGTTTATGCAATAATTGGGATAAACTATGAACTAGAGCTAATATTCCTCTTGTTTTTTTTTTAAGAGAAGTAGCACTTCAGGCAACAATGCCTATTTAGTCAAGTACCGTGCTACATTCTTTAGGAAAGGGATAGAGAATAGATGAAACAGGTGGTGAAAGTAGAAGGATAGTCGGAAATTAACTGCTGTATAAAGACAGCACAGCGACCAGTGACTATGTCTTTATCGCTGAGCAGCCCCACCGACAGTCAATTTTTATTTTTGTAGTGAAAAAAAACCAAGGTCTTCGTTGGGAATCGAACCCACAACCCCCGTACTGATAAGCTAGTACACTACTTACTAGCCTACAGGGGCACCTAAATATTCCTCTTGTTGCACCCAACTCCAGTCAGTCCGGCGGTTTCTTTACAATTTAGAATAAGATTTTGTTAACATGATAATGACTTCGGCAAATGTAGTAAAGGGAGAACTAACTAAACGATATTGACTAAAAATAACTGTCTGATTCATTGCTGTTACCCAATTGTCTGTGTGCTATAGCTTGCTTGGATCAAATCTGCAAAAGAAGAAGAAACAAGTTGAGACAAAACAAGGACATGATAGAAAATCCTTAAACAAAGGAGCGAAAGAGATACTAGAAAAAGAGCTGTCATGAAAGCCTCTCTTCTTTTCGGAACATATCATTTAGAAAAAAAAAACTGTGCCACGCCAGCCGTCCTTCTCACAGTAGATCATAATGTCATTGCAATTTGAAAACTTAGCTTGTTGGACCATCTAATTTCAATGTCAATTTTTTTTAGCACTGTGCTAAAAATGTCAATAAGAAAATAGAATGTGAAAAATCGGTGTAATTTTGCATTCATCCATTTGTTATCCTTCCTTACTTAACAGGCTTCCAGGAGGCAACTTCACTTTATTTGCACAAATAATGGAGCTGTTATAGCCATAACCATTTTTAAAAGAGACTTGGCTGTTGACTCTATCAGGTGAGCAAGTAAATTGCCTTTTCAAATAATTAAATGTCAAGAGTATAACTGTCATCCTTTGACATTTATTAAGTCTAAAGATGGGAAATTTTAAACATTGAACGTTACACTCATGACAAAAACAACTTTAATTGTTTTTTTTTGCACTTCAGGCAACAATGCCTATTTAGTCAAGTACCCTGCTACATTCTTTAAAAAAGGGATAGGGAAGAGAGATAGTCGGAAATTAACTGCCGTAAAAAGACAGCACAGCGACCACTGACTATGCCTTCATCGCTGAGCAGCCCCACCGACAGTCAATATTTAATTTTTTTGGGAAAAACCCAAGGTCTTCGTTGGGAATCAAACCCACAACCACCATACTTACAGATGAGCACACTACCTACTAGCCTACAGGGGCACCTGTGAAAATTTACGATTAAAAGGGTAAAACTTTGACTGTGTGACTTCGTAAAATAAGAGCAGCTTTTTCCGCGTTGCCCTGAGACAACTATGAGTAAGTTAATCACTCAATTCGAGGCTCACGGCATTGTTTCTGACAACAGACTAAAACAATATGCACGTCGTGGCCCTAGTGATACAAACATATCCGCTGTGGATCAAAGTGTTGAGATTAAGCTTGGAATATCAGCTCGTCGACGCTCGCAACAGTTGGCCATCACTAGAGGTACTTTGCATAACATTTTCCATAAAGATCTTCATCTTCACGCTTAAGAAGTTTAACTCGTTCAAGAATTTGGGTGCTCCTGTAGGCTATAGTAGGTAGTGTACTAACTTGTCAGTATGGGGGTTGTGGGTTCGATTCCCAACGAAGACCTTGGCTGTTTTTTTACTACAAAAATAAAAATTGATTGTCGGTGGGGCTGCTCTACTATGAAGGCATAGTCACTGGTCGCTGTGCTATGTTTATACGGCAGTTAATTTTCGACTATCCTTCTACTTTCACCACCTGTTTCATCTCTTCTCTATCCCTTTCCTAAAGAATGTAGCACGGTACTTATTAACAAAAAAAAAAAAAAAGAATTAAGCCCAACCCACCATTGTTTGCGTCGACCTTTTGTGAGTTTAACTGTTTAAAAAACTGAATAAAAACAACGCATTTTTCAACACACTCATCTTTAGTGATCAGGCTTATGGAATCCAACTTTGGGGCACTGCCTCAGCTTCAAACGTGGATAGAATCCAACGTATGCAAAATAAAATTTTACGGTTGATAACTTCCGCCCCATGGTACATCAGAAATTCAAACATACATTGTGACTTAGACATACCGCTGGTGACTACAGAAATCATCAAATACGCAGGCAAATACTTGATGAAGCTCGAAGACCATCCTAATCCCCTTGCTCGCAATATCTTGGATTATAGTGGACATAGCCGATTAAAAAAGAGGGATACCGCAGCTTTAATCCTCAATGCTACAGATGACACATCTTAGAAACATTTGTTTTGTTTTTTTTTTAATGTCAATTTTTTTTTTTTTACACAAAAGGTTAGTTCCGACATGGTCGGGACTAATGTAACTTTTTTTAGAATTTAAGATTTTAAAACTTATTGTTAGTTCTTTTTATAGAAGATACAATAAATAATTTTGAGAGTTAAAAAAAAAAAAAAAAAAAAAAAAAAAATATGGAGCTCACAAAATCCACAAGCAGACCTCGAAAAACCATTACAACCAAAGAAGGTGTGGGTTTTGCTCAGGCAATATCATCGGCCCACATTTCTTCGAAAATGAACAATGAAAAGCCGTCACCATTCCTTGCGCTATCCAACCACAATAATCAATTACCTTTAGTTACTACAAGATGGCGCCTTAAGCCACACAATTATCCAAACAATTTAGTTATTGCATGAGATATTGTTCAGGTCGTTTAATTTATCGATTTGGCGATGACAAATTGGCCACTTGGTGCTTGTGATTTAAAGCAGTTGGATTATATTCTTTTGGGCCCTTTTAAAGACCGAGCTTATGTGAAAAATCCACCAACAACTGACACTCAGAAAGATAATGCTCGGCGCTGAATTGACAAGCAGCGAAGCTTTAATTGCATAATGCGTTTAAAAATTTTATGAAAAAAGGAAACACATTGTCTTCACCTTTAAGCTTGCTTTTCTTTCTCAGTATCAATTAAGTAAATCTTTGAAAAAAGTTTTTTTATTTTCAAAGGACTTAAATATTGTAACCAATCAATGTACCTCTTGAACTTTCCCACTACAAACAAACTTTTATGTTATTTTTTATTTAGTTTTTAAATGCGCCTACATTAATGATTTTCAAAATAAGCACGTATCGTCTGTACTTTTTCCTAACCTGAAGTTCAACCAAAAACCCAATGAAAATATTCCCACTTTAGCTTCACCTTCAACATCACAACGTCTAAATTATCTATAATTGAACATTTAATCTCAGTGGTCAAGAAAGTATCAAGAAAAGTGATTAAAATTTCATTTAGTTAATTAGCAAAATACACTTCGAGCTGGACAAACAAAAAAACGAACGAACAAATCAAAGCGAATGCTTTTCAAATATAATATTAAAAGATAGTTGTTTTACTACACGTTGAACATCTGTCTGACATCAAAATAAAATGAAGCCCACACATGCTCGCACATTTGGACATTGACGCTAAGAAGAAACACTTGTAACCTGGATATGATTTTAAGATGTGTAGCCAAAGCCAAAGCCAACCAAATTGGTTTTAGTACATTTGCGGTTTTACGGCATCTGTAAATATTAAATGTTGACTCCATTTTCAGTGGTAGATTAAGGAAAACAAACAGTTTGTAGTTGTTAACGACCGCTAGGCTTTTTAATAATTTATAAAGGGTGCCCCAAAATTGATACAACTATAATAATTACTAAAATTTGTGCGGTACGGTTACTTGGTTTTCAAATTATTTACATCATCAGTATTGCAGCGCTCGTTATACTGATTTAAATCTTAAGAATAAAATTTATAAAATTTCACTTTTAAACTTTACAATTCCAATTCAAATCCAGAACTGAAATATAATTTTCAACAAATTCGAAAAAGATAGTTTTTAGTTATACTTTTTCAGAAAACATAAAATGCCAAAGTTTTTTCATGTGTGCGTTAGTATTAAATCTACTATAACTATTAATTGTTTTAGTGTTGAAGGAATAAGAGAAAATAAGCTCAAATAATGGAGGGTTTAGTTGCCTTTAATTTTATACCCAACTTAAACTTGATTTTCGAAAATTTATAACAAAAAAGGTAAAATATTTTAAGTTCAACATAACAGAAAGTATAAAATAAATACAGTGTTAAGCAAATGCGAAATGTTAAAGGTTAAGTCAAATCGAACGACCTTGGAGACCGATTGAAACATCAATTTTTTCCAAATGAACTTATGAATAAATTTTGATTTCAATATGTCACTAAAAATCACATCGCTTTCTGCTGACCGTAACGAAAACTGCTGGTTCATGTTTGGAAGAATAATGTCCCACGATGCAACCAGCGTAGAATCTTTCGTGGATTGCTTTCACTTTATATATGGGGCGCTTATGTCAAAAATGAGTATAATGAGTATAATTAAATAATTAATTTTAATTCAACACTGAACCCATTTCCAACTGGTCTTTCGATATAATGTCCATAATTTATTATTGTTATATTTATACCTTTTATAAACGTTTTATTTTGAGTTCTTTATTGCAAAATAAATAAAAGTTGACACTTCAAAACAATTTAATTAAGATGCACGTCTTTACTTCACCAGATTTAATTTTACACTGACTGACTGTCCACTCAGACGATGCCCTTTTATATTTGTCCATTAAAAGTCTAGAACATTTAAGAATCTTCTATTCCCTTTGTATCACATTTTGTTGTTGTATGTTGTTTATGTGATGTATAGGCGCCTGTATATCCGTGTGTAAATTTGTTTTTGTTTTTATGCTGATAAGGTTTCTTCCTGGAATTTATTTCAAAATATTTGTTGTTGTCTCGTGTAAATAAGTTTTCTTAGCAAACTACGCACATTGCAAACAGAATACATGTTTGTTGTTGTCTTGCGCGTTTAGTTAGTAAACAGAATTTTGTTTTTTTTTTGTCTTGCATGCCAGGCACTTAGTAAACAGCATATCAAATTGTTTTTGTTGGTGTATAAAATTTCTATGCAGTTTGTAACTAGAAATTTTGTTGTTGCGCCATAAGTTTTCTTAACAAGCCACGCATTTCGTAGACAACATACCCAGCAGTTCACTTGATTACTTATTAATTTTCTTTTAAAACTTAAGCAAGACACATCCGTAACAATATGTTATTTAAGCGTCACGTTATTCATTAATCAGTATTGTTAACAATTGGATGCAGTGTATTCCACAAAGGACGTAACGCTAAAAGTTTTAAATATGAAATATGTCAACTTGATACTTGATACCCTAATATATTTTCTCTAGGTCGTCTTCATAGACGAGCAGTTGCGTACGAAGCTAAGTTAACGGAGAATTATTTTTTTTATCTTTTTTCCCTTTAAATATTCATTCTGAAAATTTGTGGAGATATTTCAAAGTACCGCGGCCATAATTTTTTACAAACTAATATGGTAGTTTGACCTTTGTTTAGGTTGGATTCATCTTAGTTTTCGTTAACAATAATAATATAATCTGAATAACTTACGTTATTGCATTTATTCTCGATTCTAGGTGGTAACGGTAGCTTTTCCATATCCAATTCTTTTTTCAGAATTAACTAATGCCTCCTTTTAATTTAAAACTAGATCCTCAATAAAACTCCTTTTTCACTAAAGTAAAACCCCCAATTGCGAACCTTTAATTTCTTTTATTTGGCTTTCGAGTAAAAATAGTTGATGACGATTTTTTCTGTTTAAGGTATCAGGGCTGCTTGTATGTATTTAAAAGTATATATTAACTTAGACTAGAATGACCGCCAATAAAAAGCCAAAAATTAAAGCGATATGACATAATGTGTCGGTTTACAAATAATGAAGTTTCTAAGAAATCTTATGAACACAAAACAAGAATAATATGCTACATTAAAATTTCATGAACTAAGTTCAGCAATCAGAAAATAAATCAGAGTTTTTTCTAGTAAATGCTACAACCGACAACCGCTCAAAACAGAATATAAAAGCTTCCGCTTTTGGGCAATGGCGCAGTTTAAGTATGAACGTTGTCGAGTAAAGACATAAAGTTGATACAACAGTTTTTGGGGATGAAAATTGTAACGCTACCATCGTGTATTTTGGTGTGTATAAATGCGAGTAAGTAAATAGCTCATCTAAATAAACCGAGTAATTTAATTTAACCATGTAATAATTTTGCAATAAACTAAGTGTTTATTGAAAGAAGAGACGTAACAATATTATCTCTATTTCACAATCTTAATACCTATCCTGCGATTAGGCATTTTTGCATTACAATTTCCAATGCGACAGATAAATCTGCATTATTATTAGCAGCCAGTTGTCACCGTACTATTTGAATCACATAGCGCTCACATGGAACTTTTTATGGCAGACGAATTTGTCTGCTGTCTGAATTATCCCCGCAATAAACATAAAAAATAATTAATGCTAATATTGTTAATTATAATATAAATAATTAAAATATCCGCTCGGCACTGTAACTTTTGCTGATGAATGTTTTATTAAACAAAGAACATGGTGACAAACTATTGTCATTTTCATTAGAATAACTTTCCTTTATGGGATTTGTTTCACAACTATATGACACCAAAACTTTTCATATTCTTTTTGCTCGAACAATTTTATTATTTCCTTTTAACTGATAAAAAGAAAAGTGTTTGCTTTTAAGGCTTTTGAAAGGAAAATAGGTTGAAAAGTTTTGCAAACAGGCAGCAATGTCTGTAGTTTATTGATTTTCTAATAACCATAAACTGCGGAATAAAGGAGCATTAGTAATCACACAAAAAAATAAAAAAATACTCACATTAATAATAATGTCGTGCTTAATGTTTAAATTTCTCAACCTTATAGTTTCTACTTAATGAATTCAACAAACAACTCGAGTATAAAACTAACAATTTATACAAAAACAATTAATTTTTCATTTTCTATTGTTGTTATAATTTTAAAAAGACAAAAAAAAGTGAAATTTACATTCTAATCACGTTTAAATGTATTTCAAACCTTCAGTATCTAAGAGTGTGAGTATAAAATGCAAACTACTTGAATTACTGTTTGGCACTTTTGTAGTCACCAGCTAACTATGGTAAATAAATTTAAAAATATTAAATGCGATATGGACAAATTAGGCAAAGTCGCGTGCTAAAAAAATTCGCTTTTAGTTAAAATTTTATTTTTTATTGAAAGTAAAATCGAAAACAAAACAAAACAGTCACATATGTAAAAAAAGTAAAAAAAAACGTGAGGTTGTTTAAAATTAATAAAATTATTTTATTAAAAATATTACGCTAAGCTTACTAAAATAGTTGCTAATTAGTCCCACTTGTTAAAACGGCTTCGAGATATTAAAAAGTATAATTTGTTTTATTAACGATATACACAAACGGCCGTCAAATCTTTTCCTTAAATTTAATTAACATTTTAATCGACTTAAAAGGTGATAGTTTTAACAGAGAGTAATTTTTTCTCAACCACATGCGTCCTTCAAATTTTTGCCAATTCCAGACACAAAAGGGTGAGGACAGCTTGTACATTCATAACAACTATTTTCACTCGACCACTTTCGATTTTTATTTAATTAATTTCTGATCCACCTTCTTAAGTTTTAAAATAAAATAATTAAGCAATAATAAGTGAACTACTGGGTATATTGTTTACGAACTGCGTGGCTTGCTAAGAAAACTTATGGTACAACAACAAAATATCTAGTTACAAACTGCGTAAAAATTGTATACACGCGAACAACAACAATTTGATATGCTGCTTACTAACTGCGTGGCATGCAAGACAAACACAAATTTCTGTTTACTAACTATACGCGCAAGACAACAACAAACATGTATGCTGTTTACCATCTGCGTAGTTTTCTAAGAAACCTTTTCTACAAAAGACAACAGCAAATATCTTAAAACAAATTCCAAGAAGAAACTTTATCAGTATAAAAACAAAAACAAAAATACACACAGACATACAGTCGCCTATACATTGAATAAACAGCATACAACAACAAAATGTTATACAAAGGGAGTAGAAGATTCCTAAATTTTCTAGACTTTTAATGGACAAATATAAAAGGGCATCGTCTGAGTGGACAGTCAGTCAGTGTAAAATTAAATCTGGTGAAGTAAAGACGTGCATCAGTATTAATCGACGACAACTTTTTATTTCTAAACTTTAATTTTCTATCAGATACTCTGTCAGCGGTAATCTTTTAACGTTTTGTTGTTGTACGATTAGCGAAAAATAAGTTTCCAGAACTTTTAAAACCAGAACTAGATTAACGATATGGGTAACCACAAAAGAATGATGGTTGAATAGATTTAACGTTATGATATATAAAAATGATTCTGGTTTCTTAAATTAAAGGAAAATTAATAAAATATTCTATCGCTTTGAGACGTATTTTTGGTTCAACAGTTTTGTTAGTTAACAAACACCACACCTACTTAGATTGAACAAATTTGCTGCAGACGCTGCAATAAAACCGTTTGGTAAGGTTTACATGCTGTTGGCATCATAGGAACTTATTTCTTTGAAAAGTTAAACCTTAGCTCGTGTTACGTGCTTTCTACGTACAAAATCATTTTTTCTCATTCCTTTGAACCAGCACTCAGGGGATGATCCCTAGTTATGCAATGCATTGTGCCAGAACTAGGAAATTCGGTTATGTGGAGGAAGAAAGAGGGGGTAATGTTTGTGCACATTAGATTTAAACTATCCTACATTGAAAGTGATAGGAAAGACCTCTGGAGGGAGTTTATTCTACATACGGACTGTTCTGCTAAAAAACGAATTTTTTCTAAAATGCGTAGTGCGATTCACTGGCCAATCAACCACAACTGGACGCGCTTTCAACTTATACATTAGAGCTTTATTTCAGTTTTGAACGGATGTAGGTGGTATAATTAGTATGAAGATCGCATGGAGTGAAGTATCTCTTATACCGCTTTAGAAAACCGAGGCACTTAAAAGCTTCTTTAGAAACCTGAGAAGTGTGTTTAGTTCATCCTAAACTACACTCAATTTTCATGCCAAGAACATCAAGAGCTTGTTAATTAATCGACATCTCTCGATTGCTATGGTGACACATAAAGGCACTCAAAAATGTTGGCAAAAAAAAAATCCTAAATATTCGAAGTCGTTTTCAAATGCAACGTATTTTTTTTTGTTTGTGAAGAAAAGAATTTGTTTTTATTAAAATTTTTTGTTTTGTTTTAATATTTAAAATTTATTATTTCTGTGAAGCTGTAGTTTTTATATTCTACCGTGTTGTTGTTCTACCGTGTTTAAAGCAATGTGATATTTCTTTTCTTTATTTGGCTGTAGTTGTAACTTCCGTTACAGTAACTAACATCTATCCACTTTTTAATTCCACTTCGCATATTAGCGAACTATGCTAATACAGGATGTCTGCCGGGAAGGTATACTACTTTGTTTTTTTATAATTTTTGATAAAATAAATGTTTTATTTAATGCCAGCAGTTATGTATGAAATACAATATTAGATAAGTATCCGCCTCCATTAACCTCACAAATGCGAGTCCTTTTTAACACATTTTTCATTACATTCTCACACATTTCACGCGGTATTTCATTAGTTTCATCACGAATATTTTGTTTGAGTTGCTCAAGCGTTTTTGATTTGTTTGCATAGACCTTTCATTTCAGATATTCCTACAAAAAGAAGTGCGGAGCAGTTAAATTAGGCGACCTTTGGGGCCAATCAACATCACCATTTCTTGAATTAATATGTTGTGAAAAGAGGTCGCGCAGTAATTCCATATTAATCATGGCTGTATGTGATGTGGCACCGCCTTGTTGATACCATATGTTAAGCAGCATGCAGTTGTGGCGTTACAAAGTGTTCAATCATTTCACGATATCGCTTCTTATTCATAGTTAGATTGCACACCAGACCAAGGTAACTGTTGAATACTTTGAGGGTTTTCCATTCCGCAGAGCCGACTATTCTGTTTTTTTACATATCCATTCAAATAAAAATGTGCCTCATCACTTATATGATTTTTTCATGAAAGTCGGGGTTTGTCATGGGCGAGCTTTAATATCATATTGGCATATGTACGGCGGCCTAAATGGCTTTGTGAAGGAAGATTCAGTCTTGTGTCAACTGAATCTTATATGGTAACAAATGCAGATCCTTGTGCAAAATTGTGGCCACAGGTTTTCTTTGAAGACTAAAGAAGAGCATGGCGTCGAATTGAGATTGATTGATTGTGTTGAACATTTTCCTGAGCAGCAGTAATGTTTTCAGCCGATGCTTGCTTGGCCTATCACCTACAGACCCTCCTTCATCGAAATCATTCGCTACACGATAAATAGTGCGTTTTGTTGGCACGTTGTTTCTCCCAAAAAAATCACGTAACTTTCTCATCGTCACAGTAATCGATGACTGATTTTGATAAAATGTTTTAACAATTAAAATTTTCCACGCGTCTACTGCACGACTACCAAATATTAACTGTCAAGACTAATGTTTACCAAAATGGCGGCAAAACAAAGTAGTATACCTAAACTGGCGCACACCCTGCATATATCTGATTGCAAATGATCAATTTGCTACTTTCTATTAACTTATTGATTTCCCTGTGCTACACAGTAGGCGAAAAATATAGAACCTCTGTTCGCAACAAAGTAGCTCTTTCATATACAATCAGCCTTTAGCGTATGGTATTTAAGATGCTCGTTAAGATAGCTTATTTATTTCCGCTATCAGGGAATATTTACTTTACTATTTTTAATAGGGACGGGCCGATATTAAAAAGGAATAACACATGCTATGAGTGTGTGAATTGTAAGTAAAAATATGCCACTGTATACGCGGACCCCAAAGATCCAATTGTTTGAGGCTGTGCAATATAAATCTGATTAATTTTTAGCAAAGGCCAGAGTTATAATTTCATCGGGACTCCGATTACCATACACTTAAAACTGCAAAATACCCCAGAAAAAGTGATAATTGAGAATCATCATAATATTGAATTTATTGCTGTCGTCTTGAAAGTTGGAGATATACGACTATATGTAACCTGTTCTTATATACCTCCATGTTCAGAACAGTTGATTTATAATGAACATATTAAATCCATTGAGGGAGTTATGTCAAAATGTAATACGAATGAATTTGCTCAAATTTTTGGCGATTTTAATCTTCGTTCAATCATGTGGACATACTCAACTGAATCCGTCTGCTATATCCCAACTAAAGCGATTGATTGGAACAATGATGTTATTAACTGCCTATCGGATTAAGGTTTTTATCAACTTAATGAAATCAGGAATATTAATAATAAGATTCTTGACTTGGTATTTGTGAGTGAACCGTCAGACCTCACCTTACACAGAGCTGATCCTATGTCTATACCTGAGGACCCAAACCATCCAACAATCGAATTAAGCTTCTCCATATCGTCCTATAATGGTCGTAACATAATAATACATATTTTTTTAAGCGTACAGATTATGCTGCGTTAAACCAGTTCCTGTATAGTACGAATTGGTTGGAATTGTTATCAATATCCGATGGCTCCTCTAATTTTATAGATGCAATGGTAGATTTATTTTATAAAACTTTATATGAACACATTGATAGTTGTGTACCAAAGATCTCTGTAAAAAATCACTTGGGCCCTCCATGGAGTTCTAAACAATTGTCAAGGCTAAAGAATTTAAAAAACAAACGCTACAAAAGGTACAAGATTAGGGGTTCGGCTGCTGATTATGCTGCATACTGTAGTGTACGTGCCCAATATAATTCAACTAACATTGAATTATATAGAAAATACTTGATGAATATGAAACGTAATTTTCTAATAGACCCAAATTCCTTCTACAACTTTGTTGACTTCAAAAGTAAAATATGTGGCTACCCAACTATTATGAAATACCTAGAGCAAGATTCTCGTGAAAACTTCGTTATACACAATTTGTTTGCCGATTTTTTTTGCACCACGTGTTCTACTGATCAGTACACATCTGATAACTATATTTTTCCTATAACGCAATCTCAAGCAATATCTTTCCCCTCGATATTTACTGCTAATATTTTAAACAATATCACATATTCTAAATTATCATTCTGTTCCGGACTTGATGGTGTAAATTTCTAAATTGCGCTCATGCTTTAGCATTTCCTTTAACAATCCTTTTTAATACTTCGTTGAAATATGGTTACTTTCTCCGGTTATAGAAGGAATCTTATATAATTCCATTATTTAAATCAGGAACCAGATCACACATTGCAAACTACAGGAGTAATAGCAAAATTGAGTGCGATTGCTAAACTTTTTGAAAAATGTGTCACTGCTTCGTTATGTCATCAAGTTTCATCAATACTTTCACCTTATCAACATGGGCTCCGCAAGGGCTACTCAGTAATGACGAACCTGCTACAACTTACTTGTTGGTGAACCGTGGATTTATAAATGGTCAACATACAGACGTTATATATACTGATTTTAGTAAGGCTTTGTCTAAACATATAACTGTATTATCAGGTGTTCTTTAAGGCAGCCATCTTGACCCAATTTTAGTTTTGCTCTTTATTAATGATCTACAATCGTCTATTAAATTCTCAAATATTCTGATGTATGCTGATGATGTTAAAATTTTTCTAAGCTTTAGCAACAATGACAATGTTCATCTTCCACAACTTGATCTGGATTGTTTTTTTGAATGGTGCGATGTAAATCTAATGAAGTTAAATTTCAAAAAATTAAAAACACATGCATTATGCTAGGAAAATGGTTGATTATACGTCATACCAAGGAATTCAGCGACCCACATATCACTATACGGCTGTTTACGTCCTTGATAAGACCAATTTTGGATCCTGGGATCCGCAGTATAAATTTAGTAAATTTTTTTACGAAGGCAAACTTCGTAACATGTATAGGTACAACTTTACGAATCTTCCCCCATAAAATACTAGACTTGCCACGATCGGTTTGCTTACGCTGTGGAGTCGTAGAACTATGCTAAGTGTTACGTTTCTGATAAATGGTGATGTTTGCTCTGGCTTTCTCCTGGAGAATATACAATTTAACATTCCTCGACGGCCAACAAGAAATTATAATCTTTTGCATCTTAAATTTTATCGTCAAAATTTTATTAATGATGATCCCTTCTTCAGAATGTGTTCTGATTTTAATGATCTTTATAACTTCATCGATTTCTCTACCAGTGTTCCTAGAATTAAACGTGATATAATTGCATTCTTGTACACATAACCTTTAAAGTTGATTGCTTCTGCTTCGTTATGATTGCTATTTTTAGACTCAATCTTATAGGGTAATGCATTTTTTGTCTTTATTGTTTTTGTAATAAGGCTTAAAGTCTGAAAGGAAGACATATTCCATAGACTATATATTAATAAAATAAAAGAGGGGTTAAACCTCCCCATAATTAAGGTAGAATAACATCCACAACTTTTCAAATTATTGTTACTCAACTTTTGTCGCAGCCAAAAGCAAAAGGTATTTAGTTTTCGCTCTCACCATCGTTTCAGTAAAATCTTTACTGAATTCGATGACGACAAATTAAAATTTCGTATAATAAAGCTCATAAAACATTACGTTTTATTGTTTCAAAAACATTTAGATAAAATATTGAATGCTTTTACTAAAACAATGTTTCTCGGCTTAACAAGCAAAATTGCAAAATCAAACCAGAACCTCAATGACTTTTTGGATGATGTCTTTTGACAATGCGACAGTATTTTTTTCCTCTTTTTTTTCTTAAGTTGTAGCAGTTGCTTATATTCGATTGGTTCTTTTATAACTTACAAAAAAAAAGATTAAATGACTCTAAAGAAGACACACATACACTCGCCGCACAAAATTACTCAACTCTCTAGCAACGTTAATTATTTGAATTAAAACTTTATTTTCGAAATTACAAAGTTTTATGGAGTAAAAATAACAAAGCCAAAATTCGAAATATAACTTAAATTAAAAAAAGATCTTTAGCTGTGTTAAGAAATTATAAAACGAATGTTGAATGAATTATATTTGGGTTATGGGTTATATCATTATTGCATGCATTGCGAAGAATGTGAGTTCTATTTCACCTTAAAGTAGTTTTAACAAATCATGAAATAATTCGAGTTTGATTTTAATAAAGGGTGACCAACTCACACGTCTCCTAGGTATTGATAGGCCTGGAACAGCTTTCAAATTTATACATAAATAATTAGTAAAATGTGGAAAATGATTTTCGATTAATTTTTTTTTTTTGTGAAAGAACTTTTTAAACTGTTTGTGGCCACTTTATTTAGTTAACCAACACTCCTAGTGTTGGTTAACTATTTTCGCTATCGAACTCACAACATTTGTATAAAAATTCAAAGAAAATTTGGGCGAAACGCCTGCAGCGCTTGATTGGGCTTAGTTTTCAAACAACATATTCAGGAAAAGCTTATTCCATGCATAAAAATACCACTGTCGACTGAAAAGCAACTTCTTTTAGATGGCTTTCAAGAATCGCATGTTGAAAGGTACCCCTGTAGGCTAGTAGGTAATGTACTAGCTTGTCAGTATGGGGGTTGTGGGTTCGATTCCCAACGAAGACCTTGGTTTTTTTTCACTACAAAGAAGAAATTTGCTTTCGGTCTGGCTGCTCAGCGATGAAGGCATAGTCACTGGTCGCTGTGCTGTCTTATACGGCAGTTAATTTCCGACTATCCTTCTACTTTCACCACCTGTTTCATCTCTTCTCTATCCCTTTCCTAAAGATTGTAGCACGGTACTTGACTAAATAACTATTGTTGCCTGAAGTGCTACTTCACTTAAATTAAAATAAAAAGATGAAATCTTATTAAAAGATTTCCAATTTATTCTGGGATAAAGCAAGGCCCCCCTGTTTCTCTAACCTAATTTGCTATAATCTTAGATATGCGCTAGTGGTAGCGGCAGTTAGCATTACTTTTCGCACAAGAATTGGCAATGGGGGTCATGAGACTAAACATGAATGATGCAATTACATAGAAGGCTTCAATTGGATCGTACAAATAGGGTCAAGTTGGGCACTTCTACAATACCTCGCTCTCTGCTAGCACATAAATATTCTACGGATATTGAAAATTTAAAATGATATAAAAATTAGCGGTGGGATACTCTTGATATTTTTCAAGCTCAAGAATTATGATTGGAGCAGTAAAATTTTAGAAATCTCTAAACGAGAGTTTTAAAAGATGGAAGAATTACATCACTTCTAATCTAGTCTTTCTATTTTTTATAGCGTAGAATATAAAGCTTTCGTGTGATCCGGTGCTCCAAAGCTTAGTTTGCAGCTTATAGGGAGTTGAAGAAGCATATCGATGGCAGTAGGAAATTTTGTTTGTGTGGTGGTTCCCTGTTTTATTGTTACTTCAAGGATAATAAAAGCTAATCCCTTTGAAGCTGAATAACACTACGTATCACAGGGAGAACTTTCTTTTTAGCCAGGCAATTCATGCGTAGAGCAAATAGTACTTTAATTTCACTTTCAGTATGGAAAAGTTAAAATTGAACTTTCCTAAATCCAACCCTGGAATAACTCCAGCATACTATTCTGTAGATGGGTTCAATCCTTCCGTTTTAACTTAATGCGATTTTGGTTAAATTTGTTTCCATTACTAGAAATGGGCTTCAACACCCGTACATACCGCAAGACTTTGTGACAACAACAAGACGAAGCACTAGGTATCCTGTTTGGCAATCATATGACTTAAACTAACGCAATAATAAAGATCATTCTAAGCTGCAACTTTGGCAGACTCGAACTCAAGCGTTGTTTTTGTTTTTGTTTTGTTTTTTTGGTGACACCTTAAACCGAAAGTTCTTAATAACAACCATCGAAGTGAAAGGTGTAGTTTTTATTATAATTTTCATTTTTTAATTTCATACCTTTGCAACTCTGCTGAAAACCACAAATAATAAATACACAAAGTTTTGTAATGTGTGTGGTATTAAGCTCTTATTTGTAGTCTTTTAGTATAAATTAATTTTATTCTTGATAACAACTTTAATTTACAGCCAGATTGTTGTTCACGTACATTATTTTGCAGTTCTCATTTTATTTCGATTAAAAAATTGCAACAAAATATCTAAAGTGATAATAAAGATTTGAAAATACAACAGACGTTATTTCGATTTAAAAACAAAAACAAAAAAAAATAAATTATGTTAAAAAACGTCTAGAGCATAGAACACGATTAAAGCAACTGACTGCATATTTTAATTGAAACTGAAAATATTTAAGTTCTCTTAATAAAACACGAAATAACTTTTTTTTATTTAATATGAAAAATTCAAATGACTCAAAAATAGAATTCGCACCTTAAATTATTTTCGTCCATATGGCCCCAAAAAATTTTTGTATAGAGTTTGCAAAAAACAACACCAAATCAATGATGCTTAAAAGCTTAAAAACAAAATGCTTTAAAATTCCATACCAAATATGCAAAAAAAAAAATATCAAAAATATGATATTTTGTGTCTTTTCGGGTGTAAGCAAAAATTAATTTGGATAACGGAAAGAGACAATCCTTAATGAAAATAAATATGGCACAACGAAACCTAAATAAATAACAAGATGACGCAGTGCTAAAATTCAAATTGTTCTTAAAGCAGACACTTCATCAATTGGCACAGAAGCTGATGATAATTTAAGCAAAAATACACAATTAACAGAATTTGAAGTTGTGAAGGATGAATCACATGATAAATGTACGAGCATTTATGAGCGTTGTGTCGCATTTATAGTTTATCCCTTTACGTAAATATGAAATGAGAAAAACATTAAATCATTTGGCGTAAAATCACCAACACATTTGATGATGTAAGCAACTGCGGTTATAATACGGCTGACAGGTAAACAGGACTATTTCCTCATTTTAGGGATTCAATGTAAGCTGCCAAAAGGTGTTGGTGACTGTACAGCCTGGGCCGAACAAAATAAAGTTTTGCAAAACTATTCTTCCATGCTAAGGAAATTAAGATTGGAAATAAGCTTGGTGGCTAGCGAATATACTTTTAGCACCACTGAGGATATTACTTTCTCCTGTTCGATGGATTGCAAGAAATCGAAATTATAAAATTACAGCCTTGTAAGGCTTCAATCAGTTGAAAAGAATTAGCGCAATTAGCGAATTTGCTAATGCAAATAATTTTTTACTTCCGTTCTACTGGTAAGAATAATTAAGTTGCACTGAAAGAAATTTTCATACAAGTTTTCTATGGCACAAAAAATGGTTACTATATAAACCTAGATCAAACACTGTAGACAAACATGAATAAGGATGGGCAAATTTGAGGTTGGAATGTAAATACACACAATTTTTTGTGACAACTTCAGTTTTATTGATACCAATGTAAAGCAGAAATACGAGAATTAATAATGAATTGTGATAACGATCAAATGTTCGAAACACAATTTGCAACAAAGCTTCGTTTATCTCGTCAATGCAGAGCCGAATTTTTAGATCTTTCAGAGCTTCAGTTTGTGGATTGTTAACCTAAACCTGGCCCTAGGGAAAATGACAATTGGCATCGAAAAATTACACGACTGAGAAATTTCTCATGCAATATGTGAATTGCTTGGATGGTTGTTAGCTTGTGGTGCCTTCTTGCTGATGTGAAAAGTCACTGATGTCAACATTAGCCAATTTTGCTTATTTACATAACCGCCTCATCACTAAAGATGAAAAATGAATTGTTTTCGTTCAGTCCTTCAAACAGCCAAAGAGTTGCACTTTATAAGCGTGAAGATGGAATATCTTTATACAAACAGTAGGGCAAAGTATCTCTAGTGATTACGTGATAAAATTTACATCTGCGCCTAGCCGTAAGCCTTAATCAGATGGTGGTCAACCCACTGTGAATGAAAAGCAACGTCATTCACGCCCTAGAAAGCCGAGGACTAACTCTAGCAACAGGCCATTTCTAGTTGCAATTCCAGCGGTTCCAAAGCAGGGTAGCAAACCACTACTCCTTGCTAAAGAGCTAAGCACTATGCAACTCCTGGTCCAGAACGCATGAAGCTTAACATAATTAAGAACACGACGGCATTCATACTCAGTGGACCTGGACCATTCATTGTGTTCATTGTGAATGGTCCGACCCACAAACTTAAACGAGGGCCTCGAAACACGCAGCCATCACGATACTACCGAAGGGCCAACCTCAATAATCAGTCAGAGAGCAGCTAAAAGGCTGAAAAGACAATTAGCAGAACTTTGGGGCTTTAGTGATTCCCGTGGATATATAATGGATTGTCCAGTTGGCTCCTGCTGGTCTTGAAGGGGTCTGGGCTCCCTTTTACCCCCCGCAAGGCACAAGTCTAGATGGCTGTGTGATCTATAAAGACTTATAATGTGAACCCGGGGGGGGAGGATCTCTAGTAATGCCCAATTGTTACAAACATTGACGAGTTGGTCTTCCAGACTCGTTCTCAACAATTTGCTGTACAGCAGCTGTTTGGTTTACCGCGGGCGTATTATTTTACCAACAACAATACCGTGAGTCTAAAATTTAGTGATTTACTTACCCACAGCGATCTCAGAAGAAAATCTGTTCGAATTTTATGAAGGGATACATTAAAACTTTCACCATTTTGATAACAGATTTTCACAATTAAAATTCTTTGCTCAAAAGTGTATCGTTGCATGCTTAAAATTTCCCATCTTTATACTAAATAAATGTTAAAAAATGACGCCTTATTACCTGACATTTAATCACTTGACAGACAATATACTTCCTAACATCAAATTCGTCCACCCTAATTAGAATGTCTATATAGTGCTGAGAGCTCTAAGAAATAACAAGAAACGATAAAAAACGAGATATAAAAATATGAAAGTACAAAATGATAATGAAGATGTATTCTCACAAGGGATATTTGTTAAAATTATTATGGTCCAGTGCAAAATTAGGAAATTTTTAAATTTGCGACGACTGAATTAATAATATTTAATATCTGAACGTTCTCACCTTAAAACTTTCAGTAGTTATTTTTGATTTTCTGATTTTTCTTTATTATTGTGTACCTTGAACAGCTGTCCCTTTACTTTTATTTATTCATTAACGTTTTTGCGAAAACACTCGACATACCATTTAAAAACTTAACCCCCCTTTCGTTACGTAAATGAAAATTTCCAAAAGGTTTTCATTAACAAAAGCCATTTCTTTAAATTTTGTTCTGTACGCCGTGGAAAAAATTGTTTAAAATGTGCTTTTATCGCTGCTGTAATGGTGCTCTAACAGAGCTGTGTTGTGGATGGAAGTTTTAGAAGCAAAAACTTATTAAGAACATGAAGCTTGCTGACTACGAAATTAGAAGTTTTATTTCATAGAAGGCGAAGCAGAAATTGGTAATGATGTGGCTGATAACATGACCTTGTAATTACTACAACAAAAACATCTAAGAGGAACCCTAGGACTCGTCCAAGATCTTTTTTGTTGATAATTCTACCTCACAAGGTGGACTAATTGCCCTGGGTGAAATCATATTTCAAGGTGCAGTCGTGAACACTCTTCACAAGCAATCAGCAGAAGTTATGTAGACATAGTTTTTGTACAAAGTTGCACGGTGGTTAAGCTAGTTGACAAGAAGTTCGATGCTCAAGTTGTCGACAATTTCTCAAATATGAAGAAGTCTTCCTTAGTTTGGCTTTTTTAACTGGAAAGAAAAGTTTCAAACGACAAGGTTCGTTAGAAAAGTAGTTTTAATACGAGGGCTGCTATTTATATTTCTGGCCTGGTAACACTGACTGTTGCTAGGCACCAGCTGATGTTTCTAGTGCAACCTTCACACTGTTAAACATAACCTCAACCAAAACATTTTGTCATTTTATTGTTGTTAGTGTTAGTGATAGCAGGTTGAAAAAGTGATCTTAGGAAAAAATGGAATTAACTCGTGAACATTTTCGTGCAATAATTTTTCATAACTTTCGACGTGGCCTGAGGCGACAACAGTGCACAGATGAACTTAATTCCTTATATGGTAATGAATCCCGTGAAGGTCGTCCAACAACGGTTGTTGTGCCAGAAAACATCGTAGCCGTGCATGAGCTGATAAAGCATAATGAGGCATCTGTAGGGATTAGTATGACAAGCATCAATAACATCTTGCATGAACATTTGCATGTGAAAAAGGTTTGTTCACGTTGGATACCGCATAACCTGACAAATGCACAAAAGGATGCTCGTGTTGATTTGTGCAAGAAAATGTTGCAGAAATTCGCTCAAGGTGCATCAAAAGCAGTTTATAATATTTGCACAGGTGACGAATCGAAACAAAATAGCAATCCACCGTATGGGTCTTTCAAGACGAGCGTAATCCCACCAAAGTTGTTCGTGGAAGAAGCACATCGAAGCAAATGGTTGCCTGTTTCTTCGGCATTACCGGTCATGTGGCGACTGTGCCATTAGAGCAACGTAAGACGGTTAATTCGGCATGGTATATCACCATTTGTTTGCCAGAAGTCTTTGAGAAATTTCGGGAAAAGTCAAAGAAAAAACGCATCATTCTGCATCACGACAATGCGAGCTGTTACCGATCGGCTGAAACAATGGAGTTTTTGACAGGGCAAAACATTGAATTGATGGGTCATCAGCCGTACAGCCCTGACTGGCACCTAATGACTTCTTTTTGTTTCCTTACATCAAGAAAACACTACGTGGACAACGGTTTCATACACCTGAAGAAGCAGTTTCTGCATTCAAAACCCATGATTTAGAAGTACCTAAAGCGGAGTGGAAAAAGTGCTTTGAAAATTTGTTCCAACGCACGTAAAAGTGTATAAATCTTCACGGAGAATATTTTGAACAACCATAAAATAGATTTTGTCTTTAAATGCTTGTGTTTTCATCCTTAGGCCACAAATACAAATAGCAGCCCTCGTAACATTATGAGCATGACTTCTACAGACGTTTACATTCACAGTGATGATTGTCATTGTCATTCTCCTCACGATGCATTTGGCATTGCATTTATTACGGCATTTCAGTAAGTAAAGCGGCAACCAGGCAGAGAGAAACATCTAAAGCAACACCTACTCCATTCGTTGGTCATTTTGATAAAAACGTTTAGGTGACATCTCTATTGACTGTCTGACTGATTTTATTGACTTTCTAAAACTTTTGATCCTGTGAAACTATTTACCACAAGTCCCTGACATGTTGCTTTAGACTTTTGTATGAACAAATTAATTTTGAATACTTTATTAGTCAATTTTTTAAATATCCTGTATTGCAATGTTTTAAGATCTTTAACTGATAGCGAAAGTAATACAATTACTAACTCTCAAAAAGGTTAAATTTATTATTAATTAACAAATGCTTGAAATATTTTATATCACCAAAAATGAAATGTTTCAAGGAAACATAAATCATTTGTTATTTTGTTATTTTTTAATTGTTGTTGATGTTTGTTATTAACACCATCGTTATTTCAAAACTCTAACTAAAAAATTTTTAAATAAAGTTTTTAAAGGCATTTCGAATAGAAACAGGTAAATTTCGATAGTGAAAATCGCTGATCTGCAGAATGGTATTGTGTTAACAAGAGAGTGCATTGCCGACATTTTAAATGGATTTAGTTAATATTCAGCGACATTTGGGAGGTCTCATCAAAAAATATTAGTGCCGCGATTGATGATGGAGGTTAAAACACAACACGTCAAATTTTTTTTGTTAGTTACTATAATTCAACATTTCGGAGACTTTAAATTTAATGATACGAATGCGAATAATTGCAGCAGTTGAATCGTAATGGGCTATTTATACGAACGCCTTGGAGCCATGATTATCTTATGCATTTTGAGCCCGTGTTTTATTATGTCTTAGGTAAATAGCAATAAGCCTAAAACGGCTGCCGTTCTCAAAGTGCGCAGGTCTGGGATGTAGCAAAGAAAGAATCGACCATATATCCTTGGATTTCAGAAACAAAACTGTTTAGTTTTGCTTGTCCCTGTAGCAAATTTAAGATCTTTAATTTTTAAGCAGAATAATTTAATTAAGTTTAGCCCGTCCCATTTGGAAAACACACTATTAAAAACAAAAAAAAAACATCAATCACATAAATCATAAACTTTCCCGATATAAGAGAAAAATTGTGAAATTTTCTCTTCTTTATGTTTTTCTTTACTACATCAGACTTTAATATAAAACAACACAAACCTTTAAAACAATAATTTACATTTTTATTAAAAGAAATTTACATACCAAACAAATATTATTTGCCACGAACATAATTTTTTTTCCTTTTAATCTCAGAGGAAAACACAAACAAGCGGCAGAAACAAAAGCTTTTTGAACAGAAACAAAAAATAGCTGCAATATTTGTTAAGAAACTTATTTAAATTTTGCATTGTTTCATATGCTTGGCCAGGTAGGTATTGTTGTTTCAAGTTTGACGGAATCTTAAATAAATTGTTATATTTCGTTAAGCGATATTTCAATAAAGCAAGCAAACATGTAGCAGGTGGCAAACGGTTTAAAGTGATGGTGGATGCGTTGTAGATGTTGGCTAATGCATGTTTGCATAAGAAATTTCAAATTCTTCACACAAGCATTGATTTATTCATATGAGAAGAAAGTGAAAACTTTGCACATTTATTATGCGCTTTTATTCTGCCAATGATCCTTAACACTGAAATTGTGCATGTGAAGTTTTCATTTCATGTGGTGTCACATTGAATTTGTCGGATTTTATTTATAACCTTCCATTAAGTGTAACGAGTAATTTACTTTGCCATAATGTTTAAAGAAACAAGAAATTTATGTTTTCTTTTTTATTTTTTTTTTCTTGTTTATATTGGAGTAGATAAAGTTTTTGAAAGATGATAATTATAATTTACGTAAAAAGAGGTCTTTTGTAAGAAAAGAATAAGTCAAAAAATTTAATTTTATTTAAAAAATTTGAAAATTATTTCGGGCATATGCCCACCCTCCTTTCTGTCCTTAGCGAAGTGTATTCTAAATGTCTAGTTTTTTGCGCACTTTTTCGAGCGTCAACTCCAAGACGTCATTTGCTGCTGCTTTATTAGCACAGACCAGTGACTTCACGAGGCCCCGCAGAAAATAATCAAGAATTGTCTAATCGCACCACCTTGGATCCCAGGTGAAAAGGCTATTTCTCCAAAGCACTCGATATACCGTTTAAAAACTTAACCCCCCTTTCGTTACGTAAATAAAAATTTTCAAAAGATTTTCATTAACCAAAACAATTTCTTTAAATTTTGTTCTGTACGCCGTGGAAAAAATTGTTTAAAATATGCTTTTATCGCTGTTGTAATGGTGCTCTAATAGATCTATGCTGTAAATGGATGTTTTAGAAGCAAAAGCTTATTTAAAGACAACTGCCTTAAGAACTTGAAGCTTGCTGACTACGAAATTAGAAGGCCAAGCAGAAATTGGTAATGATGTGGCTGATAACATGACCTTGTAATTGCTACAACAAAAACATCTAAGAGGAACCCTAGGACTCGTCCAAGATCTTTTTTGTTGATAGTTCTACCTCACAAGGTGGACTAATTGCCCTGGGTGAAATCATATTTCAAGGTGCAGTTGTGAAAACTCTTCACAACCAATCACCAGAAGTTATGTAGACATAATTTTTGTACAAAGTTGCACGGTGGTTAAGATAGTTGACCAGAAGTTCGATGCTCAAGTTGTCGACAATTTCTCGAACATGAAGAAGTCTTCCTTAGTTTGGCTTTTTTAGATGAAAAGAAAAGTTTCAAACGACAACGTTCGTTAGAGAAGTAGTTTCAGTAACACTATGAGCATGACTGCTACAGACGTTTACACTTACAGTGATGATTGTCATTGTCATTGCCATTCTCCTTACGATGCATTTGTCATTGCTTTAAAAATATTAAAACGTATTTATTACGGCATTTTAATAAGATAAGCGGCAACCAGGCAGAGAGAAGCATCTAAAGCTACACCTTCTCAATTCGTTCGTCATTTTGATAAAAACGTTTAGGCAACATCTTTATTGACCGTCTGACTGACTTATGGACGTCTAAAAACTGTGCGCTAATCCCAGCTCGTTCGGATCCATGTTATCAATATTTTCAAAATCATTGATTATTAATGCGGTAAAGATCTCTGCAGATTGACCGTAACTCGAGCTCAGGTTTCATTTTTAAAGAAACATTGTCTAATGCTACCAGCATACTGCATCAAACAGTGCATTTTTGGTGGATGTAGTTGAGTCTGTGGGGCAATTTTATTTATTTATCGTTAAGTGAAAACCCACTGAATACAAAGCTGCAGGAATTAATGACTGATTTCTAAAGTAAATCTTGGTAATTTAGTTGCGTTATTTAAACCTCATTAATGTTATTACCTTCCATTAGAGAAAACTATCAAAAATAAGCACAGTAAACATTACTTAATTTCTGTAAGACTATAACAAAAAACCCGCTATACTACTAAGACAAGTTAATTGTTAAAATTTGTATGAGTTGTTATTTTAACCTTAAATATATAAATTTTTTGGATTGGAATAAGGAAATTTGTTATATATTACATAAATGTGTCGAACTCACAAACATCCATTTAAATTAGGTGCCCCTGTAGGCTAGTAGGTAGTGTACTAGCTTGCAAATATGGGGGTTGTGGGTTCGATTCCCAACGAAGACCTTGGTTTTTTTGCACCACAAAAATAAAAATTGATTGTCGGTGGGGCTGCTCAGCGATGAAGGCATAGTCACTGGTCGCTGTGCTGTCTTTATACGGCAGTTAATTTCCGACTATCCTTCTACTTTCACCACCTGTTTCATCTATTCTCTATCCCTTTCCTGAAGAATGTAGCACGGTACTTGACTAAATAGGCATTGTTGCCTGAAGTGCTACTTCTCTTTAAATAAAAAAAACATAAAAAATTAGGAAATGCTTTAAATATATGCAGCTATGCTCTTTCTCCTTCCGTTGGGGGCCTGACAATTTGCTAAAAGTCTACTTGCTTTGGAAAAAGTTTTTAAAATACGCAAAAACTTAAATACGTGGAATGTACAATCGAATTCACACTATCTTTCAGATAATTTTTTCTTCAGTAGCTGAACTAGCAACTGAGTCGTTGCCTAAGGATCTAATGAAACGTTGAGAAACGTTAAGGCCTGAAAGAGAAACAGCAGTTAGTAATTATTTTCAACAATACAATTTCTATTCCTTCTCCCTTAGGACGAAAAAAGGTTGTCCATAGAGGAATTGTAGTTGAAAATGCAAAGGAAAGTCATCCACATTTAAGTAGCATGCGCCAAGGATAAATGCTGTAAAGAAGTTTGGCCACTAGTATTCTCACACCGAACATTAGACCTGCCTGCAAAATTCAGATTTACGTATGGGTATGCTTTAGCTCAGTTAACAAATGAAAAATAAAGCCTTACAAGGACAATTCTTAACTTCAGTAAGACTTCAGTAGACTTGAGTAGTGTTACTACTTTTTTTTTTTTTTTTTTTTTTTTAGGACCAGCACTCAGGGGATGACCCCTACCTATGCAATGCATTGTGCCAGAACTAGGATATTAGGTTACGGGAACGAGGAAAGAGGGAGTAGTGTCTGTGGACATTCGATTTGAACTTTCTCAGATTGTAAGTGACAGGAAAGACCTCCGGAGGGATCTTATTCCACATACGGACTGTTCTGCTGAAAAACGAATTTTCCCTGTAATGCGTAGTGCGATTCACTGGCCAATCAACCACAAAAGGATGTGCTCTCATCGAAAATCGAGTTAAACGTGAAAACGTGTGAGTATCAGGGACAAGTTCCCTAATTTCATTAGAGCACTTACCATTGTAGTAACGATAGAACAGTGAAATGCACCCCACATTGCGTCGATGCTCTAGAGAATCAATAGAGTTGGATACCCTACTGTCAGCAATGAGCCTCTTGGCCCTCTCCTGTACGCGGTCGAGTAACCCTAAAATAGACTTTGGAGCACCGGCCCATACATGAGAGTTGTATTCCATTTTCGGACGGATATAGGTGGTATAGATAGTACGGAGATCAGATGGGGTGAAGTATCTTCTACACCGCTTTAGAAAACCGAGGCACTTGAAAGCTTCTTTAGAAACCTGAAAAATGTGTTTAGTCCAACGAACATCACACTGAATTTTCATACCAAGAACATCAAGAGCTTCCGATTCCGTAATACCTATATCACCCATAGTAACAGATGCAGCACCACTACCAAACAAAGATCTATGCGTAAGCATTTAAAACTTTAAAACTAAAAGTATCGACTAAGAGCTGAAGAGATTTGTATGTCTAACACATTTATGGAGGAAAATTCTCACCAAAAATGGAAAGGGCTAAAGCTATTTGATTAATCTTTCAAGAGCTTAAAATAATGAGCGAGTATAAATCTATGCAGGAGAAGGAAATTCAAGTAATGATAGCTTTGGAAAATTCAACCTAATCCAACAAAACACTTTATTGTACACTAAGAGACGAGAAAGCAAACAATAAGACATACAAAAGATCAATTTTTAAGGAGCTTAAAATTAATAAGCCAGAAGAGACTCAATGCAACCGAAGGAAATTTAAGCGATGACAGCTCGGAAAATTTATCGCAATCCAACAAAAAACTTCACCGTACATTAAGAGATGAAGCAAACAACAAGACATCCATTAAGTATTGGTACAGTTAGTCGTAGCTTATATTCTGCATTGAAAAATTGAAAGGAGCCAGTTTGTCATTATTTATGAAAAAAGTGTAACAGCTAAAAATCAAACGCTTAGACGGTAACGATAAGATTAGATTTCCTGGCAAAAATCTTGCAATATTTGATTGTAAAGCCTGCTAAGAACTGAGAACGCAACGCTCATTGGTTGCTAATATCTAACACTGCCTGGTATAAGACTAGCGACCATAGAGATATTTATAGATTGATATTGATGTTTGCTATTCAGTTGGTATGCCCCTGCGCATTTGCAATTATGTAACGATATATAAAACGCTAAAATTTTTGGACCTTGTGTCAATCGTTATTTCGACTTTCTGTGAACTTTATACAGTACACCAACATTCATGTTTGATACTAGTATAACAAGAAATGGTACTCCTTACAATTATTATATCCCTTTTTTATAGTTTTTGCACAGCACACATCGCCAATAGGCGATCTGAGTTTCTTATAAGAAGTTAAACTCGAGATTCTTTTGTATATATGAATACTTTCGTCACTTATTTTCGAAAATTTGGTATCCTTCCCCATTACACAAATGGCGAAATACACTACGTTGGATATGTGAGTACAGTTTAACAAGATAGCAAATAATGTCTGACCACCTCCTACGAAACAGCGCCTCAACAGAGAATGCATTTGGTCACTAGTATGCTTTAAATAAATTTGCACGACGCATCTGTTTTTCTCAACGTATCAAACTATAACATCTACTTTCATCTCTACTATGCTACACATATCACAAATACTGTTAAAAACTATCACAGATGATATCTATTCCACAAATGCTTTTACCAACCGAAATCGGTATTTATACAATTTTTATATTTGTTTGCCTTATTTATTTGCCAAAGATTATCATTCATCCATGATGATGGATGAGTGAGTGAGCTGGTTATAAAACCTGCAGCCCCAGCAGCTACTAGTACCACCTCAAAATTAACCTGTATCCTACAGATAAATACAAAAATATAGTTTGTCTGTTGCACCGAAATATTTTATTAATGCAGCAGCATTTATTAAAGAAAATCTAACTCTTTGACTGTATCAACAAGCAGAAGAAAACCGGAGCAACAAACTATTTAAGCGTAAAATTCAAATGGCATACCACTCTACCTCCACCAACATCACCATCAACTTCTTCAATAACGAATGGGAGCACAAAATTGTTCGTAAATAGTAACCAAAATTTGCATTTTTCTTCTATACATTTGCACACAAATGCGACCAATGCTAACTTTAACTTCAAGTAAAAGCTGTTTGCGACGAGGGTGTAATTATGTCAGGGAAGCGTGAAGTAAAAAAACAGCATTTTCATAATAAATTACATTTGAAATACAGTTGATTGAATGCATGATGGCAGGTAACAAAAAAAAAAAAACAAATATTAAAGATTTAAAGACATTTAAAGTCCTAAAATAAGGTTTTTACAAGTGATTAGAGAAGAAAAAATTTTCCATAACCTTTAATAATAAATGTAAAAAGGAAAGTGGTGATAAATAGTGATTTTTGCTTAGCCCGATAGTATTTACAAATAGACTAGCTTCCAACTATCATACTACGCTCACTTTTAAGCATTTATGTTCAGTATAAACTCTAGAAATTCATCAGGAAATGCTAATTTAAGCAATGCTACCAAATTACCCAGACTTTTTTTGAAAATCCGTTTTTGTGATCAGCAAAAAGGCTCAATTTTGTTAATAAATATACTTAGAGCAAATGGAGTGATGCCAACACACAACCAACTTTATACACTCCATTAAATTATAAAACTACACCGTTTGATGCAACTTACATGTTGCAAGCAACGTTAGAGCTTTTTCTTCAAAAATCATGGTACGAACGATGGCAAGCGTATGCATATTATAATAAATGGTATTTTATTTGAAATATAGACAACATTGATCTGAGGGAGATGTTATGGAGCGAGCATACTATATTCGCAGTAATAGCATCAATAATTTGATTCGAGAAAATTACGCTTCAAGTGGACTCCAAGCTTGTGCTACTTGAAACTAATCGTTTGTTTCCTGCGAGTCACATGGTCACTAGTGACTCTGACTAATTAGCAACAATTGACAGCTTGGAGACCAGCATACAGCTAGCAATACTAGAACAGGCGCTGTCTCCATATCCCTCCACGAAATTATTTGAATGCCTAATTTTTAAAGAGAAGTAGCACTTCAGGCAGCAATGCCTATTTAGTCAAGTACCGTGCTACATTCTTTAGGATAGAAATAGAGAAGAGATGAAATAGGTGGTGAAAGCAGAAGGATAGTCGGAAATTACCTGTCGTATAAGGCAGTACAGCAACCAGTGTCCATGCCTTAATCACTGATCAGCTGCACCGAGAGTCAATTTTTATTTTCGTAGTGAAAAAAACCAAGATCTTCGTTGGGAATCGAACTCGCAACCCCCAGACTGACAAGCTAAAACACTACCTACTAGCCTACAGCGGCACTCAATGCCTAAATTTTATTATCCAAAATCAACTTTGCTCTGTTATTTTTTACAATTTAAACTTATATCAGACTAAAGAAATATCGGTAGCCTTAGAAGCCTACAGTAAACAATTGTTTCTTGGAATGCGTCAAAAAAATTTATCTAACGAGAGAAAACAAATTTTGTAATCTAAAGCATCTAAACCGATTGAAACATAAAAAGACGTGTAATGTTTCAAATGCTTTTTAAAATTTTGTTTGAGGAGATCTGCTTTCGAAATGGTTCCCTAATACCCACACCCGGTGTGCTTCTCCTACGTTACAGGATTAAAAATCTCCATATCATTCTATAAATTTCTCGTTAATCTATTGAATATCAGTATGGTCTTAGAATGTTTTCAAAATTGGTTGATATTCAAAATGTATCTCAGGAGTCATTGCAGTGAAAACGTTATATTACGAACAACTGAAGATATTGAATCTAGCGTTGTCACAACGAATGAGATAATTAAGGAAGCCGCTGAACATGCAACTACTACTACCTTCACTCAGACTGGTCTTAGAATATATTCTGTAGATATTGAACATCTCGTAGGGGAAAAAAGAAGAGCCAGAGTGGATTGGCAACAGCACAGATCACATCAACATAAACTTCGGCTCAAGGAATGCACAAAACGATTATGAAAGTTATGAAAAAATTATGAAAAATTATAAAAAAAATATCTGGAGGGACTCGATGTTTTACCAACCTCTAATTACTCTTTGTGGCGAGCTGCTAGAAATCTTCAAAGACCTGTTGAGTTTAAATCACCTCTGCGTACTTCAACTGGAGTGATTCTGAAAAGGGTGATATATTTGTTGAGCATTTGAAATCCGTTTTCACTCCGAACGCGCTTACTGGGGAGACTGAATTGCCAAATGTAGTGGCTTTACCCCCTCTACCCATAAAATTCAAGTTGCGTGACGTTCAAGGAAAAATTGAAAGACTCAATCCGAAGAAAGCCCCAGGCATAGATGGTATCAGCAACAGAATGTTAATGGAGTTGCCCAGTATTTGTATTCGAATTTTGCTATTTATATTCAATGCCATTTTAAGATTAGAGTATTATTCAAGCATCTGGAAAATAGCCAAAGTTAGAATGATTCCGAAGCCGGACAAGCTTGATTCAATATCTTCAGGTGTTCGTAATATAACGTTTTCAGTGCAATGACTCCTGAGATACATTTTGAATTTCAACCAATTTATAATAGCATCTTACCAGGGCCGAGTCATATAGGCCCACAAGCTTATTATCAACCTCATCAAAGCTTTGCGAAAAGTTGTTTATGACTAAGCTGTTACCAATTTTAGGTGTTAGAGGGTTCATTCCAGACCATCAATTTGGTTTCAGAAGCCAGCATGGCACCATTGAGCGAACCCATAGATTGGTTCAAGTAGTGAGAAAGATATTTGAGGAAAGAAAATATTGTTCTGCCCTCTTTCTAGATGTTTCGCAAGTATTTGATAAAGTATGGCACAAGGACCTATTACATAAGTTGAGGACATATCTCCCAATCAATATGGTGAAGCTTCTGAAAAGTTACATTGTGGAAAGAAGATTTACTGTAGCCGAAGGAGACTTCATCAGTGAACCCGCATCGTAAGCTTCCGGTGTGCTTTATACTTGTGATATGCCTGTGAGTAGTAGTATTCATACATCGACATTTGCCGATGATACGGCCCGCCTTAGTACTCACGAAGACCCCCGTGTGGCATATAAGGTTCTTTAGGAACAGATTACGCATCTCGAATTGTGGTTAAATTTATGGAGAATAAAAGTAAACGAGTAGAAGTGTGTCCACAGAACTTTTACTTTGAAAAGGGAAACTTGCTTCCCTATTCGTATAAACAAATAAATTATTCCTCACCACTTGCACGCTCAGTATCTTGGCATACATGGAAATACCCCATCGACACAAAGCTAATCCAAATGAAAATCAAGTTATCTCAAATATACTGACTAATTGGCAGTAACTCAACTTTTAGTCTGGACTGTAAACTTCTATTGCATAAGTCGCTTCTGAAACCAATATAGTGCTATGGAATTCAACTATGGGGCACTGCTTCAGCTTCAAATGTGGAAAAAAAATACAACGCCGACAGAAGAAAATACTACGATTAATTACATTAGCTTCGTGCTACATGCGAAATTCAATTATACATCGTGATTTAAATATTCCACTTGTGACAGCTGAAATTGCTCAATACGCAGGCAACCCGAATCCCCTTGCTCGGAATATTTTAAATTATAGAGGTCACATCCGATTAAAAAGGAGGGACACAGGGGCATTGGTCTCTTGAAAATATTTTTTTTTTTTAATTTATTTTTTGATTGTGAGAATTGGTTACGATATTATTTTAATTGCTGCCACTAGGATTATGTCTGACACTGGTCGGGCCTAATAATTATGCACATATAGATTTAAGATTTGAAAACTTGTTGATAGTTTATATTATGTATTATAAAGATACAATAAATAATTTATATATGGAAAATATGGCGTAACCTATTATAAGATAAAAGGTTAAATTCGGGAAAAAAGGTTTTCTGAGTAGATAAACAGTTATTTTACAGTAACTTACTCTGGTCAACCATAGGAACTGAAGTTAAAACGAAATTGGGTACCTGAAAACAAAACAAATAAAAGAAAGTTAAAAGAAAGTTTCATGTAATCGTTTGAAGTATTAAATTTATAGTCGAAAATTCAAAGTACACAATAAGAAGTATAAAGTTTAAAGAAGAAAATTTTAAGTATAAAATTATAGTTTATAATTGAAGTATAAAATTTATTCTAAAACTGACTGCAAACATTAGCCTTAATATAAGTGATAAAGATGAATGAATACGATTATTGCACTCTGGGAATAACAAAAATACAATTATTTTTGTATTAATTCATTATTCCATCACAAACCTGAAAAAAGGCGTTAAGTTAACTCTTTTTCATTGTGATTTTCACAATCCAGGTAATTTAGATTGCAAGCGCTAACACTTTTGCTAACTTTACCACGGCGCAAACTGGGGATTACGCGGAAAAAAGTCAAATTGTCAACATACTCTTCATGCAATATGCAATGATATTTTAAAATTTTAGACTAAATGGTACAATCAAATCAAAAAGAATTACTCCGATCTGACTGCTAGTTTTCTTTTTTTATAGCCGTCTCAAGATCAGTACTTGTATGTTCCACTGAACCAACTTAATTTAAACCTAAGAATTTCAAAACGAATATAATTTTAGTATGTGAGCTAACGATTTTCTTTTTATTTTCTATTTAAAGTAGGATATTTCAGTATACTAAAATTGAAAAAAATAAACTCTGCAGAGACTTAAGTTTTTTTTCTTTGCTTATTTTTATGAACATATAAAAAAAATCACTTTTTTCTCCAAACATTTGGACCTGCAATTTTAGCTTTACTTTCCTGCAGTTGGAAATCACCGCTAATATATTGGCTCATATCTCTTTTTAGATTTTTAATCAATTTCAAGTGCCAGTATGTGTCACCCCTCAATTTGTTGCATTACATAGTACAACATTTTTCAGCTGATTGATTCGTAACTCAATTCTGATAAGGCCCTTTTGTTTAACATAACTCAAGAACCACTAGTTGGATTTTACTTAAACAAATTTAGAAAAATCAGACAACAGTTTCGAAGTTATAAACAAATGTATGAAGAAAAAAAAACATTTTTGCCTAAAGAGTTGTTTTTTTTTAATTCATAAAAAAATCCAAAACGGTAAAAAAGTGTCAAGTCCGTAAAGGTGTATAACGTATGAACAAAATGAGACATAACTCATGAAAATCGATAAACGCGTGTCGCTTTTATGCACAATTAAGAAAAGGTATGAATTTAAAAAATTTGTACATTAAAATACTTTGGGAATGTTTACAAAGCTTGAACTTACAAAAGAAAAATACGAGTATCTAATGCATTGGTTAGAAAATGAAGGGTTCAAAATACTCGTACCATACAAAGAAGACATGAAAGAAAAAACTATCCGCAAGAAATTTCTATTACTGAAAGTTCAAGTGCGCAAAAGAAATAAATAAAATTGAAAGCGGAAATCTAATAATGTTCTATAAATGGGGATGTGATGGGGCATCTAGTCAAAGCGACTACCAACAGAGGTTTTCAGATGATCAAATTTCTGGCTCTCATTTATATATGACATCAGCTGTACCACTTAAATTATCATTAAGTGATGGCAGAAATAAATTAGTATGGAACAACAATAAACCTTCTTCCACGCAGTATTGTAGAACACTACAGTTTGCATACGTTAAAGAGACACTTCAAGTTATACGAGAAGAAAAGAGAAGAGTCGATGAGGAGATATCTCAACTAAAAGAATTTGAGTTGACAGTAAATAATCGTAACTTTAAAGTAAAACATGAATTATATTTTACAATGATTGACGGCTGCTGGTGTTTCTGTTATTGATTGTGCTGTCAATCAGTAACAGAATCACCAGCAGCATCTTCTTGTTTTATTTGTGGAGTCGCAATATCCAAGATGAATAAAATCGAAGAAGTCCAAGCTATGCCCCTAAAAGAACAAGCACTTCAATTTGGTATGTCACCACTTCATGCGCGACTTAAATATGTATATAATTAAAATCAATGCTTCTTTAGTCATGAAATGATAATACAAAACTGAAAGAACAAACTGAAAAAGGCTGAAATATAAGGGTAGTTCTTAAATGAAAATAGAGGGGAATGTAAAGTAATAGGCATAATTAAGTAGATAGTGAAATAAAGAGTTAGGATTAAGGAAAAGAAGACTAAATATTGAGAATAGTAAAATAAATAGGTTACAAAATAAATTATCGTAACTGGCGTATTAAGCTGATGGAGTATTTTTTACATGTAGCTTCTAATATTGAATTTAAACGTGGGAGAGTCAACTCAAGTACTCGTCCGATAAAAGAAGCCCGAAAATGTTTGATAAAGCGTGAACTTAAAGATAAAATTGGAATACAGGTTGATACTGTTAAGCACGGCTCTGGTACGACAAATTCAGGAAATATGTCACGAAGATTCTTTGCTAATCCTGCTTTGATTTCCGAGATCACATGAAAACATAATAAAGAGTTTTTCGATAATTCTCGCAGCTATAACAATCACCGAGTTAGTAGATCCAAAAAAATTTGGTGATTCTTGTTTGGAGACGGCAAAAGAGTTTGTTGCACTGTACGAGTGGTACAATATGCCACCTACACTTCACAAAAATCTGATTCATGGAAAAGATATAATTGAAAGGTGTATTTTTCCTGTAGGCCTACTATCCGAAGAGGCTCAGGAATGTCGTAACAAAGACTGTAAAAAATATCGCCTTAGACACTCCAGAAAATGCAGTTGAATTGCCACGAACGAAAATATTATGCACAGAACGATGGTAACATTAGATCCCATGATTTCATATTTGACGCCTTCATTTAGCCAGAAAAAGCATAGTGTTATAAGCGACGAAGTTAAGGCCCTTTTAAAATAATAAATTAAAAATTAAAAAAAAATCATTTAAATTTTTTTGTTAGTTATGGCTGTTTACATTGCAGGTAGCGATCGACATTTCTCTAACTTGCTTTATTTTGCTTACTTTTGTGTATTTCTATATAAATAAAACTAAATTTGTGATGAAATCACTATATTTTTTGACAAATATATTTTTTGCCTCACCTCCATGCAAAAAACCCCCGTGTGCGGCGCTCAGCTGTACTCTCAATATTAGTATTCGATTATAAAGTTTGTTTTGTTATAAAATTAATGCAGTTAATCAAAAATAATATAGTTTAGAATAACTAGAACAAAAATAGGAGAGAAAAGTCCACCTTGCGGTATTAACTTGTACAAAAGCCTTGATGATGGCTTGACAAACCTGTCTTAATTATAGTTAATAACAATTTAAGGGAATAAAAATATTAAGGCTTTTTAATCCAATAATTATCTTTGATTGTCTCTTCAGTTCTTAAATTATTCAAGTTTCATTGAACTTAATGAATTAGAAATCAACAACTTTTACACTCTACTGTAAAAAGTTTTTCCAAACAAGCTTTCTACTTGAATATCTGGTTAAAATTATAACAAAAAAAAAATATTTTTATTTTGTAGAACTTTTGCAGCCAGCAAACAACATTATTTTAACGGTGTCACTTTATATTCAAGTTTTTTCAATTTATTGCAAAACTTTAACGCATATTCTTTTTTTATAGCTATAATTATTGTCTCTTTTTTATTTTTAATACTCGTATATTTGTTTTATTATTCGTCAGCAAAGTTCAAAAACCTTAAAGGCAACGAACAACACACAAAAAACGACTAAATAAATGAGAAGGGCACATTTTTAAAAATAAAAAATAAAAATGTGTTGCATTGTTGTTGGAAGAGAAGACTAAAGTCAGCATAAAACAATGAGAAATTGTGACAGACCCAAAGAAGACACCGGTAAAAATTTCTTACTGTTGTTTTAAAAAAAAAAATTACTTCACAAAAGAAAAACTTTAATTACAAAAAAACAAAAACAAAAAAAAAACAAAAAAAAAAACAGAAGATAGTAAAAAACCCTTAAAGTGAATGACTCAATTTAAATTTTGTTGTTCACAGTGGCAAAAACAGTTCCATTTAAAGCAAACAAAGGCCGCAGTCCAAGACGTTGTAAGAAAGAATATGTCTAACTGACTTTTAAAGAAAAAAATGACTTGCGTAGTTTTCTGCTCTGATGTTTTTTATACTTAAGCGAATGTGGGAGGTGTGTACAAGACGAGGTTCGCTCAAGAATTAATAACAAACACAAATGATTTCTTTGTCAAGCACAGCTGCCTTTATTTCCCAATAATAAAACTCCAGATTAATGTTAATTTTTGCATTTTCTCCAACACATTTTACATAATTTCACAGAAAAAATTGTTGTCCTTAATATTCAGGTTTAATTAAATTTATTTAAAATTTATTAAATTAGATTTTTTTTTCATTATCATCGATTGAATTAAAAATGTAATTAAATTAATTAATCTGAAACCAAAAAAAAACCCAAAATTCGTTTTCTGTTTTACTGAAAAGATAATTAAAAGGCTTACCTTGATCAAGCTCGAATCAATTGCACCGTACATCTTTGGCTTCTGGGCATAGCAGTGAGAAATGTTGGTCTTTTTTTTATATTCTTCAGAAATAGTCATTTTCCATTACAGTTTTTCATTTGACATAAAAAGGTTAAAAGTGGACTGTAGGACTGTATTCTTTTTAATTCAAGGTGCCACGGAGAACATACTTGATCAATTTTAAGACAATTAGCGGGCATTTGGAAGAGGTTGACAACAAATATTACTCACTTTTTACAGTAAATCCTACAAACGTATACTATCTTGTGTTTAATTCAAGGTCGCAGAACCCTTTTTTGAATTTCTTCCCATGATTGATTAATAGTTCTAAACTTTGTGTTTCCAAATAAGGTTCGAACGATTATCTTAATAATGCAGTTGAATAATTTTGTTTGTCTTAAAATAGAAGTAGACTTTCAGTTAAATTGCTAAGCCGCCAAATAATTTCGTTTAGTTCGAACAGTTTTGATTAAGATTAAGATACTGTAGCATGTGGTTAGTCTGATGGTCTGGATTTCTATTCTAAAATGTTTAAAGGTTTTTTAATACAAATGTATTTTATAGCTCCTTCACCGATGTAACACTACAGCCCTCCGTGGGCACATACTCTAGCTAAAGCCCTTCCCAATCTTAACAGAGGTAAAAGCCCTAGGCTAGAGGGAGCCTGAAACTGGAAGAGAATTGGACAATCGATGTCCGACCGATACCTAACCAAACTGAAACCACGGAAGCCAATGGGCCACAAGGCTACGGCCCTATACTGGTTATTGGTAACGATTTTGGAGAGTGACTGTGTGATTCGATTTTACATTTCCGCCTGGCCATGAAGCCTTAATCAGATGGTGGACCAAACCACTGCATAATTTGGAACGTCATGCTCGTCCTAGGAAGCCGAAGCCATAATTCTATGCAACAGAACTTTCTAGTTGCAACTTCAACGATTCCAGAGCAGGGCTGCAAATCATCACTCCTTGCTTAAGAACACATGTTTAGCATGCTTACTGGACTGGATCATTCACCTAGCGTGTGATTAACGGCGAAATGATCCTGGCCACCATATTAAACAAAAGACCTGATATGGGGCCGCGAAACCACAACCACCACGATACTCCCATAAAGGGCCAACCTCAGAAATCACTCAGAGAACAGTTAAATGTCTAAAAAGACAAATAGTGAACTCTGCGAGCTTACTGATTCCCGTGAAAATAAAGTGGAGTTTCCAGTTGTACCCCTGCTGACTTCAGGGGACTGGGCTGACTTTTTCCCCAGTTGCACTGTGTCTAGATAGTCGAAGTTCTATAAAGACCATATTTATGTGCCCCCGGGGGGATTTGGAGAGTGACGTGGTGATTGTGGTTTAAAGCAAAAGATCGCGGGAAGGTGCGGCTTTTTCTTATAGGATATGATGTTGCATTGCAACAGACTGTCGCTAAGCTGGGGGGACAAAGATTTAGATAGTCTCCAGCTCTCGAGCAAAGAGTGGGGGTAAAGCTCTATTAGCTGTGCTCATGAAATTGTCACCTGAGGTGTGTATGCTAATATGTGTACGCCTTGATAGCGTTGTTGGATGCATTGTCTTCACCCAGTGGTAAAACCACCTTTAGATGAGAGCCAAATTGCGAACCTACATCACATAACACTACAGCATGTAATTGTCAAGGATATAAAAATCAAATAAATTGGCCATGCACCTACCTACCAGTACAGTACCAGTACCAGGCCTTCAATGCCGTTACAAAAATAATCATAACATGTTATTGCAGTGCTGCAAAAAATTAAGCCGGTTATTAACGTTGTTCTCCGCGAATACTCTCTACAACAAGCAACACTAAAGCATATAAATTTAAGAGTTTTTGCTTTAAAAAAAAGTAGTGAAAAATTTAAGACGTTAAAAATTAATTTACACAATTTTTTAACAACTTATTTTATATGTAATTCAGTGTTGCTTAGGATCTGCCCTCGTATACGTAATGTTTCATTTGTTGTTTTCAATCATGACAGACTTTATTACGTAGAATACATTACATAATTGAAATAGGAAAACAAAACAAGGATGTTTGATCCATTAATAAAGAAAACAAAAAGAGCTTTTGACATTGTTGCCGGGTATTTTGAACTCAGTAAACAGTGAATAGTGGTTTAAATAAGCGCTTTAATTATTCATAAATTAATATTTATTTAGTTAACGATATTTTAAAATGTCTCTACAAATTGATAAAAGGTTGCATTATTTCTTTGCTCTAGACAATAATTTTTTGAAATTTATTTGTTAACAGTGTTATTCAGATAAAACTTAACGTAGAAAAGTATTATTCACAAATGACTATTAGCTTAACTGGCAGTATTAAAAGCTGGAATTTTAAAGTACTCGGGATCCCACTTTAAACCTATAAAAAAATGATAATTTTGTGCTGAGAGAATTTGTAAAAAAATGAGAAATTTGTATTTAAAGAATTGGTAAGATAATTGATGATAACTTTATTGCTATAAATGATGAAATTCCATTAAAAAAATATTTAAAAATATTTTACGAAAAAATATTATCGGCTCTATTAAAAGTTTTAATGCACATTTAGAACAATTCCTGAAAATTTGGTGTAAGAAAAAATGAAATGAAAAAATAGGATATAAAATAAAACAGTTTATTTTTAACAGTGCAATTAGCAGCATGTGGAACGTATTTAAAATTTTGTAGGCCGTATTTAACTGACGTATTTATCTTCACACCCTTTAAATTATATTATACTTAAACAGAAAACATCCGCCAAATAACTTTTTTTTAAATGCTATAAACTCCTGAACCAATTGGACTTTGTATGGCGTCATACCAAAGTCTTTATGCAAAATTCGTCTCCATGATGTCTCTGAAATGTTCAATTGTTGAGAACAACGGTGAATTGATGTTGATGGCGCTTCACGCACACTTTCTGCCACAGCAGCAATATTCCCGGGTGTACGCACTGTTTTTGGCTTTTCACGCTTTGGTTTATCGATGAGGATGCCAGTTTCTTTCACTTTTTCCACAAGATATCGAACATACGGAGCTGACGGTGCTTCTCTTCATCCAAAATCCGTCCGTAATTTTCGCACACATTCTGCAACATTACCATGTTTTTTTCAAAATAATGTCGCAATATTTCCCAGCGTTCTTCAAGCGTATACACAACCATATTCGTTCAGCGGAAGGATAAAACTAATTATCTGTCAAATCAAAGATGAGCTAAAAAAAAACGTTAGATTGCGAACCCTTTACAAAGAAAGGGTAGATCCATTCGCCCTTCCTGCACACAATACAAAAATCATCATTTCAATACAGAAACGGTAAAAAGAATTACAAATTTAATAAAACCACATATTTTGTTGGACACTAGGGGCGGCAACGCAAGCAGAATTGCAGGTTTTATGAGCTTTCCGTAGTTAAGGAAGAAGAGAGGTAAGTTTCATATTCAATTGTTCTATTAGGATTCAGGATAATGAAGGTAATATTCATAACCTCTCGGTATGCAGGTTTTGTGCTTAAGTTTCACGGGCCGTTGCAAAACTTGCAAAAGACAAGACTTTCAAGACTTACAAAACTCCCTGAATGGCTGGATCTCTAGAAGAAGTAAAAAATTTCTAAATTCAATTAAGGAAATTCCCAACTTCCCATCACAATCTCTCAAATGACATTTGTTAACATTATTCAGCGTAGGTGTTTGATTGGTTGTATGTCTCTGTGTTCTGTGTTAGTTGTTTTTACTTTTTGATTGCTAAATTTAGTTCATGGAATTTTAATGTAGCATGTTGTTGTTTTTTTGTGTTCATAAGATTTATTAGAGACTTCGTAATTTGTAAATAGACGATAGCTTATTTCACTTCGCGTTGTTTTTTTTTTTTTTTGATAACTACCTCTTTATAACTTCAACTATGTATATTTGTAAGTATGTATATATATTTATATATATGATTTTTTAATCCCGACAGTATCTTTTTAAAGATCCTTCGACATTGCTGGGGGTATGCCATGAATAATGTGAGTAATATTGACCTCCATCATACATCAATTTGTTGCTGGCTTATCAGCAGTTCCTGTTGAAACCACATCTTGCTATGATTAATCACTTCTAGCTTTTCAAACAAAGAATCATGATTGTGATGCCGATTACCTTAACTCCGTAAGCCTTAAGTATATTTATTAACAATCCTGTAAAGACAGGGCCTACTTTCAATACCAATTGCTGATTAAATTAATAAAATTGGCAACATTGTTCAAGCGTCTATCTATTCTTAGTGATTTGTCAGAGTAAACTGATCGTAGGTGTTAAACTTTCGTTTAGTACATTTTGAATTTTAAAAAATTCTGTTATAACACCGCCGTTACCAGAGTGCTATCATCTATGAAGAATTGAACTTACAATTTTTTTTTATATTCATAATCATCATAAATAGATTGACTGTTAAGCAAAATTATTTAGACTTATCTTTAAAATGGTCATGAATTTGAGCAACTAAAACACGAAAAATTGTGCTCAGCAATGAGGCTTATTTTTGGTTTAACAGGGTTTTACATTTTTTTAAAGAGAAGTAGCACTTCAGGCAATAATGCATATTTAGTCAAGTACCGTGCTACATTCTTTAGGAAAGGGATAGAGAATAGATGAAACAGGTGGTGAAAGTAGAAGGATAGTCGGAAATTAACTGCCGTATATAAGACAGCACAGCGACCAGTGACTATGCCTTCATCGCTGAGCAGCCCCACCGACAGTCAATTTTTATTTTTGTAGTGAAAAAAACCAAGGTCTTCGTTGGGAATCGAACCCACAACCCCCATACTAACAAGCTAGTACACTACCTACTAGCCTACAGGGGCACCTTAACACATATATAGTGATAACAATCCAGAGCATACCGTTCAAACTCCATTCAATTTTGGAGCATTTGTTGCAGTTTACATGCTGGTAGCATAATATTCTATTTGAAAATATGGATGATGTTTTCAGAACGAAATGTAGTTTCAACAGAATGGCACTAAAGATTGTGCGATTGTGCTTTAAAGATTGTGCGATTTGGCATTTTTCGATTATTTCCTGAGCCATCACGATCACGTGGTAACAGCTTGATGCTGATAAAGCAGAAACCAGGCAAATATTGTTTTGGGTTGTTCATTGCTGGCCGTAAAGCAAGGCTCGAAAAAGTGACAGTAACAATCCGCTAAACGCTGTGTCGTTTAGAGCTGTTTTGTTTTGGAAAAAATAGTGGAATTAGCGAAACAAGCCGATTTTGATGAGGTAAACGCAGAAGACGTCGCAGAAATAGTTCAAGGAGCAGCAGTTAGATAATGATGAGCTCAAGAAATCAGGAAGAAAACAATTTCGAAAAAGAGCAAAGAGAACTTTCGATGGCGTTTGTAAAAATAAGTTTGACCACTATAACTAAAATTATGGACCAATTTTCTGGTCCAAATTAGGACCAGAATTCAAAAGCAAGACGGGGCGTTATAATTGCTTTATCCACATATCAGCAAAAGAATGCAAAAGGGAAACGCAAACTACACTAGACGTCCGCTTGACAAAAAGGCGAAAAATTTAAGCCTCAGAAGAGACTGAGGGACTGAATGATATGGCGGACTTTGTTAAGTTTATATTGTTTTTATTTTTTGAAAGAAACAAATGTTTGGTATTTGTTTAGAAAAAAACATATTATTAAATTTTACTTAACCATTCCATTTTGTTTTTACTTTCAGATTGCTAAATTTAGTTCATGGAATTTTAATGTAGCACGTTGTTATTCTTTTGTTATTATTTGGTGTTCATAAGATTTTTTATAAAATTCTTAATTTGTAAACAAACACAATAGCTCATTTCACTTCACGTTTTTTTTTGATAATTAGCACTTTATTTTGGGTAGATTTTTAAATAGTTCGCTTTCCCTGGACGATGTACTTAAAAAAAAAGAATTTACAATTTTAAAATTTATTGTTTCCCAAACGAATAACTAAATGACAAATTAAATCTTAAATCTTTAATCCTAAAAGGAAAATAGAAAGATTTTTCTTTGAAATTTTCAAAATGTTTATTAAGCCACTTTCTCCTTAGAACATCGCCAGTACTAGTTCCGCTATTCCATGAATCATTATATATTTCCAACAATTTATATATTTTTCTTCTTTTCTCTTTTCCTTAGTTTAAAGATTTAACACGATTTGTTTCATCCTTTTTGCAACTCCTCTGTCACTTAATATCCTGTCCACATCAAGTTAAAATGATTTATGGTTTTTGTACGACTTACAATCACCTCTTGTTTCTGTTTTGTGTCTTGTTCGTCAAAATAGTCTTTATCATACTTTTGGAATTTCATTTTAAACTTTGAATCGTTTTTGTTTCTTTTTTTTTTGTGTGCTTTTTCTTAAACTTGTAAATGAAAAATTTAATTCATAATGACGTGTTACCAAGCCAACAAGTCATTACTTACCGTTACGCTTAAATGACTCTAAGAAACTGTAGGAAAAAAATGCGAAAAATTAAAGCATTTTTATTCTCAACATGTTGGTTTATGTTTGCAACAGCAACAAAAAAAAAATGAAAATCATGGAACCAAAAGGGAAAAAACAACGCTTTCATGGAGAATGAAACTAAAGAGAAATAAACGTGTCTTAAGTTGTAAAAACGAGCACAGCAGCTCACACAGTCCAAACCAATCGAAAGTCGGTTCAACACTGTCTGTCTGTCTCAGTGCTGTCTTTCTTTGTAAATAATTGTTGCAAGAATCGCAACAGGGACAATCGCAACAGCTGATTATAAAATTTGTTCACAATAATTTTTTACTGCTGATGACCAATTGTTATTCGTCTGTGGAATTTTTGGTAAGGAAGTTACTAAATATCCAAAAAAAAACATTACATATAACGGTTTCCTTTGTCGGTTGAAAAATAAAAAAAAAAGACAAAAAAACTTTAGCTTTATTTAGCATGACTAATAATTTGGCTGGTACTGTGCAATATAGAAATATTCATTTAATATAAAATATTTATAAAGAGTGGGCAAATTTGATGTTAGGAAGTAAATTGTCTTTCAAATAAAGGCTCCGCCAAATAATTTTTTTTTGTTTTAAATGCTATAAACAAAACTTCCGAATATTTTCTCCAATTTATTTTTTTATTTGAAAGTACAATCCTTCCGGTTAATAATGGAAAATAATTTCATTCAAATGGCTGCCTCGGCTGGTCATGCAGTAGCCTACACGATCGCTCCAATTTTTAAAGCACATTCAATATCGATTGTGTGCAGCTGTATTTCACCAATGTCTTCACGAATATTGTTCTTTAAACCGTCAATTGTCTCTGGCTTGGCGGCGTAACACTTATCTTTGACGGCACCCCACAAATAATAGTCCAACGGTGTCAAATCGCAGCTCCGAGCTGGCCAAATGACATCACTTCTGCGGCTGATAATGCGATCTTCAAAAATAGGGCGCAAAACATCGTGTAGCTTTGGCTGTGTGACACGTATCGCCGACCTGTTGAAACCAAATGTTGCCAATATCCTTGCCCCCCCGGGGGCACATTATAGTCTTTTTGGAACCTACTATTCCATTTAGATTTGTGTCTTGCGGGGTAAAAGGGAGCCCAGGCCCCTCAAAGGCTAGTAGGAGTCACCTGGACAATCCACATATTTCCACGGGAAATCAGTTGCCCCAGAGTACACTATTTGTTCTCTTTAGACAATGATGTGCTCTGACTGGTTATTGAGGTTGGCCCCTATATGGGAGTATCGTGGTGGTTGTGGTTTCGGACCCTCGTGAGAGTTTGTGGGTCGGACCATTCAAATTAAGACAATGAATGGTTCAGGTCCAGTGAGTATGAATGCTGGCGTGTTCTTGATAAATAAGAGCTTCATGCGTTCTGGACCAGGAGTTGGAAAGTCCCCAACTCCTCAGCAAGGAGTGAGGGCACGGCCTACTCCGGACTTTCTAAATTGCTACTAGGAGTGACTGGAGGATATACGTATCCGAAGGCCTTCCAGGGCGTAGTTGGTGTCCAATCAACTAAGTGGGTTGACTACCATCTGATTATGACTATATAGTCGGTGCAGATGTAAATCAAATCACGCATTGTTGCCAATATCCTCCTCTTTAATTTTTGTGAACAAAAATTCGTTCAACATGACCCGATAACGATCGCCATTGACTGTAACGACCACTCCTTGCTTCGTAGAAAAATGGCCCAATTATGCCTTTAGACCAAAATCTGCACCAAACAGTGACTCGTTTTGGATGCATCGGCTTTTCAATGTATGCGTGCAAGTTTTCTGTGCCCCAAATGTGACAATATTGCTTGCTTATACACACGCCAAGATCAAAATGGGCTTCATTTGGAAAGATGATTTGTTTTGCAAACTCCGCATCTTCTGTAAGTCAATCGCAGGCCCCCTTAGCGAGACGAAAACGCATTGGATGGTCACTTGGCTTCAACTCCTGAACCAATTGGACTTTTTATGGCATCATACCAAGGTCTTTATGGAAAATTCGTCTCAATGATGTCTCTGAAATGTTTAATTGCTGAGAACGATGGTGAATTGATATTGATGGCGCTTCACGCACACGTTCTGCAACAGCAGGAATATTCTCGGGTCAACGCACTATTTTTGGCTTTTCACGCTTTGGTTTATCGACGAGGATGTCAGTTTCTTTCACATTTTTTACAAGATAACAAACATACGGAGCTGACGATGCTTCTCTTCTTGCAAAACGCGTACGCAATTTTCGCACACATTCTGCAACATTACCACCATCATTTTCAAAGTAATGTCGCAATATTTCCCAGCGTTCTTCAAGCGTATACACAACCATATTCGTTCAGCGGAAGGATAAAACGAATTATCTGTCAAATCAAACATGAGCTAAGTGTTACCGTTCACGAAATAAGCACTAGTTGAAAAAAAAAGTTAGATAACGGACCCTTTACTTAAATGTCAAGAACAGAGCTGTCGTCTTTTAACATTCGTGTAGTAAAAAGTTGGAAAATTATAAGCGCTCTTGAGCAAGGAATTTTAATTTTGAAAGTTGTCTATCAAAATACTGAAGGACTTCATTGTAACACGTCGTAAAATTGTAGAGACCGCTGTTCATAATTTAATCGCTAAATCGAAGAGCCATGGTGTTGTTGCTAGCTGGCAAAAGATCATATACACTCATAGTGGCTTACGCTTATAAAGTCCACTTAATTTAAGAATTAATGCCTGCCCACCGTTATCTGCGTCGAACGTTTGGTAATTGACTGTTTGAAAAACTGAACGGAAACATCGCGTTTTTTAACACAAAATCATTTTTAGAGATTTGGCTCATTTTCATTTAGCAAGCAAATAAAATTGTTGTATATAAGCTCACATTGACCAGGGGGCATTATCGACCGGTATTTTTTTTTTTTTTTTTGTTTTAAAGAGAAGTAGCACTTCAGGCAACAATGCCTATTTAGTCAAGTACCGTGCTACATTCTTTACGAAAGGGATAGAGAATAGATGAAACAGGTGGTGAAAGTAGAAGGATAGTCGGAAATTAACTGCCGTATATAAGACAGCACAGCGACCAGTGACTATGCCTTCATCGCAGAGCCTTGTAGTGAAAAAAAACCAAGGTCTTCGTTGGGAATCGAACCCACACCCCCCATATTTACAAGCTAGTACACTACCTACTAGCCTATAGGGGCACCTGTGCTACCAAACTATGATAATGAATTTTTCGTGGGAACAAGTATCCAATGTTAATATCAGTGATCTTTGGTTTCAGCAAGGCGGCGTCAGACGCCACACAGCCTCACACACGATTTACATGGTAAATTTTCCGGTCGCGTAACTTTTTGATTTTGCGATAACAATTGATTGCTTCGTGCTTGTGATTTAATACCGCTGGGTTATTTTCTGCGGGGCTATTTGAAAGATCGGCTTTACGTAAACAACCCACAAACAACTGACACTCTGAGAGATAAAATTCTGTGGTGCAGTGACGAGATAATCGAAGCTTTAAAATTTTAGAAAAGAAGCGCACCTCTGCCGATGTGCTACATTACATTTACATTCTCCCGACATCATATTCCAATTTTAATTCGCATATTTTTGCTTTACATTGGTATCAATATGACTGAAGTTGTCAAAACAAAAGTGTATGTTTTAAGTCAATTTACTTCATAACCTCAAATTTGCCGATACGTTTTTCAAGTAACGGTTTAAATCTAAAAAATTATTTTTAAGGTTACTAGCTACGGCGCGGTGTATATAATTAATTAATTTATTTATTCATTCATAGTAAAAATATAGTTAGGAGGTCTTGCTGACTATATCGTTAATCAGCAGTTATCGATAAAATAGGATTTTCATAGATCAGCCTAAATCAGCGAGCCAAGCGCAAGGTTATCTGGCGGCTTGAGAATAGAGTTCAGTGAGAGATTATTAAATAAACGATGTAAACTACTTAAATTTAAAAAAAATAATTCATTTAAAATAAAAAAATCCGTGTCAATGACTAACTGTCACAAAAGAGTAATATTTACTTCGGAGATATATGTTTATCGAATAACTCAAAAACTAGAAAAGATAATTAAGATGTTTAGTAATTTAGTTTTATAGCTTGAAACGAGTTATCGAACGAACTTAGAGTTCAAAACAAAAGAAAAATAAACATTTAAGAGCATCGCTGCTTCCTCTACCGCTCTTTTATGGCATCTAAAATATAATTTTCTCAAATCTCCAGTATGCGCCAGCCATGAAGTGAAGTTTGATCAACTACATTTTGATATCGACACCAAACACGGCTTGTGGCATTCAGAAAGCCATAAGTTCTAAGAGAGAAAAATATTTAATTATACTTGTATTTATAAAAATTTTACTATTTTAATCATGTTTTGCAGACATGAAGAGTTACAAGAACTCAGCATTTGTTAGTTGTCGAAAATAGAACTCCAAGGTAACGAACTTGACAATTATTATGTCTCGTATTTACCCATCCTTATTGAAAATGTTTTTAATATTTTTCATACGTCGAAATTAAATATTAAAAATTCAAAACAAAATGCCCAACCAACACAAATGAATTAAACTATCGCTGTTCTCATTTTGCTTAATTGACATTTTAATTGGAATATCTGTGAGATTTCTTTTTTTATTAAAACCCAAACGTATCTCTATTACATACAAGAACCCCGTACATACGTCAATTGCTATGTAAACGATATTCGTTGAGACACCATACACTGTAACCAAACCAAGCATGACATATTTTTACTTCCAGCAACTTAGACAACAAACTATTCTTAACACTTGCATATCAAACGTTGCAGTAAGACTGCAAAAAAACAAGGTATTAAATAACCTTCAAGTTCTTATTTTTTTCTCTGCTATTATTTGCCTTCAAGTGATTTTTTTTTTTTATTTAAGTTTATTGTTGTTTTTTGTTTGCAACAAAAGAACAAACGTATAGTGTGCAATAGCAACATCAACCAGAAGTTAAGCAAACAGACAGAGACTGCAAAATCAAACCAGCAAACAACGGAAATTGTAACACGTTTGATGATCTTTGTGCCCCCTTTTTTTGATATTGAGGTTGTACCAGTTTTTGTGTTCAAAGCAAAGGTAAACAGCAACTGCAACATCGCACTGGAATGTGCCATCGTTGGTGAAGTTATTAACCAGAATTTAGAACTCAAATATTTGACGACAATCCTCTAATTTTTGCAAACCAAAAACGTCGCACAGTGTAATTAATAGTTTTAAAAACAAAGAATGCAGTAAAACAGATTTCGGTCAATACAACGCCCAATAAGAAGGCGTGGATGACACACTGTATGGAAACATTAAAATACATGGAGTTCAATATCGAAAAAATTAAAATTGCAGCTTTACATTCTTTAACGTGCGTTAAGCATTCTAGGAGAAATGTTTTTGTTAGTGAATTATTCGTGATTCATAAAGGGAGAGCTACGTTTGTGCCGTTTACGTTCAGAATACTCATTTCCCATTTGTTAATTACGAGGTTTAGGCTCTTGTTGGAAATTCGCCTTTTTTCCGGATTTTTGGATTTTTTTCTTTTTTAGTTTCAGCGTTTTTTATGTGCACAATTTTTTGTAAATTAATTGGATTACAACGATTGCAACAGCTCATAATACAGGGTGTCCTCCGGGAACGTATACTACTTTGTTTCGTCGCCATTTCGGTAAACATTAGTCTTGACAGTTCATATTTTGCAGTCTTGAAGTTAACACGTGGCAAATTTATTATTGAAAAATATTCGCTAAACCAACGTATTTTAATCGTTAAAACATTTTACCAAAATCGATCACCGAATACTGTAACGATGAGAAAGTTACATGAAATTTATGGGAGAAACAAAGTGCCAACAAAACGCAGGTAGGCTAGTAGATATTGTACTAGTTTGTCAGTCCGGGGGTTGTGGGTTCGATTCCCAACGAAGGCCTTCGCTGTTTTTCATTAGAAAATAATAATTGACTGTCGGCGGGGCTACTCAGTGATGAAGGCATAGTCATTGGTCGCTGTGCTCTCTTATACGGCAGTTAATTTTTGTAACTATCCTTCTACTTTCACCACTCGCCTTTACCCCCCGAAGGCACATTTATCGGTTCTTATAGAATACTCGACTATCTGGACCTGTGCAACTGGGGAAAAAAGGGAGCCTAGTCCCCTGAAGGCAGACAGGGAGTCAACTGGAAACTCCACTTTATTTCCACGGGGATCAGTGACCCGCAGAGTTCATTATTTGTCTCTTTAGAGATCATTGAGGTTGGCCCCTATATGGGAGCATCGTGGTGGTTGTGGTTTTGCGGCCCCATAACAGGTTTGTTTATTATGGTGGCCAGGATCATTTCGCTGATAATGACACGCAAAGTGAATGATCCAGTCCAGTGAGCATGCTTGACATGTGTTCTAGACAGGAGTTGGAAAGTCTCCAACGCTTTAGCAAGGTGTGATGATTTGCAGACCTGTACTGAAATCAGTGAAGTTGCAACTAGGTGGTTCTGTTGCATAGAATTATGGCTTCGGCTATCTAGGACTCATGTATGACGTTCCAAATTAAACAATAGTGGTTTGTCCACCATCTGATTAAGACTAATGGTCAGGCGCGGATATAAAACAAATCACACTCACCACTCGCCTCATCTCTCTTCTATCCCTTTCCTAAATAATGAAGCACAGCATTTGACTAAATAGGTATTGTTGCCTGAAGTGCTAGTTGCTAAAAAAAACGCACTATTTATCGCGTAGAGAATGATTTCAAACAACGAGGATCTGCAGGTGATAGGCCCAAGCATGAACCACAACGTACTGCAAGATCGGCTGAAAATATTACTGTTCAAAACAATCCATCAACCTCAATTCAACACCGTGCTCAGGAGCTTGGTCTTCAAAGAGCAATTTTGGCCATAATTTTGTACAAGAATTTGCATTTGTTTCCATATAAGATATAGTTGACACAAGAGCTTCTTCTACAATACCATTTTCTCCGCCGTACATATGCCAATAGGATGTTACAGCTCGCCCATGACAACCCTGATTTTCATGAAAAAATCATAATGAGTGACGAGGCAATTTTCATTTGAATTGATATGTGAATAAACAGAATGAGAAACCCTCAAATTATTCAACAATCACCTTTGCATTCACTAAAAGTGACAGTGTGGCGTGCAATTTGGTCAGCAAGAATCAGTGCACCTTACTCCTTTGAAAATAAAAGCGGCGTAACGGTAAGTGCGAATGGGGAGCGATATTGTGATATGATTGAAAACTATTTAACACCACAACCGCATGCTTTAGGCTTGATTAACATGTGACATCAATAAGATGATGTCATATCGAATACAGCCAGAATTACGATGGAATTACTGGGAGACCTCTTTATTTCAAGAAATGGACACGTGGATTGGCCTCTACGGTCACCTGATTTGACTGCTCCCAACGTTTTGTGGGGATATCTGAAAAGCAAGGTTTATATAAACAAAACCAGAAACGCCCGAGCATTGTAGTGATAAAATTAATGAAATACCGCGTGAAATGTGGGAGAATGTAATGAAAAATATGCTCAAAACGGCTCGCATTTGTGAGGCAAACAGAGGTGGACATATAGCTGATATTCCATACATAAAAGTCGGGCTTTGCATATGGCTTTTTGTACTTGGGGTTATCGTTATGTATCGATTTTTTATTTTCAAATCTTCTTTCAAAGTCTCTGGGCTTATATACATGTGGCAGTACATTTCCTTGCCTTTTAATGAGTCCCAATGATAATGCAAAGTCTTGCATTTGACAATAATATTCGTCGAGTAGTGTTTCGAATTCCTTCTTCATTATTTTTCAGTTGACCAGGCCTCTCCTTGTCTTATGTGTCGAAATCACCACTTCTGAATTCCGCAAACAATCTTTCGCAAGTTTTTGCAGTTGGTATATGTCGATCGTAAGCTTCTACTGATAATGAATAAATTTCAGTAGATATTTTCTTCAAATGAAAGAAGGTTATCAGACTTATTCGCAAAGCACCTTTTTAGGTACAGAACTCGACATTATTTTCTTTACCCTCACAATATTAACTCGTATACCAATATTTCACAATTTTACACTCCAAACAAAAGAATATCATGTGTAGAATTATTGAAAATGTTGAAAGAGGTTTAAAATCTGTCCAGGGTGAAGTTCTGCTTTGTTGCGGAAATCTATTTCCCATCTAGTCGACCAACAAAAAAAAATAATGACCATCAGCCATTTTGAATCGATCTAAAAGTGACGTGCGCATCAATGAGAATTTTGAGATTATTTTTCATAGCAGCATATCGCTGAATATATCTTTACTTTTACGTCACACTGTGGCCCATTTCCAATCTGCTACTTTGAAATACATTTTTCCTTAAGGAAATTGAAGGCCAATTCAAAAAATTTGGGAAAGCCTCGAAATATGCATATCAATTGCGATAAAGATGATCATGAAAGGAAAAAACTAAATTTACCATTTAACCATTTACGTTCTAATAAAAAATTCAGATTAAATTTTCATCAGTAGATGAAAAACTGTAAGCTTGCAACACTGTTCACTTAATAAATGCCAGTCAGCTCTTGTTTGTATTTTCAATTAGTTTGATTTGTTAATTCTTCATGAGTAGGCGGCTTGTGTTATGCTGTTGATCCACAATTGAGTGTGTTTACTTATTTCACTTCATCTACGATTCAGTCGATATAATCGTGTAAAACATGTGATGTTTTATCTATATTTTATTTAGACTAGACTGAGAATTGAATGTTAATGAGCCAACATAACTTGCACCGTTATATTTATAATTAAATATGAACTCCTATTGTTGTTGTTTGTCTATTACCCAGAATTAATACAAAATACATGGAAATTCATGTCTCATATTTTTTAACAGATTGAATGGCAAAAATGTAATAAATACAAGAAACATGAAAATTGGTCCCAGAGACCTCACATCGTCTCTTCTACTAAATGAATGAATGAATGGGAAGAATGTAAAAGTAGCAAAGAAAATCTTAAATTATTCTGCATACCGCATGTTATTTAAAGAAGATAGCAACAAGCCTTGGTATTAATTACAATGTTACAGTTGCAACTAAGGAAGCCGGTACAACATAGAAAAGGTTTCAATTTTTAATAGTTTCTTTTTGTTTTATGAGCATGAGAATTTTTGCAACACAAAAATTAAATATAAAAGTGATTTTTTAGAGCAGAATACGTACAAGGGAAATGTGAAAGGTCGAAATGAACTAGATTCCCACATATAATTTAAAATGAACTGCAATGTACAAATATAAAAATTTACAGCTGTTGGCAAGAGAAAGGCTCTTCAAATCATTATTAAGACTAACCACTAAAGAGCACTGCTGTGGTGATTGCTTAATCTAGCAGTTGTATTTCATGATAAAATGAATACATATTTGATCTGCAGTTTGAATTTCGTTGCCGGTATCAAAATATTTTGAATGAAAAATTAAAAAAAAAATTATTAATCTAAATTAAACGCATGTTAAGTGACGCGGAGTTTTGTGATGAGCTGAAAGGTCGTTGAATATTTAACATATTTTCGTTTCCCTCGTCTTTAAATTAAAAACCGAGCTACGTGACAGTTTAAAACACATCAGTCTTCAAAGAAAGCTTCCTGTTTCCCTTATTAAGTCTCACGTAAATTGGAAATATACAAAAAATATCTTAAAGTTCTAAGAAAAGACAATTAAGAAAATTGTACCCGTTATAGTGCAATTCTATTAAGAATTATATAATTTTCAGTTCAGACTTGCACCACATGAAGCTCTGTAAAGTGAATGAAAAAAGAGTCACAAGCTCAAGAGGTCGAAATCTGTTGGGAGATATTATTATTCGATAGACCGAATAACCCTGCACAACAAAAAAATATTTTTTGAATGTTTCCTACACTAAGTTACTCAATTTCTTCTAATTTTGGGGTGGTAAAAACGAAACTGACAATGAAAAATTTTTATTAGCTTTGGTTTTTGACCACTGCTGTGAAGTTATCATCTCTTTTCTTACCTAAAAACCCATGTACAAATCCGTTAAAGGCTTTCCAGGTTCTTTTTTCATGTCCTGTTAAAATCATGTCAAAAGCAGGATCATTTACGATTTCACCACGGATTTGAGGCCGAATAAAGATGCCTTCCTTGACTTTTGCATCACTTAACCTGGGAAACTTTGCTCTTAAGTACTTAAAAGCTTGTCCTTCCTGGTCCTATGGCCTTGACAAAGTTTTTCATTAGTCCCAACTTAATATGTAATGGGGAAGGAGAACATCCTTAGACTCTACAGGAGGCTCGTCAACTACATTTTTCTCATTAGGGTTAAGGTCTCGTGTAGGCCAGTTCACTTTTTTATAGTGAAATTTTCTATCCCGACTGTCCCATAGACACAAAAAACAACAGTTCTTGGTGAACCCTAATTGCATTTCTAGGAGTACAGCAATGACTTTCAGATCACCACAGATTTGCCACTTGTGTTGTTCATATTTGATTGATTGGAAAAGTGATTTCATATTTCCTTCATGTGAACTGCATGACCCTTATGCAAAAGTACAGCTTTTAAGCTTAGTTTTGAAGAGTCTACAAACAGTCTCCATTCAGATGGAGTGTGATCCAAATTCAAGCAGTTCATCAAACCATTAACATCAGAACAAACTACGAGGTTTTCTTTCTTCTCAAAAAAAGGAAGCAAATTTTTTGACGCTGTCTGTACTGAGATAATTTCACATCATGTTTTAGAAGATTCCACTGTTGTAGTCTTGACCCTAAAAGCTCAGCCTTTTCCTTAGACAAGCCAAGATCTCTTATAAGGTCACTCAACTCTGCTTGACTAATTCTGTGCGGATCACTAGACCTATCGCTTACCTCAAAATCAGGGTCATAAGATGTAGAGGGATGGGTTGCTCCTTCTACACAGTCTTTATCATCTTCCTCTAAAATTTCATAGTTTTGGGGTGGAGAAGGGACTGGCAAAGTGTCTGGGTGTGCTACAGGCCGAAGAGCAGATTGGAGATTAGGGTATTTAACCGTTCCTCTTTTCTTCATAGATAAACCATGCTTAATGGGAGGAGTTAAGCAGAAATAACAGTCGTCGGTATGATTGGTAGGCTCACGCCAAACCATAGGTACCATTGCCCGGTTTTTATTTTTCAGCCACTCTCACAATATGACAAGAACAAGAATTGCAACATATATGAGGAGCCCATGATTTATCTTGGTCCCCAACTTTCACGCCAAAATAATGTTCATGGGCAGTCTTAATGATAAGTGTCATTTTACGTTTCTGAGCCAAAAATGTTATTTCACCACATATATAGCAAAAGCTATCGACGAAATTCACACACTTTCGAGGCATTTCAGATCAGCAGTTAAATTAAGTTTCAATAGCAACCAGGCGCGTACAGCTGAGAAACTCATATAGGTTATGTTTGCTACTTATGAACAGCTGAAGAGGGGGAAATTATGTAAACAAACATGTGTACCAACTGTTGGTGATGAAATATTTCATTTGTTTAAAACTCAATATATACATTTATAAAATATAATATAATGATACAATATTTTGAAAACAAGATTTATATATAATTTTTATGGTCATTTCCGGTTTTAACGCGTGGAAATACATTAAAATCAGCTAATTTCAACCCCGAAACAAGAACTTTGTGGTTCAGTGTAATTAGTCATATTAAATAAATCCTCAGCTTGAGGATTACTTAGTTACCAGTTATTGGTGGAGAAGCTAGTTTAAATCGGCATTTCGTTGTTTGGTTAGTGCATTTCAACCGACACCTTAAATACGATAGGGCGCAGTTATGTTTTCAAATTAATTAGACAAAATAAATATGTTTAGCCTGCCTTGCCACCCATTACTTAGACAACTACATACTCTCATGAAACGGAAGTTGTCTTCAAAATTAACCTGATCGAAATTAATTCGCCCACCCTGAAGTCTACCGGCTACCCATCTAATCCATAGCGGGCCCTCACATATCATACAATAATCCATTGTACGCCAAATCCATCTACTTGTGTTCACCCTAATGCTGCAATGATAAGTTATAACACTTACAATAACCCTCAGAACTATTTTCTTCAAACCCAGAAATTGCAAAGTTAGACTGGGCCAAATGGCCTATGAGACCTTGCAATCCACTCTACCGTCATAGGACCGATTAGCTCCTCCTACAATCGAAACATCTTAAAGCCTATATTAGTAATTAAGTGCAATAACCCGATACCCAGAACACTCTGACTCTGTAATTGTCTATCAGCACACCGAAAGCCCTTTTGAATTATCTTACCACTGTGTCCTTGGCTGTTGGCACACAGAGTGACCGCTTCCCCCACCACTACATATCCAGACATCAATTCAGCGACTTCCAGAATTGCCAGTAATTCCTCCTGAAACAAACCATAATCAAGCCTATACAACCTAGATACACTAGTTCCACAGATGTGTACTCACGCACGCACACTAGTGACTAGTGACGTGTACCTTAGAACCCACGGTAAAAACCGCAACTTTGCGTATATTCATATTAAAATTTTAAAGCACTTTTGACTACACGCTGTGTAGTTGTAGTGTGGTGCTGTGTAGTGTAGTGCTACACTTCCGATGTGGTTACGAAAACGAAATGAAATGCAAGTTTCAAAGAAAGTCGTAGTTTTCTTGATTTCCTAATTTATGCTTGCCATAAAAAGTAATAAAGGAAAATGGTCGCGCTATATATTTTGCCAATATCAGATATACTAATTTCACTATAAAATCGAAATAATTTTAATCAACAGGTCATATTTACTTTAATTGTAGGTGGTGGCACCTCTATAATAGTTGGTAGTATATTTGTCTGTTATTCAAGGAGTTGCAAGTTAGGATTCCACCCATTACATACCAGAGGTATGTTAAATTATCTGTTAAATCATTCCTGCCACAACATATATTACTTCTGCTGCATCTCTCTTGAAGCATTTCATCCTGAAACTCTAACTCGGCTGGTATAATTATTCTGATTGAAAGATTTTCTATTAATAAATTCAGTAAAATTTTTTTAGACTACAAAATGATTTTTTTCTCTTTAAACGTCTGGCTACCTGATCTAAATTATGAACAAAATTTACATTTACTTAAAAATATTTATGAGAAATTTTCGCTGTTCCTTCATCCACTTTGCAAATTTTCTGTTTTTCCGATATTTTAGCCTGATCTCTACATTTAGTTAGAAGTTATATAAAACTATTTGTCCATATCGTTAGCATAAAACCTTAGAAATTATATTTTTCGTTACTCGTGGTCTTAAATATTGAAACCCTTGGATCTATAATTTCAAACAATTGGATTAATAACTGCGAAGTAAAGAAGCAAATTGTCTGCCAAATGATTATATCTCAAAAAGTTTGAAAATTTTAAGCATGAAACGTTATAACTTTGGATAAAGCTGTACGTCGTCAATTCATTCAAGAAATACAGTCGATCGACCATTGTTTGCGTGATTGCTTGTCAATTAGCTGTTTGAATAACTTAACGAAAATAATGCATTTTTTAACGAAATTATTTTTTGTAGTTATTTTCAATTAAGCAGTTCTGTAAACAAACAAAATTGTCGTATATGAAAGAAAGTGCACTATCAAACTATGATAAGCAAGTTTTTCTGGCCAAAAGCCACAGAGGCACACAAAAATTATTGCATAAGAATTTTCCCGCTCACGTAATTTCCCGATTTGGCGATGTCATTTTGCAGCCTTGTTTTTGAGATTCAACGCCGCCAACTGGGGATTTTTTGGACTATCGTTTTAAAACAGAAAGATAATTAAAGCAATATTACAATATTCCCGGCATATGTGTACTAAAAGAGAGAACTAAAAAATAAGTCAACAATATAATACTCACTTAAACCAGTATTATATTGCCAACTTGGCAGATCATCAAGATTGTCAATATTTGGTAATCAGAAAATCAACATGCGACTGTTAAAATATCGGATGTGCAAATTTGAGGTTAGGAAGTAGATTATCTGTCAAATGGTAAAATGTCCTTTGATATATATTTTGCAAAAAGTAAGGAAATTTTAAGCATGCAAAGGATCCCTCTTAAGCAAAGAATTTTAATTGTGCAAATTCACTATCAAAATGGTCAAAATGTCACTGTATTATTACGCAACCTCCTTCTGAGACTGCCGTATGTAACTTCATCGCTTAAGTCGAAGCTAACAATTGGTCAAAAGAACACGCTTTTGGTAGCCGTAGCTTTGAGAATAAGCCCGGAACATCAACTCGTCGAAGTTCGCAACAATTGGACAATACTAGAGGCACGCTGCGCAACATTTTGCATAAAGATCTTCACACTTATAACGTTCAGCTTGTTCAAGAATTAAACGAACAAGGAAACGACGTCACCGCGAATTCTCTGCACTTCCAAACCTTGATATGGAATTTTTTGTGGCTAATGTTGTCATCAGTGTCATTTGATTTCTCTAAGACTGCGCGGCACACTGGGGATTTTTGTATGGAGGTGAGGAAAAAATATATTTGTCAAAAAATGTAGTGATTTCATCACAAAAGTAATCAAAATAAGGAAAGTTAGAGAAATGTCGATCGTTACCTGCAATGTAAAAAGCCATAACTAACAAAAAAAACTAAAAGATTTTATTTTTAATTTATTATTCTAAAAGAGCCTTAAGTTCGTCGCTTATAACACTATGCTTTTTCTGGCTAAATGAAGGCGTCAAATGTGAAATCTTGGGATCTGATGTTACCATCATTCGGTGCATAATATCTTCGTTCGTGGCAATTCGACTGCATGTTCTTGAGTGTCTTAGGCGATATTTTTTATAGTCTTTGTTACGACTTTCCTGAGTCTCTTCGGATAGTAGGCCTTCAGGAAAAATGCACTATATCTTTTCCATGAATCAGAATTTTGTATAGTGTAGGTAGCATATTGTACCACTCGTACAGTGCAACAAACTCTTTTGCCGTCTCCAAACAAAAATCACCAAATTTTTTTGGATCTACTACCTCGGTGATTGGTATAGATTCGAGAATTATTAAAAACCTCTTGATTATGTTTTCATCTAGACCCGTTATTTCGGAAATCAAAACAGGATTAGCAAAGAATCATCATGACGTATTTCCTTAATTTGTCGTACCAGAGCTTTGCTTAACAGTATCAACCTGTATTCTAATTTTCTCTTTAAGTTCACGCTTTATCAAACATTTTCGGGCTTCTTTTATCGAACGAGTATTTGAGTTGACTCTCCCACGTTTAAATTCAATATTAGAAGCTACATGCAAGAGACACTCCATTAGCTTAAGGTTTATTGTTGTTCCACACTAATTTATTTATGTCATCACTTATTGATAATTGAAGTGGTACAACTGATTTCATATATAAATGAGAGTCAGAAAACCTCTGTCATCTGAAAACCTCTATTGGTATTCGCTTTGACTAGATGCCCCATCACATCCCCATTTATAGAACATTATTAGATTTCCGCTTTCAATTTTATGTATTTCCTTTGCGGACTTGGTGTCTAGGATTCTTTAAGCAGTATGATCCAACAGATTTTACAGAGGTACACTGCCTGAACTTTTACTAATAGAAATTTCTTGCGGATAGTTTTTTCTTTCATGACTTCTTTGCATGGTACGAGTATTTTGTACCCTTCATTTTCTAACCAATGCATTAGATACTCGTATTTTTCTTTTGTAAGTTCAAGCTTTGTAAACATCCCCAAAGTTTTTAATGTACAAATTTTTTTAATTCATACCTTTACTTAATTGTGCATAAAAGCGAAACGCGATCATCGATTTTCATGAGTTATGTCTCATTTTGTTCATAGGTTATACGGCTTTACGTGAAAGTAATAGGACTTGACACTTTTTTTTACCGTTTTGGATTTTTTATGAATTAAAAAACAAAAATTAACTTTTTAGGCAAAAAATATTTTTTTTTTTCATTCATTTATTTATAACTTCGAAACTGCTGCTTATGTAGCGAAACGTTATATGAACAGATGAAAGTACTTGTAATTTTTGATTTTTCTAAATTTGTTTAAGTAAAATCCGACTGGTGGTTCTTGAGTTATTTTAAACAGAAGGGCCTTTTCAGAATTGAGTTGCGAATCAATCAGATGAAAAATGTTGTACTGTGTAATGCAACAAATTGAAAGGTGGCACCTGAAGGCACTTGAAATTGATTAAAAATGTAAAAACAAATATGAGGCAATATATAAGCGGTGATTTCCAACTGTAGGAAAGTAAAGCTAACATTGCAGGTCCAAATGTTTGGAGAAAAGGGAATTTTTTTTTTATATTTTAATAAAAATAAACAAACAAAAAAAAACTGAAGTTTCTGCAGAGTTTATATTTTCAATTTTAGTATACCGAAATATCCTACTTTAAATAAAAAATAAAAAGAAAAACGTTAGCTCACATAATAAAATAATATTCGTTTTGAAATTTTTAGGTTTAAATTAAGTTGGTTCAGTAAAACATACAAGAGAGACGGCTATAAAAAAAAAGTAGCAGTCAGATCGGAGTAATTCTTTTTGATTTGATTGTACCATTTAGTCTAAAATTTCAAAATATCATTACATATTGCATGAAGAGTATGTTGACAATTTGACTTTTTCCCGCGAAATCCCCAGTGTGCGACGTTGGATTATTTTCTCTGCCCCCATTTAAAAGAACGGGCTTATGTGAACAACCCACAAACAACTGATGTTCTAAGAGATGAAATTCGGCGCTGCATTTACAAGATAAGCAGAGCTTTGTTATAAAATTTGCTTCAAAATTTTGTGAACAAAGCAGTTCTGCCGACGCGCTAGAGATAGTCATTGCCCGACATCATATTCCATTATTAATTCCCAAATTTCTGCTTAACATTGGCATCAATACAGCTGGGGTTACTAAAAACGGTGTGTGTTTTAAGAAAATTTACTTCCGAAACTCAAAATTAGCCACATTTTATAAAAATTATTACAATCAAAATTCTTTGCTATTGCAATTTAACTGTCGTAGATACCTTTCCCTTTTATGAAAAAAATCTTAATTATCAAAAATTTTAATAAATACCTGGTAACAACTCAACCAGCAAGTATTTTAACAAGTCTAAGAAAAGGAATATTAAATGTATTCAAGAGAGAAACTGTTTTACAAAAAACACTATTTATGATTTCGTCTTTTAAGGAAATATTTTCCAGGTAAAAATATTTTATAAAGGATATTTATTATAGAGGTATAGAACTTTTAAACTAAATAGAACAAATATGAGTTTTTTAAATTTTTATGAAATTTATATTGTGCGAAAGATAATCTTCTGGCATTATAATTTAAATATTACTTCTATCATATGACCATGACGCCATGACTCGCCCGAAAGTAGTTAATCTGGAGTTCCAGATTTTAATGGCATTTTCAAAATTTGTGGCCATATGGTCAATCGATTCAGCTTTATCGGCATAGAGTAGACTTAACATATTCCCACAGTCTGCGGTGTTAAATCCACCGATCTTGGAGACTAATTCACGGGTACTAACTAAACGCTTCCTTCAATAAATCAATTATGACATTAGCTGCGTGTGATGTTGCGTCCTCTTGTTGAAAGCACAGTTTCTCCATATTATGGCTGTTCATTTCAAGAACGAAAAAATCAATAATCATGGTCACATCTTTAAAAAAGTATGGATCAATGATTCTACCAGCCTATAAAGCACAAACAGGCAGTTGTCCCAGATGTAGCTGTGTATTATTTTTTTAAAGAGAAGTAGCACTTCAGGCAACAATGCCTATTTAGTCAAGTACCGTGGTACATTCTTTTTTAGGAAAGGGATATAGAAGAAATGAAACAGGTGGTGAAAGTAAAAGGATAGTCGGAAATTAACTGCCGTATAAAGACAGCACAGCGACCAGTGTTCATGCCTTCATCACTGATCAGCTCCACCGAGAGTCAATTTTTATTTTTGTAGTGAAAAAAACCAAGGTATTCGTTGAGAATCGAATCCTTAACCTCCGTACTGACAAGCTAGTACACTACCTACTAGCCTACAGGGGCTGTGTCTGAATATACACATGAGGATTATCATCGCTCAAAATATGGCACGTTTTGTTATTCAGGTATCCATTTTTAAACAAACGTAGACTTCATCGCTTAACGAAATTCTCTTACGAAATCGAGAGAAAATATTTCGAACACAACCATGGCTTTCAAAATAAATTTCCATAAATCTCAAGGGTAGGTTAGGCATCATTCTATCCATGTTTAAATGCTAAACCAAACAAAATATAAATCTGGTATTATGTTGTTTAAAATAATATTGCTATTTCCTGTCCTAACTGGCTGGTTTGTACTCGAAGGCGAGCGCTTTTGATGCGAGCCGCGTTGTGGTTTGTACTGGTGAGTCAGTGTTGGCGTTCAGGCAGTTCTGTTGTTAGGTTCGTATCTATTCAGGTAAGCAGAATGCCAGCCACCTGCCATTTGTATGCAAAGTGAATGTATCGATACCTGCGTCTTTCATTATTATCTAGGTACGTGTGTCCGTCTGAGGGTGTTCTTTAGTTGCCCGTTTGCATGAGTAGTTTTAATGGTGTGAAAATTGTGTCTTAGGTCGTATATACCTGTTCGTTTATAATGTCATTGGTGAAAGTTTTTGTTCTGTAGATTTCCATGTTTTTAAGAACGTCTAGTCTTCGTCCTTTTTTTTAACTAGAATGTAGTAATGTCATACATTCATCTATTTCCCTTGGTGTGTGTCCGTGAGTGTCAAGGTGTAATGCAAAGTTGGAATCTTTTCTTTTCCGTTTGTATGAGCGTATGTGTTCTGTAAACCTTGTTTTTAGTGTTCGTCCAGTTGGCCCTATATAAGTCTGTCTGCAGGTACAGGTAAGTCGGGGTATACAAGCTGGAACTACATTTGTAAGCTGTTTCTGTCGTTGAGTATTCCTTCTTCGTGAAAAGGGTTAGTCAGTCTGTATATTTCTGGTCCTGTGTAAGTAAAGGTGTACCGTCGTGCTGTATCGGATGTCTCTTTGTCTTCTTTATTTCTGTCTTTAGTGTTGTATTGTCTAAGAAGTTTATCTAATAAAATGGCCTCCATTTAAAAGTGTTGCTAACTTAAATTTCTATACCTCTAATAAATTTCTTTTTTTTTGGATCTTTTTTTATATATTTTTTCTTTTCAATATTTCGCTTTTTTTTTTTTAAATTTTTTCCTGAAGAAGCTTTCCAAAGGAAAGCGAAATATTGAAAAGGAAAAAATATATAAAAAAAGATCTAAAAAAAAGAAAAAAGATATTTATTAAAGATAAAAAAGATCGTTTAAAAAACTATAAAAGTTCTATACCTCTCTAAAAAAAACCCCCGTTATAAGAATTAATTTGTGAGCGTCTGTACGAACACAACTTTATTTTCCATTCCACGAAATGTTTAAATTTTTAACTTTTTTCACTCGGGGTAAAAAACCTTTGGCATAATGTTTATGACAAAACTAATATTGTTCTATACAAAAAGCATAAATTATTTGAATTTTAAAATGAGTTATAATTTTTCAGTTTTGGCTTAAGTTCGCTATTAAATGTGGTAAATTGTAAAAAGAACAATAAAATGTAGACGTAATGTGCATAGATGTGACAAAACAAAAAAAAGTTTTTTATGATCTGTATCAAAAGCATTAAAACATAAGACATGTTTTTGCTACAATGTCACTACGTCTGTCATAGACTATTATCAACCTCTGGAAGCGTAATAGGTAGACTATTAAATTTTTCGTAGAAAGTGTATTACAGATGTAGCAACGCACACATTCAGAGTCCATACATGGCATAAACAAATTTGTTGACTAGTGAGAATAATACATGTGAATAATAAAATTAAAACTAAAAAGTGTTTCCATACAGGCCGCAATTTTGACAAATATAGCCTTAACTTTAAAACAGTTATAGGCAGACAGTTAAAGTTTTCACAGAATATGTACTGCGATTTCTGCTAAAAGCACAAGTGCAAATAAAGAATTTATTTCGTCCCTGTTGTGCTTTCAATATCCTTAAATAATATTTAGGTGTAGCATGAATTTTTACAAAGAATTCGGTTTTCTAAAAAAATAAAAAATTGTTTTTAGCAGGTATTGCTAATACATATAGTATTTTTTGTATTATGTTATCTGTTATAAAACTGTTATAAAACGCATTTCTTAAAATTGTTTTTTTTTAATTTTCAAATAAAATAAAAAAGCATTTCGTTAATCAAAACACATTTTAAAACAAAATTTCATTTAACAGCAGGACATGGTGGTCGTCCTTAAGCGAATTTGTAAACTAAGTTGCCGCCTTTCCATTAGCCTTCTAGGGAAGATGATGGCTAGACGACCACTTTCTACAACTGCCATCAATTAAGGGCGTTGACAGGGTGTAACATAAAGTTCAAATGCACTATCACAAAAATATAAAAAATTCAGAGGAAGTCAGTACACACACACACACACACTTAAAAACAGCAAAAAAATGAATGTGTTTTATGCATAATAATGAATAAAAAAACGAATATTTGGTAACAAACTGCAACAAAAAGTATTAACTTGAGTGTAAAAAATTAAAACAGCGTGATTCAGTGAGCATTACCTATTCCCAACAGGAAATCATGCCTTAAAGGATAAAACCATTACAAAAAACAAACAGAGTAACAGCAAGTTACATTAAACCGGAAGGTTATTGACTGTCGCTCAATACATGTCAGGCGACAATACAAGGAGAGAATTATTTAGATTTCTATTTAGAATATGGAGAATTCTATACAGAATAAGGTAAAGGTTACCTAAAAGCTAATACAGTGCGTACCATAACACAAAGTTATAAATAGTGGTTTGTTTGCTATGACATAAAAATTTGATCAAACAAAACTGACGGAATGTACTACTACACGTCAAAAAAGTGTTAGTATGGAAAGACCCTTAATATTTTAGCCTTATTTTAAATTATTTATGTCCCTGTCTATATAGCGGACATAAAAATACGTAAAAGTAAAAGTTATGCCCATTGCAGTTGAATCTTATTGCTATGGAACACATAGTTCCACATATATCAGATGGTTAAATTTAAGGTTAGGAAGTATATTGCCTATCAAATGATTAAATGTCAAGAATTGAGCCTTCATCCTTTAGCATTTACTTAATAAAAAGTAATAAAATTTTAAGCATGCAACGCTACGCTCGTCAGTAAAATATTTTAATTGTGAAAATTTACCAAACAAAATGGTGAAAATTTCACTCCATTACCTTGTGAAATTAGAGCAAAATTTTCTCGTAATAAGGTTCCTTCTGAGACCACTGTTAAAATCGAAGCTTAAGGTATGGTTGCTGACAACACACCAACACAATACGCTCCTAGGTGACGGTATCGATGCAAACGTGCCTACTGTAGAGCAAGGTGTTGAGATTCGTCGATTATTTGCGAAAATGGCGCATCACTAGAGGCACTTTGGACAACTTCTTGTTCAAGAATTAAAGTCGACCAACTATTGTTTGCGTCGAACGTTTGTGAATTAGCTGTTTGGAAAGCTGAACGAAAACAATGCAAATTATCTTCAGTGATGAGGGTCATTATCAAATAAGCGGTTATGAAAACATTCAAAATTACCCCATATGGGGCTCACAAATTAAACCAACAGTCCTCGAAAAATCAATACATCTAAAGAAAGTGAGTATATAGTGCGGTTTGTGGTACGGTGACTTTATCGTCATGTATTTTTTTCAAAAATGAGCCAGGAAACGCTTTCACCATGAATTCTATGTGCTACAACACCATGACAACCAAGTTTATGTGACCACATTTTGCGAATATTGACGTCACTCTCTTTTGGTTTCAGCAAACTGGCGCCACAAGCCACACAGCCACCGAAATAATTCAGTTTTCGTGATGTCAATTGATCGCCTAGTTTTTGCGATTTAACGCCGCTGGATTAATTTGTATGGAGCTGTTTGAATGACCGTAAGCAACGCACAAAAAACAGACGCTCGTAAAGATGAAATTCGTCACTGCCTTGACGAGATTAGCGAAGCTTTGTTTCAAAATCTGCTTCAAAACTTTGTGAAAAGAGCACGTCTGCCGAAGTGCTAGAGATATGCATTTGCCCGACATTATATATTATTATTGATTCCTTTATTTCTGCTTTACATTGGTATCAATAAAACTGGAGTTGTTAAAAAAAGTGTGTATTTTAAACTTCCTAACCCCAAATAATCCCATCCAAAGCATAAAAAGGGAAGTGTAACGCGAAATCAAGTCTGAAGTAACACTCACCTTATGGAGCATGCAGGCATAACTCAAAATGGTATTTAATTATTTTTTAGATCACTTTTTAATACACAGAATGATCTCAAGTAAAAGAGGAATCAAACTCTTCAAGGTACTAGAAATTGGGGTAATTTTTTAAAGCTGTCAAATAGCCACGCATTGAAATAATCTCAAATACTCATGCACTCAAATTTTTATATTTTTATGCTTTAAATGAATACAGTTTACCCTCATCCATTAAAGAGGATTACGAGAGATGTGCAAGATCCTGCCAGATATGTGTAAAATGAAAATGAAATAAAAAACAATGTGCGGCTCTACTGAAGAAACACGCTACGGAATAGTGTAAAAAGGACGACAAAATAAACTAAAGAAAGGAGAAATAATAACTGATCCGTTTCCTACAAAAACACCAAGCAAAACAAATCAGTTGGCTCTACTATTAGAGAAGCCATTTTTGTTTTATTAAAGTGTCAAAACTTTGAGAACAATTGCTTTGACGGAATACGTTGTGTTCGCATTTAATAATCAAGATCAGAGCCTTTTTCTCTTTTTAATAAGAATTTTTCGAATTTTCACATTTAAAACGATTGAGAAAAGTTTAAGTAGCGCTGAATGAAATTACATAGACACTTAAAACTTGTCGTCTGGCTGATTAAAATTTTATGCAAATAAATATTGTGCATTTTGTTCCTTAAAGCCAACAAAAACACTCAATAGACAAAATAAATAAAAACATGAAACTGTTTTATACACATTTAAGAGAAGATACGCAAAAACATTCATGCACATTTGTTTTGTGAATAAAAATGATAAAAAGCAACAAGGATAATTATTATTTTTTATGGCTGTTGTGAACATTTACAATTTTTATGCATTTTTGTATAGGCCGTGCATGTCTGTACAAAAGCATACATTCGCCCAAAAATATACAATGAATTATAGAAGAACTTGCAACGGCTACAGCAATATAACAACAACAAACTGAAATTAAAGCAACACAATCACCAAAACCAAACACTGTGCTAAAAAGACATTAAAAATTCTCAAAGGATTTGCATCAAATGAGTGGGTGGGTGGCATAATGACATTGTTATGCACAAAGCTTTTCCGTTATCATTCTTCTTTTTCTACAGTTGGATAGTGTCGGATGATTATACTTATTTACACAATTTAAAATGGTTTTTTTTTTGTGGAGAATACAATACAAAACGTCACAAATAAGCACAAACGTTATTTATGTTGGCACCAATTTTGGTAGTAGTTATAATTTTTTTTTGTTTTTGTAGTCTTCAGATTCTTTAGCAAAAGGGTGAATTTATTTTTGTTACGCACGCAATTGTCAAATGTTATAAACGAAACACTAAGTTTTATTTTATTATACACATTTATATTTTTGGCTCTTGCTAAGAGAAGAAAAGGATACGCCCAACAGTAATTACTGGAGAATGTCCAATTTTTTATTTCTAATACTCAATTGTCTTACTTATTCCCTATTACACGGATTGGGGCAGTATTTAAAAGGTGGCATAGAATACATTCTCCTTCGATTATAACATGGTTATCGTATGACCACAAGAACCATATTATGTTCTCTGTAACAATATATTCATAACAAATATAACATAACAAATTATGTTGTAATATAATACTGCTCTGTCACAACGTTTTTACCGGCATTTAATCGCTAAGCTCTTATTCATACGATTGATTTTTAAAGAAAAAATATAATTTCTGCTTAATTTTAGAATCAAAATTTCTTATGCCTGCTATTAGGTTTGCATCACTTTAGTCAATTTTTATTATCTTTTCGCTTTGACTACGGAACGGTTCAATATGTAAACTTAAAACGTTAGCTAATATGGTCTTTCATATGTTATTCATTTATTCCTTTTAATAAACGTTTTGTTATATTGAGCTCATTTATTGCAAAAATAGTAACCCAGCACTTTAGAGTTATAAATTAAATTAAACAATTTACTTACTATTAATACACACTAAATAAATACGATGGCTTTACTCACTGATGACTCAACTTCAATTAATTAATTTACCCAGGTAGTGGTGCTTACATAGATATTTTAAGCGGTTCTCGCACATACAGGGATATTCTATTCTACTTTAAGATTCCGCCATATTGTTGTTGTATTATAATTCAGTTTAGGCGCCTGCTTTGCTGTGCTTTTTGTTTTGTGCTGTTGCTGTAAGTTATTTGGTAGAATTTCTTATAAGCATGTTGTCGTTGTCTTGTGTGTATAGGATTTCTTCTTTTTTTTTTAAGAGAAGTAGCACTTCAGACAACAATGCCTATTTAGTTAAGTGCCGTGCTACATTATTTAGGAAAGGGATAGATAAGAGATGAAACAGGTGGTGAAAGTAGAAGGATAGTCGGATATTAACTGCCGTATAAGACAGCACAGCGACCAGTGACTATGCCTTCATCACTGAGCAGCCCCACCGACAGTCAATTTTTATTTTTGTAGTAAAAAAACCAAGGTCTTCGCTGGGAATCGAACCCACAACCCCCATACTGGCAAGCTAGTACACTACCTACTAGCCTACAGGGGCACCTTAATTTCTTAAAACACTACGCAGTTTGCAACATGCACAGTAAGTCGTTTCGTTTATTTTTTTACTGATAATTATTTTCTTTTAAAACTTAATGAATCTTCTTCGTAACACTGCCGCTTACTTAAACCTTTTCGTCCCGAACAGGCTCAATATCTCTTCGGCCGCATTTGGCCAGCCGGTCAAGGTGAAGCACTTTCATTGTGGACCTCGGACTACGATATCTCTGTATCTAATAAAGCACATATTCAATTTCTTGATCATCTGGTATGTTTCCTCCCAGTGGGTTTGCAATTTAGGGGGCAGTCCTTTCTTGTGGAACCATTTGGCCTTCTGTAAATCCATCCGTATTTGCTGCTAGATCATATCTGGCTTTCATTTTATCGCTGGACATTTTTATGCAATTGCGGATAAACTCATGAAGCTCGTGCATGTCTTCTTGTGACTGAAGAGCATTTTCATTATCGTCGTATCGTCAAATCAAAGAGCACTTGAAATCATATGAAAATTTTCCTGGCTTATTATTGCTCGCAAAAAAGGGTGACCAAAATGCGTACCAATTAAACCATGCTAATCTTAATTTTTTCTGCGTTAAATTCCCACAAAAATTCATGAAATTGTCGAATTTCTCCCTGTCGTACTTGTTTGCATTTTCAGTTATTATTTTTGCAATATGTCATATCATCTGGAAACGACAGACCGTGTTGGCCCCAGTTGTGTGGGTAAAATATTTTCAATGGAAGTACTTATACAACTGTGTAATGGAGATTAATTCTTCTACATAATTTTAATTATTTTAAAAATTATTTTTTTATTTTTATAATAAATTGTTATTTATTTGAAAATAAAATTGAAAACTGGTAAGAAGAGATATGAAAAATAACTCCAATTGTCTGCAGACTGTTAAAAAAATATATTAAAAAAATAAATAAAATTGCACACATACAAAACAAAACAGTCTTTTACCGAAGATTCGCAAGTTTTTTTTTTTTTTTTTGTTAACCCAGCAAGCAACAGGGTTAGAATTCTCCTGCAATACTATGGTATTTATAAACACAACATGTTTAGTTTGATGGTATGGTATCAAACTATATCTAGCAATAAATAAAAACCTTAAAATATTCGATTAAATGCTTTTGTATTACTTTGGCGGTTTCGTTGTTACACATCGCACAGTGGTTTGAAAACGTTTTTTTTCTTTGTGTTTTGGAAATAATTCGGTAGCTCATGAACCAATGAAGAAATAGAGCTTTAATAATCTGTTTATAATTTTTCTATCAGTGCTTTGCACTCCGAGGAATTTTGGGGTAAATCATAAAGGTTATTTCAAACTTGGCTATGTTTGAATAGGGCTGAAGGGTGAACCGTTGTAATTTTTGAAGCAATTTTTCTTTTATTGGCATTTGCTATAGGTTGCATTTTCAACACTCTAAAAAAATTTACTAGTACCAAAGTAAGTTTCAAAAAAAAAAAAACATACCTTCATTGTGGGGAGGTATGGGGTTGTAACTTTTTAGCGAAACCTGCTATCAAAACGAAGCTTATAAATGCAGCTAATATTTTATAATAATAATCCGAATATAAATAAGTAAACCACGTCAAAAATACCAAGTTAAGGTTGACGAAAAATTGAAAAAAAAACTTATAGCCCGATTTCTCCTAAACTAAAAGAATTAACCTAGACATGTAAATATTCTCATGGTCTACGTAAGTTCAAAAACGCGTAACATATAAGTATAAATAAACTTATTATTATGACATTTCCAAAGAAATTTTATGCCCGAGGTACCCAAATTTAGGGGCATACCCAGAGCACCCCTTTACCCCACAAGGATTATCGTTCTAAATTCGACTCAAATGTATCTCTGCTTGGCCTCTATGAAATTTCATTAAGAGAAATTATGTAGTTCATGAGCTGCCGAATTATTAAAGAAAAAGACGTTTTCAAACCACTGTGTATCGGTTCGTTTAAAGACGCTGAGTGTAGAAAACTTAAAACTTTGTAAAATAGAAATAACAATAATAATAAAAATAATAATAAATTACGTCAACAAAGTGAATGTTATAAATAAAAAACCCAAGGAAAAGCACACCAAATTAAAAGAAAATTTTAATAATATAATAATTGTTTATTATATTATGATCATATGATATTATATTATATTATATTATACTTTTTTGCTTTGAGCAGTATGTTGGTTAAGGTAATAGCTATTAAATTATGCTAGACAGTAACATGGTCCTAATAACAATATTATTATCATGTATAACAACAATTAATCGGCCCACAACTATATGTTTCAAACATAACATGCGAGAGCACTAACACTATATCTAAACACCTTCCTAAATTTTATAAAAGGTGGGAAAATTTTATTAAATTGTCGAAATAATAATTAAATCTCATTATTGGTTAATGTGAGCTGTATTCAATACTTCGTCAGTTATTTATTAAAAAAATTGGAAAATTTAAAGCAAGGAACGTTACATTCTCAAGCAAAAATTTTAATTGTGAAAATTTACTATCAAAATGGTGAAGATTTGACTGTATCTCTGCACAAAATTAAGGCAGCTTTTCCTTGAAATTAGGCTCATTATGAGAACACTGTACCTAATTTAATCGCTAAACTCGAAGCTCGTAGTGATGCACACATAGCCCTTGTGCAGCAAAATGTTGAGAATGAACCTATCACATCAACTCGTCGACATTGGGCAACTAGTTCGAGAACTTAAGCTGATTAACGATTATTCGCATCGAATGTTTGTGAGTTGGTTGTTTGAAAAACAACGAAAAACATGCATTTTACAGCAAAATCATATTTAGTAATAAGACTCATTTTCATCACAAGCATTTCACGTGTGATTTGGCGATGCCAATTGGCAGACTTGTGCTTGTGATTTAACGCAGCTGGATTTATTTTCTCTGGGGCCATTTGAAAGACACAAAAATCTGAAGCTCTGAAAGATGCAATACGGCTCCTCACAGTGTCGTCATTTCATATAACGAGTGGCCATAAATAGAAAAAGTTATTGCAAAGAGCTGAAATTGGCCACATATATTTAGGTTGGCAAAACGTAACAAAATTTAAAATTTAAAAAAATTCGGAGAAAGGATTCGGGCCCTTCCCGTATATCCTGATATTTAAAAGTGTCATAAAAGTTAGAAAAATTCTAACTTTATTAAAATTTTTTTATTGTAATTGCATGTGATATTTTTAATGATTTGAATAAATTCGATTAAGGCTAAAAAAATTTTAAAAAAATCTAAAATCTTCTATATTATCATTCTCCACATTTTGTGACTCATCTTTTCTTAAAGTTATGTAATTTTCTATGTACTTTAACCAATTTTGATCGGTTTCTTTACTTGGCTGTGTAATAAAATTGCCGGTTCTAATTGCAAATCAAATACACAAATAAATCCATGGTTGTATTTTGTCTGCTATTTTACTATATCATTTTTTTAATCAAAATGATGTAAATCTAAAATGATATGTGCTTGGATTTTCCGACGGGGTGAAAATTACTTTTATTTGGGTACGGTTTTCCGTCGACCCTCGTCAAATTTGGTTTGTGAACAAACCGTACCCAAATAAAAGTAAATCTTAAATTTGTTTTGCAGTTTTATTTAAAATGCTTTGGAGAAGAACTTCTACCGATTTTTCTGTAGCCACAATATCATCAGGTATAAAATTTTTCTTTGCATAAGCAATACAGTAATATGAAGAAAAACAATTTTTATGAACGTAATTTACAAGAGACCTCATCATATTATATTGTCGATATGAAAGGTTCATATCAATGTATAAAGCCAAAGCTTTTTCTACAGAAATTATTTTTTCTATACAGGGATAAACCTTTGTTGCTGCTTTCTTAAGTGCCTTCGCGGAGTTGGCTGAAATTAATTTTTGCGCCTTTCTTCTTTTTGACCTACTCGAACTTTCTTCAAAGGCTACAAAAGGTCTACCACGAACACGGTTCTACAAAGCAAACTTGAAAAATACTAAAAACTATTAAAAGCACTTACAATACAGTAACTAATTTAAAAAAATAAAAACTTTCACTTAAATTTACCCCGTGTATTGGCAAATCGGTTTTTAGCCAGTCACAAAACTGACACTCGAAACCTTTTTCGGTTGCAATCAAACCACATCCGCTTTAATTTTGAATATAAATTATATATTTTTTCAACGTCTTTCGCTTACAAAGATGTCCCCATTCGAGCTTCCACAATTCCAGATAATTTTTCAACTACATCATTGTTTTCCCTTAACTCAATCCAAGAATTAAAAAAGGTCTCGAATTTTCACTTGAGTCGACACTAAAAAAATAGCGATTATTTAAATTAACGCACTTAAGCGCAGCTAAATTTTTATTTTTACAAATCAACATACTTTTTATTATAAAATAAATGAAAAAAATATCCCGGTAATAATTGAACATTTTTTTCTTCACTATTATCACAACAACTTTTGTTTTGATTTATTAATATCATTCTTATAATGAGACACACACAGTGTTATCGACATATGTAATTAAAAATATCGTTTATATACTTAAAACATGATACAACAACTAATCTAATACAAGTTTTGTTTTTTTGCCAACTAAATTCATTTTTATTCCTTTTTTATACAAAATTGCAGTTATTTCAAGCCACAATTTTAAAGAGCCATACCTTCAGAAAAAATTATTATTTTAATCTAATCTTTCTTAAGCTTGTTAGTAAAAGTGTCTTTTTTTAAATACTATTAGCCATTTTTTTAATTTCCATAATTGGATTTTTCTATATATGGCCAGGCTCACAACGCTGTGCGCCGCTTTAAAATAATATGAATAGAGCGGACATCTACGGACATGCTGGTCGTGGATATTGTTAATTCCCATATTACTACTTAACACTGGCATCAAGCTGAAAACTGTAAAAAAAATTATTTTGTTTTATGCCAATGTACTTCCTAACCTCAAATTTTGCCACCCGTCTTTAAGAGAGAAAAAAAACAAGCCGCTTGAAGCAGCTGATGTCTTTTGGCTTAAAGACTAACCTTAAAAGAAAGGATCTCCATCAATTAACTCCATCAAAGTTTTAGAAAATTTAACTATAATTATTACTCCTGGATTTTTAAGCAGTTAAATTTAATTTAGTGATTACAACTCTGACATTTAAATGTTTTGTCAATGAAAAGAAAACTTTGCGTTAGACAAGTTTCCAAAAAAAAACAACCCCAAAATTAAATATGCGTGTGAATTTTAATTTGTTAAATGAAATAATCACTTTTAATTAATGTATGTAAATTTTTGGGCAAAGATAAGAAGTGCAGTGTAATTGGTTAAAGAAAAAAGCTAAGAACAGAAATACATTTAACTTAAGGGATAGGCATTGAAAGCAGTTGGAATAGACAAGCAAATTTAAATATTTAAACGTAAGTTGTTATATTCAGCTAGTTTTTAATGATAACGAAAAATAGTCAAACATAGCAACCCGGCATTGAAGACATTTCCTCAGAACAAAAAGTTCGTAAAGTGTATGTAAATTTGAAAGTTTAATAAAAATCAAGCAGCACATGCATGCAGCACCCTGAAACTCCACCTTAAACTAGAGACCTTCATAAAATATAACTTTTACTAATTGAACGAATGGCGGTTTGTTTGCCACCAACAACTAATTGCAATAGCATGCAAATTGATTTGGCGTGTCTTTTACTATAGCAGCAATAGACATCTTCAGGAAATTTTCATTACACTAAAAGCCTTCTAATGCATTTTCGACATTTTGAAGAATTTTCTAAACATTTTTATTTTTTTTTTGTGATTTTTTAATTTGGTTAAAGTTTGTTTTCGAGTATTGAACGAAAAAAAGACCAAAATAAAATTTGTTTTCTAAGTTTGAACAATTATTGGCAATTAACCTTAATTTGTTTATTACTACAAGCTGCATATCTCTATTAAAAGCCTTTTTCTCTCTCCTTCTCCTCTTTATACACTCTCACTGTGAATCTTTTATTTGCTTCTACTTTCTCAATAGATTGACTTCGACTAACAAGTGGAAGAAAGAAGTTGGTCAAAACATAATAAATCCGTTTTTAGTTATAATTATTACCAACTGCTATTTACTTTACTACTGCTTTTTTGCATTCTCTGACACACTTTACATTTAACAAACGTTAACAGCCGCATATTTCTGTTTCTTCTCAGTCTTCTTTCACATTTGGCTGAACATGCCAATAACAAAACTAATATTTTATATTAAAGCTAAACAAAAACAACAAAAACACAAAAAAAACATACATGGAAAGAGAGAGTATATTGAACGCTTTTAGAACAACACATCTTATAATAAGCAACAAAACCAAAGTCTCAGCTGTAATAAGCCGCCAATATCATTGATAACCTTTTGAAAATTGGCATCTTTTCCACAATGAAACGAAAAAGAAAAAGAACTGAAAATAGCGAGTGGGCAAACTTAAGCTTAGAAACCCTAAAACCCATACTTTTTTTGCGACAACTTTAGTTTCCCTGATATAAATATCAAGTAGAAATATGGGAAATAATAATAGAGCTGGATGCTGGGCAAATGGCCACCTCTACCACGACGGCGAACATCCGCTTTTTTCACAAATTTTGACACGCATTTTGCAACAAACCTTCGCTTATTATTTTTTTAAGAGAAGTAGCACTTCAGGCAACAATGCCTATTTAGTCAAATACCGAGCTACATTCTTTAGGAAAGGAATAGAGAAGAGATGAGAGAGATGATGAAAGTAGAAGGATAGTTACGGAAATTAACTGTCGTATAAGGCAGCACAGTGACCAGTGACCATGCTTTCTTCACTGAGCAGCCCCATCTAGAGTCAATTTTTATTTGTAGTGCAAAAAAACCAAGGTCTTTGTTGAGAATCGAACCCGCAACCCCCAGTCTTGTAAGCTAGTACACTACCTACTAGTCTACAGGGGCACCTTTATCAATACAGCAGCGAATTTTAAATTTCAAAAACAAATCTGGTTTTTCAAATGGCGTTAGAGAAAATAATCCACAAAATCGCAAGAACAGGGCGCTCAATTAACATCGCCAAATCGAGAAATTATGTGACCGGAAAATTGTTGCAATTCGGGTGGATGTGTGGCGCCAGCTGGCTGAAACCAAAGGCCAATTGTGACCACAAAAAGTAGTAAGACATATTTTATTAGCGCAGAGAAAAAAAGGTGACTACAAACCCCACTATACGGCCACTTTTTGTAGATGTAATGGTTTTTCAAGGACTGTTTGTAGACTGTGTAAGCGCCATATATGACAAAATTGTTTGTTTGTGCAACCATTTGATTGAAAATGCTTTCTTTTCGTTCAGCTTTTCAAGCAACCCAATAAACAACGTTGACGCAAACCATTTTATCTTTTGGAATGTAAATCCACCAAATTTGGGTTAAATTACTGCACGAAGGCTACCGTACGTACCCTGAATGAGTCACCCTTTAATTTTTTAATTTATCTTAGCATTATTTCTTGCCTGTCTCTTAGAACTGTGTGATTAGAATTACATCTGCGCCTGGCCATGAAGTCTTAATCAGATGGTGGATCAAACCACTGCATAATTTGGAACGTCATTGCTCGTCCTAGAAAGCCGAAGCTATAATTCTATGCAACAGAACTTTCTAGTTGCAACTTCGATGATTCCAGAGCAGGGCTGCAAATCATCACTCCTTGCTTAAGAGTTGGAGACCTTCCAACTCCTGCACAGAACACATGTCTAGCATGCTCACTGGATCTGGGAACATTTCACCAGGTAGGTGTTATTAAAGGTGAAATGAACCCGGCCACCATAGAACCATAGACTGATATGGGACAGCGAAACCACAACCACCACGATACTCCCATAAAGGGCCAACCTCAATAATCAGTCAGAGAACAGTTAAATGTCTAAAGAGACAAATACTGCGGCTTACTGATTCCCGTGGTAATAAAGTGGACTTTTCAGTTGTACCCCTGCTGACTTCAGAGGACTGGGCTCCCTTTATCCCCCAGTTGCACAGTTCTACATAGTAGCTCTCCATTAAGACCATATATGTTCCCCCGGGGGAGTGGTCTGTCTCTTACAATTTAAAACATAAGTTAATGTACGTTAAAATCACGTTACTATCGGGACACCCTTCACTTAATTTTATTGTAATTTTTTGCTATCCACCTTCAGTTTAAAAAATATATATAACGGTTCAAAACATAAGGTCATATCCTTAAAAAGCACTTCCTGTTAAACTCCCTTTAAGTTTATTTTTTATTTATTATTTTATAAAAACACTTTAATTACTACATCTTGCGGTTCAAAAACAAGGCTATTGGCACACCCTTTTACTTAAAATTTTATTATTTGCACTGATTTTATGTTTCGGGCACCGATTTTGCATTTACTAGACAAATTTAACGTGTCGAATTTTTACGTTTGAAAAAATAACAATATATATATCACGTCACTTTCGGCACACCCTTTATTTTTACTGTTTTGTTATAGCAGCTAGAAAGTTTAAAGATTGAGAGCTGTGACATATGTTTATACATATATTGAGAAGCGAAAGCAATAGAGTTCGCTATTGCTTAGGGAGCTCTAATAAGCAAAAAATCAAGGTCAAAAGAAAAAATTATACTGGAAACAATTCTTTTGGGAAATATTTGCTTGATTTGACCTTAGTCTAACATAAGTATGTACAAATGTGTTAGACAATTTTCTGACTATGAGATAAGAGAGAGAGATGTACTTTAGAAATTAAAAAGCAACTGTACGATAACGAGGCAAAGCTTTTATTCCCAGCATATGCAATCAACTATTATTCAAGCTCTTTGAATATCTGCCGGAAAATTGAGCGAGAAAGTGACCAGTGTAAAAATATTAGCCAGCATAAGAATAATAATCGACAGCAATCAACGCAAAAAACAACTTGTGTAAAAGTATTTCTCAGCAGCAGCAGCAGCAGCAACAACAACACCAACAGCAACAAGAAAAAGAAAGTAGCTTTGTATAGTTATTAAGTTATTTACAACAATAACATTAAAATATATTCATTTCTTGCATTATTACGTTGCATGCAACCAAAGCACCTCTTATTGATTTAATCGATCTTTTTTCTTTCTTTTCACTCACTCTAAAGTCATGACTGCAAACATCAGCCCGAATAAGTTAAATGAATTGTTTATTATTATTACGTTACAGGTGATGTTATTAATGAAAGCCAACATTTATAATCGCTATCATCACAGTCATTATCGGCTTTTATGATTCTCGAGTGTTTCACTCTTTATTGTTGTTTAATACCAGCTCTGTATTGTTCTCAATTAAGCGTTGTGTTTTGGGTTTTAACAGAAGTAAAGATGTAGATGTGTGTTCACACAAATACGCAGCATTTAACTATTAACTATTCAAGCATGTTGTTTAAGTGCAGATATCCATAAAATGACAATCTCTTTTAGTCTATTTTCTACTTTTATTTTATTTAGAGTGGCTGCTGCTGCTGCTCCTAGCAACATTGAAAAAATGTGCAGCAGGTGCAAAAACCTCTAATGAAATACATAAATTTTTTTAATTATTAGTTTAATGCCTAAACGAAAAATTGTTTTTTTTTCAATTTTTTTATGCGGGCCTAAAATACACAAGCTTTGTCTCTTGAAGCGGTCAGTCCGCCAGTAGTTTTCTCTCTGAAATTTCTAAAACAAATTAGTTTTTCTAAAACTTAGGCAAAAAATAGAAATGCAATTCTGTACTATCGGGTCTGTTAACAAGTTTGGTTTTTCACCAACAACATGATGGTTTTGACTTTAACTTGGTTTTTTGACGTATTCGTAGTAGATGCATTGGCAATTGTTACAATCAATTCAATTTCGCACTAAAATCGCATTCAAATAATTTAAATCCACTATGAAAATGGTGATTCTGTTAAAGTTGCATTTCGTAAAATACGTGATATTTTCAGACAACACAGTAGTCCTTCTGGGATCGCTATTATAAACTGTAACGACACGTTTTCGCGATACGCGATACGATTCCAGAGCAGGGCTGCAAATCATCACTCCTTGCTAAAGAGTTAGAGCCTATCCAACTCCTGTCCAGAACACATGTCTAGCATGCTCACTGGACTGGATCATTCACCTAGGGTGTCATTAACGGCGAAATTATGCTGGCCACCATATTAAACAACAAACCTGATATGGGGCCGCGAAACCACAACCACCACGATACTCCCATATAGGGGCCAACCTCAAGTGATACTTTTGTTTTTCTTTTACTAATAATTTTTATTACAATCCACTCTTAAATTTAGTTTAAAATTATACTACAATGCCGTATTGAGCACGCCAACGACGATTCACCGTTTCGCGACCTTCAAGAGTTCTCATCGGTCGAAGCCACTACTTCTCACACTGGAGCGAATAAGATTCTGATCCAGTCTGAGCAGAACAGTTTGCCTGTCCACCAATTTTCGACTAGTTGCGGTTGTCACGAATAATATTCTGAGACAACCTTTCCACGTCTAAATTGGTGTTAGCCTTTTTCACGATCTTGTCCGTCCTGTTCAGCTAGGGCGAATAAAATTCTGGCCTGGATGAAAAAAGTGCCGCCTTGCTCTGTCCTCCGTCACCGCTGTAAACCTTAGCTATAATCAATTAATTCAAAGTCGAATAAAATTCTGACTTTGATTAACTGAGCTGAACCTATTCGCAAGACTATTTTAATTACGTTGAATAAAATTCCAACTTACTTAAAAGAAGTTTTGCCCGGTTGCTTGCCCGTTGCTCACTCCACTTAAATACTCAAGTACACCGCTTTTATATGCCTCTGCCAGGCACATATACACCCATACCACTAAACGACAGCTACTTGCAACTATTTAGGGTTGTGTTTAATGGTATGTTTTTCTTACGGATGTATCTTCATGTCAATAGATGGCGCTTCTTAACGGCTATTCTTTGTCTCAAAATTAATAACATTATAATTTAAAATATTTCTTTTATTTGGGTACGGTTTTCCGTCAACCCTCGTCGAATTTGGTTTGTGAACAAACCGGTTTCGGCTGTTTGCCATCTTCAGTGTTCACGAAAAGAACACTGAAGATGGAAAACAGCCGAAACCGCTTTGTTCACAAACCAAATTTGACGAGGGTCGACGGAAAACCGTACCCAAATAAAAGTAATTTTAACCCCGTCGGAAAATCCAAGCACATATTAAAATATTTCATTAAACAAATAATAAATGTAATTATAAAAAAAAATTGTGAAATTTATTAAACAATAAAAATAAAGAAATGTGAAGAATGTATACAGTTTAATTGATCCAAAACAAGCTTGCCGACTTTTGGTCGTCACAAAACTGTGCGAACACCAAGGCATGTTCACCCGGGTCGTTCAACAAAAAACATTGCAACCTTGAGCCACAGGTTTGAAGCAAATCCAAATTTGTTAATTCCTCAACGTTCTCAACAATGGAGTTATCCAAAACCACATAGCGAATTTTGCGTAAGGATTTGAACTTAAATTCTTACAAGGCTCAACTGGTGCTGAAATAGAAGCCGACTGACCATTCACATCGCCATAGATTCGCTTAATTCATTCAGGAACAACCGGCTGGTTTTTCTGAAGAAATCATTTTTTCAGACGAAGCCCATTTTCACTTGTCAGGGTATGTCAGCAGGCAAAATTGCCGCATTTGGGTTTATGAAAGATCCTGATGCTCAATGTGTCAATATATGGTACGCTATGTGGTCTGAAGGCATGATTGGGCCGTTTTTTTTTTCAATATCAACCAATTGATATAATAAAAAAAAAAATTGGTTATCATGGGTTGGTATGCGCAGGGAATCCACTTGAACTCGGTGTTTCCAATGGGCCCAAAGAAAATAATTCAGCGGCGTTAAATCACAGAAACAAGGCGGCCAATGGACATCGCGATCGTATAATTTATCATGCAATAAATAAGTTGTTTAGGTGGCCGTGTGATTTGTGACACCGTCTTTCTTGATCTTGCGTCGGAATCGCTGTGGATCACAACTATATATATACTTTCTACATTTGAGCTGCCGTTAATACACACTCCCTCATACCTTTACAGTTTTCTTACGAAACCCCTCCCCCCAGGCTCCCTCCTTTAGCCTTCAATAACTTCACTTATCTCTTTAATTGCTTCCAAATCATCAAATGATATTCTGGAGTTAACTAATCATCAGAATTTTTCTTTCGAATTTTTTGAAATTTCACAAAGTTTTAAGTTTGCTTTCGTTTGATTCTGTAGCCTTTCCAGAGTGATGTATTTATAAATTTTAAAATTTAATTTAGATTTAAACTAACATTGTTTCAAGCGATGTTTAAGTCACATTATATAGCGACGCAGCTAACTTCACTCGCAATAAACAATAATATTTACCTTAACAATTGTATTATTGTCACGTAAGGTTTGTGCCAACAAACTCACCTAAAAATGAAAGAAGAAAGGAGAAATTAATAAAATTATTTAAACTATTGAATTGAATATTGAAGTAAAAAAAATTCTTGTTTTAAGAAAAATTAAATTTGAGCAGTTTTAAGTATTTAATTTAACGAAATTATCTGATTGTGTTTCGCTTATAAATAAATAATAACTCCAGCTTAGAAACAAAGGCCACATAAACGAACATTACTGTATCGTTCTAAGAAAGACAAATATTTAAAATTAAAATTAAACAAGTGATTTTATGAAAATAATTTCAAATTCTTGCCTATTGTATGCGATGATAATTAAATATTTACTTTAGTAATTGGATCATTTTTGTTTATGCTTTCAACAATTATTGATTTTATAGTGTGTGAAATTAATACAGATGCAAATTTATTTAATTCTTAACATCTACACAAATCGATGTGTGTTGTCAAAAAGAAATTACAATTTTATATCATTTCTCGTTGGCGTTGAAAGATGGCGGTAGAAATGTTTTACATCCTCTTTACCAGAAGTAGCACTTTAGGCAACAACGCCTATTTAGTCAAGTACCGTGCTACATTCTTTAGGAAAGGCATAGAGAAGAGATGACACAGGTGGTAAAAGCAGAAGGATACTTGGAAATTCACTGCCGTATAAGACAGCACAGCGACCAGTGACTATGCCTTCATCGCTGAGCAGCCCCACCGACAGCCAATTTTTATTTTTGTAGTGAAAAATAATCAAGGTCTTCGTTGGGAATCGAACTCACAACCTTCATACTGACAAGCTAGTAAACTACCTACTAGCCTGCAGAGGCACCTGTACCAGCATCTGCCACAAAAATCTAATAAGACACATCAAACTCTACTATTTTCAGGATTCAGAGTGCGCACAGTAAATAGACGACCAACCATGCAGAAATTTTCAGTGACAATTTTTCGATTACTTGTGTCTTCAGTTGTACACAAAATCTGAACGCCACTAATACATGAAGTTAGTAAATACATCTTATTATGCACCCATTAATTTCTAGGGTTGCCTTTTTAAAGGGAAAAAAGGTGAGCTAAAGATGATATCAATATTGCTGCAATGTCTGTCCATTTGATACATGCCTCTATTCACAGAATGTTCTTTTTTATAGAAGTAACTGGAATAGCAAAAGCTAATGTAAAATTGAAAACTAAACAGATTTCCGACAACGACAAGAATTTCACTTATAGGACAGACAAAACAAACTTCTTCTATAACAGCAAATACAATACAAATAAAAGAGTTCTCTCTTACAAGACGTGACTCTAAAATGTTTAGACTTACATATATTGTTTTTAACAGCAATAGGCGGTTTGTAGCCATCACAACAATTATAATAAATTAAACTAAAACTTAAAGTTCATCCTCATAGCCGATCCGACTTAACCGTTTATTATATCGGGTGGGGAAATTTGAGGTTAGAAACTAAATTGTCTGTTAAATGATTAATTGTCCCAAACTAAGGTATCAGTCATCCTTTCACATTTATTTAATAAAAAGTTGTGAAATTTTAATCATGAAACGTTTCACTTTTGAGCAAAGAATATAAATTGTAAATATTTACTATCAAAATGGCATCACTGTACGAGGGCTGCTATTTATATTTGTGGCCTAAGTATGAAAACACAAGCATTTAAAGACAAAATCTATTTTATTGTTTTTCAAAATATTCTCCATGAAGATTTATACACTTTTGCATGCGTTGGAACCAACTTTCAAAGCACTTTTTCCACTCCGATTTAGGTACTTCTAAAATATGGGTTTTGAATGCAGAAACTGCTTCTTCAGGTGTAGGAAACCGTTGTCCACGTAGTTTTTTCTTGATGTTCGGAAACAAAAAGAAGTCATTAGGTGCCAAGTCAGAGCTGTACGGCGGATGACCCATCAATTTAATGTGTTGCCCTGTCAAAAAATCCATTATTTCAGCCGATCGGTGACAGCTCGCATTGTCGTGATGCACAATGATGCGTCTTTTCTTGGACTTTTCCCGAAGTTTCTCAAAGACTTCTGGCAAGCAAATAGTGATGTACCATGCCGAATTAACCGTCTTACGTTGCTCTAATGGCACAGTCGTCACATGACCGGTAATGCCGAAGAAACAGGCAACCATTTGCTTTGATGTGCTTCTTCCACGAACAACTTTGGTGGGATTTCGCTCGTCTTGAAAGACCCATACGGTGGATTGCTGTTTTGTTTCAGGATCATATGAGTATATCCATGATTCGTCACCTGTGCAGATATTATAAACTGCTTTTGATGCACCTTGCACATGTCAACACGAGCATCCTTTTGTACGTTTGTCAGTTTATGCGATATCCAACAAACCTTTTTCACATGCAAATGTTCATGCAAGATCTTATTGATGCTTGTCATACTAATCCCTACAGATGCCTCAATCTCCCGATATGTTACATGACGATCATGCTTTGTCAGCTCATGCACAGCTGCGGTGTTTTCTGACACAACAACAGAAATATAAATAGCAGCCCTCGTATCACTTCTTAAATTCGATCAGCTTTCCCTCATAATCAGGCCACTTCTGAGACCGCTGTGCATAATGTAATCACTGAATTCTCACCTTGAGGCTCACAGCCTAGAACTTGACTCGTCGTGGTACGCCTCAATTGGGCATCGTTAGAGGCACTTTGCGTAACATTTTTCATACAGCTCTTCATCTTCACCCTCATAAAGTTAAATCAACTCTTTCAAGAATTAATTTTTTGCCTGGAACGTTTGTGAATTGGCTGTATAAAAAACTGAACGAAAACAACGTAATTTTTAACAAAATCATCTTTAGTGATGATGAGGCTCAGTTTCAGTTAGGCGGCTATGTAAACAAGTAAAATTGTGGTATGTAGGGCTTACAAACTACACAAAAAGCCCCCGAAAATCTATTGCATCCAAAGTGCGGTTTGTTTTCAAGAGGCATCATCGGCTCGTATTATTTTGGAAATGAACAAGGACACGCCGTCGCCGTGAATTCCTTGCCACAATTGGCTAGTCAACCAGTTATCGCATGAGAAATTTCCCGGTCAACCGTCAGCGAGTTGATGTTTACAGCTCATTCTCAACACTTTGCTATAGAGCAGCTATGTTAGCACCACTATGGCCATTAATAGCATATTCTTTTGACCTATTGTCAGCCACAATAGCGTGAACAATAGCGTGAGCGTCGTATTTTGTCGTTAAATTACTCACAGCGGTCTCAGAAGAGGCCTGATTACGAGGAGAAGCTGCTGGAAAGTCACGAAGTGATGCAGTGAAATGATTACTATTTTGATAGTAATCAGACGTTTGCCGACTTGCTAGAGGTGAACATTTGCCTGATAAACATCGGCAGCAATAAAATTTAAGACGTTCAAAAAAGTGTATGTTTTAAGCTAATTTCGATCCTAACCTCAAACCCTCCTCCTAACCCTCTCAAATTAATTTATTGAAGCACTTTTAATCACCAACAACAAATAAAATATAAAATATAAAATAAATGTTGGCCCATAAAACGTGTGGAGCCCTTTACCTCTTCTAATGGTTTATATAGCAACGTTGTTCTTCGCCGATATACTCCTTCATTAAATTTTCAGCGAAAACAACAAAAAAAATAATTGACATAACTTCTGAACTAGAATACGCCTACTTATCACTAGAGGCGCTGCAAGACCGAATTGTGAAATATAAAGCTTTCGTGCGCTCTTTAATACCTGTGTCCTATAATCTGTTGGCTTGTAAAGAACCACTATTACTTTGGCTCTTTTCATTAAAGCAAATGTTTACAAAAAGGTTTAACAAACAGGTTTATAAAAATGTTTAACAGTTAAAGTTACTTAAAAAGATCTACTAAGAAGTTCTATAGAATATTTTCAATTTTAAAAACAAATTACATGAGTGGGGGTTGTAGGTTCGATTCCCAACAAAGAACTTGGTTTTTTTTTCACTACAAATAAAAATTGACTGTCAGTGGGGCTGTTGAGTGATGAAGGCATAGTCACTGATCACTGAGCTGTCTTATACGACAGTTAATTTCCGTAACTATCCTTCTACTTTCACCACCTGTCGCATCTCTTCTGTATCCCTTTCCTAAAGAATGTAGCACGGTACTTGACTAAATAGGCATTGGTGCCTGAAGTGCTAATTCTTTTTAAAACAAAACAAAAAAAAAACAACAAATGTAACGTCAGTAGTAAAGGCAACTATGTTGCGACGACAAGATTTTATTGAAATCATCGCTAAGCTAAAAGCCAGCTTTTATGGAGGTGGTAAAATAAAAGAAATATTTCGCTTACATTTTGCACTCGTGGGTGGCCTAAATCAGCTATCAGAGTTCAATTCGGAAATGTATCGTTAAGAAGCACGCAGAGAATAATTTAGAGCGACCTAAATGTTCGGGGCAATCAACTCTTTGTGGAGCTTGCAAGGAACAGCGAACATATATTATGCGAGAATGATCTTGGGACATTAAAATATTTTCTATGCTACCACTCTGCTTTTGCTTGAATAAGATTCATATAATTTGAGGGTAAATCAATACCGAACATAACCCATCTAATGAATTCTTATGACCTTTGCGGTATTTCTTTTTATAAGAGAGACTACACCTTTAACTTTTATTTAGGTACGGTTTTCCGTCGATCCTCGTCAAATTTGGTTTGTGAACAAATTTGGTTGGTGAACAAACCAAATTTGACGAGGGTCGACGGAAAACCGTACCCAAATAAAAGTAATTTTAACCCCGTCGGAAAATCCAAGCATACACCTTTAACCTTATGATTCTATGTAAAACTCTTTCTCCTATTAATGCTCTTGAAAATTATTTGAAGAGTAAAAATGCTTTTGTTTGGGTACGGTTTTCCGTCGACCCTCGTCAAATTTGATTTGTGAACAAACCGGTTTCGGCTGTTTGCCATCTTCAGTGTTCTTTTCGTACTAGTTGCGTTCTATCGTCAGTTGTGTTTATATAGTTCGTGTCTCCCTTCATGTTATTGCGTTCGTCCCTTTCTGTCTTTTTTGCCTACATCTCTCTCTCCTTTTTTTGTTTGTCTCTTTTTACCTAATTTGTCGCTCCCTTTTTCCTACTTAAATTCTTTTACGATCACGCTTGTTGTCCGTTTTTGTTTATGTGTGAACCTATTGGGTTTTTTCTTTTTTCCTCTTTTATGTGACATAATAATCTGTAATTGTACGTTTATGATGTTCTTTATTGCCTTGGTCTTGTGCACCTGCGTAACGTTTTTGTGCTGGTGTAGTGTTTGTTTTCCTGTAAAAATGTTTCAACGGTTCAAATATTGTGTCCGAAGCAGTGTTTATTTGTTCATTTATCATTCGTCCGTCAAATGTTTTTTGTTTGTATATTTCCATGTTTTCCAATACATTTAGTCTCCTTCCTTTGTGCTGTGTGTGAAGCAGTTTAACCGTTGTCTTAATATGTCCTGGTGTACGTTTGTTGTTGAATATATGGTTCGCGAAGTTTGATTCTGGAGTCGATTTTGGTTCTCGTAGTCTTTTCTTATAGTCTCTAATGTGTTCCCTAAATCTGGTCTTAATTTTTCGTCCTGTTTGCCCGATGTAGCTATAATGGCATGTACAAGTTAATTTGTACACTCCTTGTTTGTCTAGTATATTTTCCTCGGTTGTTTTATTCCGTAGTATTCTGCCTAGGTTGTTTTCTGTTCTGAATGCGGTATTAATGTCGTGTTTTCCAAAGAATTTCGCCAGTTTGTACGTTGATTTTCCCATATATGTTAATGTAGCCCATTTTTTTTCCTTCCTTCTCCTGTTCTTTGTTCGTTCCAATTTGTTTCTTGATGTTATCTACAAGGCGCTTTTTGTATCCGTTGTTTTCCGCTATGGTGTATATTGTTTCCATTTCCTTCATATACATTTGCCGTGTTAGTGGTGTTCTCTCGAGTCTTGTTATTAGCTGCCTGATTGCTGCGTTTTTGTGTTGCTGGGGATGATTTGATGGGTTGTGTATTATTGTGTCCGTTGCTGTTGGTTTCCTGTATATTTCATATTCGATTCTGTTCGAGATTATGTTCCTCTTGATCGTTAGGTCCAGATAATTAATTCTCCGCTCCTCTTCCTTTTCCATTGTAAATTTTATGTCCTTGTGTCTTCCATTCAAGTAATCCAGAATTTTCCTTCTAGTACACATATGATGTCGTCGACATATCTTGCGTAGAATATTACTCCGAAGTTGGTTTTTAATTCCTTTACGTGTTCCTCTTCCAAGTTCTGCATAAATACCTCCATGAGGGTGGCAGATGTTGGATTTCCCATCCCTAGTCCTGTTATCTGTCTATATATATTGTTGTTAAATTTAAAGTAATTCTGTTCTAGTGTCGCTTTTAGTGTGCTTGTAAGTTGTATTGCCAGTTCCTTGTTTTCCGTTTTGTTTTTTACTGTCCTATGAACAATGTTCAATGTATCCATTACCGGAATGCTCTTCTTACTTCCAAATAATGTTAACCTAGTGATGTAGAAAAATAAATATGTAGTTCTATTGTTAAAAAAATAAATTGCACAGACAGAAAAGAAAACTTAAAGAAAAACTGTACGTACCTTTTTGCGATATTAAGAATGAATGGCAAAAAATGATTCCTCAAAATTGAAAAGAAAGCCAAACTTTGGGATTTCTATATAGTGTTGTGAAAAATTTTTAAAGGAAAAGAAAACTTGTCAGTTACAAAGGAGTATTTTTTTGAAAAGTGAGCCGGGTTATTAACTGATGTAAACAACAAAAAATAATGAAGAAGAAAAAATTAAAATTTAGACCTAAAATTCCATTGAGGAAATAATTCCGGAATCAATATTATTTTCAAAGAATTCTGTAGTATCTATATTATGACCCCGTGTTGAATTACAAAAATGTTTAAGTTGCGACAACTAAAGCAAAATAATAATAATATCTGAACATATGAAACTTGATACTTTCATTTTTAATTTTTGTTTTATTTCTAACTGCTTTACTGATTCTTTATTCATTACGTATGACCTTTTAATTTCTAAAAAAAACATAAAACTTATTATTTTCATCAATTTATAAATACTTATTGTTAGTTAAAGTTGAATAATGTATGAAGAAGCATTGAAAATTATCAAAAGAACAAATTCGTTGAAAATGAAATTTTGTTGTTGCATTAATGATGTTTAAAGAAAGTAGTATAGTATAGTAAGCTGGCACAAATGTGCTAAGGATGCTAATCAATATTTAATTTTTATTTTTTTTTTTTTTTTTGTTTGAAGAAATCAAACAAAACAAAAAATCTTTGATTACAATGTCAGGTTATGAAGTAAAGTGGTTTAAACAAACACTTTTATCAACAATTTCAGTTTTATTAATATCAATCCAAAATAGAAATATGAGAATTAATAATGGAATATGATGTCGAGCAAATATCCACCTCTAGCATGTCGGCAGACGTTCGCCTTTTCCACAAATTTTTTAAGCACATTTGCAACAAAATTTCGCTTATCTCGCGCCAATTTTTATTTTTCAGAGTGTCAGTTGTTTGCGGATTGGTCACGTAAACTGGTCTTACAAATGCCTCTGAGAAAATAATCCAGCGGCGTTAAATCACAGAAACGAGGCGTCAATATAACATCGCCAAATCGAGAAATTACACAATCGAGAATTTTCTCATGCAATATGGGTGTCTATGTGGCTTGTGGTGCTGTCTTGCTTAAACCGAAGGTATGGTAAAGCAGAGAATTTCACGACGGCAGCAATTCTTTGCTCTTAAAAAAAATATGAGCCGATAATGCCAACTGACCACAAACCACACCATACAGTCACTATTATTAGACATAATGGCTTCTCGAGAACTGTTTGTAGATTTTGTTGGAAATTATTTAGTTGAAAAATGCGTTGTTTTTGTTTGACTTTTCAAAGAGCCAATTCACAAACGTTGGACACAAACAATGGTCGGTCGGCTTTAATTCGTGAATGAGTTGAACTTTGTAAGCATGAAAATAAAAATCTTAAAATAAAATATTGCGCAAAGTGACTGCAGTGATGTCCAATTGTTGCGAACGTTATGAGTTGATGCTCCAGGCTCATTCTCAACACTTCTATGTTTGCATCATTACGGCCACTTCTTATTATTTATGTCAGCAACAATACAGTCCGCCTCGAATTTAACGATTAAATTACGTACAGCGGTCTTACAAGGAGCCGAATTAGTAGGGAAATTCACTCGAGTATTGCGAAGTTTTCGACGCAACCAATAGTCGATCGGCTTTAAATCTTGAAGGAATTGATCATTGTAACTGTGAATATGAAGATCTTAATGTAAATGTTGCGCAAAGTTTCGCTAGTGATGCCCAATTGTTGCGAACGTCGGCAAGTTGATGTTTAAAGCCCATTCTTAACACTTTGCTATAGAGCAGCTATGTTAGCACCACTACGGCCATTAAGAGCATATTCTTTTGATCTATTGTCAGCACCCCCGGGGGCACATATATGGTCTTAATGGAGAGCAACTATGTAGACATGTGCAACTGGGGGAAAAAGGGAGTCCAGTCCCCTGAAGTCAGCAGATGTACAACTGGAAACTCCACTTTATTTCCACGGGAATCAGTGACCCGCAAAGTTCCGTTATTTCTCTCTTTAGACACTTAACTGTTCTCTGGCTGATTATTGAGGTTGGCCCTCTATGGGAGTATCGCGGTGGTTGTAGTTTCGCGGCCCCATATCAGTTTAGGGATCTATGGTGGCCGGGTTCATTTCACCTTTAATAACACCTACCTGGTGAAATGTTCCCAGATCCAGTGAGCATGTTAGACATGTGTTCTGGACAGGAGTTGGAAAGTCTCCAACTCTTAAGCAAGGAGTGATGATTTGTAGCCATGCTCTGGAATCATCGAAGTTGCAACTAGAAAGTTCTATTGCATAGAATTATAGCTTCGGCTTCCTAGCATGACGAGCATGACGTTCCAAATTATGCAGTGGTTTGGTCCACCATCTGATTAAGGCTTCATGGCCAGGCGCAGATGTAAATCTAATCACACAGTTGATCTATTATCAGCAACAATACCCTAAACAATATCGTGAACGTCGAATTTTGCTGTTAAATTACTCTCAGCGGTCTCAGAAGAGGCCTGATTACGAGGAGAAGCTGCTGGAAAGTCACGAAGTGATGCAGTGAAATGATTACTATTTTGGTATTCATTTTCATAAGGTCGTTACAAGCTTAAAATCTTTTTACTAAATAAATGTCAAAGGATGACAGCTCAATTTTTGACATCTTATCATTAAACAGACAATGGACTTTCTAACCTCAAACTTGCCAACATCTGTTTGATCTTACAAACAGAGAAGTGTGAGATTTATGGGAATTACTCTTAATATAAAATGAAAAAGCGGCTCTATATTATTTGTTTAGCTTCATGTTTATTCACACACAGAGATCTTCGGTATGAAAACAAAGTGTTGGAATTACAAATATTTGGGCATCATCGTTATCAATACAGTCTATGCTAAGTTTAAAATCCAAACAATAAGAAAATTAGTGTGTGTAAAGTATTCGTTAGGATAACTGCAGGAATGTTATAGCAGAGAAGTCTTTATGTGCAGTCTCTGGTGTTGACGTCGTAAGCAGAAGTGTTGTGGATTCCGTTAAGAATGTATCTGCCTCCGTATTCTTTTTTTATTCGTATTAATTGTTTGTATATTTATTACTGAGCGATGCTTGCCACTACTTTCAAAGTTTTCAGGAGTTCAACAGCGTATTTCTTAGTTAAGTGAGTTAAACGAATAGTCAAGTCAGCATCTTTGATATCACCTATTATTTTTTTTTTTTTAAAGAGAAGTAGCACTTCAGGCACCGTGCTACATTCTTTAGGAAAAGGATAGAGAAGAGATGAAACAGGTGGTGAAAGTAGAAGGATAATCGGAAATTAACTAAGGCAGCACAGCGGCCAGTGACTATACCTTCATCGCTGAGCAGCCCCACCGACAGTCAATTTATATTTTGGTAGTTAAAAAAAGAACAAGGTCTTCGTTGGAAATAGAACCCACAACCCCCCACCTGACGAGCTAGTACACTACCTACTAGCCTACAGGGGCACAGCGAATCGGTGGTTATGACCTTAGTGTTAAATTACTTAGCAAACAAAACACCACTTTAAGCTTAGCTCAGTAGCCAAGTGCGGACAGGAGATGTAATAGATAAAGTTCAGCTGACATCACAAAAATATAAAAGAATCATATCATACACACCACACTACAACAGTTTTGATTAAAAGCATTCCGAATTTATAAAAAAAAAAATGCATTCCTAAGATGTAGAAAATTTATAAACGTTTCTGAAAAAAATACGTGCTTGAAATTCTCCAATTGCTATAATTGCTGTTAAAAAAAAGACGGACGCACATGCTGACATGTTTCTACGCATACACATGTATAATTTAACTCGATCAACACTTTATTTTTTTACATTTCGTTTTCAAGAGTAGAAAATCTTGAATTTTTATTTCTTCAACGAAACATGTGTCAACGATTATCATGATGATGATGATGTTGTAGAAAATACATTGTAGTAAATAAAATATAGTCTCGTGCAGTTCGAAAGCAAAAATGACGAGGACAGTTAAATAATTACAAAATACAATTACGTATACTTTTATTTTGCTCACTTTTTAATGTTCAAATTAAAGTTTTTCAGGATTTTTTTTGTTTGTTTTGCGGTTGTAATTTTTAGTAAAGCTTTTAAGTCATTTAATACTTGTTATGGTTAAAACTAGTAACAAAATAAATTTCATTGAAATGCATTTCATACTTGAATTGTTAATGGTTGTGAATTTAGAACGCTTGTTTTGTGTTCCTTGTTAGTCTTAATGCGGTAGTAGTGAGAGATTGGAGTTTCAGAAAAGTGTGTGTGCATTTGTAGCATTTGTAGGAACAAAGCATTAGAGAAATTTTGTACATTATTTTCATTCAAGATCAATTTGAAACCAGGCATCGTACTTGAGCTGTTGCTATGGATGAGATTTCTCTAAATGACCTTAAACAAAATTCACAGATGGCTAAAGTTCCGCTCTTTTTCTCAGCTTATAAAATAAAATAGTTTTATTATTATTGAAGATATTTTCTCAAATGGCTTCTTAATAGGCATAACACATCAATAATAAATAGTAGTGTACTATTACTATTAACTATATCGAAGCAAATCACCGCAAACGATATCGTATACTTTGTCATCGAAATGTTGTTAATGCGGATCACGAAAATCATTATTGAAATTTAGTTACTGAAAGTTGCACTCGATTGATATTATACTTTCGAAATTAACTAAAATGTAAATGCGAAACGAGAAACAAACAAAATAAAGAAAGGAAAAAGCGTAAATCGTAAGATCCTTTTCCTTTTAAAGAACATATTGTTACGTTTATACCTTTTATAAACGTTTTGTTGTGAGTTTTTTATTGCAAAATAAATAACACCAGTTTTTAGAGTTTTTATATTAATACCAAGTTTATTTACTTGAACTACACAAAGTTGACACTACAGAACAATTTACTTAAGATGCACGTCTTTACGGCACGAGATTTAATTTTACACCGACTGACTATCCACTCAGACGATGCCCTTTTATATTTTTTAATTAAAAGTCTAGAAAATTTAAGAATCTTTTACTCCCTTTATATTACATTTTGTTGTTGTATGTTGTTTATTTGATGTATAGGCGCCTGTATGTCTGTGTGTATTTTCTTGGTTTTTGTTTTTATGCTGATAAGCTTTCTGCTTGGAATTTATTTTAAGATAATTGTTGTTGTCTCGCGTAGAAAAGGTTTCTTAAACAACTACGCAGATGGTAAACAGCATACATATTTGTTGTTGCCTTGCGCGTATAAAATGTCTACGAAGTTAGTAAATAGAAATTTGTTTTTGTCTTGCATGCCAGGCAGTTAGTAAACAGCATATCAAATTGTTGTTGTTTGCGTTTATAAAATTTCTACGCAGTTTGTAACTAGAAATATTGTTGTTGTACGATAAATTTTCTAAGCAAGGCACGCAGTTCGTAAACAACATACCCAGTAGTTCGCTTTATTGCTTAAATATTTTATTTTAAAACTTAAGCAAGACACATCCGTAACAATATATTCATTTTCTGTTATTGCTTGGAAACCAAACTGTGTGCCGTCTGCACATTCGAATCTATGTTATACAGGGTCTCCTCCGGGAAGGCATACTACTTTATTTGTTTATAATTTTTGATTAAATGAAAAAGAATGGATCTTATATTGATAAATGTTTTATTTAATGTCGGCAATTATGTATGAAATACAATATCAGATAAATGCCCGCCTCACAAATTCAAGCCCTTTTGAGCACAGTTTTCGTTATATTTTCACACATTTCACGCGGTACTTCATTAATTTTATCACGAATATTTTTGGTTTGGTTGCATAAACCTGACTTTTCAGATAGCCCCACAAAAAGAAGTCCAGAGCAGTCGAATGAGGCGACCTTAAAGGCCAATCGACATCAGAATTTCTTGAAATAGCCTGTTGTGCAATGAAGTCGCAATTCCATTGTAATCCTGGCTGTATGCGATGTGGCACCGTCTTGTTGATACCACATATTAATCAAGCCCTTACCATGCAGTTGTGGAATTAAAAAGCTTTCAATCATATCACAATATCGCTCCCCATTCACAGTTACTGTTAAGCTATTTTAATTTTCAAAGAAGTAAGGTCCAATGAATACCTCCACGGATTTTCAACTTGTCCTTAAAATATTGTATACAGTCCTCAGATTAATTTGGCCATAATTGAAGCATTTTGTAACGCAATTTGTATTCTATTTCACTTGTTCTGTTTTTTACAACATTGCACATAGTTGTTGTACCAGCCTAAGTAAAAAATCATTTCCGGCAATATGCTTAAGATTGCCACTGGCCAAAAGGGTGGAGATAGCGGAAAGCTGCCATGGTGGTATGGACGTCGACATATGTTCAGAAATATTTATTTCAGAAAGAACATATTGAAAAGCTTCTTTAGAAAACATGAGTTTAAATCATTTACTTCAAATGGAACAACTCACCCAACATCAGGCAGCAATGAAAAAGAATGTCCCTGTCAAGAATATTTGTTGTAGTCAGGGCTATATTTCTTTCATCCTCCGATTTCGAAGATGAGGAGCACAAAAAGAAACACATTTAAATCCATTTCAGTCGGTTTTATATTAGACACTGAAACATATTTTAGTATTGAGAGCTTGTTTTGTTTTAATTTAACTTATACAATGACAATATTTTCATTATAAACATCAAAGTTACTTGTAATAACGTAACCGCGATAGAATAATCTTAAGTACATTTGAAGAATAATGAACTATTTTTAGTTTTATTACAGAAATACAATTACGCAAAATGTCTCCCACATGTTCGTAATACCAAAAATTTATCATATCAATTGGCTTTGCTCTTTCCTGATTACGTGCAAATTTCAATTTCTTTATTTTTTTATTATTAAATTTTTCTTTTATCACTTTTAACACTTCTATCACCCCACAACACAAATAAATAAATGTTGTTGGACATGTAATAACAAAAACAAATATGCCAACCATTATCCAATTTGAATGTAATCAAATTATTTCCGCTGAAGGTTTGTTTTTTAATCAAAACGACGTCTTTTCCTCCCTACAAACTCTTAACTTGGACATTTGGCCACATTGTTACCGGCAGGCATGACCGATTTTTTTTATTTGTATTTCAGTTGTATTTACTTATGACCAAATATAGACAACTGTAAGTTATAGTTATTATTGTAAAATGAATGTCTATACTTATTAAAAACTATACACGGGTGCAATAATAGGTGTATTCGTTTACTTTTATTTATATTGTTTAAATAGATGTTTTACAAAGTTTTGCGTTTCTTTCAATTGTTTAATAAAAGTTATTGCTCTTCTCTTGAAGTGCTATTTACTACACTATTTTAATGACTACACTTTTTTATGACACTGTTACAATGAATTAATAACAAAGTTATCGACTTTGCTATTTACCGATATTCGTTGTTAAATGTTGTTATATTCTGTTGTTAAATCATCCGCAAAATAACAAAATACACATGAACTTAAAGACGAACACAGAATTAAACATTTTGCTTTATTTTCATTAAATTTAAAATATTTACTTCACTAAATATAGAACGGGCAAATTTCAGTTTAGAAATGATTAAAAAATTTAGCTTCAGCCTTTAAAATTTATTTTGTAGGAAATTGGGAAATTATAGGCATGGAACGCTACACAATTTAAATTGTGGTAATTTGCCATGGAAATGGTGAATAATTCACTGAATCATTTCGTAACATCCGAGCACCTTTTCCTTGAAATCAGGATGTCAGTTTCTCGATGTTCTCAACAATTGCCACCACTTGCCGCATTTTGTGACTTCGAAGGTTCACCTGGCGCAGGAATTGAAGCCAACCGACCATTCACATCGCCGTAGATGCCGTCAATTTATTCAGGCACAATCGGCTGGTTTTTCTGAAAAAATCATTTATGCAGCCCACACTCACTTGTCAGGGTATGTCAACAAGCAAAGTTGCCGTATTTGGGTTTCTGACAATCCTAGAGCCATTATTGAGAAGCCTTTGCAATAGAATAATCTGTGTCATTGTATGGTGCGCTATGTGGTCTGAAGGCGTGATTGGGGCGCTTTTTCAGAAGATGAGATTGAAAATGCGGTAAAAACCAATGGATCATGCTATCGGGAAATAATAACAACTGATTATTGACGACGTGGATAGCACTTACATGTAGTTTCAACGGGACGGTGCCACATGTCACACAGACAATGAAACTATCAATTTATTGCAAACCAAATTTCCCGATCGCATAATTTCACCGCAATCAGCAGTTAAGTGGCCAGCCGGATCGTGTGATTCTACACCACTGAATTACTTTTTGTGGGGATATGCTAAGGATAGAGTGTATACGGAGCCAATCGAATCGATTTTAGTTTTAAAACTTAAAATCCGTGATGTGATTAACGAAAAAGGACCGCCATTTTGCCAAAAAGTGATTAAAAACTTTGATGAAAGCATCGACATCTGTCAGCGTGAACGTGGTGGACATTTGCCAGATATCATTTTTCTCTTCGTAATACAATAAAATTTTTAATCATCTTAATCCAATTTTTTTTTTGTTTTATTTTGTTTTATTAAACAAACTTCTTGTTGAAAAACCCTTTACAAAAATCTTAATTTTTAAGACCCGCATTTTGCCGAAAATACGCAAGGAACAGAAAGGGAAGGCGCTATTAAACCGTAGAAGCTAATTTGTTGTGGCCATAGTTGGCTACTGTGAACATCAGTGACCTTTGGTTTTAACAAGACGGCGCCACAAGCCATACAGACGTCCAAACAATTCAGTTATTGCGTGAAAACGTTCCCGCTATCGTATTTTCTCGATTCGGTACTGGCAATGCCCCTGTAGGCTAGTAGGTAGTCTACTAGCTTGTTAGTATGGGGGTTGTGGGTTCAAATCCCAACGAAGACCTTGGTTTTTTTTCACTACAAAAATAAAAATTGACTGTCGGTGGGCCTGCTCAGCGATGAAGGCATAGTCACTGGTCGCTGTGCTGTCTTATACGGCGGCAGTTAATTTCCGACTATCCTTCTGCTTTCACCACCTGTTTCATCTCTTATCTATTCCTTTCCTAAAGAATGTAGCACGGTACTCGAATAAATAGGCATTGTTGCCTGAAGTGCTACTTCTCTTTAAAAAAAATGTCAATTGGCCACCTTGTTCTTGTGATTTAAAGATGTTTATTTTCTCTAGGCCATTTAAGAGACTGGGTTACATGAACAACCCACAAACAACTGACGCTATGAAAGATTATTGGTGCGGCATTGACGAGATAGACGAAGCTTTGTTGCACAATGCGCTTCAAACTTGCGTGAAAATAACAGACGTCTGCCGACGTGCTAGCATCCTGACAGCACATTCTGTTTTTAAATAAATATTTTTATGTCACATTGGTATCAAACAAACTGAAGTTGCTAAAAAAAATGGGTTTTAAAACAAGTTATCTTAACCTCAAATTTGCCCCAATGTTATAGCACATTATATTATAAACATCAAAAATAAATGCACAATCATGCAATTTAAGTGACAAGAATATGAGAAATATCTCGTTATAAAACATGGTAATTTGCTAAGACTGAAAATTATCTGCCACCTTTAGTTTACTTTTTTTCTGCTTTCTTTGTTCAGCATTACACGTATTTGGTTTTGTTTTTACATTGGAATATGTAATTTGACTAGCAAAGAATTAAGAAATTTATTAATTAATTTAATTTTATTATAAGATAATGCTTTAAATTAAATCATTAAAATTTACTATTTAACTACTTATGCACATGCATGCATACGAGTTTAGATATACAAGTTCTGTGAGTCTTACGTTACCAAAATTCTACTTGTAAAAGTTTTCATTTCTTTTACAAAAAGCTGTTATAAAATATTTACTCACAAAACATGTGAGCGGTTTTCCACAATGTTGAACAATAACAATAACGCCCACCCTTAAATAAATGATAATCCAACGAAAATATGAAAGAGTGCAAATAGAATTTTAGGAATTTGTTTTTTGTATCCAACATTCAAATTGAAAATTGTTTTAAAACATGAATTCAAAAGCGTGCTTGAAAAACATTACAAATTTAATATAAAAAAAAAAACAACAAAAGCCAGCAGCAGTAGCAGCTGAATTCCCTATACACGTTTTCATTGTAAACTTAACTGTCGTAAAACTATAAAACATTTAATAACAGCAACCCTCTCCAAGTGATAGAATTCTGAATTTTAATTCCTTAAGTTTTTTAACTTGATAAGTATACAAACTATAAGTAGACTTAAAGGCGTACTTTCGTACTCAGCAGCATTAAGCAACTTTTTAAGCACCCAAGAGTATTGTAGGCGCTCACCTTCAACATTTTACAAAAAAATCACGTCTTTTTTTATTTTTTTAATTTTTGAAGTATTTTTATTTTCCTTTTTTTATTATTATTATTTATTTTCTTTGAATGCACATTTTGTGCATTCCATTGTTTTATATTTATTTTTTTATTGGCCCAAAAAGTAAGCCAATAAAAAAATTTATTGTAATGCGGAAATTAAGATATTTATCACATATTTACCATAAAAGAGCAGAAATTAGACTTTGTGTAATATGGTAACAAAAAAAACTGGCCTGCATGCACCGAAGAACACATAGTGTGATACTGATTAGTATCATTATCCAGCCGTGGGTCCATTACCTAATGATGATTCTGCCGTTGGTCCCTCGGAGAGTACAGAGCACCAACTAATAACTTCGATCATAAGGTTTGCAGGGCCGTGTGTGACTCTGCGCCTAAGAGTAGGATGCTTATAAAAGCTACTGCCTTGCTCTTGAAGGTATTCATTTCAACAGCACAGAAACTAAAGTCACGCGTTACTCATCAAATAATCGCAGCAATAACAGACACAATGATCGTAACCCCTGCAAGTACGATCAAATGATGGCATAAATAAGGGGTATATGACCCTAGAATCGGCAAACGTCAACGAATCGAAGCTCTCTTTTGCTCGTGTCGGGGACCAATAGAGTCAGTAATTTAACTAAAGTCGTTGTTACTAAGCAAAATGTTTGAAAAATTATATTTGGCAATAGTTGCTCACTTGATTGAGCCTCTACCTAAACTACCGAATATTGTAGTAGTTGAAAACTTGCTCCACTGTGTTGAAACAGAATACTACATTAGCTATGTACAGCCACTTCACATTATCGTCGTTCTCGCGGTTTTTGGCACTGCTAAAGCCAGTTAACGAATTTTTATTTGTGTACGGTTTTACGTCGACCCTCGTCAAATTTGGTTTGGTGAACAAACCGGTTTCGGCTGTTTGCCATCTTCAGTGTTTTCTTTATACTCGACGTAAAACCGTATCCAAATAAAAATAAATTCAACTCCGTCGGAAAATATACGCACATACCAGTTTACGAAGTCTCTGCATTAAACATGTATGCATCAAACATGTACGCATCAAACATAGAAACAACTGAGTAATTCCTAGGCAACTGCAGATGCATTCACTACGATTGTAAATTTCGTGACTTTGATAATGAGGCCGAGTCTTCGTGGTAAGTCGCACAAAGTAAAACCACTAAGCGGTGAGCAACTGTACGTTAAGTTTGAGGGGCAGGTTTTTTATTAGTGAACATCATTTCTTATCAGGTAATTCTTAAAAGATCTTTTTCAAGAGAGGTATAATTTAAAACTTTAAAGCGATATTTAATAAGAATTTAATGCGATTAAGCATAAACTAAAAAGTATAAATCAAGCAAGACTACACTACGATATACGGTATAAATCTAGGCAAATTTTTAGAAAGTGCTTAATAATAGCGGTCGACTATGAACAGACGAAATGATGAACTCTACGTCTAGTTTTAAGATCTTTACTCGTTTTTGCTTAGAGATAAACAAAAAATAAAACATGTTTTATTTCTAAGCGGCGCTGCTCAGTGAAGTGAATACTTCAATAACATTTCAAGTGCTATAATTTATTGGCACTTACTCTTTTTCTGGTTATTACTTTCTAAGTTATCCGACCATTATGTTTGACGTCTGATAAGTCGAAAATCAGAAGGTGAGAGAGACAGACTGTAGGTTCGAAACAGCAGAACAATTCGTATATGGAATAAACCACCTCCGGGGGTCTTTCCTGTCACTTTAAATGTAGGAAAGTTTAAATCGAATGTCCACAAGCACTGCTCCCTCTTTCCTCCTCCTCATAACCTAAATTCCTAGTTCTGGAAATTTATTGCATGTATAGGGCTCATCCCCTGAGAACACTGTGGAAAGTCCTGTCAGACCAGCTGATTCAAGACTGACATTTTAGCATGTATTTTAATGATTTTTTCTTCGGACCAGCACTCAGGGGATGACCCCTACATATGCAAAGCATTGTGCCAGAACTAGGAAATTAGGTTACGGGAAGGAGGAAAAAAGGAGTAGTGTCTGTGAACATTCAGTTTGAATTTTCCCATATTGAAAGTGACAGGAAAGATCTCCGGAGGGATTTTATTCCATATACGGACTGTTCTGCTAAAAAACTAATTTTCCCTGTAATGCGTAGTGCGATTTACTGGCCAATCAACCACAAATGAATGTGCCTCTCAACGAAAATCGTGTTAAACGCGAAAACGTGTGAGTATCGGGAACAAGTTCCCTAATTTCATTAGAGCACTTTCCATTGTAGTAACGATAGAACATTTAATGATTAAATGTGGATTCTATTTAGGCAGATTTACCGTGTTATAACAATGGACATAGTTGTCCAAGCAAAGTGTCATCCATGCTTATCGTGTCCAACATAATCTACAAACGATTTTTACATAAACAATAGCACTTTTAAACAAGTGTTACATATTTAAACAACTTGGTAAGGTCAGCTTATTCTAAAATTTCGTATTAACTATACGAGCATGTTAATATATGTCGTGGCATTAGATTACAAACATCTACGGCCTTGGAATGTCAAAGAGTATTCAATATCAATTTGAAGGTAAAATCATTAACTGTAAATCTTAAAGTAACACAAACACATACACACACACATACACACACACACACATACACGTACTTGCCTTGAAGAAACAAATATTGCGATCAATTGACTACACTTTGCTTGTACTAAAGTTAAAAACAACAACAATTGCAGAATATTGGCATTTTAGTCTTTACCACAAACAAAATTAAATTTTCAGTTTTGTTAATGCATAACAGATAGCGGAGAACTCACTAACATGCCAATTCACTTACATTCAAGTGTCAAACTATTGTTTAATTGCAGAAATATTTGGATTTTAGTGCATGAGTGCATTTCTAGCCCCACTTGCTGCATGCCATCATGAATTCCAATATCAATTTTACTCGTACAAATATCAAGTGAAAAACTGCTCACAACTTTAAATTTACAAAACCAGCCTTGGACAAAATTTTAAACTTCCAATTGGACGAAAATTAATTGTGTACTTTGAATTGCAAAGCTACAATACAAGTAACTGTCATCTTAAATGATGTGTGTTTAGCACAGCTACTAATAAAAAATACTTTCAGCTATTGCACGTAGATGCGTGTCTTTTGTTGTGATACTTTGGCAACACAATACAAGAAGGGATAATGAATTTGTTTTGCAGTTCAGCCTGAAAGGGTTTAAGTAAGAAGAATATGAGTATTTAGAAATTTCAATAGAAAGTTTTTAATTCCTTTACACCGTGCTCTTGCCTCGGAATGGCAGTTTTTCATACACGCGCCATACGTATTCTTCATAAAAAAAAACAACTTAATAGCGATGCTAAGACCTTTAAACAGTTTGTATTTAACTTTTACTAGCAATAATGTTATAAACACTCGTATAATTATATAACTAAGATATTGTTACGTTCATACCTTTTATAAACGTTTTGTTGTGAGTTCTTTATTGCAAAATAAATAACACCAGTTTATTTACTGTAACTACACAAAATTGACACTACAGAACAATGTACTTAAGATGGACGTCTTTACTTCACAAGGTTTATTTTTACACTGACTGATTATCCACTCAGATGCTGCCCTTTTATATTTGTCCATTAAAAGTCTAGAACATTTAAGAATCTTCTACTCCCTTTGTATCACATTTTGTTGTTGTATGCTGTTTATTTGATGTATAGGCGCCTGTATGTCTGTGTGTATTTTGTTGGTTTTTGTTTTTATGCTGATATGGTTTTTGCTTAGGATTTATTTCAAAATATTTGTTGTTTTCTCGTGTAGACAAGTTTTCTTAGAAAACTACGCAGATAGTAAACAGTATACATGTTTGTTGTTGTCTCTACGTAGTTAGTAAACAGAAATTTGTTTTTGTCTTGCATGCCACACAGTTAGTAGACAGCATATCAAATTGTTGTTGTTTGCGTTTATAAAATTTCTAGGCGGTTTGTAACCAGTAGTCCCCTTTATTGCTTAATTATTTTATTTTTAAACTTAAGCAAGACACATCCGTAACAATATTTTAAAATTTGTGTAGATATGTTTAGCCTGTTTACTTTCCGTCTTAATTTATTAATAACACGTTCGTTTACGCATAGAAAAAATTATTTTGTTAAATTTTTTTTTTTTTTAATATTTTAGCCCTCTGTCTTAGATTATTTCGCTTTATAAATCCATCATTGAGTAAGATTGAAAATGAACCTCTAGAAAAATAAACGTTGAAAATATCAACTTTTCATTATTCGCGAACCTTATTTCGCTTAGTGAGCTTTTAATTTTTTAACCGAAAATCACCATTTGATATAAAATCTCAATAAGAAAATAAAAGGAAACGCAACTCACGATAAGATCGTTTCCTTATCTTAATTTCTCAGCTGAATTCGTTTAATAACGACAAATAAAGTTTTTCATCTTTCCAAACAATCACTGAGGATGTCTTAATATGTATTCTGAAATTTTCTGCTGATTTGGAATGAAGAAAAGATACACACAGTAAATTTAAGTGGAATACTCCAATCTGTCGATTAAAGTTCTAACACCTTCCATTATGACACTACTAATGTCAGAATACAGAGTCGATCATATGACCATGACTTTCTGCACACTTCAACTTAAAATTTTACCAGGTAAAATTTATGAGCGAAAGGCCATACGATAACAATTTTTATTCCAGTTAAAAATTATGTAACATGTAAAAGGTTTTTCCAAAAAAATGATATGTGGCAAATGTCCACTACGACCACGCTGACAGATGTCGATTCTTTCATCAAAGTTTTTAATAACCTGTTGACAAAATGCCGGTTCTATTTCGTTAATCACATCACGGACTTTGAGTTTTAAGGGTGAAATCGATTCGGTCGGCTGTCCATAGAGTGTGTCTTTAACATGGCCCCAAAAAAATAAACCGGAGATGTTAACACACGATCTGGCTGGCCACTTATCTGCTGATTATCGTTAAATTATGTTATCGGAAAATTTATTTTGCAATAATTTGACCGTTTCATTTGCTGTGTGACATGTATCAGTAATATTTACGTTGTCACTAGTAGGCCAAAATTTGAGTTGTAAGCATCTCGCGATACCACCCCCCAACCCACCCGGGGGTTCACATTTATCAGTTTTTATGGATAACTCAACCAACTAGATTTGTGGTGCTGGAGGTATAAGGGAGCCCAGTCGCCTGAAGGCAGGCAGGGTGTCAACTGGAAGCTTCACGTTATTTCCACGGGAATCAGTAACGCCACAGAGTTCCGCGAATTGTCTCTTTAGCCTTTTAGCTGTTTCTCTGACTGATTATTGAGGTTGGCCCTTCGGGAGTATCATGGTGGTTATAGTTTTGCGGCCCCCGCATGAATTTGATTTAGGGGGCCAGGATCATGTCGCCTTTAATAACACCAATGGGTGAATGATCCGAATCCAGTGAGCATGCTAGTCATGTGTTCTGGACCAGGAGTTGGATAGTTTTCAGCTCTTCAGCGAGGAATAGTGGTTTGCAACCCTGCTTTGTAACCGCTGAAATTGCAACTAGGAATGACTTCGGCTTCCTAGGGCGTGAATGACGTTGCTTTTCATTCCCAGTGGTTTGATCACCATCTGATTAAGGCTTACGGCCAGGTGCAGATGTAAATCTAATCACGAAATCTCGCGATACCATTGAATGTTACCGCAGATCTGGCCTCATCTTCGAAAAACAACGCCCCAATCACGCCTCCACCCCACATAGCACACCATACAATGACACGTTCAGCCTGCAAAGGCTTCCCAACAATTGCTCTAGGACATTCAAAAGCCCAAATGCGGCAATTATGCTTGTTGACATACCCTGACAAAAGCAAATGGGCTTCGTTTGAAAAAATTATATTTTCAGAAAAACCAGGCGGTTGTTCCTGAATGCATTGAGCGAATCTACGGCGATGTTAATGGTCGGTCGGCTTCAATTCCTGTACCAGTTGAAACTTTTAAGGCTTCAAAGTCAAATCCTTACGCAAAATTCCCCACATGTGGTTTTAGATGAACACAATTGTTGAGAACGTCGAGGAATTGACAAATTTGAATCTGTGTGGCCCACAGCTGCGATGTTTTCAGTTGTACGAGCCGGTCGAACACGCGTTGATGTTCGCACATTTTATAACGAGCCTGTCGATTCAAATTTACGATCAAATTCTTAATAGCGGTCTCAGAATGACGAAATTATTACGAATTTAACGAAATGTAACTTTAACACAACCACCATTTTCATAGTGGATTTTAATTATTTTAATGCGACTTTTGTCAAAAAAACTAAATATTAAAACTATCATGTTGTAGGTATTGCCACATTTGAAACGAAAACAGCTTGTTGAACAACCTGATACTTTTTTCCTTGTCTCTCAATTTATGTTTTTTTATACGTATTTGCTTTATTTTAAGAGATAAAACTTTGCATCTCATGCCGAAAAATGCAATATTACTAAGCCGTAATTAGTTTGGTGGTCTAGGTTCATATCCCAGTCGTTGCCAATTTAACAACATAAATTTTTGAAATATATATTCAGATTTTTTAATATTTTTTATGAAAGAACATTCCTTTGCCGAAACAATTAAACAACATTGAAACGCTGGTGAAGTAAAAATTAATGTGCCTTCTAAACGGCACAGGAGCTGCAATACTGTTATAAACTAAACAGTGTACGAGCAGCGTTGTTTAAAATGAACCTTTTCTTCTATCACTCTTCTTCAACATTCATCTTATCTTATCTATTTTCTACAGAGAGCCCAGCAATAATAAAACAAACTGACCTCGGCACTTGTTAAGAATCAACATTTTAATCTTTAACGATTTTTTATAAACGTTTTTGTTAAATTAATCATAAATTGTATTAGAAATTACTGCGAATCATAAGTAATTTGAAAGCTTCTAATGCGAACACATGCAGTTTAGTTTAATAAAGTGTTACAAAAAACTGTTTGTTATTATTTGTGTTTTGTTTGTATTATTTTTATAGTTTAGTTTTATATTAAATTTGTTACTTCGTTGTGGCTGTTTGTATAAAAATTTGTTTAACGAATCGTTTAGCAAAGGTTTTTTTTTTTAATTTTATTTTAAGAAGCAATAATTAAGAAAAGCAAATCAACAGATTGTAGTTCATTTTACTTCCAATAAGCCACTAAACACAACTTTCACAACTATTTGAATTCAAACCTAAAATGAGACGAGTAGTAAGTGTAGCCAGCCAGTGGTATAAATTAATCAAGCGAGTATAATAGGAAATAGGTTTATCATGGGCACGTAGCATACAGCACTTGTACAGTGTTCTCCAGAAGTTATGAGAAGCCTGAACTGGATATGTTTCCTTAAACAAATTAAAGTTCAAAGCGAATTTATTTTTTAGGAAAAAGATATTTAACAAATAAGTTTTCGTGTTAAAAGAAGATAACCAAACAAATATTAGGACGTTGACGAAAAAAAGAAAGGCTCGGTGATCATGGCCTTTCTTTTTTTTTTTGCTTAGAGTGTTCCACGATCTTTCTTAGATTAGTAGAGATGTCATTAAATTCTTATCTACAAAAATGTATATTGTAACAGAGTAGTGACAACAAAACATACTATTCGATTAACAATATTATGAATGAGAATGAAACATATCATTCTAACATTCTCTTAGCTTATTTAATGGCTTCCAACCGTCTTTCGTTTTCTAGTTAGCAGCAAAAGCTTAAAGTGTTTTTTTTTACTGCTAAGAATTAAAGGGATTATAAGAAACTTTAGAAACATAATAAACTTAATACCAGCATTACATTTTTTTCAACCAACCGTTGAGCGACAAATCCTTCAACAAACAAAGAGGGTTTTTCAATAAGAAGTTTCTTTTCTAAAAGAAAACAAAAACAAAAAATATAGATTAAGATGATTTAAAATTTTATTACATTGCGAGAGAAAAGCTCGGTAATTATGAATGAAAAATTATTTTCGGCAAATGTCCACCACAACCACGCTGACAGATGTCGATTCTTTCAGCAAAATTTTTAATCACTTTTTGGCAAAATAGCGGTCCTTATTCATTAATCACATCACGGATTTTGAGTTTTAAGGCTGAATTCGCTTCAATTTGCCTCCGTATAGACTCTCTCCTTAACATAGCCCCACAAAAAATAATCCAGTTATATTAGATCATACGATCTGGCTGGGCAAATTGTAGTGAAATTATACGATCGGGAAATTTGGTTTGCAATAAATTCATTTTTTTCAGTCGCTATGTGACATGTGACACCGTCCTGTAATATTCCACGTCGTCATTAATAGGCCAAAATTGAGTTCTTAGCATCTCGCGATCCATTGACCGTTGCCGCGTGGAAATTCTTCCCAATAATCGCTCAGAAGCACAAATTCGGCAAGTAAAAATGGGCTTCGTCTGAAAAAATGATTTTTTCAAAAAAATCAACTGGCTGACGATGCGAATGGTAGGTCGACTTTAATTCCCGCACCAGTTAAACTTTGAAAGGCTTCAAAGTCAAATCCTTACGCAAAATTCGCCATGTAATGGTTTTGCTTAACCCCAATTTTCGAGAACGTCGAGGAATTGACAAATTTAAATTTGTTTCAGCACTGAGGCTTACGGCTGCTATGTTTTCAGTTAAAGGACCCGGTCGAACACGCGATGGTGTTCGGCACATTTCTTTTCGTACCTGTAGACTCAATATTAACGACCAAATTCTTAATAGCGGTCTCAGAAGGACGATTATAATGAACCGCCATTTTCGCAAGTGAATTTTAATTATTTTAATGCGATTTTCGTACGAAATTGAATTTATGGTAACAATTGACAATGTGCTTTGTGTCAAAAAACTAAATGTCAAAACTATCATGTTGTTGGTGTTGCCACAATTAAAAAACAAACTTCTAGTTGAAAAACCCGATAGCAATGATAAATTGTAAAATTTTTTTATGAATTTGACACAATTATTGGAAATATAATTCTTGCTCAATTGACCACCAATTTTAAGTATTGAATACAATCGATTAAAACATAACCTATGCTTCAACTCCAAGAACGCATTAAATTTGTTCAGGTACTTTTTGGACTAATTTTGCAACTTGTGCTTAATTGGCTTAAGAAAAAGGTGCCACAAGGAATGAATATTAAACCATATAATCTTAAAAGAAGAAAACATAGCAGCATTTACGAAGCCCAGACATGTATACAGGTACTGGACCTTGAACAAAATAGTGTTCATCGCGTTTCATAGACGTTTCTCAAGCATTTGAGAAAGTACGACATGAAGGTTTATTTATTTAAATTAAATTATTAATTAAATTTATTTATTTATTTATTATAATAAAACTGTCCCAGCTAAAGGAGGAATTCTTCAAACTTGTATTTTGGAAGCTATTCGGTATACGTGTATCTAATATGTTCGAGTATTCGTTTGCTGACGATGCAATTCTTCGAATAATTCACCACAATTCTCGACGACCTTATTACGCAGAATAGAAGTTAATGAGCAACAATGTCTGCATATAACATTTAATTTTTGCACCCCACCCAGTGGCCGATTTCGATAGTAAAACAACTCGGCGTCTATCTTAGAAAACTCATAAAGAGGTGCACTTAGCAACCCTAAGTTTACATTGGTCTTCATTATTAGTCGCATAGAAAATAGAGTTCATTTTCATATGTACTACGACAGCATTTCTTTACTTAGTTTGTTAAAGTAAAAAATTAACAAATAAATTTGATAATCTTGAGAAAGCAAATTCGAAAACCTTGTTTTTTTTTATAAACAAAAAAGGATAGAGGTAAAAACGATTAGTAAGGCAAAAGATTGTTGCCAATCGAATTTATTCATTTGCGCATGTTATTTAGAATTCGGTTCTTATAACTGAGCGAATATTGTACTCGCAACTATTTAAAAAAAAATTATTCAAGAATCACTGTAAAATACAGGGTGTCTGGGTGTCTACTGGGGGGGCATACTAATTTGATTGTTTATAATTTTTGATTAAATGAAAGAGAATGGATCTTTAAATAAAATACATTTATCAATAAAAGATAAGATTAAATATGAATATAAGATTAAATACAATTATGTATGGCATACAATAACAGATAAATGCCCGCCTTTGTTAGTGTCACAAATGCGAGTCTTCTGAGTACATTTTTCATTACATTGTCTTACATTTCATGCGGTATTTCATTAATCTCATCACGAATATCTTTTTGGAGTTTCTCAAGTGTTTCTAGTTTGTAGGCATAAACCTTGCATTTCAGATATTCCTACAAAAAGAAGTGCGGAGCAGTCAAATCAGGCGACTTTTGGGGCTAATCAACATCACCATTTCTTGAATTAACTTGTTGTGAAAAGAGATGTTACAGTAATTGCATTCAAATCCTGGCTGTATGCTATGTGGCACCATCTTGTTGATACCACATGTTAATCAAGCCAAAATCATGCAGTTATGACGTTAAAATCATAGGTGCACCTATAGGCTAGTAGGTTGTGTACTAGCTTGTCAGTATGCGGGTTGTGGGTTCGATTCCCAACGAAGACCTTGTTTTTTTTTGTTTACTACAAAAATAAAAATTGACTGTCGGTGGGGCTGCTCAGCGATGAAAGCATAGTCACTGATCGCTGTGCTGTCTCTTCTCTATCCCTTTCCTAAAGAATGTAGCACGGTACTTGACTAAATAGGCATTATTGCCTGAAGTGCTACTTTTTATTAAAAAACAAAATTTAATTTAATTTTGTACAGAACTGTAGCTGAAGGTAAAAGTAGATAAATTGTTTGACCGCTAAAAAATAGAAAAATGAACATACGATTAACAAAAATAAAATGTTTTTAAAACAAAACGAAAATAAACTATTTAGAACATCAGTTACGAATCATCGAACATGTTGTTGGAAGAATTTAGCTGCCATCCAAGAAGGTGTGGTGGGCTGTTTAGGCATTGTAATGGATAGAAACAGTGGTTGTTGGTAAATACAACGAGTTGTTGTAATAAATATTGTCTGAATGATTGGGCATAAAATAGCCGCCATTTTTACTTGCCTAAAAAATACAACAAGTTATTAACTTTTCTACATTATCTTTGCTGCCCTTTTCCGCAAATTTCATATCTAATCAGTTGCTTAATTAGTTGTAGTGCAAGTAAATTATTCATTTAGAATTTTTATTTTTCTAACAATTTTAGAACTGACTCATTCATGTTCATTTTTACTTTTTCAGTCTGTTTATCTGATTCTACTGATGAAAACTTTGCCAAACATATTTTTTATTTTATTTTATTAAGATAAATTTTCTTTTTTATTTGGCAATGGCAACTAATAAAAGCTAAAGAAATTATTTATTTATTTATAGTCAGACAATACGAGTAATGTTACTTTGAATGTATTTTAATTGCTCTTTCTTGTTATTGTGGATTTGGAGTTGTATTCTCTGTTTTTAATACTTGATTTTTACTATAATGAAGTTGTAGTTTTTTAACAATATTTGCTTTTGAAAATGTTGTAGTTCGTTGAACTGGTTGTTGTAGCATTTTGTTTATGGTTGTCTTTCACAATCATCCTCCTCATGATCACATGTCAGTACAAACAACTTAATTTTTGCTTGAAAGAGATTTGTTTAGTTTTTAGTTTAACAACTGCTTTAGCAAATTTTATAAAAGTGTTATGTGGTGGTGGTGGTGGTTTTAGCAAAATTAGAAATATATTGATTTAAATAACGCTTTTGTTTCTTTAATAATGCAATTTTTAAGTCCAAAGCACATTATAGGCGCTCAGGTTTGCATTACTTTTCGAGCATTGATGGCCGTATGTGACACATATCAGCAACATGTTGCGCTTCAAAGCCGTCAATTCTTGCAATTATTGGCAAAGACTGCATACTAAACCGACAGGTGTTAAATAACTTTAGAGGCCATAACTTTAGAGGCGTTTAAACAAGTCCATTTTTCGAATTCATGCTATTTAAGCCAAATCTCGAAGCATTTGTATTTTTAAACCAAAAATCACTGATCATAAATACGGTAACGATCTCATTTCAAAGTTATTCGTTTCAATAATGCCACTCTCCTGCAAACCGCATCAAACGGTGGATATTTCGGAATTTAATGGTCTATAGCAGTGATGAGTGAACTTTTTGGGTGGCGGGCCAATAAATTAAAAAAATCTTGCGGTGGGCCATTAAATTAAAAAAAAACATAGAGGGTCATTCATTTAAAAATTATCGGGTTGCTGTTCGATTAAAAGTTCGGGTTAAACTATATTTTTATTAGTTATATTACGTAATATTTTAAAACAACATAAAAATTTTACAAGATACGATTTATTATGGTTTTAAGATTTTCCAAATGCATGGGAAGCATAGATCTGTTTCTGACTTGACATAATTTCCTCAAAATCTGGTTCCAGCTGGGAGGATGCGACTTTTAATAAATTAAATAGACGCCGATCGTCTGACAATCGGTTTCTTATTGAATTTTTTCTGCATTTCATTACTGAAAAGGCCTGTTCACATAAATATGAAGACGCAAACATTGCCATAACTTTCTGCGCATGATTAATTAGCTTTGGAAATTCATCCTCTGGTAAGGATTTATAGAAATTAAGCTTATCCGTATTTAAAAATAGTCGTTTTAAATTATTATTACATTGCAATTCTATAATTTCCAATTGTAGATCAGATGAAACATTCTCAGGATTGACACTGAAAAAATATCTAAACATGGTTGGATTTTTTTAAATTCAGCAAATCTGGCCTCCAATTCTGAATACAGTTTTAATAAAGATTGTGAAAAGACTTTTAACTTCTCTTCACTCACAGGTCTTAAAGAATTAAGTCTTGGAAAATGAGTCAAATCATTTTTTCCCAAACATTTAGAAAATATAAACAATTGAGTTTTAAAAGACCTCAAACTGCCCGAAGTTTCATCTATAAATTGATTTCTTCCCCGTAACTTCTTGTTCAGTTTATTATAGTGCTCGAGTAAATCTGTGAAAAAAGCAAACTCGATGCACCAACTCTTATCCTCCAATATTTCCCACTGATCCCAAATTTCAGTTTTCGTTTTTAGAAAAGCTTTAATTTTTTCGAGAAGACTCCAAACTCTCAAGAAGGCATGCCCACAACTCAGGCACCTGATCTTTGTGTAATAAAGTACATCTGAAAATTCTGCATCAACTTCCGATAAAAACTCTTGAAATTGTCGATGTACCAAACCACGAGCTCGAATGGTATAATTAATTTTAAAATAATATTAAGTACGTGGTTAATATCCAAGGCAGCCTTGCAAAGAACATCTTGGTGGATTATACAATGTAAAAAAATTGTTTCGCTTTCAGGATTCTGACTTTTATAAACTCCTGCAAACCCCGTATTTTTCCCACCATGTTAGGTGCTCCATCAGTTGTTAAATTAATTAATTTGGAAATTGGAGCATTAACAGATTCCATCCCCTCTCTAAATTCATCATAAATTATTTTTCCTGTCGTCTTTCCTTTCAAAGATCTCAAACAAGCAAGTTCTTCGGTTATTACAAAGTTTTCATCGACTCTGATAAAAATTAGAAGTTGGGCTGTCCATAGTGACTGAAAAATACTTAAACTTTTTAAGACGTCCATCGAGTTGATTGGCTAAATTAGAAGAAATCGCTTCAATTCTTTTTGTGACCATCATTCTACGTGACAGCCCTATAGATTCGAAATCTTTTACCTTTTCTGGGCATAATACTTTTCCAATGCTAATTAACACATCCTTAATGAATTCTCCTTCAGAAAACGGTTTGTTACTTTTTGCTATGGAGGATCGCTGGACACTTCTTTGATTTTTAAAAAACATTTGCTGACTAGATATTTTTCTTTTCAATTCCTCTAAATGAACTTTCTTGTCTTCATCTGTCATTTTATACTACTCCGACCCAAGATGTTTTGAATTAAAGTGCCTAGCGAGATTATAATCTTTTAGTACAGCTACCGGTTCTTGGCAGATAAGACAAATAGGTTTTTGGTTATATTCCATAAAGAAGTACTTCCATGTCGACTCTTCTTGAAATACTCGACATTCCGAATCAATTTTTCTCTTTCTATTTTAGATTGACGTTTATGGGGGAATTTACAATACACTTTATTATTTTAATTACACAAATAAAACTGTACGTTGGCAACTTTATAATTTTACTTCACAATTTATTCTTTACGTCACGAGATTTATACTTTTACTGATTGCTGATTAATCCATCGCTGGCCCTTTTATATTTGTTGCGCATGTTGTCTCGATTATTCAAGAATCTTCTAGATCTCACATATAATAGATGTTGTTATGTTATACGTTCAGTTTTCTATATTAGTTGTTAGTGTTTTATGATGTTTATGTTTCTTCTTGGAATATTGTATAAGAAGGTTATTGTTGTCTTGTGTGTACAATATTTCCCAGAAAACTACGCAGTTTGTTTACAATATGTGAAAGCATCGCATTTTTTGCCAAAATTGTCAATTTATATTTTTATTAAAACATGTTGTAAATTTATTTTTTGGGCATAATTTTTTAATAGGTGATTAATTTTTTTTTTTAAAAGGCTCGGCGGGCCGGATTGAAACCTCTCGCGGGCCGTAGTTCGCCCATCACTGGTCTATAGGGTCTATTGATTTATTTCATTCCACATAAGACAATTTTGTTTACTAACAAACTCGTTGAGCTGTACAATATGACTCATTTTTGCCAACAACTTTATAAAATTAATTGATGCTGTTTTTTAAGTAAATCTTAATACATAATACGGTAGCGTGTTCCAAGCGTTAATCTATTTGTCAAACTTTTCCACAAGAAGTTTGTTGTTCAATTGTGGCAACACCAACACAATGATAGTTTTGACATTTAATTTTTTGAGGTATTCGTAGTAGCTGCATTGGCAATTGTTACAATGAATTCAATTTCGCACGAAAATCGCATTAAAAACTAAAATCGACTGCGAAAATAGTGGTTCTGTTAAAGTTACATTTCGTAAAATTCGTAATAATTTCAAACAAGATAATCGCCCTTCTGAGACCTTTATTAAGAATTGGGTCGTTAAATTTGAGTCGATAGGCTGGATACAAAATGTACGAACACCAATGCGTATTTGACCGGGTCATTCAATTGAAAACATTGCAGCCGTGAGGCACCGTGTTGAATCAGATGCAAATTTGTCAATTCCTCGATGTTCTCGACAATTGGGGTTATCCAAAACTACCACTTGGCAAATTTTGCGTAGGGATTTAACTTTCAAACCTTACAAAGCTCAACTGGTGCAGGAATTGAGACCGACCGACCATTCATATCACCACAGATCTGCTCAATTCATTCAGGAAGAACAGGCTGATTTTTCTGAAAAATTCATTTTTTCAGACGAAGCCCATTTTCACTTGTCAGGGTGTGTCAACAAGCAAAATTGCCGCATTTGGGCTTCTGAAAGTCCTAGAGTGATTATTGAGAAGCATTTGCGTGCTCAACGTGTCACTGTATGGTATGCTATCCTGTACGGAAGCGTGATTGGACCTTTTTTTTAATATGAGACAGGAAATGCGGTAACGGTCAATGGATCACGTCATCGCCAGATGTCAACAACTCAATTTTGGCCTATTATTAACGCCGTCGATATCACTGGTTTCAACAGAACTGTGGCATATGTCACACAGCCAATGAAACGAAAAATTTATCGCAAACCAAATTTCCCAATCGCATAATTTTACGACAATCGGCAGTTACGTGGCCAGCCAGGTCGTGTGATTTAACACCATTGGATTAAGGACAGAGAATATACGGAGCCAATAGAATCGATTTCAGCCTTAAAACTCAAAATCCATGATGTGATTAACGAAATAGAACCGCCATTTTGTCAAAAAAAACTTTGATGAAAGAATCGACATCTGTTAGCGTGGTCGTAGTGGAAATTTGCCAGATATCATTTTTCATTCATAACTGCCGATCTTTTCTGTAAAAATTTCAATCATCCTAATTCAAAATTGTTTTCTGTTATTTTGTTTTAGAACAGAAACTTCTGATTTTACATTGATTTGACGCATTAAGACAGTTGATTTGGCAGTTAACCCATTTGTGAGTTCTACTCGGCTTAAAAAGACCGTTAATTCGCTGAGTTTTTATATTTTTTTATAAAAATATAAAATGATTGTACCAACCGACAAAGCAAACAAAAACCACATTTATCTCAAATTGTTTGCAAAACCCTAAATTGTGTTAATATGCCTTGGGCTCCTACTACGTTTGTTTGTTTGTTTGTTTTCGTCTCCACAAATTTTAGTAGTGATTTTATCATTTTCGTTCTATTTGTTTTGAAAGAAAGACGTCAAACACAAGCACACAAAAAGCTTTTTTGCATAATACGCAACGATATTTGCCAGATATAAAACACCTAAAAAAGCCAGCTAAACAATGAAGAAAATACAAAAAAAAAACCGCAATAAACCGAATACTCAAAATAAAAACTAAAACCTCAACAACAGCAGCGGCTGCAATCATGACTGAATAAATAATTGAATCACAAAATTGAAACAAAACACATTTTGAAAAGTTTGCGAAAATTTTAAGGAAAAGTTAATAATTTTTTGTTGTTTTTTTTTTGTTTTGTTGTTGTTAAATTTTTAAAAGCATAAATTTGTTCCTCTTTACAAATATCAATCAGAAGCCAGCTCATGGTCAATTTAGTGTATAAATAACCCTCATCTCACGAAGTGAACAAGTTGTATAAACCTGCAAGTAAAAAAACTTTTCAACAACATCAGTTTATGAAAAAAAATGTGAAACACAAGTACAAGTGCTCGTGATATTGAGAAATCGCCAAATCTAAAAATATAAATAATTCGCACTATCGCATTTTGTCGGTACGATTACGGAGCGAGTGAGAGTGCTAGTGAATGTGTAACAGCAATACAACATAATTGTTAGTTAATTTATTTATTTATTTATTTATTTAATTTATCTAATATATGTTGTTGATGTTGTTGTTATTGCTATTAGCAGTTAAAGCAAAAAGTAAATTAAGACTTTTTTTCAAGATAAAAAAAGATTTCGTAATACAACTTGATAGTTTATACATGCAGAATGTACCCTACAGTACAGCACTATAGTTAATAAAGCAATAACTATCATAATTTCCCATAAATTTCTGTTACCTGGGTAACACAGACGTTAAATAAATGTGCTGTAATAGATTTTCTTCTTTCTTTCTTTCTTTTCGTTACTTGTTGCTATGACCGCCCTGCCCTCTCTTATGTCTACAGAACGACAGACTTATGTTAAGGTCATTTTGATAGATGTGACTCAATATGGACCGCCATTTTAACCAACAAGTGTCCTCTCAATGTATGTACTTCTCCATCAGATGATAATTGTTTCGAAAATTGAATTAATACCTCTTAACAATTAAAAAGGAACAATATTCAAAAATTCTACTTGAATTTTCTATCTGCTTAATGAGGTTGCTACAGCATTATTTTTTTCTCCAAACCCACATAAACATAAATACAGGCATAAAAGCACATGAGAGTGCTGCCAGATTTTTCCTTACTTAAGCAATATAGGTGTTTTATTTCGCCTATAGACAGAAATGTTTGAGTTTCAAAAATTGATTTAATACCTTTTAACACTTAAAAAAGAACAATATTCAAAAATTCTACTTGAATTTTCTATCTGCTTAATGAGGTTGCTACAGCATTATTTTTTTCTCTAAACCCTTATAAACATAAACATAGGCATAAAAGCATATGACAATGCTGCCATATTTTCCCCTTTATAAGCAATATAGACGTTTTATTTCGCCAGAAATAAACAGAAATGACAATTATTTGAGTTTGTTCCGCCGGTGAATTAACCAATGTTTTTAATTTTTCCTCTTAACGTCCTTCCCGGCTGTTTAATCGTCGACGATTATAGGATAAATACCTGGATCAGAAATACTGACTCGCCGGAACGTGGCATGATAATGATGTATTCACATCGAAAGCGCTCGCCTTTTACAAACAAACAGCCGGAAAGGACGATAATAGAGGAGAAATTAAAAACAGAAATGACAATTCTTAGAGCAGTATGATGTATGTATGTATGTATTTCACGATATTGCTAACAAACTTATACAGCTCTGAATTCAGTTGAATTATATAAAATAATAACTGGTGTATATTACTTGAAGTTTAATGAACCCAAACTTTATAGCACTTGTATCTTCAAGTTTCATTAATATTGTACTTTTTTCGCTTTCCTAACTGAGTAAAATACACGCTTGCTCACAGGTGTCATTGCAAGTCCTTTGATACAACTACATTACTGCTTACTGTATACCTCACCTTATCGTATACCTTGCCTTACTGTAATATACCATAGTATATAACGCATTTTGTGCATTGTATCTTTCATTTTTGAACTAGACCAACATCTTATCATACTTTAGAAGAAGTCACTGTTATTAGTGATGTATCTTTCGAGATTTTGGCGACCGATTTGTGCGGCCATCTAGTTCACACGGGAATGTTTCTCCCTTTGCAGTTGGATTAGATTGATTTATCTAAAGTATTAAACGACAAATCTCGTTGCCGATCCAATCATTGTCGTAATAGTCTTTGTTTTACTGGGCCTAAAATGTGGCAAACAGAAACGAATATTCGTTAGACTCAACGAAAAGCAGGAGTATAATGTAAAATTACTATTTTTGCTTATTCTACTAGATACCGGTATATTTATGTAGCGCAAAATTCATTAAAGCTTTTTGTTTATTCAGAACCAGGGAAACGCAAATTTGGGAATTTTGCTGAAGTGATCATCAAAACATTGCGATCACTTGATTTCTGGCACGCATAATATATAAAGCAGCAAGTCAGCTGATAGCAAAATTACCTTAAAACTGTAAGGTAAGAGAAAACGATTCTTAACCGACTTTAATTGTAAATCGCAACCGGACTTAAATCCAAAACACTATAACAGTAGACACGATATCCAAACAGAAAGACGGAACATTCGTATTGTGACATCACTACTTTCTACAGTCGCTTCAATTTTCTAATGACTAAAAATTGCATTTACATAGTATAGCGTGCTGCAGTGTCGTGTCGATTTATGCATTTACTATTCACTACAACTGTACAAACAATAATTGTTTTATTTCGTTCAATTTCATTTCTTTTCAACTGGCGTCTCTTTTTCCATTTTATCGGACGATTTATTGCTCTTAAGTAATTAAAAGATAATGTTGTAAAGTAAATAGCATTCGTTGAACGTAATAAATACAACAATAGTAGAGTGAAAATAACGAGTTAATAAATTATGGCTGGCTTTGGTTTTGGTTTAGTTTTGTACTTTTTTTTAAATGATTTTGTGCTATTTAATTTGATTAATTGTTTAATAATTCACGTGCGACATTGATTGTGATTAGTTTCGATTAACGCTGCATTTGATTTCGGTTTTTTAACATTAAGAAAAAAAAAGAAGAAATAATTATTATAAACAATTCTATGGCGATAACACTTTACCGTAGGCAAAATATAAAAAGAGAATAACAATTGATTGTTCAAATGAACTTAATCGTTTACGAATGTCATGAGACGTAATATTTTGCTTTTATTTCAATAAAAAAATTAATTTAAAATTTTTCTCACTTTTGAGCTGTAATATATATTAGAAAGTAAAAGTAATCATCATTGAGTAATTTTTTATTTTTGTGTTTATTAAAATTCCTTTTTTATACTTATAATTGAGTAAATACAAATTTTAAATACGAAAGTTCCCGAAAAAGTGCAGTTGAGCAGCCAAATAAATGCCTATAGTAACGAGCCTATTCCGCCGATAATCAATTTTTAAGAATGTATTTAAAATATAAGGTGTTTTCTGTAGAGGTATAGAAACTTGCATTGATAAAACTTTTGATTGGTGGCCATTGGCGGTCAGCTGTCAAGTGATTTATGTTTATTTTGATTTTACATTTTAACAACAATAGACTGAGTGACTAAACTACACTTCAAAATTGTGAAAATTGAACGCAAAACAAAACTGGCGGTGATCTTAATTTTCATAGGCGAGGAAACTTACTTTTTGATACTCTGATAAACAAAACTGCCATATGATAACTAGAGTATTGACAATTCTCATCTGTTTCCCCCCGGGGGCACATTTATCGGTCTTTATGGATTACTTAACTATATAGACCTGTGCTGCTGGGGGTATAAGGGAGCCCAGACCACTGAAGGCAAGCTCCACGTTATTTCCACGGGAATCAGAGTTCCGCTAATTGTCTCTTTAGACTATTAGTTGTTCTCTGACTGATTATTGAGGTTGGCCCTTTGGAAGTATCGTGGTGGTTGTGGTTTTGCGGCCCCCGCATGAACTGATTAGTGGGCCAGGATCATCAAACCTTTAAAAACCCGGGTGATCCGGATCCAGTGAGGATGCCAGTCATGTGTTCTAAACCAGGAGTTGGATGGATAGTCTCCAGCTCTTCAGCAAGGAGTAGTGGTTTGCAACCCTGTTTTGGAACCGCTGAAATTGCAACTAGGGAAGACCTGTTGCTAGAATTAGTCCTCGGTTTCCTAGGGCGTAAATGACTTAGCTTTTTATTATCAGTGGTTTGACCACCATCTGGTTAAGGCTTACGCCCAGGTGCAGATGTAAATCTTATCACGAAATTCTCAACTGTATGTTGAGACACCGTTACATCCAGAATAACTGACAGTTTGATGTACATCATTGATCCGTACTTCTTTAAAAATGATACTGCTCTGAACGTTGTAACGACACGTTCTCGCGTTATGCTGGGGTAAAGCTCGCGGCGTCCAGGGTTCGTTACAAAAAAATGTTTTTTAATTAATTACAAGAGACACTTTTGTTTTAAAAGAAATTCTTTTATTTATAATTCACTCTTAAAATAAGTTATAAATTAACTGCACCACAACGGAGCACGCCAACGATGATCATCCGCTTCGTGGCCTTCAAGAGCTTTCGTCTCCACTTTCCGTCGGCTAGCCTACTGCTTCTCACACTGGAGCGAATAAAATTCTGGTCCAGTCTGAGCAGAACAGTTGGCCTGTCCACCAATCTTTGACCTGTCGCGGTTGTCACGAATAAGATTCTGAGACAACCTTTCCACGTCGAAATTGGTGTTAGCCTATTGACGATCTTGTCCGTCTTGTTCAGCTAGGGCGAATAAAATTCTGGCCTTGCTGACCAAAACGCGGCCTGGCTCTGGGCTCCGTCACCTGGGCGAATAAAATTCTGGCCAGGTGAAGTAGCGACAGCACTTACTGGGCCTGCCGATGACGATCAACCTCTCCGTGGCCTATTGACGACCTCGTCCCTCTTGTTCAGCTAGGGCGAATAAAATTCTGGCCTTGCTGAACAAAGCGCGGCCTGGTTCTGGGCTCCGTCACCTGGGCGAATAAAATTCTGGCCAGGTGAAGCAGCGACAGCACTTACTGGGCCTGCCGATGACGATCAACCTCTACGTGGCCTATTGACGATCTCGTCCGTCTTGTTCAGCTAGGGCGAATAAAATTCTGGCCTTGCTGAACAAAGCGCGGCCTGGTTCTGGGCTCCGTCACCTGGGCGAATAAAATTCTGTTCCAGGTGAAGTAACGATAGCACTTACTGAGCCGGAGACCTTAGCGAGTCTCGCTTAATTCAAAGTCGAATAAGATTCTGGCTTTGATTGAGCGAGCGAAACCTATTTGCAAGACTATTTTAATTAAGTTGAATAAAATTCTAACTCACTTAAAAGAAGTCTTGCCCGGTTGCTTGCCCGTGGCCAACTCCACTTCAATACGTAGTTATCTCGCTTTTATATGTTTCTGCCAGGCACACATACACACCCATACCACTAAACTACAGCTGATTGCTACTGTTTAGGGTTGTGTTTAATGGTATGTTCTTCTCACGGATGTATCCTCGTGTTAATAGGTGGCGCTTTTTAACGGATATTATAAATTCAAATATTTCATTAACAAATAATAAATGTAAGTATTAAATATAATTATGAATTATATAAAATGAAAAGTATATAATAATAATGTTCTCTTTTAAAAGAAATTATGAAATTAATTAAACAATAAATATTCAGAAATGTAAAAAGTGTAAAAATTTGTGAAATTCAAAGAAAAATTACAAAATTTGAAAAACATATATATAGAGTCTAATTGCTTGTTATTGAATTGCTATGTGATCCAAAAACGAGCCTGCCGACTTTTGGTCGTCACATTGCCTCCCCTCTCCGCCAGAAAAAGAAATAAAAAAATTCAATAAAAAGTGTCAGGGGTTTTCTTTCCTTTCAATTCAAGCTTGGAATAAATAAAATTGTATCAATAAAAAAATGGTTTTAAATCGCCGACATGTGCCGTACGTGATTCGTTATCTGCTCGATTCTTGAGTTTGACAATAACGGGAGAAATATCACTGGCTATTGAGTACGGACCTCCGAATTTAGGAGCTAGCTTGGCCGCAAAATTCTCGCTTGCTTTCGATAACGGATGTTGTCTAGCAAGTTCCAATTCGTCAATTTTCGGTTTCCATTTCCGACGACGTAAATTATATTGATGTTGTTGTTCCGTTGCCGCCTTGGCTTTCTGTCTTCTGATGATATCAAAAATCATTTGTTCCGCCCGTTTTCTGGAAGGAATTTTACCCGCAGGTAGTTGTTGTGTGATCTTATGCCGCTGGCAGGATTCACAATTACGCACATATCTACTGATCTCTCGAAACATTCCAGGCCAATAATAGCGTGTGGCTATTCTACTGCTTGTTTTCCTTATACCGGGATGGCCGGCTGTCACACTGTCGTGATTTTCCTCCAATACTCGTTGCCGTAGTGTATCAGGCACACATAGTTTCCAGGGATTTCGATCACCTCCATGTAACGGCCGAGAAAAATGCCGATATAATTGACCGTTTACTTCACTGTAATTAGGATATTTTTCTGGATGTTGTAGAATCTGTTTCCTCCGTTTCTTCAACCATGAGCATTCTTCGGTTGCCGTAGGTGTATTGGCCACATTTGCGGTTACTTGTGGTTGCCGTGATCGGGCGTCAGCCGCTATATTTTGCTTTCTTTTCCGATACTTTCTTTCATTTCGTTCGTCTGAACCGTGATTCGTTATAGTACGGTGCCGTTTGAACCTTGGTGCGCTTGTCCTTTGATTTGAGACGGACTTGGCGGAGGTTGCATATTCAATATTCGGGTTTTGGTTTTTTAAATCGGTGTTCAACCCTGCGCAGCTGATGGTAGCTTCGAAATTTCGTAAAAACTCCAAACCCAACAGCATCTCTTCACAACAGCCTGGCATAATCAGAAAAGTACACTTTTTAGTTTTGGTTCCGAAAGAAACAGTGTATTCGACACTTTGCGTGAGTCGTTTGATTGTACCATCGGCTAGGGTTATTTCCCGATCCTCTGTAACAGGTTTTGAAGTGGCCTTCAGTTTAGCGAATAGAGATGGTTTGATGAAATTTCGGGACGCACCGGAGTCAATAGTAGCGGTTATTACTTCTCCGTCTATTATTATGGTTGCTCTTAAACGTGTTGCTTCACAATTCAATTTCGTCTTATTTCCCGAGGGTAGTCTGCTTGGAGGTACGTCGAGCCTCAGTCTTGCCGCCCTCTGCTTGCGTTTCCTCGCACGGTGCGAATTATTTGGGCCATTATCCCCTTGAGGACCTTTGACTCCACAAGACTTGCAAGTGTCGCGCTGGATATTATTAGCTCTTATGGATCGTAACGTCATTGGATGTTGTCTATTGTCCTGGGGGGATGAATCCTTTATGCTCTCCAGATCTTCTGCGAGTGCAATTAGTTCGCCCAGTGAAGTGAAATCCTTGCGCCGGATGTACCATTTGAAATCTGACTGTGCGTTGTTAAAAATTCTTTCTAATTTTTGGTCTTCCTTTAAATCTGAATATCGCATTAAGTCTTGTAGGGCTAGTACGTAATCTTTAAAGGGTTCCTGGATTCCTTGTCTTCGTTTCTTTATCTCATCTTCCAACCTTTCGTAGTATCTTGGTGGCAGAAAGAATGTACAAAAGTCTCTTCTGAAGGTGACCCAAGTAGACCAAGATTTGTTGTTGTTACGAAACCAGACTAGTGCGCGGTCTTTGAAAAATTCTGGCATAATTTGTGGTAAATGGTTGAGTGAGACACAATACATTTGCGCTAGCTCCTCTACCCTCTCCACAAATTCAAGCGGGTCACGCGTGCCATTGTATCGTAACCCCCACTTTCGCACTGTCTCGATAATGTTGATTCTGAGCGCAATTATTTCTGGATCCGTACGAGTTTCACGTTCTGCTTCTTCTTTTGCGGGTGACTTTGACATCGTATGGGTAGCTTCTGTCACATTTAGTGCAGAACCGGTGGTTTCATATCTTGACTGGATATTTAGTAGCCGTTTTACTTGGTCCTCCTCGTGTTCACCAGCTAGGAATTTAGCCCATCGTCTTCTAAGTTCTTCGACGGTGCCAGTTGTATCCAGTTGAAATTCATTTAAATAGGATACTAAATCGTCCCGTTTAAGGGAATAAGCCCAGGATGATTTTAACATTTTTGTTTTTTTTTTGTTAACTTTTTTTTTTTTCTTTCTGTAATTAATTTATATTGGTTTTTTTTTTTCTTTATTTAAATTTTCTTTTTTTTTTTTTTTATGGTGTATACAAATAATGAGAAATAAAATTCTTTTTTGTTTATTTTTTTTTTTTCAATAAACACTTTTATTTGTTGATAACAAAAATGGAGAAAATAAGTTTTTTTTTTTTTTTTTTTTTTTTTAAAGTTTTAAGAAATATAAATATTGGTTATGTAGTAGATATTTTTTTTCTTTCTTGAAAGGGTTTTGTTTTCTTTTTTTTTTTTTTTTTTTTTTTAGTTGATTATCTCTTTTTTTTTTTTTTTTTCTTTAAGAGTTTATTATTATTTTTTTTTTGTTAAAGTTTTATTTATTTATTTTTTTTTTTTTTTCATTGGGACTTCCACACTGTCCCTGCTCGGGCGCCATTGTAACGACACGTTCTCGCGTTATGCTGGGGTAAAGCTCGCGGCGTCCAGGGTTCGTTACAAAAAAATGTTTTTTAATTAATTACAAGAGACACTTTTGTTTTAAAAGAAATTCTTTTATTTATAATTCACTCTTAAAATAAGTTATAAATTAACTGCACCACAACGGAGCACGCCAACGATGATCATCCGCTTCGTGGCCTTCAAGAGCTTTCGTCTCCACTTTCCGTCGGCTAGCCTACTGCTTCTCACACTGGAGCGAATAAAATTCTGGTCCAGTCTGAGCAGAACAGTTGGCCTGTCCACCAATCTTTGACCTGTCGCGGTTGTCACGAATAAGATTCTGAGACAACCTTTCCACGTCGAAATTGGTGTTAGCCTATTGACGATCTTGTCCGTCTTGTTCAGCTAGGGCGAATAAAATTCTGGCCTTGCTGACCAAAACGCGGCCTGGCTCTGGGCTCCGTCACCTGGGCGAATAAAATTCTGGCCAGGTGAAGTAGCGACAGCACTTACTGGGCCTGCCGATGACGATCAACCTCTCCGTGGCCTATTGACGACCTCGTCCCTCTTGTTCAGCTAGGGCGAATAAAATTCTGGCCTTGCTGAACAAAGCGCGGCCTGGTTCTGGGCTCCGTCACCTGGGCGAATAAAATTCTGGCCAGGTGAAGCAGCGACAGCACTTACTGGGCCTGCCGATGACGATCAACCTCTACGTGGCCTATTGACGATCTCGTCCGTCTTGTTCAGCTAGGGCGAATAAAATTCTGGCCTTGCTGAACAAAGCGCGGCCTGGTTCTGGGCTCCGTCACCTGGGCGAATAAAATTCTGTTCCAGGTGAAGTAACGACAGCACTTACTGAGCCGGAGACCTTAGCGAGTCTCGCTTAATTCAAAGTCGAATAAGATTCTGGCTTTGATTGAGCGAGCGAAACCTATTTGCAAGACTATTTTAATTAAGTTGAATAAAATTCTAACTCACTTAAAAGAAGTCTTGCCCGGTTGCTTGCCCGTGGCCAACTCCACTTCAATACGTAGTTATCTCGCTTTTATATGTTTCTGCCAGGCACACATACACACCCATACCACTAAACTACAGCTGATTGCTACTGTTTAGGGTTGTGTTTAATGGTATGTTCTTCTCACGGATGTATCCTCGTGTTAATAGGTGGCGCTTTTTAACGGATATTATAAATTCAAATATTTCATTAACAAATAATAAATGTAAGTATTAAATATAATTATGAATTATATAAAATGAAAAGTATATAATAATAATGTTCTCTTTTAAAAGAAATTATGAAATTAATTAAACAATAAATATTCAGAAATGTAAAAAGTGTAAAAATTTGTGAAATTCAAAGAAAAATTACAAAATTTGAAAAACATATATATAGAGTCTAATTGCTTGTTATTGAATTGCTATGTGATCCAAAAACGAGCCTGCCGACTTTTGGTCGTCACAACGTTATAGTCAATGATGTCGTTCACCAATTGAACAGCTACGATGTGCAGGAGTTGTGGTTTCAACAAGACGGCGCAACATGCTGCACAGCTCATCGTAAAATTGATTTATTAAAGAAGAAGTTTGGTAATCGCACAGTTCATATTTCGGTCTTCTAAATTGGCATCCAAGATCGTATGATTTAACGCAGCTAGACATTTTTTTATAAGTCGCTAGTCTAAGTCGATAAGTCCGAAACGATTGAACCCTTGGAGGACAACATTCTCCGCATTATTGCCGATCTCAGTACATATTTCGGTCTTCTAAATTGGCATGCAAGATCGTATAATTTAAGGCAGCTAGACATTTTTTTGTAAGTCGCTAGTCTAAGCCGATAAGTCCGAAACGATTGACCCCTTGAAGGACAACATTCTCCACATTATTGCCGATATACGGCCACAAGTGTCAATACAAACAGTAGCTGTAGATTAAACGACATCCGTATCGGCCACATGCCAGAAGTCATATTCATATCAAATATGGAATAAAATCCCTCCGGGGGTCTTTCCTGTCACTTTCATTCTGGAAAAGTTTAAATCGAATGTCCGCAGACACTACTTCCTCTTTCCTCCTTTCCGTAATCCAATTTCCTAGTTCCGGCACAATGCATTGCATGTGTAGGGGTCATCCCCAGAGTGCTGGTCCGAAAAAAAATGATAATGCCACAAGACTATTTTTCGAATAAAGTAAATTTTATGCCAATTAAAAAAATTCTACTCCATAAAAGACGCTTTTTGTTAATTTATTTAGCTTGAAAATTTAGTTTGATTTCGGAAACTAAGGCAGGAAACGTTCACTAAGGTTCAAATATGAAATATAAATTCGTATCGGCAGCAGATCATCTTCATAAAAGTAAATTGTTTTACTTATTTAAGTTCTCAATTAATAAAGTCAAGAGCTGTTCTCATATGTATGTCCTTGATGGCCACTTCATACTGTCTACAGCGGAGTTGGTGGATCTACAGCTATTCATTTAGTATAGATCGTGCGGTGAAAACGCATTTAGTGCTGTGAGACTTAAATACGATAGTCTTTACTCATATCCTTTTCTTACACCCTTCCATGAGCATTTCTTTATTTTCAGATACAGGTAAGACTCAGGAATGAAATTTGTACCAGAGCGAAACCCGATTTTTCATTTCTATTGGCTGCCTGCTAACCTAACCTAAAATATTCCCAGTCGAATATTTTAGAGTATTTCCCTTATAATATAGTGTTTAAGAAAAGAGTTTTTCAAAAGGATAATAAATTCATTTTAATGAGCTAATTCTTTATGGAAATATAAATTTTTCATGTGGCAATAAAACTTAAAATTTCACTTGTCAATCTCTAAAACTGTTTCCTTAATGTTTCCTTTAAAAAAACATTACACGACTATTTATTGTCGAATTAGGAGTAACAAACTTTGTTCATGCGCCTTAATATTGCAGACATTGAACAAAATTTATTTACTTAAAATTACCAGACAGATGAAAATTTATTTATTGGCTTCATTTCTTTTATTATTATTATTATTGTTGTACACAAAAATGCAGTTAATCAATACTTTGTGTACATTTTTTTCTTTCTTCAACGTGATACCAGTTTGTACTTTCTAAAGTTGAAGGACTGAGAGAAAACAGCAGACCAGAAGAGAGTTAACTTTACTTGAGACGTACTAATAGTATTTATGTTCATCCTTGCTGGCGTATGCTTGTCGTGCTTTTTGGCTTTTTTTTATTAAATTTTAAGTTTTGTTGCAAATCTATGTGGCAAGACACCAGCCACCAGCTGTTAAACAAATGAATGAATGAAAACATTCAGACAAATATTTAATCCACTAGATAAAGATACAGCAATTTTTGCTGTAGTCATTGTTAGTGTTTTGACTTGTTTTAATATTACTGTTGTTGTTGTTTTTATTGTTATTATTTTATTTTATACATCTAGAGTAAATAGCATTATAGATTATTATTTAGATAAACTTGCAACTAAGCAACATACAATATACGAGTACAACAATAGCAGTAGCTATGTCAGTGGCAGTGGCCAGGCCATACCAGTAATCGCTAGCAACATTCTTGAGTTACTTGAACTGTTTTAACAGCTGAGAGGGTTTCTTCATGCTTAACTTTGTAGCATTGTCTACTACTTCTATTCATATTATAAACTTAGTCTCACTGCCTCCATTTGGTTTGGGCCACAATATGTGCACATTGTTTCTTGGTTGTTTTGTTTTGTTTTTGTTTTCGTTTGTTTTTTTTTTCTTATTATTTTTAAATGATGCAAGTGGTTGTTACATTTATAGCAGTTCGCTTGCAAACCTTAAGGCTCTTTTATGAAATAAAGGCTGGAGATATGTTGAGTTGTTTCTTGCAAAGATTTGCTGTTCTGCTATGAAAAACACTTGTGCTTTATGACCCCATTTGACTTGAAGGTGCAAACTTGTTACTGTTAACGCCAAGAAAATGTTAGTAGGTGGTGAGAGGAACACAAAATTATTACGAAAAAGAAACACTTGAATAAGTTTTTCTTCAGCTTAATACACAAGAAGAGTTGTTAAATTAAGGAAATTCTTAAGATTGTTTTCTTAGAACCACTATAATTAAAGTTTTGAATGGCCCCATTTACAGCTGCTTATATGTTTTATGGCTAAGCAACAGGCCCACCTACACTATAACTTAATTGTTTTTACAAGTCTTTGGTTTTCAATTGATTCTTTATATTAGCAATGTTATGAAGTTTCAAGAACAATAAAGTTTTTGTAAATATGTAGGCTTTTAAATGCAATAATCCAAACATTTAAAGCATAAACATCTCAAGTTTCATTTGGTTGGGTTCGATTCACATGAAGCCTGCGAAATTTTAAGAGAAAACAAAAGCAAAAGGCAGTAGAAAGCAACAACTGAAGCGGCCAGATATGAAGCAGTGTAGCAATGAAGTGATAATAGAGAAATTTCAATACAAATGAAAGACACATGGTCACTATTTGATTTGCTGTGTCAGCATACTACAGACACAGTCATGCACTATTTTTATCCCAGCAATGATCTTGCTTAAAAATCTTTGATTGTCTCTTATTCTTTTTTCCACTTGAGCAGCGGTTGGTATTTTTTATTTGTTGACAATTTCTAACATTTTGAATCACTTATAGAGGATATTTGTTTTTATGCTCAAAACCGCAACATATTGGCAGTAAAAATACACTTTTCTAACTAAAGGTTGACACTTTAGATTTTGCGTTTATAAATTTTACTATGCACACACAGTAAGTGCTCTCTGCAAAGTTTGATTTAATACTAATTCAATACTTGCTTTTTTATTTATAGGCGAGTAAATACGACTATATGCTACGAATATGAAAAATTCTGGCAACACTTGATCAAAGTTACACAAACTTTATATGTTAAGCTAAAATTCCTAACTTAAAGCTAATATCATAGATCTTCTTTTCTCAAGTCTAGAGTTAAGCATTCAGATTCAAAGGGTGGACAAATTCGATGCTAGGAAGTAAATTGTCTGCCAAATGATTAAATGTCAAGTTGAGCTGTCATTCTTTGACCTTTATTTAGTAAAAAGTTGGGAAATTTTAAGCATGGAACGTAACATTCATAGGCAAAGGAATTTGGAATTAGAAACATTTTTTCTGTATCACTTTTCCATTAGCCTTTTCCTCGTTATCAGGCTCCTTCATATAATTTAATCGCTTAATTCGAAGCTCACGATATTGTTGCTGACAACAGACCAATAGGTGCCCCTGTAGGCTAGTAGGTAGTGTACTAGCTTTTCAGTGTGGGGGTTGTGGGTTCGATTCCCAACGAAGACCTTGGTTTTTTCACTACAAAAATAAAAATTGACTGTCGGTGGGGCTGCTCATCGATGAAGGCATAGTCACTGGTCGCTGTGCTGTCTTATATACGACAGTTTATTTCCGACTATCTTTCTACTTTCACCACCTGTTTCATCTATTCTCTATCCCTTTCCTAAAGAATGTAGCACGGTACTTGACTAAAAAGGCATTGTTGCCTGAAGTGCTACTTCTTCTCTTTAAAAAAAATGGTGGCCATTTTTCCATCATCATCTTTAGTCATAAGCTCATTTTCCATCACGCGGTTGTTCTAAAAACTCGTCGCATATGGGGCTGACAAAAAGTCCTACAAACCATTCTAATGAAGGTGACCGTATGATGCGGTTTGTGTTCAGGCTGCATCGTCGGGCCGTATTTTGCGAAAATCAGCAAGGCCACAGCGTCAACGTGAATTGTCTGCATTATCAAACCATGATAACCAATTTTTTGGGGACACAATTGGCTGATGTTGACATCAGTGACCATTGATTTCAGCAAGACGGCGCCACAACACATACAGGCACCCAAGCAATTCAGTTATTGCATGAGAAATTTCCTGGTCCTGTGATTTTTCGACTTCAACGCGAATTTTCAGCGCTACCAAGACATGACCATCAATTTTTTGGCTGATGTTGACATCAGTGACCATTGGTTTCAGTAAGCCGGCGCAACAGCCACCCAAGCTAATGCATGAGAAATTTACCGATCGTTGATTTTTCGATTTGGTGATGTCAACTGGTCGCCTCATTCTTGTGATTTAACGCAGCTGAAATATTTTCTCTGGGGCTATTTAAAGGAACGGTTGGTGTTACCAAACCACAAGCAACTGAGGCTATGAAAGATGAAATTCGGCGCTGCATTGACGATATAAGCGAGGGAGGCTTTGTTACAAATGTGCTTCAAAATTTTGTGAAAAGAGCAGACTTTTGCCCACGTGCTGGAGGTGGCCATTTGCCCGATATTATTTTTCATTGTTAATTGCCATATTTGTACTCTACATTGGTATCAATAAAACTGAAATTGTCCAAAAAAAAGTGTGTTTTAAACCAATTTCCTTCCTAACCTCAAATTTTGCCACGTAGAAAGAAAGCGTTGGAAATGAGAACACTTTTCTAAAATGGGTGACGTAAATGTAAAAATAAGCGCAAAATCAATTGGAGACGCAAAATATTTACGTTGGCCAATTGTTAAATCAAGGCCATAAAACTATGGCCCCATATTAAGGCTTCAGGGCTAGTTTAAAAAATTTAACCCTAAAAACCGTCAGGCGATTAGATACGTCCCAAAATAGGTAGTGATCTACTGATTTACTTCAATATTCCTCCATTTAATGCTATACAACACAAAACACATAACATAATATGGAATATTTTAAATCACTAGAATAAAAAAATTTTAAATTTATAAAACAATGTTGCTCTAAGAATCGTGAATGGCGTAGTGCTTGTTACAGGAAGTGCTTGATTTAAATGGTTAGCACGCTGTCCGCTAAGCATTCGATTGATCTGATAATTATAGTTTGAATGCCAGTTACTGCCAATTAAAAGTATTAAACTTTAGTCTATTTGTGTCCTTTCATATGGGCACCTATAACGGCACCTCACGTCACTTTCCTTTCACAGTACTACCGCCCACCATAAAATCGTCACTAAAATAATAAAATAAAAAAAAATAAAGCTTCATTACTTTTATCTTTCCGTATTTAAGCGTGACCCATCAAGATGTAGTTTTTAGGGAAATATTTGCTCTGCAAAAATGTAAACTGCATTTTCTAAAGCCTTTAGCTTGAGATCATCACACAAATCAACTTGAAATTAGCTCATGTCAATAATTAATATGTGTTTTCAATAGGATTGTGTTAACCTAACTAAATTATGTTCAATTTTATTTTTAAAAATATTTCCGTAGTTCAAAGCCAGTCATTATTGTTTCCGCCTTAAATATTTAAATGAAGCGGGCTGCTATTTTATCGGTGGGTGTGTAGATGTTGCTTTTATTTTCTGTTTATTCAATAAACAAATAAAATAATTAAACCCAATGCTGTACATGTGCGTCGCACCTCCATTTAAATTTCCTTTTATTAGCAAAAGTTACTATTTGTGTCGTGTTGTTGTGTTTTTGAAAACAAATAAAAATTAATGTTAATTCGTTGCTGTAGATTTCCATTGCTACTATAACAGCTGTAGTAAGTATTAAATAAGACGATTTACAATGTTGCCTTCATCGTCAGTTTTTTTCTCTCGACAACTTTACTGTGTATTTGGGATCATGACAGCTGCTGTACATGATAATAAGTAATAGCAAATATTTTTTAGCGCGTTTTTTTAGTACAGGATCACAGTCTGGTTTTATTAAACTTGTTATTATTAAAAATGTTTGGGCTGGAAGCAAGTAATTTCTTCTTAAACTGAAGCAGGTTTGGTATATTATTAGGATTGAAAACCTTTTTGCCTTTTACTTTTTTATTTTAGTTAAATGTTTTACTGAATCAAATAAGGCTTTAAATTGCGTATATACTTCAATCTTAAAGCAATCAAAGCGCCCTTAATTGAAGGCTGCTTAGGTAAGAAATTAACCAATTTTGATAATGTTATCAACAGATTTGCTGGCTTTGAATTTCAGCTTCAATATACGGAAAGTGTGCTTATGATTATGAGCTTTGAGAGGTCGAATGTATAAATATCAGAAGATATGATTCTACAATCTAGACGTCAGAACTGATTTCGGAGAAAGACAGAACGAGTTGATGTCCAAATAACGTCTAAAATCACCACGTGAAGTACTTGAAACTTGTTTGATACGTTTTTTCAACTACAACGTAGACATCTTCTACGATAGCACTCTTTTAATATATAAGATAACAGATATTCAGCCCCAAAAAACAGTCACTTCATCATTTTCAGCCCTAAATCTGCACGAGAAAGTTTTAAGTTGTAAGATAAGTTTGAGGTTAGGATACTTCCTAGACTAACAACAACAACTTTAGTTTTATTGATTCTAGTGTAAAGTAGAAATACGTGAATAAATTAAGGAATACTACTGGTACGCATTTGATAAAACAACTGAACCCGCAAGTGTTAAATCCCAATGAGAATCGTTCTCCAGCTTCTCGATATGTTTGGCATTGGTGGCCATTCACAGTTTTCAAATGCGCAAAGGATTTTGGTCCCCGTACATTTACCAACAGCAGTCGCAAATAAAAACATTCATCATTTCCAGGATGAATAGTATACATGCGACCTAGTGCACGGCGCCATCTACTTAAAATGAAACGTACTTATTATCGTGAGGGATACTCACACACCACGTACTGGTGCCGTTGTAGTACATGCTATGTATCAGGGATGGCGCTGTATGTGAAAAATGAATTTTTCTGTTTTTCTGCTTTTCTCTTGAAATTCTTCCTGAATTTTCTTTACTACAAACCTCACGGAGCTCGAGACATTTCCAACAAATGCAAAACCGTGGAAATCGGTTCGTGCATTCTGAAGTTATAGAGTCAGGAAGGAAAACCAGACTTATTTTTATATTATAGAAGATGATGTTGGCCCAATGTCCATCTCTACCACATCGCTTTTTTCACAAAAATTCGAAGCACATTTTAAAACAAAGCTTCGCTTATCACATCAATGCAGCGGCGAATTTTATCCTTGACGTAAACCCGGCCCTTCAAAAGGCCTCAGCGGCTTTAAATCACAAGAACAAGGAGTGCAATTGACTTCGAGAAAATATGCGCGATCAGAATATTTCGGATGCAATAACTGGATAGCTGTGTGTCTTATGGCGTATTCTTGGAGAAACGAAATCACACTGATGATAACATTAGTCACAAAAATTTTCTTATCGTGGTTTGGAAGTGCAGAGAATTTTTGGTGACGTTGTTTCGTTTTTTGTTTAATTCTTGAACAAGTTGAGCGTTATAAGTGTGACGATGAACATCTTTATGCAAAATGTTGCGCAGAGTGCCCCTAGCTTTGCCCAATTGTTCCGAACTTCGACGAGTTGATGTTCCGGGCTCACTCTCAAAGCTACGGCTACCAAAAGCGTGTTCTTTTGACTTGAGCGATTAAGTTACATATGGCAGTTTTAGAAGGAGGTTGAAAGTGAATTTGCACAATTAAAATTCCTTATTGAAGAGGGTTTCTTTTCAAGCTTAAAATATATATCAAAGGACATTTTACCATTTGACAGATAATCTACTTTCTAACCTCAAATTTGCACATCCGATATTTTAACAATCGCATGTTGATTTTCTGATTACCAAATATTGACAAGCTTGATGATCTGCCAAGTTGGCATGGCGGCCATGGTTTAAGTCAGTATTATATTGTTGACTTATTTTTTAGTTCTCTCTTTTAGTACCCAAATGCCGGAAATTGCAATATTACTTTAATTATGTTTCTCAGTTTTAAAACGATAGTCCAGAAGAAATCAGAACCATGATTAGCACCACACAACAAATGCTATTAAGTGTGTAAGAAAGATCTTGGGTATTCCCAGGTAAAAAGCAATCAAAAACTACATCGTCTAGGAAAAAATACTTAGATTCGCGAAAGTGGAAGAGAATCCGTTGTTAATTTTATTTCCACTAGGTTTGTGGACTTAGCTGAGTCATTAGTATGAGTAGTTCTTTTGTTAAAGTGTGATTCATTGTGCCTCATAATGTTAAAATTTGTTCGTTGAGAGAAGTAAAGAATTATTCTTTACAGTGGTAGTTTCTTTATCTACTAACAACAGATGATATTCCCTTGTCCTTTTTAAATCAAAAGTAACAACTTAAAACTCATTCAGGTTTTGCAAATTCTCTTCTAGTTCATATTTCGCCCTTTTTTATTTTAAAAAAACACAAAAAACCAAACATTGCTAAGCGTGTGTTTGTGCTCATGTGCACTTTTTTTATACATTCCGTCTACTATAAGAAAAACTTTATGGTCTTTGTTTACACACTTTTTCCATCGTTACAAATTCAATGTTTGGAAACACATGTTTTTTCTTTTGGTATGAGGCAGAGAAGCGCTCTTCCACTATATTTGAATCCATTAGCATGTAAATGAAAGCAAATAACATAACATGCATGTGCTGTACTGTACTGTACTGTGCATTCGTAACTATGCGAAATGTAATATTAAAAAATTGTAAAACATCATCATCATCATCATCATCTCAAACATTTTTCTCCATGATGTTGTTTGTGGTCTATGTTAATGAAGTTTAATGTGTTTGAAAGATGGAGAAATTTTAAAATTTGCACACAAAGTTAAGTTTTATATTGTTCTATTGAATTGTTTTGTAGGATACAATGTATCTCTTTATTATTTGTTATTTGTTTGTTAAAGCTTTTATTGTTTTCAGTTGCTTTAATTAACCCTTTTAGGGAGGTGGCTATAGGATGATGCCTTTGAAAATAAATAACTTGTTCAAGTTTTTGATTCGCGTGTTATTATGGATTTTTTGAAGAAGGCCTTGGAAATTCGTCTGATTTTCCATTGAAAAAAGTCCACAACATTAGTAAACACTGCTGCTAAACTGCTCAACTTTTCCATCAAACATATAAAAAAATTCACACAATATCTTTTAATAATCGAAATATGTATGAGGTGGTTAGGTTAGGAACTTGGAAATTTTGTGGCAAATGATCAAATGTCCAAAGTTAAGCTGTCATTCTTTAACATTTTTTTAGTAATTTTTAAACCAGGAACGTTAGACTCTTCAGCAAACAATTTGATTTATGAAAATTCATAATATTCAAGCAGATTTTTCTTGTAATCAGGCTCCTTCCGGAACCGCTATGCATAATTTAATTGCTAAATTCGACAATCACAATATGATCTCGTAGCGACCGTAGTGATGCAAACATAACCGCTGTATATTAAAGTGTTCAGAATTAGGCTGGAATATCAACTCATCAACGTTCGCATTACTGGAGGCACTTTGCAAAACACCTTCACGATTATAAAGTTCAACTCTTTCGCGAATTAAAGCCGATCGAACATTGTTTACGAGAAACGTTCCTAAATTGCCTATTTGAAAAACTGATTTAATGCCGGCGGATTATTTTCTCGGGGGCTTATTGAAAAACCTTTTTTAGGTGAACAACTGACGCTCGAAAATGAACAAGGAAACGACGTCATCATGATTTCTGTGTGCTGCCAAACCATGATAACCAATTTTTTGTGGCCACAATTGGCTAATTCAGCAAGACGTCGCCACAAGCCACATATCCACCGAAACAATTTAGTTATTACATGACAATTTAGTTGTTTTCCGGTCACGTAATTTTTCGATTTGTTGATGTCAACGGGCTGTGATTTAACACCGATTTTTTTAAAATAATCAAATTGTTTTAAAAGGCTATTTTTCAATATCTATAAGAATTTCAATTATGAATTTTTTGCAAATGCCTAAAAACTTTATAATAAATTTTGGAAAAAACAGAGTAACGAACCTAATAAAATCTAAAACAATAACGACTTTAAAACATAGTATTTGGCTTTTACAAATCACTGTGCTGCCATTATATTTTATTAAAATTTAGGCCAAGGAATTCTTATGATCTGCGGAAGCAACGAAAAAAAGATGTGAATGTAATAGTTGGTAGAAATCTTTTTAAGAATTATTAGATATTTTTTTTTTATTATTTACGGAACACAGCTTCATTGATTAGCCAACATAGGATCCTCTGTCTGCTAAATTTTCTAAGAAGATTGGCGCGAACCATATTAGAGATTTCCTCAAGTAAGAGGATTCTTACCGCCACCCAAAAAAAGTATAAAAGAGGCATCAATATCAGATCCAAGGGGGCTTACTGAAAGTAGTGCGGAATTGAAAGGCTCAGCAACAAGATGCGCCATCCTATTAATTGTATATTGTCTGTTCAATCATTCAAACCATTAATGACGTCTCCAGTAGCAATTCGGAAAAAAAGGAGGTCCAATGATGACACCACTCTTCTAAAATCATCACCAAACTGTTGCTGTGTAAAAGCATTCGGTAATTTTGTTGAAATAGAAGCTCTCGCGTTAGAAAATATGATTTTTCGAGCAAATAGGATGGGATTGCAGCCCACACAAAGAAGCCGCATTGAAATGAATCGTTTTTTTTTTCTTCAATGACTGTGTCAAAGGGGCCTTGTAAGTAAATAATTTAAGATCTTTGTGCAAAATTGTTGTTGTAATGGTGACTGAAATGCAAAGTTGCGGACATCGATTGAGTTGAAGGCTTTCGACAGTCACATGGATATTAACAGCTAACAAAGAGTTGTGAAATAGACAAAATCTTTTAGTGTCAAAATAGCATATTTCACGAACAATTTTCGCGAGAAAGAAAAGAATTGTGACCATAGAAATGGAATGAAATCATAATCATCTTTAATACGAGATTGTTTAAGTAATCAAGATATTCCACATTAAGAAGTTTGTCCCGCATCTAAGAGGTTTAAAAAGTTTTGAAATCTCTGAATGTGCAGTTGGCTATGCTCATGTAAACAAGTAAATATTCAAACAAGCCATCAAATTCGTATAAGTAGGGGGCAGAGATTTCTTGTTATAGATATTTTCCTCCCAATGGGTTAAATTTAAGAGACAAAAAAATAACTGTTGTCCTTCTACAAAAGAAGTAAAACTTTTAGATGCAGCAAAAGCATCTTAATTACACCAGTTTTTTTTTTTTAATTAGCTTGGATTCATCTTTTTCATTTGAGCTTCCCAGCCCAAAAACCAAAGTTCGTCTCCTTCATCTAGTGCTGACTCACTGGAGTAGAAAACTACTGCAAACAAAAGTTTATTGGCATTGTTCCCTGTTTCTCTTGTTTTTTTTCCGCATCTAATAAATTTTAGACATTTTTTAATATGGAAATATTGTGCCATTTTATTTATAAGTAGTTTTGCTGTTGATTTTTCATTTATAATTGTTCACTTTTTTAATGTGTTTTTTTCCTTTCGAACCAGTAAATAATAAAAAGAAATAAAAACTTCTTATTTTTAAATACTGCAGCAATGTCTGTATATTTTTATGCAATTTTCTTTGAAGCCTTTTTATTTTATGATAATGAAAATCGATAAATGATGAAACGTGCCAGCGAAGTGCGCAAAATAGTAAAGTGATAGTTCAGTAGATTTTTTTATAAGCGGTCAGAAAACGATCTTTTATCTGTGTACGCAAAAATCAGTACAAAATATTGCTACGAAGATGATTTATTAGGTTTTAAAAACATATAATAATTATCATTAAAAAACAAAAAAACTAAACGACCCACTGTGCATTTTACAAATTGCACACAAAACAACATGCTTATATAAAATTCTACCAAATAAGTAAAGAACAGAAAACAAAAACACCTAACACAGAACAAAACAAATCACAGAGCCAAACAGGCGCTTAAATTGAATGATAATAACAACAGTATGGGATGATGTTAAAGTAGAATATTCTTGTATGTGTGAGAACCGCTTAGAAAAACTATATAAGCACTACCCGCTGGGCAAATTAATTAACTCAAGTTGAATCATCAGTGAGTAAATACAGCAAACAATGGTAACGTGTTTATGTTGTGTGTATTGAAACTAAATAAATCACGTCAAAATAACGCGCATGCAAAGAAAATACACTTCTTTAAACGAAAATGCGAAAGAAGATAAAGTTTATCGGTTAATAGTTGATAGGAGGCACTGCGACAGCAATTGGTACGTTTCGCGCAAACCGCCTGGCCTACATCTACATAAAATCCATCTTATGCAGGAGTTAAAGCCACTAGAATATCACACGCATCCGCTCTTTAGCCGACTGGAATGTAGAAACTTTGTTTCTCTCCTATTTTATTTATTGTATCTTCGATGTAATTAAAATCAAGCCACCGGCTGCCAGACAAAATTCTGTATGCTTCAGCGTTACTGGTATTATCAGCGGGTCATCCCCCTGATGTTTAGTCGAGAGCGGCAGTATCCCTTCTTTTCAGTCTAATGTAACCACTGCCATTAAGTATGTTACGGGCCAGTGGATTTGGATGCGTTTCGAGCCTCTTTAAATATGTTATTGCATGTTTCACTATTTCTGCCCTAACTGATGGCACGTTCAGATCCTTGTGGATGTTTGAGTTTTTTATGTACCAGGGAGCAACTGTGATCAGTCGTAGTATTTTATTTTGGCGTCTTTGAATTTTTTCTATATTGCTAGCTGAGGCAGTGCCCCATAACTATATTCGATAAAACCAGATTCAGGACCGACTTGTACAGTAGAAGTTTGCAATCTAAACTAAGAGTAGAGTTTCTGCCAATACGCCAGTTTAATTGGACCGCTTTCAACTTCATTTGTGCTAACTTGTATTCTATGTGGCCCTTCCATGTGAGGCGCCGATCAAGATGCGTACCAAGGTATTTTACCTCTGTAATTCCTGGTAATATTTGGTTATTTATGCGAATGGGGGGGAGGCATGAGTCCCTTCGCAGTCTGAACGTTATATGTGTACATTTTTGTTCATTCACCTTTATTTTCCATCTCTTCAACCATTTTTCCAAATTAACTATGTGGTCTTGTAAATATCGTGATGCTACTTGGGGACTTTCGTGAATGCTTAAGAAAGCCGTGTCGTCAGCAAATGTATGTACTCGGTTATCAGTTGGCATGTCTGAAGAATACAGTACGTATAGGATAGGTCCCAAAATATTACCTTGGGGAACGCCGGCCCCAATCAGCTGTGGAGAGCTTAAAAAGTCTCCTTCTCTTAAAGTAAATTTCCGATCAGTTAGAGAACTCTCTAACAAGTTATAGTAGTTTCCAGGCAAATTTAGCTTCAACTTATATTTCAAGCGTTTATGTCATACTTTATCGAATGCTTGAGACACATCTATGAAAAGTGCCGAACAATATTTTCTTTCTTCAAACGTCTTTTTGACCTGTGTGTTTGTTCAACTGTACTCTGCTTTTTTCTGAATCTAAATTGATGGTTCGGGATACATCCTATCTCTCCTAGAATTGGGTTCATCTTAGAAATTAAAATCCTTTCGAATAGCTTTGACATGTTTGATAAAATGCTTATGGGTCTGTATGATTCTACTTTTGTATAAACCTTTCCTGGTCTAGAAATTGATTCAATATATAATCACCGATTAGGTTCATTTGCATCCAGAAAAACCCAATTGTTTAAAGCCATTTGCCCTATGGTTACATCTGATTCAGCCTAAGAATTAACGCTGGAGCTTCTATTGCCTCGATTAAAATCACTACCGCACCAAAGTTAATGTTTTTTGTCTGAAAATGTGAATGACATTGTTTCACGAGATGATATGGTATGATGGCATATGGCGCCATCCTATCAAATCCAAATTTGATAAACACATTTAGTAGACTGAGCCTATCAATTCACCTCTAGACTCGTACGTTTTGGTACACTTCGAATATTTGGGACGTGCAGCTGCTACTTTAAAATAATAAACTAGTCGACGCGTTGGAAACCAGCATTGATCGACAAAAAATGTCTATGCTAGAATTGGTAGAACAACTTTTCCATATGTGGAAAGTGAAATAGTTTTTTACAGTCCTTAAGAACTTTTGCTTGAGGAGCAAAAATCCCCCGGATACTAATAATCAATTGGAGGAGATCCACAACTCAATCGAATTAGCATTCAATTAAATTATGATCCTTATTTGGGGCCCAGTAAGCCTATTTTGCAAACCTTTTCATGTTTTACTTTCTGATGCATCATTAAGCATTATAATGATGCATCATAAAGCGTGTCCAACTCAAAAGAGACACTTATTGTAAAAATATAAAAATCAGCTCAATACGAACTGTTTTTTTAATTCCTCAAGACTTCTTGACTTTTCCTAGAAAAAATCAAAGTTTTTATTACCTAGTTATAGGACCTGTGGTAAAGTAATTCTGGGAATTTGTGAACTTACAATGAGCCCAATCAAACTTTCCTTAAGTAAATAAACAACATACTTGAAAATTGAAAATCGGTCAAATTAGATCCATAACAAGATTGTGGTCCTTTAACACGAACTTCAATAAATAATTTTTATTATTTATTTATTATTTATTTATTATTTATTTACTGCGCACGGCTATTTGCAAGTGGCCTTAAAGGAACTAACAGACTATAATTTTGGGTCATTTTTAAACGCTTCGATAGATTTTTTACAAAACTACGCAGTTTGTAAATCGTACAATAGGTCATTTCGTTTACCTTTTTACTGACAATTTTATTTTTAACCTTAACAAAACATCTTCGCAAATGACGGGCTAGCTGTTTGAAAAATTGAACAACAGCAAAATCATCTTTAGTGATGAAGCTCATTTTCAACTAGACGATTATATAAACAAACAAGAGTAAACTCGTCGCATATGGGGCTCACAAAATCCGCATGGAGTCCGCATAAGAGCATTACAGCCAAAGAAAGTAAGAGTATGGCACAGGTTGTTGTCAGGCTGTATTATCGCCCCTTTTTACAAAAAAATGAGCACGGATATGCCTTTGCCGTAAATTATTTTCGCTACAAAGCCATGATACCCAATCTTTTGTGGCCACGATTACCTAATGTTGATATCAGTGGCCTTTGGTTTCGGTAAGATGGCGGCACAAGCCACACAGCTACCCAAATAATTCAGGTATTCCTTGAAAAATTTCCTGATTTGCTCATGTCAATTAGCCGCTTCGTTCTTGTGACTTAACGCCGCTGGATTAATTTCTCTGGGACCATTTGAAGGATCGGGTTGACATGAATAATCCATAAATAACAGACGTTCTAAAAGCTTTACTCCAAAATGTGCTTCAAAATTGTTTCAAAAGAGCGAACGACGTCTACCTTTGGAGAAACAAAGAGCGCAAACGAGACTCGTATGATTTCCTTGATATACTATACTAAAAAATCACACATTTGTGTTATGTTGTTCTCTAAGTTATGCTATTGCAGTCTCGACTACAAGGAGCTGATATTTAAATAAACGCTTCAGATTTCTTTTGTTTTCTCTTTCATAATGTTTTAAACGTTTAATTTTGTTCAGTTACGTATCTGGATTTATTCTCAACGAAAATTTGCACAGCATTTAAAATTTTGTTTTAAAAAAATTTTTTTAAATAATATGAGGCCAGAATATTATGCAAACCTTTGTTTTTGTTGTTAATTTAATAGTTTGTGTATATAATCATAAAACCTGATTTTTTTCCTAATAAGCAAAGAAAATTTATATGGCAAAAATCGCAAAAAAGAAATATTTTCAATTTTGATTATTATTAAATAAAATAAAATATTTAGATGAAGAAGGTTTTTATAAAACTGCATATAAATATAAACTTAATACGAAAAAGTAAATAATTTATTCACATCACATTCACTATCGCATTTCTGATACCAGACGGCACTTTATTCAAAATTAATTGAAAAGATGCATCAGAAATATAGACATATTTTATGGACATTTATTATTAAATTTGTTACTCTTAAGTAAAGCGTCAAGAAACTTATATTGAATTTATGGCTTTTTTTGGGAAGACTAGTATTTTTTCCTAAACTATGCTTCGTTTTAACTGACAACCAGTATCGTGAGGTGATCAGATTTTACTGCACTCTTAACTTACGACAGTTGATGAATTCAATTTTAAGCTTTAGATATTTTATGTAACCATCTTTTACTAAAAATGTCTCTGTGTCTAGGACAAAAAAAACATTTGTGTGTGTGCGTGTAGCAAATGTGAAAAAATAATAGTTGACTTAAACTTTAACTTTTATTTCAGACATTAAAAAATTTTAAATTTTGCACAAATAGCAACAATGCAATATATTTATTTCCTACTCAAAAAGGAAAGCACTTGTAGTTGTTCAACCCTTAGAGATTCAATGAAGTAAATGAAAGCAAAAAAAAAAACAAAAGTTGATAAATGTTGTATTTGGCTCTGTCTGGTTGCAGCATTTTTCTGCTTTATCAACAACTGCAACACCATGACTTTGAATACAATGTGACTAAACTTTGAAATAAATTGGCGTACACGTAAGTTTATAAAAGGAAACTGTCTTGCTATTTAATATTTTTCGAAAGTAGACATCACCTCTCTGCAAGTTGAAAGAAAAAGCGGAATTTTATATTTCACTGCAGAATTCTTATACGAGAATAAATTCGTTAGAAAAAAAAGTATACGAGTACGATAACAGTCTGGGTACAACAGGAAGGCAGACAGAGAATAGACACTAGTTGTGTGTAGATTTGTGGCCTTTTTGTTTTTCTTAAAAAAAATGCATCTTGACAGGTTTATTGAGAGTTCAGCAGAAGAATAACTAAAAGAGTAAAAGACTTAAATCTCTTAAGAATTTAAAATTTAATCAATATTTAATACACAATGATGATGCACAATACAATAGTGCAAGTATTTACTGAAAAACAGGGTGTCCGCCGGGAAGTTATACCTCTTTGTTTTGCTGCCATTTTGTTCTTGACAGTTCATATTTGGCAGTCGTGAAGAAGATACATAGCAAATGTCGATAAAACAACGTATTTTAATCGGTAAAACATTTTATCGAAATCAATCATCAGTTACTATGAAAAAATTATAATAAATGACGAGTCACATTTACATTTGAACGGACGTGTGAATAAACAATTATTTAACAGTCACCTTTGCATCCATTAAAACTGGCAGTCTGGTGTGCAATTTGGTCAAGAAGAATTATTGAATCTTACTTCTTTAAAAATGATAAACGGCGTATCGGTGACTATGAATGGGAAGCGACATTGTGATATGATTGAAAACTTTTTAACGCCACAACTGCATGCTTTGGGCTTGATTAACAAGACGGTGCCATATTGTATACAACTAGGATTACAATGGAATTACTGCGAGACCTCTTTCCACAACAAGTTATTTCAAGAAATGGTGATGTTGATTGGCCACCACTGTCACAGGATTTGACTACTCCGGAATTCCTTTTGTGGGGATATCGGAACAGTAAGATTTATGCAAGCAAACCAGTAACGCTTGAGCAACTCAAACAAAATATTCGTGAGGAAATACCGCGTGAAATTTTATGAAAAATGTGTTCCAAAGGAGCCCCTGTAGGCTAGTAGGTAGTGTACTAGCGTGCAAGTATGGGGGTTGTGTGTTCGATTCCCAACGAAGACCTTAGTTTTTTTTCACTACAAAAATAAAAACTGACTGTCAGTGAGGCTGCTTAGCGATGAAGGCATAGACACTGGTCGCTGTGCTGTCTTATATACGGCAGTTAATTTCCGACTATCCTTCTACTTTCACCACCTGTTTCATCTATTCGCTATGAAAGAATGTAGCACGGTACTTGACTGAATAGGCGTTGTTGCCTGAAGTGCTACTACTCTTTAATTTAAAACAAAAAAAAAAAGGGGTTCGCATTTGTCAAACAGAGAGGCGCACATTTCTTTTTCTGATATTGTATTCCATACATAATTGCCGACATTGAAAACAAAAGCATTTATCAATATAAGATTCATTTTCTTTCATTTACTCAAAAATTATACAGGGTATTCCCGGTGGACACCCTTTGCAATTGTGTTAAAAAGAATCCAAAGTGTGGGCAAATTTGAGGTTAGGAAGTAAATTGACTTAAAACGCAATTTTATTGATGGCAGTGTAAAGCAGAAACTATGGGAAATAATAACAAATACACAATTTTGAAGAAAATTTTGCAACAAAGCTTGCGTTATCACATCAATACAGAACGTCAATTGCATCAAGTCACGAGAACACCGCCGTCAAGTAACATTGCCAAATCGGCTGTGTGGCTTTTGGTGCCGTTTCAACATTAACCAATTGTGGCCATAAAAATTTGGTTATCATGTATTGATAGCACAGAGAATTCACGATAACAATGTTTCCTTAATCATTTTTAAACAAATACAGGCCGATGAACCGCTTGACTGCAAACCACACATACGATCACTTGTCTGGATTCAATGGTTTCTCAATGCTCTATTTTGCGCATTTTGTGATCTCCATATGGAACAATTTTGTTTGTTTACATGATGGCCTAATTGAAAATGAAAATCACTAAAGATGATTTCGTTGAAAAATGAATTGTTTTCCTTCAGTTTTTCAAATATCCAATTCACAACGTTGCTGAACCAGTTTAGTTTAGTTTATAAGCGTGAAGCAATGTTGCGCAAAGTGCCTCTAGTGAAACACAATTGTTTAGAACGTCTCTACACTTGGCTATATTGACTGTGGTTATTTTTGCTTTAGTATGTCCACCGAGAGCGTATTGTTTTGGTCTATTGTCAGCAACAAAACTCTCAGAGCCTCGAATGTAGCGATTATATTACACTCAGCCGTCTCAGAATAAGTCTGATTAAGAGGAAAAGCTGCTCGAAAACTTTTACCATTTTTATTTCTCAATTTAAGAGAGTATAGCACGCCACGTTTAAGATTTTTCAACTTTTTATTTAATAAGTGTCAACGGATGACATTTATTGGCATTTAATCATTTGACAGACAATTTACTTCCCAATCTCAAATTTTTCCACCCGATAGCATTTATGTTTTATGGCCAACGTATGTTAAAAACATATCATTCAAAATACAAATAACAAAATTTGTTATCTAATTCGAAATGAAAACAGTTTTTTTTTGTTAGCAAGAATAATAATTTTAAATTTAATTGCATTTTACAAGTACAGCCAACAAGTTAAATTCATCTAAAAAGTAGTTTAATATCATGTGCACATTATAAAAGAAAATATCCTTGCAATCTAATTATACTTTTTATAGTAGTTTTTTTATGTTTTTAACCTCCATCATGCCGTGGACAATGTCAAAGAGCACAGAAAAAACTGCATATTTGCGACTTGGCTGTTATGAGTAATAAACTGTACAGCTGCTTCCCATAGTTTATGCTTGAGAAAGAACATTGTGGTGGCAATGACAAACCAATAATGTCAACAGCATGCAAATAAATAGAAAGAAACAAAGAAATAAAGAAAGACTAAGAAAGATTTAAAAGGAGAGTGGCAGGGTGTGTGGAAAATTTGTGGAGAAGACGTGTCAAGCAAATAAAATCATGTTTGTATAAAAAAACTTAATAAGATTTAATTGAAAAAGGAAAGGAAAGTGCATCATTGCAGGGTTGCCACGTACAGCGACTGTTAATCTAATTAAAACTTTATAACAACATCTGCTGCCATTAATTAAATATTCAAGGTTAAATGTTTTCGCGTATACAAATGCTACAATTAAGAAAATAGTTCGCTTTCCAGTCACAATTTTTATTCGATGTTTTATGTGTTTTATGATTTTTGTTGTAATTTTTATTTAGTTCTTTTAAATGGTTTATCAGCTTTCCTACCTAATATGTTTGCGATAAGTAACAAATATTTTTACAATTCTACTTAAACGCACTTCACTCACTCGCACTTTACGAAGTAATGCAAGTAACAACTCCATCACCAATAAACTGACTTTGAACACATTGAGTTTGCGTATCTTTTAAGACTGTGTAGCTGCGTGCTTAAGTTATCCACAAGCAAGATGTGAAATTAATTCTCACTTATTTATATTTGGAAAAACTTCCAAGCATTACGCTTGAAGTTTGATAACGATTTCATTTACACAGCCTTAATATATGGACTAATGGAAACGTTAAATGGTCTGATATATCAAATATATTATAAACAACTAGCTGACCCATTAAGCACGAATTTATGAGATCGCAAAGGAGAAACGCAAAAAAATTAGCTCAATGCCCACCGCGACTGTTTTAATGGCGGCAGTAATCGAGTCCATGTTACTTTGGGCCTTTCACCGTCATCCGCCAATGTACATTGGAGGCAGTTGGCGGCTGGCTACGAATTTATGGCGTATGTGTATTTTTGAAGTAAACAACGCTCAATATCTACGTAAATGTGATACCATATAATACCAAAACACAGCGCGCCAAAAAATTAAATGCATTGAATGAATGAATGAATACACAAAAATTCATTCAAGTCGATCCAGTTGTGTAGTTGCAGTGTAGTTAAATAACCTGGATAACGACTACAGCGCCATTTGCCGGGCTGGTTTGCGAATGTAAACCATCCAAGGTGGAATGCAAAAAAAATTTTTTCAGTGACATACGCACGTACAGTAGAATTATATACATAAAGAAGATTTGTGTGGAAGGTACCACGCGTCTTTATCAAATCCCGCCTTTCGTTCACTCAACCGAAATACCAAATTCTGTTTTAAATACAGATTTTTTACTTGTGGTTTGTATGGGAGGTACCACGCCCCATTGTTCAATCCTACCCATATCTGCAGCAGCACTTAAAATATTTACACCAAACCGACGTATCAAATTTTGTGCAAATACCGTTATCAGGAGCAGAAATAATAGATTTTTAACTTGTGGTTTGTATGGGAGGTACCACGCCCCTTTGTCCAATTGGATCGAATTGTAAATCTAAACTACCCGGGGCGCCACCTAAATGCATACAACAAAATTTATGCAAATAGGTCCACCCGTTTAGGAGGAGTTCAGTCACAACACACGTACAGTAGAATTATATATAAAAAGATGATGAAATCAGCGATCTAAGCATTGTCAGCCAGTCAATAATTATAATCACGTCCAAGCATACTCTTAAAACAGTATCAACTTCACAAATCTTTTAACTGCGAATTTTATTGTGACTAAAATTATAAAAAAATCTACGATTTCTCAAAAAGTCAGCAAATTTCACATTAATGCAGAGGAAGTGTAGCGAAGTAGTTTTTTATCGTTAGAACGATGCTTAGTTTAAGTTATAATTAAAGGTAATTATCAATAAGAAAAGCAAAGTTATATAACCTATTGTTTCTGTTTAGAAATTAAGGAGCTTCCACGAAATCTTATAAACACAAAAAGACAACAACAGCATGCTACATTAAAATTCCATGAACTAAGATAAAAATCAGAAGAATAAAAACAAAAACCTATACTGAATAGTGATAACTGTGCCATCTATATTTAATGCTATGAATTAGAGTTTTTTATTTCTCTTGTAACAATAGTAAGTCTAACTGTGAACGTGATGAAGTGAAGTAGTAAAACTTGTAGCCTGTAGACATTAAAGTAGTAAAGTTGCAATTTTGTATTTTTGTATGTAGATAAAAGTATATAGCTCGTCTAGATAAATCATTTGCAACTCTAAAAGTTTGGTGTAGTTATTTTGCAATTGAATAATTCAATTAAAGGAATAAACTTAACAATATATTATATATCCAGCTGCAGGCAGACAAGTTGTTCTCCTCATGAATTGTAGTAAAGAGGACTGTTATCACATTCTTATTTATATGACGCTGCCATCATGTAAAAAATCCAAGTTTTGGGATTTTAAATGGTTTTTTTGAAAGTATGATATTTGCATTATAAAGGGTTTTTCAATAAGAAGTTTGTTTTCTAAAACAAAATAAAACCAAAAACTTTAGATTAAGATGATTCAAATTTTTATTGTATTGCGAAGAAAAAAGTTTGGCAATAATGGTCCACCACGACCACGCTGACAGAAAACGATTCTTTCATCAAAGTTTTTAATCACTTTTTGGCAAAATGGCGTTTCTATGTCATTAATCATATTACGAATTTTGAGTTTTAAGGCTGAAATCGATTCGATTGGCTCCGTATAGACTCTGTTGTGAACATAGTCCCAAAAAAAATAATCCAGAGGTGTTAAATCACACGATCTGGCTGGCCACCTAACTGCTGATTATCGTGAAATTATGCGAACGGAAAATTTGGTTTGCAACAATAGACACTGTCCTGCTGAAACCACATGTCACTGGTATCCCCCTCCCCCCGCCGGAGGGCACATTCATCGGTCTTTATGGATTACTTGACCATCTAGACCTGTGCTGCTGGGGGTATAAGGGAACCCAGTCCCCTGAAGGCAGCAGGGGTCAACTGGAAGCTCCACGTTATTTCCACAGGAATCAGTAAGCCCCAGAGTTCCGCTAAAGCATGAACTGATTGTGTGGGCCAATATCATCTCGCCTTTAATAACACCAACGGGTGAATGATCCGGATCCAGTGAGCAGCTAGTCATGTGTTCTGGACCAGGAGTTGGGTAGTCTCCAGCTCTTCAGCAAGGAGTAGTGGTTAGCAACCCTGCTTTGGAACCGCTGAAATTGCAACTAGGAAAGACCTGTTGCTAGAATTAGTGTTCGGCTTCCTAGGGCGTAAATGACGTTGCTTCCCAGTGGTTTGACCACCACCTGATTAAGGCTTACTGCCAGGTGGAGATGTAAATCTTATCACGAAATGTCACTTATACCCACGTCGTCAATAATAGGCCAAAATTGAGTTGTTAGTATCTCACGATAGTATGATCCATTGACCGTTACAGCATTTTCAGCCTCTATTTTCGAATAAAAACGACCCAATCATGTCTCCAGACCACATAGCGCACCATACGTTGAGTATGCAAAGGCTTTCAATAATCGCTCTTGGATTTTAAGTATCCCAAATGCGGCAATTTTGCTTGCCAGTTGTTCCTAAATGAAGTGAGCGAATCTACGGCGATATGAATGGTCGGTTGGCTTCAATTCCTACACCAGTTGAACCTTGTAAGGCTTCAAAGTCAAATCATTACACAAAATTCGCCATATGGTGGTTTTGAATAACCGCAGTTTTTGAGATCGTCGAGTAATTGATTGGATCTACTTCAACACTCTTCTTCAGCTCGCGGCTGCGATGTTTTCAGTTGCATGACCCGGTCGACCAAATTCTTAATAGCGATCTCAAAAGGACGATTATGTTGCCCGAAAATATAACGAATTTAACGAAATGTAACTTTAACCCAACCACCATTTGAATAGTGGATCTTCATTATTTTCATGCGATTTTCGTGGGAAATTGAATTCATTGTAACAATTGCCAAGGCATCTACAACGAATACGTCAAAAAAGCTAAGTGTTAAAACTATCATGTTGGTGAAAAGCAAGCTCCTTGTGGAAAACCCCGAAAGCTGGAAGTTTTAAAATTTCGTTTAAAAAATGCCAATTACTACTTATCACAACGTGGTTTTTTCTGCTTAATATTTCTGTTTAATTTTTATGCTTTTTTTGTTTTTTTTTAATGCACACAATTAAAAAACAAGATGGTATCAAAACCGCTATAAGGGGGTAAGCATATTTGGTAGATATATGTATGAGCCGCTTAAAATTATGAAATTAAAAATTCCTTTTGTAATTTTATTTCTTAAATTCTAATTATTTAAACCTGGAGCATCTTGGAAGACTACAGATTGTAACACCGCTATACGTGCATGGTTTAAATTAAACGGTTAGTGTTATGAGGAAACAAAACCCCCCCATTTAATTCAATAACTCTATTTTATCGACAGTTAATATTTACTTGAACAAAGTTTGTTTTCCTTCTAAAACATACGTTAGACATTTCAAAGCACAATTAAAATGACTTCTCTCCTCTAAAGGGACAATCTTAACAAAATTCTTAAATTTCCTTTCAAAACTGAACTGCACAAATATTTTTTTTATTTTTAATATTTTGGAAACTAACTTTCTTGGTAAAATAAATACGTTAAAACCCTTAACACTTACACAATATTTTACAGCAGGTACCTGTCACGTTGTTTTTGTCGTTTTACAATGAATTCTCGGCTATCAGAATAATTAAGAAGGCAAAGCAAAAAACATTTAATTCATTATGGGTTTTATTTGAAAATCACCATTTAAGATGTTGATTATTCATTCAGAAACACAAAAGCAAAAAGGTGATAAAAGGAAAAGCCGAAGTGAGTAAGCGAAGAACTTGAAGCAAGCAAACATAAGCATACAAATGAAGAAAGAAATAAGGAAATAAAAGATAGAGGCAAAAAAAGCAAATATTTGTTGAAATATGGGTTGCCACTTAACAATGAGAATTCCCATATTCTTTTTCTAACACTAATCAATAATGTACCGATACTGTGTGTTGCCGAATGGATCCTTAAACAATTTCAAAGCATATCAGGACTTAGCAGTCCTTTATTCCTTTCTTCTTTTCTATCCGCACCATACGGAATGGTATCGACATTCTGGGTTTTTATCTAATGCGTGGGTAAATTTCAGGTAAAGAAGTAAGTTGCCTTACAAAAAAAACCTTTTTTGACAACTTTTTATTGATTCCACTGTAAAGTAGCAATATGGGCATTAATAATATAATACAATGTCGAGCAATTGTGCATCTCTAGCACGTCGACTTTTTATACAAAATTTTATGAAATTTTAAAATCTCGTTAACGCAGCGCCGAACATCATTTTTTAGAGAGCCAGTTGTCCAGTGTTTCAAATATCCCCAGAGAATCCAGTGGCCTTAACTTACTAAAGCGAGGCAATCAGCTGATATCGTCAAATTAAAAAATTACACAACCGGGCTGTGTAGCTTGAGACGCCATTTTACTGAAATTGAAGGTGACTAATATCAACATTAGCCAATTGTGGGCACAAAAAATTGGTTAGCATGGTTTGATAGCGCCAAGAACTGATAATGCTGCTTAACAACAAACCGAGTTCTTCTAGGACTGTTTGTGCATTTTGTGACCCTCATATGTGACAATTTTGTTTGTTTAGGTAAACGCCTAATTAGAGGTAATTTTGTTTAAAAATGCGTAGTTTTTGTTCAGTTTTTTAAACAGCCAATTCACAAATGTTCGAAGCAAATAATAGTCGGGCGAGGGGTTTAATTCTTGAACGAGTTGAAATTAATAAGCGTCAAGATGAAGATATTAATGCTAAATGTTGCACACAATGGCTGTAGTAAGGCGTATTTGTGGCAGCAGCAATACCGTGACCCCTGGAATTTAGCGATTAAATAACGCACAGCGGTCTCAGACGTACCAGATTACTAGGAAAGGCTGCTGGTATTTTATGAACTGATACAGTGAAAATTATTTGTTCAAAAGCGCTACATTTCATTTAAAACTTTCCGTTTTCTCACTAAATAAATGTCAAAGGATGACAGCAGAATTTTTTACATTTAATGATTTGACCGACAATTTACTTTCGAATCCCAAAATTTTTCCACCCTGTTTATATAGAATAGCCATTTTTTTAACTAAATAATCAATAAATAAATTGTGCAATGCAAAAATACCATCAATACAATGTCATATGTAATTGAAAGAATACTTGACGATAAAAGTAGCAACACACATATTTTTTCAAATATTTGATCCGTCTGATAATACCTGAATTCACACAAAAAATAAAAAAAAAAACAAAAAACGTGATCGTTCGTTCGTCAGACGTCAGCTGTACACACACAAGCACACACTTTTGTAAAATAAAATAAAGAGTCGTCGTTAACGTATTTAGGTAATAAAGCATTATTATTCACCTGTCATTTTATTCTATACGATGCCTTTGGTACAAAAACACTTTTGTTGTTGTGGTTGTTGTTCTTGTTGTTGTTTTTATTGTTAAATATTTTGTGATGTTCCTTATGTTTTTGTAATATTCAAGTATGTGTGTGTGTGTGTGTGTGTGTGTTGAATTTTTTTATTTTTCTTGGTTAAGTGACTAAAGCTGACAGCAGAGTTGCCAAATTATGATACTTTTATTTAAGAACTTGTGGGGAAGCTTTGAATTAAGTCTACAATTAAAAAATAAGGAAAATTGTGATATTAACCTAAAAGTCAGATGTGGAACTTGGCCATGGGTAGATTGATTACCTTTCGTTATCACTTAAGAGAGGTTTTGCTGAGTTCCTATTGCCTATTCGGGGCATAGATTGTCTGACAAAACTCTGAAAGACTCTAAATTTACTTTGAATTAAGAAGTTTAACTAAATTCAAATCAACCAAACTGTTGCTGTTAAGTCTTATGTGATGAATCGCTGTTCCGGCTGCATAGACAGTAACATCAGCCACCTCAGTCAAATTTATTTTCCGATTGTCCAATATCATATCATAATTAACTCACGAATTTTAACGTAAAAGTTTACCAATAGAGCTGATATACTATTTTTTTTGTAACAAATAAAATTGATCGAGCAGAGTCTGCATGCTTTTCCTTTCTTGCTGTAGAATGGTGTTTTATTAACAACTGAGGTCCACCAAGAAAAACAACGCTATCATTCAGCAAAACAATACGCAACAGTTTCCCTAATGAAGCTTTAACGAGCTTTCAAACAGAGAACAGTATGATAGTATTATTGGACCTTGCATTAGAATAAAAAATTCCTGAATTTGACGATAGAGTTTGATGAACTTTTTCTCGGTAAATAAAATGGTCGAGCAGTCTCCCCATATTTGTACACAGCTTTTCCTTGCTTGTACTGAAGTTAACAAAATATCACGTTTTATTAACCACTGCAGTTCGCCAATGTAAACAACGCGGCTTATGTGCACAAAACGCCGCAGTTTCCCAAAAAATGTTCAACAGTTTCCTAAAAGGAGGCAGTTGAAATAAGCGTGAATGCCCCTGTTGGCTAGTAGGTTGTGTACTACCTTATAAGACTTAAGGTTGTGGATTCGATTCCCAACAAAGACCTTGGTTTTTTTTCACTACAAATAAAAATTGACTGTCGGTGGGTCTGCTCAGTGGTGAACGCATGGTCACTGTGCGACAGTTAATTTCCGTAACTATCCTTCTACTTTCACCACCTGCCTCATCTCTTCTCTATACCTTTCCTAAAGAATGTAGCACGGTACTTGACTAAATTGGCATTGTTGCCTAAAGTGCTACTTTAAAAAAAAAACAAAAAGTTGGCCTTGTCTATTTTCACAGTTTTGCACAGGGGCGCATTAGAATAAAAAATTCACAGGGAAGGGGAAGGAAGTTTTCATAATTATTTCTTTATATAAATTCAGCTCTTTAATTACTGTGGTAAATGGTATTTAATAAGACTTTTATTTTCAGTCATTACCTTTGTTTCGTTTAATAAATATTTAAATAAATTCAAATTTGTAGGGTAATTTTTGGAGATATAAAATTTATTGATTAGGAATTGAATTAAAAATTGGCAACGTTGATTGAGAGTGCTTTTTTTGTGCCTTGAATTTTAGATCATTTTTATTTTATTTTTGAAAAATGTTTTTATATTTCCTTTTTATAATATGTAATATCTAAACACTTTAACGATTATGTTTTTGTGTTTTGTTTAGTAAAACAATGGAAAATGTTAAAGAGAATTAATACGTGTTTGGAACCTTAAACGGAAATACTTACATTAAAAGTTTAAAAAGAAATGAAAGAAATTGCAATTTCAATGCACAAAAGCAGCCATACATACATACATACATATACACATACGCATGTACACACACACGCACACACACATAAGTGGAAACAAGTTTAAATAGTAAAGTTTTTTAATAGAATATTATTCATGGTTAAGTAGATTATTAAGCATCCTCAAGGAGAAAGACTTTTTCAGCGTTATTGCGTGAATGTAACAAAAGTTTGTCCTGGAAACGTTAATAGATTTAATGTAAAATTTTGTTCAAAAAACTTATTACAGAATACTGAACCAAACTACTAATTCTATTTTTTTAAATATATTTTATTCCCATAAAAAATTTAATTCCAATATATTTGTCTGTTGGCGTATGATCTTCACAAGAAAAAAGTTAGTGCACCAAAGCCAAAGAAATTGAATTTGCTTTCTTCGCTCTACAAAAGCTTAGCGTGCTCCAGCAACGCGAAAAGTCAACAATTTACTTGTTGTTAGCTTTTCCAATGAGTTGATGGGTAATCTCGCAAGCAACTTGCTACGTTCATTTGCCCTCCTTCATAGATCAGTTTATATTAATATCATCATCTGTGAGAAGACTACACAGTAAAAAAATTTATGCACCTACTTAAGGTTTTTTTTGGTTGCTGACTGTCATTTAAACCACTTTTTTTAATTCTTTCAAATACACATTTAATTGAAATGAATGAACTGTGTCAATTAAGTTTTCAAGTAAAAAACCGCGAAACTGCCCTGAAGTTATATTAGATTAAATATTTGATTAAACTTTTAGCTAAAAATAAAACTTATTTCATGTTTATGTTGCTTTGCAAATATAATCATGTTTCACCATCATGTGGATTCATTTAAACTATGGAGGAGGAGCAGCTTAAGACTTCGAATTTTTAAATGTGTCCCTGCATGACTGTGTGATTTTCATAGACTTGTTTGAATTGATGCATGTTAATTTCTCGTTGGATGCTTTTAAGTGCAAAATTAAACATGCCTTTTACTATTTTCTCTCATATTAATGTTTTAGCTCAAAATCTCAAAATTCTATATTGCTATATACTTCTCTGTTTAATGTTTTTCTAACTACTACCAGTGGTAACTACTACCAGTGACAACTGCAACTTGTATTTATAGACGAGTTAAATCTTCAAGATTCTTCCAATACGCAAAAATCTGGTAGCATTTTCTATTAATGTCTTATATATTTGAGTCAATTAGTTTTTATTTCATGTTTGGAATGTTAGAAAATTAAAGCTGAATTTAAAAAGGAGTATTGTTTCATTATTAAAGGAAATATTCAAAAGGTAAGACAGTTTGCTTATTATTATGATCCATTAGAGTATGCTTTAAAAAATATACTCTATTACACATGAAGAATATCATTGTTAGCGATTTCTTCTGAACGAACAAGTGGAATAGACTTCGATTTGTTAACAGCAATTCCTTTATATTTAAATTTATTATGCACTAATTTCCGTCTCCACGAAATATGTATAAGTTCTGAAGCCTTAAGCAATTTAGCGATATCCGTGTTAAAATATCATTTCTCAAAACTCTAAATGATTCATAAAAATTTTTTGTACACCAAATCAAATCAAATCAGTCCGCTCAAGATGTAGATATGGTCGAATAAAGGTGAGCACCTCTATTTTCCTTAGGCCTATATTCATGGTACTTTTTTCTGTTTCCTTTTATTGTCATGGCTTTTTGCTGTGCTGCCTTGAAAACTGAAAATTTCTTGAATGCGGAATTCTACTTAACAATGGAAAATTTAAAGAAATTACTGAAAGAGTTTATATTTTATGAAATATTTCAAAACATTTAATTTTTACTGAAAACCAAAAAGCGAAGGATATATAAGATTCATTCACTATCTTATCTTGTTAGTGTGCTATTTATTAAGACAATGCACAATTAGTTAAAAAAAAAAACAATATTTATTTCTAAAAAGGAATGAAAATTTAGTACAAATTAGCACGATTTAATATCAATGCAAAAATCAGACGAAAATATGCTTAAAACAATCTTAACTCATTTTATTAAGTAAATGAAACAAACAAATACAAATTACTGATGCCCTATTTACCTCATTTCAGGGGAACTTAGATTTAGAACTTATAGCTGCAGTATAGTCACTGCATCAGAAATTTATTAATAATTGCTTTACACAGGTTCAATGATCCGGTAACCCCATTGGTAATTAAAATAGAAAAAACTGCAAAATTGTTTCTATAATATTTTCCAACATTTTCGATAGAACACCATTAAACAATATTTTTTTTTTTTATTTTTTTAATTTGTATTTGACACAGTTTTTTAGTTTTTCCACAGTGTGATTGTGTGTATGTGGAAGTGTAAAGAGGGTTTGAATGAATATACTACAGTGTCTGTAAGCTTAAAAATATTACGTTCTCAATAAATCATAAAAAATAATACTAAAGAAAATTATTGATTTCAGCACCCGCAATAATAATAGCATGAACGACATCTTTAAGTTTAGCACAACTACGAGGGTAAATTGAACATTTGTTCTTCCATTTTTTAATTATTCTTAGACAGGTTAATGATTTAGGCAACAGTCAAAATTTTAAGAAGATCTTAATTATTTAGAAAGAACTGTTAACTATTTCTTTGCTTTCGGTGATTATGTGATGAATATTATATAGCTAATAGCCTGTTTCCACGACAATTGGAATCTCGTGTTTCGCTTTCTGAAGCAAGTTTATGAATCATGCTGTTTACACGACTCATTTATCTGCTTTGATTTGACAGTTGTTATTAAACAGAAAAACATAAGTTGAAAAACAACAACAACAGTTGAAAAACAACAGAAGATATCCTTCTTGCCGCGATAGCATTAAGTATAATTTTTTGCCTATCCATTTTTTTTAATTGTATAAAATTAACTTAACTTAATAAGATTCGAGTTTAAATTTCTTTTTAAAAATGAAAAAAATAAAATAAATATCGCGAAAAGAAGAAAAGCTTAAAACAATTTAAGGGCACATCTGTTTCAACGTAATAATTGAAAATCGCCTTTAAATCCTGTACTTTATGAAGGCCATGCTCATATAGTTAGAAAGCGTATACCTGTCCACACCAACAGGACATAAAAAAATTCGACACTTAAATTTGTTTTAATAAATTGGAAAGAAAAAATTTATTGGCAACGAATGAGTGCCGTCTTTGCTTACAAGTGAGAATAAACAAAGTCGTGTTAAGAAAAGAAATCAGTTACCACTATACACCAGAAATATAACTAATGAAAGGCTGGATAAAGGAGAACTGTTGAAAAAATAAAAACAAATATTCTGTAAATTCTTATTTTCTAATTTTAAATATTATTGACAATACTGCTAATAAATTGTTTGGATTTTAAGAGGAGAAATTGAAAACATTATTGACATACCCTCATATTTCTTGATGGAAATTGTTGCTTTGATTGATAAAGGATACCATTAAAAGAAAAAAACCGAAGGATAATGCCATATGGAAACATAAAATCTACAACAGTCTTTAAACAGAAGGCTAACTTTAACTATGGAGACGTATACCCAGCCCATTATTCACCATCGTATGTACATAAAACTGTTCAAAAATTACGCTCTTAAATAAATGTTATAAAGACCTGCAGTTAAAGCCTTAATTCCAAGGCTTTTTAGAATTCCAAGGCTCTTGAGAAAAACACTAATGCTTTAAAAGTTTGATTTTTGTTAAAATTTGTTATTCGTTCTGTTGCTTTGAGCGGCTTATGCATTATAAAGGGTCCGTCATTTAACGTTTTTTTTTTCAACTAGTGCTTATTTCGTGAATGGTAACACTTAGCTCATGTTGGATTTGACAGATAATTAGTTTTATCCTTCCGCTGAACGAATATGGTTGTGTATACTCTTAAACAGCGCTGGGAAATATTGCGACATTACTTTGAAAATCATGGTAATGTTGCAGAATGTGTGCGAAAATTGCGTACAGAATTTTGAAGAAGAGAAGAACCGTCAGCTCCGTATGTTCGTTATCCTGTGAAAAAAGTGAAAGAAACTGGCATCCTCATCGATAAACCAAAGCGTGAAAGCCAAAAACAGTGTGTACACCCGAGAATATTGCTGCTGTGGCAGAAAGTGTGCGTGAAGCGCCATCAGTATCAATTCACCGTCGTTCTCAGTAATTAAACATTTCAGTGACATCATTGAGACGAATTTTGCATAAAGACCTTGGTATGACGCCATACAAAGTCCAATTGGTTCAGGAGTTGAATCCAAGTGGCCATCCAATGCATTTTCGCTTCGCTAAGTGGGCCTGCAATCGAATTACAGCAGATGCCGATTTTGCATCTTTTTAGATGAAGCTCATTTTAATCTTGGCGGGTATGTAAATAAGCAAAATTGTCGCATTTGGGGCACAGAACAGTCGCATGCATACTTTGAAAAGCCGACGCACCCAAAACGAGTCACTGTTTGGTGCGGATTTTGGTCCAGCGACATAATTGGGCTATTTTTCTGCGAAAATGAGTAAGGAGTGGCGTTACAGTCAATGGCGATAATTATCGGGCCATGTTGAACGAATTTTTGTTCACAAAAATTGACAAGGAGCAAATTGGCAACGTTTGGTTTCAACAGGACGGCGCTACGTGCCACACAGCGGAAGCTACACTCGATGTTTTGCGCCCTATGTTTTAAAATCGCATTATGAGCCGCAGAGCTGATGTCGTTTGGCCACCTCGGAGTTGCGATTTAACACCGTTGGACTATTATTTGTGGGGTGCCGTCAAATATAAGTGTTACGCCGACAAGCCAGAAATAATTGACGTTTTAAAGGACAATATTCGTGAAGCCATTGGTGAAATACAGCTGCACCCAACGATAATGTGCTTAAAAATTGGACCGATCGTGTAGGCTACTGCATGGCCAGCCGAGGCAGCCATTTAAATGAAATTATTTTCCATTATTAACCGGAAGGATTGTACTTTCAAATAAAAAGAGAAATTTGAGAAAATAGTCAGTAGTATTGTTTATAGTATTTAAAACAAAAAAAAAATTATTTGGCGGACCCTTTACTAAATCAATTTGTGATGTAGATTTTGTTATCGAGAGCATAATATGTTTGCCAGAAAAGACAGCTCGTCGTTTTCTATGATGCCAATACTGTAATACCAAAGATCAAATCAACCATTTTGTTTTGTCTGCACCTTTAAGATCTTCGACCTTTTCCCAATAATCATATTTTGTTAGAGACACTTGGGAAATTTTACAGGCATAAAAGTTAAAGTTATCAGCGATATTTAGCTATGCGAATATATATATATACCTTTATAAAAAAACATCCTATATTTATAAACTTCACTAAATTAGTTTTAAACGACTGCTCAGCTTGCCATCGTTTACTTATATTAGCCGTGTGATAGCTGATATTTTATGATACCAAACCCAATATTAAGATATTTTAAATACTGAACAGAGACTCATTTGATATGCAATAGAGAGAAAGAACAAAAACAAGCAAAAACAAAACATACTAAAAGTGGCCGTAGCAATAAAAAGAAGAATAATAAACTATGCGGCCTTCGGCATGAAAAAAAAACTAAAAAAGTTATGAAATATTTTCCAGATACTACAACTGTTTTTAAAATTATGATTTGTTGATGCGCGAAAGCCAACCCTGAAAGTTTTGAAATGCAAAATCCTCCCTCTTGCTCACCCTTTCTACTTGTGCTGCTGCTGTACTCCTTACAATTGTTATATCTTAGATGTGCTCTTAAACAGACAGATAAATAAACAACATTAGAAACAACACAAATAACTAAGATTCAAAAAGAACATTGTTGAAATAGTATACAAAAAAAAAGGAATTGTTGGAAGCAAAGAAATAAAAAAAACCGGTAGTTAAAGGAGATGAAGATACAAAAATTAACAAAGAGGTAAAAGAAAACTGACTGTATGTTAGAGGCTGATTATGGTGGTTGCTGTTAATAATGAAGGAATTCTGTCTTAGTTGGTTTTATTGTTAATAAGGAATTTGGTCTATTTACTTTCTTTAACCAGAATGAGAGGAAATTAAGAAAAAGAAATATTTATTTTGTTAAGAAATTGATTTTAGTAACACAAATGAGTGCATTCGTTTTTTGTTATGTGAAAACGACTTATGCTCGTAGAGTTATTTTGGGAAATGAAAACTCGTATTGTAATCTGATTTTAGAAATACACTTTTGAAATTTTGGAAATGTTCACGCATTCGCGTTAAATAATGCCACCAAGATGACCGTACTTTTAGTCTTTTTATTTATTTTTTTTTTTTTTTTTTTTTTGTAAAAAAGTTGTTTATTAAGAAGAGAGAGTTTTTCCCAAAAAAAATTTAGAGTTTGCTTGTTATATTGTACGATTTTCATAACTAAAATGCAAGATAAAGTTAATAAGTGGTTGAGCAAATTTCAGCATAGAAAGTAACATGTTTGTCAAATGATTAAATGTCAAGAAGTGTGCTGTTATTTTTTTACATTTCTTTAGTAAAAAATTATGAAATTTTAAACATGGTCAATTACATTCTTAAGCAATGAATTTTATTTGTGAAAAAATTGTGAAAGTTTCACCAATTGTCAAATTCGAACAGCTTTTTTGCATAATTAGGCGCCTATTGAGACCGCTGAGCGTAATTTAATGGGTAAATTGGAGGCTCTCAGTGTTGATGCAAAAGACAATATACAAAAACAATATGCTCGTAGTGGCCGTAGTGATGCAAACATAGCCGCTGTACAGCAAAGTGTTGAGACTGAGCCTAGAACATCAGCGCCTCAACGTTCACAAAAATTGGACATCATTAGAAGCACCTGGCGCAACATTTTGCATAAAGATTTGCATCTTTACAGTTCAAGAGTTAAACCCGGCGCTGAACTTTTGTAAATTGCTAGTTTGAGAAACTGAACCAAAAATACGAATTTTTTAAAAAAATCATCAATAGTTATGAGGATTATTCTTAATTAGGCGCTTATGTAAAAAGGCAAAATTGTCTCATGTGGGGCTCCCAAAATATACAGACGGTTCTCGAAAGCCCATTATGTATGGTGTGATTTGTGGTCAGGAGTCATAATCGGCTGGTATTTTTTTCGAAAAGTAGCAAGGAAACGGCTTTACCGTGAATTGTCTCTAATGTTGGCATGAGTGCCGGATGGTTGAAACTAAAGGTCTACCAAACAATTCAGTTATTGCATGAGAAATTTCCGGGCCATGTAATTTTTCTTCGTTCTTGTGACTTAACGCCGCTGGATTATTATCTCTGGGGCCATTTGAAAGACCGTAGACGCTCTGACAGATGAACTTTAACGCTGCTGAGAAGATAAGGGAAGATTTGTTGCAAAATGTGTTTCAAAATTTTGTAAAAAGTGCGGACGTATGCTGACGACGCGTTAGAAGTGGAGACCTGCCCGACATCATATTCCATTACTTCCAATATTTGTACTTTACGTTGGTATCAATAAAACTGAATTTGTGAAAAAAATGTGTCTTAAGCCAACTTACTTTTAACCTCAAACGTGCCCACCCGAAAAAGAGTGTTCAGGCTATAAAAACATTTTAATAGGAAGATCAGATAACAGCGCAAATAATTAACGGTTTTTTCATTTTTACTCGAGTTTTATAGTTATATAAGGATGCTTAAAATCTTTTAGGCCTCATCATGGACATGCCTTTTTGCAGCTATTAGTATGTGTGCTTCACACTGCATCTAAAATTAATGTGAGTAAAAGATATGTATGTACATATATCCCACCACACTCACACCTGTACACAAGAAACCTTCTTATAAACAACATTAATTTTTTTAATTTGTTATAAAAAGAAGTAGGGGCGTTAAAAACTGAAATGCACTTTTTTTTTTTAATGTTCGATACAACAGAACTCCATCAATTTTGGAGAAATTTTGATTTTCTTTTTATTAGAATGATGGAAAAGATTGGTGTGACTGCAAAAAAATCTAAAAAATGAACGGTGTGCCAGGCAATTCAAATTTTTATATAGTGTAAACAAAAATGGTGCTATATAACAACCATCAATGAAATATTGGTAAATAAAATAAAGAGTGAGCCCGTAGAGTTATTCACACTTAAACCAACATAATGAAAACCGTCAGTAAATAAATTTGGCTTAAGGTATGAGACTCTGGAATTTTCTATACAAAATTTGGGGTAAAACCCACTGATGAGCTTTATGAACAGTAGTGAAATGACCATATGGATATGCTTTCCCCCGCAGAAATATATTTAAAATAATTTTTTGAATAATATTTTAAGGAATATTTATCTTTAAAGGAATTAGCATTAATGAACGTAGATTATATTAAAAATGATTCCAGCAAATAAAATTATTTGTAAATATATAGTTCGAAAAACAATTTCACAATTAATTAATCAATCAAAATAATTCTTAATAAATTTAAAAATTTAAAAAGAAAATTGAGCTAAAGCCTTATTTAAATTAATATTGAAATAAGTAAATTAATAATTAATTTAAAAATTAAAAATAAATTAAGATTACTACAAAGACACCGCGCATTCATATGTAACTAAAATATCATCTATTATGAAAAGCTGGAAATATAAAAATTAAGTTTTATTTTATTTTTTGGTTACATTTTCAGCCAAAACTTAAACAGCGTGTGTACTTGTATGTAATAATAATAATTTGTTTATGTTATATGTTTATTTTCCAAGTCACGCTTAAATTTATATGTGTGTTAAACATGTCAGTTTAGGTGTTTTTATTATGTGAAAGTTAGCAGTGACCCCTTTCCGATTAGTTTGATTAGTTAATCACGAGATATTAAAAAATGTGTGCCGAATTTTTACCAGTTAAAAGACAAATAAATACATTTGAGTTACGTTAAGGCAAAATCTTATTGAATAGAGGGAATAGCATGTTCAAAAACAGTGACATGTGTTTTATTACCATTAGACTGTTCGCTTTTTTCCTTTTTCATCTCCATATGGTCGAGTTTAAAATATTCTAAATATCATTAAAATCGGTTAGTTATATTTGAAGCATAACCAAGCAAACAAAATTACAAAGAAATTAAATAATTCTTTCTTGTACCTGGCGACAGTATTTTAGAAACAAGTTTAGCAATCGAAAAGTCAATCAAACATTTAAGTTTCTACACACAGTAGTATCTCCTAGGGACCATCCTTTTAAGAACAACCATTTCTTTTAAGAACAACTCGTCTTCGTATAAAATTAAACCTTTAGAACACAATAAAGAAGCCTTTTGGAACACTACTTTTTCAGATAAAGCCTACTTAATGTTTAAGGGATGCTACCCCTTTTGGCAGTAGTCCATTCCGTTTTTTTTTTATCAGAATGTGTATAAATGATTATTTTGAATTATTTGAAACATAATTCAAATGCAGAGTGCAGAACGCAATACTTTTAATTGTGTTTGGTGCCACGAATAGGCAATTTTTAAAAGAGTCTTATCGCAAGATCCATTTTCAGCAGCGATTATGGGGAAAAATATTACCCATTTTAGTGTAGCAGTTTTTAAAATTTTAATACTTTGTGTGATTGTTATCATAGTGATTATTTTTATTTGCGTATTAGCTGTACCCTGCAGAAGTTTCTACGCCACTAACTAAAATAAATTTTAAGGAAGAAAGGACATTACACAAATACTCTAATCCACTTTTAGTAATTTTATTGAATTTGCTCACTTCGAATAAAAATTGCGACATTTAATACAATTCAATTCCAGCTGGTAAGTAAACGAATAAATCAGAAGGCTTTCCGACGCATGATGAGCAAGCCTCATAGAGCCACAACATTTTCCGTACCTTTGCGGTGTTCTATAGAAAAATTATAAGCTTGAAGTTTAAGCAGCCATCTAGCCAAACGTCTACTTAGATCTTTAAGTGACATCAGCCACTTCAGGCTGGCGTGGTTGGTGACTACAGTGAATTGCATCAACTGCACGTAGGATTTGAATCGTTTTACCGCCAGGACCAATGCCAGGCACTCTTTATCAGTCACAGAGTAGTTATTTTGACACGGGGTTAACTTCTGTGAATAAAAGACTATCGGATTTCTATTCAAGAACGGCTCCGATTCTATTTTCAGATGCGTCGGAGGACAGGGGCAGAAGTGAGCAAATGTTTCAAAGGCCTCTATCGCTTCTGTGGTCATTGAAAACTTTTTACCTTTCTTTAGGATATCGCTAAGTGGTGTTGATATGGCTGCGAAGTCCTTTATGAACCGCCTGTACCATCCAACGCCCACCAAAAAGCTCCTAGCATGTCTAGCTGATTTCGGTACAGGGATTTTTTGAATGGCTTCTACCTTTTCGGGGTCTGTTTTTAGCATACCCCCACCAATTACAATACCTAGATACCTTAGCTTCTTAAATTTAATTGACACACTTGCAACCATTTGTCCACATGGTTTGTTGATACTAATCACGAAAGTAATTTGCACCAAGAACTGCAAGCTTTTGAATAACTGTGGAAATCATTGGGATGCGTGGCAACAGTGCGTCTTCACCTTTGAATTTTCCACTCAAGATTGTTGCCTCGATAAAATTGTTCATCATTTTCTTAACTGTGAGTCTGGGTTCCGTTGCTAATGTGGTGGATTTTTTAACTGTGAGTCTGGGTTCCGTTGCTAATGGAATTTTCTTTGAATTTTCCACTCAAGATTGTTGCCTCGATAAAATTGTTCATCATTTTCTTAACTGTGAGTCTGGGTTCCGTTGCTAATGTGGTGGATTTATGTTTCAAAGAAGTATGATGGATATGCCAATTTTCAATGTAAAAACGTGCATGCCTGGCAAATCTTACAAATTCAAGAATTCAGTTGAATAGCTGACTTCAGCTTGATTCACAGTGCCGATGAACATATATGTTGTCGCTACGCCAGATATTCCATTCTGAGTGGTGAAGTTAATGGCATTCGATGTTCTTAGCCGCTAAAATATCATGTGTACTGAGTCATTGATGATTTTTTTTGGTTCTGTCCCATGTTTGGAAAAACTTTTTGCACCAATTCGTTTATGCCTTCTGTAATCATACAGAAGCTTGGTGGCTGTTCACACACGAATGGAAAACTTGATATTTGTAGTGTGGAATTCAAAGTTTGACGCACACAGGATACAAAATATCCTCAGACTTGTCATAGCTATAGTCTGAACCATATTTTTTTTTTTAATTTGAGAGGAAACATAATACTGAAACGCCCGTTGATTGTAGTGCATTTGTAAATGGATGAAATTTTAGCGTAAGAAATATTCGATATTGAAGCACAGCGACATCTATTAACCAAAAATAATATTACAATAAACTAAATTGTAAGCTTGTTTCAAGTCTAAACTCATGTAAATATTTGACAGCCAAGTGACAATTTTAAGCAAAAAGCATTTTTTTATGAGAAAAATTAAATGATGGTTTTTGGTATTTTCCATTACTTATTATTTATAAAGGGTTTTTCAACAAGAAGTTTGTTTGCAAAAACAAAATAAAACCAAAAATGTAAACTAAGATGATTCAAACTTTTATTGTATTACAAAGAAAAAAGTTCGTCAATTATAAATGAAAAATGATATCTGGCAAATGTCCACCACGTCCACGCTGACAGCTGTCGATTCTTTCATCAAAGTTTTTAATCACATCACGGATTTTGAGTTTTAAGGCTGAAATCGATTTGATTGGCTCCGTAAATACTCTTTCCTTAACATAGCCCCACTTAACATAGTGGTGTTAGGTCACACAATCTGGCTGGCCGTTTAAACGCTGATTGTCGTGAAGTTATGTGATCGGGATATTTAGTTTGCAATAATTAATATAATAATTAATAATTAATCGCTTCATTGGCTATGTGACATGTGGCACCGTCCTATTAAAACCAAATGTCAGTGATATCCAAGTCGTCAATAATAGCATCTCGCATTAGCCTGATCCATTAACCGTTATCGCATTTCCAGCTTCATCTTCGAAAAAAAAACCCAATCACGCCTTCAGACCAGATAGCGCACCATATAGTAACACGTTGAGCTTGCAAAGGTTTCTCAATAATCGCTCTTGGAATATCAGACCCCTAATAATCGCTCTAGGAATTTCAGAAGCCCAAATGCGGCAATATTGCTTGCTGACATACCTTGAGAGGTGAATACTTTTTTCACAAAAACCGAATCTACGGCGATGTGAATGGCTGGTCGGCTTCAATTCCTGCACCAGTTTAACCTTGTAAGGCTTAAACGTCAAATCCTTACGCAAAATTCATCGTGTGCTGGTTTTGGTCCCCCCGGGGGCACATTTATGGTCTTTACGGTACGTAACAGCTGTCTAGATCTGTGCAACTGGGGGAAAAAGGGAGCCCAGTCCCCTGAAGGCAGACAGGGAGTCAACTGGAAACTCCACTTTATTTCCACGGGGATCAGTGACCCGCAGAGTTCATTATTTGTCTCTTTAGACATTTAATAGTTCTCTGGCTGATCATTGAGGTTGGCCCCTATATGGGAGCATCGTGGTGGTTGTGGTTTTGCGGCCCCATATCCAATGGTTTTCTATGGTGGCCAGGATCATCTCACTGATAATGACACGCAAAGTGAATGATCCAGTCCAGTGAGCATGCTTGACATGTGTTCTGGACAGGAGTTGGAAAGTCTCCAACTCTTTAGCAAGGTGTGATGATTTGCAGACCTGTACTGAAATCATTAAAGTTGCAACTAGGTGGTTCTGTTGCATAGAATTATGGCTTCGGCTATCTAGGACGCATGTATGACGTTTCAAATTATACAATAGTGGTTTGTCCACCATCTGATTAAGACTAATGGTCAGGCGCGGATGTAAAACAAATCACACTCTGTGCTGGTTTTGGATAACCCCAATTGTTGAGAACGTCGAGAAATTGGCAAATTTGGATCTGCTTCAACACTCCGGCTCACGGCTGCGATTTTTTTAGTTGAACGACCCGGTTGACTATATTAAATCGAGAGGAAGAAGAAGAAGGATGTTGTCCGAAAATATCACAAATTTTACGAAATCCAACTTTAACACAACCACCATTTTCATAGTGAATTATAATTATTTTATTGCGATTTTTGTGCGAAATTGAATTCATTGTAACAATTGCCAATGCATTTACTATGAATACGTCAAATAACTAAATGTCAAAATTGTCATGTTGTTGGTGAAAAGCACAATATTTCTCACCCTTTAAACCTTTCTTGAACTGTCACTAACAATTAAAAACGAAAATTGGCCACAATGGTCCAGAAACTAGCGGAAAGTAAAGGCCCAATTATATTATGCATATACTGGCTTAAAACAATTTAGGCAACTGTGAAAATACGTCATCAATCATATTTGGCAAACTATAATGTAGTTAACCAAACTTTTCGTCAAGTTTCATTAAATATCAATTGCTTAAGCAAGGTACGAAACTGATCGCACATTCCGTATGGAAACAGCTGATTTTGCATTGTGTTATAGATACATTAGTAAATAAATTGCAATGGAGGACGAAAGCGAATTTAGTAGAAAACGTACCTAGAAAAAATTGCTTATATGACAAAAGAGATGCGTTTTATTATAACCGTAATTCAAAGGAATGAGTATGAAAAAAAGTAGCAGAAAAATGCAGTAAAAGTGGTAAGTAATACTTTGAAGAATTCTGGTTGCGTTTTTCATTTTCATACTGGTATGAATTATATAAAGTTGCGGAGGGCAAACACAGTTGGAAGTTACTACGGGAACGTTTCTGCAAACAAATTAAGAGATTAGGAAGCTCAATCAGGTTGTATAATGAATGAGCTATATTGAGGAATGGACACTATGGGTATAAGGATTTATATTGAATATTTTTTACTTTTTTTACAATGTGAATCTTTATTTTGTAGTAGTTGTGATAACGTTGCAGAACTAAACTCAAACTTGGAGTTTTAAGGACCTTTAAACATTTTAATTTCTTTTCCATTTATTTAACACACAATTTGTAACAAAATTTAATTTTTTATTGTTTATAAATTCAATGATGCACGCGGTTCCATTTTTTAGTACTTTTGGCCCAAACAATACAAACAGCGAAACATGTGTAATTTTTCTTTCGTAATTTTCTGGAAACTATTAAAAAATTATATATTTGTATAAGGATAGTATTGGGTATATAATTTATAATTATTAAACAACTTTTTGTTAATAAATTTCATTTATTTATAAAGAAATTTTTTTTTTTGCAAAAGTACGAATAAAATAAATTTGCAACTGAGCGTATTTCTATAATTTCTGTATTGCAAGTATATACAAGTACATTATGGCCAGCTAAAAGTCTTCAAATGATTTGCTTAAGAATTTGACAGAATTTTGGTTCAATTTTTGACGTTAGCTTAAGCCAGCTTATGCATATTATAGTTGGGTTTAATTTATATTCACATATATTTAGTTACATTTTTGAAAATACTCGCATTTATTCGTGCCGATTCTGCTTGTATGTGGGCTTTGCTTAATGAGCCTAACGGTATGATTATGAGCTATTTATCGTATTTTTATTTCTGATATTGGTTGGTTAAGCCGATGATGTTTAGAGCGATAATAATATTGAAAATTGTATCTCACCTTTATTATAATCGGTCATAAAATGTTTTTTAAACTCAAGGCTATAATTACCGTTATTTTTTTAGAAATCATCACAATTTTGTAGAATGTTTTATTGTTGCTTATTGTTATCTTAAATAATTATCACAAATACTTAAAAATATTGTTTGGTGTGAAGTTTGTTGCTTTAGTTCTGCACAATACTGTGCCTATTTCTCTAGACAAATTTACTTTTAATTTTTCCGTTAAGAAAAGATATCTTTCTGACATCTTTAATATCACAAAGAACCATATACCTACTGAACTCTGTTATTTAGTAAATCTGCTCGTATTAAAGACAATTTTTTTATCACATATACAATTTGATTAAAGTGAATTGAAATTAAATATCTAAAATCAAATTTCTTTTATGGCAGCCAGTGACAAGTGTTTTATTCTTTTAATTATTGATTGTCTTACCTTTTTAAATGTTGTTGTATTCCAAAATTTTGTGTAAGTGGAAGATTAAAAAACAATAAATTTAATTTCCAGCACTAATAAATTTTTGATTTTATATAATTTTTTAAAATTTCTTTAACTATTAAAAATTCTCTTACACTGTTTAGACACATAAAATTAAAAGGATTTTAAGAATAATATTTTTTAATTAAATTTTCGTTTCTTATTGTTTTTACGGCAACCCTTTTTTTTATTAAATTAAATACAGGTTGCAAAGCACAGAAACAAAAGAACAACACACATCACACAAAAATTATTTATCTTTTTATTTACTTATATGATTACTTTGGTGTGTACGTGGTGTGTTTGTGTGTAAATTGTTTTTGTTATATTTTGGTTAAATTTCTTATTCTTGTTGTTGTTTGTTTAATTGAGTGTAGTTTTCTCTCCCATCCATAGAAGTTTTATGTTGTTTTCTTGCTCTTTTCTTTTTGTTTAACTTGAAAAACTTTAAAAAACACCGGGTATTTTTTTAACTACAAAAAAAAATAAAATTAAAAACTAATGGCAACAAAAACATTGTTTATATAGAAGCCCTGCTAAAATAAAATAATGAAAGTTCTGAGAATTTCGGTTTACTTATTTCATTTTTCATGTGGCCAAAAACACAAGCAGGTGTGTGTTTGTTTCTTTGCAGACTTAAAACAAATACAAAACACAAAGAAAATCTACAATTATGTTTAGGAATTTCAGGATCAAATTACATTTTTTTCTGTTGACACTGTATTTTTGCAATGACGGCCAAGTTTAAGATAAATTAAGATTTTTTATAAAGCATTAAAAAAATAGAACTTCATATTTTCAAACAAAAAACTTTTTCCCATTGACAGCTTACACACGCACACAATGTCACTAAACGCAAAAACAATATACAATACAGTCTCTAAACGCCGACAGCGCTGCTACTATTTTATTTTAGTTATTTGCTCTCACTCTTTTACTTTTGATTCTTTTAACACCGATAAACAATTAAATTATTCTTATTAATTTTTCTTTTTTACAGTAATTATTATTAAATGTATTTCCACTAATTACACTTATATATTGCAGGACTGTCTTGCCTTAATTAACCATTTTATTTTACTTAAATTTCAATAATTAATCAAATTATTTGTGGGAATTTAAGCTTTTTTTATTTTTTGCAATAAAATTTGCAGCCGCTTTTAATTAAATAAACTGCGGCAATAACACACTCTCACAGTGAATACACGTCTTACAAATTTGACAACTAAAAACGGACTAAGTACAACAAACAACGAATGTTTACGTTTAGCTTGCCACATCAGAATTATGTTTAAAGAAAAAAGTGTTGCCAGAAAAAGATATTCGCGTTTTCAATAAGAAACCCGTACTTTTCGGTTAAAAATTATTTTTATAAATTGAGCTCGTATGATTAATAGAAAAATATGGAAATTTTCAAAAAATTATGCAAATGTTAACGTTATTTTAAATGTTTTCTGTAAAAAAACTAAAAATTTTTGAGTAGATCGGTGGTTAATATTTTTTCTCCCGATGCTCAAAAGACACTATAGTTTATAGGGTCAGCACGCTTAGGAAAAAAACTATATTTATTGATAAAAAGAGCTATTACCCTTATCCCCTGTATAACTGGTATAAACACCTACAACAACATTAACTTGGTATGGCATTTGCAAGAAACCCAGCATAATAACTGCAATGAAGGGCATACTTTTTAATAATATATTCCCGAATTTTTTAATTATTTGGTAGTTGTGCAGCTTGGTTTTGTATCCAAGAACTTCAAAATATATTTTATTTCTTCAATCATAAAAAATAATCATGAGAAATAAAACAAAATATTTAATTAACTGATTATTTTATATACTTGTTTTTAAGAAATCCCATATTAAAACTTTATCATAAATAACTCAGCACTGCAATTTCTTGATACACGGTTAGCAAATTTGAGGTTAGGAAGTAACTTATCTGGCAAATGATTAAATGTCAAGAAGTAAGTTGTCATCCTTCGATATTTAATGAAAAGTTGAGAAATTTTAAACTTTAAAGGTTACATTCTTGAGTCAGCTTTTTAGTTATCAAAATGGTGAAAATTACACTGTCTCACTTCGTACAATTAGAGCAGCTCTTCCTAGTAATAATACTCCTTCTAAGACCATTTTGCGTATTTAAATCACTAAGTTCAAGGTTCACGGTATTATTTCTAACAATAAACCAAAACAATACGCTTATTGTGGCCGTACGGATGTAAATATAGCCGCTGTAAAGTGTTGAGAATGAGCCTGGAACATCAAATCGTCAACGTGCGTAACAATTGGATATGACTAGAGGTACTTTGTGCTACATTTTATATAAAGATCTTCAACCTTAAGCTTAAAAAGTTCAACTCGTTCAAGATTTAAAACCGACCAACCATTGATTACTTCGAACTTGTCATTCCGTTTTACGATATTGAAAAATAAGTTTTTTTGGCTTGAGATATTTTAAATGTAAAGCAATAAATTAAAAAAGTTTTATTTTTTAAATTTGTAAAAATATTTGTTCTATAAGTTTTTCTATGTGTGTAAATACAAAGAACATATAATTGCAATATAAAAAATTCGGGAGTAATAATTTATGTCAACAGTTTCATATACTTTCTTTTGGTGGAGCAGAAAAACTATATGGCAATTCTGATATACCCGCTTTATTTAAATAGTGTTGCCAATCACTTGTAGAAGAGGATAAGAGCAAAATCAAACTTCGCCAAAACACTCTGTTTTTCAACTGGTAAGGTCAAGTTTATAAGACTAGGTTCAAACAGGGCAATTTTAGTTGCTCAACTCTCCATCAATTTTTTTTTAGAATTGCTGCAGTGTTCAGACACGAATAATTTGGCCTAGCAATTCTTGTTCTCTCGTTGTCCTTAAAATTCTTGCTTTCTTGATATTAACACATACACAGCGTATTTTAAAACCACAGTCTCACTGTTTTACAAATAATTTAAAATGTACTTTCCCGCAATATAATAAAACGCGAACAAGAAATGACAAAAACCAATCTGCGACAAAAAAAGAAATGAAAACTGCGAATAGCAAACAAAAAGATATAAACGAGTACGAGCAATTATGTTCACCTTTCCATTCCTTTTACCTCTGTCTCCTAAAAACTCAAGAGTTGAGCAACTAAAATTGCCCTATGTGAACCTGCACTAATAGAGGGGAATTTTTCTAAAAATATTCTTGCAATACGGATGTAGGGCAGTTTTAACTAATTACCAATCATCTTTATCATCTTCTATTGATAATTTTTTAAAGCAGAAGAAACACTTCATTAAAATTGACACACATTCTTTTCAGCGGATCATATGGAAACTTTTAACTGATATACTGCTTAGAATGAATTCAGAATTTATATCGCCATTAAAAAAATGCAACGTTCAGAAAAAACCCTTAGATCACCCCCAGGGGCGATCTAGACCTGTGCTGCTGGGGGTATAAGGGAACCCAGTCACCTGAAGGAAATCAGTAAGCCCCAAAGTACCGCTAATTGTCTCTTTAGCCTTTTAGCTGTTCTCAGACTGATTATTAAGGTTGGCCCTTTGGGAGTACCGTGTTGGTTGTGGTTTTGCGGTCCCCGCATGAATTTGATTTTGGGGGCCAGGATCTTCTCGCCATTAATAACACCAAAGGGTTATTGATCCGGATCCAGTGAGCATGCTAGTCATGTGTTCTGGACCAGGAGTTGTATAGTCTTCAGCTCTTCAGCAAGGAGTAGTGATTTGCAACCCTGCTTTGGAATCGCTGAAATTGCAACTAGGAAAGACCTGTTGCTAGAATTAGTCCTCGGCTTCCTACGGCGTGAATGGCGTTGCTTTTCATTCCCAGTGGTTTGACCACCATCTGATTAAGGCTTACAGATGTAAATCTTATCACGAAATAATCCTTCAGATTTTAAGAGAAGACAACTTAATAAGCGTTACTCTTTATGATAAGAAGGTAAAGTTAATGTTCGTTTGCCTCTCAAGCTGCTCCATTAGGGCAGGATGAATTGTTTTTTTTTATTAGACCCAATATGATAATAGCAATCGTTATATAGCGGATCGCAAACAACTGGGCCATATTCAAGTATATGGCTAACTAGGAATGTATATAAAAGCTTAGTTATATATGGATCGATAAACTCCTTTGGCTATCTTTTAACAAAACCAAGAACGCCTTTAGCCTTATTGAGCATCGAATTAATGTGTGGACTTAAACTGAGCTTTACGTAGAAACTTTTTCACTCTTTTAACTTTGTGCTCTTCTTTGGCACATTCCCCTGCTTTCTATTTCTTCATTTCCCACCAGTTTTTATTATCTTTACCTGTTACAACGTACTTCTTTCGATTAATAGTTGATATTGGTTTTTGGTTTCAACATTTTTCCCTGCATACGCTGACCATGTTGATCAATATTTCTTTATTCAAAAGACTTTATTCCTCTTTTTAAAAGAAAAAAAATTTAAAGTGCAGTTATGTTTGCCTAAATAATTTAAATAACGTGGCATCATTTAAGAACTGTCTTATCAGAAACATGGTTCTTTTGTTAATGCACAAGAGGTTACTGTCTTATCATGAAACTCTCTTATTGAATTTGGTGGTCGTTGTCTTTACTATAATTGACAAGCATGTTCACAAACCATTCACAATTTGATGTAACAGTTAAAACAAATTACAGTTATTTTTCTTGTGAATTGTTCGCTGTTTTCCTAATTTGGAAAATAATTACGGATGTAATTCGACAGGAGGCTACCGACTACAATCTTTCATAATTAATATATACGCGGTTTTATCGAAGCAATTATTTAGGCGACAAAACAAAGCGACATGGCTACACGGACATATTTTTAGCTGCCGTCAGCTCAAATTTATTGCAACTTGAGCTGGCTACAAATATATATTAGTGATGTAAACGATTTATATATTTACAAAATTAATTTTAATTAATACAGATCTCTAGCTTCGCAGAGTTTTTTGTCAAAAACCTATACCTAAGAATGTATTAGTAAAAAATTTGTTGTTTGTGTTAGTTTATAAAAAGGTGATTGTGTAAAAGTATTTAAAAATAAGTTATATCATTTGCACATAAATATTTTACCTAATTGATTGTTTTAAAAAACGCTCGAAAAATTGTAAGTGTGGCAGCACTGAAACACAAAAAGTAACTGTTCATATTTTTCAAGTTTTCATTTCAATTGTGGATTTGCTTTATTGTGCTTTGTCAGTATTTAATTTTAATTGTTATTAAATTGTTTTATTATTGCTAAAATTCAAGTGAAATATATGGATACGGACTTTTTAAAATTTATAATGTAACAGAAAATAAACATATCGGATATTTACAATGCTGCCGCCGATCTCAAAATAATTATGTAGCTAGCTACATATACGACGGAGAAAGTACTCTGAGACTTACGTTTCGAAACTTGCTAATTTCCTACGGTAAATATTAATAGTGATATTTCTGTATTGCAACTTAATAGATTTCTTTATTTACAGCCAAAAATGAAGAAAGAAAGACTTGTTTTTGTACTTGCCATATATTAACTGTCTTTTCTTTAAGGGCCTGCTATCAGACCCTATAAATAAACCGTTTTGAAGTAAAATATGTAATTTCGAGTATAAAATTTGAAGATTTCAAAACAAGCGACACGTTTCGGAGTCAAACTATGCAAATGGTAAAAATTTCACTTTATCACTTCGTAAAATTCGAGTATCTTTTAATTTAATCGCTAAATTCGAGACTCTCGGTATTGCTGTTGATAATACCACAAAGTATTATCTAGTATTGGCAGTAGTGATGCAAACATAGCCGCTGCGAGGCAAAGTGTTGAGAATAAGTCCAGAACATCAACTCGTCGGCGTTCCCAACAACTGGGCACACACTAGAGGCACTTTTAGTCAAATTTGCGTAAACATCTTCATATATACGCATAAAATGTTCGAATCATGCAAGAATTAAAACCGACCGAACAAAGCCAATGCGTTTTTTGACAAAATCGCATTATGTGATGAGGCTTATTTTTAATTAAAAAATTCCTGCATATGGTGTTCACAAAATCAACAAACAGTCCTCGAAAATCCATTATATTAAAAGTGCGGTTTTGGTCAGACAGCATCATCGGCCCGTTTTTTTTTTTTTTTGAAAATAAGCAAGGAAACGCCATCACCCTGAGTTTTTCGCACAACTAAATTATGGAAATCAATTTGTTGTGACCAGATTTGGGTAATGTTGTCATTAATTGTCAGCCAACCCCAACAATTCAATCAATGCATTCGAAATATTGCGGTGGCGTAATTTTCTGATTTGGAGATGTTAGTTGGCCGCCTCCATCTTGTGATTTAATGTCGCTGGACTATTTTTTTCCCTGGGCCCATTTGAAAGATCGTATTAATGTGAACAACCCACAAGTAACTGATACTTTGAAAGATGTAATTCATCGCTGCATTGACGAAAAGCAAAGCTTTATTTCAAAATGTGTTTTTGTGAAAAGAGCGGGCGTCTACTGCCCTCCAGTGGTTTGAAAACGGTTTTGTTTTTGTTTTTTTTTTTGTGGAATTAATTCGACAGCTCAAGAACCACTTAAGATATGTATCTTAATGAAATTTCACAGTGGCCAAGCAGAGGTATTTTTTAGTGAAGCTATGGATGATCGGCCCTCTATTATTAAGGGGACTGCTTTGTATGCCCTTAAATTTGGGTATCCCGGGCGAACAATTTTTTCGAAGTGTCATAAAAAGTGTATTTATTACTTAAATGTTAAGAGTTTTTGAACTTAAGTAGACTACATGTCTAAGCTACTTCTTTTAGTTTTGGAGAAAATTGGGCTAGAAAAATGTTTCTTCAATTTTTGACCGACCTTAACTTAGTGTTTTTGACGTGGTGTACTTATTTATGTTCAGATTACCACTTTAAGATGTTGACTGTATTCTTGATGAAATGTATAATAGCACAGTTGCAAGTTTGGTTCTAATAACATGTTAAAAAGTTACATTAAAAAGTAACGTTAAAAATTTACAAGCTTCTGAATTGGAGAAATGTAAAACTTTCCGTTTTTTAGAGTTTTTTGCTTATGTAATTGAAAATTACTCCGGTACTGGTAAATTTTTTGAACTATTTTAAAGATAAACTATAGCAAATGCGAATAAGAAAAGAATTGTGTTTGCTTAAGACAATTTACTTCCTAACCTCAAATTTGCCTTATAATCCTAAAATAAGGTCTAGTTTTCAGAAGAACTTTATCACCATATCACAAAACTTATAACCTCAAAATGTAACAATTTAACCAAACGGGCATGCGTTCTACAAAACATCTGTTTGAAACAGTGCCAAATGGTTTAAAATTTATCAAATAGGTGATGCGCAAATAATTGTCAAAAACGCATCACCAAAAATGCTATCAAATGAATGATTTAAAAATATTTTTTTTTATTTTTATATTTACATTTTGAAAAACTTTTTTATTGTAGAATTTCTGATTGCACCATTTCATTGCTTATTTGCTTTAACACAAATTTTTTTATTAAAAATTGTGATGCAGGGAAGGAAGTGTTGCATTTTCTTTCGCTTGAATATTTATTATTAAATTAAAATAAGATTTATAACGTGTTTTTAAGTTTGTTTTTGGACCACGAAACAATAATACAAGTATTTCTTCATTCTTAATTCTACACAAATTTACATACATATGTACACAGAATATATAACAAAATCAAAAATTATAATTGAAAAGTACTATTTTTATCAATCGCCATCATTGCAAATAAGACAAATATACAACAAACAATTTTACTATTTATCCAAACTGACATCCATGAGCTCTTTAGTTAATTCAGTTTTTGTTTTTCCTGATGGTTTTTGAAGCAAAACTTGTAACTCATCAACATTGGCGGGAGCTTTAAGAGGTTTTAATTTCTCCTGTAAGCGAGCAACAGCAGATATTTCTTCCTCTGTCTGCGTGTTTTCTAAAGATGGGAGTGTATTTGCGGGCGTTGAACTGGTGGCCATTTTGTACAGCATATGTAACTGTTTCAGAGTTTGTTCTGGAAGTTGAGGCATTGCGATTGGTATATCCGCAGGTTTATTAGCAAATTTATTATGCGTTGATAAAACTTTCTTCTTGGTGGACTGGACATCATTTGACCATTTTTCTAGCCAAGTGGTGGTTGAACTTTCTCCCCTCTTTGACTCATGTTGCGCTTTATTTTGTTGTCTCTTATCCACTTGCCTCTTATTGAAAGAGGAACCATCGGAATCTTCTGTGTCACCTATTGGTCGGGTTTCCTTTTGCGGTCCTAATTCAAGTAACACTTGAAAATCGGCATGCTCTCCTAATCGAAAACCAAAACCTAAACGAGAATCAGTACCTGCAAATGGGTTATATAAAATTATACTTCAATTAATACTTTAATATCTGGAAATTGCATTTGCAGACCTTTTTTAATTGGTGGAATATTGGAATATACCAGGGATAGTATTGAAGGCAACTCATTGGGAACGATAAGTGAAGCTGATTGTTGACCTGAAAATTAGAAGAAATAAAAAAAGAAGAAATAGTTTTTAATTAAATTAATTAAGAAGTATAGATTGCAATGGAAGGGAAAATATTGATACGGAGGTGCTTGGTTTAAGTTATAAAACGATAATTATCACTAAAAAAGGTAAAATGACATTAAGAAGTTTCTGAGAAATCTTATGAATACAACAACATGATATATTAAAATTTCACGAACTAAGTTCAACAGTCAGAAAATAAGAACAACTAAACAAAAAAAAAAAAAACGACGCGCAGCCAAACACTCGCCTACACTGAGTAATGATAACAACGTCATCTACATCTGATTTGACGAGTTAGAGTTTTTCAGTAAATGCTAGAATCGCTCAAAAGAAAATATAAAGTCTTCCTCTTGTCGTTAATAAAGTCAGTTGAAGTGTAAACGTTGCGAAGTAAAAACACAGCAGAGTCAGCTTAATCGGGAACATAATACAGTAGACACAAAAGTTGATACAGCAACTTTTAGGCATTGCGTTCTTCGTAGGGACCACTTATGTAAATGCCAAGAAAATTAAGAAATGTCATTTTAAGCCAAAGTATATTGCGGTTGAGAGATTGATCATAAATTATGCTAAAGTGTCGAAGCTTGTATTTACTAATTATGCCAATCTTATCTCCTTATACAAAAGATTGGAGGAATTGCATCGAGAGAAAATGAATAATTGTGAATGTGTAAATTAATTACTTAATTTTTCTTAATAACGGAAGGGATAGATTAAATACTGTATGATCAGAAAACAATATTAGCTTAGAACTTTAAATTTCTTAACAAAGGTACACGTAGTCTTTGGGCAGACTTGATATATTGCACCCAATTCATGAGGTCTTGCTACTTCTCGGGGTAGCAAAAGCTTTTAGTCATTTGTTAAAAGAGTAAGGAACAATTCTAGTTCGTCAATTTCGACTCTTGAAAGAATGATCAAATATTCATTGACCCGGTTGATAAAGCTAACCTTTTGGCTGGTATATTTGCAAATAATTTTTATTTGCCGGAAAGCAATCAAGCACCTTTGAGCTCGAGCGGTTAAAAAGGTTTTAGCAGATCTCAACGTCAACAAACCTCCTGGGCCGGATGGGAATCCAATACTGATCTTGAAACAGTACTCTTCGACGCTAGCGGGTCCCGTAACCACCCTTTTTAGCATGTTGTATCATGCTAAAAAGGTAAATTTCCAAAGTGTTGGAAGATTGCTAATGTAATGCCAATCCTCAAAAAGGGTGAAGCTAATAACCCTGAAAATTACCGACCAATTGTTCTGCACTTTCTTAAGTAATGGAAAGTACGATTAATTTTCATCTTGTGAGGTACCTAGAGTTCAACAGCTTACTCAGCGATCGACAGTTTGGTTTTCCTAGAGGTGCTGTACGGGTGACATGCTGACTTTCCTGTCGGAACAATGGTGCAACTCCATACATCATTTCGGAGAGAGTTCCCCCCGGGGGCACATTTATCTGTCTTTATGGGTTACTCAACCATCTAGACACATGCCAACGTGCCTGAAAGCTGGCAAGGAGTTAACTGGAAACTCCACGTTATTTCCACGAGAATCAGTAAGCCCCATAGTTCCGCTAATTGTCTCTTAAGCCTTTTAGTTGCTCTCTGACTGATTACTGAGGTTGGCCCTTCGAGAGTATTGTGGTGTTTGTGGTTTCGCGGCCCTCATGAATTTGATTAAGGGGCCAGGATCATCTTACCTTTACTGAGAACAGTGGGTGAATGATTCGGATCCAGTGAGCATTCTAGTCATGTGTTCTGGACCAGGAGTTGGATAGTCTTCAATTCTTCAGCAAGGAGTGGTGGTTTGCGATCCTGCTTCGAAACCTCCGAAATTGCAACAAGGAAAATCCTGCTACTAGAAATTACTCTTCGGCTTCCTAGGGCGAGAATGATGCTGCTTTTCATCCACAGTAGTATGACCATCATCTGATTATATCTTACACAGCTAGGTACAGTTGTAAATCTTATCACGTATTTCAGAGAGTGTAAGGGGTGGCTCTGAATATTTTTGATAGAGTGTGGCATGATGCACTTGTATCAAAACTTGCTGCTTTTGGTGTCGGTGATAATTTCTTTAGATTTATATCAAGTTTTCTCAGGGATCGCACTATACAAGATGTTATTCCCCCCGGGGGCACATTATAGTCTTTTTGGAACCTACTATTCCATTTAGATTTGTGTCTTGCGGGGTAAAAGGGAGCCCAGGCCACTCAAAGGCTAGTAGGAGTCACCTGGACAATCCACATATTTCCACGAGAAATCAGTTGCCCCAGAGTACACTCTTTGCTCTCTTTAGACAAAGATGTGCTCTGACTGGTTATTGAGGTTGGCCCCTATATGGGAGTATCGTGGTGGTTGTGGTTTCGGACCCTCGTGAGAGTTTGTGGGTCGAATCATTCAAATTAACACAATGAATGGTTCAGGTTCAGTGAGTATGAATGCTGTCGTGCTCTTGAGAAATAAGAGCTTCATGCGTTCTGGACCAGGAGTTGGATAGTCTCCAACTCCTCAGCAAGGAGTGAGGGCACGGCCTACTCCGGACTTTCTAAATTGCTACTAGAAGTGACTGGAGGATATACGTATCTGAAGGCCTTCTAGGGCGTAGTTGGTGTCCAATCAACTAAGTGGTTTGACCACCATCTGATTATGACTATATAGTCGGTGCAGATGTAAATCAAATCTCGCATATACAAGATGTTATAGATGGGATTTCATCAGATGAGTTCAAGATTAATTCAGCGGTACCGCAAGACTCCGTTCTTCCTCCTACCCCATTTCTTATTTTTCTAAATGACTTTCTTTGTCAAACTTTCAAGAGTACATAGGCTCTTTCGCAGATGACGGCACCATTTGTCATTTGTATTCATTTGAATATAGACCGAACCAGTTGCAGATGAGTTCCAAAAGGCGGAACATGAATGATGCACTCAATCATCTCGCTATGAGCTCCGAATGGGGTCGTGCAAATAGAGCCGCATTTAATGCCCTTAAGACCTAATGTTGTATGCTTAAGCATAGATCTCTTTGGAAGTGGTGCAGCACCTGTTAATATGGGTGATATAGGTATTACGGAATCGGAAGCTCTTGATGTTCTTAGCATCAAAATTCAGTATGCTTTACGATGAACTAAACACATTTTTAAAGTTTCTAAAGAATCTTTCGATCTTCGTACTATTTATACTGCCTATATCCGTCCATAGATGGAATACAACTCTCATGTAGGGGCCGGCGCCCCAAAGTCTGTTTTGGAACTTCTCGATCGCATACAAGAGAGGGCGAAGAGGCTCTTTGGGGACGGTAGGATATCTAACTTTATTAATTCCCTAGATATGGGTTGTATTTCACTCTTTTATCGTTACAGTAGTAAGTGTTCTAACGAAATTAGGGAACTTGTTCCCGATACTCGCACGTTTTAATATTTGATTCGATACGAGAGCGCATCCACTTGTGATTGATTGGCAAGTGAATCGCACTACGCATTACAGGAAAATTCGTTTTTTAACAGAACAGTCCGTATGTGGAATTAACTCACTTCAGATAAACACTACTCCCTCTTTCCTCCTTCTCATAACTACATTTCCTAGTTCTGGTACAATGCATTGAATGAGTAGGAATCATCGCCTGAGTGCTGGTCCACCATACGGACACTTTCTGTGGATGTAATGGTTTTCCGTAAACCGATCACTAAAGATGGTTCTGTTTAAAAATGCGTTGTTTTAAATCGAGTTTCACCGGAGTGAAAGAATATGGTTTTGTAAAATATTGTGCTGGATTCATATTTTCATTGCTATATATTAAATCAAGTGAAATTAATTCCTGTGAAAGTTTTGTATTATATTGTTGCGAAGTTGATTTGTTAACTTTTAAAAGAAAATAATTATCAATAAAAAAGGAAACGACCCGCTTTGAATTTTACAAACTGCGTAGCTTTCTATGATATCTTACACACGCAAGACAACAACAACACTCTTATAAGAAATTCTACGAAATAATGTTTACAACAGAAAACAAACTCAACTAACAAAGAAAAAAAAAAAAACAAAAAACCAAGCCAAGCAGGCGTCTAGACTGAATCATAATAATAAAGTGCCCCTGTAGGCTAGTAGGTAGCGCGCTAGCTTGTCAGTATGGGGGTTGTGGGTTCGATTCCCAACGAACACCGGGGTTTTTTTCACTACAAAAATAAAAATTCACTGTCGGAGGGGCTGCTCAGCGATGAAGGCATAGTCCAGTGGTCGCTGTGCTGTCTCTATACGACTATCCTTCTACATTCACCACCTGTTTCATCTCTTCGCCATCCCTTTCCTAAAGAATGTAGCACAGTACTTGACTAAATAGGCATTGTTGTCTGCTACTTATCTTTTAAAAAAAATAATAAGTACAACAATATGGGATGATATTAAAGTAGAATATTCTTGAAAATGCGACAATCGCTTGAAACAACTATTTAAGCAAATTAATGAATTCAAGTTGAGTCATCGTTGGGTAAAGTCAACAAATTTACAATTGTGTTTATTTTGTGTATATTGAAACTAAATAAATCGTTTAATTTAATTTATAACTCTAAAGTGCTGTATTATTATTTTGCAATAAAACAACTCAAAATAACAAAATGTTTATTAAAACGAATAAACGTAACAACTTTTGAGTGAATATGTAAAATTCTTATGGTAAAATGGTGACCTTTGTGTTTTTGAAGTTTTACAGCAAATAAATATCTACACCTCGAGAAAACAAGCCTATCACCTATGTATTTTATAAAAAATTGCTTTAATAAAAATTTTAAATTGGGTATATTTCCGTAAATAACAGAAATTTCGACAAAACAAGCTCATTTTATATATTCCCCTATTTTAAATATCCCAGTTCAAGAGTGTTTTCACACTTTTTTCACAAGAGGGTTGATTAGAGTACATAAACTGTATTCATATTACTTTACTAATTTTTGGACACACCCGTTAACATATTTACGCTTTCATGCATAAAAGATGTGCTAAACATACGTAACAAATATCTAAAAAATAGTTTTGCTTTAAAAAAAAAATTAAAAGGCTTTCGGTACACGATCGTCTAAATATTTAAAATGAATATAACAAATGTTGTTATTGTTGCAAAATAATTTTTGTGAGACTTTTACATATTTTATGTGACGACATTAGAAAGATGTGTCAGTAAGACACATCGTTTGGCATTTTATATTCGAAGGCCTAAACTAAGATTATGCAACTTGTTCAAAGTATTAAAACAACAAAAATTTGTTGGACATTGGATTTCTAAGAAAGTAATAAAACTGAAAGAAACTGATAAAACTGAAACTAAGAGAGATAAATAAAATATTTCATATTACAACAGAGAGAGAGCTTTGATTTTCTTTTCATTGACTAAATGTAATCCAGACTAAATTTAATTTAATGGGTGGGGAAAAAGTTGGGAAATTTCTCGATTTTGCGATGTCAATTGGCCGCCTCCTACTTTTCATTGAACGCTGCTGGATTATTTTCTCTGGGGCTATTTGAATGATCGGGTTTAAATTCGGCGATGCTATGACGACATCGCACATCTTTGCAAAATGTATCGGCCGACGTGGAAAAAAGGGGAAATATGCACGAAGTCATATTCCGTTGGTAATTCCCATATCTCTACATTCATTGGTATTCATTTGATGTTGTTAAAAAAAGGTGTGTGTTTTTACTTCGTAACCTTAAATTTGTCTACATGTGTATAAGTATTAAATTTTTTTTAGAATGATATAGACAGCTATACAAGCAATTCAGTCGGTGAAATAGGCTGCATATTTTTTCGATATTTTACATCCTATAAATTGAAACGCTATCAGTTAGGGCCTTAAAGTTTTGTACCTGTAATTTTTTTCTCAAAGCTCGTAACAGTGGGTGCAGCACCTACACAGAGAAAATTTTTTTACGTTTACCTAGGTAACGGTAGAGCGTTGAAATGTTGTACAAGTAACTCCCTTATAAATCTGCATAATCAGCAAAAAAAACTGGCTACATTTTAAAAGTAGATCGCTCATACTATTATTATCGTGGATCGAAAGAATTAAAATATGAAGAAACAAGAGCTTCTTAAACAAATCAACAAAAAAAAGCAGAGTGGCAGTATTTGACACGTGTACGAGGTATGATGGGGGTAGCGAGCATACCGGGAAGAGAAAGTCTTATTTATGAGGTAAATCCAGTTGAACGAAAATACATTTGATTATGTTTCAGTCGATTTATTTATCTCCCTTAGTTACTACTTATCATCTTACCTTAGTTACTTACTTATCCCCTATTTCTGTAATAATGTACATTATAGCATTCAACACACTATATTCCTGTATCACATTGGAAATATTAGTCTTACCGCGGACATTCTCAACGTTATTGTAAAATCTGAAAAAAAAACAAAACACAGTTTTGAATCTTAACCCTTTGCGCTCCAACTAACATTCTGGCTGGCATAACAAGTAAAGACGATCTACTCCAACTACCAGTTCTACTGGAAGATAAAGGACAACTTTCTATTGTGATAGATGTACAAGCAAACCCGGTCTATATGTAGGCGACTGTTTTATGAATTATTACACTAGAAAAGTCTATAAGAAATAAATTATTATTTTGCTAAATTAATTTACCCTAATATATATATATAATATATATTATTAATCAATATTTAAATAATTTAGAGATGTTTAATACACTTCTACAAAAACTTCATCAAAATAGTTTTTTTTCGTTTATGTTATAAAAAAATGTCAATCAAATTAAATAATTTGAATTTGAATTTATTTTAAGATACATTCAAGTTATCTAAGTTTTTGAGTTAATTCTCGTTAATACAAAATCATTTTTTCAAAAACTGCAGCATTTTTTTCAAAGTATTGTGTTTACAAAATATTTCCCAAAAGTGCTTGGAGTTGACTACCAACAGGCGCATAAAATGCACGGAGCGCAAAGGGTTAATGGTCTTTTTGACAAAATAAATCAATGGTGCCGATTTTCTGGAGCATGACTTTTTCAAACGAAACCTTCACATAGGTAGGAAAAACGGCTGCAAGCAATGCGCTATTCAATGTAGTGTCTTTTAAATAACCAAATTAGATGAGCTAAAAATATTAGGTTTTTATATCAACAAGAGATACAATTGGAAAACCCATGTATCTTATTTAACTTTCGCTCTATCTAATAGACTGAAGATAATCAAATGCCTATCCAGCTTCAAGCTTAACTGCAACTGAAAAACTCTAATGGATATCGTTAAAGCAATCCTATTTTTCAAAATAAATTACATGTTACCCATATATAGCCAGGCAGCGAAATCGGATCTAAAAATGTTAAATCCTTAATGAATTCCGCGATACGCAGTGCACTTGGTTATTTCAGAACTACACCAATAACAAATTTTCTATTCGAGTTTAATATATTGCCACTAGCAACTCAGAGAAACATTCTAACGGCCTATCTTTTCAAAAATGTCATATACGACAATAACTCACCCCTAAAAAAAAAATCAATAAACTTCTCATATCAAAGAAAGTTCCCAAGACTCCCTCTACAATGTACCGAGGAATGCAAATTTGGCACTCATTAGACATTCCTCTTAAGGTAAACTTTTCAAATAAAATTAAGCACCAACCTTGGAAATTGAACGATAATATATACAACATATCCATGACAAAATCTCTACGAGACTCCACCAACCCACTCCAGTTTAGATAATTTTTCAGTGAAATAAAAAACAAGTTTAGCGCACACACATTTATTCATACGGATGGCTTAAAAACACATCATTTAGCATTGCTACAGAGAATCAAGTCAGCCGATCTCATCGCTATCTATAAACATCGCTATCTATTGAACATTTCAACTCAAGCAGGTAAGTTTGTACAGATTCCCTATCTTCAATTAGGTCCATCACAAATACTAACAATAACAATATATAGGCAGTGTGTGATCAGATTTACATCCGCGCCTGGCCAAGAAGCCTTAATCAGATGGTGGATCGAACCACTGCATAATTTGGAATGTCATCCTCGTCCTAGGAAGCCATAATTCTATGCAACAGAACTTTCTAGTTGCAACTTCGATGATTCCAGAGCAGGGCTGCAAATCATCACTCCTTGCTTAAGAGTTGGAGACTTTCCAACTCCTGTCCAGAACACATGTCTAGCATGCTCACTGATTGGATCATTCACCTAGCGTGTCATTAACGGCGAAATGATCCTGGCCACCATAATAACCATTATACTGTTATGGGGCCGCGAAACCACAACCACCACGATACTTCCATATAGGGCCAACCTCAATAGTCAGCCAGAGAACAGTTAAGTGTCTAAAGAGACAAATAACGGAACTCTGCGGGTCACTGATACCCGTGGAAATAAAGTGGAGTTTCCAGTTGTACCCCTGCTAACTTCAGGGGACTGGGCTCCCTTTTTCCCCAGTTGCACTGTGTCTAGATAGTCGAAGTTCTATAAAGACCATATAATGTGCCCCCCGGGGGGGATATACGCAGTACAGATGAGGAATATTCTAATCAAAAAATACCCAAAGATTTTATTACTGTGGATACCAGACTATTGTGGATGCATTGGTAATGAATTCGCAGATCAAACAGCCAGAAATGCAGTAATGTTTCCTCTTCACTAACAACTAAATAAAAATGTAAATAAATATTTTCCTTCTGCCAAAAGAAATCTAATATTCGGAAGAACAAGAACGTCCTCCTGGTATAGACAAAAGACAAAAAACAAAACTACACAAAATGACCTAGTATCGCCTGGTATTAGCAGGCTGGACCTGATTAAATTTACACGGCTAAGGCTTGCTCACACCAAAATCTCCCATGGACACCTAATTACTATCAACTGTCCCTCTCCCTATGACTGTAACACACAACACACCAATAAACAAAATTTGCCGAAGCACGTGATACAATTTTTGGGAACCAGAACCCAAATACTTCCTATCCATCCCATCCAAGGAAAATATTTTGAAGGTATCGGCATCTTCTGTAAGTCAATCGCAGGCCCACTTAGCGAAGCGAAAACGCATTGGATGGTCACTTTGCTTCAACTCCTGAACCAATTGGACTTTGTATAGCATCATACTAAGGTCTTTAAGCAAAATTCGTCTCAATGATGTCTCTGAAATGTTCAATTGTTGAGAACGACGGTAAATTGATGTCGATGGCGCTTCACGCACACTTTCTGCCACAGCAGCAATATTCTCGGGTGTACGCACTGAGGATGCCAGTTTCTTTCACTTTTTTCACAAGATAACGAACATACGGAGCTGACGGTGCTTCTTTTCTTCCAAAACGCGTACGCAATTTTCGCACACATTCTGCAACATTACCATGATTTTCAAAGTAATGCCGCAACATTTCCCAGCGTTGTTCAAGCGTATACACAACCATATTCGTTCAGCAGAAGGATAAAGCTAATTATCTGTCAAATCAAACATGAGTTAAGTGTTACCATTCACGAAATAAGCATTAGTTGAAAAAAAAAACGTTAGATGACGAATTCATTATGATAAAATTTAGCTTAAGTAAAAATTCTTATATAAGTACGCATTTATAAAAACTACGAGCTGAGGGCCTATGACGCTATTGCTCTTGAAATATATTAACATATAATTTGTAATTATTTTGTTAATAAATAAATAAAAAGTTACTATTTAGACAAAATATTGGTTAGCTTATAGATGGCAATTGCAAGTTTTACAATTAAAATTTCCTAAGGCTTAACAAAATTATGGACTACTTTCACTAATTTTAGCTTTTTTTGTTGCTTATTTTCAGTTATAAAAAGTTTATTATCACTAAAAAAATTAGTGAAATGACCTTTTGTGTCTGTTTAAAACTCAAGAAGTTTCTTAGAAATATTATTAACATAAAACAAATAGAACATGGTGCATTAACATTCCATGAACTAATATTAAAAATGAGATAATAAAACAGCTAACACAAAACTAGGAGACACACAACTAAATAGCACCTAAAACACCTACACTTAATAATAATAACAACATGACCTATATTTAATACGATGAATTAGAGTTTTTGAAAAAATGCTAGAATCGATGAAAGCATTATATAAAGTCTAAGTGTGAACGATGTCGAGTAAAGGCACAACAGTTGGCAGTGTAGTTGGACTGTGAACGGGATCGAGTGAAAACAAAAAAATTGACACAGCAGCTTTTAGGCGTTAAAGTGATAAAGTTACCACCTGGTAGTTTTGTTGATAAAACTGAAAAGTAATTAATCGCGTAATTTAATTAAAGCTCTAAAGTGTTGTGTATAATTAAATTAATAAAGGAATAAATGTAGCAACTGGTTTTAGAAGTAGGATAAACTAAAAGTTTTTTAAAACTGCTGAAACAAAGGAAAAGTTAGAGTCTACAACAACATAAAAGTTCTACCAAAATTTTATATGTTGTTCACATCCACATAAAATTTTCTTCTGATTGGTTCGTAGCCGCTCGTAATTTATTAATTGTATCGAAGAAAAGGTTAGAAAAAATGTTCCCAGTATGATCTTAAGTCAATAATATAAACGTTTTTATTCGTCTATAGATAGGGATTCGTAGTTGCGAGCGACAGATAGTCTTCAATAGTGGAAATAATGTAAATAGAGTATAAATATCTGAATACTATCATTATCACACAAATTTGATATTAGAACACCTTTAAATAAATTTGATGTTAGCGCTCGCAATATCGATTTTAAGATGGCAATAGACCTTTTAGCATAAAATAAAATTGAAGCCTTAAACTTAACAAATGGAAAACTATCTCGGTATGACACTAGTAGGGTACTGTTTTGCAAAGGGACGAAAGCAGTGCCAATTTATCTTCGCTAATTAAGGGGTTTTCAATAAGAAGTTTGTTTTCTGAAACAAAATAAAAAGAAAAATTTTGATTAAGATACTCTAAACTTTTATTGTATTACGAAGAGAAAAGATCGCCAATTATGAATGAAAAATTATATCTGGTAATTGTCCACCACGATCACGCTGACAGATGTCAATTCTTGTGACATGTGGCACCGTCCTACTGAAACCACATGTCAGTGGTATCCACGTCGTCAATAACGGGCTAAAATTAAGTTGTTAACATCTCGCAATAGCGTAATCCATTGACGGTTACCGCTTTTCCAGTCTCATATCAGAAAAAAAGGTCCAATCACGCCTCGAGACCACCTAACGTACCATATAGTGACACGTTGGTTATGCAAAGGCTTCTCAATAATCGGTCTAGGATTTTCAAAAACCCATATGCGACATTTTTTTCTAGTTGACATACCCTGACGAGTGAATATCAGCTTCGTTTGAAAAAATGATTTTTATTTTTAGAAAAACCAGCCTCTTGTTCCTAAATTTATAAAGCGGATCTCTGGCGATGTAAATTACTGCTTCAATTGAACCTTGTAAGGCTTCAAAGTCAAATCCTTACGCAAAATTCGTGGTTTTCTATAACCCCCCAATTGTTGCTTCCCCCGGGGGCACATTTATAAGTCTTTATCGATCACACAACCATCTAGACTTGTGTCTTGCAGGCTAGCAAGGAGCCAACTGCGAAATCTACTATATTTCCATGGAAATTAGTAACGCCTCAGAGTTTCGCTAATTGTCATTTTAGCCTTTTAGCTGTTCTCTGATTGATTATTGAGGTTGGCCCTTCGGGAGTATCGTGGTGGCTGTGTGTTTCGAGGCCCTCGTTTGAATTTGTGGATCGGATCACTCACAGTGAACACAATGAGTGGTCTAGGTCCAGCGAGTATGAGTACCGTCGTGTTCTTAATTATATTAAGCTTCATACGTTCTGGACCAAGAGTTGGATAGTCTCCAGCTCTTCACTAAGGAGTAGTGGTTTGCAACCCTGCTTTGGAACCGCTGAAATTGCAACTAGGAATGACCTGTTACTGGAATTAGCCCTCGGCTTTCTAGGGCGTGAAGGACGCTGCTTTTCATTCCCAGTGGTGTGACCACCATCTGATTAGGGCTTACGGCCAGTTGCAGATGTAAATCTTATCACGAAAAACACCAATCATTGAAAATGTCGATGAATTGACAAGTTAGAATCTGCTTGACACTGTGGCTCACGGCTGCGATGTTTTCAGTTGAACGAACCAGTCGGATACTGTTGATGTTCGCCTATTTTGTATTAAGCCAGTATAGCAAATTCTTAGTAGGGTTCTCAGAAGGAAGACTCTGTTGTCCAAAAATGTTACGAATTTTACGATATGTAACTTTAACAGAAGTACCATTTTCTTAATGAATTTTATTTATTTTAATGCGATTTCCGTGCGAAATTGAATTCATTGTAATAATTGCCAATGCTTCTTCTACGAATACGTCAAAAACCTAAATGTCCAAGCAATTCTTGTTAAAAAACCCGATACGATAACTTGATACTAAGATCACCCAAAAGAAATGTTCTTTAATGTCAGTTGTTAACACTAAAACACACGTTTGTTTCACTTATTCTTGATCATTAACCGAAATTAAACTTAATTAAAGTTAATTTTAGAAATATTATTTAAATTGGATAACTCATTAAAATACGTATTTCCTTTCTTTTGTACTTAAAAGTTTTAAAACAAATATACTTCTCAACGACCTTGACACCAGGTGCCGGTATGTATTACATTATTCGTCATTTCTGCTTTTGCTTCTAATATTTTGAGTGTTACAGAAGTCGAACCTACAAATGAACAAAAAACAAAAAAAAACCTGTTTCTTAACTAAAATAAAACTTTAAAAAAATAACAACAATCAACACAAACATCAGCGATGAAATTGATGGACTTAGGTTTGTACAATTGAGAAAATAAACATTTAAATGAGCAAAGTTGCTCTATGCTTGTAAATTACTCTTATGCCTAGAAAAGCGTGGAAAATTAAAACAAATGACATGAGTAAAATAGAAAAAATATCAACGCGTTTATTAAGTGAATTGTTCCTTTAAAAAATTAAAGTTTCTGCTGCGCGCCGATCAGCTGACCACGATTCAAACTATCGTAGTCTAGCAAACTCGTGGAACAGAAACGCTTTTTAGACACCAGAAGGCCGACATGGGCTTCACGAGTTTATCCGCAATCGAATTAAAATGTCCAGCGATAAAATTAAAGCCAAGTATGATCGAGCAGCGAGTCCGGAGGGATTTACAGAAGAACAAATGGTTGTACTTTTTTACCCACAACCCAAAAAGAGATTGTCCCCTAAATTACAAAACCACTTGGGGGAATCATGCAAAGTGATGTATACGATAAGGTTAACGTTAGCACCAGACACCGAGGCTTTAATCTGACGCCTTAGCCGAAATTTTAGGTGGGTCCGATTTCCAACAAAGATCTTGGTTTTTTTTCACTACAAAAATACAAGTTGACTGTCGGTGGGGCTGCTCAGTGATGAAGGCATAGTCACTGGTCACTGTGCTGTCTTATAAGATAGCTAATTTCACTACAAAAATACAAGTTGACTGTCGGTGGGGCTGCTCAGTGATGAAGGCATAGTCACTGGTCACTGTGCTGTCTTATAAGATAGCTAATTTCCGTAACTATCCTTCTACTTTCACCACCTGTCTCATCTCTTCTCTATCCATTTCCCTAAAGAATGTAGCCAAGTGACTAAATAGGCATTATTGCCTATTATTTCTGAAGTGCTACTTCTCTTTAAAACAACAAAAAAATTTTTTTGAGTGCAGGGTAGCAGGACCATAGCCCCCACTCCTAGGTGAAGTGTTGGAAACTATCCACCTCCTTTTCCTATTGAATGCGCAAGCTGCGAGTTTAGATGTTAAACGTGCGTTACCATGTCTTCGGAACTTTCTTCAAAGACCAATTAAACCAACAGCCACCACGTTGCTCCTCAACCAATAACCAGATCACTGTAGTAGCCCTGCGAGCAACTGGTTCCCGTGGTAATAGTATATGACTATTAAGTTCACAGGCCGGACTTCGAGAGTTCTGCGTCTCCTCCCGCTAGTCCAGGCGACTGCTGCCGTCTTTTACTCCCGAAAACACATGTTAAGATGGGGAAGAGATCTATCAAGACTGCGTGCCCCCGGGTAGTAGATGTTTTCTTAATATTACCGATGGACTTTAAATCTGTTGCGAAGATCAGGCTAAATTTGCATTAAATTTTTTGTAAAATGTTAATGGGTTTTAAAGAATTTTGGTAGCTTTTCAAAAACAAGGTTAATATATATGGGTCCGCCATCTAACGTTTTTTTTTTAAACTAGCGCTTATTTCGCGAATAGTAACACTTAGCTTATATTTGATTTGACGGATAATTAGCTTTATCCTTCAGCTGAATGAATATGGTTGTGTATACGCTTGAAACAATACTGGGAAATATTGCGATATTACTTTGAAAATCATGATAATGTTGCAGAATGTGTGCGAAAATTGCGTATGGATTTTTGAAGAAGAGAAGCAACGTCAGCTCCGTATGTTCGTTATGTTGTGAAGAAAGGGAAAGAAACTGGCATCCTCATCGATAAACCAAAGCGTGAAAAGCCTACAACAGTGCGTACATCCGAGAATATTGCTGCTGTGGCAGAAAGTGTGTGCATGAAGCGCCATCAACATTAATTCACCGTCGTTCTCAACAATTGAAACTTTCAAAGGAATCATTGAGACGAATTTTGCATAAAGTCTTGGTATGACGCCATACAAAGTCCAGTTGGTTCAGGAGTGACCATTCAAAGCGTTTTCGCTTCGCTAAGAGGGCCTGCGATCGAGACTTACAGAAGATACCGATTTTGCAAAAAAAAAAATCATTTTTTCCAATGAAGCTCATTTTGATCTTGGCGGGTATGTAAACAAGCAAAATTGTCGCATTTGGGGCACAGAAAACCCGCATGCATACATTGAAAAGCCGACGCAACCAAAAAGAGTCACTGTTTGGTGGGGATTTTGGTCCAGCGGCATAATTGGGCCATTTTTCTTCGAAAATGAGCAAGGAGTGGCCATTACAGTCAATGGCGATCGTTATCGGGCTACGTTGAACGAATTTTTGTTCACAAAAATTGAAGAGGAGGATATTGGCAACATTTGGTTTCAACAGGACGACGCTAAGTGTCACACAGCCTAGGCTACACTCGATGTTTTGTGCTCTATTTTTAAAGATCGCATTATCAGCCGCATAGCTGGTGTCGTTTGGCCACCTCGGAGCTGCGATTTAACACCGTTGGACTATTATTTGTGGGGCGTCATCAAAGATAAAAGTTACGCCGGCAAGCCACAGACAATTGAAGCTTTAAAAAACAATATTCCTGGAGCCATTGGTGAAATACAGCTGCACACAATCGATAATGTGCTTAAAAATTAGACCGATCATGTAGGCTACTGCATGGCCAGCCAAAGCAGGCATTTGTATGAAATTATCTTCCCTTGTTAATTGTATTAATGGATTGTACTTTCAAATAAAAAAGAAATTTGAGTAAATATTCAGTAGTTTTGTTCATAGCATTTAAAACAAAAATAAAGTTATTTGGCGGACCCTTTAGAAGAGTTCGTTAAAAGAGTTCGAGGTGCATCTACAACACTAATTTAACTTAAAGAACTTCCATACTTACATTGCATTAACAAAAGTAAAAACAATAAACAGCAGCTGATCGCACGACGTTCATATTTAATACACGAAGATATTAAACTTTGCAACATGTTAGAAACATTAATAGTTTTTTTATGTTTATTTACTTTTTTTTCGTTTTATAATTTTATTCACATGCAAATTGTAACTCTCAACAAGCAAAGAAATGAAAGAATGAAAAATGTATGCAAAGAGAAAAGCAAAAATAAATTCAAATTTAAAATAAAATTTCTGGGCGTGTAGCAGTTTGAATTATAAAAAGTTTGTTAACGTCGCCTTAAAAATTGGGTTAAATAACAAATTGTTGCAACATTTGCATCAATAATAAAAATCACCATAGTTAAAACAAGTTTTCTGTTGCTGCTTAATAATGTTGGTCAAGTTTAACGCTAAACAAACCGTAGATGTGATTTTGATTATTCAATGAAAAATATGGAATTTGTTTCGTTAGTATAACGTCGCACAACTTGCTGAAGACCGTGGGTGGGCACTGGCTGAGTGTTAGAAATGATAGGCTAACCATTTTTAAAGACGTCATCACCAAGTCACATCTTGATTGTTCTATTAGTTGTCTGATAATGTTGTCTCAGTAGTGGTGTGTTTATGAAATTATTTTATTAGGGGGGTGTTTACTGTTATGAATTTAATCTAATTGTTTTGCCGATAAACTTATATGACAAGTATGCCTGAAATTACTTTTCTACGTTTCTAGAAAAGTAAGCGTATTGGTGCCCCTTTAGGCTAGTAGGTAGTGTACTAGCTTGTCAGTATGGGGTTGTGGGTTCGATTCCCAACGAAGACCTTGGTTTTTTTCACTACAAAAATAAAAATTGACTGTCAGTGGGGCTGCTCAGCGATGAAGGCATAGTCACTGCTCGTTGTGCTGTCTTATATGGCGGTTAATTTCCGACTGTCCTTCTACTTTCACCACCTGTTTCATCTCTTTTCTATACCGTTCCTAAAGAAAGTAGCACGGTACTTGACTAAATAGGCATTGTTGCCTGAAGTGCTACTTCTCTTTGAAAAAAAAAGTGTATCCTGCTGTGGCAGCTTTACGTTCGAGTATTTCAGTGGTACCTGCTGTTGTTTTTAAATATTCGCTAATAATTTCTCGTTAAAAGTATCGTATCGTGTAGATTTCTATATTTTTGAGGTTGCGTGCTGTTAATTGAAAGTCCAAATATTGTTAAGTTTTGTTTAAGTTTTCAAAGAAAATAATTGTCAGTAAAAAAGTAAACAAAATGATCTATTGTGTATTTTACAAGCTGCGAAGTTGTCTAAGAAATTTTATACACACAAGACAACAAAAAATGCTTTTAAGAAATTCCAGGAAATAAGTTAAATAACAGAAAACCAAAAACTATTAACACAGAACAAAAACAAAATACACAGCCAAGCAGGGGCCTACACTGAATGATAGATAATAACAACAACCTTATGGGGTAATGTTAAGGTAAAATAGTCTTATATGTGCGAGAACTGCTTAAAACAACTATATAAGCACCACTTGAATTCAATTCACTTGCTGCGAAAATGAATTGAATTCTAGTTGAAACAAAATAGTAAAGAATGTTTTAGGCATTACAGTGGTAAAGTTACCATCGTGTTTATTTTGTGTGTATTGAAAGTAGATAAATCATTTAATTTAATTTAAAACTCTAAAGTGCTGTTGTGTTATTATTTTGCAATAAAAGAACTCAATATAACAAAATGTTTATAAAAAGAAATAAACGTAATAGGGTGGGTCCTCTCTTATCTGTTTATAAGAATGTATATGTACTATGTGTATCATGTTTTTACTGTTCGTACACACTGTATCTGCTCTTCTGGTGCTAAATGTGTAAGTTTCTTCTTCTGTTGCTTGATTATAATCAGAGTATTTAAAGGTGCATAAGTGAAATAAGAACAGCAAAGCCGAAATTTAAATCGAAGAAGATAATAGTTTCATGCTAAATGTACCCATTTTTATATAGCTTTAATATAATCGGTTTATTTAAAGCTGAATATCTGAGTTAGACACAAGAAAGCTTAAAACCAAAATTAAAATTTGAAGAAGATAGTTTCGTGCTGTGCAAGTATCAAAAGTACCGCAGGGGGACCCTAATCTGAAATAACTACAGTCGAAAATTAATGCTAGTCAAAGCACAGTCAATCAGTCACAAGCCGATATTAAAAAGATACACGTAACGTTAGTGTTCTGCTTCCGTATCCCAAAAACCCAGTGGGTATAATTTTAAAACTAATTTTATTGACCACTTCTGGTTTGAATAGTGTTAAACTTGTTTTACTTGTGATTTCTATTTGAGGTTGGTCAGTTTAAAACGTAGCGACAGCAATAAAACACACGCCGCACGAATCAAGTTTTTTGTTAATTTTTTAATTCACTGCTGCTCAAAAATGGTTAAACTACGTATTGCCAAATACTCTCACTTTTTATTTTATTTTATTTTATTTATTTTTTGTATTGTTTAAATTTGTTTGTACTTTTAACAATACTATTAAATATTGTTTGTTTGTTAAATTAAATAATTTTATTCTGCTTATTTTTTATATATTTTATAATTTTAATCTCGTTGTAGACTTTTAATAATTTAATTGGTTGGTTATTCTTGTAACGGCCTTGTTTAAATACTTTAAGTTGAATATTAACTTTAAATAAGTTATTTAGATAGCATTATCTAACTACATATATCAATTTATTTATTTTATAATTTATTAAATTTTTTGTGGTTTTGGGTTAACAATTCTGTTATTCTACTTTTCTATTATTCTCTTATTATTATTATTTTATATAAATTTTTCGTAGATATTTGAATTTTAAAAATTCTTTTTGCCTTTAATTAAAAGTATTAACATTTTTTATAAAAATCTTTAACATTTTCAAATACTATTTACAAAATACAACCGATTTGAGGACATCTGCTAAAATGAATATTTTTACTCAAATAAATGGGTGGATAAATTTGAGGTTAGGAAGTAAATTAGGTTAAGACACAGACTATTATCTAACAACGAATTTGAATTGATACCAGTATAAAGCAGAAATATGGAAATTAATTATGGAATATAATGTTGGGCAAATGTCAACCTCAAGCGCGCAGACTTCCATTCCTTTTACAAAATTTCTACGCACATTTTTCAACAAAGTTTCGCTTATCTCGTCACTGAAGCGCCGAATATCATCTTTCAGAATGCCGTTTATTAGTGGGTTGTTCAGAAAGGCACATTCTTTCAAATGTCCCAAACAAAATAATCCAGTGACGTAAAATCACAAGAATGAAGTGGCTAATTGGCATCGCCAAAACAACAAATTAGGCGATCGGGAAATTTCGGATGCAATAAAAGTTGGTTGTGTGGCTTGCGGCACTGTCTGTCTAAAACCGAAGGTCACTGAAGTCAATATAAGTCAATTGTGGCCACAAAAAATTGGTTGCCATGATTTGTTGGGGCAAAGCATTAATGTTGGCGGCGTTTCTTTGCTCCATTTCGAAAAGATTACTGGCCAATGATGCTGCTTGTCCACAAACCTTGCCATACGGTTAGATTCTATGGCTGCAATAGTTTTTCGAGCACTGGTTGTAGATTATATAAGCCCCAATTTTATATGAGCCACAATTTTGTATGTTTATATAGTCGCCTAATTGAAAATGAGCCTTAACACTAAAAATGATTTTTTTTGATTTTTTTTTTTAAAGAGAAGTAGCACTTCAGGCAACAATGCCTATTTAGTTAAGTACCGTGCTACATTCTTTAGGAAAGGGATAGAGAAGAGATGAAACAAGTGATGAAAGTAGAAGGATTGTTGGAAATTAATTGCCGTATAAAGACAGCACAGCGACCAGTGACTATGCCTCCATCGCTGAGCAGCCCCACCGACAGTCAATTTTTATTTTTGTAGTGAAAAAAACACCAAGGACTTCGTTGGGAATCGAACCCACAACCCCCATACTGACAAGCTAGTACACTATCTACCAGCCTACAGGGCACCTAATTTTTTTTTAAATTTTGTTAAAAAATGCTTCATTTTCGTTCGGTTTTTCAAAGAGCCAATGGTCGGCCTGCCGGCTTTACTTCTTGAACGCATTGAACTTTATAAGCGTTGTCAAATATCGCGCAATGTGCCTGTAGGGATGCACAATTGTTCAGAACGTCGCAGAGTTGATATTTCAGGCTCAACACTTTGCTATACAGCGGCTATGTTTGCGTCTGAACGCCATCTTCGAGCTTGTTGTTTTGGTCTATTAACAGCAATAATATTGTAAGCTTTGAATTAAGCAATTCAATTACGCTCAGCTGTCTCAGAAAGAGCCAGGTTACGAGGTAAAGCTGCTTGAATTTTAGGAAGTGATACAATGAAATGTTCACCACTTGGATAATAGATTTTTACAATTAAAATTCTTTGGTCAAGAGTGCAGCGTTTCAAGCTTTAAATTATTCAACTTTTTATTAAATAAATGTCAAACGATTACAGCTCAATTCTTGACATTTAATAATTTGACAGGAAATTTACTTTCTAGCTTCAAATTCGATTGAGACTGCTATTAAGAATGTGGTTATTAAATTTGAGTTGAAAGGCTCGATACAAAATGTTCAGCTGAAAACATGCAGCCGTGTGCTACAGTGTTGAAGCAGATCCAAATTTGTCAATTCCCTGACGTTCTCAACAATTGGGGTTATTCAAAACCACCATATGGCGAATTTTGTGTATGGATTTGACTTTGAAGCCTTACAAGGTTCAAATAGTGCAGGAATTGAAGCTGACCGATGATTCATATCATCATAGATTCACTCAATTTATTCAGGAACAACCGGTTGGTTTTTCTGAAAAAAATCAATTTTTCAGACGAAGCTTATTTACACTTGTAAGGGTATGTCAACAAGCAACATTGCCGCATTTGGGTTTCTAAAACCCCTAGAGCCTTTGCATGCCCAACGTGTCACTGTATGGTCGTTTTTTTCGAAAATGAGGCTGGAAATGTGGTAACGGTCAGTAGATCATGCCATCGCAAGATGTTAACAACTCAAATTTGGCCTATTATTGATGACGGTGCTACATGTCAAAAAATTTCCTGATTGCTTAATTTCACGACAATCAGCAGTTAAGTGGCCAGCCAGATCGTGTAATTTAACACCACTGGATTATTGTTTTTGTGGAGTTATGTTAAGGACAGAGTCTATGTGGAGCCAATCGAATCGATTTCAGCCTTAAAGCCCAAAATTCCTGATGTTATTAACGAAATGGGCTGCCATTTTGACAAAAAGTGATTAAAAACTTTGATGAAAGCATCAACATCTGTCAGCGTGGTCATGGTGGACTTTTGCCAGATATAATTTTTCATTCATAATTGCCAAACTTTTCTCTTCGTAATACAATAAAAATTTGAATCATCTTAATCAAAATTTTTTGTTTTAATTTGTTTTAGAAACTAAACTTCTTGTTGAAAAACCCTTTGTGATCGATTTTTTGAAAATTCTGTCATGCATTCATATGCGGGAGGGTGGCAACTATACAAATACGCATAATTTTGAAATTTTCCTAACAATAATTTGTATGACTGTCAGTGATAGCTTTAAAGCTTAGTTGTTATACTAAGAACTAGTTCTTATACTAAGTTCTTATACCAAGAACTAAGCTTTGAAGCTAAAGCTTAGTATAAGAACTAAGCTTTAAAGCTATGACTTTGACTATTAAAGAGCTTCGTATTTAGAAAACTATGACAAATCGGGAGAAATTTTTTTTAACAGTAATTCGGCAATTCTACATTTATAATTAGAGACATAGATGGGTGCTTTCAGTATTACGTATTTCATTTGTAGTACCAGTAAAAATGTTATGTATGTAACAAGCATATTATTTGTTATATACATTATTATTTGGTAGTCAAATAAAATGGGGCATTTTAGACACTTTTCTATTGCCATTTCCGGATTTGTAAGAACCCCTTTTTGCATGAAAAATAACCCGAAAAACCATATTTATACTGGTTACTGAAAAAGTTGCAGATTTTACTGGTGCGGCTATTTCGACTGAGGTATCAGTAAAAATTTACTGATAACGCAAACTAAATTGCATTATCAATTAAAACTTATTGGTTATCGTTGTAGAAATTATATCTCACTATTTCTTTTCCTATGATTTTCTGTAATGTCCTCTAGTATCACCAAGCATTAATGGCTTTTTAACTCAAAGTTAATTTAACTTGAAGGGTAATTTATTTCGAATTCTAGCATTGCTTTTCGTTACAAAATGACGGCTTTTTATTTAAGAACAAAACCAGATCGAGTAGTAGTTACCAATAATAAACTTTCGGTTTAAATCGTATTTAATAACCGGCTTTTATATTCAATATTTGGCGCTACTAAAAAGCTGTTTGTTTAATAAAAATATTTTAATTTAATTAAATATGAACTAATCTTTTAACGGTCTTTTAAATAATTTAAAGATTTTATTTTTTCTCTCGATATTTTGCTTTCCTGTGGAAAGCTTCTTCTTCTTCTTTTTTTTATTTTTTAAAAAATGTATTTATTTTTTATTAAGCAATTTTTTTTTTAAATAAATTTCTTCATTTACATTTATTTATTTTTGTTTGTTTGCATTTGTAATCTTTTGCATTCACTTAATTCACTTAATATTTTATAACAACGTTTCTTTGCGCTTTTTAGCTTTAATTTAAAACTTTGCTCTTGCACGTTTAATCGTTAACTGGATAGTGAAAATTTTTCTGTAAAATTTATTTGAATGCTTTTAAAAATGCCAAATTACACAAAAAAAAGATATTTATTTTTTGGTTTCTCATATGGCCTCTGCTCAAACAAACAGCGCTCAAATCATAAACCATGGCAGACCTACAATAATAAAAGCAGCAACAACTACAACGATAAACATAAACATTAAAAAAATATCATGTAATGGCGTTGAGCATGCGCAATATCTACACAGTAAATTTTTGTTGACAACAGTGATGTCAAAGCTAATAAAAATGTAAAATCGCCGAAACAGTTTTATTACAAAATTTATTGCGCATTTTCGACTAAAAATTGTAGTTAAAATTTCACAAAAAAAAATATAATCACAACTATTTGAGGCCTAATTTGATCCACCGGTAACATACAAACGTTGCCGATTCCCTCTTATCTATCTATAGGTCGGAATTTAACTTACCATGCATCGTGCATATTGTGTTGGATTAACATAAAGGGGTTTTCAACAAAAAGTTGTTTTTTCGACAATAAAATAAATAAACAAGTTTAGCTTAAAATGATTCAAAATTTTATTGCATTACGAAGGGAAAAGTTCGGCAATTATGAATGAAAAATGATATCTGTTAAATGTTCACCACGACCGCGCTGACAGCTGTCGATTCTTTCATCAAAGTCTTTAATCACTTTTTGGCAAAATGGCGGGCCTACTTCATTAATCATATCACGGATTTTGAGTTTTAAAGCTGAAATCGATTCGATTGATTCCGCATAGATTCTGTTCTGAACAAAGCCCCACGAAAAATAATCCAGTGGTGTTAACTCACACTATCTGTCTGGCCACTTAACTGCTGATTGTCGTGAAATTATGCGATTGGGAAATTTGGTTTGCAATTAAATGAATCGTTTCATTGGTTTTGTGACATGTGGCACCGTATTGTTGAAACCACATGTCAGTGATATCATCATCGTCAAATAATAGGCCAAAATTCAGGTGTTTGAATTTCGCGATAGCGTGATCCGTTGATTGTTACCACATCTCCAGCCTGATCTTCGGAAAACAAAATGACAGACAGCGGACCATACAGTGGTATGTTGAGCATGCAAAGGCTTCTTAATATTTTTATTTGGGTACGGTTTTACGTCGACCCTCATTAAATTTGGTTTATAAACAAACCGGTTTCGGCTTTTTCCCATCTTCAGTGTTCTATTGGTTTTGGTTTTTAGTTCCTTTACGTATTCCTCCCAAGTTCTGCATAAATACCCCCATGAGGATTGCAAATGTTGGATCTCCCATCCCTTGTCCTGTTGTCTGTCCATATATATTATTGTCAACTTCAAAGTAATTCCGTTCTAGTGTCGCTTTCAGTGTGCGTGTGAGTTGTATTGCCATTTACCTGTTCCCCGCTTTGTTATCTATTGGGCTATGAACACTGTCCAATGTACCCGCCACTGGAATTGATGGTTATAAGTCCCTTATGTCAAAGAAGACCAGTTTTGTGTTTTCTGTCATCCTTACGTTCTCTAGTTCATCCAGGTCCAAAATGTCCTTCAGTATTGTCCTTATATATCCCGAAAGTCCGTAGCCCGGTGCAGACTTGTAATCAACCATTGGTCCCATCGGTGTGTTCGGTTTGTGTATTTTCGCTTCTCAATAACCGCTCTAGGATTTTTAGAAGCCCAAATGCGTCAATATTTGTTGTTGACATGGATTTCGTTTGAAAACATGATTTTTTCAAAAAAATCAGCCGGTTGTTCCTGAATGAATTGAGCAAATCGATGGCGATATGAATAATAGGCCGACTTCAATTCCTGCACTAGTTGAATCTTGTAAGGCTTCAAAGTCAAATGGTTAAGCAAAAGTCACCATGTGGTATATCAAGCCTGTCGACTCAGAAGGGCGATTATATTGTTCGAAAATATCACGAATTTTACGAAATATAACTTTAACAGAACCACCTTTCCATAGGGCATTTTAATTCATTTAATACGATTTTCGTGCGAAATTGTTTTAATTGTAACAATTGCCAATCCATCTACAATTGAAAAACAAACTTCGTATTGAAAAGCCCGATATAATAAAAACCTACATTTTTAAACTATCGTTCCAGTTCCGCAAAACTTTAAATGAATATATAGAGTACGCCAAATAATTTTTTTTAAATGCTATAACTTCCTGAACCAATTGGACTTTGTATGGCGTCATACCAAGGTCTTTATGCAAAATTCGTCTCAATGATGTCTCTGAAATATTTAATTGTTGAGAACGATGGTGAATTGATGATGATGGCGCTTCACGCACACTTTCTGCCACAGCAACAATATTCTCGGGTGTATGCACTGTTTTTGGCTTTTCACGCTTTGGTTTATCGATGAGAATGCCAGTTTCTTTCACTTTTCCCACATGATAGCGAACATACGGAGCTGACGGTGCTTCTCTTCTTCAAAAATCCGTACGCAATTTTTGCACACACATTCTGCAATATTACCATAATTTTCGAAGTAATGTCGCAATATCTCCCAGCGTTGTTCAAGCGTATATACAACAATATTCGTTCAGCGGTAGGATAAAACTAATTATCTGTCAAATCAAACATGAGCTAAGTGTTACCATTCGCGAAATAAGCACTAGTTGAAAAAAAAGAAACCGTTATATTGCGAACGTTAGAAGAGGAACATTTGTTTCAATATAGAGTTGTTTTAGAAATCCGTCTTAAACAATAAATTATTTTATTTCACTTTTTATCGTCATTGAATTGAAAGGCTCTAACAAAATTCGGAAATTCATTTTTGAAGTCTGTACAATTTGCATTATTGAAAAGAAATACTCGTTTATAGGACGAATTTTCTGCAGAGGCCTTTGTGGACAATTTCAATGTGACAAAGTAAACTTGAAGTCTAATTCAGTGCCATTTTGTACCCAGCCTCCACACGAAGTTCGCTAGAAAGCTTTCTTTTTTTTAAATTTCTATTTCTAGCTATAAGAGTCATTCGGCATTTGCGGAATAAATTTTGTTAAAACATCGTCATGTTTGAGTTGGATGATGTTGAGTAGCAAATTTTTGATTTCTGTTATAGCCGACAATAAAGAGAAGCTATCTTAGAGGCATGTTTTTCGAACAGTGTATTCTAAGCCTCTTTTTATATTTAAGCTAATTTATAAAACTTGACTTCTACGACAAATAATCAGTTAGAACTATAAGACTTTAAAACTCCATTTAAAATGTCAGATCCGTTCAATTTTGTGATTTAATAATTTTATTAAAAATATTGCTAAAAAAATAATAAAGTGAAATGGCTTATTGTATCTGATTCAACGGATGAAATAGGCTATATATTTTTTCTTTCAAGGGGTATTGACACTTCACATAAAGTAAATATTTTACATCCTGTAACTTGTAAACGTTAATAGTTAGGGCCTTAGAGTTTTTTACAGTAAATTCCTTATCAAAGCTTATAGTACGGTAAATACTAATTTGCTAGTAACAGTGGGCAAACCGAACATTTTTTACGTTTATCAAAGTAACTGCAGAATATTGAAATGTTGTACAATAAATCTCTTAAAAATGCGCATATTTAAACACAAAAAAAAACTGGGTAGATTTTATAAGTAGATCGTTCAGACTATTGTTCTTATGAATCGTGAGAATTATAATGTGAAGAATGAAGAAATTCTTGTGGAAATCAACAAAAAAAGCAAACTGGCAGGATTAGAAACGTGTATGAGGTATGATTGGAATAGTGAAGCTCACCAAGTCGAAGTAGTTTTATATACGAGGCTAATCTAGATGATGAAGCCTACGCTCCAAACTAGCACTCAATACTATTTACACAAAAATTGGTTGGCTTGTATGTGGTATTTAAAAGTTTTACAATTAAAACTTCCTAAGGCTCAACAAATTTATGGACTATATTCACTAATTTTGGTTTTTATGTACTTTACGTTTTGTAAGTAGATATAATACTCATAACAATATAGATGCTTAGTTTAAGTTATAAAAAGTTAAGTATCTGTTAAAAAGAAAAGTGCAATGGCTTGTTGAGTCTGCTTAAAAATTAAAAAGAAATTGCATAAACACGAACAATAACACTAGATACATTAAAATTCCATGAACTAAAATTTATAGAACAAGAACGTACCTGCGCGGAATAAGAATAACGTCGTTTTATAAGTTAGAGTTTTTAGTAAATGTTATAACCGCTCCCCCTATCGGGCAATAGTGTAGTCTAGACGAGAATCTTATCTAGTGAAGACACAACAGTTGAGGGCCAGTTTTATTGTAAACGTGGTCGAGTGAAGTCGTACAGTAGCCTTTAAGCGTTAAAAGTTACGACAGGGTATTTTTTTGTGGGTATAAAAGTAGGTAGCTCGTCTAAATTTTTTACAATAAAAGAACTCAATAAACTAAACGTTTATTAAAGGACAAAACATAACAAGTGCCCCTGTAGACTAGTAGGTAGTGTGCTAGCTTACATGATTGGGGTTGTGGGTTCGATTCCCAACAAAGACCTTGGTTTTTGTTTTACTACAAAAATAAAAATTGACTGTCAGTGATGAAGGCATAGTCACTGGTCACTGAGCTGTCTTATACGGCAGCTAATTTCCGTAACTATCCTTCTACTTTCACCACCTACCGCATCTCTTCTCTATCCCTTTCCTAAAGAATGTAGCACATTACTTGACTAAATAGGCATTGTTGCCTGAAGTGCTAATTCTCTTTAAAACAAAAACAAACAAAAAATATAAGCCCGTATATAGAACGTGTTTTTTGCAGAGGACTTATCTGATAATTTCTATTTCTATATTCTAGATCCATATTCTATCCATCATATAGATGAAGTTGGCTAGAAGCCGTACAAAGGATACGACTTTTAAGAGTTTTTCTTGCTTTTATTATTATTTTATATTAAAAATAGTTTATTTGGTTAGAAAAGCAGGTATCTATAAACATTTCACAAATCGCTTAACCCAGATAATCGCTTAACCCAGATCAAAAGTATGTTAAGATTTTACTGAGAACGAATAAACCTTCCATTTTTTTGCACTGTTGTCTGTATTAGGTTAGTTACAACTCATTTTTGAAGCAGGTGCACCGGTTCAACTTAAATCAGTGTATCTGGCAAAATCCAAATTTTTTTACTAAACCTATTTTAGGCCCAATAATAGGATAAATCGAATAATTGATAAGAATTAACCAAAATGCATAGAATGAAGCTGAGACAACATATTAAAAATATAACAAATCTAAATATCTTTGAATAGCCGGGCAATGCCGGCTGCAACAAAGCTGCAAGCAGCTAACGTACAAAAAGTCATCTATTAAAAACAGGACAAAAGTAGCAATCAGTTTCGAGGTCAGTCTATTTACGTTATCGTCTTTAAGATTTTGAGGCCTCTTACCTTTAATTCGTTTATTTTAAATTATACTTTAAATAATCTAACACTACCTTATATCACACAAGCCATTTAGGAACTAAAAAAATCATTTGGGTTTTTTTTGCTAATTCCCCCGCTGTGCAATATTAAGCCACAATAATGCAACAGTAAGTTTACTTAATGTAAGCTGAGATTTATGGTGACTACACATATCACTAGTGAAGTAACCTCTTATTACCCTGTTAACACGTCAAGTAGTTTTGCCATAAACTGTTGGGAGACACATCTACATACGTGGGTATGTAAAGGACTGTGTGTGTGGTGCTTAGACGTTAATGTGAGCAAATATCCAATAGCATTTATGTTTATTTATTGAGTTAAATGACACATTAAGCTTTTTGTTTAATTATATTGATTCAAGTTGGTATTTAAACGCCGTCGGAGGTGAGGAAAAAAATATATTTGTCAAAAAATGTAGTGATTTCATCACAAATTTTGTTTTATGTATATAGTACTACACAAAAGTAATCAAATTAAAGAAAGTTAGAAAAATGTCGATCGCTACCTGCAATGTAAAAAGCCATAACTAACCAAAAAATTTAAATAATTTTTTTTTTAATTTTTAATTTACTATTCTGAAAGAGCCTTAACTTCGTGGCTTATAACACTATGCTCTTTTTCTGGCTAAATGAAGGCGTCAAATGTGAAATCATGGGATCTGATGTTACCATCATTCGGTGCATAATATCTTCGTTCGTGGCAATTCGACTGCATGTTCTGGAGTGTCTAAGGCGATATTTTTTATAGTATTTGTTACGACTTTTCTGAGCCTCTTCGGATAGTAGGCCCACAGGAAAAATACATTTTTCAATTATATCCTTACCATGAGTCAGAATTTTTTGAAGTGTAGGTGGCATATTGTACCACTCGCACAGTGCAACAAACTCTTTTGCCGTCTCCAAACAAAAATCGCCAAATTTTTTTGGATCTACTACCTCGGCGATTGTTATAGCTTCGAGGATTATTGAAAACCTCTTGATTGTATTTTTATCTAGACCCGTTATTTCGGAAATCAAAACAGAATTAGCAAAGAATCTTCGTGACGTATTTCCTCAATTTGTCGTACCAGAGCCTTGCTTAACAGTATCAACCTGTCTTCCTATTTTCTCTTTAAGGTCACACTTTATCAAACATTTTCGGACTTCTTTTATCGGAAGAGTATTTGAGTCGACTCTCCCACGTTTAAATTCATTATTATAAGCTGCATGCAAAAGACACTCTATCAGCTTAATACGCGCATGAAGTGGTGACATACCAAATTGCAGTGCTTGTTCATTTACGGGCATAGCTAGAACTTCTTCGATTTTATTCATCTTGGATGTTGTGGCTCCACAAATAAAACAGGAAGATGGTGATGGTGTTTCTGTTACTGACTGTGCTGTCTTGACGTCAATCCTTGTAAAATATATTTCATATTTTACTTTGAAATTACGATTCTTTTAGTTGCGATATCTCCTCATCGACTCTTCTCTTTTCTTCTCGTATAACTTAAGGTGTCTCTTTAACGTATGCAAACTGTAGTGTTCTACAATTCTGTATGGAAGAAGGTTAATTGTTGTTTCATACTAATTTATTTATGTCATCACTTAATGATAATTTAGGTGGTGCAACTAATGTCGTATATAAACGAGAGTCAGAAATTTGTTTATATCTCGAGCAAATTTTTTAAATCCATAACTTTACTTAATTGTTCATAAAAGCGAAACGCGTTCCTCGATTTTCATGACTTATATCTCATTTTGTTCATAGGTTATACGACTTTACGTGAAAGTAATAGGACTTGACACTTTTTTTTATCGTTTTGGATTTTTTATGAATTAAAAAAAAATTTGACTTTTTAGGCAAAATATATTTTTTTTCTTCATACATTTATTTCTAACTGCAAAACTGTTGCTTATGTAGCGAAACGTTATATAAACAGATGAAAGTACTTGTAATTCTTGATTTTTCTAAATTTGTTAAATCCGACAAGTGGTTCTCGAGTTATGTTAAACAAAAAGGCCTTATCAGAATTGAGTCGCGAATCAATCAGCCGAAAAATGTTGTACTGCAACAAATTGAGAGGTGGCACTTGAAATTGATTAAAAATGTAAAAAGAGATATGAGAAAATATATTAGCGGTGATTTCCAACTGCAGGAAAGTAAAGCTAAAATTGCAGGTCCAAATATTTGGAGAAAAAATGGATTTTCTTTATATGTTCATAAAAATAAACAAACAAAAAAAACTTAAGTCTCTGCGGAGTTTATTTTTTCAATTTTAGTATACTGAAATATCCTACTTTAAATAAAAAACAAAAAGGAAATCGTTAGCTCACATAATAAAATTATATTCATTTTGAAATTCTTAGGTTTAAATTAAGTTGCTTCAGTAATACATACAAGTTCTGAGCTTGAGGCGGCTATAAAAAAAAAACTAGCAGTCAGATCGGAGTAATTCTTTTTGATTTGATTGTATCATTTAGTCTAAAATTTCAAAATATCATTGCATATTGCATGAAGAGTATGTTGACAATTTGACTCCCCAGTGTGCGCCGTGGCGAAATGTTTTAACTTGGTGATGTCCGTTTTTTGTTAAAAGAAAAACTATTAAAATTTTTTTTAGGCTATAAGTTTACAATTTTGGTTTCAAACGTTGTAAGTTGTATTGTAAAATTTTTATTTTTCATATCAGGTAATTTGAATAATTAAAAAGTTGGAAAAATTTTTTGTGCTCCTGTGATGTCTGTAAGTTAAAATGTTAATTTTTTATTGTTTACATAAACGCAATTTTTATGTATTAAAATTCAAGCTAAAAATTTCCGCAATAAAATTATCTGCAAATAGAGAAAAGTAGCTTCTTGCGTAGAGTTTATCATTAAAATCAATGATGAATCTTTGAATCGTTTCCAATGCTATAATCTAGTAATAAATTGTTTAGTTTAAAGTTTTTTTACATTTGTTGCTGTTGCATATATAATCAGAGTTTTTGCCTATTTATAATCCATATTTTGATTCACATTTTATATTGTTACGTATATACCTTTTATAAACGTTTTGTTGTGAGTTCTTTATTGCAAAATAAATAACACCAGATTCTAGAATTTTTAAATTAATAACAATTTTATTTACTTTAACTACACAAAGTTGACACTACAGAACAATTTACTTAAGATGCACGTCTTTTCCTCACGAGGTTTATTTTCAAACTGACTGACTATCCACTCAGACGATGCCCTTTTATATTTGTCCATTAAAAGTCTAGAAAATTTGAGAATCTTTTACTCCCTTTATATCAAATTTTGTTGTTGTATGTTGTTTATTCAATGTATAGGCGCCTGTATGGCTGTGTGTATTTTTTTTTATACTGATAAAGTTTCTTCTTGGAATTTATTTAAGATATTTGTTGTTGTCTTGTGTAGAAAAGGTTTCTTAGAAAACTTGGCAGATGGTAAACAGCATACATGTTTGTTGTTGTCTTGCGCATATAAAATTTCTACGCAGTTAGTAAACAGGAATTTGTTTTTGTCTTAGATGCCATGCAGTTAGTAAATAGCATATCAAATTGTTGTTGTTTGCGTTTATAAAATTCTACGCAGTTTGAACCTACAAATTTTGTTGTTGTACCATAAGTTTTCTTAGCAAGCCACGCAGTTCGTAAATAACATACCCACTAGTTCGCTTAATTATTTATTTAGTTATTTAGTTGCTTAATTATTTTATTTTAGAACTTAAGCAAGACATATCCGTAACAATATTTAACATTCTTTTCTGAAATGTTAAAGAAATATTTAAAATTTTTAAAAAGTATGTTAAACACAAATGTACGAGGAATCGACATTGAATCGTATGCACGTTACCAGGTTTTTGTTTAGACAGCATTTCTATATCTATATTTGGCATATTTGCAGGCTGCATGCCAAACACAGCAAAAATCGTTTTGAAATCAAATCGAATGATTGCAGAGATAAAACATCTTTAAAGATCTTAATAACTGCTCCATCTAGTGGGCTTAATCTATGAGTATTAAATAATTACAGACATAAGTTTTAATTGTTTATTGCCATTAGCATTTTTGAGTACAAAAGCACTTGATGTACTCATATGTAGACAAATTGCCTCTTTCTCTCTTTTCTCTCTTCTATTGAATGGGCAAGATTAAGATTAGGAAGTAAAATGGCGTAAAATATTCACACGTTTCTTGACAACTTCAGTTTTATTGATATCAATGTAAAGTAGAGTAATGGAAATTAATAATGCAGTATCATGTCGAAAAAATATCCACGTCGACAGACTTTCTGCGCTTTTCATAAAATTTTCAAGCACCTTTTGCAGCAAAGCTTCGGTATCACGTCAATTCAGTGCCGAATATTCAAATTGTTGTCACAAGAATGAGGCATCCAATTGGCATCGTAAAATCACAAATTTTTTGTGCAATAACTGAATTGTTTGGGTGGCTATGTAGAGCTTGTGGCGCAAAGTGCCTCTAGTGATGCCCAATTGTTGCAAACGCCGTCAAGTTCCAGACTCATTCTCAACGCTGTGCTGTACGTTGCATCAGTAGGGCCACTATGAATGTATTTTTTTATCTATTATCAGCAACAATACCACGACCCTCGAAATTAGCGATTAAATTACGCACAACGAACAAAGAAAGAGTGTAACTTTCCATGCTTTTTAATAAATAAATGATAGCTTAATTCTTGACATTTAATCATTTGACCTTAAAATTACCCATCCGTTATTAGAGCTTTTAGATAAGAATGCATTGTGGTAATTGAATTTCACTTAAATTGATTTAAAAACCTCTATCAGTCCTCTGGGTGTAAGTTTCGAAAAAAGCATGGCTAAATTGCATCTTCAAAATACGAGTTTCAAATTTCGCTGCCGCTAATGCATAAAGAATTTCGCTGATCTCTCTTATATTCTAAAGATTGTACTTATACTTAATGGCTTCAGGTTCCCCCCTGAGTCTAAATTTGGAAAATAGGTATAGCCTGTTTATCTGCGATTACTTCAGAGATTTGGAAATTCTTCACATATCTGTAGCAGTAAAAGTTAGTAACGGATTACGTGGTCGATAAGAATAAAAATACTGAATACTGAATATTGCTTGTTCACATACCCTTGCAAGTGAAAATGAGCTTCCCCTGAAAAAAATTATTTTTTTGAGAAAAACCAACTGGAATCTATGACGTTGTGAATCATCGGTCGGCTTCAATTCCTGCACCAATGGAACCTTGTAAGGCTTCAAAGTCCCCTGTGCCTAGCCTAGGTGCCCCTGTAGGCTAGAAGGTAGTGTACCAGCTTGTCAGTATGTGGGTTGTTGGTTCGATTCCTAACGAAGTCCTTGGTTTTTTTTCACTACACAAATAAAAATTGACTGTCGGTGGGGCTGCTCAGCGATGAACGCATAGTCACTGGTCGCTGTGCTGTCTTTATACGGCAATTAATTTCCAATTATCCTTCTACTTTCACCAACTCTTTCATCTATTCTCTATCCCTTTCCTGAAGAATGTAGCACGGTACTTGACTAAATAGGCATTGTTGCCTGAAGTGCTACTTTAAAAAAAAAAAAAAGAAGGAGTTACTAAAGGAGTATGTGTGCTATAACAGCAGATGAGCGGGTAAAACATGGAAATCATCGTCCAAATCTTAAGTGGCCTTTAGTGAAAAAGGAAAGTAACAACAGAACAGTGTGTGGCAGTTATGGTTGTTTTAGGTAAAAAGTGCATAAAAAGACATCAAGCATTTCGTGGATGGCATCATAAGTTTCTATATGCACATGTTTAGTAACAAGAGATTTAAAAAAAACTTTAAACAAATTAAATTGATATGCTGTACCTGCCGTCAAATAAGTATTTGATAGAAGAAAGATAAACGTTACTATACAACGAGTGCTAGCAATTTTGTCACTTTGAGCAGGTGTAACTGCTTTGACTTCGTCCTCTTTCATACAGCTCTTCATGGGTACAATACACCAGAATTGTATAGTTTGTGTTTTTATAACAGCAGTAGACAATTGCTTAACTAAATAAAACTATTAGGACAACTATTTATTTATAAAAGAAAATTTTAATTACTGATGTACGAGAACACACTACTTAATTCATTAACACATTATTTCATTTTGTTTTTGTACAATTTCTTTTATTTTTACCAAAACTGAAATTTCGCATTTTGAACGTTGTACTTTCGGTGTTGACACATAATGTTGACACTAAAGATTTTCCTTTAGACAACAAATAATGTTGCAACAAAATGTCTGTTGTTTTGTTTGTTTGTTTGTTTTTTAAGTGTTAATTCACAAAAAAAAACGCATGCACTGTAAATCAGTAAAATTGTCAAGCAGACAAAGAGGCAGACATTTTTTAACACTTCGAGAGTGTAAACACGAGTAGTTAAAAAACGTATTAGTGCACTTGATTCAGAGGTAACATGCCTAGGAACGTTGATGGCCATACTATTAATTTATATATTATTTTATTTTATTTTATTTATTATTATTATTTTATTGTCCTAAAATAGCGAATTATTATACACAAAATCAATATTTCTCATTGTAAAAAAGAATTCTATTAATTAAAAAGAAAATATTTTTGCATTTAACAAAGCTCGTTCCTGCGAACAATTTACGGATAAGTATCAACTCGCAGTAATTTTATATTGACTCCTTTTTGTTTATAAAATATTATTGATTAAAAAAAATAAATTTAATAAGCTTTCTTTTTGAATTTTATTTAATCGGAACTTATGGCATTAATTTGGAACTTAATTTCTATTAAAAAAATAATAACAAGTGTAAAAATAGTACAATTTTTGTTGTTTTTTTTTTTTGTTCATTTCAGTTTATGTTTTTGTAATTGTTTTGTTTTTTGCTGTTGTTAATTTCATTTTAAACTGACACTAGTTTATGCCCGAAGACATAGAATTTGTTTTTAAATAATTAAATATTTAATTTTCTACTTATGAAATTATAAATTTTTTATTTGATAAATTTTGGGTTGTTTTTAAAATAATTATTTCTTAGAAACTAAATTCACATTAATTACATTTTGTTTTTTATTCAAATTATATGTGATGATATTTTGAATTTGTTTAAAATACTTTTTGTTTTTAATATTGTAGAATAATTATTAATAATATTATTAACAAATAAGAATGGACATTTTTCAATTTTGGGCCCTAATTTAGCTTTATGTAATATATTGTACATAATTAATAATAATTATAATAATAATAATAATACAATTAACAAAAAAATGATGCAAAATACATGTGCAAAACAACATTCAGTAAAACAACGGAATACACGCAAATAATATTTCAATTGATTTCTTAACTAAGAAAAACACAATCACGGATAACGGGGGGGAAGGGTGTAATGAAATTAAACAAAATAAAATAAAATAACACATTTACGAGGTAAATTTGAAACTAAAAGTTGCACTGAAGAATTGTCAAACAATTCTTCTTAAAATTTGTATCAATGCCATGCAAATACGACATGACTAATTAACAGATACGCCGTGGAAACTAAAATGCTGCCGATCATAGCAGGGAAGCCAACTCTGCAAATGAAAAACAATTAAAATTAAATTCTTATAATTTGTAGGGTCACTACTCACTTGAAGAATTGTAAGAATGTAAATTTGTAACCGTGTTGCTCAGCAACACCAGCACATACCACATTTGCAGAAGCTCCAATGAGAGTACCATTTCCTTCAAAAAGATACAAGAAAATTTTTGTTAAAATAAATTAAACATAATTACAATATTAATTTATATAGAAATATAATTTCAATTAATTCATTCTTAAAAACAATGCGTTTCGATCACTATGAATGCTCAAATGTACACTGCAGAGGTACATATTGCATGGGCAAATTTAAGGTTAGGAAATAAATTGACATAAAACACACAAGTTTTCTTGACAACTTCGGTCTTATTGTAAAGTAGAAATAGGGGAATTAATAATGGCATATGATAGCAGGCAATTGTCCACGTTGGGACGTCGCCAAATGTCTGCTCTTTTCACAAAATTTTGAAGCACAACTTGCGACAAAGCCAAATCTCATCTCTCAACCCGTCAGTTGTTTGTGAGTTGTTCTGATAAACTCGGTCTTTCAAATAGTCCCAGAAAAAATATTCTACCGGCGTTAAATTATAATAGCGAGGCGGTCAATTCATAATGTTTTTACGCTTCATAAAATCACGGTTTTATAACTTTAAAGTTTTGTAAGAGACTTTCACAATTATGGGATGAGACAAACCAGGTCACAAGAGGGGCAGGATCGCCTGTGCCTGGGTGCCCCTGTAGGCTAGTAGGTAGTGTACTAGCTTATAAGAATGGGGTTTGTGGGTTAGATTCCCAACAAAGACCTTGGTTTTTTCACTACAAATAAAAATTGACTGTCGGTGGGGCTGCTCAGTGATGAAGGCAAGGTAACTGGTCACTGTGCTGTCTTATACGATAGTTAATTTCCGTTACTATCCTTCTACTTTCACCACCTGTCTCATCTCTTCTCTATCCTTTTCCTAAAGAATATAGCACGGTACTTGACTAAATAGGCATTGTTGTCTGAAGTTCTACTTCTCCTTAATAAAAAACATGATCCAATCGAGAATTTCCGTAATAGCTCATAAACTGTTTTATACAAATGCAAAATAAAAATATTTGAGTTAATAATGAAAAATGGTATCGGGTAAATGTCTACCTCAAATAGTCTCAGAGAAGCAAAAACCGGCGGCGGCCAATCGAAATCGACAAATCGAGAAATAACGCAACCGACAAAATTCTCATGCAACAACTGTTTTACTTTTTCTTGTATAATAAATGACTTTTTTGAATATCTGTGTCGCTTGTGGCAGCGCCTTGCTGAAACCAAAGGTCCCTTATGTCATCATTAGCCAATTGTGACCACAAAACTGGTTATCATGGTTTGATAGCGTAGAAAATTTACGCTGACGGCGAAAAGCACAAGACGATGAACCGCTTGACCACAAACCGCATCATACGGTCACTTTCTTTGAATGTAATGGTTTTTTGAGAACTGATTTTTTGAGCCCCATAAGCGACAATTTTGTTTGTTTACATAACCATCTAATTGAAAATGAGCCCAATCACTTAATACTTTGTTTTCGTGCAGCTCTTCTAGAGCCAATTCACAAACGTTCGATACGAACAATGCCCGGTTGTCTTTAGTTCTTGGACGAGCTAAACTTCAAATGGAGATATTTTCGCAAAATGTTGCGCAAGCTGCCTCTAGTGATGCTTAATTGTTGCGAACGTTGACGAGTTGGTTTTCCAGGCTCATTCTCAACACTCTGTTATGTATTAGCTTTGTTTGCATTAATACTGCCACTACGAGCATATTTTTTTGGTCTGTTGTCAGCAATAACATCGTGAGCCTGGAATTTAGCACACCGATCTCAGAAGACGTCTGATTAAGAGGAACAGCTGCTCGTATTTTATGAAGTGATACGTGAAATGTTCACCATTTTAATAAATTTTCAAATTTTTTTTAAGTCATTGCTCAAGAGGGTAGCGTTTCATGTTTAAAGTTTCTCTACTTTTTACTAAATAAATGTCAAAGAACGACAGCTCAGTTCTTGACATTTAATTATTTGAGAGACAATCTACTTCCTAACCTCAAATTTCCTCACCCAATATTTTCCAGGGGTGGAAGACTCGTTGGTGTGTTACATTTCTAAGAGTTTACAATCACAAAATCCAAATAGTAAAAATTAACACAAGAATCAAAGTGACTGTGAAAGTCCTCGTATTATACAAGGGAAATATTATAGTATTTCTTAGTCATGTCCTTACATCATGACAAACTTTAATTCGAGAATTTTTATAAATATGGACAGACAACTATTCAATTGATTTTAATTATAATTTGTCACGTACTAGCCAGCATTCTCTTAAGACAAAGGATACTCATGGCATTTACTAAGATGCTATAGACAGATTTCAGATATGACTGCCTTAGTTGGAAGGCAGGAATATAGACAATTTAATAACAAAACAAGACATTTTTGATCTTGTATACTATGGTTTTTAATTGAAGAGTCCTTGAAAGTAGTGTTCAAAAAACTGGACATGAAATAGGTAACATTTTATAAGCTTGTTCTACACTGTAACTTCTTTCTTTCTTCTTTCAAAAATAAAAATTTCGAGATTACAGACAGAGATCTTCTATTCGGTCAAAACTAGTTACATAAATTTTCTGCAAATGGAACTTTCGAAATCAGACATAGTACATTATACTTTATAGATATAGATAAACTTTATATGATTATTATTTTCAGTTTTATTTGACCTTTTTTATTTTTATTAAATATGTACTAATCTTTTAAACGGTCTTTTAAATTATAACGATTTATTTTTTCGATATTTCGCTTTCCTGTGGAAAGCGTCTTCAGGAAATTATGTTTTATCCTGAAGAAGCTTTTAGATTAAAATATTAGTACATATTTAATAAAGATATACTTTTTATTTGTTTTTTTTAAGAGGAGTAGCACTTCAGGCAACAATGCCTAATTAGTCAAGTACCGTGCAACATTCTTTAGGAAAGGGATAGAGAAGAGATAAAACAGAACAGTTAGTGAAAGTAGAAGGAAAGTCGTAAATTAACTGTCGTATAAGACAGCACAGCGACCAGTGACTATGTCTTTATCGCTGAGCAGCCCCACCGACAGTCAATTTGTTTTATTTTTGTAGTGAAAAAAAAACCAAGATCTTCGTTGGGAACCGAATCCACAGACCACAGACTGACAAGCTTTATATTTTATTGAAATTTGGTAAGCTATGTAAATATAACCGTTTAAAAAGAGACGTTAGGCATTGCACGTATTGGGTTGGAATCTAAATGTTATCAAATTTTATGACGATTATTTGAGCGAAGTTAAATTCATTTTTCCTTTCTCTTCTCTTCTCATATTGCTTCCTATGGTTATAGGAATATCTATTATAAATTTCTTTTAAATCGGTTGATACGTTAATAATATGCGGGTTTCTCTCAAATCCAATCTGGAGATGGCTTATAACCTGTGTATCAAATTGCATGAAAATACGGCAGCCACTTAGCCGTGATGGACGTATATAAAAAAAACGATCTGGGGAAGGTTAGTGAAGCTTCCGCAATTTGTTGAATTGTCTCTATTTATGTGCAATTTAACTCGAAAAATTAAAATTTTACACTTACCTCCCAAACAAGCTCCGAGTGCCAAAGCCCATACTAAAGGCTGCAAGGGTAAATTTAATGTACTATTTTGAGCTAAGGAAATGGTAATTTTTACCATCATTGTAGTCAATGGTATATTGTCGACGAAAGCTGAAGCTATAGCTGACACCTAAAAGAGAATATAATTGGAAAAACAAATTAACGATTATTAAATAACACTGCACAACAAAAAAATATTTTTTGAATGTTTCCTACACTAAGTAAGTCATTTCTACTAATTTTAAGGTGATAAAACGAAAATGACAATGAACAATTTTTATTAGATTTGGTTTTTGAGATACACAGTACTTAATTTTAAAGAGTAGTTATACTATACGTGAAAAGTGAGTGTACATAAAACAATATTGTTATGTTTCTGTTAGAATATTTTAAGTACAAAATTGATAAAAAAAAACATTATTCCTAGTGTTTTAACAAATAAAAGAAGTTTGTACCACCAAATTTCAATTAAATCAATCCGATGCATTGCAAGATCGCTTTCGTTTAGCTTGTCTTTTATAAAACACTTCTGGAGCATCCCTACACACAGACCAGCAGTAGTTTGCAAGCATTGCTTCATTTCAACGGCCCTGATATCTCTGTTCCATTAAGGCAATGTCTTGATGGAATCTTTCACCATGTTCGTCACTCACAGCTCCACAGTTTTGTGGGAAGAAATTAAGATGAGAGTGAAGACAATGAATTTTTAAGGACATATTGCATCCAAGTTGGTAGTAAGCTTGAAGAAGCTCTTTAACCAATGCTGTGAAGTTATCATCTCTTTTCTTACCTAAAAACCCAGGCTGTTCTTTCATTTCCTGTTAAAATCATGCTAAAAGCAGGATCATTTACGATTTTACGGATTTGAGGCCCAATAAAGATGCCTTCCTTGACTTTTGCATCACTTAACCTGGGAAACTTTGCTCTCAAGTACTTAAAAGCTTGTCCTTCCTGATCCATGGCCTTGACAAAGTTTTTCATTAGTCCCAACTTAATATGTAATGGGGGAAGGAGAACATCCTTAGGATCTACAAGACGCTCGTCAACTACATTTTTCTCATTAGGGTTTAGGTCTCGCGTAGGCCAGTTCACTTTTTTATAGTGAGATTTTCTATCCCGACTGTCCCACAGACACAAAAAACATCAGTACATGGTAAACCCTAATTGCATTCCTAGGAGTATAGCAATGACTTTCAGATCAGCGCAGATTTGCCACTTGTGTTGTTCATATTTGATTGATTGGAGAAGTGTTTTCATATTTCCTTCATGTGAACTGCATGACCTATACGAATAGAAGGTAGCTGATTTCCATTATGCAAAAGTACAGCTTTTAAGCTTAGTTTTGAAAAGCCTATAAACCGTCTCCATTCAGATGGAGTGTGATCCCAATTCAAGCAGTTTATCAAACCAATAACATCAGAACAAACTACGAGGTTTTCTTTCTTCTCAAAAAAAGGAAGCAAATCTTTTTGACGCTGTCTGTACTGAGATATTTTCACATCGTGTTTTCGAAGATTCCGCTGTTGTAGTCTTGATCCTAAAAGCTCAGCCTTTGCCTTAGACAAGCCAAGCTTGACTAATTCTGTGCGGATCACTAGACCTATCGCTTACCTCAAAATCAGAGTCATAAAATGTGGTAGGATGGGTTGCTCCTTCTACACAATCTTTATCACCTTCCTCTAAAATTTCATAGTTTTGGGGTGGAGAAGGGACTGGCAAAGTGTTTGAGTGTGGTACAGGCCGAAGAGCAGATGGGAGATTAGGGTATTTAACCGTTCCTCTTTTCTTCATAGATAAACCATGCTTAATGGGAGAAGTTAAGCAGAAATAACAGTCGTCTGTATGATTGGTAGGCTCACGCAAAACCATAGGTACTATTGCCCGGTTTTTATTTTTCAGCCACTCTTACAATATGACGGAACAAGAATTGCCACATATATGAGGAGCTTATGATTTATCTTGGTCCCCAACTTTCACATCAAAATAATGTTCATAGGCTTTCTTAACGATAGGTATCGTTTTACGTTTCTGAGCCAAAAATGTTATTTCACCACATATATAGCAAAAGCTATCGACGGAATTCACACACTTTCGAGGCATTTCAGATCAGCAGTTAAATTAAGTTTAAAATCAACTTCACACAATAATTTCAATAGCAACCAGGCGCGTACAACTGAGAACAGCTGCAGAGAGGGAAATTATGTAAACAAACATGTGTACCAACTGTTGGTGATAAAATGTCTCATTTGTTTAAAACTCAATATATACATTTATATTATATATATATTATAAATGATACATAATTTTGAGAACAAGATTTAATATATAATTTTTATGGTCATTTTCGATTTTAACACGTGGAAATACATTAAAATCAGCTAATTTCAACCACGAAACAAAAACTTTGTTGTTCAGTGTATTATTATGGATTAAAATAACATTTTCTAGTGGACTTACCCATAAAATAATTAACACAGCCACCATTAAACGAGATTTTTCGCTTACACCCAATATGACATTCTCAGTCATGCTGCCAATCCATTCGATTAAGCCTAATTCGGATAATGCTTCCATTAAAATAAACAGGGCAGCAAAGAAGAGAAGAGTAGACCATTCTACTCGAGCCAATATCGCTTCCATATCTTCAATATCAGCTAAAATAATTAAAAATATGGCACCCAACAAGGCAGTCCAACCCAGCGAGAGACGTTGTAATTCGGGAACAGAGTGCAAAAAGAATAAACTTATCACAAAAACCAAGGCACAAGAACACTTAATAAGCAAAGGCTTATTACGGATGGGATACTAAAAAGGAGAGGGAGAGTTAAGAACTTAATTAAAGTGTTCAATATGAAACCTAATGATTGTACTTACCTTCGCTTGCAAATGATCCAAAGTTTGTTTATAGTTGATGGTGGGTTCTACAGTACTGGAGATTTTCTTTTTCAAAGACCGTTTTAAACGATTCACTTTCTTATTCAGAGTCTGTCTCACTAACTCTTCATCTTTGGAGTAGGATGACAAGCTAGCGGCTGCTCGCTTCCACACATGAATTTCATGCTTCAGTTCTTCAACCTCAGGAGATTCCTTAAATTGCAAATCGCTAATATTGCGGAATTTAAATCGCAGCTGCAAATAAGTTTGAAACATAACCAAAACAACGCCTGGTAGCATGTGTAAAGTAAATACGGCAAAATTTACGCCCTAAAAATAAGAAAAGTATTAATCTGTGCTTGTATTTGAATGCCACAGAAATTTACATTTTTGGATATAAAGCTATTAGAGGCGATGATGACATTTGGTGGATCGCCTACTGGTGTTAAAGCACCGCCAATATTTGAATAGATAACCATACACATAAGTATGGGAACGGGATTAAGCGACATGACCTCACAAAGGCGTATGGTTACAGGAGTCATTAGCAAAACTGTCGTAACATTGTCCAGGAAGGAAGATAAAATTGCAGTAAACAAGCATAAGCAATTAATCAGGGGCCACACATGACCGTTCGTAATCTGTAATTAACATTATTTCTTCTTCTTATATCAGTTGGTGCTTCTTATGTTGGTTATACTCACTTTATAAGCGTAAACTGCCAGATAATCAAAGACACCTGTCTCGGATAATATGGCTACTAAAATCATCATACCGAATAGCAGTAACAAAGTCTCCACATCAATCCAACCCATTATAGTGCTCATTGCAGGTCTTGAATTCAAAGCAGCCAATATACCCACCGACAAAGTTGATGCTATCATGGCGGCAAAAGTACGATTAACAATTTCCCAAATGATCATGACGTATAAACCACACAATACAATGGCGGCATAGATAACACCCTCCTTTTTATAAATCGGCGATTCATCGATACTCAGCTGGAGTGGTAACTCAGACTCTATGCTCGTAACAAAGTGCAGCGTTAACTCGGTTTGATTCGTTATGTTTTGATAATCTTCATTTATGCTTTTAATATTGAATTGATATACCTTCTTCGTTTCGTGTGTCGCGTCTATATTTTCAGGATATACTAAATCTAATTTCCAAATGCTCGAAACAATTTCTTCGTAGGCTTTATCGCCCGATTCATTGTAATAGGCACGTTCCACATAAACCTGCAGAAGAGGTGGTGGTCGTTGTAATGTGTCTGCTACTGTCTCAGCTTCTTGTGGCTTAAATGCACCCATCAGACTAAGGCCTATTCGTGATAGTTCTGCAGTGTTGACAGGGAATACTGGAACAATGAAAAAGAATTTTTTACAAATTCAAATGATTTATTATTTTAATTTGAAATAATTAAATAAAAATTAATAAAACGGTGGTGGTTCTCTGTAGGTAAAGGGTGGGCAAATTTGAAGTTACGAATTATATTAGCTTAAAACATGCACTTGTTTTATTGATGCCAATGTAAAGTCAGAAAAATATCCACCTCCATTACGTCCGCGCTGTTCACAAAATTTGCCAAATTACATCTTCCACATCGTCAATTGTTTTTAGGTTGTTGACGTAAGCCTTGTTCTTGAAATGGCCCCAGAGAAAATAATCCTCGCAAGAACGAGGTAGCCCTTTGACATCGAGAAATTATGCGACTAGGAAATTTCGCATGCAAGTATTTTACAAACGCCCGCTCTTTTCAGAAAATTTTTAAATACATTTTGCAACAAAGCTTCATTTTTCTCATCAATGGAGCGTCCAGCTTCATTTTTCAGAGCGCCAATTTTTTATGGGTTGCTAAGGTAAGCCCTGTCCTTCAAAATAATGCAGCGTCGTTAAATTACAAGGCCACTGATGTCAAAATTAACCATTTGTGGCCAAAACAAATTGGTTACCATAGTTTCGCAGCGCAGACAATTCAGTAACTAGCTGACGTTTCAGGCTCATTTTAAATACTTTGAGCGACTATGCTTGCATCACTATGGCCATCACATCGGTCTATTGTCAGCAGAAAATATCACGAGGCTTGAGTTAAGCAATTAAATTATGTACAGCGGTCGCGGAAGGAGCCTGATTGTGAGGTAAAACTGCTCAAATTTTACGAAGTAATACAGTGAAATTTTCACCAGTATGACAAATAAATTTCACAATTAAAGTTCTTTGGGTCTTGTAACGACCTCAAAGTTTCTCAATTTCTTACTAAATATATATTAAAGAATAATAGTTCAATTCTTGATATTTACTCATTTGACAGATAATTTGCTTTCTTCGCCCTTCGAAAGTATCGTGGTGGTTCTGGTTTTGCGACCCCCGCATGAATTGACTTAGTGGTCCAGGATCACCTCGCTTTTAACAACACCAACGGGTGAATGATCCGGATCCAGTGAGTATGCTAGTCATATTTTCTAGACCAGGAGTTGGATAATCTACAGCTCTTCAGCAAGGAGTAGTGGTTTGCAACCCTGCTTTGGAACCGCTGAAATTGCAACTAGGAATGATCTGTTGCTAGAATTAGTCCTTGGCTTCCTAGGGCGTGAATGCCGTTGCTTTTCATTTCCAGTGGTTTGACCACCATCTGATTAAGGCTTACAGCCAGGCGCAAATGTAAATCTTATCACGAAATCTGTTTAAGCTACCAGAACCAATTTAAAGTGTTAATAACTATTATTATCTTACCTCGTTCAGTGCTATTTCCAGGTACGCTAATCAATTTCAGTTCGTCCACATGTTCATTAGTTGACATCAGAAATGAGGTAAACACTCCCCAAACTACGAGCAGTATCGCAATTTTAAACCAAATTAAATATTTTTTCAACTTTAATTAGAAAAATAAAATAAAACAGTGATTATTATTTTTGTATTGATTTTTAAATCTTTAAATCAAACTAACCTTTGAAGTACCATGGTGATCGGGGTCGTCCTGTTGATCCTCGTTATTATTCTCTACATCACGACCATCGAGTATGCGAACATGTCCCAATTCGTTTGTGACATTAATGCCAATTGGTGAAAATGCACTTTGTTTATGGCCATCAGTACCGTCGCCTATCACTTTGCCATTATTGTGGTCATGGCTATCTGCGCTGTCATGAGGTAAAGGGTCAACGGAGTCATAGCCTAAAAATTCAAAATTTTATATCAATTAATATGAGTTGTGTTATTATTGTTGTCTTATACCTAACATTATTAACTAATTCGAGAAAATTTTATTTCCCAAAGAAAAAAAATTTGGCGAAAAGCCGAACAGTTTAGTGAAAAAGAGAAATTATTAAAGAACGAGTAGCATAGAGTACAGGTACAAGTATGAGATCGATCGCAAGTTCAAATCCAAAACGACCTGCTTATAGATAGTTTCGAAAACTTTAGCAGAGTTCACACCACATAATGCTTGACAGTTCAAGACTTTTAAAGGATTCAAGGCATATAGCTGATGATGCCACCAGCATAGAAACCACTTTAAACGATATTGGATTTTTTTTGCATTCAGCATGCGATATTTTTGTTTACTAAAAGATCGCTAAGCCTAAGTTGCGCCTGCCTTATAACTAGCCACATTTTTGCGGTCAAGTGGTATATGGAGTAGATGACTGATTTCCAAAGTAAGTTTGGATAATTTGGTAACATCCGTTATTGAAGTATTTTGCCAGCATATACTGATCATAAATACAAAAAGGGTGTGAGGTATGATAACGTAGATGACCCCTACACATGCAATACATTGTGCCAGAACTAAGAAATTAGGTTGCAGGGAGAAGGAGGAAAGATGCAGTAGTGTTTCTGGACATTCGATTTGAACTTTCCTACACTAAAAGTGACACGCGAGACCTCTAGAGGGAGTTTATTCCACATACGGACTGTTCTGCAAAAAAAGAGTTTTCTCTTTAATGCGTAGTGCCATTCACTGGTCAATCAACCATAAATGGATGCGCTCACGACGAATATTCAGTTAAGCGCAAAAACGTGTGATTAATGGGAACAAGTTCCCTAATTTCGTTAGAGCACTAACCATTGTAGTAAAGATAAAACAGTGTAATACATCCCACATTGTGCCGATGCTCTAGAGAATCAGTAGTGTTGGATACCCTACTGCCTTCAATGAGTCTTTAGGCCCTTTCCTTTATGCGGCCGTGCAACTTCAAAATGGACTTCGGGGAGCCGGCCCATACAAGAGCGTTGTATTCCACGTTCGGAACGATACAGGTGGTATAAATAGTACGAAGATCGGACCCCCGGGGACACATTTATATGGTCTTTATAGAACTTGACTATCTAGACCTGTGCGACTGGGGGAAAAAGGGAGTCCAGTCCCCTGAAGGCAGCAGGGGTCAACTGGGAACTCCACGTCATTTCCACGGGAATCAGTAAGCCCCAGAGTTCCGTTATTTGTCTCTTTAGACATTTAAATGTTCTCTGGCTGATTATTGAGGTTGGCCCCTATATGGGAGTAACGTGGTGGTTGTGGTTTCGCGGCCCCATAACATACAGGTTAGTTTTATATGATGGCCAGGATCATTTCACCGTTAATGACACGCTAGGTGAATGATCCAGTCCAGTGAGCATGCTAGACATATGTTCTGGACAGGAGTTGGATAGTCTCCAACTCTTTAGCAAGGAGTGATGATTTGCAGCCCTGCTCTGGAATCATTAAAGTTGCAACTAGGAAAAACCTGTTGCTAGAATTAGTCTTCGGCTTCCTAGGACGAGCATGACGTCTCTATTTATGCATAGTGGTTCGACCACCATCTGATTAAGGCTCCATAGCTAGGCGCAGATGTAAATCTTATTACGTAGTACGTGATAAGAAAACTGAGACAATTGAAAGCTTTTTTAAAAACCTGAAAATGTGCTTAGTCCATTAAACATCACACTGAATTTTAATGCTAAAAACATCATGAGCTTGAGATTCTGTAATACTTATTTCACCCACAGTAACAGCTGCAGCATCTAATCAATATGTAAGCATGCAAGATTGGGACTTACAGGCATTAAAAATGACTCTATGTACATGGCCCCATTCTGAGAAATTGAAATCGTATTTAACCTTATTTTTCACGTACCGTCTTTTGGAACTAACCTACAACTGATTCAGTCTATTACTAAATGAATACGAATAAAAAATGGTGCTGTCATCTGCGAAAAAGTATATATATAGGTATATAACTTTAAGTTGGCAACACCAATTTGTCAGTTGTCAAGTGATTTATGTTTAGTTTGGCATTTCAACATGAATAGATGGACGTTTGAACAAAGCTTGCAAATTGTGCCAATTGGACAAAAATAAGATTGCCGTTGGTTCCAATATTGTCTATCGGTGAAGCTCTCTTTTGTTTAGATCGATACGTCAATAAAAAAACTTCCGTATTTGTGTATTTTGAATCATCGTTAATCCAGAATGACGCGTTTCGTCGTGGACACATGCCAGTCAAAATATTTAAATTGCAGTGCCAATTGTCAAATTAAAAACTTAATTGTTTTTATTACATTTCAAAGTTCTAAACCTCTATAAAAATACCTTTTATTTACAACCGAAATGCCGTATTACCAAGCGAAATTATATTTAAATTAAAGCGATGCGTACTTTAGAAAATTATAATTTTACGAGTTTCTGAATGTTTGGTTTTTTATTTCCTTCACGTACAAACAATAAACATTAGCAACTAAATTATTAACAAAATGTTAGAAGCTTAAAACAATAACAATAGCTTAAAGCTATTTATCAATAAAATAAATGAATCAATAATTACATCAATTATTATTATTTTTGCTAAATTAAAATACCTAAAAGGATCTTTTTAATGTTATAAAAATAATTTTGAAAAGTGTAGTTAAGATGTATTGCCGTCAATAAATTGATTATTTTAAATCATCTGGTTCAAGTTATTCACAGTCACAGCACTTAGTAATATAAATCGGTTTTCAACAAGATTAAGATGATTCAAATATTTATTGTTCAGCAATTATGAATGAAAAATGTTATCTGGAAAATATCTACCATGACCACGCTAACAGATGTCGATTCTTTCATGAACGTTTTTAATCACTTTTTATCAAAATCACGGTCTTACTACGTTAATTACATCACGGATTTTGAGTTTTAAGGCTGTCCTTAACATAGCCCCACAAAAAATAATCCACTAGTGTTAAAACACACGATCTGGCTGGCCCATTAACTGCTGATTGTAGTAAAATTATGCGATCCGGAAATTTGGTTTGCAATAAATTAATCGTTTCATTGGCTGTATGACATGTAACACCGTCCTCTTGAAACCATATATCAGTGTGACCCACCTCGTCAAGAATATGCCAAAATTGAGTTCTTAGCATCTCGCGATACCGTATTTCAAATATCATCTTGGAAAAAAACGGACCAATCATGTCTCCAGACAACATAGCGCAGCATACCATGATACGTTGAATATGCAAAAGCTTCTCAATAATAGCTCTAGGATTTTCAGTATCCCAAACGCTGCAATTTTGCTTGTTGATACACCCTGACAAGAAAAAGTGGACTTCGTCTGAAAAAATGATTTTTTCAGAAAAACCAGCCGGTTGTTCCTGAATGAAGTGAGCGAATCTACGGCAATATGAATTATCGGTCGGCTTTATTCCTGCACCAGTTGAACCTTGTAAGGCTTCAAGGTAAAATTCTTACGCCAAATTCCCCGTATGGTGGTTTTGGATAACCCTATCTACTTTAATGTGGCTTTAATTCATGCACCAGTTGAACCTTGTTAGTCAAATCCCTACGCAACATTTGACATGTGGTGTTTTTGGAAAAACCTAATTGTTGAGAACGTCGAGGAATTGAAAAATTTGGATGTGTTTCAACACTGTGGCTCACGGTTGTGATGTTTTCAGTTGAACGACCCGGTTGAACATGCGTTAGTGTTCGCACATTTTGTATCAAGCCTGTCGACTCAAATTAACGGACCAAATTCTTAATAGGGGTATCAGAAGGACGATTATGTTTTTTTATTTTTTATTTCTTTTTAAAAAAAGAATTAGCACTTCAGGCAACAATGCCTATTTAGTCAAGTACCATGGTAAATTCTTTAGTAAAGGTTAGAGAAGAGATGAGATGAGACAGGTGGTAAAGGTAGAAGGATAGTTAAGGAAATTATATAAGACAGCACAGCGACCGTTTACCTTGGCATCATCACTGAGCAGCCCGACTGACAGTCAATTTTTATTTTTGTAGTGAAAAAACAGCCAAGTTCTTTGTTGGGAATCGAACCCACAACCGCCAGACTGATAAGCTAGTACACTATCTACTAGCCTACAGGGGTACCCTGTTGTCTGAAAATATCACGAATTTTACGAAATGTAACTTTAACAGAGCCACCATCTTCATAGTGGATTTTAATTATTTAATTGCGATTTTCGTGGAAAATTGAATTCATTGTAATAATTACCAATGTATCTACTATGAATACGTCACTTATCTGGAGTAATTGGGATTATCTTAAGTCTATGTATCATATGTTCAATTGCTGTTAGTTTATGTGGGCTAGGGTGGTTTGAGGTGATGTGGATAGTAGTGTTCATCGTAGTTGGTTTTTTATAGATATCAAGTTTTAAACAGTCAGTTCCTCGTGTTATTGTGATATCAAGATAATGCAAGTTTCTGTCTTGTTCTTTTTCCATTGTGTATGGAATGTTATTATGGATTGTGTTTAAGTCCGTTGGAATTTGTTCGGCGTTGTCTTGTTCGAGGATGCATATGATGTCATCTACGTGTCTATAGTAACGAGTTATTCTGTGTTTCTTCAGTATTGTCTTTATATGTAGTAATTGACGATGTTACATGAAAATTTACATGAAGATAGCTGAAGTTGGGTTTCCCATGCCGAGTCCGTCAGGTGATATGTAAAGGTTATTAAATCTAAAGTAGTTATATTTTATTATTGCTTTTGCAATATTTATGTTGTAGTTAAATACATATATCCAGTGAATACTGTGCATAATATATATAAGAGCCGCAACTTAATATGTCACTTTGACACTTGCAACATGTTATTACTTTTTGTAAATTACATTACATGAATTGTCAATAAACATTCTCTCTTCCGTTTTAACTATTAATGAAGTAAGACGTCTTTTCCTTTATATTTTATACGGTTTATCCACCAACATCAATTTACAATGTTTGTGTTTTATTGGCTGCTGTATAAATTGTTTAGTGTGTTGCGTGGGATAACTAAGGTTTCTTGTATTGGTATTGAGGTTATAGATTCTTGATGTCAAAGGAAACGAGCCGCGTCTCTTCGGTTATCTTAATGTTTTTAAACTTTTCGACAAGATCTTGTGTATTACATGTGTTTTTTAATTTAAGCAGGCCCGTGAGGTGTTTAGTCAGGTGATATACTGGTGCAGATCTGTAGTTCGCAATGGGTTTTCAGTGGTATGTTTTCTTTGGATATTTTCAATTGTGTTTTGAGTGTTGGTGTTCATGTTCATGTATTTGTTCCGTCGGTAAACGTTTTGCAGCGTTTTAATAGGCTGCGTAACTTTTTATATAAACGATATAATAAATTCTATGTTGTTGGTTTTTTTACATACTCAAGTCAATTACCACGTTTTTGTTTTTTGTCTTTTTAACAGGCGAGCGCTGAGCGATTAAGAAATCTTAATTGATAGCACTTTGGTTGCATGATTTTTCTCATTAATAATAACATATGCTTAAGGCATGTTTGTCATTCAGAATATACGAAATTTCTAAATCGAGGATAAGCAATAACTAAATTTAAAAAAAATAAAAGTGTTACAATATTAGACATGACTTATAGTGATTTACTTAAGGATTCCGTACACAAATTGTAAAAACGTAGCACTATCGTTTTTGCTACAATGTCTGTCCGTGTATCACACTCCTGTAGCTATTATTGCTATGGTCGCTATTTTTTTTTATTAAATGTTATTAAATTGTATCCCAAAAGTGAGGGGTTTTGAGCTGCAATAGGCAGACAGTTTCAGTTTAAGTATTTTTATGTTGGCTATAAGAGCTGCTACAAAACATCAAAATATAAAATTAAAATTCATATATATTTTTTCAAACGTGGTACAAACATAGACAAACATTTTCACGATAAAAAATAAGCGAAAACAATAACTTAAAAAAATAAAGGAATTTTCCATACAGACTTTTATATAGAAGGATATGAGGTCCATAAGTTTTTAAGCCGTTACAGGCAGACAGCGTTATGCGCATTATAGCGACAGATATAAAAAATAAAATTATAGGGGATACCCTATAGAGACCTGATTTTCGCATGCTTAGTTTTTATCTTGTAAGGTAGTGACTGACAGAACAGCTTCCATATGGATGACTAACTAGCTTTTCCTTTTTTTTGTTTTTTTATAAAGGAAAGAGAGAAGAGATGAAACAGGTGGTGAAAGTAGGATAGTCGGAAATTAACTGCCGTATAAGACAGCACAGTGACCAGTGACAATGCCTTCATCGCTGAACAGCCCCACCGACAGTAAATTTTTATTTTTGTAGTGAAAGGTCTTCGTTGGGAATCGAACACAACCCTCATACTGACAAGCTAGTACACTATCTACTAGCCTACAGGGGCACCTGTTCTTTTGGAACACTGAGACCAATTTATTCACTGTTTAAATGAAAACATGTTTAAATCCCCACCTGGCTTTCTCCTGCAAGGCATTTGCTATAATGTGGCAAGTTTCACTCGTGCCACAACTTATACCAAGCCTCTGTAGCGAACGCACTATTCGATTTTTAATTGAAAGGACTTCATCAAACCAGTACAGATGAAGATGAATTTAGGCAAATCGTAAGATTCCATTCTCTCTCCTACCTCTTGTATTATTTATTCAACCGACCTTTTGTGTCAAGTTTAAAGCTCTATTCTTTTGCAAGTTACTTGAAAAACGAGGCTATATCAAGACACATGGATCATAGCCTCAATCAGTATCATTTGAGGATCTGCAAATGGGTCCTTGCAAACAGAATTCTGACTTGGAAACTCTATCTGCTATCTTATCTGTAATTGTGGATGATAAGTATCTATACTTGTATTAGGTAATCAGAAGCTCTCAATGTTCTTGGTTTTGATAATTTAATGCATTGTTCAGTGTAACAAGAATTTTTGTTAGGTCGCAAGCAAACACTCATACTTCACTCCATGTGATTTCCTTTTTGTCTATACCACCATTATAAGACTGAAATTGAATAGAACTCGTATTTATAAGCTGCTGCTTCATAGACTATTTTGGAACGTGGGTGAGAGGGAGCCGAGAAACTCATCGGCTCCGTTGACTCACTAGAGCATCGATACAATATTTAATGTATTTTATCATTATAGCGTTACTTTAACAGTATGAGCTCTGATAAACTAAGGGAACTTTTACCGTAACCATTATTAAGTGCGCGCAAAACGTTCTTTATCAAAAGCATATTCGTTTATGGTCAATTAGGCTCTTAACCACACTGCGAATTGGGAATTTCTTTAGAGGTTTTTCCTGCTAGTTTTAGTATTCAAGGGTTTAAATCGAATGTCCACAAACTGTGTGCTCTAACCTCCTTCCCACAATCTAATTTTTTAGTTCAGGCATAATTTCCCGAGAAAGACTTATCCCCTGAGTGCTGGTCTTTAACAAAAAAAAAAAAAAACAAGAAATAATTAAAATATAAAAATAAAAAAACAAAGGTTGCTAATATAAAAGAAGGAAGCCTTTGTGTGAGAATCCATTTTGCACCAAACTTCTGTTTTTCTTAATTATTTTTTTTATAAAAATTTAATTTTTATGTGAAGCGCTCTTTTTTTGAAGTCAATTTTTTATGAAATTTCAGCGAATAAAACTGGATTCTTATACTAGGTTTTCTTGGATTCTTTCTTTAGAACAAATAGCGATATGAGTAAAACGTGAGAAGAATATTAGAGGTCGACGTCTTTATTTTTGCCAAATATTAACAATTTAGCTTATTTTTAGTTGAAGGATCTTTAAAACTAAAACAGGTAGATGAGTAATTGAAAAATGGCACAAAGTATCTGGTCTGTTGGCAAAACATTTTCCTTATTAGAACATTAAATAGGATATTATTAAATTTTCAAAATATTCAAATAATTTGCATAATTTTTTGATCGTAAGTAACACTGCACCGGGATAAAAAATTTATACATTTCGTTTGAAAGGAACTAATAAATTCTATTTAAAAACTCTTTTCATTTTTAAATCTTTAACTTTTATGTTTGATGTATTTTAGTTCCCACTGTTTATTGTGGGCAGTTTGTTTAAATTAAAATTTATTTCTAAACACTTACATTTCAAAAAAGTTTTTCTAAAAGTCATTTCTTTATGGTTTTTAAATACGGAAAGGTTAGTTATTTTAAGGTCCTTTAGATTTAAATTTCACAAAAGGGTTGTCATAATTTGTTGTCTATTTTTAGCTACTATTTAAAAAAGGGCCAGATTTTATAATAAAAACCATTGAATTTTATTATAAATGTCAGACAACATAACTGCAGACAATAAAACTTAATGACACAAAACTTTTAAAAGTAAATTCAACTGAATATTAAGGTTTTTGTAAAACTCTAATACGATAATTTAATTTTAGTTTTGTTGTATGTCTCGTTTACTCACCATGCAAACGTTCATGTTCCTGACGAAAGGATGCTAAACTTGGATCTTGTCTAATACGTTCCGGTAGAGCGCGCCATACTTGCAAGGCGCCTTCTGTTACTTCACTGCAAAAAGCAAAAAAAGGAAAAAATTATGTTAAGACTGTGTTAAATGAGGTTTCAAAAGTTTAAGAAAATTTAATGAATATTTTATTTTATATTGAAATAACACTTGCTGGTGTTATAAAAATTTTTTGTTGAATTGCAAAGAACAAACAAGGATTTTCTAAGTTTATATTGGGAAAATAATCTTCACAGATTTTTATGGTTGCCCCATTGGTCTATGAAAACCTAAGTTTCTTTGGAAACTAATCTCTTCTTTGATTCCCACGTTTCTAAAAAGTAATAAAGTTTTCAGCAGTCGAGAAAACGCAGTGTTCAACTTAATTTAGCTGACCTTATATTGGGTGTTTTTTTTTGTAGAGGTTTAGAAATTTAAGTCGCCAACACTTTGGTTGGTTTTCAACATGAAAAGCCTGATGCCTGAGCAATGCTTTCAAATTGTGCAAATTGAGCCCAAAACAGGATTGTTGTTGATACTGATTTTCATAAACCAATTTCGTTTAGCTATGAAGCTCTCGTTTGTTTAAATGGATACGTCAATAAAGAAAACCGCAGTATTTGGAGTAATGATAATTCTTAAGTGTATGTTTGGATACTCTAAAATCCGAGAAAACTGGTTGACGGAATTATTGGTCCGTACTTCTTTGAAAACGATGCTGGTCAGAACGTTGCAGACAATGTAGAGAACTATGATTACTGAATTTTTCGTTCATCAAGTGGAAACTGTCAAGTACCGTGCTAGATTCTTTAGGAAAGGGATAGAGAAGAGACGAAACAGGTGGTGAAAGTAGAAGGATAGTCGGGAATTAACTGCCGTATATAAGACAGCACAGCGACCAGTGACCATATATTCATCACTGAGCAGCCTCACTGACAGTCAATTTTTATTTTTGTAGCGAAAAAAACCAAGGTCTTCGTTTGGAATCGAATCCACAACCCCCCGACTGAAAAGGTACTACACTACCTACTAGCCTACAGGGGCTACTGTGATTTTAACAAGACCTCTCGACATGTCGCACAGCTCGGGCCACAATTGGTTTATTGAATAAAACGTTTGGTTACGATTGACCAATTGAAAGACAACAGGTATCGAGTTATTGTAGATATGCGCTTACAAATATTGGAAAAGATCATAGTCCTACTTTCGAGCTAACCGTGGCGATCATATGTCAAAAATCATATTTAAAATATAATGCCAGAAGGTTATCTTTCGAATTAAGTAAATTTAATATCAATATAAAAAATTAATCGTTGTTTAATTCGATTTCAAAGTTCTATACCTCTATAAAAAATACCCTTAACGAACTTTAAAATTTTACTATTAGGGACCATAAAAAAAGGACTTTTGGCCGCCTTCTCGTAAAATGATCCACTGTGCGCCGGTAGAAAATACAAAATTTATTTTTTATGACCCTCCTAATACACATCCTATATTTTGTTTAAATCAGGTCCATATTTTGGAAGCTACAACCATTTAAAATGAACTCATAAAAGTATCTATTATTTAAGCATAACAGCTTTTAGTTGCTATAAACTTGTTAATTTTCAAATTCTATTTAAGTCACATATACTATAGTTATACAAATAAAGCCATATTGCTTTTATTTTGACAACTTAGGCGCAAAAATAATTCTTTAATACATTATAATAATATTCATGATTTTTTTTCTTAAAAATTAATGATACTTTTTTAATGATGCTTAACAACCTGGAGAAAAACGCTTTCAAAAATATAATTTAATTTTGCATAAATATCAGTTTGATTTAACAAGATTTCGTTTGTGAACTAGCGACTGTAGATTTAAATTAGACATTGCATTTAAATAGTAAATCATCATCAGCTTTAGCAGTTTTGTTGGCATTTCTATAAAAAGTGATTTAAATTTACCCTTTACAACAACAATATATTCAGCGTGTTTATTGTATAATGACCTTTTAGCATAATGAGCTATGGAACAATATTTGAAGTACCGACAGAATGACATACATTGGGTTCTATAGCAAAATGAATGGTAATAAAATTTACAAATTCTAAGCTTTGGGTAACCTTTATTTTAACAAATTATGTGTGTTATATATATTAAGGAATCAGAAGCTCTGGATGTTCTTGGCAAACAAACAAATTTTTCAGGGTACAAAAGAATCATTCAAATAAAGTTCACACCATTTGTGCCTTACTATATATACCACTTTTATCTCACCGCAAATTTAATACGACTCTCATGTCAGGGCCGATATTTCAAATACTATTTTAGAGTAACTCGATTATGTACAGCAGGAAGCGAAGAGGTTCATCGGTATAGTTGGATATTCATTTTCATTAGCTTACTGCTGCATCGACGTATGTACCTAAAAACCGTAAATTCGAGCAAAAATTCCTTACTCTTCATCAAAAGTCCATGCTTTTCTAGTCAGATGGCTAGTGAGTCGTACTATCTATTGCAAAGGGAATTAAGTTTTAGCCGAATAATTCGTATGTGCAATAAATTCCTTGCAGAGATCGTTCCTATTCACTTTAAGTATGTAAGAATGTCCGCAAACACTACTGCTTCGATCCTTCTTTTCACAACATAATTTCATAGCTGCAGCAGGGGTCATTTCTTGTGTACTGGTCTAACTAAAACTTATTCAGTTAAAATCTTTGTAGTTGGTAAAATAAACACAAAACAGAAACAATAGACGGAATGTATCTTTTAGTTTTGTACATTAATTTAATAAAAAGTTTTTCTACAAGAAGTTTGTTTTATAAAACACAATAAAACAAAAAATTTAGATTAAGATGATTTAAATTTTTATTGTATTACGAAGAGAAAAGTTCAGCAATTGTAAATGAAAAATGATAGCTGGCAAATGTCCACCTCGATCATGCCGACAGATGTCGATTCATTCATAGAATAGTGTATAGTATAGTGGCGGTCCTATGTCGTTAATGACATCATGAAATCGTTTCCATTGGCTCCGTATAGATTGTGTCCTTAACTTAGCTCCACAAAAACTAATCCAGTGGTGTTAAATCACTCGATTTGGCTGGCCACCTAAATTGTGATTGTCGTGCAATTATGCGATCGGAAAATTTGGTTTGCAATAAATTGGTCGTTTCATTGGCTGTGTGACATGTGACACCGTCCTGTTGAAACCACATGTCAGTGATATCCACGTCCTCGATAATAGTTCAAAACGGAATTGCTAGCATCTCGCGGTGGCTCCCCCCGGGGGCACATTTATCGGTCTTTATAGAATACTTGGCTATCTAGACCTGTGCTGCTGGGCGTATAAGAGAGCCCAGTCCCCTGAAGTCAGCAGGGGTACAACTGGAAGCTCCACGTTATTTCCACGGGAATCAGTAGCCCGTAGAGTTTCCGCTATTTGTCTCTTTAGCCTTTTAGCTGTTTCTCTGACTGATTATTGAGTTTGGCCCTTCGGGAGTATCGTAGTGGTTGTGGTTTTGCGGCTCCATACAGGTATTGTTTTATGGTGGCCAGGATCATCTTGCCTTTAATAACACCCACTGCTGAATGATCCAGATCCAGTGAGCATGCTAGTCATGTGTTCTGGACAGAAGTTGGATTGTCTCCAACTCTTTAGCAAGAAGTAGTGGTTTGCAGCCCTGCTCTGGAACCGCTGAAATTGCGACTAGGAAGGACCTGTTGCTAGAATTAGTCTTCTGCCTCCTAGGGCGTGAGTGGCGCTGCTTTTCACTCATAAAGGTTTGACCACCATTTGATTTAGGCCCACGGCCAGGTGCAGATGTAAATCTTATCATGAAATCTCGCGATAGCTACCGCTACGTCTTTAGACTATACAACGCACTATACAGTGATACGTTGAGCATGCAAAGGCTTCTCAATAATCGCTCTGAGATTTTCGGGAGTTCAAATGCGGCAATTTTGCTTCTTAACATACCCTGACAAAATGGGCTTTGTCTGAAAAACTAGTTTTTGCAGAAAAACCAGCCAGTTGTTCCTGAATGAGCAGAGCGAATCTACGGCGATGTGAATGGTCGGTCGGCTTAACCTTCTGCACTAATTGAACCTTGCTTCAAAGTGAAATGCTTACGTAAAATTCGCCATGTGGTGGTTTTGGACAACCTCAGTTGTTGAGAATGTCGAGGAATTGACAAGTTTGGATCTGCTTCAACACTGTAGCTGACAGCTGCGATGTTTTCAGTTGAACGACCCGATTAAAGATGCGTTGGTGTTCGCACATTATGTATCGAGCTTGTAGACTGAAATTTAACGACCATTATTCCTTATCATCAATTCGGTTTCAGAAAACAAAAAAAAGTACTGCAGTGCCCTCTTCATTATTATCTCTCAAGCATTCGACAAACTCTGGCATAATGACTTGATTTATAAAGTTACAGGTTGTTTGCTTGCTAACGTTCACAAGCTGCTCAAAAGTTATTTAGAAAATAGATCTTTTATAATAAGATCGATGGATGTTATCTCTTCCCGGAAGAGTATTTCTGCCGGAGTGCCGTAGGGAAGTATACTAGGACCCTTCCTGTATAAATTGTTTACCGCAGACATGCCAACGAGCCTACGGACTCATACATCAATGATACGGATTTTTATGCATTCATAAAAATCCCGTAGCCCCATCAACACGGCTCCAATTATATATCGTGAAGATGGAAAAATGGTTAGAAAAATGGAGGATTCGAGTTAAAGCTAGTAAATGTATTCATATTACTTTTACTTTAAAGAGGGAAAATTGTACACATTTAATTATAAACGGCGTAAAAATTCCTGAACTGCACCTCCTCGACCGACGTCTTATGTGGAGTCATCATATCGCTGCAAAAATAACCCAGCTTAACTTAAAAGCAGTCCCACTACACTGGCTGATTGGGCCACGGCTATCTTTAGACTTAGACCTTAAGGTGCTCCTGTACAAGGCAGTCATAAAACCAATATGGCATCCAGAAAGGGGGAAAAACGAAGCCATCTAGCGTTGAAAAATTACAAAGAAGGCAGTCAAAACTCTTAAAACAAAAAAAAAAAACAAAAACATCCAAGGCGACCTCAACGTTGCCACTATCCAAGAGGATAAACAGAATGCAACATTTTCTTACACGGTAAACCTGACAACTCATGCCAATTCCTTGGCGAGAAAATTGCTCCTATTTGAGGGTCATAAACATCTCAAGAGGATGCAAATTCTTGATCTAATGGTTTAGACATCATATTTTTCTCGAACGCAGTGTTGATGTTGCAGTGACAAAATCAACTGTATTTTTCAGTTTAAGATTTTAATACTTATTGTTATTATCATAATTTGCATGAAAAATTCAATAAAATTTAAATAAAACTTGTGAAACAAAAAAAATCTTAATAGCCGTTTCAGAAAGACGATTATATTGTACGAAAATATTACGAATTTTACAAAATGAAACTTCAACAGTTCTTACAATGAATTAAATTTCGCAGGAAAATCCTATTAAAACAAATCAAATCCTCTATGAAAATTGTTGTTGTTCAAACATTTTAAGCTGCCAGTTTTCTTATTCTAATTTATTGATTTTTTTGAAACGTTTTTTCTGGTTTCATATTACAACAATAAATATGATACAGATTTGTTTCTATTATTAATCTATACAAATTTGTATTTAAAACCGCATATTTTATAATATAATATTCTTTGTTATTTATTCCTGCAATCAATTATCAAACACCACAGAAAACTATCATTTGCAGTTAATTTTACATTAAAATGAAAACTTGGAAATTTAGTTTGATTTAAAAAAGGAAAATAAAATAACAATTTTATTTATTTCAATTTCCAGTGTCAGCTTACAAATTTATCTTTATGTTATTAAAATTATTATAAACAAACATTTATTTTATATCTTAATAGACATTTCATTAAATGGAAAACAAACCAACCTCCGTTTTTTTTTTTTGTGAGTGAAGAAGGAAATATTTAAATATGTTTCGTCACGATCATCATCACAATTTAGCAAATTGTAATAAAAGTTTTTTTTAAACTGTTTAAATTTGTTTTTATTTTTATTGAAATTTATATTCAAGCTTTTTACCGCCAATGAAAATCGTTGCAGTTAAATCGAAATCCATGCAAACATCCATTATAAACTAAAAATTTACAGTATTTTGTAATCCCTTCCCCTCTGCCCTCTTGCTAACATATATTTTGTATTTGAATACTAATAGTTTCCAAGATCATGTTTTAAATTAATATTATTTTTATATTGTACGCTAATAGCCAAGCCGTTTTGGTGTTAACAGTATTGCCGTATCGTTTTTCATGCTTAAAAATACGGCCTGTAAATTTGTATTAATTTTCAAATATATAATAGTTATAATTTTTTGACCTTTTCTAATATTTTTTAGTAATTAATTTTAAGCACTAGGTCTTATTTAATAGAAATTTTTTAAAAAACTTTATTTTTTATTATATAAAAAAAAATAAATAAATATAATAAAAATAAAGTTTTTTAAAAAATTTTTTATTAAATAAGACCTAGTGCTTAAAATTAATTACTAAAAAATTTTCAAATATAATTTTCTTAAGTGTAGACTTAACATTAGTCTTATTGCATGCAGTGTCATGACATTTATGATGAAAGTTCTTGTATGCAATTAGCTGTCATTTAAACGCTCGCAGCTAATGGCAACAATAAAAGCTATTTGAAGTTTTATTATTTTTTTCGAGGTGTAAAAATAGGGGAAATTAAAAAAGAGGAAATTTTAATAAATTTATTAAATTACTTTAATTAAATTTTATACGAAATAGAACAGAAATAGAAAAGAATTGGATAAGTTTATCGTATCGTTGCCAGATAATTATATTACTTCTTGCGGATATTCCAAAACGTTTACTCCTAATTTGGTATTGATTATTCTCTCACTAATATTACAATAACTTAACTCAAGAGGTAGACACCATACGAGAGTTTTTCCACCAAGTGTTTTTAGGACTATTTGTAACTCTAGATTTAGTTAGCTACGCTGTATATCTTAGCTTAGTTATTAATTTTGAGCAGTGCAATTTGAAATTTATATATTTAAATACATATTAGCAGAAGAACTTTAAAAATATTACATATCTGAAATTAAAAAAGCAAAAATCCCATGTTCACCGTTAAAAAGTCAGTTTCTCTTAGGGAATAAATTGTTATTTGTCAATTGAATTTATCCTTACCGAATCGAGTGAGATACCTGTATACGGTTTTTCGTGTTTTATTCGAAAAATAAAAAAATTCATACTTAGAATCTAATTTCATTCAAAAATCAGCTTAACTATTGCAAAATAGTTTTAAACCAACTGTAAAATTTCAAATTATTTCAGACAACTATATTTCGACACAACGATTTTTTACGATAGTGATGCAAGATATAACATGTGCCTGATATTTTTTAACTTCTTTTTTCCAATTATATCACAAAAAAGGAAATGGTGGTTCTGTTAAGGTTACAATTCGTAAAATTCGTGATATTTGAGAACGATGTTAAGAATTTGGTCGTTAAGCTTGAGTCGAATATCAACGCGTGTTCGACCGAGTCGTTCAACTAAAAACATCATAGCCGTGAAACCCAGTGTTAAAGCAGATCCAAGTTTGCAAATTCCTCGACATTCTCAACAATTGCGGTTATCCAAAACCATCACGAAGAATTTTGCGTAAGGTTTAGACCTTAAAACCTTAAAAGGTTCAACTAGTGCAGGAATTGAAGCCGACTGACTATTCACATTAAGGAACAACCGGCTAGTTTTTCTGGAAAAAAATTTTTTTAAACGAAGCCTATTTTCACTTGTCAGGGTATTTCGTGATAAGATTAACATCTGCACCTGGCCGTGGGCTTTAATCAAATGGTGGTCCAACCACTGTGAATGAAAAGCAGCGCCATTCACGCCCTAGGAAGCCTAGTTGCAATTTCAGCGGTTCCAAAGCAGGGTTGCCAACCACTACTCCTTGCTGAAGAGCTGGAGACCATCCAACTCCTGTCCAGAACACATGACTAGCATGTTCACTGGATCTGGATCATTCACCCGTAGGTGTGATTAAAGGCGAGATGATCCTTGCCGCGAGGGCCGCAAAACCACAACCACCACGATACTTCCGAAGGGCCAACCTCAATAATCAGTCAGAGAAACAGCTAAAAGTCTAAAGAGACAATTAGCGGAAACTCTGGGGTTTGCTGATTCCCGTGGAAATAACGTGGAGCTCCCAGTTATCCCCTGCTGACTTCAGGGGACTGGGCTCCCTTATACCCCCAGTAGCACAGTTCTAGATAGTCAAGTGTTCTATAAAGACCGATAAATGTGCTCCCGGGGAGGGGGGGACTTCTCAGGGTATGATGATGTGATTTGATTTACATCTGCACCGACCAGGTAGCCATAATCAGATGGTGGTCAAACCACTTGAATGATTTGCAAACGTCATTCACGCCCTAGGAGGCCATTGAATACGTATATCCTCCGGTCACTCCTAGTAGCAATTTCGAGAGCCCGAAGTAGGCCGCAGCCTTCACTCCTTCCACTGATTCCCGTGGAAATATGTGGATTGTCCAGGTGACTTCTACTAGCCTTTGAGGGGCCTAGGCTCCCTTTTACCCCGCAAGACACCAGTCTAAATGGAATAGTAGGTTCCAAAAAGACTATCAATTGCCCCCGGGGGGACTTCTCAGGGTACGTCAGCAAGCAAAATTTCCGGTTCTGAATATCCTAGAGCGATTATTAAGAAGCCTTTGAATGTCTAATGTGTCAGTTTCTGGTTTGCTATGTGGTCTGGAGGCGAGATTGGATAGTTTTTTGTTATCGAAGATGAGGCTGGAAATGCGGTAACGCTCAATGGATCACTCTATTGCGAAATGCCAACAACTCAATTCTGGTCTATTATTTGACGACGAGGATATCACTGACATGTGGTTTCAAGAGTATGGTGTCACATGTCACACAACCAATGAAATGATCACTTAATTGCAAATCAAATTTCCCAATCGCATAATTTCACGATAATAAGCAGTCAAGTGGCCAGACAGATCATGTGATTTAACACCATTGGATTATTTTTTGTGGGTCTCTGTTAAGGACAGAGTCTATATGGAAACAATCGAATCGATTTCAACCTTAAAACTCAAAACCCGTGTTGTGATTAACGAAATAGGAAAACCATTTTGCGAAAAGTAATTAAAGACTTTAATGAAAGAATCAACATCTGTCAGCGTGGTGGTGGCGGACATTTGCTAAATATCATTTCTTCTCCATAATTGGCGAACTTTTCAATAATATCAATCTAATTTTTTTATTTTATTTTGTTAACTTCCTTTTAAAAAACCCTTTATGTTAATATCTGTATTCTTGCGCGCCTTAAGAAATAGGCTGCCCTGATTTACCCAGAGCATTCAATCATATAATTGTGGAATTAATATACTAAAAGCTGCTTAAAATCTCCATAAAAAAGAAACAAATTTTTAGAGGCCTTATTTTTCTGGGGGCGGGTTAGTCCTCCATAAAAAGACCTATCTATTGCATTGAAAGAAACATCCATGTGATTGTTACTTTTTGTTAATTTCACATTTTTACTGATGATTGAAATTCTTACGGTAATTTTTATTTGTTAACTGAAAAATATCCGCACTGAACTGTCTATACCTGACATTTCTTACTGCAGAACTGAACATTTCTTACAGAATCGCAACAGTTGTAAACAAAAATACGGACGCTGCAAAACAGCATCATATTAGGTTGATCTCAGTGCTCTGAGAGATTGTGTGAAATGGAGTTCCAATCCAATTTCTATTTATTAACGTAATCAAAAAAATACTTGAAGTCCTAAATCCTGATCGTTTAAACGTCAAACATTGCTATCTGTAGCGCCCACTTTACTTAAATATTAAATAAATAGCAAAATTTACCTTCTTAAAATAGTTAGCACTGTTTTGAAATTATAATCAAACTGAAGTTCTGATTTGGTATACCTAATTACGAAACGCAGAATTAATGGTATATAAGAGCACTTCTACAGCAAAACCCCATCCATGCTATTGCGAGCATCAGTATTTGTAAGCAGGTAAGCCCAATCGACCATTGTTTGCATCAAACGTTTAAGAATGGACTGTTTGAAAGACTTAACGGAATAACGAAAACAACGCATTTTTCTACAAAATCACCTTTAATGATGAGGTTAATTTCCAATTAGGCGATTATGTAAATGTGTAAACAAACAAAAATGACGCATATGGGGTTCATAAAATCCACAAACAGTCCTCGAAAAACTATTATCACATGGTGGCTCTTATCTTCAGACGGTCTAATCAGCCGTTGTTTTTTCTAAAATGAGCAAGAAAATGATGTCACCGGGAATTCTCTACGCTACCAGACCATGATAGCCATTTTTTTGTAGCCACAGTTGACTAATATTGACATTATTAAACTTTTGTTTCAGCCAGATGGCGCTACAAGTCACTTTAACAATCCAATTATTGCAATTGCAAATTGGCCGTCTGGTTTTTGTGATTTAACGTCACTGGATCATTCTATCTGGCGACCTGATTAACGTAAACAACCCAGAAACAAATGACGTTGTTATGAGATAAGGGACTATTTTTGCAAAATTTACTTAAAATGTTGTGAAGGGTGGTCGTCTTAAAGGTTGACATTTGCCCAACCTCATATTCGGTTGTTAATTTCCATATTTGTGCTTTAAGGCAATTTACTTCCTAACCTCATATTTGCTAACCTCTTATTTCATGTATTCAGATGGCAACCACCAAAGAATTGATGGTATTTTCATGTTGCAACATATTTTTTAATCGATGTTTATTGCAGCCCACTTCTTGGCGAACACCTTTTAAAGAGCAACACCATTTTTAAATTAGTTTGGGTGCTTAAAATTAAAAAGTCTTCTCTCATCAGTATTGTAATAATTGTAAATTTTTGTCATCAGTTTATAAACTGTCACAGACAGCCGATGTATGCTAAAATATCAGTCCCAGGAGCCATGAGTTGATTTGAATGTAAAAAATAATTTGAGGACAGAAATAACCACAACGACGTAAATTTTCAGAAATGCTGTCTAATTACATTGACTTCGTGTTGGTTTTATTTGAAAAGTAAGTGAAATTTCAAGCGCGACGAAAATTTCGTTTGTATAATAAATTTTAATTGTTTTTTATTTCTCTATACCTTTTAAAGATTTTGATAAATTTGCCGGTCTGGTCATTTTTAGATTTGTGGAGATCAGTTGGCTGCCTCGTTCTTGTCTATTTAACGTCGCGAACATCTGATGCTGTGAAGTACGAAATTCGGCGCTGCACTGAAATAAGCAAAGATTTGATGCAAATGTAGAGAGCAGACATTTGCCAATGTGCTAAGGGTGGACATTTGCTGGAGGTAGACATATTTTTACTCTACGGTAAAACTGAAGGTGTGAAAAAAAGTATGTATTTCAAGCGAATTTATTTCTAACCTCAAATTTACCCATCTGCTATTTAACACCTTTCAATTATATCCTGAGTAACTACGTGCAGTCACAAATTTATGCTGATAAACAAACCATTAACAATTGTAAAATATAGCCAGCATGGGTTTCGTCAAGAAGAGTCAAGTAGGCCATGTGTCTGCATAAATTTTGAAATGCCATGTTTTGATTTTTTGAGTAAAAATTATTTTGTATTAAAATAATTTTTGTATTATTTTCTACATTGTACTAGAAAAATCGCAGTTTATTTTAAAAACGAGTTGTAATGTTATACTTTCAAATAACTAAAAATCAATAATGAGCTACTTATTGTTAGCGAAATATTTTAAAAGCTGTTTTTAGTTATTTGAAATAATTAAAGAAAAATTGAAATAACAATTGAATTCTCATTTAAATGACGGGGATGTTTTAATTTCTTAATACAGACGTCAACAAAGTCAAATATTTTGTTTTGTTGAAAAATTACAATAGCAAAAACATAAAGCTTTTACTATGTGCTATGCGACACGTCGTGCTGGAACTGAGCCTACAAATAAGTGATATTGTTATGTCACAGCATTCGTATATTTCTTTATAAAGTGTCTCAAGAAAGCGGATAGTTTTTAAAGCGAAGCTAAGCGATTCAAAGCTGAGATAGTAGAGCCAGTAGAACTAAGTTAGTTTTACGATACCACCGTTTCACAGTGTCACAGTGCACTACGATTAACCTAATATGATGCTGTTTTGCAGCATTCGTGTTTTCGGTTACAACTGTTGCGATTCTGTAAGAAATGTTCAGTCCTTGAGTAAAAAATGTCAGATTTAGACAGTTCATTGCGAATATTTTTTAGTCAACAAATAAAAATTACCGTAAGAATTTCAATCATCAGTAAAAATGTAAAAGTAACAAAATGTAACAATCAAAAGGATATTTCTTGCATTGCAATAGTTAGGCCTCTCTATGGAGAAGTAAGCTGCCCCACCGATTAAATATTAGGCCTTCAAAAATGTGTTTCTTTTTTACGGAGATTTTAAGCAGTTTTTGGTATATTAATTACACAATTATATCACTGCATGCTCTGGGTAAATCCGGGCAGTATATTTCTTAAGGCGCGCAACAATACAGACATTAAGATAAAGGGCTTTTAAACAAGAAGTTTGTTTTCTAAAAAAATTAGATTAAAAAGACTCAAGTTTTTATTGTATCACGAAGAGAAAAGTTCGGCAATTATGAATGAAAAATGATATCTGGCAGATGTCCACGCTGCCAGATATCGATTCTCTCATCAAAGTTTTTCGTTAATCACCTAGCGGATTTTGAACATCGATTCGATTGATTCCTTTTAGACTCTGTCCTTAACATAGACCCACAAAAAATTATCCAGCATTGTTAAATGACACAATCTGGCTGACCACTTTACTGCTAATTGTCGTGAAATTATACGATCGGGAAATATGGTTTGCAATAAATTGATCGTTTCATTGGCTGTGTGATAAGTGGCACCGCCCTGTTGCAGCCACATGTCAGTGATGTCCATGTCGTCAATAATAGGCCAAAATTGAGTTGCATGCATCTCGCGATAGCATGATCCTCATCTCTGAAAAAAAAACAGCCCACCACGCCACCAGACCACATAGCACAACATACAGTGCCACGTTGAGCATGCAAAGACTTCTAAATAATTGCTCTAATATTTTCAGAAGCCCTAATGTGGCAATTTCGCTTGTGCACACACCCTGGCAAGTGAAAATGGGCTTCGTCTGAAAAAATATTTTTTTCAGAAAAACCAGCCGGTTGCTGCTGAATAATTTGAGCTAATCTTCTGCTATGTAAATGGTCGGCAGGCTTCAATTCCAGCAGCAGTTTAATCTTTTAATGGCTCAAAGTCAAATCGTTACGCAAATTTTGGCATTTGGTGGTTTTGGATAACCTCAATAGTTGCAGGAGTTGGATAGTCTCAAGCTATTCAGCAAGGTGTAGTGGTTTGCAGCCCTGCTCTGGAACCGCTGAAATTGCAACTAGGAAAGACCTATTGCTAGACCTGGCGCTGCTTTTCATTCACAGTGGTTGAGGAATTGACAAATTTGGATCTGCTTCAACGCTATGGCTCACGGCTGCGATGTTTTCAATTGAACGACTTGAATGAACACGCGTTTGCACATTTTTTATTGAGCGTGTCGACTCAAATTCTTAATAGCGGTCTCAGAAGGGTGACTATGTTGTCCGAAAATATTACGAATTTTACGAAATGTAACTCTAACAGAACCACCATTTCAACTATTTTAATGCGATTTTCGTGCGAAATTGTTACAATTGACAATGCATCTACTACGAATACGTTAAAAAAACATGTCAATGTCAAAACTATCGTGTTTATATACATAACACCAGTTGGATATGACCACGAATGGTGCTATGTGCTTCATAACTATTAAAAATCTTTGTTCGAAAAGTAAAACTAGTTGCATCCTAAACTTTGTTCTAAAACTAGCAATTTAATGTCAACTTAAAATTTTATTTTAACAACTTATTTGGACATGTCTTGAAAAAAGAGATATTTGAGTTAACTTTAGCAAAACGTTTTTTTTTTCTTGTTTTTCTTTTTTTAAGAATTTCTGTTAAAAAAAAAATAATTCAGCAGATTTTTATGCGTAACATTTAAAATAAAAATTATAATATAATGAACGTGCTTTAGGTTGAAAATTTATTGTTTAACAAAGAGCCATTAATTGTGGAACGTGTTAAATAAATTAAAATTTTTGGTTTTAAAACTGGAATAATAAAATTATATAAAATTTTTTTGTTCATTAATAAAATGAGTGAGTGGGTCATTAAAAGTTTGAAAATAAATAATATTTTTTTATCATGTTTTTAGTCTCAAATATCAGTGTTATACTATCTTAGGTAAAATCCCGAACTGATTCTAGCCGATTTTAATAGAAGTTTCTTTAATTAGAAATTTGTTTGCGTGAAAATTATATATAATACTGTACGATTTTAGAAATAATGGTGTCTGGTTTTTCAACATGAACTTTGTTTTCAATTTGTAGCAACACCAACAAACATAATAGTTTGGCAATCGTTGCAATTATTCAATTTCGCACGAAAATCACATTGAAATAATTAAAATCCACCATGAAAATGGTGGTTCTGTTAAAGTTACTTTTCGTAAAACTCGTGATATTTTCGGATAACATAATCGTCCTTCTGAGACCGCTATTAGGAATTGTTAAATTTGAGTCGACAGGCTCGTTACAAAATGTTCGAACACCAACCCGTGTTCGACCGGGTCATTCAAATGAAAACATTGCAGCCGTGAGCCACGTTGTTAAAGCAAATTGAAATTACGCAAATTCTTCGTAAGGATTAGACTTTGAATCGGCTGGTTCTTCTGGAAAAATCAATTTCATTTGTCAGGGTATGTCAACAAGCAAAACTGCATTTTGGCTTCCGAAAATCCTAGAGCAATTATTGAGAAGTCTTTGCATGTTCAACGTGTCACTCTACAGTGCGCTATGTGGACTGGAGGCGTAATTAGGCCGTTTTTTTTCCAAGACGAGGCTGGGAATACGGTAACGGCCAATTAATTGCAAACCAAATTTCCCGGTCGCATAATTTCACAACAATCAACAATTAAGTGACCAGCTAGATCGTGTGATTTAACATCACTGGACTATATTTTGTGGGGCTATGTTAAGGAGAGAGTCTATATGGAGCCAATCGAATCAATTTCAGCCTTAAAACTCAAAATCCGTGATGTGATTAGCGAAATAGGAGCGTAATTTTGCCAAAAAGTGATTAAAAACTTTGATGAAAGAATCGACATCCGTCATGATAGACATTTGCGAGATACCATTTTTCACTCATAATTGCCAAACTTTTCTCTTTGAAATATAATAAAAATTTTAATTATCTTGATCTAAATTTGTTGGTTTTAGTTTGCTTTAGAAAGCAAATTTCGTGTTGAAAATCCTTTAGTAATTGTGGGACTCTTTATTAAAAATTAGAGCAGCTTCTAAATAAATGTTCTGGTCGTTCAGTAGATTTTGTTTTTGTACTTTTGTAACAGCGGTAAACAATGTTGACCAATTTGCAAAGCAACGAATTATTTTGTTGCTTGAAGTCAACAAATAAAATTTTTAAAAAATTATTCTTTTGTTATTGTAATTGTTGTTCATTAAAGATTATGGAGATCAGTTTTTTTGGTATAAAAATATTGCGATATGTACATTTTTCGAAAAAGTGTCAAAATAAATACATATGACATATGGAACTACCTCTGAAATCTAACACAACCGAGAAAATATTTAAAAAATGTTTCGAAATTATGTTGGTAATAGAATCAAAGTCGGTAATAGCTTCAAGTCAATTTATCGAAAATCACATATCAGCTACTGAATGCTTGTAAGCAATTTTCGATTGTCGTATATGATCTTGAGAGATCTCTAAATAGAATTCATTACATTTCCAAATAAAAAAAAATATTGGGAATTGTTTGATTTGTATTTGTATGTGTGCGTGTACAAAATGTTAGCATTTTAAACATCTTGAGAAGTTATAAAGAAATTCAAAACAAATAAAATTTATTATACAAACGAAATTTTCGTCGCGCTTGAAATATCATTTACTTTTCTAATAAAACCAACAGGAAGTGAATGTAGGCAGACAGTGGTTTTTAAAAGTGACGTCGTTTTGGTTATTTCTGACATCTTATTATTTTTTACATTCAATTCATCTCATGGCTCCTAGGAGTGATATTTCAGCATGCATCTGATATATCTGGAAGTCAATATACTGATGACAAAAATTGGCATTCATTACAATGCTGATGACAGAAGACTTTTTAGTCTTAAGCACCGAAACTAATTTAAAAATGGTGTTGCTCTCTAAAAGGTGTTCGCCAAGAAGTAGGCTGCAATAAACATCGATAAAAAATATGTTGAAACATGAAAATACCAACAATTCTTTGGTGGTTGCCATCTGAATACATAAAATAAAAGGTTGGCAAATACGAGGTTAGGAAGTAAATTACCTTAAAACATACAATTATTTTTAACAACATTAGTTTTAATAACACCAATGTAAAGCACAAAAGCGGGAATTAATAACAGAATATGACGTTGAGCAAATGTCACCTTTAAACATGTCGGTAGAGGTCCGCTCACAAAAATTTTTGAGCAAATTTTGCAAAAAAAACTTTGTTTAGCTTGTAAGAGCGCCAACTGTTCATAGGTTGCTGACACAAACCAGATCTTTCACATGTCCCCGGAGAAAATAACCCAGTAACGTTAAATCAAAAGAATGAGATGGCCAATTGGCATTAGCAAATCGAAAAATTACACGACCAGGAAATTTCTCTGAATTGTATGGGTGTTTTAAGGCGCCGTTGTGCTGCAACCAACGGTATCTAATGGCAACATTAGCCAATTGCGGCCACAAAAAATTGGTTATAAGGGAATTCGCGTTGAGGGCGTTTCCTTGCTTATCTTTGAAAAAATACCGGCCAATGATGCCGCACAAACCACACCATACGGCGAATTGCGTTTGCTGTAATGGTTTTTCGTGGACTGATTTTAAATGTTGTGAGCTCCACATTCGTCAATTTTGCTTAATTATGTAACTAAAAACGAACATCATCATTAAAGCGGATATTGTTGAAAATTGTGTTGTTTTTATTCGGTTTTTCAAACTTTTTTCTTGTAAGAATTTAATTTTATAAGCATAGTGACACCCAACTGTTGCGAACGTTGGGTATCTGATATTGCAGGCCCATTCGTATTCCTTTGCTGTACAGCGATTATGTTTGCAGCACTATGCCCACTATGAGCATTTTGTTTTTGTCTATTTTCAGCAATAATACTGTGAGACTCGAATGCAGAGACTAAATCACGTACAACAGTTATGAAAAAGGAGCCTGATTACGAGGAAAAGCAGTTCGAATATTACAAAGTTTTATAGTGAAATTTTCACTATCTGGATAGTAATTTTATCAATTAAAATTCTTTGCTAAAGAGTGTAATGTTCCATGCTTAAAATTTCCTAATTTGTAACAAATAAATGTCAAAGGATGACACCTCAATTCTTAATATTGAATCATATAACAGATAATTTACTTTCTAACTCCGAATTGAGCCATCCGACACATGTAAGTTTTATGTGACTAAGACTTTAGATATAAGTAGTGATCAACATTTTAATAAATCAGTGGGCAGATACCCACAAAAACCCGCAAAATGCATCATACAGTCACTTATTTTTTTTGTAAGGGGTTTTCGAGGAGTGTTCGTGGATTTTGTGTACCCTATATCCGATAATTTTGCTTAATTACATAGCTTCCTAATTGAAAATGAACCGCATCACCAAAGATGATTTTGTTAAAAAAAATGCGTTATTTTCGCTCGGTCTGCTTTAATTCTTAAACGAGTTGAGCTTTATAATCATGGTAAAATCCAGTTGTTGCGAACAACGATGAATTTTTCATTACTGTGAGCGACTATGAGTGTATTATTTTTGTCTATTGTCAGCTATGATAACGCACAGCGGTCACAAAAGAAGCCTGATTGCAAGTAAAAACTGTTCGAATATTACGAATTTTTACCATTTTGATAGTAAATTTTTACAATTAAAATTCTCAGCTAAAGAGTGTAACGTTCGATGCTTAAAGCACCTCAATTCTTGACATTTAATCAAATAACAGATAATTTATTTTCTAAGCCTAAATTTACCCACCAGATGCATGTAGTTTTTATGTGACTGACAGTTCAGATATAAATAGCGATCAGAAAACATTGCCTTCAAGAAGCTATCGTCCTTGAAAACAGGTAATTTTTTAATTTTTTAAATTTATTTCAATAAAACAGTGTACAGATGCAGGGAAAAAATTTACTTTTGCAGTTCTTGCAGATCTTCCTTGGTGGAGCAAAAAAATTGCATAAAAATTATGAAAGTAAAGAATTGAACATGCTTTTTAAAACGATGTCTGTAATTTGCTACAGGAAACAGGACAGAAAATATGTCTAATTATATGTCGTAGTTTTTCATGCTATAAATTACTTTAAGAGGCTACAACAAGTTTAAAAGAGTTAACTTTGCAAATCCTTTTAGCGTCTGCCCATATAGAAAGGCCACTCAAGAATTTATTTGGTCGTTATTGAATTTGTAACACATGATAGAAAAAATTCTCTAGTTTCGCTAATATCATTCAGAAAATTTCTTCTTGCAGCATAAGATTTTTTTAAGTGATTTTAAGTATTTTTTGATTGATTTCTTCAATAATATTCGCAGTACATGCTTCAGAATATTCTGTTGAAATAATATTTACAAGTCACAATCCACTATTGTCTTACATATCGTTATTAAATATTTATAATTAAGTGATAAAATAATTCCAGTAGAGGTTTAAACGAAATTTGGAGATAAAAGAAAGTTTTGAAAATGAACGTGCTTTTAGCTTTAAAAATTTTTTTTTTATTATTAAACTTAAAATGTGTAAAAATGTGTTAATTTGTTTAGTTTGCTTATTTCGATCAAAAAAAAAAGATTAAATAAGTAATTGAAATAATAAAAAACATACTCATCATCAAAATCATAAGGTCCATTTATAGATGGACTAGTAGCAAAACGATTAGTCATGTTTGTTCTCAAGCACGCACAAAATTTGGCTTCTTTTTATTCTTTTTATTATTGATAAAAAATTGAAAATAAATTATTTTCTTTCACATAATAATCCCACAATTACAATTTTTTTTTAAAAGAAACACTAATTTTTTTTCGTTAATAAAATTTGCTGTCAGCAATATATAGTTTTAATATTAAAAAGGCACTTTGCATTAAATTTAACAACATATATAGTTTGTTTGATTAATATTTAAGAAATTATTTTTCTTTATTGAAAAGAATAAAAAATCACGACCAAAAATGTTGTTTTTTTTTTGGTGGAGTTTATTTTTACGTTTTGTTTGCTGTAGCAATTGGTTAGTCGATTCTCATGACTGAACTGAGACGACAACGTTTTAAAGAGTAATAAACATTTATGAACTAAAAATTTACAATAATATACGTCCGTCCGTTAAACAATGTAGCAACAACATACGAGTAATAATACTAACTGCAACAAATATACAATAATCTTATGTGAAATAAATACAACGGTGATAGTATAATAGAAGTAAAAAGAACTAGTGGTAATTGCCGATCATATAATACCCTTCATCATTATGTGTTTTTTCTCTTTAAAGACAAAAGAAAATGAAAGTAAAATATATATTTGTAAAAAATATTTGTAACTTTACAACTTTCCTTATCTTTCAAATTTAAACACTCCGGCTTTAGATGTCAAGTTTTTTTTCTGTCAGTCGAAGAAAAAGGGATGCAGAATTTTAATTGGGACTCCCACATGATTTTCAAAATGGATCCAGAAATTAACATTTATTTTCCAAAAATCTCCAGCAACTAATTTATTTTATCCCCAAAAATCCTTGTACAGATTACATTGGCTGGTCAAATTTGAGGTTAAAAAGTAAATTGGCTTAAAACACATTTTTTTTAATATTTCACTTTCATAAATATCAGTTCAAAGTTGATATAAGGGAATTAACAATGGATTATAATTTCGGTTAAATGCTGACCTCTAGCACGTCAGCAGATGATCACCCTTTTCACAAAATTTCGAAACACATTTTATAACAAGGCTTCGCTCTTTTCGTCATCTTTCAAAGCTTCAGTTGTTTGTCAGCAAAAAATACTCCAACGGCGTTAAACCACATACCATAATAGCACTGGCGGCGGCCAGTTGACATCGCCAGATCAACAAATTATGCGACCGGTAAATATCTGACACAATAACTGAATTTTTTGGGTGGCTGTACATTTTGTAACGCCGTCTTGTGAACTAGTATGCACATTTTGGTTCCGCAGAGAATTCACGGTGCCGGCGTTTTAATGCCCATTAAAAAAAAAATACCAGGCGATGATGCTGCCTGACCACAAACCGCTACGGTACGGTCTCTTTCTTGGGATGTAATGGTTTTTTGAGGATTATTTGTGGATTTTGTGAGCCCAATATGTGTCAATTTTGTTTGTTTACATAAACGCGTGATTGAATATGAGCCTCATCACTAAAGATGATTGTGTTTAAAAATGCTTTGTTTTCGTTCAGCCAATCCACAAACGCTTAATACAAAGAATGGTCGTTCGGTTTTAAATCTTAAACGAGTTAAAATTTATAAGACTGATGATGAAGATAATGTAAAATATTGCTCAAAGTGCTTCTAGTGAAGCCTAATTGTTGCGAACGTCGAAAAGTTGATGTTTTAGACTCATTTACAAGACTTTGATGATTTTGTAAAATAACTAAGGTTTTGTTCAGTTGAACTGTATAAGCGTAAGATAAAGAACTTTATGCAAAATATGACACAAAGTGCTTTTAGTGATGCCCAATTGTTGCGAACATCGATGAGTTGATGTTCCAGGCGCATCCGAGTTAAGGTAGTTCTTTCATTTAGAGTTGTATCTACTCATAAAGGTAGAGTGCCCGCCACCTGGCATTTTACGCCATCTTTTAGTATCCTGGATGCAGGTATTTTGCGTTTGTCAGTGTTAGTAAGTAGTTTTAGTGGTGTCTGGGGTCGTGTTTATCTACTCGTTTATAATGTCAATATTAAAATTTTCTATCCTGTAAATTTTCATGTTATGCTATTCAGATTGATAAACGATATTATTACCAGTTAATAATTGAGAATTTTTTATTGCTTTTTATTTTTCAATTTTATTGTGATAGAATTTTAAAAAAGCAATAATTTTTTCGACACAATCATTACTTGAGAGCTAGCATTATTATAAGATTTTTAGTTCCCCCACTGTAATATTATAAATATCAATGCCCTATTGGGTTTCCCGAATTTTTTTAAATTTACTTGAACTAAGGAAAATTTAATTTAAGGTACATAGTATCAGCCGGCTAAAATTGGCATAGGCAACAAATAAATCTGCCTCTCAATCATTTTTCTTAGAATCTTTCGTTTCAGTAAGTTATTAAACCAAATAGAAAATTAATGTGTTTTCTCTTACATGTGATTAAAACTCTGTTTTATGTGTTAACTAAATTTTTGAAAATCACTCTTCCAAATGTCATTCTTTCAAATGCCTTTTTCCTTTAACATGTTAACCGATTTGATAAATTCACAATTTAAAATTTCCCAATTAAAATTTTCTTGTTATAGCCCGCTTTATCGCTCTTTAAGCGAAAATTTCAACAAATATTCTAAACTTTTTATCGCTTAAAAGCATCGCCACGTTTGTAAACAAATCGCCATTATTGGCAACACTCTTTACCTCTTTCTCTATATTTTACTTTTTTTCCAGCACTCTATAGTAAAAACAAATTAGCATAGAATTTTTTTAAAGTATGGTAACACTGCGAATTATACGAATCTCATAATTAACGAATTATGAATTTTATTTTCAAAATAAAATAAATGCTATTTTCGGCAAGAAAGCGCAGGCAAGAAAGCGCTCTAGCCTGCTTAAGCAATTCCTTTTTGAACCTCATAAACCTTAATGCCACTACGTTTAGAAATTTAATATATGTATCTATTTCGCTGAATCCCGTCGTTGCTGGCTGTTTTTTTCGTACGATCAGTAGCAACAGTAACGACGGTTTCAACCGCAATAAATGAAAACAGTATTTAATTTACTAGGAAAACAAATCTAAACAACTTTTTATATGTTTAGGATCAGACACAGTGACCATAGTGATGAAAACATAACCTTGTTATGCAGCAAAGTGTTGAAAATGAGCTTCGAAGATCAAGTAGTCAGCATTCGTAACAATTGGGCAGCACCAGAGGCAGTTTCAGCAACATTTTCCAAAAAGATCTTTATTTTCATAATTATAAAGTTTAACACGTACAAAATCTAATCCTTACGAATTTTTTTTTGCATGGAACGTTGCAATATTGGTTGTTTAAAAAACTTAACGATAACAAGGCATTTTTCAATGAAATCATCTGTAATGATCGGGCTCATTTTATGATTATTTTTTCTTTAGCCATTTGATAGACCAGGCTAAATTGAACGTTCTCGTAATAATAATACAGCGAAAGAAAGTGATCGTATAGTGCGGTTTTTGGTCAGGCGGCATCATTGGTCCATATTTCTTTTCGAAAATGAGTCATCACGGTTAATTCTCTGCGCTACCGAAACATGGTAACCAATTTTAGCCACAAATGGACTAATGTTGACCGTTGGTGTTAGCAAGACGACGCCACAAGCTGCACAGCCATCCAAGCTATTCAGTTATTGTAAGAGAAATTTCACGGTCGCGTAATTGACCATCAGTTGACCATATCGTGTTTGTGATTTAATGGCGTTGGATTATATTCTCTTGAGCCATTTGATAAAACGGACGTACGTGAACAACCAACTCTCGGGAAAATGAAATTCAGTACTGCAATGAAGAGATAAGCGAAGCTTTTTTGCAAAATGTTTTTTAATATTTTGTGGAATTTTGTCGACGTGCTAGAGGTAGGCATTGCACAATAAGATATTCCATTATTGATTCCTACATTTCTACTTTACATTGGTATCAATAAAACGGGAGTTGTCAAACCATTACATTTTCCTTATGCTGCCTGCAAGTCTGCTTTGTACTTTTGTATCATATTTTTAATAAATAAGTGCCAGAAACATATATATACATGTCTTTCCTCTTTTCATCTCTAATAAGATTTAGATTCTCTCTCACAGTTACAGTGCAAACAGTTGCCTGTGAATCGTAAATATCACTGACAAAGAATTGTCATTTGAAGAAATTCCAAAAGACTGCGGTGAAGATACTGATATTAAAACTGAAGAGGAAGGTGATGCAAACATTAATGAAGAACTTTCTTTACTTTTAGAACGGGTGATTAATGCTGGTGGGTAAGAATTTGAAGAAGAAGGAGATGTCGAGAATTTTGTTAAGAATAATCAGGAACTTAGTTCACTCTTAGAACAGGTGGGTAATGGTGTTGAGGTGGAAGATGAAGAAGAAGGTGATGCGGAGAATTTTGCAAACATTAGTGAAGAACTTAGTTCACTTTTAAGACAGCTAATTAGTGGTGGTGATAAGAAAGACGGAGAAGGAAATTATGTCGAGAGTGTTGTAAACAATAAAGAAGAACTTTCTTCACTTTTAGAACAGCTGATTAGTAGTGGTGAAGAAGAAGATGTAGAAAAAGAATGTAATGTAGAAAATTTTGCAAACAATAATCAAGAACTTTCTTCACTTTTTAAAACGGGTGATTAATGCTGGTGAGGAAAAAGATGAAGAAGAAGGAAATGTCGAGAATTTAGTCAAGAATAATCAGAAACTTAGTTCACTTTTAGAACAGGTGGGTAATGGTATTGAGGACGACGATGAAGAAGAAGGAACAGGTGATTAATGGAAGTGAGGAAGAAGATGATATCGAAAATTTTGTAAACAATAAAGAAGAATTCAGTTCACTTTAGAACAGGCAAATTTAAGGTTAATTTCCTAACCTTTAATTTGCCCGTCCGTTAAAAACAAGGCGATTTTTGTATTTAACGACTAGAAAACTTTAAATCATATAATATTCACAGTGATGGCTTATATTGAGAGTATATAGCGATATTTGACAGCTAAGAAAAAACTGGCCACTGTGCAATGATTCAGTTTTGGGCTTGGTTTTTGACACCAGCAGTTTTTTTTTGAAGTTGCGGTCTTGTTCTGTTTTTTTTTAACTCATTTTTATACGTTACAAAGCTTGACTTAAAACGATATTACTCTCCAAAATTTTTGGTGTTTATGTGTATTATAAAGAAAATTATATTAAAACTTGTGTAAGTGTGTGTGTGTAGGGTAAGTAGTCGAAAAAGTGAAATACAATTTTCATTCGTTAGACGCCCTCACGTTTTAAATTACTTTTGATTTAGTTGTGTGGTGATCGTACTTATTTACTTGCTTATTTAGCTGGTACTCAATGTTGTTTTACTTGTTTTTGTTGTTGTTATTATTTTAACATGCTTTCATCATCAACATCATCAGTTGTTTTATTACATGTTTGGACGTACATACATATTATAATCAGTGTCAGTTACTTTGAGTAAAATAGAGTAAAATTAATCTTGATGAGAAAAATTGCAAATACAACAACAACAGAAAAAAAACAATTGTAACAACAATAAAAGTACTCGCTCAAAGAAACTGTAACGTTTCAAAAGACATTAATCGCGCATTTTTTTCTTTCATATTTTGTCTTCGTTTCTTTTGTAAATATTTTGGAAAACAGAGTTGGGTTAACTGAAGTTTTCTTAATGTTATCAATATTAGGACTTTCAATTATTTCTATGTGCAAAAATTATATTCACCGAAACGATATTGTGAAACTAATTACGGAGATTATTTTGCCTCTGATTTTTTCTGACAGATCAGCAATGCGAACACAAACAAGAAACCGACAATTTACTTATGAACGAAATCTTTTGGCTGAACTTTAAATTTCCTTTAAATATAGAGAGTGTATTTAAAAAAAAATTCAAATGAAATTTTTAATCATAAGACAAAATCCTTAATCAATAATTGATTTCCTTTATTGTCATTATCACTCATGATAAAAACTAATCGTTAATGCATTATATAAATTTATACTTACAATAATGTCAACAAATGCTTCAAATAATAAAAATGAATGTGTTCAGCACAGCACCGAACAGGAAATACAACTACATTATTTCGGATATGTCATGTACATACTTGGAATCCTTGCCCTGCGCACAATTTCAAAGAATCGTCGGATTGAATTAAAAGAGCTCTTAACCGAAACAGTGCTAAACGAAACAGCGGAGTTTTACTGCATTTGCTCTTGATGTCTAACAGGATTTTATGTTCTAATTTGTTATTCGGTTTTCTGTTAAACAACCGGTTATTAGTTCTATAGCAAATTCTTTTCTCTCTCCTTGAAAACTGCACTTCAAAAAGCAAATACTAGTGGTGAATGTTACTGAGTTAAGATACAAAATTGTTATGTTAAAGAGTTAATTGCGATAGCTTTGCTAAACACGTCTTGTTTAAAATTATTCCCGAGCTAACGATGTAAAGGTAAATATTAGCCTAATCAATTTTATTTCATGCTTGATTCCTTTAAATAAATATTTCATGATATTCTCACAAATATTTATTACAAAAAAATATTTATTAAAAACTAAACATCTTATGATATTCTCATAAAACATTTATTCAAATAAAAATATTTGAATAAATTGTTTTATAATAAAAATAAAAATATTTTAATAAATGTTTTATGAGAATATCATAAGATGTTTATTTTTTAATAAATATTTTTTTGTAATAAATATTTTGTGAGAATATCATGAAATATTTATTTAAAGGAATCAAGCACGAAATAAAATGCTTAGATTGAAAATGATTCCGATGAATTAAAGGGTATTTTTTTAAGCCCGATAAAACTTGAAATTGCAAAAAATAACACAAAAAATTAAATTGTAATCAAAATTTCTTTTTTATTCGAAGGATCAATACGTGACATTAACATTTGAAAATGATTTCGGGCATATGGGCACGGCGGCTGTTCTTGACGAAGCGCATTCTGGACGTCCAATTTTGGGCCAGTTTTTCGAGCACTGCTGGGCGTATGTCACGAATAACACGAACAATGCTGTCCTCCAAGGCGTCAATTGTTGCTGGTTTATCAGCATAAACCAGTGACTTCACGTAGCCCCACAGGAAATAGTCGAGTGGTGTCAAATCGCACGACCTTGGAGGCCAATTGACAGGTCCATTTCTCGAAATCAACTTATCGCCAAATTTTGATTTCAATAAGTCGATGGTTGCGTTCGCTTTATGGCAGGTAGCGCCATCCTGTTGAAAACACATCTCGTCCGGATCAATGTCATCCATATTTTCAAACAAAAAATCATTGATCATGGTGCGGTAACGATCTCCATTGACCGTAACGCGAGCTCCGGCTTAATTTTTGAAGAAATAAGGTCCAAAGATGCCACCAGCGTGAAAACCGCACCAAACGGTGCATTTTTCCGGATGTAATGGAGTCTGTAGGGTCTGTTGTGGATTGGTCTCACTCCATATGCGGCAATTTTGCTTATTAACAAACCCGTTAAGCCAAAAATGCGCCTCATCGCTGAACACAATTTTGCGATAAAACAACGGGTCAGTTGCCAACTGCTCTAGAGCCCAATCGGCGAAAGATCGACGCATATAATGGTCTCGTGGCTTCAATTCCTACACCAGCTGGATCTTATACTGGTGTAGGCCGAGATCTTTGCGCAAAATTTTCCACGTAGTGGACGGACATAGCCCCAATTCCTGCGACCGACGACGAATTGATAAATTTGGATCTTCTTCCACACTTTCGTTTACAGCGGCGATATTCTCTTCAGTACGCACATTCCTTCGACGTGTTGGTGTTATTGCATTCTCTAGAGAGTATGTGGTACGAAATCTATCAACAGTTCGACGAATGGCTTGTTCAGATGCACGATTATGTACGCCATAAAAATGACGAAGTTGTCTATAAGTTGCGCGAATCGACGACTGATTTTCAAAGTAAATTTGGATAATTTCGTAGCGTTATTCAAGCGAGAGTCTATTCATGATGATTTGTCAGAGTATACTGAAACAAATAAAAAAAAATGTTTCATCAAAATTTCATTTTTTGTGTTACTTTTTACAATTTAAAGTTCTATCTAGCTTAAAAAAAACACCTTTTATAAATTGTTAAATATTGGCAATTAATAAATATAAAATTTTAAAATAAATCAGTTTTAGCCGATTTGTAAGTTAATAGATATAATTTATTCGAGTTAGTCTGTAACCGAAACTTAACTTTTTTGAAAAAAAAATCATAATAAGCGAACTGCACTGTATTGGGGCTTGTTACCCGTGGCGTTAGCTGCATGTTGCTGTGATACTATTTAAATTTCAATTGAAATATAAGACCGATAAACAGTGATGAACGTATAGTAAAATAAAAAATACTTTGTATACGCACATACATACATATGTATATGTATGTATGAATGTGATATGCTATTATTTGCTTGACTTTATGTTTATGAAAAAGAGATTTAAATTTCCTGGTGTTTTTTTTATTATTATGATAAAGAAGTGTTTATGTACATATATGTACATCCATCCTTACATACATGCATGCATACATATGTACATTTTAAAATAAATATTCTTCATTTGTTTTATGCATTTTTTTCTTAACTTAATTTATACATATTTTAACTAAACAATTGATAAGTACAGCGTTACAAGATTATTCAAGTCTTTATTTGATTAACAGTTTTCCCCGTTGCTAGCTAGTAGCTACTACTATTTCACATATTCTTGATAACATTTAAATGTCACGTGAAGACAAACAGGAAGTTTTTTTTTGATCCGATCAAACAAATTTAAGAAAACAGAAGCAGTATTTTCTAATGAATACGACGAGTGGGGTTAAACTTAACACTTCAGGGTTTATAAGTACTTTTTGACCGATTTAGTTAGAAACTGTTAGTGGTGCGTTAATAATAATTGCGTTCGCTTCATTATTCACGTTAAACAATATGAAAATTTTCACATATTCTTTATGGCAAAATTGCCAATGCATTGACAATAAAATTATTTGCGACGTCTGCTTCAACAACTCAAGCAACAGAAGGTCCTTACAAATACGGAAGGCCTATGATGTTGATGCATAGGCTTGCTTATTGTTTTTGACATGACATAATAATGTAAAAACTGTAAAAAAAAAAGAGAAGTAGCACTACAGGTAACAGTGGCTATTTAGTCAAGTACCGTGCTACATTCTTTAGAGATGCGACAGGTAGTGAAAGTAAAAGGATAGTTACGAAAATTAACTGTCGTTTAAGACAGCTCAGTAAACAGTGACCATGCCTTCATTACTGACCAGCCCCACCGACATTCAATTTTTATTTGTAGTGAAAAAAAAACAAGGTTTTTATTGGGAATCGAACCCACAACCCCCAGTCATGTAAGCTAGCACACACCATACTAGCCGACAGGGGCACCTAAGAAGTAAAATAGCTTCTCAGTCATGTGGTAGTTTACGTTCACTTGAAGTTAATAGATTTTTAACGCTCACCGATTATTGCACTTTAGAAAAAGTGCAATAATTTATTAATATTTTAGTGTATTATTCTCCTCAAAGAAAGTAATAATATCTGCCGATTATTGAAAATTTTACAAGGAAATATTTCAATGCATTTTTTTACCACAAATTTTGCAAAAAAAATTAAATAGCCTTATATCTTAAGTCATATTGTTTGAATGAGAGTTCTCATTGTATAGAAATATTTTTGAGTTTTGTTGTTTGTTTGCTATGTTGTTTTAATGAGAACTCTCATTTAATCAATTTGACTTAAAATATAAAACTCTTGAAATTTCAATACAAAGTTTGGGGTAAATTCCACTGATGATCTACATGAGCGGTAGTGAAATGGTCATGTGGATATGCTTTCCTGCGCAGTACTACATTTCGAATAATAAATATTTTATGGGAATATCATAAAATATTTATTCAACCAATCTAGCACAAATTAACGTAGATTAAATATTGCTGTAGTGCATTTTTTAATATTATTCCATAATTAAACGTTTAATTTATTGAATTCTTTTATTACAAAATAATAACATACAACTTTTTAGAACTTTAAAGTCGCTTATAGGATTTATTTAGACGAGCTATTTATTTTTATACGCACGAAATACACGAAACTTTACCACTTCCAAGACTAAAAGCTAATGTATCAACTTTTAATTGTTTATTCGATTACATTCAAAATTAAACCGACTCTATTGCCCAAGAGAGGAAGCCCTTACATTTTGTTTTGAGCGGCTTTAAAATTTATTATATTACTTTAAAAAACTATAAATGCTAGTAAAGAAAATTCAGGAAAGTTTTCAAGAGAAAATCAGGAAAACAGAGAAAATCATATTTCACATGCAGCTCCATCTCTGATATATAGCATGTACTACAACGGCACCGGTACGTGGTGTGTAAGTATCCCTCACGAAATTAAGTACGTTCCACGTGCAAATAACCGATGAAATATACAATGAAGGATTGATTCTGATTGAGGATCAATGCTTGACTATTGCAAACAAGCTACTGATTGAAGTAGGAATCATTGCGCCAAATCGATCGATGCACGATGCATTCAACCAAGAATTAAATCGAGAGCTGCAATACAATGTTGATACATTGCAGAAATTCTTTCGAAATAATGTGCCGTTGCTGAATGAACCGTAAAAACAAGTATACGACAATTTATGCAAGTGGTGGAAAATGGTGGAAAATAATACTGGTGGTCTATTCTTCCTGGACGCACCTGGATGAACCGGAAAAATATTTGTTATTTCATTGATTTTGGACTGGCGACTCTTCTAGATGGCGGTCGTACTGCACATTCTGCGCTTCAGTTGCCACTCAATTTAAACGCAATTGATACTCCAACATGCAATATTTCCCGATCCAGTCCCCCCAGGGGCATATAAATATGGTCTTTATAGAATTCCACTATCTAGACACAGTGCAACTGGGGAAAAAGGGAGCCCAGTCCCCTGAAGACAGGCAGGGAGTCAACTGGAAGCTCCACTTTATTTCCACGGGGATCAGTGAACCCGCAGAGTTCATTATTTGTCTCTTTAGACATTTAATAGTTCTCTGACTGTTTATTGAGGTTGGTCCCTATATGGGAGTATTGTGGTGGTTGTGGTTTTGCGGCCCCATAACAGTATAATGGTTATTATGGTGGCCAGGATCATCTCATTGATAATGACACGCAAAGTGAATGATCCAGTGCAGTGAACATGCTAGACATGTGTTCTGGACAGGAGTTGAAAGTCTCCAACTCTTTAGCAAGGTGTGATGGTTTGCAGCCCTGCCCTGGAATCATTAAAATTGCAACTAGGTGGTTCTGTTGCTTAGAATTATGTCTTCGGCTTCCTAGGACGCTGTATGATGTTCCAAATTATACAATAGTGGTTTGTCCACCATCTGATTAAGGCTACATAGCCAGGTGCTGATCTAAAACGAATCACACTATTTCCCGATCCAGTGCAATAGGAAAATTGTTGATGCAATACAAGCTCATTGTTTGGCATGAGTGCCCAATGGCACATGAGAAATCACTTGAAGCATTTAACTTCACACTGAAGGATCTTCGGCGAAATAACAACATCTTTGACGGCTTGATGCTATTGTTGGCGGGCGATTTCAGGCAGACGTTGCCAGTAATTTCGCGCGCAACGCCTGCATATGAATTTAATGCTTGCCTGAAGGCATCCTCTTTGTGAAATAACGGGAAAACATTATCGCTAACCACTAATATGAGAGTTCAACCTCAAAATGATCAAAGTGCTACACAATTTGCCAAACAATTGTTAGCTGTTGGAAATGGAAAAGTCCCAGTTGATGCGACAGCTGGATTAATTACTCTTACCAATTAATTACTCTTTTGCCGATTTGTAGTCTCTCAATTAGCTCTTATTGAAACCGTGTTCCAAAACATTAGTGAGAATTGTCAAAATTATGCTTGGCTAAGTCAACGAGCGATTCTCGCCTCAAAGAATAATGATGTACACGCACTGAATTTTACCATTTGATAATAAATCGATGGCAATTTGATGACATACAAATCCGTTGATTCCATAATGCAGTAAATTATCCAACGGAGTTTTTGAACTCTCTGCAGTTACCAGGATTTCCACCACATAACTTGCAACTCAAACAAACTCAACAGGTGAAAATATATGTATTCCTCGAATACCAATAATTCCGACTGATCTTCCGTTTGACTTCATATGACTGCAATTTTCGGTTCGCCTTGCGTTCGCAATGACAATTAACAAGTCGCAAGGCCAATCGCTTAGTGTTTGCGTGATAAATTTAGAAAATCATTGTATTTCACACGGGCAGCTATACGTTGCGTGTTCACAAGTTGGGAAACCATCCGCTTTATTTGTGTTAACGTCAGGCCAAAAAACAAAAATTGTGGTTTACCATAGAGCATTTCAATGAAACGGACGTATAACGCTTCGATTTAGTATTTACCTTGGGATCACTTTCATTTTTTACTTAGAGAAGTTCAACTAAATTCCACTTCATTTTTGTAATCGAAATGAATTCATTACTGTTGTGCAATGAAATAAAAGTTTTCCTTTTCAAATACAAAACAAAAAAAAAAAAAATTTTTTCTTTATCTCTTAATCCCCAAACGAAATGTTACAAAAAACGAAGCCATCTGGTGGCGAAACGGAGTTCGCCGGGTTTACTAGTAATTCATAAAATTTGGCTTAATACTAGTTTTCGCTATTTTTTAGTTGCAAAAAATTTACAAGATATCTTGAAGAATTATAAAGACATCAATAAGACTTAAAAAGATACGTCCCCTACAATTAACTTTAGTTGGCAACTTTGAAGTTTTTAACACTTATTTTGCAAAATAATCGCTGTGTGCTTGGGAAATATGTAAATATGTAGACAAATATCAACTTGGGTAAAGTTTCCAATATAAAAAAGTACAGTGTAATTTAAAACAACAAAACTAGAATCAGTAGCCGATAGTTGGTTTTCCGAATCGTCCAAATGATCATAAATAGTACAATCTGGCAACAGTGACCATTTCAAAGAAAGTGACAAATTTCAATTAAAATACAAGAAACGTCAAAGATAACAAAAGAATTCAAGAAATCAAGTACAAAACGACGTTATCAATTCGGCGAACCAAGTGAATAGTCAATTTATTATTAGACTGCCTTAAGAGAGCCTCTTACACATTTCAATTGAATTTAAGAATTCATAAGAAATTTGTACTCAAAGAAGCAAACTTACTTAAACTGCACACATATGCACATGCATACATATGTTTTTGTTGCATTCTAAGTTATTCTTTACTTTTACTCGGATCATCACGTTATTTTGTGTTATTATTTATTATTATTATACACAACACTACATACAAATTATTTGAGTTTGATTTGTACGTACAAATGGGGGTAAAAATATGTACTTACGAAAGGAGCAATTAGAAAAGCGTAAAACATTTCAGTGGTTATTTTCGGCAATGGATAACTTTTTGAATACTTTATGACGACAAACTAGTGATACGTAGTGAAAAGTAATGAAAAGTAAATACAAGTGAGGAGAACAAAACAAATCCTTTATTACAACTCCTAGTAACCCTGTGTTGCAGTACTTTAATTTTCAATTTTATAAAAGTTTGCAGTATCTTTAACATTAATAAATCTAGAATGCAAAAAACAAGGACTTTAATAAATAAGCTAAGTGACGTAAAATCACAAGAAAGAGGAGGCAAAATCGCGAAATTACGAGACCTGAAAATTGCTGATGCAATAACTGAATTGAATAACTGAATATAGTGGCTTTGTGGCTTGTGGTGCCATCTTACTGAAACTAAAGTTCACGAGTATCAACATTAGTCAATTGTGGGCACAAAAAATTGGTTATCATGAATTGACAGCGTAGAGAATTTACGGCGACGGCGTTTACTGAATTATTTTCGAAAAAATATAAACCGCACCATACGGTCACTTTCTTTGGATGTAATGGTCCTTCGAGGAATGTTTGTGGTTTTTGTGGGTTGTTTTCGTTCAGTTTTTTAAATAACCAATTTACAAACATTCCAGCATAAAGTTGTCAGTGGGCTTTAACTCTTGAACGAGTTGAATTTTATTTGCGTGAGTCACTATTGAAGCTCAATTGTTGGGAATGTCGACGAAATGATTTCCACGCTCTTTCTGACCCCTTTTTTTCGTTCTTTTTTCTTGTAAAAGAGAAGGCAAAAATGCCTATTTAGACAAGTACCGTGCTACATTCTTTAGGAAAGGGATAGAGAAGAGATGAAACAGGTGGTGAAAGTAGAAGGATAGTTTCGGAAATTAACTGCCGTATAAAGACAGCACAGCGACCAGTACATATGCCTTTATCACTGAGCAGCCCCACCGACCGTCAATTTTTATTTTTGTAGTGAAAAAACCAAGGTCTTCGTTAGGAATCGAACTCACAACCCCCATACTGACAAGCTAGTGCACTACCTACTAGCCTACAGGGGCACCACAGGGGTGTTTGATTAGGCAGTAAATTGCATTATGCATTAGAGGAAATTTTCGTTTATTAGCAGAACAGTCCGCATGTGGAATAAACTCTCTCTAGAGGTCATTACTGTCACTTTCAATGTGGGAATGTTCAAACCGAAAGTCCACAAACACTGCTCCCTCTTTCCTAATGGGTAGGGGTCATACCCTGAGTGCTGGCCAAAAAAAATGCTGTAGGGACCAGTGGGACCTCTATTTACGACGAACATATTTGAGTATGCTGCGTATTAAAAATAAATATGCAAAAAAGAAAACACAATATAAAAATTAAACGCACACCACACATATAATATCTACTCCCTTTCCAAGTTGTGTCCTACGTTCGCCTGCTAACCATTCTGGTTTTCCTCAGTGACCCCAAAAATTAACCCAAATTTACATTAACTTAATAAGTGACTTGGAAATCCTTTGTTTGCATTTTATTCAGCGAAAATGTTTCATAACGCTTATAAAAACTTAGAGTTTAGAGCTTATAGAAATTTAGAGTTTCTCGCCATTCGTGTCTTAAAGTAAAAAATTTAAAGGCCAATACTTCAGGCCAAACTGAAGTCGTATACGTCAGAATAATTGATTCATGTAGACATCTCACATGAATTCTACAATATTTATGTTTTCAGTATATACACAATTCAGTTATATCATGGGGAATTTCTAGTAACTTTTGATGATCGTAATGATGTGATAAGATTTACATCTGCACCTGGCCGTGGGCCTTAATCAGATGGTGGAGCATTACCACTGTGGATGGTATGTAGCGTCATCCTCGTCCTAGAAGGTCTTTGGATACGTATATGCTCCGGTCACTTCTAGCCTACAGGGGCATTTTGCTGTACAGTGGCTATGTTTGCATCACTGCGTCTACTACAAGCGTATTGTTTTGGTCTATTGTTAGCCTTGAATTTAACGATTAAACTATACACAATGGTAGAGAGGATTACAAGGAAAAGCTGCTCGAATTTTACGACGTGATACAGTGAAATTTTCACTAATAAAATTCTTTGCTCAAGAGTGTAAAACTCCATGCCTCCCAACATTTTACATAATAAATGACAAGCTGGATGGTAGCTCAATTGTTATTATTTAATCACTTTACAAACAAATTAAATTCTAACCTCAAATTTATGATTGCATGAGATTAGGGTCGCACTTTATGACACTGAAATGAGTACCTGACCGTGAGGGACATCTTTGCAACAGAATATTGTTGTCTTTGGTACCACAAATTTATAAAAGCCACCAACCGAAGTTAGGTTATGTTAGTTTTGGTGAAAGTTCAGGTTATTTACTTACTGACTGTCATGGTTTAAAAGATATTCTCGCAGTCTGACATAACATGCAATATAACAAATTTGTTAAATTATTAATTACATTTTCAGATGTTTTGTACAAAAAGAGAGACTTAGAAAGTAATAAAAATGAAATAATAAATAAATTTTGTAAAAAAGGGAATAAGCCGCTTGTTTGCCTGATTGCTTATTTTTGTCAAAGTTTATGAAAAGTTTAATAAATTTTAGTTTGAGAAAGTTTGATGACTAAAGCTTTCTTTCCGAAAAAAGTGCGTAATGATTTTCTGATAAGTTACAAATGCAGAGATATTGGTTAAATTGTAAAATTATATCCTTACTTTTAACTTCAATGTTTATAACTTTTGTTGTTAAAAAAATAATGTTTTATAAAAGTCACAAAAAGGACCAGGCAATTCCAGCTAAAAAATTTACATTTCATTTTTATATACAATTTTTGCTTTGTATTTCATTTTCTTTATAGTATGTTTTGCAATCATGGTTATTAACGCAGTATTGTGTTACGTCTTCAACAGTGTCGTGGGAAACTCTAATATCGAATTTAGTAATTAATTTTTTTAGTCATAATTTATATTTTATTTTGGTGAAAATAGACTTCTTGCAATAAACTCTTGGTTTCAAATAACCCCATGTAAAACGAAGCTGAGTGACAATTTCTGCTTGAACTCATATTATACTGATCATCCATTTTCGATATAAATAACTCTTTTATCATGTTGCGATATTAGGCATAAGAAAAAGCCGTTAGTTAACCCGTGTTATTCTCAAAGAATTGCGGTTTAATAGTAACTCAATTTCAAAATCTGAACCAATAAGTGTCATATGGTTTATTCAGTTGCTTTTTAATAGTCGCTTTTTGCATTCTCTAAGCCCAGAATATTGTAGATATCAATTATGTTATATTTCTTTTACAAGCTATTATTTTGTTTGTCAAAATAACTTCTGCTGATAATGACAATTTTGATTTCTTTGAAGGTACTTTTTTTTAAAATGTACATTTTCAAATGTACAATACATCTACGGTTTCCTTAATTAGGAACACAACTACGCTATAAGAGGAGAATAGTGTTACAGGCATACCTCGTTTAACGCTCAGGTTGCGTTCCTGAAGATTGAGCGTTAACCGAAATAGCGTTAAAAAAGGCACAATTTGCATTAAAATATGGGGTTCCGTTTTTTTTTTTGCTGCCTTGAAGTAAAAAATGACAAATAAGATGGGTATTTTATTTAAAAATATATTTTTTATTTAATGTGTACTTCATTTTAAAATTAGAAATTAAATTATAATTTAAAATAGCAATATTGCAATTACTAAGTCTGTACTGGACCATATCACTATTTTCAATGACTAATTTAATATGAGACAAAATTTCACAAATTATTTATCTTTATAGGGGAATTCCAAGAATTAGGGAATTTTTTTAGCCTACTTTTATTTAAAAAAAAACGTATGGAAAAAAATTCAAATTATGTATATTTTCTGCTGCTTTTTATGACGAATATGTTTCGAAAAATGACAAAAAATTTTAAAAAATAACGACAAAAAAATTGTTTTTTAAAGAGCGTTATAACGAAACAGCGCTAAACGAGGTAGCGTTAAGCGAGGTATGTCTGTATTTTTAAGCATTCGAGCGGTTATTGTTTTTATTATGATCTTGTTTCCTTAGATTTATGTTTGATCTTGATATTGCAATTTACTCTTACAAAATTTAAGCTTCCAGTTAATCTGTCGTGACTTTTTATTTCATGACTGATTTTTAATCTCGCTAATTTTTAACGAAAATTATTTGTAAATTGATAAAACAAGTGGTTGCACACGCTAGTCACAGATTAATAAAATCATATTTATGCATTTTTAAATTAGATTTCTTAAAGAGAACAACACTTATTTAATTTTGTTGTTACACTTTTTAAGAATTTATAAGGTTTGCTAGTTTAATTCTAGTCACTGACCCACAGGCTTGTTTCTAAAATATTTTCTCTTAATTTTGCTTATAATGTGGTTGATGTGCAATAAAAAACTCAGGTTTTTAAAAAATTTATCTATCTGCCTATCTCCCTTTCTGTTTGACCACCTGTGTATGGCATCAACCAAAAAGTGTTTAAAACGAATGACAATGCGCGTGTGTGGTAGGGGGAAGGAAACCTTAGTATACTTGTTAATATGAAAGATACTTTTTACCCCAGAGTATATCTCATTTTCAATTACAAATATAAACAAATGAAAGCAGGCTATATTCTTTGATGAAAATAACATTGGGAATTTATAACGATTATTTTCCCATAATAGCATTTTTGTTATTGCAATATTTTTACACCATAAATATCAATGTAGACGAAATCGTGTATATTATCTAGTACATCAATATTCGATTTTTTGTTTTAACTTTTTTCAGAGTAAGATTTTGTTATGACATTTCGTGTTTTGTTTATTAAGATAATATTTTTTGGTTTGAATATAAGGGGTGGGCAAATTTGATGCTGGGAAGTAAATTTGCCTAAGACACCAACTTTTCGTTGAAAACTTTAGTTTAATTAATACGAGTTTAAGGCATAAATATGGGAATTACTAATGGAATATTATGTCGGGTAAATATCCATCCCAAACACGTCGGCAGACGTCCGCTCATTTCACAACATTTTTAATCATACTTTGCAATAAAGCTTTGCTAGTTTCAGTTATTTATCACTTGTTCACGTAAACCCGGTGTTCAAATGAACATGGGAAAATTTTTTAATTAAAAAACGTTTAGAACGTTCAAATGAACTAATTAAAAAACGTTTAAATATTTTAATGAATAAGCAAAAAGGTCCTAAATAAACACATTACGATCTACTTGTGTTTCCACTTCGTCATGACTGGAAAAACACAGAAGACCTTTTTACCTAGTTAGTGTGTTTATTTGGGATCCTTATAAAACAAATAAATACGCAATACAAAATAAAGACCAGTAATTAATTGATATTCAAAAGAAAGAAAGTGCTTCCTAAAACAAAAATAACATCAAATGGCCCCAGAGAAAATAATCCAGCATTGTTAAATCGAAACCACGTACCACCAATTGATATCGATTTAGTGATATCAATTGGTGGTACGTGACAGGGAAATTTCTTATGCTATAACTGTCTTGTCTAGCCAACTCTAATTCTAGAATGATTTGATGATTTGAAAGCGTAAAGATGAAGACATTTTTATGTAAAATGATCTCAACACTTTGCAGCGAGTATGTTTTTATTTTAGGGCCACTAAGAGCCCTATTGTCAGCTACAATACTGTGAGCATTGAATTTAGCAATTACAATGGATGTAATACAGTAAATTTTTAACTATTTTGATAGTTAACTTTTACAATTAAACTTCTTTCCGTATTTAACATTTTTCCACTTTTTACAAAATAAAAGTCAAAGAATGACCATCCCCCCCAACATTTAAACGTTTAACATGCCATTTACTTCTTAATTTCAAAGTTGCAGATCCAATATAACTGATACAAAATGGATGTCATATTCTATGTCATTTACCAACTTACAATCATTTACGGTGATGTGAATGGTGGGTCGCAATTTTGAATATTTCATCATTTTAAAAATCCCAAAAATTAAAATTTTTGTATTTGTCTGTCGTTTACATAACAGACAGTTTTTAAAGCTCTGAAGAACGCACAGGACCTTTTAAAACTGTCTGTTATGAAAACGACAGACAAATACAAAAATTTTAATTTTTGTGATTTTTAAAATGGTGAAATATTTAAAATTGCTTGACTTTTATTGGACAAACTGAATTTGTTCCCAAAATAAAAGTTGTAAAAAATTTTAAGCATGGAACGTTGCACTCTTCAGCAAAGAATTTTATTTGTGAAAATTTACTATAAAAATAGTGAAAATATCACTGAAGCACTATGTAAGATTTGGGCAGAATTTTCTCATAATCTGAGACGACTATGTGTAGTTTAATTAAGACCCACGGTATTGTTGCTGACCTGAAAGCCTAAAACGATGTAGTCTTAGTGGCCATAGTAAGAATGTACAGCATATTATTGAAAATGAACCTAGGACATCAGCTCGTCGACATTCGCAACAATTGGGCATCAGTAGAAATATTTAGGCTAATATTTTGCATAAAGATCATTATCTTCACGCTTACATAGTTCAACACGTTCAACTGTTACTGATTACTGATCAATTCCAAACAAGCAATTCAGTTCTTGCATGAGAAATATCTCGGTCCGCCTTCCTCTTGTGATTTAAGGCGCTGGAATATTTTCTCTGAGGCTATTCGAAAACGTGAAGAGCCCATAAGCAACTCACACTCTGAAAGATGAAATTCGGCGCTGCATTGGCGACTTAAGCAAAGCTTTGTGGCAAAATGTGCTTCAAAATTTTTATAATTTATATTATATTTTATATTTATATTTTATATAAATATATAATATATATTTTATAATATATATTGTGTATATCATACATGTTCGTTATCTTCGCAACAAGTAAAATTGAGAGTGTCACCTGTTGTATTAAAAACACAGTCTTTGTTTAAAGCTTCTTAGTCTTTTCTTTTGCAATGGTTTATTTACATACCCACGTATCATTTACCTTACTGTCATGTACGGGCTATAAAATAAACATCAAAAATAACGTTTCTATATTTTATTTTCTTTTACAATAATTGTGTACCGAAAAATATGAGTTAAATAAAAAAATGTTTTAAATTAAAAATTTTTAAAAAAGAAAAAGTTTATTCATTGGAGTGGAAGTACATTAATTAAGGTTTTTATTTTTATTTATTCTTGTGACGTGTGCAAAAGATTAAAATTATTTTTAGTTTTTCTTTAATCGAATATCTTAAAGAAAAATTTTTAAGAAATTATTTGTATAAGTTGCGGTTCTGTGAAAGTTACATTTCGTAAAATTGGGATATTTTTGGACAACATAATCTTCCTTCTGAGAGCGCTGTTAAGAACTTGGTCGTTAACTTTAAGTCGACAGGTTCGGTACAATATGTGCGAAAACCAACGCGTATTCAACTGAAAACATCACAGCCGTAAGTCACAGTGTTGAAGCAGGTCCGAATTTGTCATTTCCTCGACGTTATTAACAATTGGGGTTATCCAAAACCTTCACATGGTGAGTTTTGCGTCAGGACTTAACTTTGAAGCCTTATAAGGTTCAACCGGTGCAGGAATTGAAGCCGACCGACCATTCACATCGGCGTAGATTCGCTCAATACATTCAGGAACAGCCGGCTGGCGTTTCTGAAAAATATTTTTTCAGACGAAGCCCATTTTCACTTATCAGGATATGTCAACTAGCGAAATTGCCGCATTTGGGCTTTTGAAAATCCTAAAGTGATTATTGAGAAGCCTTAGCCTGTGACATGTGGTTTCAACAGGATGTCACACATTTCTCGATCACATAATTTCACGACAATCAGCATTTAAGTGCTCAGCCAAATCGTGTGTTTTAATAACACTGGAATAATTTTTTGGGGCTATGTTAAGGACGAAGCCAATCGAATCGATTCCAGCCTTAAAACTCAAAACCCTTTGATGTGATTAACAAAATGGGACCGCTTCTTTACCAAAAAGTGATTAACAAGTTTAAGATGAAAGAAGCGACATCTATCAGTGTGATCGTGGTGGAAATTTACCAGATATCATTTTTCATTCATAATTGCCGAACTTCAACTCTTCGTAATACAATAAAACATTGAATCATCTTAATTAAAATTTCTTTTTTAGAAAGCATATTTCTTGTTGAAAAACCCTTTAGAATTGTGGCGTAAATGACAAATAGAAATTACTAAAAAGCATATCAGAATATATACAACAATAACTAAAGTAAAGGGTTGTAAATGTATTGGTGTTTGGAAAGAGAATATAAGAGCTCCCTCTTGTGGGCAAGAAAGTCATTTTAATAATGAACACGATCGAGTGAGGGCATAATAATTACTATAGCAACTTTGAGGTGATGAAGTCATAAACTTACCATCGTATAATTTTTTATGTATAAAAAATAAATTGTGTAATTTAAATTAAAACTTTAAAAGTTGTAGGTAATTATTTTGCAATAAAAGAACTTAATAAAACAAATGTTTATTAAAGGAATAAACGTAACAATGTGGACTGTTTGTTTTGTTTATCAAGTTGTAAATTAAAAGGTCACTAAACCCGTGTGGGCATAATTTCACAAGCGAAATTAAGTATAATAATGTATAAGAACACTACTGTTCATGCTTATATTTATTTAAATTTTTAGGAATAAAAGCTTTTTATTTGGACATTTAACTCGAAGAGAATGAAAAGGACTATTGCAGCAAAGGAAAATCGTAAAATTCCTTTAAAACCAAAATTAATCGGATTAAGTTTACTTATTAATATATGGTTTCTGTAGGAGGTGCTCTACAGGTGACTTGCTGGCTTTCCTGTCGGAACAATGGTGTAACTCCAAACATCATTTCGGTGAAAGTAAGGTGGTGGCTGCAGATATTTCCAAGGCGTTTGATAGAGTGTAGCATGATGCACACCTGTCAAAACTTATTGCTTATGCTTATTGCTTATGTCGATGATATTTTACTTCAGATTTATATCGAGTTTTCTCAGATATCGCACTATGCGAGTTGTTAGAGATGGAAGTTCAACTGAAGAGTTTAATATTAATTAAAGTGTACCGCAAGGCTCCGTTCTTTCTCCTACCCTATTTCTTACTTTTCTAAATGACCTTCTTTGTCAAATTTTCAATAATATACACTCTTTCGCCGATGACAGTATCATTTGGCATTCGTAAGTGTTATGTTCGATGGACTAAGCACATTTTTCAGGTTTCTTAAAAGCTCTCGGTTTTCCAAAACTATGTAAGAGGTATTTTACTTCATCCGATCTTCATACTATTTAAACCACCTATAACCGTCTTAAATGGGCCGGCGCCTCATAGTTTATTAGGAAGTTGCTCGATCATATAAAGGAGATGGTCAAGAGGCAATTTGGGATGTATTTCACTGTTTTATTGTCACTACAATGGTAAGCGCTCTAATGATATTAGGGGACTTGTTCTCGTTACCCACACTTTTTTCCATTTAACTATAGGGTCCGCCATCTAACATTTTTTTTTTCAACTAGTGCTTATTTCGTGAATGGTAACGAATATGGTTGTGTATACATTTGAACAAAGTTTCGCTAAATGGGCCTGCCATCGACTTACAGAAGATGCCGATTTTGGAAAAAAAAATCATATTTTCAGATAAAGCTCATTTTGATCTTGGCGGCTATGTAAACAAACAAAATTGTCGCATTTGGGGCACAGAAAATCCGCACGCATACATTGAAAAGCCGACGCATCCAAAACGAGTCACTGTTCGGGGCGGATTTTAGTCCAGAGGCATAATTGGGCCATTTTTGAGGAGTGGCCGTTACAGTCAATGGCGATCGTTATTGGGCCATGTTGAACGAATTTTTTTTTCACAAAAACTGAAGAGGAGGATATTGGCAACATTTGGTTTCAACAAGACGGCGCTACGTGCCACACAGCCGAAGCTGTATAGTTTTGTTTATAGCATTTAAAAAAAAGTTATTTGGCAGGCGCTATAATGGGCGCACCCATTTTTTTTTTAACGTGAAGTAGCATTTGAGTCAACAATGCCTATTTAGTCAAGTACCGTGCTACAGTCTTTAGGAAAGGGATAAAGAAGAGATGAAACAGGTGATAAAAGTAGATGGATAGTCGGAAATTAACTGCCGTATAAAGACAGCACAGCGACCAGTGACTATATGCCTTCATGGCTGAGCAGCCCCACCGACAGTCAATTTTTAATTTTGTAGTGAAAAAACCAAGGTCTTCGTTGGGAATCGAACCCACAACCCCCATGCTGACAAGGTAGTACACTATCTACTAGCCTACAGGGGCACCACAGGGGTGTTTGCTTGGGCAGTAAATTGCATTATGCATTAGAGGGAATGTTCGCTTTTTTAGCAGAACAGTCCGCATGTGGAATAAACTATCCCTAGAGGTCATTCCTGTCACCTTCAATGTAGGAACGTTCAAATCGAAAGTCCACAAACACTGCTTCCTCTTTCCTTCTCTAATGTAGGGGTCATACCCTAAGTGCTGGCAAAAAAAAAATGCTGTAGGGACCAGTGAGACCTCTACTTACGACGAACATATTTGAGTATGCTGCATATTAAAAAAAAATATGCAAAAAAGAAAATGCAATATAAAAATTAGGCCAACGCACACCATACATATAATATCTACTCCCTCTCCAAGTTGTGCCCTACGTTCGCCTTCTAACTATTTGGGTTTTTCTCAGTGACCCCAAAAATAAACCAACTTCCTTTTACAAATTAACATTACCTTCATGCCTCCAACCTACTAAATGACTTCAAGTTATGTTTAGTTTTCGAAGGGTTCAGGACATTGGAAACCCTTTGTTTGCATTTTATTCAGCGAAAATTTTTCATAACGCTTATAGAAATTTAGAGTTTCTCGCCATTCGTGTCTTTGAGTTAAAAATTTAAAGGCAATAGTTCAGGCCAAACTGAAGTCGTATACGTCAGAAAAATTGATTCATGTACAGATCTCACATGAATTCTACAATATTTATGTTTTCAGTATATACACAATTCATTTATATAATGGGGAATTTCTAGTAACTTTTGATGATCGGAATGATGTGATAAGATTTACATCTGCACCTGGCCGTGGGCCTTAATCAGATGGTGGATCATTACCACTGTGCATGGTATGTAGCGCCATCCTCGCCCTAGAAGGCCTTCGGATGCGTATATCCTCCGGTCACTCTTAGTTGTAACTTTAAAAGCCCGGAGTATGCCGCAGCCTTCACTGCTTGCTGAAGAGTTGAAGATTATCCAACTCCTGGTCCAGAACGCATGAAGCTTAATATAATTAAGAACATGACGGCATTTATGCTCACTGGACCTGTGTTCATTATGAATGATCCGACCCACAAACTCAAACGAGGGCCTCGAAATACACAGCCACCACGATACTCTCGAAGGGCCTACCTCAATAATCAGACAGAGAACAGTTAAATGCCTAAAGAGACAAACAGCGGAACTCTGGGACTCACTGATTCCCGTGGAAATATGGTGGATTGTCCAGTAGACTCCTACTAGCCTTGAAGGGGACAGGGCTCCCTTTTACCCCGAAAGACACAAGTCTATATGGTTGTAAGATCCATAAAGACTTATAATGTGCCCTCTGGGGGGATGATGATCGGAATATAGTACTTCCAGAGCTTTTAAGCTTTGTACGGAAACATCTTCAAGTCTTTCACTAATAATTAACTGAGGCCGTTTGTGTATCTTGTCGATTCTTCAATGTTTAAGCAGTTCCTCTGATGTTCTATGTCTTAGCAACAATGATCTACAAAGCCGGCCACTTTTTGTAGCATCTTTAGTAAACCCATGAGGTGTTCAATCAAACGCATAATTATTTATGGTGAAAACAAAAAATAGACAGTTAAGCAGTTAAATAGTTTCAGATGTATATTGCTTCATTCCTTACCCTCAAATTATTATTTATTCGTCTACAGCCTAAATAAATATCAAAGTACAGCGCTTGGCCCTTACTAACACATTGTCAATTTCGTGAATATGCCGACCACGCCTAACAAATTCTTGCAACTTTTGTCAAAATAAGTTAAAGAGGAAACACAAACTATTAAGAGGAATTTGTATCTTTTTTAAATATTAAAAAACAAAATTGATTATCTAATGACAAAAGTCCATATCTGTTCACAAATTCAGTGGTATATTGTTATTTTCCTCAGGTGTTGAGTTAATGTCATATGAGCAGCGAAAAATTTAGAAATGAAAGTGGGTGGATCCATAAGTCTGTGACTTTATAAATTTGCAGCCTCTTAATTGAAATGGCAATTCTGCTTCTGTCAACAGGCAACTGCCTGTTAAAATTCGGGAAAGTTAAGTCATTTAGTTTGTGCTTAACAGCCATAGTTGGGCTCACACTTTAACAGTCTATAACTAAATGATTTAATTTCTTATGATTGCTTACTTTGGACTTACGTAAAACTCTTTAGTTCCTTAAGAGCTGCAGTATGGACTATGATATGCGGTTTATTTAATCAATAATATTTAATAAATAAAACGAATATTTAATAACTGGCACAATAATTGATAACATCCCTTAAAGTTTAACATAATTGAAAAAGTACCTGACAATTAAACACTCCCCAATTGATAAGCATGTGTTTTTATTTATTTATTTATTTATTTATCTACCGGATATCAATTTACTTGCATTTCCCTTATCGATTAAAATTAATGCCTTTATAATTCTCTGCTGGCAGCAACACTTGTAAGTAACTTTGTGATGATAACAGTTTAGTGTTAAACAAATCTAATCAAAGAAAATTGCAACGATGTAAACAAAATTGTATAGCGTAACGTAAAAATGAAACGTAAAATGTCATTTTATTGTAATGAAAGTGTTTGTAGATATTTAATTTTTTCAAAATAAACAATTTTCAATTAATTTAATGTCATCAAAGTATTTTGTTATATGAGCCGTCTATTTAATAAAATGATATAAGTCTGTTTATTTTGCAAGCTGTTAAATTAAAGGGCTTGTTGCTGCTGAAGCACTTTGAAGCTTCACTAAAAGCACGTTTTTAGAGTCAAAGATGCAATTTCAGATAAATAAAATGGTTTTGGATTTTAAAAATAGTTCCACCTATTGGGACAAATGCATTAAGTCTGCAAAAAACACAAAAATTTCATTAACACCGATTTGGCGATCGCGGAGAAAAGTGCATACGAATGTAATAACAGAAAAATTGCTCGTTTTCACTACTTAAATCCCCTAAACATATTTTTAAGTTTTAAAATTATTATTTTTATGAAAATAATTATGTATGTGTGTTTGAAAATTTGTTAGAAATGCCCCGGGTCAAGGTATTTTTTCAAAAGCTTAGATAATAAATTTTATAGTTTTGCCCGTTTTTCTAAAAAATCGTTTTTTCTGACAAAGCCCATTTTCACTTTTTTTTTTAGCAAAATTGTCTCATTTGGGCTTCAGAAAATCCTAGAGCCATTACTGAGAAGCCTCTGCATATTTAACGTATTACTGTATGGTGAGCTATGTGGTCTGAAGGGCGGATAGGGCCTTTTTATTCAAAGATGAGACTGGAAATGCGGTAACGGCCAATAGATCATGCTATCGCGAGATGCTAGCAACTTAATTTAAGATATCATTGACATGTGGTTTCAACAGGATGGTGCCACATAGTCAATGAAACGATCAAAATATTGCGAATTAAATTTCACGACAATCAGCAGTTAAGTGGCCAGCCAGGTAGTGTGATTCAACACTATTGGATTATTTTTTGTGGGGCTCTGTTAAGGACAGAGTCTATAAGGAGCCAATCAAATCGATTTCAGCCTTAAAACTCAAAATCCGTGATGTGATTAACGAAACAGGACTGCCATTTTGCCAAAAACTGATTAAAAACTTTGATGAAAAAATCAATATCTGTCAGCGTGGTCAAGGTGGACATTTGCCAAATATCATTTTCATTCAAAATTGCCGAGTTTTTCTCTTCGTAATCAAATATATATTTGAACCATCTTAATCAAAATTTTTTGATTTATTTTGTTTTAGAAAACATACTTCTCATTGGAAAACCCTTTATTAATTACATTAAAGACATACCTAGAAAGCCAGATACCGGGTAATGGTTCATTATTGGTTACTGTGTTGTTGTATAAAATGTTTTTTTGTTTTGGAATTTTGTTAACCAGCAAAACAAACAAGCTGGTTTAATACAATTCTCATTTAATCAATTTACCTAGAGATATAAGATTCTTGAGTTTTCTAAATAACAAGAAGGATAATGACCATATTGATATGCTTTCCTCGGAATAATATATTTTCATGTTTTGAATAATAAATATTTTGTGAGAATATTATAAAGTGCTTATGTTTTAAGGAATCCACCACAATTGCATAGATTAATTTTATTCTGAAAATGTGATTTATGTCACTTTCAAAATAAAGCGTTTGTTTAAATGTGGCAATAGCAAAGATGTGCAAAATAAACTAAAAAAAAAATAATAAATAAATAAACATGTCAGACGTCACTTGACAGTTGACAAAATAGCTGACAGGAAAATTGCAGTATAAATAAAAAAACAAAATTAAAGAACTAAACAAAAAGTTGACTGTTCATTTTCCTCCGGCTATTTTGTTCTTAAATAAACTTAAAAATTATACTTTACAAAGGTGGTGAAAGGATTTTTAATTATTTACATATATGACACTAAATCCCCCCCCCGGGGGCACAATATAAGTCTTTATGGATCACACAACCATCTGGACTTGTGTCGTGCGGGGGCAAAAGGGAGCCCAGTCCCCTTAGGCTAGTAGGAGCCAACTGGACAGTCCACTATATTTCCACGGGAATCAGTAAAGTCCCAGAGTTCCGCTATTTGTCTCTTTAGGTATTTAGCTGTTCTCTGACTGATTATTGAGGTAGGCCCTTCGGGAGTATCGTGGTGGCTGTGTGTTTCGAGACCCTCGTTTGAGTTTGTGGATCGGGTCATTCACAATGAACACAATAAATGGTCCAGGTCCAGTGAGTATGAATGCCGTCGTGTTCTTAATTATATTAAGCTTCATGCGTTCTGGACCAGGAGTTGGATAGTCTCCAACTCTTCGGCAAGGAGTAAAGACTGCGGCCTACTCCGGGCTTTTGAAGTTGCAACTGGGAGTTGCCGGACGATATACGTATCCGAAGGCCTTCTAGGGCGAGATGACGGTACAATTCATCCATTGTTGTAATGATCCACCATCTGATTAAGGACCACGGCCAGGTGCAGATGTAAATCTTATAACGTCATACGACACTAAATATTTTTCGCATATGTAAATTTGAGGTTAGGATGTAAATTATCTTAAATCACACACCGTATTTTGACAAATTCAGTTTTATTGACACCAATTTAGTGTATAAATACAGAAATTATGATGATTTTGGGAGCATATTCACCTCTGGCACGTGAGTTCCAGGTGAATATATGCCTGTGCAACCGATTCGCCTTTGGAGCACATTTTGCCACAAAACTTCGTGTCAATACAGAACTTTCAGAACGTCATTTGTTAGTGGGTTGTTCACATAAGCACGATGTTTCAAATTGGCCTATAGAAAATAACACAGCGGCCTTAAATAACAAGAACTAGCCAATCAGTTGACATCGCCAAATCGAAAAATTACGCGATCAAAAAAAAAATGTTAACGTTTGGCAAACCAAATGTAAACATATTTTAATACGCTAAAGGGTTGGTTCATTTACTAGTATTTATCTCATATTGCGTAAAGTTACGTAAACTGAATAATATAATTTTTTGCAGAATCCTATGCTTTGAAAAAAATCGAACTTTTTGAAATTTGGTTAAAACAACTGTAAAAAAATTAAAAAATGATATCATTGTTTAATAAATCTTAAATAAAGTTGATGCGTCTGAGATTGACGATAATTGCAGGAAATTATTGGTGGAGAAGGACCGCTTTTTCTGCAAGTATCTAGAAATAAAATGGATAAAAAGTGGAAGAAGAGAAAATCGGCTATATTAGGGTAAACTGGTTTACTAGTACAAGCAGCAGCAACCTCAGCTAGGAAGGAAGGAAATGCAAATTGCATATTGGCAATGGAAAAACGGTAGAAATATCGCTCAAATTATATCTAACATTAATAGATGGAAAAGTTTTAAATATTTTAAAGGGGACTAAATCAACTAAATCAACTTGTCCTATCTGTGGTGCGACGCCATCGAACTTCCTTAATATAACTAATTATTTATGTGAAAGATTTCGCGCAAAAGAGTCCAACATCAAATTTTGGCTAAGTCCCTTACATTGTTGGATCCGTTTTTTTTTGAGTTCATTTTACATTTAGGCTATAAATGTAAAGTAGAAAAATGGCATATACGGTCAGGGGGATCACAAACTTAAAGTTTCAAAGAGAAAAGAAGAAATTCAAAATGATTTCTGGAGGGAGCTGGTTCTTCGTGTGGATATGCCTAAAGTTGATAGCTTCGGAAGCTCCAACGACGGCAATACAGCCCGTCAAGCTTTTTCTAATGATGTAATTCTCGCTGATATCACAATTGTTAATCATATTCTAATTTTTCGCTTGAAATTTATATTGATCTGTTTATCGTGTAACTTTCCCATAAATCCAAACGAGTTTGAAATATGCTGCTTCCAGACAGCAAAAATTATACAAGATTTGTATCTTTGGCTACCAATGACCTTCCTCCACTGTTCACAAGGTTTTAATTCATTTGAAGCAGGTTATAGAGAGCATTATACTGACAATTGTTTTTGGCGAATCGGTAGATGAATCGCGCCACAAGATTTACAAATCCGACAGATTGCATCATGCTCGCAAAAACAGTAGAACTAACAACCTTCTGGATTATGTCAACAGAGCTTTAGATACATTCGATCCAATAATTTCGAAAAAATACTTAAGCAGATGCAGCAACAACAGGAACTTCCACAGGAAGTTATAGAAACTGTCTATGAGAAAACCACTACGTATTTGTATCTTCTAGTTAAAAAAATATTTTGAGTCAAATGCGTCTAGAAAATAAATGGCAGTTAACTGATGCAATCAATTTGATTGAAAGCTAAAGTAAAAAAAATTTTTTATTAAAAAATAATAATGAAATATTTTTTTTTTTATAAAGAGTAGTAGCACTTCAGGTAACAATGCCTATTTAGTCAAGTACCGTGCTACATTGTTTAGGAAAAGGATAGAGAAGAGATGAAACAGGTGGTGAAAGTAGAAGGATAGGAAATTAACTGTCATATAAGACAGCACAGCAACCAGTGACTATGCCTTCACCGCTGAGCAGCCCCACCGACAGTCAATTTTTATTTTTGCAGTGAAAAAAACCAAGGTCTTCGTTGGGAATCGAACCCACAGCCCCCATACTTACAAGCTAGTACACTACCTACTAGCCTACAGGGGCACCTTTAACTTTTAACTTTTTTTTGCATCTGATTGGTCACCAATGGGTTAATTTTCTCTTAGATTCATCCAAAAATGACTGTCTTTAGCTTCCCTCTCAATGTGGCTCCAATAAAATTAATATTTTTAAAGTTATTAATTTCGCACGGAAACATCGTGCAATGGTCTATCGGCTTTATTTCTTGAACGAGCTGAACTTTATATGTGTGAAGATGAATATCGTTATGCAAAATATTGTGCAACATGCTTGTTGCGAACGTCGACGAGTTGATGCCACTAGGAGTGCATTATTTTGATCTACTGTCATCAAAAATGCCGCGAGCCTCGAATTTAGCGGTTAAATAACGCACAGCTATTTTAGAAGGATTCTGTTTACGGGAAAAACTTACTGCAATTTTACGAAGTGATACAGGTAAATTATCACCATGTTGATAGTAAATTTTCACAAACAATTTCAGTTTGCTCCAGAGCGTAACATCCCATGCTTAAAATGATCCAAACTTTTACTAAGAAATGTCAAAGGGTACCAGCTCAATTCTTGACAGTTAATCATTTAATAGATAAAGTTGCAAACTCTGAACTGTAAATTTCAAATAGAAGATTTTCTGTTTAAATAGTATCCAAGGCAGATTGTTATCGTTTGTAATTATTCTATAAGCGGTTTCTATTTATGAAATGTATGGCTTTCAAAAGGTACTCAGCTTTTGTTTTTTTGCAGTATTAGAGATGTCCTAATTTCGTATGAACCGTTATATATATTCTGTTATATTTAAAGTTGTGTGACATAAGTTTAACATGAAACCATATCTAAAACGTGGCATGCTATTGACATTGATACTCTGGTTGTTGTCAATGGACTTGAAATAGCAATGAACCACATGTTGTTCTTCACATTGTTCTCGTCGTGTTTATAGTTGCTTTTGTTTATATTTCCAACATTTTGTTAGTGAAATAATAAAGAAAAAAAAAAAAAACAAATAAAAATATTCTCAAAATCAATAAAAAGAAATTGCACATTCGTAAATTGCTTTTTTATAAAAGTTTTCTTCAGTCTGCCCTTCGCTTTAGTATTCCAGTTGAATTTTGTTTGTGTTTTCCTTTTTTTTTTGTTTGTTAAGAATAGAAATGGAATTGTGTTTTCATAAAAAATAATCAATTTGTCTTAAGTAAAATAACTTTTATTGAAAATTTATTTTATGATGATTTAGTTTGTTTTGTCTTGAATATTAATATTTTCAAATTTAAAATTACATTTCGGGATGGTATTGTTTAAACATCATAAGAAATCAAATTAAACGTCATAGAGTCCAACATTTGAATACCAATCACATTAAATTAAAGTTACTGGCGCACTATGAGCTGCTCTTTTAGAGGTACTGAAAATTGTCCTTTATATCGTGCAGTGTGTTCTCCATTGTCAGAGAAATGCCCACCACATAAGCTAAGCAATGAACTGTGACGACCAAAAGTCGGCAGGCTTGTTTTTGGATCACATGGCAATTAGATCACGGGAAATCAAACTCTATATATATTTTTCACATTTATTAATTTTTTTACTGTTTTTTTAATGATTATCAAATGAATTCTATTATATACTTGTCATATTTTCAAATTATATTTATTATTTGTTTAATAAAATATTTTAAATCAAAATGTATTAATTTTAAAGACAAATAATAGCCGTTAAAAAAGCGCCATCTATTAACACGAGAATACATCCGTGAGAAGAACATACCATTAAACACAACCCTAAAGAGTAGCAATCAGCTGTAGTTTAGTGGTATGGGTGTGTATGTGTGCCTGGCAGAAACATATAAAAGCGAGATAATTACGTATTTAAGAAGAGTTGGCCACGGGCAAGCAACCGGGCAAGACTTCTTTTAAGTGAGTTAGAATTTTATTTAACTTAATTAAAATAGTCTTGCGAATAGGTTCAGTTCAGTTAATCAGAGTCAGAATTTTATTCGACTTTGAATTAATTGAGTATAGCTCAGGTCTACGGCCAAGCAAGTGCTGTCGCTACTTCACCTGGCCAGAATTTTATTCGCCCAGGTGACGGAGCCCAGAGCCAGGCCACGCTCTGTTCAGCAAGGCCAGAATTTTATTCGCCCTAGCTGAACAATACGGACAAAATCGTCAAAAGGCTAACACCAATTTCGACGTGGTGAGGTTGTCTCAGAATCTAATTCGTGACAACCGCGACAAGTCAAAAACTGGTGGACAGGCAAACTGTTCTGCTCAGACTGGACCAGAATTTTATTCATTCCAGTGTGAGAAGCAGTAGGCTAGCCGGCGGAGAGTGGAGACGAAAACTCTTGAGGGCCACGAGGCGGTTGATCGTCGTTGGCGTGCTCAGTAGTGATGTAGTATAATTTTAACTTAGTTTAAGAAGTGGATTATAATAATAAAAAATGTTATTAGTAAAACAAAAGTGGCTCTTGTGTTATCAGTGAAGGAACATTTTTTTTTTAATTGAACCCTGGAAGCCGTGAGCTTAAGCCCAGCATAACGCGAGAACGTGTCGTTAAAGAACATAGAGTAAGAATCTCTACATGATTGCAGATGAATGCAGCATATTTCAAGGTGAAATATGAGCATTTGTTATACGAACAGCATGAAGCTCAATAAAGCACCACAAGATTCTTGACAGAGTTGATTTCAAATCATTTAAAAACAGATTTTTGTCGCCTCAACGGTTTTGGTAATAAATATTTTTTATAACCTAACATGAGGTTAGGAAGTAAATTGGCTTAAAACGCAAACTCTTTTGGGCAGTTTTATTAACACCAGTTTAAAGTAAAAGTATTGAACGGATTATGTCGTTGGGCACATGTCCACCTCTAGTACTCCAGCAGGCGTCCGTTGTTTTTTTTAAAGCACATTTCACCTCTCCTTATCTCGTCAATGCAGTGGCGAATTTCATATTTTAGAGCGTCAGTTGTTTGTGGGTTATGCGTTATATGATTAACGTCGGTACCTAGCGTGTGTATGCCATAACTCAACGGTGATCAGAGTGTGATTTGTTTTACATCCGCGCCTGGCTATGTAGCCTTAAACAGATGGTGGACAAACCACTATACATAATTTGGAACGTCATGCTCGTCCTTGATAGCCGAAGACATAATTCTAAGCAACAGAACCACCTAGTTGCAACTTGAATGATTCCAGGACAGGTCTGCAAACCATCACACCTTGCTAAAGAGTTGGAGACTTTCTAACTCCTGTCCAGAACACATGTCAAGAATGCTCACTGGACGGGATCATTCACTTTGCGTGTCATTATCAGTGAAATGATCCTGGCTACCATAAATTTCATAATTCCCTTATGGGGCCGCAAAACCACAATCACCACGATGCTCCCATATAGGAGCCAACCTCAATGATCAGTCAGAGAACTATTAAATGTCTAAAGAGACAAATAATGAACTCTGCGGCTCACTGATCCCCGTGGAAATAAAGTAGAGTTTCCAGTTGTCTCCATGTCTGACTTCAGCGGACTGGACTCCCTTTTTCCCCCAGTTGCACAGGTCTAGATAGTCGAGTATTGTATAAATACCGATGAATGTGCCCCCGGCGGTACTCGACGGTGATCGAACCATTTGCAAGCCGAAGACTAATTTCTAGCAACAGGTTATTCCTAGTTTCTAGTAGGAGTTTCGTAGCAGGGTCGCCAACCAGCATTCATTGCTGAAGAGCTGGAGACTGTCCAACTCCTGGTCCAGAATACATGACAAGCATGCTTACTCGGTCCGGATCATTCACCCATTGTTCTCAGTAAAGGTGAGATGATCCTGACCCCTTAACCAAAATTCATAAGGGCCGCGAAACCACAACCACCACGATACTCCTAAAGGGCCAACTTCAATAATCAGTCAGAGAACAGCTAAAAAGCTAAAAAAAACAATTAGCTGAACACTGGGGCTTACTGGTTCCCGTGGAAATAACGTGGAGCTTGCAGTTGACTCCCTGCCAGCCTTCAGGGGACTGGGCTCCTGTTTTTCCCGCGTTGACACAGGTAATGATGGTAGATTCCCCTCAAAATATATGTTCTTGATTAAAAGTGAATGATTCTGGCCCCTTAATCATTTTATGAGGGCCTGCGAAATCACAAATACCACAATGCTCCCGAAGGGCCAACCTAAATAATTAGTCAGAGAACATCTAAAAAGCTGAACTTTAGGGCTTACTGATTCCCGTGGAAATAATGGTGAAATGCCCAGTTGGCTTCTGCTAGCCTTTAGTGGACTGGACCCCCTTTTACCACCGGTGATATATGTAATGATGGTGAGATACCATCAAGACATTTGAATGTGCCCCCGGAGGTGAATCTTATCAAGACAATTTAGCATACTAATAGGACAACTAGTTTAGAATCTTTACCAGGCATTACATTGAGATATTCGCCGAATAGATTCACCAAAAAGAGGTTTTTTTTCGGAAGATAATTTTAAAAGCCTCATAATATTGCCCTGAAAATCCTTGGCAGTTATCTCCTGTAGGATATGTAAAAAGTCCTCCACTTCTATGGTAAATTAAAACGAATTGAGGAGAAAAATATTAACACAAATCTGTGTCTCTGTTGTTTTATTTTATTTTCATTATTTGATTTATAAAAATATTGTCTGCATGCTATTTTGTTTTCTGTCAATCAAAATCTTATATTTGAGCTATTAATCTAATTGTTGAAAATAAATAATTTCCCAGCGTTTTAATAAAATACAAACTTTTCTTATTTATTATTGACAAATAACACGTTGTTGAAAAGCAATAATAATATAATTAATAATAAAGAATCTTGTTTTACATACACATATAATAACTGTAATTTACAGACTGCGTTATATTAAATATTTCATTCATTTTATAAATATAAAAATATTTTCATCTCATTTAAATTTTAAAGAAAAATAAATTCTAAGACAACAAAAAATATATAAAAGAAATAAATAAAAAAATTTATCCCAAAAACAAAGAGCTTATGCAAATAAAGACGCAAACAGGCAAACTCCCACACAGACAGGCAGGTTTTATTTTTATAAATGTGGCTTCTAACGTTGGAGAAGTAAAAGAAGAAGCAGTTAGTTGTCGGGATTATTATTTTTATTTATTCAATTCAAGACATCATTATTTACTTTATTTCAAGTGAAGGAAACATATCACATACCAATAATAAAAATATTGTTGATATCTTTATGCTTATGAAATATACAAAGATACTTAATTTAAGTGTTTTTATTCACATTCACGAAATACCCTGATATATGTGCATGTAGATATATATATATATATATATATATATATATATATATATATATATATATATATATAGTCATACGCAATTATGATAATATCTATTAAAACAACCCAATTACCACGCCATGAAATATGAGTTTTTATTCATATTTCAATATTTTGTGCTTTTTTAGGTAAAACAAATTGGGTGTCAAATCAAGTTATGAAAAGTATCATCACAAGTGGAAAGTTTTGTATTTCTTTTGGTATTGGTACAACATTCACTTCCGACTTTCTTTATTGTATAATGAATCTTATATATAAGAAGATCACCTGTTTATATGCCAGCGCTTTGCGAAAGCTTTAATTTGCCTACATAAATTTAATTTTATCTGTTGGGCAAACTTTCGAGATGTTTGCTATTGAAATTATGACAAATTAGTTCACAAAATATTAAAAAGGGAAACGTCTGTATTTTGCTTACATTTACTCCATGTAGTTATTCCATTGAAATCTGACATTTAAAAAAAATAATACAGATTTATCAAACAAATTTTAATAAAAATTACAACAACAAAAAAACTAGAATTTCAATAAAAATTGTTAAGTATTATTAAAAATAAAAAACATCTTTAAAAAACTGTCTATAACACGATGCGACAGTCCAAAATACCTGGGACCGGATATAATTTTTCTTGTAGGGCTTGTCGAGTAAAATAAGATTCCAATAGTGAAATATGCTGTACGATTCAAGTATCAAATTAAAATTTAGACACGATTGCTACGATTTTAATAAAACAAACGATGTGTTATGGTTGAAATAATGATCGATACTGACGCTTCTTTTTTATTAGTATAAAAATATTCTTAGAGTACATAACGTTTCAAATGGCATTTTTCCAATGAAGGGATTAATAAAAAAAAACCCAACGAACATATCACATACATATGCTATACTATAGTTGGAAAGAAGAAGCTGAGATCTTTTGAATGATATATATAATTATTTAAGAAAAGTTGAGAAATTTGGGTGTTATTGTCCAGCAAACACAAATTTTGTAGATTTTTCGAAAATTTGTCAACTTTGGTGACGTTTTTATACATTATTTGATTTAGCAACTATAATACTATTGAATTTATTTAAAAAGTACGTTTACTTACGATTACAATGCCTATTTGGGGTTAAAAATAGATAAGCAATTGACTGAGTTATTTAACTTTTAATTCAATTCAATTCAATTCTTTATTTATGTAATATTTTTGTAAACATTTTCTCTTGTCAGTCTTCCACAAAGAGTTTAGGATTTAATCCTCTTCTACTTAAATATAGTGTAAATAAATCTTATTATAAGCAGGTGTTTCAATATTACTAAAAATAAGGGAACAATTTTCAAAACACCTTTTGGACAAATTTTTGGTTTAAGATAAAAAGTTAATGTTCTATTTAAAATTATGATGAGGCATTGATATGTATGAAGTCATACTAAAGACATCTGTTTTTAAAATTTATTGTCAATCGATCAATTCTGTGTTTTACAAGTTCAACGTTGGCTAGAGTATGCAGTCGTTGTGTGGAGTAGTGCCAAGGCAGATTGTAGATCATTTTTCGGAGTTTATTCTGCGCAATCTGTAGTTTTTTGATATGACAATGTGCTGATGTAGACCAGACTGGAGCAGCATAAAACATCGTTGCCTGAAATATTGCCTTTAATAATAAGATTTTATTGTCTATGTTAAGTTTAGAGTTTCTGTTCATTAACGGATACAATAACCTGATTAAGTTGTTGTTAAGTACCTAAGTATTTTACCTTATTGATCCATGGAATAGAAGTGCTATTAAATGAGATGGGGTTTTGCGGTAAAAAGCAGGATTTCAACCTTCTGGAGAAGTACATAGCTTGAGATTTCTGTGGATTTACCATTTTGCAAAGTAAGAATGAATGTCATTGAGTGCAGTTTGTAATCTATATAAAACATCGGTTGCGAGTATTTCTGAACTTAGAATAGCCGTATCATCTGCGAATATAGAAGTTAAGCAGCCATTTATTCTAGGAAAGTCCGCTGTGTAAATGTTGTATAATATGGGCGACAGGCACGAGCCCTGCGGACAGCCTGCTGATATTTTACTTTGCTTGGTATGGTTTGAACCAATGAAAATACTGTAACTGCGGTTTGACAGAAAGCTGGATATTATTCGGATTAATGTTGGTGGAAAATTTAACCTTATCATTTTATAAATTAAGCCACTGTGCCACACAGAATCAAATGCCGCCCTGATATCCAATAAAACCATACCAATAGATTTTCCTAATTGCATATTACAGCTTATATAATTGCGTGTTGTTATCAGAGGTTGCACTGTGTTGTGTTCCTTACGAAAGCCACATTGTTGTGTGGGAATTATGTACTCCGCATCAGTAAATTGAATAATTCTTTCTTTAACCCTGCTGTTAGATTAGGACCATTTGGTCCAATTTTCTTTTCTTTGTCGTAATAACTTTTTAATGGTATCATATATTGCTTGAAGGTTTCGACTCACGTGTTTATTTTCTATAAAGACTTTATGTTCATAATTTCAAGTCTATAAAGTATCAGTGAACCGAAAAAATTCAAAAATTACTTATCTTGGATTAAGGACCAATTGGTCCAGTGAGTTATTTTATATAACTGAATGAAAAATAATAAGCATTTATTGTATTTAGTTGAAAGAAATAGCTCATTTATTGAAAGTACTTATTGTTACATGCTAGACAGTAAATTTTTCTGCCTGGTTTGCAAATGAAACTGCCGCACTTGGAACACCTGATATCTGATTTAGAGTTGCAACAACTACAAATTCCACGCTTCCTGGCTACGGTCTTATGGGACACAGTACTACAGCTCGCAGAATCTAATGAAGCTGGGGCTCGCATTTCAGACAGCAACTTAGCTGAGAAATGCTGCTGAGGTACTCTGCTCCGTTTCATCATATACGCATTAGCTAAAGAAAGCGACAATTTTCGCAAGAACTCCGGTCTTCTGCGATTTTGATCCGCTGGTGCCCATGAGGCATCGATGTCTGAGAAAATTATATATGAATTCAAAGCGGATATATCTAGCATATTGGCAAATACAATACTCGGCCATCGGTTGGTTTTTCGTTTTGTGGTGTAAGAGCCAATCATTTGATCAGCAGTATCCACGCCCCCTATAAAAAAGCAGGATAATGTGAAATATAATCAATAAAACCGAACAAATAACTCACCTTTTGTTGAGTTGTAATAAGATACAATCTGTGGTTTTTTTTGGATCACTATGATCGACTTCAGAATTTTTGTGCATTGTACTGATCAGAATGGTTGCTTTATTTTTGTGACTGACGTATGATACTAACGTTCCAATGGCACAGAAGGCAAATGTAGACGTGTACAATGGGAGTCTTTTTACATCTAGCAATTTTGGTGGAATGAAGGTTTTATTTTTCCGAACTGTGCCCACATACGTTAGTTTTTTCTCAAGTAGTTTTTTTGTCAATTCGAATGTTGAAAAAAAGTTGTCAGCTGTTATATTATGCCCTTTTAGCCCCTCAGTCAACTCTAAAACAACGCGTTGTCCTTGATTTTGCTCAGGTTTTGCATTTTTAGCTTTTCCCAGATATGGCTGTATCTTCCAAACGTATCCCGTCTTAGAGTCTACTGATAACCAAAACTTCAACCCATATTTGGCAGGTTTTGATGGCATATACTGCCGAAAAGAACATCGTCCTCTAAATCCAACAAGTTGCTCGTCAATAGTGACGTTTTCGTGACAGTTGTACAACATTGGAAGTAGTTGATGCCAACTTTCCCACAGTTCTCGGATAGGAGCGAATTTGTCGGTACTAGACATTTGTCTTCGACTTGAAACATTATCGAAACGGAGCGCACTCGTAATTTTGTGAAAAGTACCTTCAGACATAATTGCACGAAAAATTGGACGACCAAAAGATGCGTCAAATAACCCGTGAACATCTTCGTTTTTTCCACTGCAGTTTAAAATATCATTTATTACGACCACATTCCGAAATAAATAGAGCAGTAAACTACATACCGATAAACCCCAGCAAGAATAAGTACAGCAATATAAGCTCTCAATGTGTCTTCATCGATATCAGTCCATTTATCATAAAATTTAAGTTTGCCATAATTGTTCGTATTCTCAATAATAATCCTTTCAATTTGAGGTGGAAAAAAACACAAGAATGTTGACAATATATCATTGCATCTGGACAAAGAAAACCTAGTTGGACCTGGCTTGCGTGAAATAATATTCTCAGCAGTATTTCCAATCATTTGTAGTGGTGGTGTAGCACTCCATACCATTTTGTTTTTTGCTATAAACATTGCATCAGAGTTGACTGCATTTTCGTTTGCTTCACCGTCTAAATCATTTTCTATTTCACTTTCACATTCTCTCTCATTATTTTCTAAAATAAAATCACTATCCAAATCTGAAATATCCGAATCACTATCTGAATTTAAGATTTCGCAAATTTCATCTTCATTCAAAAACCTTCGTCTCTCCATTTATTTGCAGAATATAAAAATGCGTGCACTTGTTTAGAAAGCAAATCAAAAACTAAAGCCAACACGTTATTACGAGAACATTTGCACGCTAAATACTAAATGGGGAGTCCCCGAAAAACAAAAAAAAATGCATATCTGCATAAGCACATGTGAGTGTCCGACTAGAAGAAAAATATGTCAATGCTCTTTTAAAACTTAACTAACCTTATTTTAATATAAATACATTAAAATTAAATGAACAGAATATGGTGTGTGAGTGTTAAATGCTTAGTTTTAGTAAAAAATGTACTATGGACCAAATGGTCCCTAATAAATGATTTGTATATTTTTTTTAATCTAACAGCAGGGTTAATAACTTTTTCCAGTATTTTGCTGAAGGAAGATAAGAGGCTTATTGGTCGGTAAGATTGTGGACAATTGGGAAGCTTGTTGGGTTTTATTATCGGTATGACTTTTGAGTGTTTCCATAATTTAGGAAAATAACTCAGTCTTAAATATAAATTTATTACCTCTGTAATGTATTTTATACCCTTGTTTGGTAATGACTTTGTTATTCCGTCAGAGCCAGAACTTTTTTTTTTGGTTTTAGTGTCTTTAAAAAATATACTACGCTTTTAAACGAAACGTTTACTTCGTTGTCTGGGGTATATTCGGCAAGACTGAATTAATCCACAGTATACTCCACATCTCTAGCAGTTTCCGGGTCATTGAGATTTGATGAGTTTGAATGATTCAAACTAAATATTTGAGCCAGTAGTTTACATTTCTCCTGTGTGGTATTGTATATTTCATTATTATATTTTAAAACTGGGATAAATGCAGATTTCTTCCTGAATATCTTGGAAATGTTCCAAAAGGGGAAAGAACCTTTTTCCAGAGTTGCCAACCTTTTGTTGCACATATTGTTTTTAAATTTTTTAATCTCCTCCGCAATTTTATAGTTGCACTCCTTTGTTCGGATATGGTCATTTACATTTTTATGTCTTTTCCAATTTCTCCCGTATAGATTTCTAATTTGAATCATGTATTTAATATATTGCGGTAGTGTTCGAAACGTAGAAGTGATTTCTCTTTTAGGAACACTATAATCTACAGCAGCTGTTATCGTGTTATTAAACCTCACTATCATTGAATCTATTTCATCTGTATTTACGATTTCATTACCAGTCTTAAGAGTAAGATTACGTTTAATATACGTGGCATATCTAGACCAATTTGCTCTTTTAAAATCATAGTATGTCCTTAGGATATTGTTAAAATCTACGTTTAAGCTTATTTTGACAGAAAGATGGTCAGAACTTGGCTCATTTATAGCAATAGCTGGAGACATAACATTATCCATATTAGTTAAAAAGAAATCTAGGGTCGATGCTTGTCTTCTAGGATCTGATGGTATGTGAGTATTTTCATTAGGGTATATAATACGAAAAAAGTCAGACTCCAATTTTTCATAAAGAAGGTTTCCCCAACAGTTTTATCACCTGCAACCCCATGAGTTGTGTCTGCTGTTAAAGTCTCCACCAATAATAAAATTTCCATCGAAACTATAAAATCTACGCAGATCAGATTTAAATTGTAATTTTTTCGTGTTATCTCTACCGGCCGTGCCACCTGGGAAATAGTAAGAAGAAATATTTACTTAATTTGCGTTTAAGATTCGCAACTTTACTCCAACATTTTCGATAAGAAACGTGTTTAAAGGTGGCAGGAGTATATGTTCAATCGTTTTCCTTATTAAGACTGCTACACCTCCTCCCTTGTTTCTTTCTCGGTCATTTCTAAAACAATAAAAAGCCGGGTGTTTTATTGATATGGTGTTATTTAGCAATGTTTCCGTTATGAGGCATACATACACCTGTAGTAAGTTAAAAAGTTCATCTTTTTTGTTCCGAATATCTCTGGCATTCCATGTTATTATATTTAAAACTTTTAATAAAAACAAAATGTTGTTACTGTTACAAAACCGATACCTGAAAGTAATGATCTACCGACAACGAGCAAATCTGTCGATGTAACAGAAAAACATTTTGAACAAGAAGAGTTGCTTCCACCCAGATCTACAACAGCGGAGCGGAAGTTTTTGTCAAAAGCTGATTTCGACGATCTTGTTCGCGATTTCACTTGTCAAAGCGGCAATCTGAAATCCTCTGGTCGCGATTAAAGCAGTGGAATTTGATAGAAAAAGATTTCGTTACAACATATGGTAGATAAAGTTACCAAACTTGATTACTTGAAGAAAGTTTTAAGACAAGTTTCAATGACAGTGTTCTCGTCTATTGCGTTGATGTACCAAAACTAGTTTCGGCATTAAATCAAAATTATAATGTAAAAGTAAGTCTTCTTATAAAACTGTAGACTTTATTTTTATAAATTTAAGATATCTAGGCTTAAAGCTGTTTTATTACATAACCAAAATCAATTACCTTCAGTTCCAATCGCATATGCCACTAATACAAAAGAAACTTACGAAGTGATAAAAATATACTAATGTCTTTTAGCTATACCACCCATTGAAAAACGCTTTGAAGGAAAAAAGAAGATGAATATGATTTCAGATTATTGCTGGTCACTTAAATGGGAAACTGATGATGCTGATTGAAAAAAAGGTCAAGCAAACACTTTTGAGTTAACCAAAAATAAAATTTCTATAAAATGTTTAAAAGTTTATTTTCATGAAAACTTAAATAACTCAGTCAATTGCTTGTCTATTTTAAATCCCAAATATGCATTGTAATTGTAAGTAAACATACTTTTTGAATAAATTTAATAGTATTATCGTTTCGTAATCAAATAATGTATAAAAACGTCACCAAAGTTGAAAAATTTTCGAAAAATCTACAAAATTTGTGTTTGCTGGACAATAACACCTAAATTTCTCAAGTTTTTGTAAATAATTATTTATATCATTCAAAAGATCTTAGCTTTTTCTTTCCAACTGTAGTAAGAAATTGAAAATCGGATCATTATCAACAAAGTTACAGGCTTATAAGTGCGCAAAGGTACAAAAACCGGTTTTTTAACCGTAAATCCGGATTTTGGAGGTGTTCGGCATATTTCACTATTGGAATCTTGTTTTCCTCGACAAGCCCTACAAGAAAAATCATATCCGGTCCCAGCTTTTTCTATTTCATTCAATTTTGTAACACTGTGTAATTCAAAAGCTCCTTAAAAACATCAAATTTTTCGAATAAAAAAAGTTTTCATTCAAAAATCACCAAAAAAATTCAAATTCATAACAATATTATATGTGCACCAAGTCTTCACTAAACACATTCACAATTTTCCCAAAATAAACTAGAATTACAACCAAATAAATAAGTTCATTCGAAAGCTCAGACATCTGATACGCAGACTTAAAATAAAACCACTTACTTCACATAAGTACAACAAAGAACTCGACACAATTTACACCGTTTACGACACGGCTCAAAACAATGGCTACAAGCCCGCTTCTATCGACAAACTTCCTAGACAATACAACACTTAAAACAAGAATAAAGTGGACAAAGAGACAACCGATATAATACGACGCACAGTGGACCATTTTACGAGAAGGCGGTCAAAAATATATAACTTTAGAATGGACCGTAATTTTGATACATGTTTTCTTTGTGTACTGGGTGAGTTTATAGGCTTTCGTTTAAGGATTAAAAATTTGAAATCGTCCGGTTAAAAAAATAGTTGTGATAGATTTAATTTTTAGTACGAAAGTAAAGTATTAAAACTTGTTCAAAGAGTTTGTTTTACATAAAGTCTTATATTTTGATTCACGTTTAGAACTTACACTTATTAAAAACTTAAATTTATTCAGGTAGGGCCAATCTTTGGCCCCCGTGAAATTTTTAGTACGAAGACCAAAGGTTGATTGTTTTAAACAATTTGAGTTAAAAATTAGCTAATTAAGTAGCAAACATAAAAAATATACTCATTAGTTCAAATTTACTTTAGATAAGGAGGTATTTAAGTCATAAATAAACATAAATACTACTCGTATATGTTAACTTTTATTGTAAATTGATTAATACTTTATTAATGTACAAAAAATTTTAAAAGGATGGAAATACATACAGAGAACTGTTGTGTTTGGAAAAATTACTATTAATTAAACAACTTTAGTAAATATTTCTTTTAAATAACCCTGATTTTCATCTTCTAGAATCAGTTAAGCTTCTACGTCTAGAAGTAGTTTTCCATTTTTGCCACATATTGGACATATAAGAATCTGATGTGCATAATAAAATAACAATCAAGTCTACACTAGAACAATCTTTAGAAATTTTTCTTGTGTTGTGCTCGCGAAAGAATCTATAGTCTTTGTTTCGTTTTTCTTGTTGGGAGATAGATATCCTATTGGAAGCATATTGTGTTGCACTATTTGTTCCCCATGGTACAAAATTTTATGAACTGTGGATGGCATATATCTCCAAGATTATTTTTTGTTGTAAAGTATAGTTGTTTTTTTGGCATACTCTCCAAATTTTTTTGCATTTATATTTCTGCTGCATGCTACAACTTGTAAAATAATACTGAATCCCCTTATTAGTTCCAAGTCTACTCCTGTGATAGGTGCTGCAGTTTCTGGATCTGAATAAAATCTTCTAGCAGTGTTTCGATCATTTGTGTTTCCTTCTCCTTGCTTTGGCTGATCGATAATTAGGCCTTTTTCTAAATATTTTTCTTGAATTTGCTTCTTTTTGGTTTCATTTTTCGTCATTTTCCTTATTTTTTCTCACTGTCTCGCCTAACGGACCAAAATCTAAATCATAACCCAATTCAAGAATATACTTCAAGCAATTTAACAATTTGATAAAAAAAACAAAGCAAAGTACTTTTGTGACCGAAATTATAACAATTTGCGTTATTTCAGTTAGGCAAAATATTTTTGTGACCAACTGTGCATGATTTTAAAATTGACTAAATATTTTTGTTTTCTTTATAAAAATACGCATATTCATCTTAACAACGTCTCCCGTAAAGGCGATTTAAAAAATAAATAAAATGCTTACAAAATAGCAAAACAGAAAAAAACATTTTTAATTCCATTTTCTAATTCTAATTTTGCAAAAACTTTTCGACCTTGTGTCAGAAAAATTGTTGTGGTGCTCACGGTCGGTTTATGCCGGGTACAAAATGGGGTATAGGCATGGAGGACATTTAGTGCCAACGCCTTTACATTCCCTAACGAACTTTAGAAGTTATGCTCTATTTAGTAAGAGAATTTAGAAAAAAATTGGACGTCAAAAAAATTAATTTCTAAAAATCAATCAAAAATATTTAAATTTTTTATAATAAGAGCTATTATAATACGCTATTATACATGGTTTTTTTCGTTTAAAAATCTTGTTATAAATTGTTTAAAAATCAAAAATTTACTGAGAAATTTCTCATATTAGCAAAATACAGAAAATGCTCATTTTGAATCACCCTGTTCAGAGTGATATAGTTAAAATAAAGTTTTATTTTTTGGCTTCCGAGGTACACTAGTATCTACTTGCGAATGAACTTTAAAATTTTACAATTGGGACCATGAAAAAAAGGACTTTTGGCCGCCTTCTCGTAAAATAGCTCACTGTGCGACTGCACATTTTTACTTACACAGGATATATAGATTAAATTTTTTGACAAACAACTCACGGCATTAAAAACCGACGACACTCTGAAACATAATTTCAGGACACTGACAGAAACAGCTGACAAATTTAGTGCCAGCGGCGTATGCAGACTTACTTGTACCTGTAAACATACTTATATAGGACAAATTCGACAAACACTAAAAACTAGATTTACAGAGCACATACGTCCATACAAACGAAAAAAGGAAGACTCCTTGACAGGCATTCTGTCTACATGGGTAGATGCGAGAAATACCTAAACCCGAACACTCACTCACCAGTACAGTTTAGAAGATGGTTTGATAATGATATCATCACATCGAAAGTCCTCGCCTTTCATACTAAACAAACTGCCAGCACTGTGGAAATGTATTACAACAGTTTATTTACATTCTTTGGTTGCACACACATTCTGTAGAGTAGAATGAATATTCTTTTTAAGGTTGAGGGTCGAATTACGACTAAGCCAATATATTTTATATCTTTATCACATATTTATAGAATATGATATCTAAATTTGAATTTATTATCTAAAACAAGTCTCTAATATTTAATTTTATTTAGAATTGATATTTCATTTCGAGAACACCGCCTACGGGATGGTTTTTTTTGGTGATTTGTTGTATGGAAAAATTGTGGTTTGAGTTTTTGCTTGGTTTACCTTTATTTTCCATTTGTAGAGAGTTGTAGAGTTTAGGCGCATGTAAAAGTCCAACTTTCATTCTTCTAATTATTCTAAACTGTAATGGTGACTCAGAGTTAGGGTTAGGTAGTTTTTTTATTAAGGTCATGTAGATAGAATGCCCGCCACCTAACATTTTATGCGGGGCTAATATATATATATATATATATATATATATTTATATATATATGTTTGTTTGTTGGTTGGTATGTGATAAACTTCTACATCGCTCAACCGATCGTGATGAAACTTAACATGTATAAGTAATTTTTCACAGAAAAGGTTTTCAGATGAACAATTTTTCTGTAAATCGCCACTAGATGGCGCTGTAGAAGATTTTTTGAAAAACACTGTTGTATAACGTTGCGCATGCCTAGGTTCGTTGATTCTGTCAAAATATTGGAACAGCAGCGATACTGCAACATAGTTTTTTTTATTGGCCTTGGCCTTTCGACGGCAGTAGAAAATATTTATGGATTTTTACAAATTACAAATTGTGATTGTGGCTTTGACAGTGATTAGTTATTGATGAGTCAATCTGAAAAGTAAAAGTATTTCAATTCAAATTGTTTTCAGTGGATTTTTTTCGGTTTTTTATAGACGCTGCATCATACAAAATTAAACAATTGAGTTGTTTTATGCGATCGCGTGGCAGTGCCATTAGTGAGTAATTTTAATATCAAATCCTCCTTTCCCCAAAAAATTATCCGCTGCAGTGATTGTCTCATTCAATTCTGTGTACGTACACACGACAGCCTGGCGAGTGTTGACTGTGAACACTCTATGGAATTTCGAGAATGAAATAATATTTGGCGTAGGTATTATATGGAAATAGTACGTACGCCAAAAATATGAAGGCTTTTACTTGGCAGCCAATTACGTAAGAGAGTTTGCATATGTATTTTGTTTCATTGTAGATCATTGCCTTTTATCTTTGGATGACTCACTTGTCACCAAATGTTGAATTCTAAACCGTTTTTGAAATGCCACGAAAAAAAACCAACGTTGAAAAATCAATTAGAAATGAGCGTTAAGTGTCAATCGAAAAGCGCGATACACGACGGGAAAGTGAACGAGTCAGAGCGTCCACTTCGAGAGCTAATGCAACACCCGAACCGCGAGATACACAACAGGAAACTGAACGAGTCAGAGCGTCATTAATCATAAGATTCAATTGAAAATTGAATTGACAGGATTAAGCTGTGAATTATCCACACGAATTTCTCAATTCATTGGAGCCTCCTGGAATGCCATCGAATATATTGACGTTAAAAGTTGGCTCGCCAATATTGCTTTTTCGGAATCTTAACACGCCCAAGTTGTACAACGGAACCAGACTTTCCGTAAAAAAGTTGATGCCGAATGTGATTGATGCGGCGATAATCAGTGGCAAATTTAAAGAAAGGATGTGCTCATTCCGCGCATTCCAATCATCCCCACTGATTTGTCCTTCACATTCAAGTGACTTTAGTTTCCCGTGCTTCTCGCTTTCGCAATGACAATCAACAACAATCCCAAGGACAGTCGCTATGAGTTGCCGGTTTGCATATAGGAAATCCATGTTTTTCTCATGGTCAACTCTCCTTTGCTTGCTCCCGAGTTAGAAAGCCAAAAACTTTATACATCTATGCACCAAAACGAGATGACCTATATTTTGTGTATATACTCGCATTTTATTATCACCAGTGCCTTTTATCATATAGCAAAAATATTTTTCAAATATTGCTATTAATAAAATCTATATATTTTTTGAGCAATTCTAAATATATGACTCATCTTTAATTTTTCCTCAGCACATGCTAAATTCTTGATTACATACATACACATGCAGGCATCCATTTTTATATATATATAGAGGTGCGTAGAGGCAGGGCAACGTCTGCCCGGGTTCGTCTAGTTTTTAATATTTCCGTCCTTTATTATTATTTAGGTACGTGTGTCTGTCAGAGGTCGTTTTTCGTTTGTTTGAGGGTTTGAGTAGTTTAAGTGGTGTGAAAATTGTGTCTGAATTCGTGTTTTCCTGTGTGTTCATAATGTCACGGTTAAAAGTTTTTTTTTTGTAGATTTCCATGTTTTCTAGAATGTCTAGTTTTTGTCCTTCTTTACTAGGATTTATTAATGTCCTACATTCATCTGTTTCCCTTGGTGCAACTCCAAGATGTAATGGAAAGTTGGAGTCTGTTCTTTTTCGTTTGTATGAGCTTTTCTGTTTTGTAAATCTTGTTTTAAGTGTTCGTCCAGTTTATTCTACATAAGTATGGCTGCAGGTGCAATCTGTATACTCCGCTGGAAATAAATTTGTCAATTATTTTTGTCGATGTCCGGAGATTATGTCTCTGCTTTTTAATGCCGTGAGAAAACACGGTCTATCTCTAGAACTCCTTGTTAAGGTAACTACAACAGCAAAAATGAAAATGATGTCTAAAATAATATTGTGTCCCCAACGAAGAAAGATTATACAAAATATGTTGTATTATGTCCGCTATAACTACAAATATAAAAGCAAAAATTAAAACTTAATAACTGAGTTTGAATTAACGCTTGAACAGCCATTATGAGCCTATAATACACGTTTTGCGCTTGTATTTTTTTTTTTTCGTTTTTGTTTATAATAAACAAAGAATAGAGTTACACATTATACGAATAAACCTTAATGCTTTCTTTTGCATAACAGATCTCCATAAATATGGCAAAATGTCTTGACTGCAGCATTTAATTCCCTCTTCCTGGCATAAAACTTATGACTTTTGAAATTTGTTCGTGCCAAAGTGCATCTTAACTACAAAAAAATTATTTTCTTTTGCTGCATTAGAATATTTGAACATTTAGCACTGAGATTCGGATCAATTGATTCTGTGAAAATTGAACCAACCGCAAGATGAGTACTTTCCACCAAAAACTTTATTGCATTTAGTTTATTAAAATATACTTGTCATGTTCGAAGTTCAAATTTATTTTAATAATTTACTTAGCAACATTTTTCTGTTTGTTTACATCGTAAAATTTTGAAAGCCAAAAATTGTTAACCTTCAGCAATAATTGAGGTCGTGTCTTGCATTGGGTGTTTTTGTGTACAGAAGTATGTAACTTTAACTGGCAAACATTTTGTCTGCTATCAAGTGATTTATGTTTAGTGTCTTTTGGCATTTCAATACGTATAGACTGATGTCTTAACAACGCTTCCAAAATTATGCTAATTGACCCCTTAAAAGAGATCGCTCTTGGACCTGATTTTCATAAGTGAATATTGTTCAGCCATTAAAATCACTTTTGTTTGAGTGGTTACGCTAATGAAGACATATTTATAGTGTGGTAATCCTCAAGTGTATTATGAGACATCATTCCACACAGAAAAACTGACTGTTTGTGTGCTGTATGAGATGGTGGAGGCATTGATCCGTACTTCTTTTAAAATTATGCTGGTCAGAAAATTTCTTTTCTATCATTATTTTAAAGATCATGATGTGCAGGAGCGGTACTTTCAACAAGACGGCCTATGACACAAAGCTCGTGCAGCAATTGATTTACTTAAGGAAACGTTTGGCAGCCACATGGTTTTACGTTACGAACCCTTGAATTGACCTCCAAAATCGTTGCTATACTATTGTGATGTTTATTTGTTTTAATAAATGTTTTAGGTTCTCTTATTGAAAAAAAATGACAAAGCATATTAGAGCTTTAAAATAAATTAAACGATTTATTCACTTTCAATACACACAAAATAAACAGGATGGTAACTTCATAACAGTAACCCCTAAAAGATGCTTTATTATTTTGCTGTCTTTTCTCAACGATGTTTTAACTTGCAATCCATTCATTTATCCAGCAGTTGGTGCTTATGTATCTGATCATATATATAAAAAAAATTGTACTTCAACACCATCACATATTGTTATTCTTGTTGTCCGCATTCAGTGCAGACACCTGTTTGGCTGTGTGTGGTTCTGTTGGTTTTCTGTTGTGTAGCTTCTTTCCTATAATTTATAATGGGCATGTAGTTGTTGTTTTGTATGTTTAAGATTTCTTAGAAAACTACGCAGTTTGTAAAATATACAAAAGGTCGTTTCGTTTACTTTTTTTACTGATAATTATTTTCTTAAAAAAACTTGAATAAATCATTTTCTTTACACTATTTTCCTGGAGATATGTAGTCGATAGCCTGACTTATTGACCACTTGGAGGACATCATTCCGTGCATTATTGCCGCAATACATTGCCGACATATTAGAAAAAGTCATCGAAAATTAAACCTCAAGACTAGACTACCTCTAAGGAAGCTGCAGTGGTAATATGCCGGGTGTCACATTTAAATTATAATGCCAAAAGTTTATCTTTCGAACAAAGTAAATTCCATAACAATTTAAAAAAAATCTAAAATATTTTATTCTACTTTAAAGTTTGGTACCTCCCTAAAAAAACCCCTTTATAATAAATATAAAGTTTTTGTATTTTTTTACTGCAACTTGGCAGCGTATAATTTTCATAAAATATCAGAGTAATTTGTTTACTTATAAAAGTTTCATTTATATGAGCTGAGAAATAAGTAAAAAAAACGTCGTTTTATTTTTTTTACCTTTTTGAAAAGGGTGTGTTATGCACTTGTTATACTAAAAATAGAAAACATATTATTTATTAGAATTACAAAGTTTTTTTGTAGCAAAACAATTTTTTTTTTATATAAGAAGTCGTGCGTACTGTGAAACTTCAAATGAGGTTTAATGAGAAGGTCTTACTTTCGTCCTTTAAAAGATTTTTCAAGGTGCTTGAATATTATCAAAGCACCGTGTTTCGAACGAAACCTTAACACTACAGTTAATATTAAAATAAAATAAATAAACAGAAAAATCAGTTTGGTTTATTGATTTTAAAAATATTTTGTATAACACAAATTGGCTTTAATTTTTATTCATCGCTAATAATATTTAAAATCCTATTCACCAAACGAATAAATCTTTTTTTTAACAAAAGGAATAATTTGTGTAATTTTTAAAAAATAAATACACTGAACTTTTTTTGTATTAGAAATAACAAATATTCCCTTTATTTATGGAAAACGATTTCACAAACGTGACGTGACGTCCAAACTTGCGTCAAGCGTGCTTGCATTTGATAAACGATTATTCACAAATCATCGATCTCTTGCAATATCCCTCAAGAAAAATTTTAAAGTAGTCAAAACGCAAGACGATGAATAACTAATTACTGGACTAGGCGTACGATGCGCTATCCTGCTGAAACCAAACAAGCTCGTAATCATGATTTTGTTGCGATTGTCGCTGACTGAAATGGAATTTTGATCATCATATTCAAAACATAAAAACAGTAGTCAGTCGTAGACTAGCTACTTTACATATTCCTACAGAAAATAGTTTAGTGGCATGAAACTGTGCGGTTAACAAACGTTTCCTTTATTAAATCAATTTAAATTGCAGCTCCTGTAATCATGGTTCTATAGCGGTCACCACGGCCTATAACGTTCTAAACACCATCATGATTCCAATGATTCCACCAGCCCTTAAAGTACTTCTCAACAATAATGATTAGCGTTACTCGAAATATGACAGTGAAGCAAACACCTAGTTCGAGTATCTTGTGAAAAGATATAGTTTTGAGGACTCTTTTGAAATCGTAAAATCGTTTCTATCATTTTAATTGATTTCGCTTACGGCAAGTTAAAAAAATGTAAACCATTTACAATTGCAAAACATGGCAACATGACGAGCAAATTCTTGATAGCGGTCTCAGAAGATAGTCCGAATTTTACCAAATGTAACTTTAACAGAACCGCCATTTTCATAATGGATTTGAATATTTCGATATGCGTCCGCCCCCCGGGTGCACATTTATCGGTCTTTATAGAACTTCGACTATCTAGATCTGTGCAACTGGGGGTATAAGGGAGCCCAGTCCCCTGAAGTCAGCAGGGGTACAACTAAAAGCTCCACGTTATTTCCACGGGAATCAGTAGCCCGCAGAGTTTCCGCTATTTGTCTCTTTAGGCATTTAGCTGTTTCTCTGACTGATTATTGAGGTTGGCCCTTCGGGAGTATCGTGGTGGTTGTGGTTTCGCGGCCCCATAACAGGTCAGTTTTATATGGTGGCCAGGATCATTTCACTTTTAATAACACCTGCCTGGTGGAATGATCCGAGATCCAGTGAGCATGCTAGACATGTGTTCTGAACAGGAGTTGGATAGTGTCCAGCTCTTCAGCAAGGAGGAAGGACCTTTTGCTTGAATTAGACTTCGGCCTCCTAGGGCGTGAGTGGAGCTGCTTTTCACTCACAGTGGTCTGACCACCATCTGATTAAGGTTCACTGCCAGGCGCAGATGTAAATCATATCACGAAATTTCGATATGCGTATGGAATTGAATTCATTGAAACAATTGCCAATGCATCTACAACGAATACGTCAAAAAACCAAATGTCAAGCCTATCATGTTGTTGGTGTTGCCACAATTGAACAATTGAAACTTCTTGTTGCAAAACTCATTATTATATGCAGACGATGTAAAGATATTTCGAATATTTGTCATATTGATTATATTCTCTTGCAAAAGGACTTTAAGAAGCATTTAATTCCTGCTGTAATAATAATCTTATGGAGTTGAATCTTAAAAAGTGCAAATGCATGTACTTCTTCCGAAGATGTCATACAAACGTTCAATATATTTTAAACCACTACGAACTGGAGAAGCTAAATATTGTTTTAGATATTGGTGTTTCAATGGATGCTTAATTAAATTTTATACAGGATATTTCGTTGGTCACTGACACAGCACGAACAGTCGTTCGTGGATTTATAAAACGCTGGGCGAAGAAGTTTAGTGACCCATATGTTACGAAACTTTTTCATAATTCTCTTGTCAGACATATTCTGGAAATAAGGCTCAATAATTTGGGATCCAATTTATAAAGTCCATAGTAATAGCATGGAATCGGTTTAAAGGCTTACAATGGAATCCCTTAAATCTACAACGTACGTTATTTTATTGTTTGTGTTCATCAACCAAGAATTGTTGTGTACAGTATTTTGTTAGCGTACACACCACAAACGCTAAAAAAAAGTGTTTGTAAATTTTCTTTGGCAAAAAACGTATTTGTATACTGTTCTCAAAAACTGCTGCACAGAAGACTAACGTAACGTACATACTTACATTACCATACCACTGGTACTAAATACCATTTTTCCTTGCTGACAAAACAAAATTGATTAAAAGTATATACTTAGAGATGTTAATATTGTTATTTTTTTTTTTTGTTTGTTATTCGTTAATTCATAACATATAAAAGTTTTGTTTGTCATGCATTTAATAAAGGCACGTGCAGTCGAAATGGCCGTTTAGACATTACACACCCCGAAATTTATCATGGAAATATATTAAAAGTTCTCTTCTTATGATTTGCTGGATATTTTTTTTAATGATTAACATTTATTATTATTTTTATTTTTATTCGACTTTTTTATATTAACTAAATATGTTTTAATCTTTTAAATGGTCTTTTTAATTAAATTTTAACGATATATTTTTTCAATATTTCGCTTTCCTATGGAATTTTCCTGAAGAAGCTTTCCATAGGAAAGCGAAATATTGAAAAAATATATCGTTACAATTTAATTAAAAAGACCGTTTAAAGGATTAAAACATATTTAATTAATGATTAACATTAATTTATCCTTGTTATTCATAAAAATAATAATAAATAATAATTTAGTCCTGTTATTTATGGTAACACAGATATACAACTTGGCAGCTGTTGCCTTTATATTATTTAACATATAGATTGTGGTTTTCATACGATTACCGCTGATATTTAATGTTGTTTAGCTGTTGATTACTTTAAGCCTTAAGAATGCGAACAAAAATAAAAATAATTTTATTTGTTAATTGAATAAATGGTTTTTGTATTCGTTATATTTTCTTGCAAACATTCAAAAATTTTTTCGTTAGCAGTAAATTGCGGAATTGAAATACAATATTATTGACTTAGTTAATATGTTATTGGAGAGTAAAAAAGAACTTAAATGTCATTATTGTCACTTAGTAAATAAATATAAAAGTATAAAAAAGTATAAGTATAAAAGTTTATGCATACAATCGATTACCTTGTTTAATTAATTCAAGATTATAATGTTTCGTTTATTTGAAAAATTTTTCACATTTTTTATTTTAGGTTTCTGTTCACTTAAAAAAAGTGAACATAAAATAATTTAAGGAATTTAATATAAAGTTATTAAAAACAAAAAAATGTATACTTCTATGGCCTTTATTAAAAACCACACACACACACACCCATACAAACATATATCTTTCATTTTCAAGTGAATGGCCATTTTAATAATCGCACTTCTTCATACTTTGCAGACAGTGGATTGTTAATTTAGATACTCGCGGTTATATGTTGTTATTTTTATTTTTTTTTTTGCTTGTACTCTTGTTTTAAGTTAATACGACTATTATTATTACATAATGAAATGCATTTAATTAAAAATAAAAAAGGAAAACATTTTAGTTTTTATACGTTCTAAATTCTTTTGAGTGTGGGGAATACATTCCATCTACTGAAATTGGATTTACAAAGGTCATAGAACGCCTAAATAAACTTTTATCCTATCAATCTTTTAGATATTATTTAAAAATGTTTACTATTGCAAATTAGCAAAGTCGGAAAATAAATGACTGAGTTATGCGCACAAACCCCTCAATTACTTTTCAGGCTGTGGAATCTAGTGACATTCGTCAAATCCAAAGATAGCTAATGGAAACTGAAAACAAGAAAACTACCAATGAATCCGATAGGAAGATAATGAATTGCACAGGTTATCGATAAAACTAATTGAACGCTTAATGAATGGCAGATGAGGGACAATGGACAATACTGAATTCGCTTTTTATAGTTGTTGAAGTGGTTAATGAACTTTAAATAACCATAAATATTTTTCTGATGGGTAAATAAAATTCAGGAGAGGCTCAGTGGAAGTAGGCAAACTAGGTGCCCCTATAGGCTAGTAAGTAGTGTACTAGCTTGTCAGATTGGGGGTTGTAGGTTCGATTCCCAACGAAGACCTTGGTTTTTTTCACTACAAACATAAAAATTTACTATCGGTGGGGGTGTTTAGCGATGAAGGCATAGTCACTGGTCGCTGTGCTATCTTATATACGGCAGTTAATTTCCGACTATCCTTCTACTTTCACCACCTGTTTTATCTCTTTTCTATCCCTTTCCTAAAGAATGTAACACAATACTTGACTAAATAGGCATTGTTGCCTGAACTGCTCTTCTCTTTAAAAAAACTAACAAGTCCATAACATAATTTATTAATTTTGATTTTCTCTTAGATTAGACGGCAAAGATGTAATCTTCTTCAAAATTGGTTATTCAAATTACCAGGAATACAAGCCCATTATTACAAACTCAATAAAATTATAATTAGAACCAAATTTGTCTGCTTATAAGGATATTTGTAAATGTTTACGTAACTTAATGTAAAACAAAAACGGGAACCAGGTTATAGAATTGTTTTACTCAGTTTTTGTTGTAGCAGTAAAAGGGTTGAACTATTCCATCTTCCAACCAAAATAGGATATATTTACATGCTTGTGTTTTATTTCAAAACGAAACTCTTTGGAATGTCTGCCATGCAAAATCTAGAGAAAAAATAGAAAATACACGGGAAGAAAAACGTACCGATATATTTAAAAAAATGGTAAGATAGAGTTATGAACGTACAAGGATTAAAATTGGTACCCCCCAACTGTGTGAAAATGTTATTTATAAATTCATAATTTTGCAATTTAACTTCTTTTAGAATTATAATACGATATTATCACAAATATTTTTGCGCAACATTTGAAAGCACAACATTTCTGTTTTAGAAATTCTTTTAAAACTGTTTTTTAAAAAAGGGACAAAAAACGAATTAACTATTGAAAATGAAAATCTGGAAGATTGAATTTATTCCACATCCTTTATCTTAAATACAACAGTCACATGGCTTTTTATGATAGTTAAATGTAAGAATATTCTAAATAAATACATTTTAAACCTCAAAGTTATGTTGAGTTACAAGTTATCCTTGGTCCTTCTTTTGTTAGGAACTTTTTTAGTTGTATAATAGTACAACAGGTTACGGCATAATTTATGCTTTTATCGTAGACAAAGATATTTAATTTTAATTTTTAATTATTTAAGTAAATACCTGGGTTTTGGAAAACTATCACTTTTTGAACGTCTCCTTTTCAACCATATCCGCTTGCCCACTTTGACACGCATTGTTAGGAAAATATTGTTGCTTATGTGACTAATTTTGGCAGCGTTGTTCTTTTACAGTTGTTTAGAAATAGGATATCAACAACAAATATCTTTGTCCGCGTCCTCCTCTTAGTTCAGTGATACAAAATAAAAGCAAATAGAATAGCACTGCCTAAAACGTTAAAACGGCAAAACCACTTTACTAGACTGATTAAAATTATTTGTGGTGACTGCTTTAATTTTGTCTTTTAACAAATCGGTTGTATTGATATTTGAAGTTAAGGAATATGAGGTGGAAGCTAATGAATAAGAGTCGTTTATTTATTAATTTATTTTTTATATGATATGCACCGTTACTGGCTTTTAAAATTAATACTAATTTTTTTTCTGTTATCGTTGATTTGATATTTTGAAAAATCAAAACCGTTATCAAATAATAAATTTGATGGGATTTGAAATCATTTTTGCTTTGTACGAATATTTAGTTTTTATTTCTCCGTTATTAAAAGAAAAACAAAGACAGGTACTAGTTGGTTGGCTGGTCGCTTGTTATAATGACAGCAGGTCTCACATTTTTATTAAATTTCCAAATTACTTTAAAATGTTGTTTGTTTTTATTTTACTTTTTAATCCTTTCTTTTGTACATTTTTTATATTTTTTCTTCCGTTTCCCTTTTCTTTTTATGCTAATTTGGTTTGATTATTTCCTTTATATTTATTTATTTCTGCCTTTCTATTTCTATTGGCATAGATTTTATGGCTTTAATATATTTTTTCCCAAAAATAATTAAATTTTAGTTATTTTTATATTTTTAATAATTCTTTTATATTTCTTTACATATTTTTATTAATTTATTAATTAATTCATTCTTTCACTTTTTTTGATTTTATAAATATGAGTTATTTATTTTTTTATTATCACTTTCTTCTCTGTTATTTATATCACACCTAAAAATGAGAAAAATATAAAATAATTGAAACAAATTATTATTATTTTTTATCTTTCATCATTTTTATCTTTTATTTTTTATATTTTTTTTTTTATTATTTTCTATTTATTTTTCACTCGTATAAATTATTTGCGTAAGTTTCATGGTCTTGTTTTGGCCAGTGTTTTATGAAAAATGCCTTTTAATTGCTTTTGACATATTTTCATTGCCAGCAGACATAACCGGCGGGCTGCATTGATTATTTTACGTTTCCATCTATTTGTTTCTTTTTTAATTTAATAGAGGTGAATAAGGAAATTACTGTTTTTTATGTGAGTATTCATTTCCATTCGATTTATTTGTTATTTTTTAATTCTAGCCAATTTACCAACAGCTCAAATTGTTTATTTGTTTAATTTTTTTTTTTGTCTGTGTATATGTTTCAATTTTCCCTTTTATTTTTATTTAATAACACAACTTAAATGTATGCGACTTACTGCAGATATCTCTGCCTTTAAGAAAGAATTTTCAAAATATTTAGTTGTGAATGGAATGTACAATTAAAATAATATAATCCTTCACATGCTATTGTAAATATTTTTTTTCAAAATACGTAAAAAAATCTATCAAAGTTCATCTATCTAGGTGACTATAATTAATTACCTACAGCGGCGAGCATTCATGGATACGACACTGCCTTCGCCATACAAGTAAATCAAACAATTTTTTAATTTTATTTTTATTATTTGCTTCATAACAAATAGGAGTAGAAAAGCAATACTAAATGACAGGAATTCAAAGGGTTTAAAAGAAAAAACAAAAATAACTCACATAACCTCAATTTTGCAACTATTTCCTCTCTCCCATTTCTCTTGTCAGGAAAAATTAGAGCAATTTAAAATGAGTTTCTTGTGAATCAAAGCAGACTTTGCCAACTACTATCACAATTAAAGTAAATTGAGAAATTATCTGCAGATATAGAAAATTATATTGTGTGCCGAACGCAGAAGGGCTGTTCTGCACCTACCATATGTGATTGCAGCTCAAAAGAGACGAAATGCGACTTTAAAATCTTAAATCAAACACCAAAATTCAATTAACAAAAATGTAAGCAACTTGACTCCTAGCACTTTATAACATTGTCAGTTGCTTAATTAATAACGTTAGAAATGGGACAAAACAGGCTGCTAACACAAAAGGATGCTTTTCTGGCAATTGATAAATGTGAAAGTATATGAGCTCATAGAAAGGCGCTTTATCATAATCAACATTGGCCGATAAGAATTGTAAAACGTGCTAGAAAAAGGGAAGGGAAATTGTATCAATAGTGTTATCTGGTCTGATGATCCTAAATGTAACCATTTTGCATCAAAGAAAAGCAATACTTCTAGCTTAGAACCGGGAAACGGTGTTAAAAACACCATGTGAAGCAAACTGTTAAAAATAGCGAAAAAAAAATATTATGGTTTGGAAATGCTTTACATGGTGGCATCTTGGTCCTCAACACTCAATAGTTGATATCAAGTGAAAAGAGAACTATCTATTGGAAAACTACAATTGTCCCTAAAAAAGGCTTTTTAACAGAATGATGCTCGGAAGGTCACAGCAAAAACTGTCAAGGACTGGATTGGAAAACAAAATTTTCATATGATGTAATGACCAACATAAGCTCTGCGATTCAAAATCTTTATTTAAACGTGAAAAGATGGTTTGAGCAGTACGAAATAGTCTCAACAAACATGGCCAACCTTGGAGATCGTGTAAATCCAGAATGGATTCGAATTCCAAACAATGTATCGCAAATAAGTTACAAAGCATGCTAAAACAAGTTATAACTTATAATAGCCTGTTTCCACGACAATTTGAATCTCGTGTTTCGCCCTCTGAAGCAAGTTTATGAATCATGCTGTTAATACGACTCATTTATCTGCTTCGATTTGACAGTTGTTATTAAACAGAAAAACATAAGTTGAAAAACTACAGACGATATCCTTCTTGCCGCGATAGCATTAAGTATAATTTTTTTCCTATCCATTTTTTTTTTAATTTTATAAAATTAAAATAAATTAACACACCCACATAACAATATATATTTTTTAAGTTTTCACTTTTAACTTTGTTTTGTTTGTAATTTTTCTTTGTTTTCAAAAATGTTTAATTTTGACAACTAGTGCAGATAAACTTACGATAAAAATTAGAGAAGAGGGAATTTTTCCTTGATTCTTAGCTAGATTCAATATGAATCTACCAGCTTCGTTCTCAAAATTTTGTATGGCGAAGCAGGTTGATTCGCTTATGATTGGGGTGTGAAGCAAGAATAGAGAGCGAAACAGGTGCCGCGGATACAAGCTATAAGGGTCTAAGAACTAAATACTAAAATTGAGTTAGTTATTAATTATCTTGAAATGTGCAAATTGCGTTATTAAAATGTGGGCTATTTTCGTTTTTACTTTCAGTTTCTACGGATTTTAGCAAGGCATTTGATAAGGTTAACCATGGACTACTTATCAGGAAACTACATTACATGGGATTCGCACAAAATTGTTTAAAATTGACAAATTCATACCTTAGGAACAGGAAACAGAATGGGGCATACAAAAATGCGATTTCTAGGCAAATCTCCGTTTCATCTGGTATTCCTGAAGGGAGCCATCTTGGACCCCTTCTTTTTTTATTATTTCTCAATGACTTACCTGGTGTCATCAAAAATTATTTTATACTAATGTATGCGGATGATGGTTAAATATTTTTTACTTATAATAAATATGATGATCACATGCTGCTACAGGCAGATTTAAATTCATTATACTCCTGGTATGAATTGGACTTAATGAAATTGAACTTCGATAAATGTAAATATATGTGCTTCTTCCGAAGGAACCATTTAAACGTTAGATATTTTTTGGGTGGCAATGAGCTGGAAAATGTTTGCAGGATCACAGGTCTTGGAATTATATTTGACCATAAACTAAATTTCATTCAACATATTTCTCTAATTGTGAGCAAGGCAAGATGTCAGCTTGGTTTCATTAAATGTTGGGCAAAGGAATCTAAAGATTCTTATATTACGAAAAATCTATATATGTCACTAGTTCGTCCAGTTCTGGAATATGGGTCCATTATATGGGATCCACAGTACAAAACTTACAGTAACGCAATTGAATCTATGTAGAAACAGTTTCTTATATTTTGTTTGTATAGACTACAACGGAACCCGCTATGTTTACCATCTTATAAATCTAGACTTGCTCTTATCGAGTTACCATCTCTGAAAAGTCGCAGAACTATGCTTAATGCCATGTTCATCTTAAATGCAATTAATGGGAATACCTCCTCTAACTTCTTAATTAAAAATATATTTTTTTGTGTTCCGCGGCGACCTACTCGATACCTTTATCCATTGGACATTCAATATTTTAGAACGAATTATGCAAATTCTGATCCTTTCATTACATGTTGTAAACACTTTAATAAATTATACTATTGTATTGATTATACCTTAAATGAAAATCTGATAAAACGTAATATTTGTTCTCATTAAATAATTGCATATAATTGTCATATTTTATCTATTTTTTTCCGCTTTCATTAGTTTTATAGAAATATAAATGAATATGTACTAAAAGTCTGTAAGAATTATAAATTCATAGACTTAAATTAAATAAATAAATAAACTCATTAAATTCCTATCATTTTTTATTTTATTTATAACTTCTAGTTGTTACGAATAAAATAATGGATGACAAGAGCCAGTGTCGTGAACATGAACATTTCTGTTGTATGTGTTCTTTTAATAAGTGAAACTATAAAAGGTAATTAAAAATTTATTAAATTTTATATTCTTATTATAGAAAATTTATTTCTTCCAGCCTTGGGTCAAAATCTAAAAATACTTTTTTCAAATTAAAACCAAAGAAGCATCCATTAAGCAACATGATAATTTTAAAAGAGAACAAGAGATACATATGTATGAATAAATGTCAAAAACATCAACCCCAAGTTTGTAAGAAATGATTTTTTTAGGCAACCATTAAATATCCTTCGTAAAGGAATATTTCAAGAAGATAATATTTTGCAGCATGTGTATCCATAGTTTTAAGTTTTAAACACACCTCAAGATAAAACAATATATTGAAGCGAAGTGGCAAATTATTTTTGTTTATAATATAAAATTTCACAATTAACCCAAACGCTTTATTAAATGGCCCCATCTATTAAGCAAATGACAAAAAATTTTATGTGCACACACACACACACACACACTACTTGTGTGAATAATTATAAGTGTATCAGAACTGTAAAAGACTTATTTCTTTACGAATCATTCCTGCGAATTGATAACGCAATGAATTATGATTTCATGAAGTGACTCATTACATACAAAAGTCAATGAATTAATATTTGAATTTCAATCAAAACTTGAATGGATTTATTAAAAAGAAAAACCACGTGAATGTTTTCCCTCACCAGCTGAATTAAATGAAACAAATGCAATTATTAGGATTCATAAAGGAAAGTATATGTTAGTATAGTTGTGTAAAGCGCCTTAAAGTCAAAATATTGTATTACGCGCTAATTTATATTAAAATCTTTGATAACGAAATTTTTGTAGACATCCTAATACAAATCAATTGCAACGTTACAGCCGCAAAACGTCCCCTATTGATTTCACTAAAGGGTCCGCCATCTAACGTTTTTTTTTAACTAGTGCTTATTTCGTGAATGGTAACAATTAGCTCATGTTTGATTTCACATATAATTAGTTTTATCCTTTCGCTGAACGAAAATGGTCGTGTATACGCTTGAACAATGCTGGGAAATATTGCGACATGACTTTGAAAATCATGGTAATGTTGCAGAATGTGTGCGAAAATTGTGTACGGATTTTGGAAGAAGAGAAGAATCGTCAGCGCCATATGTTCGTTATCTTGTGAAAAAGTAAAAGAAACTGGCATCCTCATCGATAAACCAAAGCTTGAAAAGCCAAAAACAGTGCGTATACCCAGAAAGTGCGCGTAACATCAATTCATCGTCGTTCTCAACAATTGAACATTTCAGAGACATCATTAAGACGAATTTTGCATAAAGCCCTTGATATGACAAAGTCGAATCGGTTCAGAAGTTGAAGCCAAGTGACCATCCATTGCGTTTTCGCTTCGCTAATTGGGCCTGCGATCGACTTACAGAAGATGCCGATTTTGCAAAAAAAAAATCATCTTTTGAGATGAAGCTCATTTTGATCTTGGCGGGTAGCAAAATTGTCGCATTTGAAAAGCCGACGCGGATTTTGGTCCAGAGGCATAATTGGACCATTTTCTTTGAAAATGAGCAAGGAGTGGCCGTTACAGTCAATGGCGATCGTTATCGCGTCATGTTGAACGAATTTTTGTTCACAAAAAATGAAGAGGTGGATATTGGCAACATTTGGTTTCAACAGGACGGCGCTACATCCCACACAGCCGAAGCTACACTCAATGTTCTGCGCCCTATTTTTGATTAACGTATTTTCAGCCGCAGAGCTGATGTCGTTTAGCCACCTGGGAGCTACGATTTGACACCGTTGGATTATTATTTGTGGGGTGCCGTCAAAGATAAGAGTTACGCCGACAAGCCAGGGACAATTAACGCTTTAAATGACAATGAAATACAGCTACACACAATCGATAATGTGCTTGATACCGATATTGATAGCGATTTTTATAAGCTCACTTTTGTTTGAATTGGTATAATAAAGCTCCTGACTGGACTATGTTGGAGCCAGCCGTGCCGGTTCTTTAAAACATTATAAGCAGATAATAAAGTTTTAAGAGAGCAATTATTTATTGCAAAAATTGTTAATAAAAAATAATTTAAAAATAAAATATTTGCATGTGAATCACATTTTCGGGGGCGGAGTTAATTATTAGAAATTACTACACCATATTATAACAAAAATAAAGCAAGTTCGGAAGGGCTTAGCTGAAGCCTAGCCCCATTTTTAATTGTGTCGGTAGGCCAGGTTTATCAGAAGATTTTAATTTTATTTGATTTTTACAAACATTTTTAATAATCTCCAAAAATCAACAAAAAGGATATTTTCGAAGCCCAACTAAACACAAAAAAAAATATTATTCTCAGTTATCGAACAAAAGCCAACTGATTTGAAAGCAGTTGTTTTTAAAGCGAACGATTAACGATTAATATGAAAAACATATAAGTTTCAAAGTGACTTATGTTTAGTTTGGTTTGACATTTTAACATGAATAGACTAACGCCTGAACAACGCTCCCAAATTGTGTAACTTTTTTTTGAAAATAATGGTTTTATGCGAAATACGTATAGCGCAATACGTCCACTTCACAGTCAGCATTAATCGTCTATCAGAGCCATTAACTCAATTAGCTATGGAACGTTATCTGACCACGTTTACTCTATTTATCCACAGAGACATCCTACAGAAGAAGTCATTACTACTATAGAGCATATAGTGTAGAACGCTTGTCCACTTTATGGAAGACTATGTTTAAAGATGTTTGTTTGCATGCTTACAAAATCCAACTCGTCCAAGAATTGAAGCCACATGGTCATTAAGCAAGGCATACATTCAGTGAGTGGGCTCAAAGAAGATTGCCATTGATCCTAATTTTCATAAGCGAATTTTGTTTAGCGATGAAGTCCACTTTTGCTTGAATGGATTTAATAATAAACAAAAGTGCCATATGCCTATGTTGAGACATAGTTATATCCGGGAAAACTGACTGTTTGGTGTACTTAAGGGGCTAATTGAATCCATTTCACAGTCAGCGTAATCATCTATCGGAGCCATGGAACTTTTTTCTGACCATGTTTACACCTAACAATGATATCTATCCATAGAGAGACATCCTACAGAAGAAGTTATGGCTGCTATAGTGTATAGCGTAGAGCGCTTGTCCACTTTATGAAAAGCTTTAAGATCTTTGTTTGCGTGCTTACAAAATCCAACTCGTGCAAGAGTGGAAGCCACATGGTCAAAGTCAATGGGCTCAAAACAAGATTGCCATTGATTGCGATTTCCATAGGCGTATTTTGTTTAGCGATGAAGCCTACTATTGTTTGAATGGATACGACTGACTATTTAATGTACTTAATTTGCTTAAGCTGTACTTCTTTAAAAACGATGCTGTTCAGAATGACACAGTCAAAAAGTGGCCGCTATAGACCTTTGATTACCGACTTTGTTTGTTGTTCATCAATTGAATAACTATGATGTGCAAAAGCTGTGGTTTTATCAAGACGCCGCAACAAGACACAAAGCTCGTACCATAATTAATTTATTAAGAGTAACTTTCGAATCTATTAATTGGGGTCCAAAATCGTGCAATTTAATGTTGCTAGTCTACGTATTGTTGCTGACATACATCCACAAATTATCGAAATTTCGACTTCCAGATTACGCTACGTCCGAGCCAGCCGTGGTGTTATGCTAGAAGTCTTATTTAAATTATAATGCCAGAAGATTATTTTTTGAATAGAGCAAAAGTCATTTTAAAAAATTAATTTTTGTTTCAATAATAACATTTAAAAGTTGTATACCGTTATAAAAAATACCCTTTATTTCTTAAACATAACAAATACGGTCAAGATTTTCTTAATGTCTTGTAAATACGGTGTGAAAAACTATCTTAATGAAATGTTGTAGCAAATAAATTTAAAAAATATGAAGCTAAACTTACGCCAAGTTTTAGGCAACTAAAAATAAATGTTGTCAACCAATATATAAAAAAACGTCCAGTTTGTAGTTTGAATACTTTGCTACAGACCACACAAGCAAGAGTTCTGTAAAGTAAATTCTTTAAATCCGTTAACACTTGTTATGCATCTTTAATAAATCAACTATCTGTGCTAAACGTGGTAAAATCACTATCTCTTAACATTTGAAGCAGACGAAATGCACTTTTCCATTACACAGTATTGACTAGCGCACCTAAGCAGAGACGAAAGGCAAAATACATATATAAAAAGCTTTATTAAATTTTACATCTTTAAGCCAATAGTTGTGATTTCATTGTAAACGATATTAGATTTTATGGACTTATGACTTGTAATTAATAAATCTTTTACCAACTTTTATTCCTTCCTTACAAACAAAAATAAGAATAAGAACAAAACAGAAAGCCATAAATTACTGTAACTTTGACAAGTTTCGTTTAAAGTTTACGACTTTTGTTTTGCATTATAAGAAAAAAAAATCTTATGGAAAAACTTTTTAATGCTTCTTTGTTGAAAAAAGTAAACATTGCAAAAGTTTGCTTAAGGGAACAATAGTAAAGAGGAAAATAAAAAAAAATGCAAATCAATAAAAATCTTAAAAGTTTATTTTGCTTTATTTAAGGGAGCTTAATAATAGCTTAGGAAACCTGTCTACACATAAAAAACACATGTGAACATACTTGTATCCTTTTACCTTACTACTATCTGTCAAGGAGTGATAATAAGTTGTTTTCTTATTGACTCTTTTATTATGTTAGTAGAGAATTTTAACACTCTTACTCAATACTAAATACTTATCCGCGGCAAAAATTAGAAAAGCCCACAAAAATTTATACTTATTAATAAAATTTATAATTAAATAAAAATTGAAGATGTTTAAGCAGCTCATGCTCATGTTCAATTTTACACAATAGCCGCTTATTTAAAAAACTTAAACGTCTAGAATTAGAAAAATAAACTTTAGAGACCAAGAGATAGACAAAGAGCGAGAGAGAGAGAGAGAGAGAGTCATAGACAGAGTATGTCTCATACACATTGTATATCTCAAGAATTGCATTAGGTAGATCCTCTAAACTTTTTTATTGGATGGGCAAATTTAAGGTAGGAAGTAAGCTGTTTACAAAATCATTAAAGGTCCAACTTTATTATGCATATACTGCCTTAAGACAACTTAAGCAAATGTGCAAATACCTAATAATCATATGTGGCAAACTATAATATACTTAACAAAACTTTTCGTCAAATGTCATTTGCTTAAGCAAAATACGAAACTGATCGCACATTCCGTACGGAAACAGCTGTTTTGCATTGTGTTATTGATACGTTAATAAACAAATTCCAATGGAGGGCAAAAAATAGTTTATCTGAATTTAATAGAAAATGTACAAAGAAAAAATAGCTTATAGCAATTCAAAGGAACGAGGATTTTATTTTCTTTCCCATTTTTTAACACACAATTTGCAATAAAATTTAATTTTGTATTATTTATAAATTTAATGATAAACACAGTTGCATATTTTAGTACTTTTGGCCCAAGTAATACATACAGCGATATATGTGTAATTTTTCTTTCGTAAGTTTCTTAAAACTATTAACAGAAAATTATAAATTTGCATAAGGATAGCATTAAGTATACAAAATATGATTATTAACTGCAAGAGTACGAATAAAACAAATGTGCAACTAACTGTGCATAATAATTTCTATATTCATGTAAGTACAATATAGCCACGTAAAAGTCTTCAATGATTCGCTTTAGCATTTGACAGACTTTTCGTTTAATTTTTGACATAAGCTTAAGCCAGCTTATGCATATTAGCTCTCATCGTTTGACACTTATTTATTAAAAAGTTGAGATTTTTAAGCATGAGATATTACACTCTTCAGCACATAATTTTAATTGTGAAAATTTACTATCAAAATGGTGAAAATATCACTGTTTAATTTCGTAAAAAACGAATAGCTAATGAAACGCTATTGCTACTGATAATAGACGAAAACAATACGTTCGTGACCCGCTATACAGCAAAATATTAGGATTGAGCCATCAACATTATCTCATCGGCGTTCATAAAAATTGGGCATCACTAGAGGAAATTTACGCAACTTTTTGCTATAGATCTTCATCTTCACTCACGCCTATAAAGTTCAACTTGTTCAAGAATTAAAGTCGACTGACCATAGATTGCGTCGAACGCTTGTGAAGTGGCCGTTTGAAAATTTCAACGAACTTATCTCAATAACTCAACAATATTATCTGTGGTTGTAAGACTCGTTTTCAATTAAGCGATTATGTTAAAAAAAAACAAACAAGCATAAAACCGTCACATTTAAAGAATGTGACCGTAAGATGTGATTTGTTGTCAAACGCCATCATCGCCCGTATTTTTCCGAAAATGAGCAAGGAAACACTGTCAACATGAATTCTCATGGGTATTTAACCAATTTTTTGTGAACAGAATTGGCTAATGTTAACATTAGTGACCTTTGGCTTCAGCAAGATGACGTTTCAAGCCACACAGCCATCCAAACAATTCAGTTATTGCATGAACAATTCCTTGGTCGCGTAATTTTTTGATTTGACGATGTTAACTGGCCGCCTCGTTCTTGTATGCCACTGGCTTATTTGCTCTGGGGCCATTTAAAATGCCTCTCTGAAAGATGATGGCCATCTGTTTTATTTGTTCCATTGTTAATTCATATATTTCTACTTTATAAAATTTTTTTAAAATTTTTTTTTAAAGAGAAGTAGGACTTCAGGCAACAATGCCTATTTAGTCAAGTACCGTGCTACATTCTTTAGGAAAGGGATAGAGAAGAAATGAAGCAGGTGGGGAAAGTAGAAGGATAGTCGGAAATTAACTGCCGCATTAAGACAGCACAGCAACCATTGACTATGCCTTCATCGCTGAGCAGCCCCACCGTCAGTCAATTTTTATTTTTGCAGTAAAAAAAAACAAGCTCTTCGTTGGGAATCGAACCCACAACCCCCATACCGACAAGCTAGTACACTACCTACTAGCCTACAGGAGCTACAGTTATCGAAAAAACTTAAATTGGCTAATTTTGTTTCTAACGTTATATTTGCCCACTCTTTCTAAATAAGCGTAAAGCAAATGTTCTTAGTCGCGCTTAAAATTAACGGTATCCAAACAATGGACCAGCTCAGTGGACATTAAATTTATCCCCGAAGATGATATTAATGTGACAAAGGAATATTAAAAATAAAATGAATAAGAGGAAATTGTGACCACAAAATCGTCTTGATTTTTTTTAAATGTTTAAAGTTTTTTAAAACAATAAATAAAAATTTTAAATTTCAATAGAGAATGCAACGTTAATATATTTTGTACCCAATCAAATATAAGAAGAATTCAGGCTCTATATCACGCCGCAATTAGACGCAGCATAGGGGAGCCCAATTCAAAATATTTTGGGCGAAACGCGCATGCCAGCATATCTCTTCCTAACATTGATGTTAAATCCAAAGATTTTTATATGTGTGGGTATGATTTTACATCAACCCGCGTCAAATTTGGTTAGGGAACAATGTATATGTCATAATAGAGATATCTTTAAAATAGCTACCGAAATTGAAAGACATAATAGACCGTTCAAAATTAAATCTGTTTGTCCAAAATCTACAACAACACTATTAATATATAAGCAAACTTTTTATAACACTACTAGTGTTCTATCAAATCTCGGAGGGAAAATTTTATTCACCGACGGATTAAGATTAAATGACATTACTTCTTTTGCTGTTGTACACGAAGATGGTATGATTGGACTTCTCCTAATTACTATTCAAACTTCTTAAAAAATCCTAACGAAATCAAGATTATGTGGGTTCCATCGCACGTTGGAGTACTAGAAACTGAACTGGCTAATGATGCGGCTGCGCACGCAAGCCTTTGTACCCAGACTTTTGAAAATCATAATATTTTTAATTTAATTTCAGATTCCCAAACAAGCCGGAAGGACACGCCTACAAAAATTTAAATCCAAATGGAAAACGAACAAACTACCTCCAAATATGACCTAGGAAGATTTCCAACCTTATAGCTAGAATGATAAACACATAAATATTCACTAGATATATCTCAATGTCCTATTTGCTCTAACTATAAAACGCAACATACTCTTTCTCATATATTGGACGAGTGTCAAACTTTTCACAATATTAGAACAATACTCCTGCAATTTATCCAACCCTCAAACTGTTTAAAATATGTTAACGATCACAACATTGAAATTCTTCATTAATTCACATTAAACTGTAATCTTCTTCACAAATTGTTAAATAAATTTATCCAATTTTAAAAGACGAAAGCCTTAATAGCTAGTTCTCTTTTCCTTTGTTAATTACTATAATTGTATTATTATAATAATTTATTAATAAGCTAGTGTGCCCGTGACTGCTTTGCAAGTCATTTGTGTTGTGTTTTTATTCTGCAGCGTTCTTTTTCGTGTGCGCCAAATAATTCAATCATTCAAGAAAATTAATCAGAAAGAACACAATTTTTTTTTTGTTCATTTTTATGTTTTTTTAATAATTTTATCTTTTTCACAATTCAATATTTTTGTGTGCTTATATAGTACGTCTTATTCTATTGCAATGCTTTTATATATACGACATGTTTTGATCGATTTTGGTTCGCGGTATAGACAAACAAAGTAAGCAGTTGGTTTATTAACACGTGAACATGATACATATAATTGACCGTGCGAAAAACAGGGATCATTGCAAAAGCAATACGTATGCAGAACTGAAGCAGTTTAAAATCAAACGCCAAATCTGGAGGAATCATAGGAATGCGTGGTATCAACACAACCTCGTCCTTATATTTTCCTTTTAAAATTTTTGCTTCAATCACATTTTCATGCATTTTTTGACTACTAAACGTTTCCCATTGCAAAGTCGTGGCTGGCAGATATTTCTATATATATATATATATATATATATATATATATATATATATATATATTTCTAAGCAAAATAATTGGTACATCAAATTTCACTTGTAGGCGGTGAGGCGACAGTCCAGGTAACTCAAGCGAATTTTAAAATTCGACTGGATAATTTACAACATCGTCTTGATTGGTAACAGAGTCAACCGATTTGTAGGTAAAAATTTCCCAGGGAATGTCATTCAAAATTGTCAAATTGATATCCGAAACATCTGCATTTTTCGCTGCTAAGATAGCTCTTTCCCCCAAACCAATCATGGTTTCTAAAATTTTGTACAATAACGGAAAATACGTTTGTGACCAATTCTTGTTTCGATTGTGCAAAGTGGCAAAAGTTATCTGGAAGCGTAATCATTTTTGTGGTGGGGTCAATTGGCATTGCGCCGTTTCCAATATCTAAAAACGTTCGACTGAAGGATCATTTTGCAATTGAACACGCAAATTACACACACACACAAAATGCAACAGAATATGGAAAACAAAATTCTCTATTTGTTTACACCTCCACTTGCTATGAACACGAGCTTATTTCGATTTGTAGTGCCATCACATTCTGCGCAAGCACACACACACACAGCAACATCAAACAAAAACACACATTTCATTTGATATAAAACATTGAGTCGAAATTTGTAATGGAAACAAAATTTTGATTTTTTTTGAAAAACACGCGCTGTGGACGCACTATTGTGCGTAAATGCATGAAACAAAGATACAAACCAGCGAACGACCATTTCGAAGGTACTGGCGCATCTCGTCAAACACTGGCAACCAACGGACACCTATTTTGGGCTTAATTTTTATATATATAGAACAGAAGATAAGAAGTAAAATTTTTTTCGTAGCCGATAAAGTTTATTTTTAAGAACCAACGTAAGATTTTTAGTTTATCATAGAACTTCAAAATTGTCACATTAGAACGTTTGAAAAGATTTGTTTTTCTAAGTAACTATGGACCGCATAAAACCTTTTACTTTTAACAATAACCGACCAATTTGACAGGAAGGAAAGACTGTAAATTATAGTCTCCTGGATATTTTATGCCTAAATATTATAGTATTAAGCTCATAATAAATAAAAACTCTTGCAAGCTTTAATTTTTATTTAATTATAAAAACTCTTAGTTGCATAGACAATATTTTTTTATAGATAAATTATTTACACCTGTATTAATAGGTTTCTAAATATACATATTGACCTTAATTTTCTATTGTGTTTGGCTCAGTTATTCAGTTGAACAGTTTGTAATTTAATGACTAAATTGGCACCGAGTTAAACCACTTGTGCATTTTTGTAGCAACAAAAAAGTTGCTTTGCCCTTTTATAAATTCTTATCTAAAATAAAACCTTTTTTTCTGCTGTTATTCTAACAAGTAACTTAAGGACAAAAAGGACTAATTTATTTTATTTAACAAAATAAAAAAAATTGCAAATATTTTTAAGGCTGCCAGCCATTTTTTAATTAAAAACGGTCCCTTATGTTATTTAATACTTAATTGTTGTAAAAAACTAATTAAACACTTATAAAAGAAAATAAGAAGGCTTTTATTATGGTTATTAATTAACATTTATGTTAACTAAAATTACATTTTTATTATAAAAATGTTTAATAATTATAATTGGTTTTAAACAATTGAATATTATAAAGTGCCTTCATTACTTTAGTTAGTTGGTGCAGAACGGTATTAAGCAGAAATTTAATTTATAGTTTCATTTTAAGCAATTTTATTATTCGTGCTTGATTCCTTTAAATAAATATTTCATGATAGTCTCACGAAATATTTATTGCAAAAATTTTCATTAAAAAATAAACATTTTATGATATTCTCATAAAACATTTATTTCAATAAAAATAAAAAATATTTTAAATGTATTACTGCGGGGGAGAGCATATCCATATTGCAATTTCACTATTGCTCACATAGCTCATCAGTGAATTTTACCACAATATTAAATAGAAAAACCGAAGAGTCTTATATCCAAAGCCAAACTGATTCCATGAGAATTTTTTCATAAAATCAACATAGCATAGCCCGCAAGACTCAAAAACACTTCTATACAAACACAGCAAAACATTTCAAAACAACAAAAAACATTGTTTATTTTCAATCATTTCTACATAAGGGTTGCCATTGGAAACCATTCATATGTAATTTGAAAATTCAGAAAATAAAAAAATATTTGTAAATAATTTTACAAAATTTCTAAGAAAGCAACGGGCACATGCAATGGAAATAAGTAATTTATTTTGTAGTGAAAAAAAAAACAAGGTCTTCGTTGGGAATCGAACCCACAACCCCAAGACTGACAAGGTAGTACACTGCCTACAGGGGCACCTAATTGTGAATAAATGCTAAACGTTTATGATTTATGTCTCCTTTGGTGCATAGGTTATACGACTTTACGTGAAAGTAATAGGACTTGACACTTTTTTACCATTTTTGATTTTTTTTTCTTAAAAAAAATGTATTTTTTAGGCAAAAATATTCTTTTTTCTTTATACATTTATTTATGCAATATCACTATTGCTCACATAGCTCATCAGTGAATTTTACCCCATGAAATATTTATTTAAAGGAATCAAGCACGAATAATAAAATTGCTTAAATTGAAAGTGATTCCGATGAATAAATTACTTATTTTTTCATTTTATTTATTTATATTCAAATCCTGTACAATAAGAAAAAAATTTCATATTTGGAGTACAGGAAATTTCTATAAATAAATTAAGTTAACAATAAATTTAAATTTTTAATTGTTAAATTTAACAATAATTTAGTATATCGGGGTTTTCAACAAGAAGTTTGTTTTTCAGTTGTAGCAGCACCAACAACATGATAGTCTTGACATTTAGTTTTTTGAGGCAGGCATTCGTAGTAGATGCATTGGCAATTGTTACAATGAATTCAATTTCGCACGAAAATCGCATTAAAATAGATAAAATCGATTATAAAAATGATGGTTGTGTTAAAGTTGCATTTTGTAAAATTTGTAATATTTTCGGACAACATATCGTCCTTCTGAGACCTCTATTAAGAATTTGGTAATTAAATTTGAATACGCGCTGGTCGTTCAACTGAAAACATCACAGCCACAGTGTTGCAGCAAATCCAAATTCGTCCGCAACAATTGAAGTTATCCAAAACCAGCAGATGGCAAAATTTGCGTAAGGATTTGACCTTGAAGCCTTACAAAGTTCCACTGGTACAGGAATTGAAGACGACCTGCCATTCGCAATGCTATAGATTCGTTCAATTCACTTAGGAACAACCGGCTGGTTTTTCTGAAAGCCCATTTTTTTTCAGAGAAAGCCCATTTTTACTTGCCAGGATATTTCGTGATAAGATTTACATCTGCACTTGGCAGATAGTGGTCAAACCACTGGGAAAAAGCAACGTCATTCACGCCCTAGGAATCTGAGGACTCCAAAGCAGCGGCTCCAAAGCAGGGTTGCAAACAACAACTCCTTGCTGAAGAGCTGGAGACTATCCAACTCCGGATTCGGGTCATTCACCCATTGGTGTTATTAAAGGCGAGTGGATCCTGGCCCACTAAATCAGTTTATGCGGAGGCCGCAAAACCACAACCACCACGATACTTCCGAAGGTCCAACCTCAATAATCAGTCAGAGAACAGCTAATAGTCTAAAGGGACAATTATCGGAACTCTGGGGCTTACTGATTCCTGTAGAAATAACGCGGAGCTTCCAGTTGACACCCTGCTTGCCTTGATGGGACTTGGCTCCCTTATAACCCCATCAGCACAGGTCTAGATAGTCAAGTATTTCATAAAGACCGACTGGGGACTTGCCAGGGTATGACGTGATAAGGTTTACATCTGTACCTGGCAGTGAGCCCTAACCAGATGGTGGCCATTACCACTGTGGATGGTATGTAGCGCCATCCTCGCCCTAAAAGGCCTTCGAATACGTATATCGTCCGGCCACTCCCAGTTGCAACTTCAAAAGCCCGGAGTAGGCCGCAGCCTTCACTCCTTGCTGAAGAGCTGGAGACTATCCAACGCCTGGTCCAGAACGCATGAAGCTTAATATAATTAAGAACACGACGGCATTCATACTCACTGGACCTGGACCATTCGTTGTGTTCATTGTGAAAGATCCGACCCACAAACTCAAACGAGAGCCTCGAAACACACAGCCACCACGATACTCCCAAAAGGGCCTACCTCAATAATCAGCCAGAGAACAGCTAAATGCCTAAAGAGACAAATAGCGAAGCTCTGCGGGCCACTGATTCCCGTGGAAATATAGTGGATTGTCCAGGTGGCTCCTACTAGCCTTGAAGGGCTCTAGGCTCCCCTTTACCCCGCAAGACACTAGTCTAGATGGAAGAAGTAGAATCCATAAAGACTATCATGTGCCACCGGGAGGACTTGCCAGGATATGTCACCAAGCAAAATTGCCGCATGTGGGCTTCTGAAAATCCTAAAGCGATTATTGAGAAGCATTTGCATGCTCATTGTATGGTGCGCTATGTGGTCTGAAAGCGTGATTGGACCGTTTTTTTTAAGATGAGGCAGGAAATGCGGTAATGGTCAATGGATCACGCTATCGCGAGATGCTAACAACTCAATTTTGGTCTATTATTGACGACTTGGATATTACTGATATGTGGTTTAAACAGGATGTAGTGTACACATGTCGTCATGTGACATGTAAGTGTGTACAGACCAACTTCAACATTGTAGCGCAACAACTACTTGAACTACATTTGTTAAAGTGTGAATAAAACCACCAAAGTAAATTAGGACAAAAGTATCGAATTTCAATAATAATTATAATTTACTTTGTGGCTGTCCGCTAACACGTTGCTGACACATATAAACAATAAAAATGATGATTTAACTATAATGTATTTTAACAATAAGAATAATAATAGTAAAAGTGAGTGAAAATGAAAAGTCACTCAATTTAGATAATAAGAAATTAGTATATAAGCTGGATAAAATTGTAAATAAAATTAAGATTTAAAACTGAATACTGACGGTACTAACGTGCCTAACTTTCTTTTATTTCTTCTTATAACTCTGCTGGCAGTTATTTCGAACGCCTACTAGTTGAGCTGTCCTCCTCGTCAGCTGGATAAAAATAAACGAGGACAATAGGGAAAAACTTTCATTACACAATACACCCTATCACATGGCTATCTAGCCCTCCTGCCTTTACACATACAACATACATTACAAGGACGTTGCCATATATCACATAGCCAATAGCAAACCAAATTTCCCAAACGCATAACTGCACGACAATGAGCAATTAAGTGGTTAGCCAGATCGTGTGATTAAACACCTCTGGATTATTTTTTGTGGGACTATGTAAAGGACTGAGTCTTTACGGAGCCAATCAAATCGATTTTAGCCTTAAAACTCAAAATCCGTAATGTGATTAACGAAGTAGGACTGCAGTTTTGTCAAAAAGTGATTAAAGACTTTGATGAAGGAAGCGACAGCTATCAGTGTGATCATGGTAGACATTTGCCAGATATCATTTTTCATTCATAATTGCCGAACTTTTCTCTTTGTAATAAAATAAAAATTTGAATTATCTTAATCTAAAGTTGTTGTTTTAGAAAATGAACTTCTTATTGAAAAAACCCTTAAAAGGTGTATAGTGATGTGACGACCACAGACACCTCAGCTTAGTGTAAGTCCGACCCACTAGTGAGTTGACATGGTTTGATTATTTTTCTAAGGTTTTTGACAGTACTTTGACTTATAAGGGTTTAATAAAAATCCATTTTTTTTTTTTAAGAGAAGTAGCACTGCAGGCAACAATGCCTATTTAGTCAAGTACCGTGCTACATTCTTTAGGAAAGGGATAGAGAATAGATGAAACAGGTGGTGAAAGTAGAAGGATAGTCGGAAATTAACTGCCGTATATAAGACAGCACAGCGACCAGTGACTATGCCTTCATCGCTGAGCAGCCCCACCGACAGTCAATTTTTATTTTTGTAGTGAAAAACACCAAGGTCTTCGTTGGGAATCGAACCCACAACCCCCATATTTACAAGCTAGTACACTACCTACTGGCCTACAGGGGCACCTAATAAAAATCCATTTGCAGTTGCCTGGCAATATATGTTTTTAGATCATCATTTAGCCCTGAAATATTTATAGCAAAGAAGGTAAGTGAACTGCTTAAATACAGCGATGTCAAAACTGTTAAGGTAAATCATTTGCATAAATAGAAAACAGGAGTGGTCCAAGGATCGATCCTTGAGGCATTCCCCTAGAGAAATGTAACACCAAAGATTGAAGATTATTTAAGAATAAAAAGCGCCAACGACTACAAAAGTATGAAGATAGCCGTCGATGGAAGTGAAAGAAAAGTTAAAAAAGTAACGATCAATTTTTAAATTTATGAATTTATTGCAAATATTAGGTTTCGTTAAACAGACATAAGACATCTTGTTTTCAGCAAAAAATAAACAACATTATTTGTATTTAATCTTAACGATTAGCAAATCATTTGAATGCCATATTACTTGAAATCGAAGAAAATTATTGAAAGTGTCTTAATAAAAGGTCTTTGGGTTATCAGTTACATTTCAATTACCTTTACATAATTGTTATGTGTAGAAGACATTTAATAGACAAGACAATTAATAACAATTAATTACAATTAGATATAATGGGATTTGAAAGCATCACTTACAAGAACTTGTAAATAATACAACGTAAAATAACAAAACTTAATTAAAAGCTTAACAAATTACAATTACTCTATGGAGGCCAATTTTTTTCAAATACATAAAAGAATTAAAAATTGTTGAAGGATCAACATGTTATGATTGACCTACTTCATAATCTTCCTCAAAAACTGCATTTTATTATTATTATTTTATGTACTATATCATCTTTGCAATTGAAGTATAATAAGGGTTTTTCAACAAGAAGTTTATTTTCTAAAACAAAATAAAACACAAACTTTTGATTAAGATGATTCAAATTTTTATTGCATTAAAAAGAGAGAAGTTCGGCAATTATAAATCAAAAATGACATCTGGAAAATGTCCACCACGATCACGCTGACAGGTGTTGTTTCTTTCATCAAAGTTTTTAATCACTTTTTGGCATAATGGCGATCCTATTTAGTCAATCACATTGCAGATTTTGAGTTTTAAGGCTGAAATCGATTCGATTGGCTCCGTACAGACACTGTCCTCAACACAATCCTACAAAAAAATAATCCAATCTGGCTGGCCACTTAACTGCCGATTGTGGTGAAATTGTGCAATCGGGAAATTTGGTTTGATCGTTTCGTTGGCCGTGTGACATGTGACACCGTCCTGTTGAAATCACATGTCAATGATATTCACTTCATCAACAATAGGCTAAAATTAAGTTGTTAGCATATCGCGATAGCGTGATCCATTGACCATTACTAGCCTTATCTTCGAAAAAAAGGTCCACACACGTCTCCAGATCATATCGCGCACCATACAGTGACACGTTAAGAATGCCAAAGGCTTCTCAATAATCGCTCTATGATTTTTAGAAGCCTTAATGCGGTAATATTGCTTGTTGACATACCCTGACAAGTAAAAACTGGTCGGTTGTTCCTGAATGAATTGAACGAATCTACAGCGATGTGAATGGTTGGTCGGCTTCAATTTCTGCGCTAGTAGAACCTTGTAAGGCTTCAAAGTCATATTCTTAAGCAAAATTCGCCATGTGGTGGTTTTAGATAACCCCAATTATTGAGAACGTCGAGGAATTGGCAAATTTGAATCTAGTTCAACACTGTGGCTCATGGCTGCAATGTTTTCAGTTGAACGACGACCTGATCGAACACGCATTGGTGTTTGTATCGACCTTGTCGACGCATATTTAACGACCAAATTCTTAATAGCGCTCTCAAAAAACTAAATTACAAATTATATTGTCCGAACATATCACGAATTTTACGAAATGTAACTTTAACAGAGCCACCAATTTCATAGTGAATTTTCTATATTTTAATGCGATTTTTGTGCGGAATTGAATTCATTGTAACAATTGCCATTGCATCTACAACGAATATGTCAAAAAACTAAATCACAAAGCTATCATTTTGTTGGTGTTGCCACAATTGAAAGCCAAACTTCTTAATGAAAACTCCGATAATATTTACATTCTTGAAAAATTACCCATAAAAAGTACTGGAACAAATATTATCAAAATTTTTTTGTTTCGCATAAAAATAAATACATTAAGAGCGAAAAGCTAGGAAAAACCTTTTTAACTTTCGATGAAACATCCAACTCTCACTGCTAAATCTATGGCGGCTGTAAATTGTACAAACTGTCACGTTGCAAATTTCTTAATAATATATTTCGAATTTCAAATCCTTGTTTTATTTTACTTATTACCCTTGAGAGTATATCCTGTTGAACGTTTCTGTGTAACAGTTTTCTTTAGTGCTTCCTTGGTAAATTACAAATAATTTGTAGGTTTTTATTTTGAATAACTTGTAGCTTTTTGAGATGTGTTAATATGATGTTTTTATTGACTAGATTTGACATCCGCAGATCATTATTGGTTGTACACACATTCTGTAAAGGAGTATTTTATTTCTGGGGTTGAAGATCGATTTACGGTTAAGCAGTGAAAATGAACCTCTAACATATTTTTGATACGACTTATCACGTGTTAGGAGAATGTAATGTCTAAAGGTCAATTTTTTGTCTAAAAGAATTCCCAGATATTTAGTTTCATTGAGAATTGGAATTTCACTTCCATTAATAAAAAGCCTGCTAGGTGGAATTCTTTTGGATGATTTATTATATGGAAAAATTATGGCTTGGGTTGTTGCTTGGTTTGCTTTTAGCGCATGTAAAACGTCTTTTAATGATTGCAATTACAACCGTTTTCTCTGTTAATTATTGTAGTATCATTCGCATCAATGCTACAGAATGGTCTCTAAGAATTTCAAAAGCTGAATATAATGCGATATCCTAAAAGGCATATTTGGTGAGCAGGAAAATTAATTTTGAATATTTACCATAAATGTCTGGCAAAAAAATTTTGGATGATTTTCGGTAGGTGCCTAGAAGAACAAAACTCTTTGAGATTATAAACAAGACCATCGTACCATATCGAGTCCAAAGTCTTTTCTATATATAGACATATATTTTCAGTGCTCTTTTTTTATCGTTTATTTTACCAGATATGAAATGGACAATTCTGGTGTGATGTGTGATACAATTATATAAACAGAGCTATAATGGCTCCATTAAGAAGTGTGTTGTGTATGAATAGAATAAAATTAAAAACTAGCTAGTGTATAGAAAGCTGTCCCAGTAGCAAGTACTGACCTGCTACTGTGCTAAATACAAGATGAAGTTGCAATATCAATATTGAGTATAAAGATAAAATCGTTTTGCTGAGCAGGCACGGTATATAAAGGTGTCTATATAGTAGAAAAGCTCATAAGATGGTTACACTGCTATATAAAAAAACTAAAAAATCTAAAGAAATTAACAACTTAATAGCACGCAATAGCCGTAGATACAGATTAGATATAGATTAACATCAGTGCCTAGCCATTTGGCTCTAATATGACGGTGCGTCTCTAACCTGGTGTGTCTATCAACACCTTCAAGTTGCATAGCACACCTCAGGTAGAAATCTCAGAAGTGCAGCCAGCAGGACCTTGTCTTCATTCCTTGTTTGAGAGACAGAAATTATCAAAATTCTTGTCTCACCAATTTGCAATGCAACAGCAAATCGAATGGGAAAAGTCACACTTTTTTCACTAAGAGTAGTGTGGACTGGTGCGTAACTTTTGTAAAGCTGTATGCATATATTTAGTAAAAAGGATTGCGGAAGTAGATATAGCAACTAGAAAATTGACATGACGATATTTGCAGTCATGTACATGTTATGGGTCTTCTCGTAATTGCCAGTAAAAATTTTAGCTGACATAATATACGAGACGATGTTGATGTTAAGCCGTTCCTATCCCTCAAAAAATATGTAGATAAATATTTATAAATACTAAATATTTATTTAAAAATTTTATTATAGGTTTTTGACTTCTGAAGGATATTTTTTTATAGAGGTATAGAACTTTGAAATTGAATTATTCAACCAAAGATGAATTGTTTAAATTTACATAAAATTCTCTTTATTTGTAAAATAATCTTCTGGCATTATAATTTAAACATTACTTTCGTCATATGATCGCCACAGCTAGCAGAAGGAAAGTTCAATTTTCAATAACGTTTTTCAACAGTTATGGCCGTAAATCAGCAATAACGCGACGAATAATGTCTTCCAAGTGGTCAATCATTTCGCGCTTATCAGCGTAGACTAGCGACTTCACCTATATCCTATATCCACCAAGTCTCCCCCGGGGGCACATTTATGGTCTTTATAGTACGTAAAAGCTATCTAGATCTGTGCAAATAGGGGAAAAAGGGAGCCCAGTCCCCTGAAGACAGGCAGGGAGTCAACTGGAAGCTCTAATTTATTTCCACGGGGATCAGTGAGCCGCAGAGTTCATTATTTGTCTCTTTAGACATTTAATAGTTCTCTGGCTGATCATTGAGGTTGGCCCCTATATGGGAGTATCGTGGTGGTTGTGGTTTCGCGGCCCCATAACAGTATAATGGTTTTTATGGTGGCCAGGATCATCTCACTGATAATGACAAGCAAAGTGAATGATCCAGTCCAGTGAGCAGGCTAGACATTTGTTCTGGACAGGAGTAGGAAAGTTTCCAACTCTTTAGCAAGGTGTGATGGTTTGCAGCCCTGCCCTGGAATCATTAAAGTTGCAACTAGGTGGTTCTGTTGCTTAGAATTATGTCTTCGGCTTCTTAGGACGCATGTATGACGTTCCAAATTATACAATTGTGGTTTTTCCACCATCTGATTAAGGCTACATAGCCAGGTGCGGATGTAAAACGAATCACACTATATCCACCAAGTAGTAGTGGTAGTGGTGCTGTATCTGTTACTATGGGTGATATAGGTATTACGGAATCGGAAGCTCTTGATGTTCTTGGTATGAAAATTTAGTGTGATGTTGGTTGGACTAACCACATTTTTCAGGTTTCTAAAGAAGCTTTCAAGTGCCTCGGTTTTCTAAAGCGGTGTAGAAGATACTTCACCCCATCCGATCTCCGTACTATATATACCACCTACATCCGTCCGAAAATGGAATACAACTCTCATGTATGGGCCGGCGCTCCAAAGTCTATTTTGGGGTTACTCGACCGAGAACAGGAGAGGGCCAAGAGGCTCATTGCTGACAGTAGAGTATCCACCTCTATTGATTCTCTAGAGCATCGACGCAATGTGGGGTGCATTTCACTGTTCTATCGTTACTACAATGGTAAGTGCTCTAATGAAATTAGGGAACTTGTTCCTGATACTCGCACGTTTTCGCGTTTAACTCGATTTTCTATGAGAGCACATCCTTTTGTGGTTGATTGGCCAGTGAATCGCATTACGCATTACAGGGAAAATTCGTTTTTCAGCAGAACAGTCCGTATGTGGAATAAGATTCCTCCCGAGGTCTTTCCTGTCACTTTCAATCTGAGAAAGTTCAAATCGAGTATCCACAGACACTACTTCCTCTTTCCTCCTTCCCGTAACCTAATTTCCTAGTTCTGGCATAATGCATTGCATAGGTAGGGGTCATACCCTGAGTGCTGGTCCTATAAAAAAAAAATAGTCTAGTGGTGTTAAATCGCACGATTTTGGAGGCAAATTACTAAATCTTTCTCTCAATAAATCAATTATAGCACGATCTGTATTTCATATTGCAACGTATTGCTGTTGTTCTATTTTTTTTTTATATAAAGAGAAGTAGCACTTCAGGCAACAATGCCTATTTAGTCAAGTACCTTGCTACATTCTTTAAGAAGAGGATAGAAAAGAGATGCGACAGGTGGTGAAAGTGGAAGAATAGTTATGGAAATTAACTGCCGTATATAAGACAGCACAGCGACCAGTGACTATGCCTTCATCACTGAGCAGCCCCACTGACAGTCAATTTTTATTTGTAGTGTAAAAAAACCAAGGGGTTTGTTGGGAATCGAACTCACAACCCCCAGTCATGTAAGCTGGCACACTACCTTCTACCCTACAGGGGTTGTTGTTGTTGTTCTATTAATGAACGTATGTCAGTAATCAGCTCAACATTGACTTTTCAAAGATATACGGACTAATGATTCCACTATCCCATAATGTACTTAAACAGTCAGTATTTTTAGATACCCTTGAGGATTACCATTATCATTAAATTATTTTATTATGATTAAAACAGAAATTAGCTTTATGGCTAAACTAAATTCGCTAATGAAATCGGGCAATCTGGTTTTGAGACCAAGTTGCATAATTTAGAAGCGTTGTTCAGGCGGCAGTCTATTCATGTTGAAATACATAAACAAATGAAATAAAAATCACTTGAAAGCTGGTTGCCAGTTAAAAAGGTGCTGCCAACTTAAAATGCTATACCCCCGTACAAAAAATCGAAATACATCAGCTTAACAAGATTTTGTAAATGACTTTCCGTATCATTATAAATTTAATGTCAGTTGTTGCCAGCTGTAGCTGATTGTATTTAAAAAAAAACGGAGCATAGTTTTGGGCAGTAATAAAAATAAAATAAATATTTAGTAATAGGTTGCTTTCTGGCAAACTGTTGCCTTAGACATTTTGCAACCATTTGTTGTTCATTCAATTGAAGTGTACATGTGAGCTTCCAAATGTTAAAAGAAAAATTAATTACAAAATTAATCGTAAATAAAGGAGATTAAAAATTTATCCTCCTTTGTCCCTCTACATTTGAAATTAAATTAACAAAAGGAGACGAACTAGTTAATAATTTTATTTATAGAATAAGCTCAAGTCACTAATTAATTTATTCATTCATTTTAAAAATTTAAAAGTGTGTTGAATGTCAGAGCCACTGTCATAAATAATGGATTTTTTTTTTGTTACTCAAAGTATAAAGATAAATTGGACCACAATACTGCCTGAGAATACCAACCAACCGTCTTTCGGCTTGTCTATCTGTCAGTATGTTTGTTATAATTTGCATGCTTGTGGTTTTGAATTTGTTTCTTGCGATATCCAATAACCGTAAAGTAATAACATTCTAAAAAAAATACTGGCAGCAACAGCAAGAAGAAAGTGTTATTTGCCAAAGCAATTTATTTATTTGCAATCAAGTTAGCTTTAGTGTTTTTTAAATTATAAATATATATTTTTTATTTTGTTTCTAATTTCTATGAATTATTAATAAGATGGTATAATATAATATAAGTAGTAGTGAGTAAATTCAGAAACAAAAAAGCAAAAACCATGAACTCAATAGTTAATTAAATTTACTTAAGCTTTTTTTAAGATTAAGCAATAGCAACAAGGTTTTTTTCAAATCAAGAATTCTCTAATAGATTCTTGTGGGTTATTTTGTATTATTTTAATTAATATTTGTTGTTTGATGTTTTTATTTCTATTATTTAAACAATAAACATTTCGCAAGGCAAGGCAATGCACAGTGGCGTGTAATTTCAAAAAAGGGAGCAATAAAAATAAAACTGTCAAACAACTTAACTAATCACCGTTCAAAATAATGTTACGCTTATTTCATTTTAATGCAAAATAATTATACAGCTTTTCAGAGTTTTAATTAAATTAAATGATTTATTTAAAAAAGCTATTTACTTTATACACAAAAATACACGATAGTAACTTTACCATTTTGACGCCTCCAAACAGCTTTATAAATTTTTGTGTCTTATCTCGATTACGCACACAATTATGCTGATTATTGCCCAAGAAAAGAGGCCCTTATATTTTGTTTCAAGTGGTTCTAGCATTTTGTAGAAAACCCTTATTCCTCGCATTTAATATAGCTGACATTGTTATTATTTTTCCTTATTCATTATTTCTTTTTCTGTATTATTAATTTTTATTTTCTGATTATTAATCTTAGCTCATGGAATTTTAATGTAGCGTTTTGTTGTTGTTGTGCACTAGATTTCTTAAAAATTTCTCGATTTGTAAGCAGTTATAATAGATTATTTCACTTTAATTTTTTAGGTGATAATTATCTTTTTATAACTTAACCTTAAGCATCGTAAGGGTATGATGTGCCGTTTTTAAGGAAAAAAGTTTTTCAGATGTTTATCAATGTCAAAATGTTTTTGTAATGATGTCCATTAAATTTAAATATGATTTTTTTCCGAAATTGTCTCACTTTTAGAATATTTGATAATGGGGTTTTTTATGTTTTTTATACAGAAACTTTAATTTCCAAAAAATAACCTTTAACAGAAGATTATTAATTTTGCTAGAAAAGTATACTTTTTTATTTATTCAATTCTCGATTTTTTTTAATAATTTAAATAAATTTTTATAATTTTCTTTTTTTTATGTTTCGAGAAAGGGAATGACCCCACACATAATATGTATTCTGCCAGAATTAGGAAATTAGGTTATGAAGAAAAGGAAAGAGAGAGTAGTGTTTGTGGATATTCAATTTGAACTTTCCTACATTGAAAGTGACAGGAAAGACCTCTGGAGGGAGTTTATTCCACATGCGGACTGTTCTGCTAAAAAAACAAATTTTCCCTGTAAGGCGTAGTGCGATTCACTGGCCAATCAATGACAAATGGGTGTGCTCTCACCGAGAATCGAGTTAAATGTAAAAACGTGCGAGTAAAAAACACTTTGGGACGCCGGCCCATACACAAGAATTGTATTCCATCTTTGAACGGATATAGGTGGTATAAATAGTACGGAAGTCAGATAGAGTGAATAATCTCTCTCACCGTTTTTTAGGTTCCGCTTTTTTAAAATCTTATTAAACGTTCCTAACACTTTAAGTTGAGCAATCAATAATCACGTTAGTGATTTTATTTTAAATAAATATGGGTCATTAGTGTTAGCTCTAGTTGTTACAGATATGTAACAACAATCGCAAAACTGTTATTACAAAATTCTGTTGTACTTTACAGTTTATTTCAGATTATTTTTATTTTATTTCACCAAAGAAATACCGGGACTAAACACATCAGTTCTAATCAGGTGATAAATACAAAAATTCAAGTTCTTAGGATCCACATAATAATGAAAATTTTAAGCTAATTTTATCAACAGCTTATTATTAAGTGATGAAATCATTATCAAGCCATTTTTTAGACTGTTCTGGTGAGTCAGTGTTCGGTTTTAGGCAGTTCTTTCATTAGGTGTTTATCACCTAGCATTTTATATGGGGCTAATCTAATATTTTAATATTTCCGTCTTTACAGGTAAGTGTGTCCGTGTGAGTTTGGTTTTAGTTGGTTTGAGTGTATGTATGAGTAGTTCTAGTGATGTGAAAATTATGAAAATTGTTTACCTGTTCGTTTATAAAGTCACTCTTGGAAGTTCTTGTTTTGTAGATTTCCATGTTTTCAAGAATTTCCTGTTTTCCTAATATGTAATAATGTAATTTACTAATCTATTTCCCTTGGTGCGTGTCCTTGAGTGTCAAGGTGTAATGAAAAAGTTGGCGTCTTCTCTTTTTCGTTTATATGAGCGTATATGTTTTGTAAATGTGTGTTGCAGGTACAAGTTAGTCTGTACACTCCGCTGGAACTAAATTTGCAGTTGTTTCTGTCCATGTCCTAAGATTATGTCTTAGAGTGTTGCCGGTTTTTAATGCTGTGAGTAAACCTTCTTTGTGAAAAAGTTTAGTTAGTCTATACATATATATTTCTGGTACTGTGTAAGTAAAAGAAGTAAAAGTGTGCTATCGTATTGTTTCGGTTGTCTCTTTGTCTTCTTTAGTCCCATTTTGAGTGTTGGAATGTCTAAGAAGTTTGTTGATAGTAGTGGCTTTGTAGCCGCTTTTGTAAATTATGTCGAGTTCTTTGTTGAACTTATCTGTAGTAAGAAGGATTATCTTATATATGTGTATATCTAAATGCTGTTAGTTTATGTTGGCTAGGGTAATTTGAGGTGATGTGGATGGTAGTGTACGTCGTAGTTGGTTTTTTATAGATGTTACATGTTGAACACTAAGTTCCTCCCATTATTCTATCAAGACTAGATAGTGAAAATTAGCCTTGCATAAAGTTCCAGTTGGCTGGCATTCTACCTACGCAAGTATATACGACCTTAACAACAAAACTACCTCAACCCGAACACTGACTCATCAGTACAGATTAGAACACGGCTTGAAAATTACGTCTGCATATCGAAAGCGCTCGCCATTCATACCAAACAAACAACCAGAAAATACAGAAAATAATGACAACAGTATTTCATTGACTGGCGGAAAAAAAGCAAACAACTTAATCTCGACAATGTTCTTTTAGAAAAAATAAAAGGGCGTTTTATCATTATTTCAAGTTAAATATTAACAAAAGTTAAGTTGCACAGCATCATCACGAGACATCGATTTAAAAAAAAAAAAATAACGTCGACATCAAAACGGCATTAGTTATCTCATGTTTTTGGTTGCAACGAATTGACTTTTATGCCCTGTCTGAGCAAAATGCTCCCTTTATCATCAGGGTCGTTTTGATGATTTTAACAATGCAGAGGGCATTTTTAAATAGATCAATCAAACTAAAAGTCATATTTGATGGCAACAATAATTGCGAACATAGTTACTATAATATACATATGTTCGGGAAGTAATGCCAATACGTGTATTACACTAACGGGATGACGTGATAAGGTTTACCTGGCCGTGTTATTCTATTGCAATTTGACATATACGACATTCTTCGATTGATTTTGGTTCGAGGTATAGACAAACAAATCAGTTGGTTTATCAACATGTGAGCATGATACATATAATTGATCGTGCGAAAAACAGGAATCATTGCAAAAGCAACACGTATGGGGAACTGAAGCCGTTTAAAACCAAATGGCCAATCTGGAGGAATCATAGGAATGCGTGGTATCAGCACATCCTCGCCCTTATATTTTCCTTTTAAAATTTTTGCTTCAATCACATTTTTCATGACTTTTTTGACTACTTAACGTGTCCCATTGCAAAGTCGTGGCTGGCAGACATTCCTAAGCAAAATAATTGGTACACCAACTGTCACTTGTAGGCGGTGGGGCGGCACTCCAGGTAACTCAAGCGAATTTTAAAATTCGACTGGATAATTTACAACATCGTCTCGATTGGTAACAGAGTCAACCGATTTGTAGATAAAAATTTCCCCGGAAATGTCATTAAAAATTGTCACATTAATATCCGAAACATTTGCATTTTTCGCAGCTAAGATAGCTCTTTCCCCCAATCAATCACGGTTTCTAAAATTTTGTGCAATACCGAGAACTACGCTTGTGACTAATTCTTGTTTTGATTGTGCAAAGTGGTAAAAATTATCTGGAAGCGTAATCATTTTTTGGTAGGGTCAATTGGAACTGCGCCATTCCCAATATCTAACAATTGCTTTGAAAAACGTTCGGCTGATGGATCATTTTACAATTGAACACACAAATTACGCATACACACACACACAATGCAACAGAATATGGAAAAAAATATTCTCTATTTGTTTGCACATCCACTTGCTATGAACATGAGCACATTTCGATTTGTATTGTCGTCGCATTCTGTGCAAGCACATACACAGCAACGTACAAACGAAAACACACATTTCATTTGATACAAAATATTTTTGAAAAATTTGTCTTATTTCAAACACGCACCGTAGACGCAATATTGTGCGGAAACGCATGAAACAAAGATACAAAGCAGCGAACGACCATTACGAAGGTACTGTGAATCCGACGGCGCATCTCATCAAACACTGGCAACCAACAGACACCTATTTTGGGGTTAATTTTTATATATATAAAGATAACACGACGGCATTCATACTTGCTGGACCTGGACTATTCATTGTATTCATTGTGAATGATCCGACCCACAAACTCAAACGAAGGCCTCGAAACACACAGCCACCACGAAGGGCCAACCTCAATAATCAGTCAAAGAACAGCTAAATGCCTAAAGAGACAAATAGCGGAACTCTGCCGGCTACTGATTCCCGTGGAAATATAGTGGATTGTCCAGTTGACTCCCACTAGCCTTAAAGGGGACTGGGCTCCCTTTTACTCCGCAAGACACAAGTCTAGATGGCAGTTGTAGGATTCATAAAGAATATCATGTGCCCCTGGAGGGCACACTAACGGGATTTATGTTGGACATGATTTTTAAACAGGTTGATGGTTACTAGAAAACTCATGTTAAGAGGTGAATAACCTTCATGCAGGGAGCCCGCGATCCATTACTCCAGGATCCCTCGTTAGTTAACACAAACTAGAAATCGGGCAAAATAAGAGGCCAGTATTAAATCCCTCGCATAGCATAGATTCTACAAGAATCTTTGATCCAGTCGCAGAGAAATTATAAATTGCTTTTTCATTCACCCCATCCAAACAACTTCTACAGCTCTCACCACAAAAGATTCCCATATGCTACAACAGAGTTATTGAGTTTTTCCCCGACGACTAGGAAATCCATTCCTATATTCTTATAGAGTGGATATAGATTTATTTAATACAGTGACTTGTAGATTATTCAAAAAGACTAAATTTCCCCCTAAGAATCGATTAGTTAATCGTACTTTAATCGGCCATCTCGTTGTCATAATTGCTCTCATTTACTGGAATCTAAATTACCTTAACATGGTATCGCCTAAGTAGGGAGAGAGGTGTCAGAAGAGATCTTAAGTACAGGTGCCCTGGTAGGGTAGTAGGTAGTGTACTAGCTTACATGACTGGGGGTTGTGGGTTCGATTTCCAACAAAGACCTTGGTTTTTGTCATTACAAATAAAAATTGACTATCGGTGGGGCTGCTCAGTCATAGTCACTGTCGTATCTCTTCTCTATCCCTTTCCTAAAGAAAGGACTAACTAAATAGGCATTGTTGCCTGAAGTGCTACTTCTCTTTAAAAAAAAAATTCACCACTTGCGAATAAAGTGTCAGCTTGATTACCCACAAAAATATCGCGCCTACTAATATTGCCTTCATCTTAGTTTGATGGACAGGTGATGAACAGCGTAAATAAAAGTGAAGGGTGAAATTTCTCTGAAAAGTTTCAGGATCAAGTCCCCATAACTATCTTGCAATCTTTCTTAATAATCAAAACTGCATATTCTTAAAATGCTTAAAATACCAACTTCTCCTTTCGTTTATCACTGCTCCTAACAAAAATATATAATTACCGGACCAAATAGTTAATGTATTGCTACCAACCCGAAGCAGAGTAATGCAATTTAAAACACACTTGTGCCTTACTTTGCTCGACTCCCTGATTCTAAGGGCAGTTGCGGTAAATACGTATTTAACATCAGTCCATACCAACCTGAGGAGTTGATTTCATTGCACCAATGATAGCGGCTTAAACGTATTTACCTTATCTTGTTTTCTTTTCACGATTACAGTCCCTTACATGCTGTAATTTTTATATTGAAGCAATTTGTACTCAAAGCTGCTTAGAATACAATAATTTGATATTTGGCACGTGCAATTTGAATAAAAATTCTTTTGTTACTTTTTCGTTATTTGTTTATTATTTTCGCTTTTTAATTTCAAGCAAAACGGTAATAAACGAGATGAGAAAATTAAACCACCTCATTGTATGAGAACTATTATTTAATGTGAGAATATTAAATATTTTACACATATTTTTTTGTACGATTTCATTTAAGATGTAAAATTAATTTAAATACTGTTTATGATGAGAAATTAATTATTTTGCAAATACTTTGTTTCATATAGAAAATTATGTGATTTCTGTAAAGAAAATGACACAATTATTATCGGTTAATAAATGGAAGTGATAAATTTATTTTTTTATATGCGAATGTGAGAGATAAACAATTAACACAACCAAAGTCTTTACAAATATTTCATTACAGAAGTGAATAAAATCATAATAGTGACAATCCTACGGTCAACGCAAGTGTAAATGTAACAACAAGTCAATTTCTTTCACAGACTCTTATTTCATTTTTATTTATTGAATCAAATAGTAGTGCTATGTATGTAATAGCATATTGAAAAATAACCTCCACGGACTCGCTTGTCTTTAAGGACCTTTAAGATATGCCTACAAAGTACATCCCGTATTACTCCACAGTCTTTCTGTGATATACTAAAGACTTCTCGCAAAATATAACAAGTTAATCAGAAGACATCATTTATCAAAGTTACTTTGCCAGAGGCTCTCTTTTTAGTCGAAACCCTGTGCCTGTTACGTCTGTAGAATTTTAGTTTTATTTTCATATACAACTTTAATTTAACTACACGAAATAGTACACTACCAGAAAAGTCTAATGCCGTAATTAAATAGTTTCTTGGACTGTTTAGTGGCCTAAATTTTGTATTTTATCCACATATTGCCCATATAGACGTTAATGACCAAATAATGTGGAAGAAATACTGTGGTAAAGTCGAAATAACCTAAATCCAGATTCCATCAACTTTGATAATAAATAAATCAAGATGATAAGCTATCGTCTTATTAGCATGATAAATTGTTGCGATAAGATATTTGAAAAAATTATACTGAGGAGGCTAAATGAGTTTTGTTAAAGTAACAATATTCTGCCAAAAGAACACCCTACAGTATTTGCCATTTTCATATCTCACAATAGAATCAATAGAAAAAGCACTAGAATTATATGTCTGAACATAGAAAAAGAGTTTTTCTCTCCTATCCAGCCACAGATAATCATTCAAAGTTTATTACAAGACAGATTATTTATGGTAAATATTAACGATCAATTTTCCAGCCTATGAAATATTCCTGCTGAGGTAACACAGGGGCCAGTGTTATTATCAACTTTATTTAATATATGTTTGAGTATCATTCTGGAGCATTGTATGCTGTTTCAAATGCAACCATTAAAGAAATTCGATTAAGTTCTACACCAATTGGAAAACAAAAGCAAAGCAAGCAAAAGCCCAAGCCATAATTTTTCCATACAATAAATAAGCTAGAGAACTCCATCTATTAAACTTGTTATTAATGGAAGCGAATTCCCATTCTAAAATATAAATATCTGCGAATTATGTTAGATAAAAATTGACATTTGGACATCATGTTCTACAAACATGTAATAAAGCTATAAAATATAGTAAAATCTGGTATAAAGTTGTTTAAAGTTGTTTCGCCAGTAAATAAAATACAGTTGTCATTTTCTCTCAGTGTAAACCGTCATTACGGGCTGTTTGTTCGATGTGACCGGCAAGCGCTTTCAATGTCATAATTGTCAAGCCGTGTTGTGTGCTGTACTGGTGAGTCAGTGTTCATTCGCGCTAAGGTAGTTCTTTCATAAGGGTCATGTCCTCCCGGAGGCACATTATAAGTCTTTATGGATCGCACAACCGCCGCGGTGAATGAACTAATGTTTTTCAATTTCTCTTCTTAACGTCATTCCCGGCTGTTTGTTCGCAAATGGCGAGCGCTTCCGATGTGAATACATTATTATAAAACCATTGCCGTGTTTGAAAATCCTAGAGCGATTATTGAAGAGCCTTTGCATACTCAACTTGCACGCCCCCCCCAGGGGCATATAAATATGGTCTTTATAGAATATTCCACTATCTAGACTCAGTGCAACTGGGGAAAAAAGGGAGCCCAGTCCCCTGAAGTCAGACAGGGAGACAACTGGAAGCTCCACTTTATTTCCATGGGGATCAGTGAAGTTCATTATTTGTCTCTTTAGACTTATAATAGTTCTCTGACTGATCATTGAGGATGGCCCCTATATGGAAGTATCGTGGTGGTTGTGGTTTTGCGGCCCCATAACAGTATAATGGTTATTATGGTGACCAGGATCATCTCACTGATAATGACACGCAAAGTGAATGATCCAGTCCAGTGAGCATGCTAGACATGTATTCTGGACAGGAGTTGGAAAGTCTCCAACTCTTTAGCAAGGTGTGATAGTTTGCAGCCCTGCACTGGAATCATTAAAGTTGCAACTAGGTGGTTCTGTTGCTTAGAATTATGTCTTCGGCTTCCTAGGACGCATGTATGATGTTCCAAATTATACAATTGTGGTTTGTCCACCATCTGATTAAGGCTACATAGCCAGGTGCGGATGTAAAACGAATCACACTTTCAACGCGCACGCGCTGAATTATAAAAATTAAGCTTATCTGTATTTAAAAATAGCTGTTTTAAATTTTTATTACATTGCAATTCTATAATTTCCAATTGTAGATCAGATGAAACATTCTCAGGATTAACATTAAAAGGCATTGAAAAAATATCTAAACGTGGTTGGATTTTTTTAAAGTCAGCAAATCTGGCCTCAAATTCTGAATACAGTTTAAATAAAGATTGTGAAAAGACTTTAAACTTCTCTTCATTCACAGGCCTCAAAGAATTAAGTCTTGGAAAATGAGTCAAATCATTTTTTCCCAAACATTTAGCAAATATAAAGAATTGAGTTTTAAAAGACCTCAAACTGTCCCAAGATTCATCTATAAATTGATTTCTTCCCTGTAACTTCTTGTTTAGTTTATTATAGTGCTCGAGTAAATCCGTGAAAAAAGCAAACTCAATGCAACAATTCTTATCTTCCAATATTTCCCACTCATCCCAAATTTCAGTTTTGGTTTTTAGAAAAACTTAAATTTCTTCGAGAAAACTCCAAACTCTCGAGAAGACATGTCCACAACTCAGCCACCTGATCTTTGTGTAATAAAGTACATCTGAAAATTCTGCATCAACTTCCAATAAAAACTCTTGGGCTCGAATGGTATTAATTAATTTTAAAATAATATTAAGTACGTGGTTAATATCCAAGGCAGCCTTGCAAAGAACATCTTGGTGGATTATAAAATGCAAAAAAATTGTTTCGCTTTCAGGATTCTAACTTTTATAAACTCTTACAAACCCCGTATATTTTCCACCATGTTAGGTGTTCAATCAGTTGTTAAACTAATTAATTTGGAAATTGGGGCATTAAGAGATTCCATCCCCTCTCTAAATTTATCATAAATTATTTTTCCTGTCATCTTTCCTTTCAAAGATCTCAAACTAGCAAGTTCTTCGATTATTACAAAGTTTTCATCGACTCCTCTGATAAAAATTAGAAGTTGGGCTGTATCACTCCTGTCAACACTCTGTCACTATGGAAAGAAAAATACTTAAACTTTTTAAGACGTCCATCGAGTTGATTGGTTAAATTAGAAGAAATCGCTTCAATTCTTTTTGTGAACGTTCTACGTGACAGCCCTATAGATTCGAAATCTTTTACCTTTTCTGGGCATAATACTTTTCCAATGCTAATTAACACATCCTTAATAAATTCTCCTTCAGAGAACGGTTTGTAACTTTTTGCTATTTTATAGGCAACAATGTGACCAGCTAACGAGGAGGATCGCTGGACACTTCTTTGATTTTTAAAAAACATTTGCTGACTAGATGTTTTTCTTTTCAATTCCTCTGAATGAACTTTCTTGTCTTTATCTGTCATTTTATAGTACTTCGACCCAAGATGTTTTGAATTAAAGTGCCTAGCGAGATTATAATCTCTTAGTACAGCTACCGGTTCTTGGCAGATAAGACAAATAGGTTTTAGGTTATATTCCATAAAGAAGTACTTCCATGTCCACTCTTCTTGAAATATTCGACATTCCGAATTAATTTTTCTCTTTCTATTTTCAATTGACATTTATGGGGGTATTTACAATACACTTTATTATTTTAATTACACAAATAAAACTGTACGTTGGCAACTTTATAATTTTACTTCACAATTTATTCTTTACGTCACGAGATTTACACTTTTACTGATTGCTGATTAAACCATCGCTGGCCCGTTTATATTTGTTGCGCATGTTGTCTCAAATATTCAAGAATCTTCTAGATATCACATATAATAGTTGTTGTTATGATATACGTTCAGTTTTCTATATTAGTTGTTAGTGTTTTATGATGTTTATGTTTCTTCTTGGAATATTGTATAAGAAAGTTGTAGTTCTCTTGTGTTTACAATATTTCCTAGAAAACTACGCAGTTTGGACACAATATGATATGAAAACATCGCATTTTTTGGCTAAAACTGTCAACTTATATCTTTTTTAAAACATAATGTAAATTAATTTTTTCGGCAAAATATTATAATAGATGATTAATTTTTTTTTTTGGAAAAACGCTCGGCGGGCCTTATGGAAACCTCTCGCGGGCCGGATGTGGCCGTAGTTCGCCCATCACTGAGCTAGACCTACGTTGATAAGATGCATATAAATAATAAATTTTATTTACAACAAATTTCTTTTTTAAAGCAGATTAAAAATACAAAAACACCACGATGCCATTTCTTCAAAATGCGAGGTGGGGGTTTTTAACGTGAAATGACGCTGTTATGCTAACTTGAATAGCTCTTTTATAATAACCATATATACAAATTCATTGAATTGGGCTTACCTTTCAGAAATTACAAATTTATAAACAATTTTTTCTTAAATCGCCCACTGTGAAATGAAATTAAATGCTTTTCTCCGCAGGGAATCAAACTAAAGTGTAGAATGTTGAAAAGCCTTTAATAAACTTTAGCTGAATTTAATTAAAATTTTGTTTGATTATTTAATACAAAGAAATGGAAATACAAAGAAACAGAAATAGAAAACATAAAAATTTTAAAATTAATTAATTAATTACGACGATGGATGTTATGAAGAAATATCAATTTTTATATCAAAATTTTATTGGAGATTTTATTTTTGTTTGGTTAGTTATTGAATCTGTAGCAGACAGCTTTTAAAATAGCAAACACCATTTTTTCATCAAATTAAACACATTCTTTCTTCAGGCATCAGTCGAAACAAATGCGACTGAAAATTAGTAAGTTTATTCAATACCGACCTAAATTCTGGGCCAAGATTTAATATTTAGCAATTTTTTGTTCAGAAAATTTTATTGTTTATTTTTTTGTCCTTTACCACTACGTTTAGAGTTTAAGTTAAGTTTAAGTTATTTGGAACTCATTTGCAAACAAATAAAGGGTTTTTTAACTAGAAGTTTGTGTTCTAAAACAAAACAAAAAAAAAAATTTAGATTAAGATGATTCAAAATTTTACTACACTGCGAAGAGAAAGTTCGGCAATTATGAAAGAAAAATTATATGTGGCAAATATGCACCACCAACCGCACTGACAGATGTCGATTCTTTCCTCAAATTTTTTAAACACTTTGGCAAAATGGCGGTCCTATTTCGTTAATAACAAAGGCTGAAATCGATTCGATTGACTTCGTACAGACTCCGTCCTTAACAAAGCCCCACTAAAAATAATCCACTGGTGTTCCCCCCGGGGGCACATTTATGGTCTTTATAGAACGCTCGACTATCTAGACCTGTGCAACTGGGGGTATAAGGGAGCCCGGTCCCGTGAAGGCAGCAGGGGTCAATTGGAAACTTCACGTTATTTCCACGGGAATCAGTAGCCTGCAGAGTTGCCGCTATTTGTCTCTTTAGACATTTAGCTGTTTCTCTGAATGATTATTGAGATTGGCCCTTCGGGAGTATCGTGGTGGTTGTGGTTTCGCGGCCCCATAACAGGTCAGTTTTTAATGGGTGCCAGCATCATTTCAATTTTCATCACACCTACCTGGTGGAATGATTGTAGACCCAGTGAGCATGCTAGACATGTGTTCTGGACAGGAGTTGGATAGTCTCCAGCTCTTCAGCAAGGAGTGGTGGCTTGCAGCCCTGCTCTGGAATCATCAAAATTGCAACTAGGAAAGACCTGTTGCTAGAATTAGTCTTCGGCTTCCTAGGGCGTGAATGACGTTGCTTTTCATTCCCAGTGGTATGACCACCATCTGATTAAGGCTCACTGCCAGGTGCAGATGTAAATCTTATCACGTAAATCCACTGGTGTTAAATCACACAATCTGTCTGGCCACTTAACTGTTGATCATCGTGAAATTATGTGATCGGGAAATTTGGTTTGCAATAAATTAATGGTTTCATTATGGCACCGTCCTGTTGAAACCACAAGTCAATGATATCCAATATCATTAATAGGCCAAAATTGAGCTGTTAGCATCTCGTGATAGCGTGATCCATTGACCGCCACCGCATTTCCAACCTCATCTTCGGAAAAAAAACGTGCCAATCACGCCTCCTGACCACATAGCGCACCATACAGCGACACATTTAGCATACAAAGACTTCTCAATTATCGCTCTAGGACTTTCAGAAGTCCAAATGCGACAATTTTGCTTGTTGACATACCCTGGCAAGTGAAAATGGGCTTCGTTTGAAAAAATTATTTTTTCAGAAAAACCAGCCGGTTGTTCCTGAATGAATTAGCGAATCTACGGCAATATGAATGATCGGTCGGCTTCAATTCCTGCACCAGTGGAACCTTGTAAGGCCTCAAAGTTAAATCCTTACGCTAAAATCGCCGCGTGGTGGTTTTGTATAACCCCAGTTATTTAGAACGTCGAGGAATTGACAAATTTGAATCTGCTTCAATACTATGGCTCACGCTGGGAAGTTTTTAGTTGAACGACCCGTTCGACAATGCGTTGGCATTCGCGCATTTTGTATCGAGCCTATCGAATCAAACTTAACCACCAAATTCTTAATAGTGGTCTTAGAAGCAAACTTATGTTGTTCGAAAATATCATGAATTTTACGAAATGTAACTTTAATAGAACCACCATTTTCATAGTGGATTTTAATTTTTTTAATGCGATTTACGTGCGAAATTCATTGTAACAATTGCTAATGCATCTGCTACGAATGTGTCAAAAAACAAAATGTCAAAACAATCATACTGTTGCTGTTGCCACAATTGAAAAGTATACTTCTTGTTAAAAAACCCGATGTAAGATAACACCATTATTTAAAAAAACACTTAAAACATGAACTACAGACATAAGCAGTTTTTGCATAATAATTGGAATAAAATTTAAAATGAGCGGAATATTTTAATTATTGAGATTTTTCCATTGTTAATTTAGCAAAAGAAAAATATTTTTAATTAATAAAAAGAAAATCCTGGTAACATATCTACATACATCTTTGAACATGGAAAATATTTTAAAAAATTTACATATACACAGACAAATATTTTTAAGCGTTTTTTTTTAATATTAAATATTTTTAATGTTTTTGTAATATTTATTACATTTTTATTTTTCTTTAAAAATTATTTCGTTATTTATTTTTATTTTATTTCTTTATTTTAATATTTATTTTCTTTTTAAGTTTATTACTTATTTTTATTAGTATTGGTTTTTTATTATATTTTATTTATTTTGTTGTTTTGCATCCGCTTAACAAATCAGTAAGAAAGAGAATTAATCACAAACACACATTTCAGAAAAAGTCTTTTATTATTGTTATATTAAGGTTGCTTTTAAAATTTTGTAATTTTTTTAAACTAAGCTAATGCGTTTTTTGCTAAACTTCAAGTTATCTGTAGAGGAATTTTCAACAGACTACTGTTTTCTATGAAAGTTGCAAACTAAATAAATGTCAAGTTAAAAAAACTCGTAGAGTTTTTTTCATAACAAAAAATTATCTTGACTGGCTTCAAGCTTTTTACACAGTAATACATACATTCACACATACACACACACACAAATACAGTTATATACAGCTAACATAACCGCACTGTGGTAAGCTGCGCACTAAGCAATCAACAACAAGTTTAGCGGCAGCAGACAACAAAATCGAAACCAACATCACTACAAAACATCTCTGAGTGTAAACAACACGTTTTGAATAGAAGTTCTTATATTAAATAATTGTGAGCGTATGAAAAGTGAAACCGTGAAGACTGTCGTCTATTGTTCTTAGCTCTTCAATATAAAAACCGCGGGTTTTATGTGTGACTTTCTTTATAATAAGTTTTCATATTTTTCTATTTAGGTTTTCTTGTAACTGGTTTTATCTTTTCTTTAACACGTTTTTCCAATAACGTTCTTCCTTCTAGTTTACAGAAATTAATTTTGTTCCTCTCTTTTTCTCACTATAATTCTCTTTGTTAAAATCTTTACACATGCATGAGTGACAACTGCTGTTGGCCACACATAGCAGCAACTGGTTTCAATTGCTGATTTTGTGTTGTTAAGGTTTCATGAATTTGCAACTCAATGGTTTTCTACATTAAAGTTTGTTTAATATAACGATTGTTCGTTCGCCCCCTCTAAAGTCTTAACAACTCACAAATTTAATAATGATTTAATAGAATAATGTGGGGCCTGTCTTTTCGAATTAACCTTGACATCACACAAGTTGTTACAGCTATAAAATTAAATTAATTTAATTTTGCACATATTTTTAAATTAGTGTGAGGCTTAACTTACTTTTTATGCAAATATTCACCAAATAAGAGTTACAGTTACATAGTGAATATTAACAGGAAAAAAAACATAAAAGCTATTAATAATAGTCCCAACCCTATATACGGCCATATGCCTTCTAGTTAAAAGATATTAGTTTAAATAATAAAAATGTAAGAATATAAAATGCAATGCCGCAATAGATTTTAGTTTTAATTTAATATAATAGTTTGCTAATAAAATACTGTTATTTTTATTCCTTTTTATAAACGATTTGTTTCTTTGAGTTCTTTTATTGCAAAATAATAATACAAAATAATAATACAGTACTTTAGCATTTTAAATTAAGTTAAACGATTTTTTTACTTTCAATACACACAATATAAACACGATGGTAACTTTGTTGTCTTAACTCACTGATGACTCAACTTGAATTAATAATATTTGCCCAGCAAGTGATGCTTATGTTTCAAGCGGTTTTTACACATATTAGGACAATCTACTTTAACATCACCCCACGTTTTTGTTGTTATCATTCAGTTTAGGTGCCTGCTTGGCTGTGTATTTTCTTTTGTTCTGTGTTAATTGTTTTCGTTTTCTGTTGTTTACTTTTTTGATAGAATTTCTCATAAGCATCTTGTTGTTGTCTAGTTTGTACAAGATTTCCTAGAAAACTACGCAATTTGTAAAATGCACATTTACTTCTCTTTTACTGTTAATAATTTTCTTTTAAAACTTAATAAATCATCGTAACAATACAAATGAACAATTTTACCGAGTTCAGAATAACGACCCGTAACATGCAGCATAAAACGCCGAGACATCTTAGAAGTGAACTATTGCATTTTCTTCATAAGCGTATGTGCGATTTTAAGGAGTTTGAAAAGTGCAAGTGCCAGCTTAGTGGCAATTGTAACTTCAGGAGTCATTCTAAGGATATAAAGCAAAGCTCTTAAGCATTGAAAAAAGCAGATTAAAAGCTGTGGTAGATACTCAAGGTGGCAATATTCTATTAAGTCATTTTTAAGAAGCAGTTATGAATACATTTTAACAGAGTAATTTTATTTTATTTTAATTCATTTTAATAATACTTATCGAAAAATTAAATTTATTTAAAATCTTTTAGAGGAATTTGTTTATTTTTATAGAAATCAAAATAACACCACTTTTTATATTGACTGTATGTTACAGTAACTTAAAATAATATTAGTGTATTCATACAAGTTACTAGCAAATCAAATATATAGTCTGCTTCTTAGAGAGATATAGAAGTTTGAAATTGTATAAAACAAATACGAACTTTTGAAGTTGACATAAAATTAATTTATTCGAAAGGCAATCTTCTGGCATTATTTTTTATTTAAATATGACTTCAGCTAAGGCTGGCCCTTACGTAGTCTAATCTGAATGTCCTATTATCGGCAACTTTTTCCAACACTTATAGCTGTATAGCAGCAATAACGCGACGAATTTTATCCTCCAAGTGGTCAATCTGTCTGTGTTATCGGCGTAGACTAGCGACTTTCCCCCCGAGGGCACATAAATATGGTCTTTATGGAACTTCGACTATCTAGACACAGTGCAACTGGGGAAAAAGGGAGCCCAGTCCCCTGAAGTCAGCAGGCGTTCAACTGGAAGCTCCACTTTATTTCCACGGCGATCAGTAGGCCCGCAGAGTTCATTATTTTTCTCTTCAGACATTAAATAGTGCTTTGGCTGATCATTGAGGATGGCCCCTATATGGGAGTATCGTAATGGTTGTGGTTTCGCGGCCCCACAACAGTATAATGGTTATTATGGTGGCCAGGATCATCTCACTGTTAATGACACGCTAAGTGAATGATCCAGTCCAGTGAGCATGCTAGACATATGTTCTGGACAGGAGTTGGAAAGTCTCCAACTCTTAAGCAAAGAGTGATGATTTACAGCCCTGCTCTGGAATCATCGAAGTTGCAACTAGAAAGTTCTGTTGCATAGAATTATAGCTTCGGCTTCCTAGGACGAGCATGACGTTCCAAATTATATAGTGGTTTGGTCCACCATCTGATTAAGGCTTCATGGCCAGGCGCGGATGTAAATCGAATCACACACCCCTATAGAAACTCCCCTAAAGCACGCAGTCTTGATGGAACTCTTTCCTATCCTGAAATGTGATTTCAGGGGTAGAAGGCGGCACTAATTGCCTGGGCTAGCAAGAGCCTCAAACTGGAAGAGACAAAGAACTCTCGGACTCACACTGGTACCATGGGAACTAGTGCCCGCATGGTTACGACTCTGTTATGGTTATTGGTAAGGCCCCTCGGGGAGTTACGTGTTGGCTTCCAAAGAGATTTTCACGCGGGCTTTACATCCAATGTTTTAGCTTGCGCATGCAACGGGACAAAGAGTTTGATAGTTTCCAACTCTTCTTCTTATCATATCTACCATGCGGTTACTAAGCTAAACGTTTCCTTCAATAAATCAATTGTGGCGCGTGCTGTGTGACACAACGTCATCTTGTTGAAACCACAGCTCCTGCTCATAATTTCTCTTTAATTGATGAACGAAAACGGCAGTAATTCGTAGAGCTATAGCGGTCACCACTGACTGTAGCGTACTGAACAACATTATTTTTAAAAATCAAGTACGTGCTTATGGTTCCCTTAGCCCACAAAACACAACGTCAGTTTTTTAGAAGTAACGGTGTTTCAGCAAACACATAAGAACTATTATCACTCTAAATACGTCAGTTTTGTTTGTTGATGCGCTTATGAAAATCTTATTGTGGGCCCAATTTGCACCGTTTGGAAGCATTGTTATGGCGTTCATCTATTTATGTTGAAATGTTAAAGCAAACTAAACATAAAGTACTTGTCAGCAGTTAAGAATGTATTACTAACTATTAACTGTACGTACAGTGAACAGTGTCCATAACTTCGATAAAAGTTTTAGTCTTTTAACAAAAGTTACCCCCTAATCATATATACAAGCTTAACAACAATCAACATTTCTTCCTAGAGCCAGTAATGGTTATTAGTTTTAAAAAGTTTTAATTATTATTATGTTTTGGAGATTTATTAATGTATTGTTACGGATGTGTCTTGCTTAAGTTTTAAAATAAAATAATTAAGCAATGAAGCGAACTACTGGGTATGTTGTTCACGAACTGCGTGGCTTGTTAAAGAAAACTTATGGTACAACAACAAAATTTCTAGTTACAAACTGTGACGAAATTTTATACACGCATACAACAACAAGACAAGACAAAAACAAATTTCTGTTCACTAACTAAACGCGCAAGACATCAACAAACAAGTATGCTGTTTACCATCTACGTAGTTTTTTAAGAAAACTTATCTACATGAGACAACAACAAATATTATGAAATAAATCCCAAGCAGAAAGCTTATCAGCATAAAAACAAAAATACTCACAGACATACATGCGCCTATACATCGAATAAACAACATACAACAACAAAATGTAATGCAAAGGGAGTAGAAGATTCTTAAATTTTCTAGACTTTAAATGGACAAATATAAATAGGGCAGCGTCTGAGTGGGTAGTCAATTAGTGTAAAAATGAAACCTCGTAAACAAAAGACGTGCATCCTGAAGTGTCAACTTTGTGTAGTTAAAGTAAATAAAATTGTTATAAATTTAAAAATTCTAAAAACTGGTGTTATTTATTTTGCAATGAAAAACTCACAACAAAACGTTTATAATAGATATAAACGTAACAGTATGTTAATTATTGTAGATTGCCCAAAATATAAATACTTTATAAAATTCTCATAAAATATTTATTATTCAAAAAGCACATCCAAATGGCTATTTTACTTTTACTAGTAGCGATCAGCAGTGGACTTTACCCTTTTGCATAAAAAAGTCAGTAGTCTTATATATGAAGCCAAATTGATTAAATAGGAATTATATGCAACCAGCACGGATAACTGACAGCAAATCTCAAAAAAACTTTAATCAGAACCCAGTGACCATTTAGAAACTAATTTTTCATTTTTTCACTTTTCCACATAAGGATTTCCGTTGGAAACAAAAAGGTTTTTTTCTTTATTTTTCGAATTGCTTTCAATCGAAACCCTTATAATGGAAAATAAGAGTTTTACTTTCTTGCTGACAGTCTAGAACTCCAGTTCGAATAAAAACCGAAGTGATACCTCAAAATTGGGAAATAAACTAGCGTTAAATAAACTATGCGTTAAACCCTAAAAAGTCGCATTGATGCAAAATTGTCAGAAATGATGTAAAAGGAGTGTAAATAAATTATGTAGCTTCTGCTTTATAATCTGATTTAAATGGAATAGCTTAAAACAGAAAAAATTCGAAGGCGTCAAATATTTAATGAATAATAGCAATAGCACTGTGCTATATATTTCAAACCGAAATATTCCTAAGGATTTAAACATGTCAAAAGGCAAATATTGTAAAAGGTGTAGTTAGATGTTTTGAGAGCCTTGAAAAGCGTATATTTTTTTTTTTTTTTTTTTTTTTTTAAAGAGAAGTAGCACTTCAGGCAACAATGCCTATTTAGTCAAGTACCGTGCTACCTTCTTTAGGAAAGGGATAGAGAAGAGATGAAACAGGTGGTGAAAGCAGAAGGATAGTCGGAAATTAACTGCCGTATAAAGACAGCAACAGCGACCAGTGACTATGCCTTCATCGCTGAGCAGCTCCACCGACAGTGAATTTTTATCTTTTGTAGTGAAAAAAACCAAGGTCTTCGTTGGGAATCGAACCCACAACCCCCATATTTACAAGCTAGTACACTACCTCCTAGCCTACAGGGGCACCTAAATATATCCACTGACCAGTAAAATCTTACATAATCTTGATTACTTTTGAGTTATAAGAAGGGATACTACCTCTCTTATCTGAACATCAGAGAGATAAACCATTAATAACAAACAACAAACGTGAGCAATAAGTATAACTTTTCAATTGCCAAAACTTTTCTGTTGATATTGGCTTTCCCAACAAGAAGATGTTTTTTTCAATTGTGGCAACACCACCATGATAGTTTTAACCATTTGTTTTTTGACGTATTCTCAGTAGATGCATTGGCAGTTGTTTCAATTTATTTTCACACGAAAATCGCACTAAAATAATTAAAATCCTCTATGAAAAAGGTGGTTCTGTTAAAGTTACATTTTTAGAAATTCGTGATATTTTCGGACAACATAATCGTTTTCTTGAGACCGCTATAAAGAATTTGGTCGTTAAATTTTAGTCGACAGGCTCGATACAAAATATGCAAACCCTAATGCGTGTTCGACCTTGACGTTTAACTGAAAACATCGCAGCTGTGAGCCACAGTGTTAAAGCAAATCCAAATTTGTCAAGAATTGGGTTAATTGAAAACCACCACATGGCGAATTTTCCTTAATATTTAACTTTGAAGCCTTACAAGGTTCAACTGGTGTTAGAATTGAAGTTATTCACATCGCCGTAGTTTCGCTTTATTTATTCAGGAACAACCGGCTGGTTTTTCGAAGCCCATTTTTACTTGTCACAGTATTTCAACTAGCAAAATTGTCGGATTTGGGCTTCTGAAAATCCTAGAGCGATTACTAAGAACCCTTTGCATGCTCAACAACTCACTGTATGGTGTGCAAAGTGGTCTAGAGGTGTGTCTGGGCTATTTTTTTGTTTGTCAAAAATGAGGCTGGAAATGTGGTAACGGTCAATGGCTTACGCTATCGTGAGATGCTTACACCTGAATTTCGGCCTATTATTGACGACGTGGATATCATTGACATGTAGTTTCAACAGAACGGTGCCACACGTCACACAGCCAATGAAACGATCAATTTATTGCAAACCAAATTTCCGGATCACATAATTTCACGACAATCAGCAGTTAAGTAGCCAGCCAAATCGTGTGATTTAACACCACCGGATTATTTTTTATGGGGCTGTGTTAAGGACAGAGTCTATACGGAGCCAATGGAATCGATTTCAGTCTTAAAACTTAAAATCCCTAATGAGATTAACGAAATAGGACCGTCATTTTGCCAAAAAGTGATTAGAAGCGTTGATGAAAGAATTAACATCTCTCAGAGTGGTCGTAGTGGGCATTTGCCAGATATCCTTTTTCGTTAAGAACTACCGAACTTTTTCCTTGGTAATACAATAAAATTTTGAATCATCTTAATCTAAATTTTTTGTTTAATTTTGTTTTAGAAAAGGAACTTCTTTTTGAAAAACTTTTAAGGTTTGTTTTCAGTCATAGCAGTCTGAGCAATTTATATAAATTAACAAATAATATTGCCATTTTCCGTCCTAACTGGCTGATTTGTATTCGATGGCGAGCGCTTTCGATGCGAATGCATCATTCTCAAGCCGCGGTGGACAACCAAACAACATAATACCAAATTACCAAATGGTTACTGCTCATGACTTATAAGAACGAAGTAAGCAGGTGTTACATTCATTTTAACAACTCGTAAACATTTCTGAATACTTGTATATATTAAAAAAGCATTTCGAGCATTTCCTTTTTTAAAAGTAGACAATCATTCAAGAATAAATTACATCAGGTCAATCATTAATAATCAAGGGGACGGTGACTACCCAGTTCACCCATAGTTCCACCACAGGTGTTTTTCTTACATTTTATAATTGTAGCTTTAAGTACTTTTAAAGTATTGAGCAGGACTGTAGACGCGAGTTCGAGTCTTTATTTGAAAACCAATGTGTTAATACAGTTTTGTTATTTGTCAGCAGATGGAATGCAATGACCATTGCCAATGGCATTATATCAAAGTTTTGTTAAAATAGCCAGGAGTAAAATATTGTGATTAAAAATCGCTATGAAATATTAAACAAAAAACAAAAAATTTGTTAAAGTGTTAAAATTTATTTTTTGTGTTTAAGCTCAATAGCACTTTAAATAAACGATTCTAGTATTTTTCTAATATAAAGTTAAACGTTTTTATAAAGATCCTTGTCAAGTGTTGCTTATTTATTAATTCTACTTACGAATAGTATCTTTAATCTTTAGCATATCTGTTAATTTTGTTATTGTATTATTTTCCTTTTAAGAATTTGATTATATACTCGTTGTTGAAAAATATTTTTGTGATTTTGCTAATTTGCGTTTTCACTTGAATCGAGTACAACCGTCGATTATTTGTTGAATATAAAAAACGAATATATTGAAGCAGATACAGATGAACAAAAGCAACGGAAATTGCAATTGTTTTTTTTTTGTTGTGTTTAATTTGAATATATTTTCTAACAAAATTTGTTTTAATTTCAATAACATGTTTTTTTTTCATTCAAGTTTTTACTTTTATTTATGAACAAATTTCTTAACTTATCACATTTAATGTAAACCAGAATTGAATTATACAGAAAACATTAAAAATAATAATTGTTCCTTAATTAAGTCTTTCTCTATAAAAAATCAATGACAACTTGACTAGAAAATATACTAAATATGCATATAAATCATACAACAAGATCCAGGTGATGTTTTAATAAATTCGGACTCACTATCACAATGATATAACTTACAGTATACTGTGCTTATAATGGGTTATAATTTGAGGTTAGGAAGTAATTTTATTTTTATTTGAACTAGCACTCACAGAAATTAAGTTATAGAGAGGAGAAAAGAGAAAGTTGCGTTCATGGACATTTTGAATCTTCCCTGTAATTCTTAGAGCGATTCACTGGCCAATCAACCACAAATGGTAGGACTCTCAAAGAAAAACGTGTTAAACCTAAAAACGTGCGAGTAATGGGAACAAGCTCCCTAATTTCATTGGAGCACTTACCATTATGGTAATGATAAAACAGTGAAAACCTACATTGCGTCGATATTCTAGGGAATCAATAAAGTTGAATACCCTACCGTCACCACTAAGCCTCTTGGCGCTCTCTTGTACGCGGTCGAGCATCTCCAAAATAATCTTTGGGCATTGGCCCATACATACGACTTTTATACCATCTTTGGACGGATATAGTTGGTATAAATAAAATGAAATGCGGATGGAGTGAAGTATCTCTTACACTATCTTCGAAAACCGAGTCACTTGAAAGCATCTTTGTTCATCTGACAAATGAGCTTAGTCCATCACACTGGATTTCCATGCCAAGAACACGATTCCTTAATACTTACATCACCCATAGTAACAAATACAGCACCATTTCCGAATACAGATCCAAGCGTAAGCATGCAACATTGCGTTTTACGGACATTAAAATCGATTCTATTTGCACGACTCCTTTCGGAGATTATTGCGAGTACGTGATTAAGCGTATTATTCATGTTTTACCTTTTGTAAACCACCTTAACTGTTTCGGTTTGTTACTGAACGGATATTAATCACAAATAATGCTGTTACCTATGAAAGAGTATATAGGGTTGAAAGTTTGACAACGAAAGTCATTTAGAAATATAAGGAATAAGGTAGGAGAGAAAACTCAGTCGTGCGGTACCCCTGAATTAATTTTGAACTAGTTTGATGAAATCCTATCTATAACAACTCGTATAGTACGATTCCTTATAAAACTCTATATAAATTGTTACAATGAATTCATTGGCAAATATTACAATGAATTCAACTTCGTACGAAAATCGCATTACAATAATTAAAGTCCACTATGAAAATGGTAGTTCTGTTAAAGTTACATTTCGTAAAATTCGTGATATTTTCGAACAACATAATCGTCCTTCTGTGACCGCTATTAAGAATTTGGTCGTTAAATTTGTGTCAACAGTCCCGACGCGAACTGTGCGAACACACACGCGTGTTTGAACAGGTTATTCAACTAAAAACATTGCAGCCGTGAGCCACAGTGTTGAAGCAGATTCAAATTTGTCAATTACTTGACGTTCCCACCAATTGAGGCTATCCAAAACCACCACACATGCTGAATTTTGCGTAAATATTTGACTTTAAAGCCTTAAAAGGAATTGAAGCCGACCGACCATTCTCGTCGAAAATCCGCTCAATTCATTCAGCAACTACCGGCTGTGTTTTCTGGAAAAATCATTTTTTAGACGAAGCCCATTTTTACTTGCCCGGGTATTTCAAAAAGCAAAACTGCCGCATTTGGCATGCCCAAATGTGGCAGCACCATCACGATAGTTTTAACATTTAGTTTTTTGACGTATTCTCAGTAGATGCATTGGCAGTTGTTTCAATGAATTCATTTTCACACGAAAATCGCATTAAAATCTGTTAAAGTTACATTTTAAAAAATTCGTGATATTTTCGGACAACATAATCGTTTTCTTGAGACCGCTATAAAGAATTTGGTCGTTAAATTTTAGTCGACAGGCTCGATACAAAATATGCAAACCCTAATGCGAGTTCGACCGGGACGTTTAACTGAAAACATCGCAGCTGTGAGCCACAGTGTTAAAGCAGATCCAAATTTGTCAACAATTGGGTTCATTGAAAACCACCACATGGCGAATTTTGCGTAATATTCCACTTTGAAGCCTTAAAAGGTTCAACTGGCGTAGGAACTGAAGTCATTCACATCGCCGTAGTTTCACTTTATTTATTCAGGATCAACCGGCTGGTTTTTCGAAGCCCATTTTTACTTGTCACAGTATTTCAACTAGCAAAATTGTCGCATTTGGGCTTCTGAAAATCCTAGAGCGATTACTGAGAACCCTTTGCATGTTCAACAACTCACTGTAAGGTGTGCTATGTGGTCTGGAGGCGTGACTGGGCTATTTTTTGGTTTTTCGAAAATGAGGCTGAAAATGTGGTAACGGTCAATGGCTCACGCTATCGCGAGATGCTAACACCTCAATTTCGGCCTATTATTGACGACGTGGATATCATTGACGTGTAGTTTCCACACGACGGTGCCACACATCACACAGCCGTTTTTTCGAAGATGAGGCTAAAAACGCGGTAAAACCAAATTTATTTTAGCCTATCATTGACGACGACAGTCAGCAGTTAAGTGGCCAGCTAGATCGTATGATTTAGCACCACTGGATTAGTTTTGGTCGGGGCTATATTAAGGACAGAATCTATACGTAGTAAATCGAATCGATTTCAGCCTTAACACTGAAAATTCGTGATATAATTAACGAAATATCACCACTATTTTGCCAAAAAGTGATTCAAAACTTCGATGAAAGAACCGACATCGAGCAGCGTGGCCGTGGTGGACATTTGCCAGATATCAGTTTTCATTCATAATTGCCGCACTTTTCTATTCGTAATACAATAGAAATTTGAATCATCTTAATCGAAGTTTTTGGTTTTATTTTGTTTTAGAAAACAAACTTCTTGTTGAAAAATCCTTAAAAAGAAATTTAAATATACAGTAGGTAAGAATAACAAACGCTTTCAATATCAATGTTTAAATGAATTGCAATAGTTGGTGAACAAAGTTCTCTTAGTATTTCGGTGCTGCCGCATGTGTCATTCGAAGTTTAGGTTTTTAAAATCTAAATCAATATAAACTGTCTAGAATATTCAATATGCCTCCTCCTCCTTCCTATTTATAACAATATATCTAAAAAATGCAGCGAAATAAGCCCGTATGCATTTGCCGGCAATATAACACCAAACAAAATGATGTCGCTTCATAACGTTAAAGAAGAGTTCAAATTCAATGAAAGTAAAACTCAAACAAACTTGAATTAAATCATGACAACAAAAACAGTTTTTTTTCTGTTGATTTGGCTTTAGTAAGAAATGTCGCTTAGAAAGTATGATAAGTCCACGTTCATATTTGTGGCACGTAATCGTTATTTGTACTCGCATTAAATGAATTCATAAAATAAACATTATAAAAATAAAAACGATAAAAAAATGAGCATTCTAATTCTATTGGCTGAAGTGATGTCTGTACGAATTCGTCATTGTATAAATACAAATCCCGCAATTATTTAAATAAGACGCACATCTTTATAAGTTGAAAAGCCCTAAATCATATGAAAGTATAATCAAATTTATTTGCAGCTAAATTTAAATTCAGCACAAAAAAGTTTATTTCACTTTTTTTTTGGCGAATAGAAAGTCTATTTTGAATCATGATAACTCGCAAGACTAACATTAATAAGTTGTTTATTATACCGGGTAAAATTTTTAGAGATTCTGTTTTCAATTAAATTGCAATTGATATACAACTGGTCTACAACAATAATTGCAATATTGTAAAATGTAAATCATTGCTAAGCTCGTCGAACTTCGTCTTGTAGACATTTTTTATAAATACGCTACTTTAAGGGTTCGTATCTAAATCGTAACCATATCCTAAAGAACTGTAATCTTTAATACCATTTTATTAAATACGAGTAAGTATAAAATAAAAAAAAAACACTTGAAAATTCTACTAAAGTGTTCTAATCTAAACTTTGTTTTTTCCCCCCTATCATTGTTACAACATGCGCGTCCATTAGTGACTTATTAGCCAATTTTTTTACCTCAATATATACTGAAGCTATGTAAGTATCGAAACATCTGTGAATATTCATATCCACTTTAAATTAAACAATCAACTTGGTTCATTGCAAATGTCGTAGCTATTATGATTCAGTGTAGCTGTTTGTTTGATTGTGTGTCTTCTTTTTTCTAATTGTGAACCTTAGTTCATGAAATTTGAATGTAGCATTCTTAGTTAAATACGTTAAAGGTAACGAATGAACAACCGCTTTCAGTTTAATGCTAAAGTAATTTGCAATATTGTTAAAATTTTTAGGAATCAGATTCTGTGAATAATTTTTTTTAGTATTCCTGCACTGCCAGATTTATTGGCATGTGTCATTTGAAGTGTAACACTTTAACGTCTAGGATATACAAAATTCACTCTTCTCCCTAATTGTAGCAATATGCCTATAAAATGCAACCAAATTAGTCCGTAGAAAATAATGCCGCTCCTAAGCGTTAAGAAGAAAGTTCAAATTCATTAAAAGTAAAACACAAACAAATTTGAATTATTAATCATGACTACAAAAACAAAACTTCCTAACTTGATTTCTTTACGTTTTTCCTTCGTTCCTTAACGTTTTTTGGTGTTTCTTAATATCAATGAAAATTATTTTATATTTTATCTTTAAATTGAAAGCTCTAGAAAATAAATTCTCTACTATAATAGACTTTATTACCTTCAAAAAAAAATTAAAAAAAGTTTTAATGATTTTATTATTTAACATACGATTATCTGCAATTGAGTGTCAAAACCCTGACGGGAATATAATAAAAATTATTGCGCGGCGAAGTGGTGTTTTTTGCGTTATAATTCATCATTTATTAAATTTTTACTCTTTTGTTTAGTAAAATAAATATTAAATATGCCTTTTGTTCATGTAGGTTCTCCCCCCACGGGCATATAAATATGGTCTTTATAGAATATTCCACTCTAGACACAGTGCAACCGGGGGAAAAAGGGTGCCCAGTCCCCTGAAGTCAGACAGGGAGGCAACTGGAAGCTTCACTTTAGTTCCACGGGATTCAGTAAGCTCGCAGAGTTCATTATTTTTCTCTTTAGACATTTAATAGTTCTCTGGCTGATTATTGAGGTTGGCCCCCATATGGGAGTATCGTGGTTGTTGTGGTTTCGAGGCCCCATAACAGGTTTGTTTAATATGGTGGCCAGGATCATTTAACTGTTGATAACACCCTAAGTGAATGATTCAGTCCAGTGAGCATGCTTGGCATGTGTTCTGGACAGGAGTTAGAAAGTCTCCAACTCTTTAGCAAGGTGTGATGGTTTGCAGCCCTGTCCTGGAATCATTAAAGTTGCAACTAGGTGGTTCTGTTGCTTAGAATTATGTCTTCGGCTTTCTAGGATGCACGTATGACGTTCCAAATTATACAATTGTGGTTTGTCCACCATCTGATTAAGGCTACATAGCCAGGTGCGGATGTAAAACGAATCACACTTTCAACGCGCACGCGCCCCCGGGGGCATATTATAAGTCTTTATGGATCATACAATCATCTAGACTTGTGTCTTGCGGGTGTAAAAGGGAGCTCAGTTCCCTTCAAAGCTAGTAGGAGTCAACTGGAAAATCCACTATATTTCCACGGGTATCAGTAAAGTCCCAGAGTTTCGCTATTTGTCTCTTTAGGCATTTAGCTGTTCTCTGGCTGATTATTGAGGTTGGCCCCTATATGGGAGTATCGTGGTGGCTGTGTCTTTCGAGACCCTCGTGAGAGTTTGTGGGTCGGATCATTCACAATAAACACAATGAATGGTTCCGGACCAGTAAGTATGAATGCTGTCGTGTTCTTATTTATATTAAGCTTAATGCTTTCTGGACCAGGAGTTAGATGGTCTCCAACTCTTAAGCAAGGGGTGAAGGCTGCGACCTACTCCGGGCTTTTAAAGTTGCAACTAGGAGTGGCCGGAGGATATACGTATCCGAAGGCCTTCTAGGGCGAGGATGACGCTACATTTTATCCACAGTGGTAATGATTCACCATGTGATTAAGGCCCACGGTCAGGTGCAGATGTAAATCTTATCACGTCAACGTGCACGGTGCGCTATATGGTCTGGAGGCGTGATTGGGCCGTTTTTTTTTTCAAAGACGAGGCTAGAAATGCCGTAACGGTAAATGGATCACGCTATCAAGAGATGCTAACAACTCAATTTTGATCTATTATTGACGACGTGAAACACATCTTAGTGTTTATCCATTGGCCACACAGCCAATGAAGCGGTCAATTTATTGCGAACCAAATATCGCGAGTGCATAATTTCACGACAATCAGCAGTTAAGTGGCCAGCCAGATCGTGTGATTTTACACCACTGGACCATTTTTTGTTAAGGAGAGAGTCTATATGGAGCCAATCGAATCTATTTCAGCCTTAAAACTCAAAATCCGTGATGTTATTAACGAAATAAAACCGCCATTTTGTCAAAAAATAATTAAAAAGTTTGCTGAAAGAATCGAAATCTGTCTGCGTGGTCGTGGTAGATATTTCCCAGATATCATTTTTCATTCATAATTCCCGAACTTTTCGCTTCGTAAAACAAAAAAAATTTGAATCAACTTAATCTAATTTTTTTTCTTTGTTTTAGAAAACAAACTTCATGTTGAAAAGCCCTTCATAATAAGAAAAGGAGAATTAATGCTGATACAAATGCTTTTTCTACGATAAAATTAAATTTTTACATGTTAGAAAACATAATTTCTACAGAAATCAATAGTACTAACACATACAAGTAAAAAAGATTTCTGAAAATATAGACGAAAATAGCAAGTGCGTTATGAAAGTCATTGGAACATGCCAAATATCTAATAAGTATTGCTAATAAATAATCCATCTGATTAAGACTACACAGCCAGGTGCGGATGTAAAACAAATCACACTCTGTTCATGTAGGTTCCTTTACTTGATACGAAAATCTCTGGACATACGTTAGATCTAATAAGAAAACCTACTTTATTTATTTATTTTTTTTTAATAATTTATCATTTTTAGCTATAAATAGAAATATTAAAGTTTTTAAAGTTTCAATTTTTCCCTGCAAATGCTACACGAAACAGTGGGCGCAATAGCTCTTCTGGAATTTAATGTTTGCTACTCGCTCTCATCAAATGTTTAAGTGTTGTCGAAATAGTGCACAATAAAAAGATTTTACACTATTTTTGAAAAGAATGTGAAAGATTTGTATAAGCACCGAGCCATGTGGCCATAATTTGATGGTGATCTTACCAGGAAAAAGCGTCCACCCACACTAGGTGCATATACGCTTTATTTGCAACTTTCTAGTGCACGGCAGCAGGGCCGTGCCTCTACTCCTTTTGTAAGAGTTGGAGACTTTCTAACTCCTGGTTCTATTGTAAACACAACCACGACATTTGGAACTTTCTTCAAATCCCGATTTAAAGCACAGCCACCAGGTTGTTTCTCGAGGGACCTCATCAACAACCAGAACAGGACCGTAGACCTGCACGACTTCAGTGGTCCTATGTTTCTTCCAATATCCGGCTCCTGCTAACCCAGGTGACTGGTGCCGCCCTTTCCCCCGAATGCACACGTAAAGATGGGGAAGAGATCCATTAAGACTGCGTGCCCCCAGGGAAGACTATTTTTGAACATGCGTGATAAGATTTACGTCGGACGGGGGATCAAACTACTGTGGGTAATATGTAGTGCCACCCACGCTCTAGGAAACCTTCGGATATAAATATATTTTTATATTAGAGATATTCGCCGACCACTTAGAAAAAGTTTTTACCCCTAATTGCACTAGCTCGGTAATCGATTCCTATAACATTGCTGATGTGGTACAACGACCTCTTAGGTTTAATCGTCCAATAAGCCTGCTGCCCATTCTTTCTAAGATGTTCGAAAAAATGCTTTTAGAAAATTTAGTTAGACACACGGATGGTAACGTAATAATTCCTGATCATCAGTTTGGATTTCGAAGGAGACACAGCACCATTCAACAAGTGCACAGAATTACTAATTTAGTTAGAAGTGCTTTCGAGAATAAACACTACTGCTCCGCGCTGTTTATCGACATATCTCAAGCCTTCGACAAGGTCTGGCACGAAGGTCTATTATTTAAGATCACGCAGTTGCTACCCGTGTATGTGCATAAATTGCTAAAAAGCTATTTGCACGAGAGATATTTCCAAAAAAAAGCCAAATCCACAATTTCTTCACGTAGAAAGATATCCGCTGGCGTACCGCAGGAAAGTATTCTGGGGTCGTTTCTTTACTTACTGTTCATAGCTGACATGCCTATGAATGAAGTGACTTACACGACTACCTTCGCCGACGACACGGCATTTTTGAGTATCCACAAAGAGTCGACAGTTGCATCTCAAAGACTGCAAGCCCACGTCAATGAGGTTGAAATTTGGCTACAAAAATGGAAAATAGGCATTATTGCTTCTAAGTGCGCCCATATAACGTTCACACTGAGAAGGAAAAATTGCCCACCCATCCTGATTAATGGTGTAAGAGTGCCGGAACATAATGTAAGATATCTAGGCTTACACTTGGACCGTCGCCTTACGTGGTCCTATCATATAGCAGATAAAATAACCCATCTGAAACTCAGATCAGCACAACTTCACTGGGTTATTGGCAGTAAGTCACTTTGGCCTTAAGATACTTCTGTACAAGGTGGTACTAAAACCTATTTGGATGTATGGCGTACAGTTATGGGGAACAGCATCACCATCGAATGTAGAGAAGCTCCAGAGAAAGCAGTCTAAACTTCTCAGAATAATAACAGGTGCACCGTGGTATATCAAGAACAACAACATCCATAGGGATCTTAACATACCATTCGTAAGGGAGGAAATTACGAAGGCAGCTACCAACTATATGGGAAAGCTTGGAAGTCATCCTAATCGTCTTGCCAGAGACTTACTTTTATTTGAGGGACACAGACGCCTAAAAAGACTGCAAACTGCTGAGCTACTGCGGTGAATGTACACGAGCATGTTTTAGTTGTCTACTGCAGTGGCAGTAACAACTTTGTTGTTTTTTTTTTGTTTAGGTTAAGCTTTGAATAATTATTGTTAATTCCTTAGGGAAAGATTCAATAAAAAGAAAAAAATATTAAATTTTAAAGTAAATTACTAAATCTTTACCTAAATCTTTAAAAAAATTTTTTTGCATCCGAGAATTAAATTTTACCAAATGAAATCTATTCGAAATGATTTATTATTATTCTAAACTGGTTAAGCCGAACTAAGTTTTAGATTTTTGTTTAGTTTTGAAAATTTTCGTTATCTGTATAATATTTATAAATCTGAAAAATAACACAACATTTTCCAAAACGGCTTTAAAAATGTTCGTTTTTAACAAAAACTTAAAGCAAAAATATGTTTCCCTCTCTCTCAAGAATAATTTTACAAAAGCCATTTGAAACTATAAAACTATTTCAGAAACCTCTTAAATAACTGTAGCCATTATAAGTTTTTGTTTTGCATATTTTATTCAAAGCGTTATCGGTTATGGGTTTTCTAAAAGCGCTATGGGTTATTTATATGCCACGAAACGCCATTTGCAAATGTTCTATTTTTATTTGTCTTTAAATGTTCCTCTTCTTTTAAAAATAATTTAAATATTTTTATGATTTGCTGTAATGATTATAACCATTTGTATTTATGTTGTTGGGATTTGTTATCATTTGTAAACACTTTATGTAAATAAAAAGTTTTCATGTTATACCAACACTTTGTATCTTCAAAATATTTATTCTTTTTTATTTTACTATAAGTGAACCTCTGTATTATAGTGTACATTATTTATTATTATGACATAGCACAATTGACTAACTGTTCGGGATCCACTACAGAAAAGATTAAGACCATACCAACTTCAAGTTTAAAATTTATTATTATTACGTTTATTCTTTTTAATAAAGGTTTCGTTACTTTGAGTTTTCTTATTGCAAAGTAATAACGCAGCAGTTTAGAGTTTTAAATTAAATTAAACGAGTTATGAATTTTCAATACACATAAAAAAAACACGATGGTAACATTGTTGTCTTTGCTTACTGATGACTCAACTTAAATTAATTCATTTTGGCAGCAAGGTGGTGTAGTTGCTTTAAATCGTGCTGGCACATACAAAAATATTATATTTTAACATCACCCCATATTGTTGTTGTTATTATCATTCACTTAAGGCGCCTGCTTGGCTGTGTGTTTTGTTTTGTATTAGTTGTGTTGGTTTTCTGCTGTTTTACTAAATTGGTAGAATTTCTTTTAGGCATGTTGCTGTTGTCTTGTGTGTATAAGATTTCTTAGAAAACCACGCAGTTTGTAAAACGGCATTTACTTTTTAACTGATAATTATTTTCTTTTAAAACTTAATAAATCATCTTCGTAACGAAATTCAAGGTAATTGCAAATCACAGATTTCATGTCGTTGGCAATACCAGCGGCCGAAATTTAAGAATTTAAAATGATTTCTTTACCAAAGTCTTATATAGGGTCCGCCAAATAACTTTTTTTTTTAAATGCTATAAACTCCTGACTCCTCAATTGGACTTTGTAAGGCGTCATACCAAAGTCTTTATGCAAAACTCGTCTCAATGATGTCTCTGAAATATTCAATTGTTGAGAACGACAGAGAATTGATGTTGATGGCGCTTCACGCACACTTTCTGTCACAGCAGCAATATTCCCAAGTGTACGCACTGTTCTTGGCTTTTCACTCTTTGGTTTATCGATGAGGATGCCAGTTTCTTTCACTTTTTTCACAAGATAACGAACATACGGATCTGACGGTGCTTCTCTTCTTCCAAAATTCGTACGAAATTTTCGCACACATTCTGCAACATTACCATGATTTACATACTAATGTCGCAATATTTCCCAGCGTTGTTCAAGCGTATATAAACCATATTCGTTCAGCGGAAGTATAAAACTAATTATCTGTCAAATCAAACATGAGCTAAGTGTTACCATTCGCGAAATAAGCACTAGTTAGATTGCGGACCCTTTATAAGATTGATTACGAGACGTATACAATTTCACTTACATCAGAAGGTCAGAAATAATTTCACCAATACATATAAATATAAAACAAGATATCATTGTTCTAAATCAATGATTCCCAAAGTGGTCTATATCGACCCCTAGGGGTCTATGACAACCTGCAAGGGGTCTACGTCAGCAAAAAAAATTTGGGGGTCCATGAAATGAAAATGGGGGTCCACGATAGTGGATCTCAACACATACACTGATAGTACCTATTTACTTATGTACATCATACTATCTTAAAATATCAAAACATACACAAAAGTACCTATGAAGTAAAAAATGTATCATATGTATATGTTTATAAAATTGTGTAAGTTGTAGGATGTTGGTATTCGCTTTGTGGTCGCAATACATTTTGAACTTCTACTAAACGTTTGTACATATTGCAAAAAGGGAATTCCCTTAAATTTTTGACATTTAGAATTTCTCTGACCATTAAATTTGCTTAAATGTATGTACAAAAAAAACGAAAGAGAATACAAATACATAGCTGTTTGTACGCTGTGTGTTGTGATAGTTCGAACCGTGCAAAATCAAAAAATATTTTTAAAATACACTTTCTGCCTTATTTAAATAATTTAATTTTGCAAACAGATGACTGATAGATACCATGTCGGAATCTAAAAAGAAATGTAGACAGTTTAAAATTTGGCTTCATTCCATCATTGCCGGACAAACAATTGCCTATGTGCCTTTTATGCAACAAAGTTTTGGGCAATGACGCTATGAAACCATCTAAACTGCAAGATCATCTGAAAAGATGGCACCCTGATAAAACAGAAAAAGATTTGAACTACTTTCAAACACTCAAAGATGAACTTCAGAAGAGACCTACACTGGACAGAATGTTTGCTTCGACTTCACAAAGAAATGATGATGGTTTGCGGACGTCTTACAATATCTCGTTACTTATAGCAAAATCCAGATAGCCGCATACTATCGGAGAGAAGTTAATTTTGGCAGCCGTTGAAGTGGTTTTAAAAACTGTTTTACACAAACCTGCATCTGATATCATTAAAATAATTCCCGTAAGCAATAATACTGTTGAAAGACGTATTGATGAAAATGAGTTCTGATATCGAAAGCTTCTTATGTAATTATTTGCAAACGATCCATTTCTCTATACAACTGGACGAGTCAAATTTACCGGATAATGCAGCATTAGTATTGGCATATGTTCGTTTCATTATGGATCAAGAAATATACGAAGAACTGCTCTTCGCAAAAACTTTGATAACCGACACTAAAGGTGAATCAATATTTCATGTTTTGAAGGATTACTTCATTGAAAAAGCAATTCCTTTATCAAATATAATATCAGCAGCTATAGATGGAGCACCTGCCATGGTTGGGCGTTATCGTGGATTTATAAGCAATTTAAAACAAAATATGTCAGGGGTGTTAGCAATACATTGCGTCATACATCGACAACATTTAGTTGCTAAAAATTTGAGTGTTAGATTGCATGAATCACTTCATTTAGTCATTGATGCAGTAAACCGAATCCGAAGCAACGCGTTGAATACGCGGTTGTTTGTGCAGTTGTGTGAAGAAAATGACGAACACTTTCATGAATTACTCCTTCACACTGAAGTACGCTGGCTGTCGAAAGGCTTATGTTTGACAAGATTTTTTGCATTTTTTGAGACTATTTTAGAATATCTGGATAGTAAAGATAAAATGTTGAAAGAAAATTTAATGAAGAGGAAAACAGACATCGCCTATTTAACAGATTTGTTTACAAAATTTAATATGGCTAATTTGCAATTATAACGCGACAGTTTAAATTTGATTAAAACAAAGTCCATCTTATCAGCCTTTCTTGCCAGAGTTAAACTAATAAAGCAAAATATTGGACGGGGCGAATTTTCTCAGTTCCCCAATTTATCACAGAAAAGCTGCCAGGAAGACGACGTTTCAACATATGTTCAACATTTAAATGCCCTCTATTCAGATTTTGAATCTAGGTTTGATGATATTTTGACTATGGTAATACCACCGTGGATAATTAATCCATATGGTGAAATAGAAGAAACGAATGTCATAATACAAGAGGAACTGACTGAACTAAGTACAAACGAAGAACTTTAGGTTCAGTTTAAAAACGGATATCAGAAATTCTGGCTGCAAAACAACATACCCGTTACTTATCTCCTATTATGGAATATAGCGAGGAAATTTTTAATTTCCTTTCAATCGTCACACCTAGTGGAAAGGGGGTTCAGCGCTGTTACCAATCTCCTAACAAAAAAAGAAACAGACTGGACACCATTAGCCGAGGAGATTTAAGATTAACCCTTACAAAATTGACACCAAATGTTGATAACTTATTATTAAAGCATCAGGTTCATCCTTCTCACTAAAAATATTGACTTATTGCTTATGTTATTTTATTTATAGTTCATTTTATGTTTATTTAATGTTATGTATATTTTACATAACAGATACTAAATTTTATTTTGAGTAGTTTTAATTTAAATTCAAATAATAAATGTATAAATTAACTTTAAGTTCTTAACACTAAACTTCACTACTGTTAGAAATTTACAGGAAATCAATATCAGGTAGGTAGGGGGTCTACCCAACACAGAAAAACATGGCAGGGGTCTACGACACAAAAAAGTTTGGAGAACTCTGTTCTAAATAAAGAAGTGGAACCACGAGTATACGTTTGTGATATTATAGTACTGAGAAATGGCATATGCCATGTAAGGACACAACAGGTAATGATGTCATTCTGAAGAATATTGAGGTAGACATTAAACCATTAAGATGCTGCACCCTTGTTACCTATATCATTTTTAAACATGAAATAGATAATGACGATAAAAGATTTCAAAAATTACTGGATACAAATACAAATTTTTAAAGACTGTCATGACATTTTCCATTTAGAAGGGAAAACAAGATAAATCAAACAATTATTACATACAGAGATTAAAGGTTTCTGACGATACACGAGTATGTATTAAAAATTTTGGATCCCCCCCTGCGCATTCTTAAGAAATAAATAAACAAGTACAAAAATAGATGACGATATCATTGAACCTTCAAATAGTGCACACAACTCATCCTTGTTAGTGGTATCTAAAAAAAAGAGAGAATAGAAAAAAATCCTAAGAATAGCAATTAGTGGGCTAGATTCCAAAGCATTTTTATAGCATTTAAGTAGTCTAAAATACAATAATGATAGCCTTTAAGTATGACAGCCTTAGGATTACGTTTGAATTCTTATTAAAGTACAACCTGAAGCTAAGTGCATCAATATATGTATTTGTGAAACCAGAGTTTATATTTGAGACATAAAATTGCAAGAGAAGGTATACGAACAGTTCCTTCTAAACATAAAGCAATAGAACAATATGCAACTCCAAAAGGTATGGACTACAGAAGTTTTCTTAAAAATTTTGCAGAAATTACAAAGCCTAAATGATCAGACAAAATTCGGGAAAAACATTTGAGTAGACGCATGAATGTCAACGGGCCTTTGTGTTGAAGAATTAGTAAATCCATCCATTCTGAGATATCCAAATTGTGAAAAAACAATTTATACTGAGAACGAAAGCGTCAAACTATGCACTAGCAGCAGTATTATCACAAGGTGAAATAAGAGAAAACTTGCCAATTTCTTATGGAAGCCAGACGTAATGAAAATATGATTTAAATAAACCAATTATTGCAAAGGAACTTCTTGCCATAAACTGGGTGATAGAATTTTTTAGATTATATTTATTTGGTCGAAAAATTATTCCAGCATTATATCCCAGACCACTTAATTCCCTTTTTACTCACAAAAACCCAGCGTCCAAACTGATTCGTATACACACAGATTTGTCAGATTATGATTTTGAAATTATATTGGGTTTTTCAACCAACAGCATGATAGTTATGACATTAAGTTTTTTGACGTATTTGTAATAAATGTATTGGAACACAAAAATAATTAAAATCCACTATGAAAACAGTGGTTCTGTTAAAGTTGAATTTCATAAAATTCGTGATATTTTCCGACATTCTTCTGAGAACGTTATTAAAAATTTGGTCGTTAAATTTGAGTCGATAACCTCAATACAAAATGCTCGAACACCAACGCGTGTTCAACCGGGTCATTCAACTGAAAACATCGCTGCCGTGAGCCACAGTGTTGAAGCATATCCAAATTTGTAAATTCCTCGACGTTCTCAACAATTGTGGTTATCTAAAACCATCATGTGGCGAATTCTGCGTAAGGACTTGACTCTGAAGCCTTACAAGGTTTAACTGTTGCAGGAATCGAAACCGACCATCCATTCACATCGCCATAGGTTCACCCACTTTTTTAGACGAAGCCCATTTTCACTTGTCACGGTATGTCAACAAGCAAAATTGGCGGTACTAAATTGTTTGGGTTTGTTCTGCCGCGGTGAATGAACTAATGTTTTTCAATTTCTCTTCTTAACGTCCTTCCCGGCTGTTTGTTCGCAAATGGCGAGCGCTTCCGATGTGAATACATTATTATAAAACCATTGCCGTGTTTGAAAATCCTAGAGCGATTATTGAAGAGCCTTTGCATACTCAACTTGCACGCCCCCCCAGGGGCATATAAATATGGTCTTTATAGAATATTCCACTATCTATACTCAGTGCAACTGGGGAAAAAAGGGAGCCCAGTCCCCTGAAAACAGACAGGGAGACAACGGGAAGCTCCACTTTATTTCCACGGGGATCAGTGAACCCGCAGAGTTCATTATTTGTCTCTTTAGACTTATCATAGTTCTCTGACTGATCATTGAGGATGGCCTCTATATGGCAGTATCGTGGTGGTTGTGGTTTTGCGGCTCCATAACAGTACAATAGTTATTATGGTGACCAGGATCATCTCACTGATAATGACACGCAAAGTGAATGATCTAGTCCAGTGAGCATGCTAGACATGTATTCTGGACAGGAGTTGGACAGTCTCCAACTCTTTAGCAAGGTGTGATAGTTTGCAGCCCTGCACTGGAATCATTAAAGTTGCAACTAGGTGGTTCTGTTGCTTAGAATTATGTCTTCGGCTTCCTAGGACGCATGTATGACGTTCCAAATTATACAATTGTGGTTTGTCCACCATCTGATTAAGGCTACATAGCCAGGTGCGGATGTAAAACGAATCACACTTTCAACGCGCACGCGCCCTCGGGGGCATATTATAAGTCTTTATGGATCATACAATCATCTAGACTTGTGTCTTGCGGGTGTAAGAGGGAGCCCAGTTCCCTTCAAAGCTAGTAGGAGTCAACTGGAAAATCCACTATATTTCCACGGGTATCAGTAAAGTCCCAGAGTTCCGCTATTTGTCTCTTTAGGCATTTTGCTGTTCTCTGGCTGATTATTGAGGTTGGCCCCTATATGGGAGTATCGTGGTGGCTGTGTTTTTCGAGACCCTCGTGAGAGTTTGTGGGTCGGATCATTCACAATAAACACAATGAATGGTTCAGAACCAGTAAGTATGAATGCTGTCGTGCTCTTATTTATATTAAGCTTCATGCTTTCTCGACCAGGAGTTGGATGGTCTCCAACTCTTAAGCAAGGAGTGAAGGCTGCGACCTACTCCGGGCTTTTAAAGTTGCAACTAGGAGTGGCCGGAGGATATACGTATCCAAAGGCCTTCTAGGGCGAGGATGAGGCTACATTTTATCCACAGTGGTAATGATTCACCATGTGATTAAGGACCACGGTCAGGTGCAGATGTAAATCTTATCACGTCAACGTGAACGGTGCGCTATATGGTCTGGAGGCGTGATTGGGCCGTTTTTTTCGAAGATGAGGCTAAAAATGCCGTAACGGTAAATGGATCACGCTATCGAGAGATGCTTACAACTCAATTTTGATCTATTATTGACGACGTGGAACCCATCTTAGTGTTTATCCATTGGCCACATAGCCAATGAAGCGGTCAATTTATTGCGAACCAAATATCGCGAGTGCATAATTTCACGACAATCAGCAGTTAAGTGGCCAGCCAGATCGTGTGATTTTACACCACTGGACCATTTTTTGTTAAGGAGAGAGTCTATATGGAGCCAATCGAATCTATTTCAGCCTTAAAACTCAAAATCCGTGATGTTATTAACGAAATAAAACCGCCATTTTGTCAAAAAATAATTAAAAAGTTTGCTGAAAGAATCGAAATCTGTTTGCGTGGTCGTGGTAGATATTTCCCAGATATCATTTTTCATTCATAATTCCCGAACTTTTCGCTTTGTAAAACATAAAAAATTTGAATCAACTTAATCTAATTTTTTTTTCTTTGTTTTAGAAAACAAACTTCATGTTGAAAAGCCCTTTATAATAAGAAAAGGAAAATTAATGCTGATACAAATGCTTTTTCTACGATAAAATTAAATTTTTACATGTTAGAAAACATAATTTCTACAGAAATCAATAGTACTAACACATACAAGTAAAAAAGATTTCTGAAAATATAAACGAAAATAGCAAGTGCGTTATGAAAGTCATTGGAACATGGCAAATATCCAATAAGTATTGCTAAAAAATAATCCAGTTAATATATAGTAAAAATATGAGCAGTAATAATTTCCAGATTGTAGATAATGTTAGCAAAATTAGAGCCTACAAAAAAAATCAGTGTCCATTAAGGAACCGTATAAAATTGTTAAGAGACTAAGAGTAAACTCGCTATTAAATATAAATTGTATAGAAAAACTGTATCACAATAATATACTTAAGTATACAACTTAAAAGAATGCAAACATAAATGCGAATTAATATTAAGAATATTTACTGTCAATATTAAATTTTCTTATTTTCAAACATAAATTTAATCTTGGTTTTATATACAACTAGCGTGCCCGTGACTGCTTTGCAAGTCATTCTTTTTTGTGTGCGCCAAAAAATTGAATCATTCAAGAAAATTAATCAAAAAGAACACATCTTTTTTTCGTTTTTATGTTTTTTTAATAATTTTATCTTTTTCACAATTCAATATTTTTGTGTGCTTAAATAATACGTCTTATTCTAATGCAATTTGACATATACAACATTCTTCGATTGATTTTGGTTCGCGGTATAGCCAAACAAAGCAGTTTATTAACACGTGAACATGATACATATAATTGACCGTGCGAAAAACGGGGATCATTGCAAAAGCAACACGTAGGGTGATCTGAAGCCGTTTAAAATTAAACGGCAAATCTGGAGAAATCATAGGAATGTGTGGTATCAACACATCCTCGCCCTTATATTTTCCTTTTAAAATTTTTGCTTCAATCAGATTTGTCATGACTTTTTTGACTACTAAAAGTGTCCCATTGCAAAGTCGTAGCTGGCAGATATTTCTAAGCAAAATAATTTGTACACCAACTTTCGACTGGATAATTTACAACATTGTCTTGGTTGGTAACAGAGTCTACCGATTTGTAGCTAAAAATTTCCCCAGGAATGTCATTCAAAATTGTCAAATTGATATCCGAAACATCTGCATTTCCCCCAACCAATATCATGGTTTCTAAAATTTTGTGAAATACCGGGAAATACGCTTGTGACTAATTTTTGTTTTGATTGTGCAAAGTGGCAAAAATTATCTGGCAGCGTTATCATTTTTGTGGTGGGGGCAATTGGAATTGCGCCATTCCCAATATCTAACAATTGCTTTGAAAAACGTTCGGCTGGCTGATGGATCATTTTGCAATTGAACACGTAAATCACACACACACACACACACACACACACTCACACATACACACAAAATGCACATCCACTTGCTATGAACATGAGCATATTTCGATTTGTATTGCCGTCGCATTCTGTGCAAACACACACACACACACACAGTACAAACGAAGATACACATTTCATTTGATAGAAAACATTGAGTCAAAGTATTCAATGGAAAAAATTTTTGATTTTTTGGAAAAATTTGTTTGTTTCTAACACGCACTGTGGACGCACTATTGTGCGTGAATGCATGACACAAAGATACAAACCAGCGAACGACTATTTGGTGGAAATCCGACGGCGCATCTCGTCAAACATTGGCAACCAACGGACCCCTATTTTGGGCTTAATTTTTATATATATAGATAGAAGAAGAAGATATGCTAAATAAGTAGAAGACACAGAATTGTAAATAATAAGAATCCTTAACGTTTTAAATCGTTATAAATTCATTTAAAGAATTTTATTTTATTACTTTTACTTATAAATTCATTTTGTTGTTGTTGTTTAGCTACTGGTCAAGAAAAAGAGTGTGAACAAAATGTAACACTTATCTAGTTTTATTGTATAACTTTTTACACAAAATATTAATACACTTAAGTATACAAGCTTACATATGTTTGTGAAACATTATTACAACTCACAATTATAATGAGTGCGGATACATACCAGCTTACATATGAATATGTAGGTACAGTTAATGTATGTATGTGGCTCCTATATATGTACTATTTGAAAGAACTTAATTTTATTTTTACAAAACTACACTGTAAACTTTGTTCTCAATCGTTCTACCAGAGCACCCTAAACAGAGCACGGGTGAACTAAAACTGGTCCGACTATACGTTGCATTCAAAACAAACTGAAATATAAATTAATAAATTTTTAACATAATCTAACAATACGCTGTTTCAGAAATTTCAAAATGTGTTTAAATCTCTTTATATCTGTAATATCAAAAGTTTCAAACCAAAATTATCCTGTAAAAAGTGGAATAGCGTCCGAGATAAATAAATTAGTTGAATAAGTAGAATTTGTTCTGAAGCCGCCAAGGTGGTGCTTCTTGGTGCCCATCCCTAATAAAGAGTAGACAACAAATAGCTTAAAAGTGCCACTGGAGCCTTAAGTATAAAAACACAAAATCCTTGAGTCGCCACAATAGATGGCATGCTAAAAGTGTTAAGCAAGCAAATCATACAAATATGACCAATACCTGAAGTAAAGACGTTTTCTATGGAAATAAATACCGCATCGTAAATTCACTAGAGTCTGTTATTTAAAATATCATTAATTTTAGTCTCACAACCGAGATTATATAACCCCTTGCGTTTGAAAGAAAGAGAAACTATATTTAAAAGCCTGTATACACACTATCCTTGACAGTAGCCCTTTTTTAAGGTGGCTTTTCGACAGCATGTTAAACATGCATTGCTCTCATTTTTCGGTGAAATAAAGTGGGGTGAAGGCTTTAAGATAATGCTTTAGATGATCTCAACAAGGATTTGCTTAGTAAATTTCTATAAGCTTTTTTGGTGGTCGTGATCAACAGCTGTCCATTCTAAACAGGTTTACACAGCTAAAGATGTTATCGCTGGAAATTAATATTCTAAGCAATAATGAAATATGGTTTTATAATTTATTTTTTTTTTCTAATTTTTATTACAATTTTTATATCTGTATGTATGTTATTCAGTCTGCGAGTGCATTGTTTATTGCAGCAAATTGTTGCTTTAATTGCGTACCTAAATATTTTTATTCGTGTTTCTATCAACAGTAAAAACATCTTTTTGAAAATTATTTGTATTATAAATTATATATATATATATATATATATAGTATACTAATAAAGCAACATACAGCTGACAGAACAACAGCTGTTATCTATGAAATCGTGTTGAGTACATGTGTGTGGCACTTAAAGAGTTTACCAAAATTCACGCAAAATTTCCATATTTGAGTAGGAAGGTGCTGGAAGACGTAAAATTACACTTTAGTAGCAAATAAAGCATCACACAACAACAACAATTAGTTGGTTTATTTTTATAAGATTATATCGAAATTAGCACAAAGTGAACTAAAATTTTTCAATAAGAAGATTGTTTTCTAAAATAAAAGAAAAAATTTAGATTAAGATGATTCAAATTTTTCTTGTATTACGAAGAGAAAATTTCGGTAAATATAAATGATAAATGTCCACCACGACCACGCTGACAGAGGACGATCCGTTCAGTTAAGCTTTTAATCACTTTTGGCAAAATGGCGATCTTATTTCGTTAATAACATCACCGATTTTGAGTTTTAAGGCTGAAATAGAATATTTCTTTAGCAAAGCCCCGCACCAAAAATAGTCCAGGGGTGTTAAATCATCATTGCGATTAGAAAATTTGTTTTGCAATAAATTGATAGTTTCATTGGTTGTATCTTATGTGGCATCGTCCTGTTGAAAGCACATGTCAGTGATATCCACGTCGTCAATAATAGGAGAAAATTAAGTTTTTAGCGTCTCGCGATAGCCAACCCCCCCCCCCCCCCCCACCCTCCGGAGGGCACATTTATCAGTCTTTATGGATTACTTAATCATCTAGACTTGTGCCGTTCGGGGGTATAAGAGAGCCCAGTCCCCTGAAGGCAACAGATTTCTACGGAAATCAGTAAGCCTCAGAGTTCCGCTAATTGTCCCTTTAGCCTTTTAGTTATTTCTCTAACTGATTATTGAGGTTAGCCCTTCGGGAGTATCGCGGTCGCTGCGTGTTTTGCGGCTCCTCATGAATTTGATTGGGCCAGGATTATCTCATCTTTAATAAGACTAATGGGTGAATAATCCGGATCCAGTAATCATGCTAGTCATGTGTTTTGGACCAGAAGTTGGATAGTCGCCAACTCTTTAGCAAGGAGTAGTGGTTTTCGGCCCTGCTTCGGAACCGTTGAGGTTGCAACTAGGAAAGACCTATTGCTAGAATTAGTCTTCGGCTTCCTAGGGCGAGAATGATGTTGCTTTTCATTCCTAGTGGTTTAACCACCATCACGCATCTCGTGGTAGCATGACCGCTTACGCTTTTTTAGGCCCATCTTCGAGAAAAAACCGGCACAACAATGCTTCTATATCACATAGCGCACCATACAGTGACACGTTGAGCATCCAAAGGCTTTTCAATAATCGCTCTATAATTTTCAGAAGCCCAAATTCGATAATTTTGCAAGTGAAAATGGGCTTCGTGTAAAAAAACTGAATTTTTCAGAAAAACCAACCGGTTGTTCCTGAATAAAACGGGCGAATTTACGGCAAAGTGAATGGTAAGTCGGCTTTAATTCCAACACCAATTAAGCCTTGTACGGCTCCAAAGTCAAATCCTTAGGCAAAATTCATCATGTGGTGGTTTTGGATAACTACAATTGTTGAGAATGTCGAAAAATTGACAAATTTGGATCTATTTCAGCACTGCGGCTCACGGCTTCGATGTTTTCAATAGAACGACCTGGTCGAATACACGTTGGTGTGGGCGCATTTTGTATTGAGCCTATTGACTCAAATTTAACGACCAAATTCTTAATAGTGGTCTCCGAAAAACGATTATATTGTTCGAAAATGTCACAAATTTTACGAAATGTTTGGTCCGTTATCAGGAACAATATCATGAGCCTTAAATTTAGCAATTAAATTAAGTTCTGCAGGGTTTGAAGAAGCCTGATTACGGGGAAAATCTGCTAGTATTTTCCGAAGTGATACACCAGTTTGACAGCAAATTTTCACAATTAAAAATTGTTTTGCTTAAGAGTGTAATGTTCCATAAATTAAATTTCCCAACAATTTACTAAATAAATATTACAGGATATCAGCTGAATTCTTGGCAGTGAATCATTTTGCAAAGAAATTACTTCCTAACCTTAAATTTGCACAAAAAATTTGGTAAAAAGAGCAGACATATACGGTGTGCTATAGATGAATATTTATCTGGCATAATATTACATTATTAGCTCCCATATTTCTAGTTTACACTAGTATCAACTAAACTAAAAAAAATGAAAAATTGTGTGTTTTAAGCCTTGTAACTTCCTAACCTCAAATTTGCCCGCCCGAATGAATGTATAAGTGTTAGGAAATTCTAAAACTGTTGGGGGGGGTAGCCGCAAAAATTTTAATCATTATAAAGCAAATCTACAGTGAAAGAGATTTGTATAGCATTATTGTTATTATTATTTTTATATTTATTTAGTTACTTATATATTTAGTTTTACAAGTTATCAACAGTGGCAATATTGCCTACAAAATTAATATTAAAGTAAAAAGCTGAGCCAACATGAAATAAGTTCAATAGCCTCTGCAATTGCCTGATTGCATTTATTCCTTGGGAAAGTAATTATGCTAGGTCAGCGCCTGGTAAACAGTGCATGATGGTGTAGCTATTGAGGTGACGCTTGGAACAACGATAAGTCAGTCTTGGTTACGCAGCGAACGAGAGCAGTTAAAATTAAATTAAAGAAAATTAATTATAACTTAAATTAATGGAATTAATTTAAATAAAGTGATTATTATTTTCAGTTTTATTCGACCTTTTTTTATTATTATTTAAATATGTACTAATCTTTTAAATGGTGTTTTTAAATTAAATTTTAACGATTTATTTTTTCAATATTTCGCTTTCCTGTGGAAAGCTTCTTCAGGAAATTATTTTTTATATTTTACCAAAACTAAAAAATAAAAAAAAATTAAAAAAAAATAATTTCCTGAAGAGGCTTTCCACAGGAAAGCGAAATATTGAAAAAATAAATCGTTAAAATTTAATTTAAAAAGACCATTTAAAAGATGAGTACATATTTAATTAAATAAAGTGTGTAAAACCTATTAATATAACCTTGTTGTTGTTCCCTGGCTCTGATGGAGCCTTTAAATAATTTTTTTAATAAAAGTAATTGAAAATCCTTTAATTTTCAGTCATAATAAGTGCGTATGAATGTTACTATTTAATTTTATTGTTTTATCTTTATTACGAAATCATTCATTTATTTAATTAATTAATAATTTATTTATTAAAGCAAGTAATCATGTAGAACAATGTGACTATAAAAAATTATTGTAATTAAAACCAAAAATTTTTTTCAGTGCAAAATAAACAATAATTCTGATTAAATGCTTTTTTACTGCCTTGCGATGGTTTATCAACAACACGAATAGAAAACAAAAAACAAAAAATTAAATTCAACAAATATTCGTTTATATTTATTTGAAGAGTTTGCATTTCGTATATCGACCTTCGTTAATTTGCATAATCATTATTTAATTTGCATATCAACTTTTATTTTAATATTTAACTATTTCGTAGAAAACCTAAACAAAAAAAAAAAATTTTTTGATAGAAAAAACGTGCAAATTTAAGCAAAAGTTGCACAACAACCAGCATGTTGTAAATAAATTGAATGGTTAAGTTTCAAATTTATTTTGGAATTATAAAATAGCGATTTCTCTAATTGTAATCAAATATCAAATTTTAAAATTCAAGTTACCTTTTCAAGGAAACATAAAATAAAATATTATTTTTTGAACAAATTACAGCGATTTTCCTTTCTTGACAACACTTAACCCTTAACAGCCTTTCTCATCAGAGGTTGCAATCTAAAAGATCAGTTATTGTTTTATTAAACAGTTTTTAATATTTGCATAAAGGGTTTTTCAATAAAAAGTTTGTTTTCTGAAACAAAATAAAACAAGAAATTTAGATTAAGATGATTCCAAATTTAATTGTATTACGAAGAGAAAAGTTCAGGAGTTATGAATGACAAATGATACTGATACTGACAGATGTCGATTCTTTCATCAAAGTTTTTAATCACTTTTTTACAAAATGGCAGTCCAAATTCGTTTTAAGGTTGAAATCGATTCGATTGGTTCCGTATAGACTCTGTCCTTAACATAACCCGACAAAAAATAATTCAGTGGCTGACCACTTAACTGCTGATTGTCGTGAAATTATGCGATCGAGAAATTTAGTATGCAATAAATTGAATGGCTGTGTGACATGTGACACATTCCTATTGAAACCACATGTCTGTGATATCCACGTCATCAATAATAGGCTAAAATTGAGTTTTTAGTATCTCGCGATAGTTGTTAGCATCTCGCATTTCCGCACCATATAGTGACACGTTGAGCATGCAAAGGCTTCTCAAAAATCGCACTAGGATTTCGAAAGCCCAAATGCAGTAATTTCGCTTGTTAACATATCCTGACAAGTAAAACTGGGTTTCGTCTGAAAAAATCGTGTTTTCAGAAAAACCAGCCGTTGTTGTTCCTGCATGAATTTAGCGAATCTACGGCGATGCGAACAGTCGGTCGGCTTCAATTCCTGCACCAGTTGAATCTTGTAAGGCTTCAGAGTTAAATCCTTACACAAAATTCGTCATGTGTTGGTTTTGGCTAACCTCAATTGTTGACAACATCGAGGTATAAAAAAAAATTTCGATCTACACTGTGACTCACGGCTGCGATATTTTCAGTTGAACGACAAATTTAACGACCAAATTTTTAATTGCGGTCTCAGAACGACGATTGTGTTGTCCGAAAATATCACAAATTTTACGAAATATAACTTTAGCAGAGCCACAACTTTCATAGTGGATTTTATTTATTTTAATCAGATTTTCGTGCGAAATTGAATTCATTACAATAGTTGCCAATGCTTCTACTATGAATGGTAAATGCCAAACTATCAGGTTGTTGTCATTGAAAAACAAAGTTCTCCTTGAAAAACCCCGTAATTATTATTTTCAACTTTGTGAAGTTATACTTGTTAATTTACATAGAATAACCAGCACTTATTGAACTACTGCTGGAATATATTCGCATGGGGCATTAATCTCTCATACCATCATTTAAACAAATACTTATGTTGATGTTAAAATATTTCACACATTATTAATTGTTGTAAAATATTTTTTTTTGTTGGATGGAAAAATTTAGTATGTGCCTTTAACCGAGAGCTATTAAAAAGAGCATAAATTAATTAAAAACTTAATATTCACATAAGTTTCATAGAAATAAATGTTAACGAAAACTATTTTTGTAATTACAAGTTCCTGTTAAATAATTTTTATACAAAAGTTGAACTGAACAATAGTAATAAAAACATAAATTAACAAAAAACAAAATAAAAAATAAATAACAACTCATCAGATTGAACTAACATTATTAAATTAAATTAATTGAATTAAACGTAAAAGTTTTTTAAATTGGAATTACTTTTAATTTATGATAAATAAAGTGCTCTTCTCTCGTACTCGTGCCATTGCACATTATCAACCAACTTGACAATTTAATAAATGTTTGTCAATTTATTACCTGATAGCTACTAAGGACTTAACACATGTATGTATTAATGTAAATATTATTAGTTTTTTCATTTTTATATAAAGGGTCCGCCAATTAACTTTTTTTTGTATAAAATGCTATAAACAAAACTACTGAATATTTTCTCAAATTTCTTTTTTTATTTGAAAGTACAATCCTTCCGGTTAACAATGGATAATAATTTCATTCAAATGACTGTCTCGGCTGGCCATGCAGTAGCCTACACCGTCGGTCTAATTTTTAAGCACATATTCGATTGTGTGCAGCTGCATTTCACCAATGGTTTCGCGAATATTTTCCCTTAAAGCGTCAATTGTCTCTGGCTTGTTGGCGTAACACTTACCTTTGACGGCACTAAACAAATAATAATGCAACGGTGTCAAATCGCTGCTCCCAGGCGGCCAAACGACATCAGCTCTGCGGCTGATAATGCAATCTTCAAAAATAGGACGCAAAACATCGAGTGTAGCTTCGGCTGTGTGGCACGTATCGCCGTCCTGTTGAAACCATATGTTGCCAATGTCCTCCTCTTCAAGTTTTGTGAAGAAAAATTCGTTCAATATGGCCCGATAACGATCGCCATTGACTGTAACGGCCACTCCTTGCTCATTTTCGAAAAAAAATGGCCCAATTATGCCTCTGGACCAAAATCCGCACCAAACAGTCACTCGTTTTGACTGCGTCGGCTTTTCAATGTATACGTGCGAATTTTCTGTGCCCCAAACGCTACAATTTTGCTTGTTTAAATACCCGCCAAGATCAAAATGAGCTTCATCAGAAAAGATGATTTTTTTGGCAAAATCGGCATGTTCTGTAAGTCGATCGCAGTCGCAATTAGCGAAGCAAAAATGCATTGGCTGGTCACTTGGTTTCAATTCCTGAACCAATTAGACTTTGTGTGGCGTCATACCAAGGTCTTTATGCGAAATTCGTCTCAATGATGTCTCTGAATTGATGTTGATGGCGCTTCACGCACACTTTCTGCCACAGCAGCAATATTCTCGGGTGTACGCAATGTTTTTGGCTTTTCACGCTTTGGTTTATCGAAGAGGATGCCAGTTTCTTTCACTTTTTTCATAAGATAACGAACATGCGAAGCTGACGGTGCTTCTCTTCTTCCAAAATCCGTATGCAATTTTCGCACACATTCTGCAACATTACCACCATGATTTTCAAAGTAATGTCGCAATATTTCCCAGCGTTGTTCAAGCGTATACACAACCATATTCGTTCAGCGGAAGGATAAAACTAATTATCTGTCAAATCAAACATGAGCTAAGTGTTACCATTCACGAAATAAGCACTAGTTAAAAAAAAATAGATTGCGGACCCTATATTTATTTGTGTGAAACTTAACAATGTCATTAACTATTTCAAAAATTAAAATTCATAACATTTGATTATTACTTTTATTTTTATTCGACCTTTTTTTTAATTTAATTAAATATGAACTAATCTTTTTAACGATCTTTTAAATAATTTAACGATTTTATTTTTCTCGATATTTCGCTTTCCTGTGGAAAGCTTCTTCAGCAAATTATTTTTTATATTTTACAAAAACAAAAAATTATAACAATTTGAAAAGAAAAAATTTTTTGAAAACATTTGACAAAACATATAAAATAATTTTCTTCATACAAACAAACATACAAAAATTAAAATTTTAAATATTTAAACATACAAAAACAAAGAAACGGAAATTAAATAACAAATTCTCTCTTATGAAATAATTATATCAAATTATGTGTCTTTTGTATTAAGTACCTATAATTATGCGCTAAATTGTCTGTGTCTGTCTTAAAATTTATTCTCCTTACATTTGGTACATTAACAATTTCTAACATTTCCAACATATAACGTCTCTTGTAGTTTTTTTCTATATCTAATACTGATGTTTCATCAAACTTTGGATAATGATTATATTTCATACAATGTGAAGATAAGGATGTCTTCTGTGTTGAAATATTCCTATATTTTTGGTCGCATCTATGACCAGCTAATCTTGTTTTAAGTTTGTTCTTTGTTGTCCCAATATTAACTTTGTCACAGTTCACCTGGTCATTTCCTCCACATGGTATCCTGTATACTACATCAGATTTTCCCATTTTTCCTATTTTATCCTTCATACTGCTAAATAATTTATTTAATGTGTTATGTGTTTTGTGTGCAATTATATATTTATCTGTGTCATATATTTTACAGTTTCTTAATCTTTCTGATAATCCAGGAACATAAGTTAATGATTTATAATTTCTTGGCTCTGCCGTAGAATTTCCTAAATTATGCCTATAACTACCATATTGTCTAATTAATCTGTTAGTTAATTCTACTGGAAATTCATTGTCAATAAGTATATCTCTTATTGTATCCCTATTCTTCAAACGAAATTCTCTATCACTTATAGTCAATATTCTGTCTATCATATTTTTCGCTGTGTTTATTATCATTTTCCTTGGATGTTTTGAATAAAAATTAATAATTCTTCCAGAAGATGTTGGTTTCTTATACCAATCAAATACTAACTTATTTCTCTTCCTTATTATCAGTATATCTAAATATGGAAGTCTAGATTCTAATTCTCTTTCCATCGTAAATTTAATATCCGGATGAAAACTATTCAATTCTGACAAAATATCATCCACTGCATCTTCCGAAGTTATACAAAATAAATCATCCACATATTTTGTGATTATCTTAGATTTAATATGCATTTTACTAATACATGAATTTAGTAATTCCTCCATCACAATATCAGTTAAATTGAAGATGCTGGAGAGCCTATAGGGAGACCCTCCTTCTGTTGATATATCCTATTATCAAATTGTAAATACCTGTTGTCTTCAATGCAAAACTTAAGAATACGTAAAAATAATTCCTTCTCAATATTCGTATTTTGTTCTATTATCTGCCATTTTTCCTCTATAATTCTCAAAGCTAAACCTACAGGAATACTTGGAAAAAGTGAAACTACATCAAATGAAAACAATCTATCATTATCTTGTATATTTATTCTCTTGGTTTTTTTGGTTTGGTTAGCGAAATATCGAGAAAAATAAAATCGTTAAATTATTTAAAAGACCGTTAAAAAGATTAGTTCATATTTAATTAAATTCATAACATTTTTTATTTTAATGCTTAATTTAAGAGAAATTGCAAATATTAAATATAAAACAAAATACATATTTATTTTCTGGGGATTTAAGAGGCGTATAAGTGAATTATAAATTTTTCGAAAAATTTAAAGTGATCAAAATTTTAAAATGAAATTTGTGAATCATATGTTTTTGTATTACCAAGGTCCCAGCAATAATTGAATTCAATTATGCTGTTCCGAGTCATTGATATTTCAAATAGTACAAAATAAAAAAAAATTCATTAACTTTATCACAAAGTGGTCTCTAGACTTTAGCTGCTTATACTCGCACAGGAATTGTTGTTTAAAGAGAAGGAACAGTCAATAATTCATTCTTGCGGGAAAGAGATAACGTAAATATGCTTGTTTTTCCAACACATCATATGTTAAGTAGGAGTGCAACTATTATATGGCTTTGGGGAAATTCTAGTTAACGGTTAACAACAATTGTTTTTTTTTTGGTCAAGGTTCCGATAAGATTTGAACTCATGAACAGAAAATTAATAATTTGCCAATTTTTTTTATTTTTGTAACAAAATTTTAAACAAAATTAATGTTGATAACATCATTAAAAATAAATGATTTAAATTGTGTAAAATATAAATTTCGATGACGGTTTGCTTTTCGTTTAATGTAAGTGAATTCTTAGTCTTGGATTTTTTGTTCTAAAGTAGCAGCAAGTGGTGCCAAAGCATTTGTTGTCATATCTGAATTGACGGAATGGTGCAAATATTAGTCATTGATACAATAATTGATGAATTCTTCTAGCGAAAAGTGCCTCTACTGATGCTCAATCGTTGCGAATGTCGAAAAGTTGATGTTTCATTCTCAACTTTTTCCAGTACAGCGGTTATGCTTGCTTCACTACGGCTACTACGAGCGAGTTTGTTTTTGGTCCATTGTCAACAACAATATCGTGAGCCTTCAAATTAGCGATTAGATTAAGTACTGCGATATTTGAAGGAGCCTGATTACAAGGAAAAACTGCTGGTATTTTGCGAAGTGATACACCAGTTTGACAGTAAATTTTCACAACTAAAAATTGTTTGCTCGAGAATTAATGTTCCATAATTAAAATTTCCCAACTATTTACTAAATAAATATTAAACGATGTCAGTTTAATTCTTCGCAGCGAATAACTGTGCAGATAATTTACTTCCTAACCTCAAATGTGGTCAGTAATTACATGGTGCTTCAGACTTTAAGAAAATATGTTCCTCCCTCAGATTTTTTTGGTAAAACTAATAGTCTTTCAAGTTAGAGGGATCTGTGTGGTAAGCGAATTGTGGACCATGCTTTAAACACTACTAAACTTCAGACTATGAGTGGCTAATCCAATTTTTACATTTTGGCCATGGGCTTGTGATCATTATTGTTGCAAAAAAATAGCCCAAATTGTTTAGCCTGCAGCTGGAAGATTAGTAGTGAATGTGTGTCAATACCTTTTTTGCGGTTTCTTCCTTCTATTTCTATAATTAATCCAATTGACGTTATACATTCCCAAACAAATAATGATGTGCCATTAATGTTTGCACTCGATATAGACTTGATACTCATGTTCCATTGTTTAAAACCAAACCTTTTCAATGGATAACGGATAGCAAAGTTAAAAATATTATTTTTGAACTAAATTGGATCAAAACACATTTTGTTTACAATTTAAAGCAAAAATAAGGGAATTAATAATCGAATATAATTTAGGGCAAACACTCACCTCTAGCACGGCAACAGAATTCCGCTCTTTTCACTAAATTTTGAAGCAGATTTTACAGCAAAGCTTCGCTTATCTCGTCAATGCATCGCCGAATCTTATCTTTCAAAACGTCAGGTCTTTTTGGGCTGTTCACGTGAATTTGGCCTTTTAAATGCCCCCAGAGATAATAATCCTTCGGCCAATTAATATCCCCAAATCGAGAAATTATGCCTACGGGAAATTGCTCGTGCAATAAATGGATGGCTATCTGGCTTGTGCCACTGTCTTGCTACAACCAAGGGTGAACATTAGCCAATAGTGGCTACAAAAGATTGGTTGTAATGTTTTTGTAGTGCAGAGAATTTACGGTGACAGCGTTTCCTTGATCATTTTCGGAATACGGGCCGATAAACTGTGCCATACGATCGTTTTCTATAGGGGTGATGGTTTTACGAGGACTGTTTGCGGATTTTGTAAGCCCCATATGTCACACTTTAGTTTGTTTACTTAACCGCCTAATTAAAAATGGGCATCAGTAAAGACGATTTTGTTGGAAAATGCGTTTTTTTCGTTTTTTGCGTCTAGTTTTTCAGCCAATTCACAAACTTCGACATAAAAACATGTTCGGTCGGCTCAAATTATGTACTTATCTCTATAAGAGTCCAGATGGAGGTCTTATTTGAAACTTTTTTGAGCAACACGGAATATCTGTTTTGGAATGGTCGGTACGATAACTACATGCTCGTGCTGTGAAGTACATAACTTGTGCTGCTGTTTTACGCCAGAAACCATCGGCGTAATTCGGAAGAAGAGTTGGAAGTGTTTCCATAATGCCGATGATGTATTGGCTACTGTATAAATTATTTAGTGTGTCGCGTAGGATACAGGATAGGTGCCCCTGTAGGCTAGTAGGTAGTGTACTAGCTTGTCAGTGTGGGGGTTGTGAGTTCGATTCCCAACGAAGACCTTGGTTTTTTTCACTACAAACATAAAAATTGACTGTCGGTGGGGCTGCTCAGCGATGAAGGCATAGTCACTGGTCGCTGTGCTGTCTTTATATGCAGTTAATTTCCAACTATCCTTCTACTTTCACCACCTGTTTTATCTCTTCTCTATCCCTTTCATAAAGAATGTAGTACGGTACTTGACTAAATAGGCATTGTTGTCTGAAGTGGTACTTCTCTTCACAAAAAAAAAAAAACTAAGGTTTCTTGTGTTGGTATTGAGGTATATAAATCCTTGATGTCAACGAAAGCGAGTCGCATATTTTCGGTTATCTTGAAGTTTTTCGACACAAGTTGCGCGTCGTATATGTATTTTGTAAATTGATCTTTCTTCAAGTAGGGCGGTGAGGTGCTTACCCAGGTGATATGCTTGTGTATTTTCGATTGTGCTTTGAGTGTTGGAGCTTCTGCGTTCATGTTCATATATTTATGTATATACTTTTCCGTCAGTAAACGTTTTGCAACCTTTTAATAGGCTGCGTATTTCACAACTAAAAATTGTTTGCTCGAGAATTAATGTTCCATAATTAAAATTTCCCAACTATTTACTAAATAAATATTAAACGATGTCAGTTTAATTCTTCGCAGCGAATAACTGTGCAGATAATTTACTTCCTAACCTCAAATGTGGTCAGTAATTACATGGTGCTTCAGACTTTAAGAAAATATGTTCCTCCCTCAGATTTTTTTGGTAAAACTAATAGTCTTTCAAGTTAGAGGGATCTGTGTGGTAAGCGAATTGTGGACCATGCTTTAAACACTACTAAACTTCAGACTATGAGTGGCTAATCCAATTTTTACATTTTGGCCATGGGCTTGTGATCATTATTGTTGCAAAAAAATAGCCCAAATTGTTTAGCCTGCAGCTGGAAGATTAGTAGTGAATGTGTGTCAATACCTTTTTTGCGGTTTCTTCCTTCTATTTCTATAATTAATCCAATTGACGTTATACATTCCCAAACAAATAATGATGTGCCATTAATGTTTGCACTCGATATAAACTTGATACTCATGTTCCATTGTTTAAAACCAAACCTTTTCAATGGATAACGGATAGCAAAGTTAAAAATATTATTTTTGAACTAAATTGGATCAAAACACATTTTGTTTACAATTTAAAGCAAAAATAAGGGAATTAATAATCGAATATAATTTAGGGCAAACACTCACCTCTAGCACGGCAACAGAATTCCGCTCTTTTCACTAAATTTTGAAGCAGATTTTACAGCAAAGCTTCGCTTATCTCGTCAATGCATCGCCGAATCTTATCTTTCAAAACGTCAGGTCTTTTTGGGCTGTTCACGTGAATTTGGCCTTTTAAATGCCCCCAGAGATAATAATCCTTCGGCCAATTAATATCCCCAAATCGAGAAATTATGCCTACGGGAAATTGCTCGTGCAATAAATGGATGGCTATCTGGCTTGTGCCACTGTCTTGCTACAACCAAGGGTGAACATTAGCCAATAGTGGCTACAAAAGATTGGTTGTAATGTTTTTGTAGTGCAGAGAATTTACGGTGACAGCGTTTCCTTGATCATTTTCGGAATACGGGCCGATAAACTGTGCCATACGATCGTTTTCTATAGGGGTGATGGTTTTACGAGGACTGTTTGCGGATTTTGTAAGCCCCATATGTCACACTTTAGTTTGTTTACTTAACCGCCTAATTAAAAATGGGCATCAGTAAAGACGATTTTGTTGGAAAATGCGTTTTTTTCGTTTTTTGCGTCTAGTTTTTCAGCCAATTCACAAACTTCGACATAAAAACATGTTCGGTCGGCTCAAATTATGTACTTATCTCTATAAGAGTCCAGATGGAGGTCTTATTTGAAACTTTTTTGAGCAACACGGAATATCTGTTTTGGAATGGTCGGTACGATAACTACATGCTCGTGCTGTGAAGTACATAACTTGTGCTGCTGTTTTACGCCAGAAACCATCGGCGTAATTCGGAAGAAGAGTTGGAAGTGTTTCCATAATGCCGATGATGTATTGGCTACTGTATAAACTATTTAGTGTGTCGCGTAGGATACAGGATAGGTGCCCCTGTAGGCTAGTAGGTAGTGTACTAGCTTGTCAGTGTGGGGGTTGTGAGTTCGATTCCCAACGAAGACCTTGGTTTTTTTCACTACAAACATAAAAATTGACTGTCGGTGGGGCTGCTCAGCGATGAAGGCATAGTCACTGGTCGCTGTGCTGTCTTTATATGCAGTTAATTTCCAACTATCCTTCTACTTTCACCACCTGTTTTATCTCTTCTCTATCCCTTTCATAAAGAATGTAGTACGGTACTTGACTAAATAGGCATTGTTGTCTGAAGTGGTACTTCTCTTCACAAAAAAAAAAAAACTAAGGTTTCTTGTGTTGGTATTGAGGTATATAAATCCTTGATGTCAACGAAAGCGAGTCGCATATTTTCGGTTATCTTGAAGTTTTTCGACACAAGTTGCGCGTCGTATATGTATTTTGTAAATTGATCTTTCTTCAAGTAGGGCGGTGAGGTGCCTACCCAGGTGATATGCTTGTGTATTTTCGATTGTGCTTTGAGTGTTGGAGCTTCTGCGTTCATGTTCATATATTTATGTATATACTTTTCCGTCAGTAAACGTTTTGCAACCTTTTAATAGGCTGCGTATTTCCTTCTGGAAAGAGTCAGTTGGGTCATTTTAAATTTAGTGCAGTTGGTCTGCCGTATGAATTGTTGTGTTTTGCCTACATAATCATGTTTGTACATTACTACAGTCGTATTTCCTTTGTCCGCTTTAGTAATTAGTGGAAGATTACTCTATAGCTTTGCCCTTATTTGTGCGGAAGTTTTTTATTTGTTGGGATTTGATTTTGTTTTATTGTGTTCTCTTATTGTTTTTTCGAGTACGTCGGCTACTTTGCGTGTGATGTGTTCTTCTCTGTCAGTTGGTAAAATTGTAGGCGCTGAAGCAGCTGTTACTTTTTCTATTTCATTTGTTATGTGTTTTATACTTTCCGATAAAGATCTGGGAAATTGATTTTCTTAAATTTTTGTATCATACTATTATATCTACTTCTTTAAAGAACGTTTAATTTAATGAATTCTTTTATTGAAATTAATTACGCACAACTTTAAGGGTTTCAAATTACTTAAACGATTTATTTAGAAGGTTCGCATTTACACATAAAAATATAATACGCGATGGTTACTTTACCACTTGTATCAAACTTGTATGTCTTCACTTGATCATGTTTACAGTTAGATTGTTATTATCCAGTATAGAGGAAGCTTTTATATACTGTTTTGAGATATAGTTATCATTTTTCAGTGTTTGTATTTGATTGGTTGTGTGCCTTTTGTTTTTTTTAAGATTGAGAATCTTACATCATCATGGAATTTAAATGTAGTTATTTTCTCATACTCATAGAAACTTTTTGTTTGCTAACAGACACAATAGGTCATTTCACTGTACTTTTAATAGTGATACCTATTTTTTTATAACTTAGACCAAGCATATTTGTAACAATAAAGAACGAATATTTTGAGTTTAGACAAGTCTAAAATGTTAAATTTCTTCCACCAAAGATGTACCATTTTATTAGGCTTAGTATAACGTATCTTTTTAGCTAATTTTAGCAGACTTTGTTTCCCAGAGTCCTTATAAACTAAACTAAATTTCTAAAATATTCTTTTTATTTTATGTTGCCTTCGTAAAGAGTTAAAATATTTTGCCGATATAAAAATCAACTTGATAAACCGCTAATGGCTAAAGTTTTGCCTTGATTTGGAAAACATGTTACGTAAAATTTCATAGGATCTATACAATTTAACAAGAAATAATAATAATACATATAGGAATAATTATTTTATATTGTTACAAAGATAATTTATTAAGAAAATAATTATGATTAAAAAAAAGTTATCAGTAAGCGAAATGGCCCACTGTGAAATCTTATACCCACAACAACAACAACAACATACTTATAAGAAATTCTACCCAATCAGATAAACAAAAGAAAATAACTAACACAGAGCCAAACAAAACATACAGTCAAGCTGGCGCCTAAGCTGCACTATGGGGTGATGTTAAACTAGAATATTCTTGTTTATGCGAGAACCGCTTAAAACAACCACATATATAAGCACCACTTGCTGGGCAAATGAATTAATTCAAGTTGAGTCATCAGCAATTAAAGACAACAAAGTTACCTTCGTGTTTATTTTGTGTGTATTGAGAGTTCATAACTCGTTTAACTTAATTTAAAACTTTAAGATACTGTATTATTATTTTGCAATAAAAGAACTCAGAATAACATGATCATTCATATCAATTATGTATAATTCTATTAATTACATTTATCCAGCAAATTTACGTAATTTACTTAGAAGGTTTGTGAGGTCGTTCTATTTTTAACTATTACCTTTCCTAAAGTCTACAATGCAGGTAGATTCTTTAAGGTGTAAAAAGCAGGATAATTTTAAATAATAATTCAGAGGTAAGCATAAACGTGTTTTTAACGGATAAATATTAAATATAGCGTTGGCTTAATATGCAAAGGCTCTAAGTTCACTTTTTTAGAAGTTGAAATTTGATCGTAGTAATAGACAATAAGCAAAAATGCAGTTATAACTTGTTTTATTGTGATGAGCAAAAGCAATTATTCCAATTTATCACAAATTTACCGAATTTAAGAATGTTTTCGCCAAAAAATAATTTAATTCTTTTTTGTCTCCCCTAGCATAATAAGAACTCTTCCATGTTAAGCCAGCGATATTTTGTTTTACTTAAAAAAATTTTAAAAAAATGCACTGCAATTAAAATTATTTCCGCCCATGTCAATCTCAGTAGCGTTCTGTTCTACCTACAAGCGTCTTCACTTTATAGTTAAATTATAAAGCATTTATATGATTCGTAATTAATAATTTTGCGTAAACATCAGCTGTGTGGTAATAATTTTATGACGATGAAGATTCCATAAATCAATCAAATACAAAATTTTAGATTTTTTCCTTTCATGTGTTTGAACAACTTTTTAATTTAAACATCAATTAAACCTTTCAAGTGGTAAAAATTTTGGAATTTTGTATTTTATTGTCTTCAGTTTTTGGAAAAAAAACAAATAAAATTTGCAATAATTTTATTACAACAGGAAAATATAAATTTTTTAAAAAGTTCAAAGCTTCCCCGACCGGCTGGCCATTTAACTGTTGATTGTCGTGAAATTATGTCATCGGGAAATTTGCTTTGCGATAAAGTGATGAATTCATTGACTATGTGACATGTAGCACCGTCATGTTCAAACCACATGTCAGTGATATCCACGTCGTCAATAAAGAGCCAAAATTGAGTTGCTAGCGTCTCGTGATAGCGTGCTGCATTGAACGTTACCGCATTTCCAGCCTCATATTAAAAAAAACGGCCCAATCACATAGCACACCATACAGTCGACCATGCAATGGCTTCTCAATAATCGCTCTAGGATTTTTAGAAGCCCAAAACCTGCAAGCTTTTCCTTGTTGGCATATCCTGAGAAGTGAAAATGGGCATCGTCTTAAAAAAATGATTTTTTTAGAAAAATCAGCAAGTTGTTCCTGAATGAATTGAGCAAATCTACAGCAATGTGAATGGTCGGTCGACTTAAATTCCTGCACCACCAATTGTGGTGGGTTTGGATAACCGCAACTGTTGAGAACGTCGAGAAATTGACAAATTTATATCTGCTTCAACAATGTGGCTAACGGCTGCAATGTTTTCAGTTGAATTACCCGTTCGAACACGCATTGGTGTTCGCACATTTTGTATCGAGCCTGTCGACACAAACTTAACCACCAAATTCTTAATAGTAGTCTCAGAACGAAGCTTATGTTGTTCGAAAATATCACGAATTTTACGAAATGTAACTTTAACAAAACCACCATTTTTATAGCGGATTTCAATTATTTCAATGCGATTTTCGTAAGAAATTTAATTCATTGTAACAATTGCCTAGATTCATTGGCGAATATGTCAAAAAGTTAAATGTCAAAACTATCAGCATTGAAAAGCAAACTTCTTGTTGAAAACCCCAATACAATTTAACTCATATACAGATGCATGTGTATACATGTGTATATAAATGCGCCTAAAAATGTCTATAAAAGCAAAAACTTTGTTAAATTAAAATTAATTTGTTTTTCATAAATATTTTTAAAACACCGGGCATGTTTTTAGGCGTTAGTAAAAATACACAGAGCTCGTGTTCTTATTTTTTTAAGAGCAGCAGCTCATTTGATAACCTGGCTGTTTATAGAAATTGTTAAAATTATATAGAAACCAGACAGCACATGAATGGCTACGTAAATATTGTTTGTTGAACACGTTTTGGTTTCGTTTTTATTTACATCGCGTCGCGTAACCTTAAAAGTATCGCTTACTCATTATCTAGATCACACGCTTCCCAATTATCAGAATGTTAATTCATATAATTTTTGTCACTTACCAGGCCATCGAGTGTCACTCATAGATCAAATAATTTGCTTACAATTTTGTAAACTAACATCCTTACAAAAAATAAAAACTGACAACAGTTAACTTCCCTCAAAAAGGATAGTAGCAATTTTAACACAAGCCTTATTTTGTTTTATTGATGTTATTGTAGACTGTTGTAGAATTGAATTAACCTTTTTGACAAAAATTTCTAAAACAAATCATTTTATGCATGCATTTTGATTTTCTCCTGTTAATAAGGTGCTGCAGTTTAAGTTTACTTTTTAACCTCGTTTTCCATTATAGAAAAAATCAAAAGAAGGCAAACTAAATTCTAGGAAAGACTCTCCACAAATGTCAGGTATTTAAACTCCAAAAAAGTTAAACCATATTTAAGGGGGGCTTTGGGCAAAGTTGAATTTTCTAGATCACAATATACCTATGGTTGGCCAAATTTAAGGTTAGGAAGTAAATTGTCTGTCAAATTATTAAACGTCAAGAATTGAGTTGTCATCCTTTGATATTTATTTAATAAAAAATTTGCAAATTTTAAGAATAGAATGTTGCACTCTTGACCAAAGAATTTTAATTAGGAAAATTTTCTATTAAAATAGTAAATTTGAGGCTCACGGTATTGTTGCTGATAATAAAGCAAATTGGTTGTAGTAGCCATTAACGTTGTACTGCAAAGTGTTGAGATTGAACCTGGATCGTCAATTCGTTGACGTTCGCAATAATTGGGCATAACTAGATGCACTTTGCGTAACATTTTGCATAAAGATCTTTACGCTTATAAAGTTCAATTCATTTAAGAATTAAAGCTGGCCGATCAGTGTTTGCGTCAAACATTTTTGAATTGGTTTTTTTCAAAATCTAAACGAAAACAAGGAATTTTTCCTTTTTAAACTAGTTGATTATGTAAACAATCCAAACTGTTGCATATGGGGCTTGCGAAGTCCACAAATAGTCCTCGAAAAACCATTACACAAAAACAGTCACTACCGTTTGATACACGAATATTTACAACAATTCACGGATTATACAAACTAGAGATATTTCAATATGGTGATGGCCTCTTTAGACGAAGAGATGTAAGATCTCGAAAGGATTTGGAAGAACATAATTATAGCTCCGATAAGTTAAATCTATATAATGTGGCTAAAAAACATTTTTGTGACAACAAATTTGTCCCCTCCACACTGCCTATCAAAATGCGGGAGCACTTATTTTGAATCTAAGGGATTTAAAATTTAATTGATTTTTAACCATTAGAAATATTTTGATAGCTTCAAAAATTATAATTTTTGCAACGAATAACCACTTGCATAGTACCTCGGTGCAGGTTACTTATTCTTAAGTGGAAGAGGTTATTTTTCGATATGTGCTTGGATTTTCCGACGGGATTAAAATTACTTTTATTTGGGTACGGTTTTCCGTCGACCCTCGTCAAATTTCTTTTCGAGTACGAAAAGAACACTGAAGATGGCAAACAGCCGAAACCGGTTTGTTCACAAATCAAATTTGACGAGGGTCGACGGAAAACCGTACCCAAATAAAAGGCTATTTTTATTGACTCAATGAATTTTTGTGCAGTACAATTTTCAGTAAATTTGCTTTAATCGTATACTTTCGGAATGAATAATGGAATAAAATGTTTGGCAAATGACCATATCTAGCACGTCGGCAGACGTCCGCTCTTTTCGCAAAATTTAAAGCATATTTTGCAACAACATTTCGCTTATCTCGTCAATGCAGCACCGAATTCTGGTTTCAGAGCGTCAGTTACTTCCGTAAACCCGGTATTACACGACTGAATTTCTAACCACAAACTGCATCATACGTTTACATACTTTAGATGTAATGGTTTTTCGTTGACTGTTTGTGGATTTTCTGAGTCTCCACGGCGACATTTATGTTTGTTTACATAACCGCGTAATTGAAAATGAGAATACGTTATATTCATTCAGTTTTTCAAACAGCTAATTCCTTTAATTCTTGAACGAATTGATAAAAAGCTTTTGCGAACGTCGACGAGTTGATGTTTCAATCCCATTCTTTGTTTTACAGCGACTATGTTTGCATCAGTACGACCACTACTGGTCTATTGTGAGCAACAATACCACGAGCTTCGCAGTTAGCGATTAAATTATGCACAGTGGTCGTAGAAGAAAACTGCTCGAGTGGTGTAGTGAACTTCTTCACCATTTTGATAGTAAATTTTAAAAATTAAAATACTTTACTTAAGAGTGTAACGTTTCAAGAGTAAAATTTCCTAACTTCATACTAAATAAATGTTGAAATATGGCAGCCTAATTCTTCACATTTAATCATTTGACAGAGAATTTACTTGCTAACCTTAAATTTGCCCAACCGATATAAATTTAATAAAATTTTTCTTTATAATTTTCTTTTAAGTTAATTTAAGAGTAAGATTATTATATCGGATTTTTCAGCAAGAAGTTTGTTTTTCAATTATGGCAATACATCAACATTATGATAGTTTTGACATTTAGTTTTTTGACGTATTCTTAGTAGATGCATTGGCAATTGTTACAATTAATTCAATTTCGCAGGTACATATATCGCATTAAAATACTTCAAATGCACTATGAAAATGGTGGTTCTGTTGAAGTTACATTTCGTAAAATTCATGATATTTTCGAATAACATAATCGTCCCTCTAAAACCGCTATTAAGAATTTGGTAGTTAAATTTGAAGTGTTGAAGCAGATTCCAATTTTCCAAAATCTCGTCGTTCTCAACAATTGGCGTTATGCAAAACCACCATATAGCGAATATTGCGTAAAAATTTGACTTTGAAGCCTTACAAGGTTCAACGACTGATCATTCACATCGTGTAGATTCCCTCAATTCACTCAGGAAGAACCGGCTGGTTTTTCTTAAAAAATTAATTAAAATTTTCACACGGAGCCCTTTTTCATTAGTCAGGGTATATCAATAAGCAAAATTGCTGCATTTGAGCTTCTGAAAATCATAGAGTGATTAATTAAAAGCCTTTGCATACTCAACGTGTCAATGTGTTTTCTTCGAAGATGAGGTTGGAAGTGCGGTAACCATCAATGGATTATCCTATCGCAAGATACTAGCAACTCAATTTTGGCCTATTATTGACGACGTGGATATCGCTGGCATGTGGTTTTGACAGGACGGTGCCAGGACGCTATATTAAGGACGGAGTCTGTACGGAGGCAATGGAATTGAGTTCAGTCTTAAAACTTAATATGCGTGATGTGATTAACAGGACCGCCATTAAAAAAAAAGTGATTAAAATACTTTAATAAAGGAACCGACATCTGTCATTGTAGTTGCGGTGGACATTTACCCACCAATAAAAATTTGAATCATCTTCAACTAAATTTTTTGCTTTATTTTATTTTAGAAAACAAGCTTCTTGTTGAAAAACCTTTTTTAAAACATTTCTTTTCTAATTAAAATTTAAATTAATAGTCGTAACAAGTTTTGTATTCTCTAATTCCGAGCTATTTTTAAAATAGCATACAACATTTATTTAAAGGTCATGCAAAAGTAAGATTTTGTAGTACAGTGTAACTACTCGCTAGCTCTTACGTAGCATTTGAAAAGAGCACTTTAGATGTAATTAAAAATTTTAAATTTGGCATACAAATTATTTCAATAGAACTGGAAAAAATCGAGTACGAACACACAAATGTGGGTGTAAATATAAAGATCATGGCCTCGCATGGCATGTTAACAGAAGAGAACATCAGAGGAAATTAAAAATAAAAAAATCTCATTTGATGTATTTAATTAAAATGAACCTGAACTTACCAATTATTGCGATGACGGTGATGCAGCCAATTATAAATATCTTGGATTTTAGAATTACGTTCGATTTCCTCTTCCGTGGTTAAATCGTGACAATTACCACCGTCATAATGGAAGGAGGTGGTGCTTACGTTATGATTCAAATCGCCAGTGATGACAAATTTTGGTTTGCTGTAATTTTGTGACATTTCGTATTTAATTCGTTTGTATTTTATTCCACTGAGTGACACTCAAACTTAAATAAACTTTTCACGAAAATAAAAACAAACTTTTATTTATTTTATTTTAAATAAATATTTTATATATTTGATTCCTTTTTAATGAGTCCATGCCTGTGTTAAGAAATATTACTTTTATCAAAAGCTCAATAAACGATGTGATTTGATGACTTTTAATGTTCACTTTAAGCATAATTATTACTGCAATTAAGAAGCACTTTGATTGAACAAACTTTAACTTGTTATTTTCTTCATTATTTAAATAAAATTAATTCACTTAATTAATAATCACTCATGTATCATTTTAAGCTGTATATAAATGCGAGTATTTATCATATTTATTAAAAATTTTATTTTTTTGCTTTGGAATAATATTTTTCAAACAAACCGTCGTCATCCGTATTTTCTTTTTTCCACCAGCGGGTATGTGTTTCAAAACGCTTTGAATTGAAAACTGCTTGTGTTGAGAATACAAAATACAAATGCCACCCTAAATATGAATAGAAAACCCCAACCAAACAAACGACAGATTTTCTCATTGTCCAAAAACAACAAACCAAAATTCCAAAAAAAAGAAAACAAGAAAATAGAGGAACTATTCTACAGCTCAATCATATTTTACGTTTTATTCCCTTATTGTTTCCAAAAAACATTTCGTAACGTTTTTTTTACTCTCAATAATTTTATTCTTTACGTGTCGCAAGTTATGAAATGTTTACACTGTGTAATCATTTTGGTGATGCTACTAAAAGTCTTAGTCAAGCAAGTATAGTGTTGGGTAAAAGTTGAGGTAAATTTATACCTACTGTTGATTTTCATTAATTTTGTAGTAAAAAATTAATAAAAAAAAATAAAAAACACTATGAATTCCAACCTAAATCATATCCAAAGATCTTATCAGACTGGTGTGGATATACAGCGTATGTCAAAAAAAATTTACATAGCCAACATGTTATTGCTACTGATATGGACAAGTAGACCCGTTTTGCCCGTTTGCTTGAGTAGTTTTAATGGTGTGAAAATTGTGTCTGAGGTCGTGTTTACCTGTTCGTTTATGATGTCATTGTTTTGTAGATTTCCATCTTTTCAAAAATGTCTAGTCTTCGTCCTTTTTTGCGATGTAATAATGTCATATATTCATCTATTTCCCTTGGTGTGTGCCCGTGAGTGTCAAAGTGTAATGCAAAGTTGGAATCTTCTCTTTTCTGTTTGTATGAGCGTATTTGGATACGGTTTTCCGTCGACCCTTGTCAAATTTGGTTTGTGAACAAACCGGATTCGGCCGTTTGCCATCTCCAGTGTTCTTTTCGTACCAGTTGCGTTCTATTGTCAGCTGTGTTTATATAGTTCGTCTTGTTCGTGTTCCCCTTTGTGTTATTGCATTCGTCACTTTCTCTCCTTTTTGCCTGTATCTCTCTCTTTTTTCGTTTGTCTCTTTTTACCTAATTTGTCGCTCCCTTTTTCATTCGTCTTTCTTCCTAACTAAATCCTTTTACGATCATGCTTGTTGTCCATTTGTGTTTATCTGAACCTATTGGGTTTTGTTTTCCTTAGTAGTGTTTATTTGTTCATTTATTATTCGTCCGTCAATGTTCTGGTGTGCATTTGTTGTTGAAGATATGATTCGCAAAGTTAGATTCTGGAGTTGATTTTGGTTCTCGTAGTTTTTTGTTATAGTCTCTAAATCTGGTCCCTAAATCTGGGCTTAATTTTTCGTCCTGTTTGCTCGATATAGCTATAATGGCATGTACAACTTAATTTGTACACTCCTTGTTTGTCTAGTATATTTGTCTTCCAAAGACTTTTGTCAGTTTGTACGTTGATTTTCTCATGTATGTTAATGTAGCCTATTTTTCCTTTCATTCTCCTGTTCTTTGTTCATTCTTTGTTCATTGTATCCGTTGTTTTCCGCTATGGTGTATACTGTTTCCATTTCCCTCATATACATTTGCTGTGTTAGTGGTGTTCTCTCGAGTCTTGTTGTTAACTGCCTGATTGCTGCGTTTTTGTGTTGCTGGGGATGTTTTGATGAGTTATGTATTATTGTGTCCGTTGCTGTTGGTTTCCTGTATATTTTATATTCGATTCTGTTCGAGATTATGTTCCTCTTGATCGATAGGTCTAGATAATTAATTCTCCCCTCCTCTTCTTTTTCCATTGTAAATTTTATGTTCTTGTGTCTTCCATTCAAGTAATCTAGAATTTGCTCATCTTTATTATTACTCCGAAGTTGGTTTTTAATTCCTTTATGTATTCTTCTTCTAAGTTCTGCATAAATACTTCCATGACGATGGCAGATGTTGGATTTCCCATCCCTAGTCCTATTGTTTTTCTATATATATTATTGTTAAATTTAAAGTAATTTTGTTCTAGTGTCGCTTTCAGTGTGCCAGTTCCTTGTTTTCCGTTTTGTTTTTTACTGTCTTATGAACAATGTTTAATGTATCCATTACTGGAATTGATGGATACAAGTCCTTTACGTCAAAAGAGACTAGTTTTGTGTTCTCCATTATTTCTACACTCTCCAGTTTATGAATCAGTTCTGAGGTGTTTCCTATTGTATGCTTATATTCCAGGTCTAAGGTGTCTTTTAGTATTGTTTTTATATATTTTGAAAGTTTGTAGCCTGGTGCAGATTTGTAATTAATTATGGGTCTCAACGGTGTGTTTGGTTTGTGTATTTTTGGTAGTACTATCATTTATGTCTGGTTTTATTATCCTTGTTGCTTTTTTTATAATCTCCTTAATTTTCGTTTGGTATTCTTCCGTAGGATCTTTACCAATTCTCTTGCACTTAGAGTCTTTTATTAACTTTTTTGTTTTTTCGATGTAGTCATGTTTGCCGATGAGCACCGTTGTGTTTTTCTTGTCTGCTTTTGTGACTAAGATGTTGTTCACTTCCAGTTTACGTTTTAGTTTCCTAATTGTATTGTTCTCTCCGTTTAAGTGTTTTGTAGGCTTGGCCTCCTTCTCCATTATTTGTTTGCAGATGTGCCTGGCTTGCTCCTGTTCTTCGTTTGGGATCATCGCTATTGCGACTTCTGTTTGTTCTATTTTCTTTTTCTTGTTGTTTTCTGTGATGTTGTGTTTTAATCCCTTTTCCAATAATTGAGCCTCTTGCCTACTGATGGTGACCTCAGTTAGATTAAAAAATCTAGGATAGAAATTGTTGTTTTTGCGCGTTTTGTTGTTTGTTGAATGTGTTAATGTCTCGAGTTTCCTGTTTAAAGTTGCGTAGTTTTGTTTTCGCGTTTTCTGCTCGTATTTGGTCTAATGAGTACGTCGGTTGGGAGTCGTTCTGCTAGTTTAAGATGAATGTCTAGTATTTCCGAGTTCGTAATTTCTTTTTTGGTGTAAAGGTTTCTGTTTTCGAATTTTAGTCTCTTAGTGCTCTTTTTATTGTCTTCCTGCTTGCTGTGGTGTTGAATCTAATCTGTATTCTGGCATATTTTGGTGTAACATTCGATGTGTGGCATTGTTTGTTGAACCAAATATTTGCCTTTGTTGTCATAACTTTTAATTGTCGTCGTTTGTAAATTGTTATCAGTCCAATTGTGTCTAAATTATAGGCCTGACGGGCATTTTCCGATATGTGCTTCTGTAAACCTATATAAGTTTGTTTACAGGTACAGATAAGTCTGTATACCCTGCTGGAACTAAATTTGTCAGTTGTTTCTGTCGTTGTTCTGAGATTATGTCTCAGAGTGTTGCCAGTTTTTAATGCTGTGAATATTCCTTCTTTGTGAAAAGAAATCTATATATTTTTGGTCCTGTGTAAGTAAAAGTGTACCATCGTATTGTAATAGTTGTCTCTTTGCCTTCTTTATTCCTGATTTTAGTGTTGTATTGTCTAAGAAGTTTTTCGATAGTAGTGGGTTTGTAGCCTTTATTTTTAGCTATGGTGTAAGTTTTGTCGAGTTCTCTGTTGTAGTTATCTGGAGTTAGTGGTATTATCTTAACTCTAGTTATTATATTTCTAAATGCTGTTAGTTTATGTTAGAGAGGGTGGTTCGAGTTGCTGTTAATGGTAGTATCCGTCGCAGGCTTTCTGTAGATTTCAAATGTTAAACAAAGAGTTTCTCGTGTTATTATAATGACAGGTTTTTTTGTACTTGTTTAAAAATTATTAAATGTTTGGAAAATTATTTTTTTAAAACAGAAATATTTAAATTAAATAAACGAAAAACAATAAATATCTCTTTTTTTTACGGTCTTTTTAAATTAAATTAACAATTTATATTTTTTTCTTTTCGATATTTCGCTTTCCTGTGGAAAGCTTCTTCAGGAAAAATTTTTTTTATTTTTGAATAATTTTTGTTTTCAAAAATAAAAAACATTTTTCCTGAAGAAGCTTTCCATAGGAAAGCGAAATATCGAAAAGAAAAAAATATAAATTGTTAATTTAATTTAAAAAGACCGTAAAAAAGAATAAGAGATATTTATTAAAGATAAAAAAAGGTCGATTAAAAAACTACAAAAATTAAACGAAAAACAATAAATATAGCGAAAGAATATCATGCGAATAGGGAGTAGCTCATGGATCAAAGTTTGGACCACTTTTGTATAATATATACCCAAACAACATGATGAGATGTTTAGAAGAAGGAACAACTTTTGCTTATGCAGACGATACAGCAATAATAACGACCAATAAGGACATAAACATTGCGACTAAGAAAATGCAGAATCAGTTTAATTTTGTCACGAAGTGGAGTCACGACAATGGTCTTATTATAAATGCCAATAAGACTAAAGTTATGCACATAAGGCCACGTTACCTAGTCGGCAAAACTGTTACGCTGCAATTTCATGACTCAAAATGTCTTCACAGCAACGTTAATACGATTAACAATCAGGCTGACGATTGCACAAGTTTCATTGAACAAGTTTACAATTATAAATGCCTTGTGGTGTGATTATTGACAGGAATTTTAAATGGAAAAATCACATTGAAAAATTACAGAGGAAACTAAGGAAAGCGTATATGCTGTACCATTTAAACAACTGCTCCACGTATAAAGTTCTGCGTCAGGCATACTTTGCATTAGTGGAATCGTATACCCGGCATGGAGTTACGGCTTGGGGTAGTGCAAAATACAGAAGCACTCTCCAGAAAACGCAAAAATGAATAATAAAAATTTTACATAAAAAAACAATCCGAAACTAAAAACAATAATAATCATGATCATAACATTAACATGAACACGAACATCGCAGCACAATGGAAAACGGCAACTACGCAATCAGCATGATAGACAACTTTACCAACAACCTTCAGAGAGCAACGGACGACAATGAATCAAATAGAAGCCTTACGAATCCTAACAACCGGACCTTGACAAAACTTGCCGGAGACCATCAGGTTCTAAGCGTGAAGAACATATATTGTGCAACCTTAACCAAAGAATTCTATAATGAAAGCAGATATTTAAAGCCGATAGTACATGCTCACAACACGTGGAGACAAGCTCAAGGAAGATTTAAAGTGTAACAATTCACAAACGAGTATAGAAGAAGTTCGCTTCCCGTAACATTGCCAACAATTTTACACAAAATGCCGACTGAAATAATCAGCATAGCGCATAAAAACAAGCGGAATAAGCTAATAAAGAAATACCTGATAGGCTCGCAATAATTGAAAACTTATTACTACAAAAACTGTGAAGTATAATATTAAATAACCAGTTATAAACAAACTTATTTACTGTTTAAGTTTTAATATCCTGCAGACAAGCATAAAAGCTTTGCGGGTTTAGAAATTGGAAGACAAATTTGTATAATAATAAATGATGAAATGATGCGGGAGAACAAAAACAAAAAAAAAACAAACTTAAGCTCAAATAAAATATTGTTACGGCTGCGTCTTGCTTAAGTTTTAAAAGAAAACAATTAAGGAATAAAGTAAACACCTGGGTATGCTGTTTACTAACTGCGTAGCTTGCTAAGAAAACTTATGTTCGCAAGACAACCACAACTTTCTAGTTACAAACTACGTAGAAATATTATACACGTAAAACAACCACATTTAAGTGCGCTCTTCTGTAGTGCCAACGCACAAGTCTTACTTTGTGTGTAGTTGAAGTAAATAAATTTGTAATTAATTTGAAAACTCTAAAATCTGGTGTTATTTATTTCGCAATAAAAAACTCTGTAACAACCAAACTTTTATAAAATATGTTCAACCCGTTAAAAAAAATAAAACCTTTTAAATTAATAAAAATCTAAATAATTTCAATTTCTTTGCAGTGTCAAAAAAGTATAAATACTGAAATCCCTTAATTTTAAATTTCCAAAAACAAACAGTTCTTAAAATAAATTTTGTTTCAGAAATTGATTGTGACTGTGAACGAAAGCAGACAATTATTTTTAGCTAAACGTTTTTTATAATTAAAAGCAAAACATTGATTTTTCGTTCTCCCTTTTATTTTTCTGGGTCGATAAATAAATACATTTTATTTTATTTTATTCTATTATTATATTTTATTTTTATATTTACTTTATGGTTTTTTAGCTTATCAGACATTTTGGAATACTGCTCGCTTTGTGTGTCTCTTCCTCAAATAACACGTCATGTTTTCTTTAGCATTTTATTGTTTACAACGGCAATGCCAAGTTTATGGTCATCGTTTTGACAACAAATGGTGAATATATACCTGGAAATGTAAAGACTAGGTAATGTACTTACATCATGCGTCAAAACTTAAATACTTGCCACCAAACCAAACGCATGTCATTTGTGAGGTAAAAAATCGAAAACAGTCTCTTTAGGACACAATTTCTGTAAAAACAATTTTCAATAAATTATTTGGCAAACTCAAATTCATGTACTTAAATTTTAGTTATTTAAAATAATGATTTGACCAAGACATAACTCTGACATAACTAACCATTAAAGCTCCAATATGGTGAATTTAATTAATCAAGTAATTTTAACTAGAAAATAATAATAAAACTAAAAGAAGTAAAGCCAAACCCAACAAGAAGTTTTTCGAACAAGAAGTTTGTTTTCTAAAACAAAATAAAACAAAACATTTAGATTAAGATGATTCAAATTTTTATTGTATTACGAAGAGAAAAGTTCGGCAATTATGAATGAAAAATGATATCTGGCAAATGCCCATCACCACGCCGCTAGATGTCGCTTCTTTCTTCAAAGTTTTTAATGGCGGTCTTTTTTCGTTAATCACATCACGGATTTTGAGTTTTAAGGCTGAAATCGATTCAATTGAGTTCTAATAGACTCTGTCCTTAACATAGCCCCACAAAAAATAATCCAGTGATGTTAAACCACACGATCTGGCTGGCCACTTAACTGCTGATTGTCGTGAAATTATGCGATCGGGAAATTGGGTTTGCAATAAATTGATCGTTTCATTGGCTGTGCTGAAACCACATGTCAATGACATCCACGTCGTCAATAATACGCCAAAATTGAGTTTTTGGCATCTCGTAATAGCGTGATCCATTGACCGTTACCCCATTTCCATCCTCATCTTCATGCACTAACTGAATTTTTTAGGTGGCTTGATGGCTTGCTAGGCCTTGTTGCTAAAAAAATCACTAATGTCAACATTAGTCAATTGTGGCCACAAAAATTTGTTATTGTGGTTTGGTAGCGCAGAGAAAAAAATACGGTAAGCTGATGTCACTTGGCCACAAGCTGCTCGATATGGTCGCTTTGGATTTTCGAAGACTCTTTGTGGATTTTTTGAGCCCCATTAACGATAATTCTATTCGTTTACTGAAAATGATCTTAATCACTTTAATTAATGAAAAATGCGTTGTTTTCGTTCAGTTTTTCAAACAGCTAATTTACAAACGTTGAACGGTAGGCTTTATTTCTTAAACAAATTCAACATAATAAGCTTGAACATGAAAATCTTTATGCAAAATGATACGCTAAGTACTTCTAGTGATGGCAAATTGTTGCGAAGGTCGACAAGTTGATGTTCCAGGCTCATTCACAATACTTTGCTGCATCGCTACGGTCACTAAGAAAGTATTGTTTTGGTCTATGGTCCGCAATAATATCGTGAATCTCGAATTTAGCGATCAAATTACGCACAGTGGTCTCAAAAGCAGCGAGGAAAAGTTGTTCGAATTTTGCAAAGTGAAATTTTTTGGCATTTTGATAGTAAATCTTCAGAAATGAAATTCTTTGCTTAACAGTTTTTTTTTCAAAATAAATGTTAAAGAATGGCAGCTCAACTCTTGATATTTAATCATTTGATAGACAATTTACTTCCTAACCTTAAATTTCCCCACTAATTACATATTTTCTTTTCTTGTATAATTTTAACTATTTGGTGTGACCTTGTTTTGATCAAATCTAATTATATAAATAGTCCTGGAAATGCTTCATAATAAGTTTTTTTTCATTATTCGTATAATATATTATATTTCTAGGTATGCTAATGTTTTGAAGATGTTAATATAACTTGTATGAGATTTCGGTTTTTTTGTAATTCCTCGCGCTTCTTTATACAATAGCAGTTTTTACTGAAAATTAAATAACCTGGAGCAGCTAAGAATATTTAGTCGATAAGAAAAATTTAATATCTTTTTAATCTCAGATCAGCCTTTCGTTGCCAAAATTTTCCTTTTTCAAAAAAAAAATATTTATTCAAATTTTGGTTTATATAAGACTTTTATTTATTAATTTTTAACTTTTGAAATTATTGCTGTTCTATTTGAACTATTTTCATATTATAACAAATTATTTCAATTCAGCTTAGGTTCATATATAATTCAATTTCTAAATTTACTAAGATCGAAAAGTTCTTTGCAAGTTTTGATGTGAAATTTTAAAGGAAAGAAGAAAAGCCTAGAAATCACTACACCCGTCATCAGCCTTCTGTGCTTCCATCTGTTTGAACAATAAATTTTGTAATTAATAATACGAGGAATAATTATAGTCATTAAATATTACTTTGGTAAGCTGAAGTATACACTCGACCCAAAACCTTTTTTCTTGTTAATTTTATTAATGAACACATGCAGTGGCGAGCAAAAGTTACTGCGTGTTTGTGACTCTGACTTTCATCATTCATAAAAACAAAATCAAGCAAGAATTTCAAAAAATTTTTCTTAATTTTACTAGCTGAACCCGGTGTGCTTCGCTACCCCCCACGTTATAAAATAAAATTCAAAGTAATTATATATTAACAAAAATGTATTTATGTAATTTTAATTTAATTATTACAATGCCTTAGGATATACAATATTTTTAGTTTGCCCATCAGGAGCATACACATATAAATCGGTGGGTTTTCCTGCAAGTGAGCATGCAACATAAAGCTGTCCATGCGAGAAATATGGATTTGCTAAATTTAAGCCGCAAACTTGCAGAGATTGACCTTGAGTTTTGTTAACAGTCATCGCAAACGCTAACCGAACAGGAAAATGCAATCGTTTAAAATCGAATGGTAAATCTGTTGGTATCATTGGAATACGTGGCAAAAGTACATCTGTCCCTTTATATTTTCCTGTTATAATGGTCGCTTCTATTAAATTATTTCTCAGTTTTTTTAACTGCAAGTCGAGTGCCATTGCAAAGCCGTGGTGGATCGATATTACGCAGTAAAATAATGGGCAGTGTTTCGCGCTGAACAACAGTCTCGGAAGCCCTTGATGTTGAGGTTCGAGATCGCTGAATTTCTAGGCGTGCTTTACGTTGCTGTTAATTCTCTACAGTTTTAGAGGTTGAGGTTCGAGACCGTTCAATTTCAATAAATTAGTTAAAAAAATAATTTAAAAAGAAAACTGCAAAAAATAATTTAAAAAGAAAACTGCAACTTCTGTCTAATTCACTTTTGCAAATGCGTTAAGGCAAAAGTAAACATGCAGTAAGGTTAGTGCTCCGCTTTTTTGTTTTAAACCAATAAGAATTCAGTACTGAACCGCATGTAATTTGCTACATGCTCCCCTTTTTTATTTTTAGACGAATCAAAAAGCAGCAATTGCACAATCAGCTGTTGTCGCAGTCACTTGTAAGAGAATGAGAATGGGGTTACCCCACTCTCTGTTTTAATTAACATATATTACAAAATCAGCTGTTTTGCAGACAGCTGTGGGAGAAAGACAATGGGGCTACCCCACTATTTTAATTAATATGTATTTCAAATTTGAGGTAAAGCCATTAATAAACGTAGTAACAGTAGGTGCAGAAATGTGCATAGTCGAAAAATATTATCATGTAATAAGTATTCCTGAGTCAAAGAATTTATTATTTCGTAAGAATATCCTATTGCGAAAATTTAATGACGATCGGTCCAGTAGTTAAGACTATATTACGATTTTTAATTGTCTTAAAGAGGGGCGTGGACCCACCCACTTTTCTCCTGGTACGTATTCCTTATTATGCCAATACCATATGTACCAAACATCATCGACGTAGGTTAAAAAATGCCCAAAATATGGCGATTTAAATTTTTGGGTTATATGGGCGGTGCCACGCCCCTTTGTCCAATCAAAGCTTCATATAGCCTACTATTCCTTCCAGAGTCACAGTAACATACTGTGAAAATTTCAGGAAAATCGGCGCAAGGGTTTGGCCTCCTACAAAGCACAAACAAACAAACAAACAAACAGACAGACAGACATTCATTTTTATATATATAGATTTTCAATTTATTCGTAACAAAAAGAAGTAAAGAAACAATAATAATTGATATTAATTCAAAAGTTTTGAAAGAAAACACAAGAATAACCCACATGAACATCATTTTACACCAATTTCAATAATTGGTCTATAGATCGTTTTTTAAATTAACTTGATTTACTAACATTGCAATCTCAAAGGTTGCCCATGTTTGCTAGGGCAGTTTCTAATACCCCACTCGTATTTCCACTATTGAATTAATATTTCCAACCGAATTGAGGTAGCGATTTTATACCTACTTGAAAACTTCTTTAGATATGTTTCTCAATTTAATTTAAATATAATAGTAATTAAAAAAATTGCTTTTATTTGCAAGGAACACGTTTTAAACTCCTCTATAAACAAGAAGAATAAGATGAGAACAAAAATAACAATAAATGATTTCATCATAATTTCTGCCGACAAAGAAGTAGTGTAAAGGATGATAGTGTTAAATCGCCATGTGAAGGATGAAATGTTGAATGATCGCCATGTAGACGATAACCATATGAAAGACAATTAATAAAAAAAATTGTAATTAAATTCCCTAACGTCCTCGATTATTTTTACCCAGCTGTCGAGGATAACAGCTCCACAAGTAGGCGTTCGAAAGAACTGCCAACAGTAAGTTTGAAAATTAAAAAGTACTAGGCACGTTGATGCCACGGAAGTATTCAGTTTAATTCTAATTTTATTTACAATCTTAACCTAGTGAAAGTAAAAGTCACTCAATTTTTATTTTTATTTTTCTTACTAATAATTATTATTTAAAAATACATATGTCAGCAACATGTAAGCGGACAACCACAAAGCAAATCAAAAGTGTTTCATAAATTTGACACTTTTGTTCTGATTTACTTTGGTGGTCTTTGCCACACTTCAACAAGTGTAATTCAAGTAGTTGTTACACTACACTGTTGAAGTTGGTATGTACACACTTACATGTCACATGACGTTCTGTACACACTACAGTAGGTGCAACTGATAAAATGAGCAAAATTTAATTTATTTTCGTTTTATTTTTAAGGATGGCGAAAATCAATGTCGTGAACATGTACTCAATTCTGCTCACCAGTGTACATATAAATAAATGACTAACAACTGGAACAAGTGTAAATATTGCATGAGTTTCACGACGCCCTCAACTATATACCTTAGCAAGCCACTAGATATACGAAATTACAAAATAGGGAAACACAAATACCAAATAGAAGTTTGTAAATATAATCAAAATCCAATTAAAACGAATAGTTAAGAAAAGCAAGAAACTAGTTTTCTTTTATTCCAAAACTGTAAATGTTCAATAGACAAAGTTTAACCTAAATAGTTTAATAAATATCACTGTAGCTTAACAAGCGTAACTAATAAAATGAAACTTTATTTCTAAAGCTTTTATTGAAAAAGTTTTATAAGGAAATTTGCTTTAAAACATTTTGTTAATTATGAAAAGTTTAATCAATGTTGTTATTATTATTATTATTGCTTTAACACAAAGAATTTGTAATAAATTTTAAACAACCTTATCAATATTATAAACTTAAATTAAAGTTAAGGAAAAATTCCAAACTATTTAAATAATTAAAATACTTTTATCAATGATACTGTGGGGATATCCTTTTTTCAAAAAATAATATTTTTTTATTAATGGTAACAAAAGTTTTGCTTTTTAGTGGGAAAAATTTAAGAATATTTTTCTAGTTATTCTATAAGTTATCGAGTATCCTTAAAAACCCAAAACAAAATATTTTTTTTTTAACTAATTTAAGTGAATTATCAAAGTTTTTCTAAAAGTTAAAAAAATTTTTTAAATTTTGTTTGACGAACTACTGAGCTAATATTTATCTAATAAATAATCTAAGTAAGAAGTAATTAACTGAAACGTGTTTCCTTTTATAGAAGAATAAGAATTAAGGTTAGCCTCCTTACTCCAAAGAAGTATAATAAAAACAGAAATAAAGAAGACTAAAAAATAGTCGATACAATGCGACGACTCCTTTTTACTTACAAAGGAATAGAAATATATAAATTAAATAACCCTTTTCACAAAGAAGGTTTACTCACGTCATTGAAAACCGGCAAAACTCTAAGACATAATCTCAGGACAATGATAGCAACAGCTGACAAATTTAGTTCCAGCGGGTATATAAACCTACTTGTACCTGCAAAAATGCTAACATAGCGTAAACTGGACGAACACTAAAAACAAGAAAAAGAGAAGATTTAAATTTTGCATTACACCTTGATACTCAAGTGACATTAAAAGCGAATAAGTAAACACAACCTCAGACATAATTTTCACACCACTAAAACTATTCATGTACTCGAACAAACGGAAAACACCCTCAGACGGGTACACGTACCTAGATAATAATAAAAGACGGGGATATTGAAAATTAGCCCCGCATAAGGTGCCAGGTGGCGGGCATTATGCCTATATGAGCAGATACGATCTTAACATTGGTGTGGTAAAAGAGGATTCTATTATGGTGAATGAGAGGAAGTACTTAAATTTTTCGAGATTAATTTACATCAAAGTATATTTTTCGATGGAAGGATGGAAATGTGTGGTCTCTAACTGCAGGATCTATTCTCAATGTATTGTTGTGTGAGGTGTTGTGTCGGTTCAGTATTATGCAAAGCACTGCTGTCGCTTTAGTCCAGCATCAAAATGCCGATTAAATGAAATTATGCTGATGTAAAGAAATAAAAATATATTTACAGTGAGTCTTAAAAATGAAAGTACAAATACAGTGCACACGCGATAATATGAACTAATTAAAACCAAGCTAGTTCACTTTTGCAAGATTGTTCATATTTACGAATGACATTTAATTTTCCCTTTTCCCCAAGAAATAACACTTTTTATTATTTCTATTTGGGTACGGTTTTCCGTCGACCCTCGTCAAATTTGGTTTGTGAACAAACCGGTTTCGGCTGTTTGCCATCTTCAGTGTTCTTTTCGTACTTTTTATTATGTATGTAAAAATTTTTATGTGTTACTTTTTACATATAAACATATTATGTACTTTCGAAAAAAAAACAAACAATTTGATGTGAAAAAATCTGTTATTTTTCTTTGCTGTTTCTTTTGTGCCACCACCTTTAAAACGGCTTGCTTTCTTAACTGTCTCAAAACGTTTAAATCTCATTGATCAACCATTTCACTTTCGGCGCATTCCAATGCCTTATTAAAAATTACTCTTTACTCTCGTTACGCTCTGCAGTGACCTCCTTCCATTCTTGAATGTTCAAAGCCGTAAATTCAACCTATAGTGAAGTCAAAACTTTACTGTGTTTTAAAAACACATTTTCCGAAAAACAAAACTCAGGTATCAAAGAATTAAAAACATTAGCTGCACTTTCTTCTAAATCAACCAAGTTCCTCATCAGGGTGTTTCTAACAACACTTAAAGGTATTTCATCTTCAGGATCGTCTCGATTTCGGATCATATTTAAAACGTTTATCCAACATTTTTTAATACATTGCCATCCATGAAGAATACATGCGGATTCTAAAATTGTTATGGCTTCCTTAAGTATGGTCTACTTCATAGAATCCAGAAAACATCCCGCTTTTGCAGTATCTGAAGCTAGCAGACTGTTTCTATAATAGGGTTTTGTAATCTTGATGCCGTTTTGATCAATAGGCTGTATGAGCGAGGTCAGATTTGATGGTATAAACATTGCAAAAATACAGCCATCTCCAGTTTTAAGTTCATCCTCCGGTGGATGAGATGGAGCGTTGTGTATTAGGAGAATAGCTTTCAGCGGCAACTTTGTTTTTTTGGTAAAATTTTTTTAACCTAAATTATACAAAATAAGTTGTGAGATGGTAATTAGCTCGAGTTTATAAATTTTACTTCCGGAACAAATAAAAGATGAAACCAATCTTTAAAAATGGCTCCTGTCATCCAAGTTGATTTAGAATGTCTATAATGAACAAGACAATTAAAATTCTAAAAACAGCGAGGCTGTTTAAGTTGGTGAGTTTCTGCGGCGTTTGCGCAGCACAAGAAAGTTACCCGCTGCTTTTCAGTTCTTGCACCAGGAGCTGTTTTTTCCGATGATGACATGTAGCTCTTTTGTGGCAGCAATTTTCAAAACAATCCGGATTCATCAGAGTTATAAAGCTGGTCATAGACCAATCCCAACTCTCCAATTTTACTTTTTAGCTTCATTATGAAAGGATCCACTAAGTGGGGCTGTGAAGAGAGTTTTTCTCCAGATATTTGAAGCAAGCGAACGCCGTGTCTCTTTTTGAAATTTTTAAGCCATCCATCGCTGGCATTGAACTTCAAAGCATTTTCTTTAATATTATTATGAAGATATTTGGTCTTTTCTTTTAACATAAGTGCATTTATAGTAAAATTTGTCTCTCATATCCAGAAACCACCGGTATACGGCATATTCCATTTTTGGGTACTCACACAGTCTTTCTTTTTCCAGGTCGAGGGAAGGCATTGTTGACACATTTAATAATCGAACTTCTGTTTTTTTTATTCCACAAATTGTAGATTTTTTCACCCCAATTTTATTCGCTAAGCGAGTAACACTTGCTCCTTTTGTAAATGCTCCAAAACTTCGGATTTTTCTTTTAAAGTTTAAAACTTATGTTTTTTTAAATGTATGTATATATATACAAAAATTAATACTGCTTACTATGATATTGAACCAGAATTTATTTACAAACCTGTTTGCAAAGATTTTATCACTTTTTAGATAAAAGTCCGTTAAGAACTTCAAAAATAAGTTGTTCATATTTTAAAGCTTTCACGCTAAGTACATATTTTAGAGTAATCAATGGAAGAAAAAATGTGTTCATATTTTGGGGTGTTTATATAATAGGGTATTCATATTATCGCGAGTGTACTGTATTAAAATTGTGCTCATGCAGTGTATACACATTAAAATGGAACTACCTAAGCACGAATACTGACCTACCACTACAGATTACAACACGACTTGATCTTCACATCGAATGCGCTCGCCATTCATACCGAACAAACAGCCAGCAAAGACGGAAGAGAATGACAACAGTGTTTTATTTACTGGCGGAACAAATCCAAATAACTTAATGCAATAATAATATAGTTTAGGAAATATAGGGTGTTTTTCTAGAGGTATTAAACTTTGAAATGGAATAAAAACAAAGATTAAATTTTTAAATTGGCAAAAAATTTACTTTATTCTAGATAATCTTCTAGCATCGTAATTTAAATATCGCTTCTAGGATATGACAGCCATGGCTGGTTCGGACGTAGTTTAATCTGTCAAATTTTTAATGGCTTTTTACAACATTTGTGACCGCTTATCGGCAATAATACTACTTAACTTATTCTTACAGAAAATATTCTAGCGATGTTAAATCGCAAGATCATACAGGCCAGTTCACGAGTCCAAAACATTAAACTATGTTACCAAGCATTTCTTCCAATAGTAAATTTTGCACAAACTTTATGACATGTTGCGTCGCACACTGGGGATTTTTGTATGAAGGTGAGGAAAAAAATATATTTGTTAAAAAAATTTAGTGATTTCATCACAAATTTAGTTTTATTGATATAGTTATACACAAAAGTAAGCAAAATAAAGAAAGTTAAAGAAATGTCGATCGTTATCTGCAATGTAAAAAGCCATAACTAACAAAAAAATTTAAATGATTTTTTTTAATTTTTAATTTATTATTCTAAAAGAGCCTTAACTTCGTCGCTTATAACACTATGCTTTTTCTGGCTAAATGAAGGCGTCAAATATGGAAATCATTGGATCTGATGTTACCATCATTCGATGCATAATATCTTCGTTCGTGGCAATTCGACTACATTTAATGGAGTGTCTAAGGCGATATTTTTTGTAGCTTTGTTACGACTTTCCTGCGCTTCTTCGGATAGTAGGCCTACAGGAAAAATACACTTTTCAAATATATCTTTTCCATGAATCAGAATTCTGTGAAGTATAGTTGGCATATTGTACCACTCGTACAGTGCAACAAACTCTTTTGCCGTCTCCAAAATCACCAAATTTTTTTGTATCTACTACCATGGTGATTGTTAAAGCTTCGAGAATTATTGAAAACCTCTTGATTATGCTTTCATCTAGACCCGTTATTTCGGAAATCAAAACAGGATTAACAAAGAATCTTCATGACATATTTCCTGAATTTGTCGTACCAGGGCCTTGCTTAACAGTATTAATCTGTATTCCTATTTTCACTTTAAGTTCTCGCTTTATCAAGCGTTTTCGGGCTTCTTTTATCGGATAAGTCTCCCTTCGAAGGGAGACATGCATATCTCGAGCAAATTTTTTAAATTCATACTTTTACTTAATTGTGCATAAAAGCGAAACGCGTTCATCGATTTTCATGAGTTATAATGTCCCATTTTGTTCATAGGTTATACGACTTCACGTGGAAGTAATAGGACTTGTTACTTTTTTTACTGTTTTGAATTTTTTATAATTTAAAAAAATAAAATTTACTTTTTAGGCAAAAAATATTTTTTTTCTTCATACATTTATTTCTAACTTCGAAACTTTTGCTTATGTAGCGAAACGTTATATAAACAGATGAAAGTACTTGTAATTCTTGATTTTTCTAAATTTGTTTTAGTAAAATCCGAGAAGGGGTTTTTGAGTTATGTTAAACAAAAGAGCCTTATCAGAATTGAGTCCAGAATCAATCAGCCGAAAAATGTTGTACTGTGTAATGCAATAAATTGAGAGGCGGCACCTGGTGACACTTAAAATTGACTAAAAATGTAAAAAGAGATATGAGGAAATATATTAACGGTGATTTCCAACTGCAGAAAAGTATAGCTAAAATTGCAGGTCCAAATGTTTGGAAAAAAACAAGGGATTTTTTTTATATGTTCATAAAAATAAGCGAACAAAAAAAAGTTAAGTCTCTGCAGAGTTTATTCTTTCAATTTTAGTATACTGAAATATCCTACTTTAAATAACAAATAAAAAAAAAAAAGTTAGCTCACATAATAAAATAATATTCGTTTTGAAATTCTTAGGTTTAAATTAACTTGGTTCAGTAAAACATACAAGATTGCACTACATGAGCTTGAGACGGCTATAAAAAAAAAAACTAGCAGTCAGATCGGAGTAATTCTTTTTGATTTGATTGTACCATTTAGTCTGAAATTTCAAAATATCACTGCATATTGCATGAAAAGTAGTCTTGTTGAAACTACAGCACATCATGGTTTCTCAATTGATGAACAAAATAGTCAGTAATCATGGCTATATAGTGGTCGCCATTGATTGCAACGTTCTCAACAACATGGTTTTAACAGAAGTATGGACCAGTGATTCGATCAAGAAGATTATCATCACTTTAAATATGGCAATTTGGTTAACTGATGTATGTTATTATATAGCTAAGTAGCATACATCAGTTAACCAAATATGCTATGCAGCTGTATTTAACTTCTTCCCTAAAAGAATTCATCGCCTATGAAAATCGGGATCAATGGCAATCTTCTTTTGGACCCTTTCAACAAATCTACGCTTTGCCAGGAGATCGTGTAGCTTCAATACTTGCACGAGTTAGATTTTGTAAGCACTGAAGCCAAAATCTGTCCACAAGCTTTCCGTAATATGGCCCTCTGTGCGGAATGGTGGATAGACTGATTCGGATTTTTGAAATTACTTATATGCATACACATACTAAATACATATATACATACATACATGCATACATACATAAATTCATGCAGACAAACATATATGCTTTCAAACATACATCTAAAAATAAGTGAATATTATTTAGAACAATGATTTCCAAAGTGGTCTATATCGACCCCTAGGGGTCTATGACAACCTGCAAGGGGTCTATGTCAGCGAAAAAAAATTGTGGGGTCCATGAAATGAAAATGGTGGTCCACGATAGTGGATCTCAACACATACACTGATAGTACCTATTTACTTACATCATACTATCTTATAATATCAAAACATGCACATTTTTTATAAAAGTCCCTATGAAGTAAAAAATTTAATATATGTATGTATATGTTTATAAAATTGTGTAAGTTGTAGGATGTTGGTATTCGCTTTGTGGTCGCAATACATTTTGAACTTCTACTAAACAGGAATTCCCTTAAATTTGTGACATTTAGAATTTCTCTGACCAGTAATTTTTGCTTGAATGTATGTACAAAAAAAAACGAAAGAGAATACAAATACATATCTGTTTGTACGCTGTGTGTGTGTTGTGATAGTTCGAACCGTGCAAAATCAAAAAATATTTTTAAAATACACCTGCTGGATTTTAAATAATTTAATTTTGCCATCAGATGACTGATACCATCTCCGAATCTAAAAAGAAATGTAGACAGTACAGTGTTGAATATTTGAAATTTGACTTCATTCCATCATTGCCGGACAAACAATTGCCTATGTGACTTTTATGCAACAAAGTTTTGGGCAGTGACGCTATGAAACCATCTAAACTGCAAGATCATCTGAGAAGATGCCACCCTGATAAAACAGAAAAAGATTTGAAATACTTTCAAACACTCAAAAGTGAACTTCAGTAGAGACCTACACTGGGCAGAATGTTCGCTTTGACTTCACAAAGAAATGATGATGGTTTGCGGGCGTCTTACAATATCTCGTTACTTATAGCAAAATCCAGATAGCCGCATACTATCGGAGAGAAGTTAATTTTGCCAGCCATTGAAGAGGTTTTAAAAACTGTTTTACACAAACCTGCATCTGATATCATTAAAAGAATTCCCTTAAGCAGCAATACTGTTGAAAGACGTATTGATGAAATGAGTTCTGATATTGAAAGCTTCTTATGTAATTATTTGCAAACGACCCATATCTCTATACAATTGGACGAGTCAACTTTACCTGATAATGCAGCATTATTATTGGCATATGCTCTTCGCAGTTGTGTGAAGAAAATGACGAACACTTTCATCAATTACTCCTTCACACTGAAGTACGCTTGCTGTCGAAAAGCTTATGTTTAACAAGCTTTTTTGCACTTTTTGAGACTATTTTAGAATGTCTGGATATTAAAGATAAAATTTTGAAAGAAAATTTAATGAAAAGGAAAACAGACATCGCCTATTTAACAGAGCTGTTACCAATCTCCTAACAAAAAAACAACAGACTGGACATCATTAGCCGATGAGATTTAAGATAAACCCGTACAAAATTGACGCCAAATGTTGATAATTTATTATTAAAGCATCAGGTTCATCCTTCTTACTAAAAATATTGACTTATTGCTTATGTTATTTTTTTTATTTATATATATTTTTTTTAATGTTATGTATATTTTACATAACAGACACAAAATTTTAGTTTGAGTAGTTTTAATTTAAATTCAAATAATAAATGTATAAATTAACTTTAAGTTTTTAACACTAAACTTCACTACAGTTAGAAATTTACAGGAAATCAATATCAGGTAGGTAGGGGGTCTACCCAAAACAGAAAAACATGGCAGGGGTCTACGACACAAAAAAGTTTGGGGAACTCTGATTTAGAATATTAGAATATAAACGATATACGTTAGTGTATTATAAGCTGGAATATTAATTAACTAAAATAATAAATTTAATATTAATTGATTTGCCTTGAAAATGAGTGAAAAACGCAAAAGAGAAAACTTAAAAATAGAAGAAACTATTTGAACACTCATAACAACATGAGGAGAGCATACAGATTTGTTAAACTTTGCGTTGTTGTTATTAAATAAATAGAAAGAAATAAGAAAACATATTTTAGTAAATTTAAAAGAGACCTTCAAATATAAAAGAGACCTTAAAATGATTTATGAAAAATTAGATAAGAATATATATTAAAAATTTTCAAAAATATTAAAAATGTTACAGAATTTTGATTTATAAACATTTTTAGAAAAATTATTTTCAATCTGATATTTATATTATTTTTTATTTGATGTATCTTGTATAAATAAATATTATAAGATATAATAATTATAGTTATTTGACCTTTTTAATATTTCTTAGTAGTTTATTATTAAGCACTAGGTCATTATTTAATAAAAAATTTTTAAAACTTTATTTCTTATTATTTTTCATAAATTTTTAAAGCTTTATTTTTTATTATTTTTCAATATTTCGCCAAAGCATTGATTGACATCATCATCAAAATTGAAATTTTTGATTAATTATTTATTTATTATTTTTGTTTATCCTGATGATGGTTTGGCGAAATATTGAAAAATAATAAAAAATAAAGCTTTAAAAATTTTTTATTAAATAATGACCTAATGCTTAATAATAAACTACTAATGAATATTATAAGTTTTAGTTAAAAGTTAAGATTGTTTTTAATTTTGATAAATTTATTTCGAAAAGAAATCTAAAAAACAAATCTTGTTTTTAAAACAAATAGAAAAATTTGCAATTGGTGGATACGAAGAATGCTAACGAGAGTTATAGCGAACCAGAAAGTGATGGTATCTGAATTTTACTGTTCTCTTTACAAATTGACGCAATTAGTAAACGAACTTAAACTTATAATTTTAAAACTTATAGCTTTTAGTGTCTCATAAACGCAAAGTTTATGTTACACAATCATTCTGATTGTGCAATATAAACCAGAAGATTCTAAAAAAAAAATTAACTTGAAAAATATTAAAAATTTTATTTTTATTTTTTAGTAATCAATTTTAAGCACTAGGTCATTATTTAATAAAAAAATTTTTAAAAAAACTTTATTTTTTATTATTATTATTGGCATCAGCATGCCAACCAACGGTGTGGCGAAATATCGAAAAAAAAATAAAAAAAAATAAAGTTTTTTTAAAATTTTTTATTAAATAATGACCTAGTGCTTAAAATTAATTACTAAAAAATATTAAAAAAGGTCAAAAAATTATAACTATTATATATAATTTTATTTTTATTTACTAAATAAAAAAAATTTAATGCCACTATTAAAAGATAATGGTATTTAAAGTTATTACAATTATAACTTTTACAAAATCAACTGGGATTTGTGCCGCTTAATAAACTTTCTATAAAACACATAAAATATTTTTTTAACACCACAATATTATCCCTTATCGATATCAGGCTGAGAGAACTATTCTTTATCGTAACTAAATGCTTCCTGAAGTGGTGATAATATCGAGTGGGCAAAGTTGAGGTTAAGAAGTAAATTTTCTGTCAAATGATTAAATTCAAGAATTGAGCCCTAATCCTTTGCCATTTATTTAGTAAAAAGTTAAAATATAAAGCACGGAACGTTAGACTCTTGAGCATATAATTTTAATTATGAAAATTTACTATCAAAATGGTGAAAATTTCACTTATCACTAGGTAAAATTCGTGCAGCTTTTTTTCATTTTTACATAGAAAAAAGAAAAAAAATCATCACAAGTAGATGATATTAGACGAAAGTTTATGACTTCTGGATTATCAACTTATTAATATTTTTCTATGTGTCGCGTTTTTAGAGGTCATTTAACTTTAAAACTGTTACCTTCATGTTAAAGTGGTTGTTTGAAAAATAAAATATAGAAATTGAATTGCCATAGTATCTAAGAGGATCGAGATATTTTTTACAAAACTTTGTATATAAAAAGCCCTTAGTGAAATGGTAAAATAAAATTTAATTTTTTTTTTATTAATTTAAATTTCTTAAACGGGGAAAAAATGTTCCAAAAAAAAATTTTTTTTTAGAATTTAGAAAATTCGTCACCCTGGCTTTGTTAACTACAGGGCTGTCAAATCCTTTTTCGCTTATGTAGCCAAGATATAAAACTTTAATAATCTCTTTACTTTTTTTCAAATCGGTGCTTTGCACTCCGAGGAATTTTATTGAAATTCATAAATTTTGTTTTTGTTTGTTTGAATAGGGCTGAAGGATGAACTGTTACAATTTTTTACGCAATTTTTCTCTTATTCGCAATGGGTATAGTTTGTCTTTAAACTGGTCCAAAAAAAAAAATAATTACTACTACCGAAGGGGGATTCAATTATGTAAGCAAAAAACCACACCACATTTTTAGGAAAAATCCTACAAAAAAACACGGTCGTTTTTACGTTTTTGCAATTCAGAGGCCTGTAACATTTTAACTATCAGATCCAATCTATTTTATTATAAAACTTATTCGGAATACAACCAATATCTTGGAATCATAATCCGAACATAAATAAGTACACCACGTCAAACATTTTAAGTTAGGGACGGCCAAAATTAAAAAAAAAAAAAATTTAGCCCGATTTTCACCCAAAGTAAAAGAGCTAGTTTTGATATTTTTAAGGACTACTTAAGTTAAAAACTCTTAACATTTGCGCAAATAATAAACTTTTTATCCTAGTAGGCTGATTGTCCGTAACTCGTCCTCTGCGTGGCCTCTGTGAAATTACATTAGGATATCTTAAGTGGTTCATGAGATGCCGAATTATTAAAAAAAACAAAAAAAAACATTTTCAAAGCACTGTGGGAAGTAACATACAAGCAATAAAAATTGGCTGATATTTCTTGTTAAAAGGATTGACGTGATAAGATTTACATCTGCCGTGGGCTCTAATCAGATGGTGGATCTTTACCACTGAGGATGAAATGCAGCGTCATCCTCGCCCTAGAAGGCCTTCGAATACGTATATCCTCCGGTCACTACTAGTTGCAATTTCAAAAGCTCGAAGTAGGTCGCAGCCTTCACTCCTTGCTGAAGAGTTGGAGACCATCCAACTCCTGGTCCAGAACGCATGAAGCTTAATATAATTAAGAACACGACGGCATTCATACTCACTGGTCCTGAACCATTCATTATGTTTAGTGTGAATGATCCGACCCACAAACTCTCACGAGGGTCTCGAAACACGCAGCCACCACGATACTCCCATATAGGGGCCAACCTCAGTAATCAGCCAGAGAACAGCTAAATGCCTAGAGAGACAAATAGCGGAACTCTGGGGCTCACTGATTCCCCTGAAAATATAGTGGATTGTCCAATTGAGTCCTACTAACCTTGAAGAGAACTGGGCTTCCTTTTACCACGCAAGTCTAGATCGCTGTTGTAGGATCCATAAAGACTTATAATGTGCCCTCGGGGGGATGTTAAAAGGAATGAGTGTAAAACAGGTAATAGTTGAAGAAGAGTGAGATAAAAAATAGTGTTCCAGCTCTGGTGTTAGAAATTTGCTTTAGAGTTTTTTGAAGACCATCATACGGTAAATCAAAACAATTAGAAAATACAAAATTTAACTCCAAAAATACTAAGTTAGTCACCCTTTTTTCAACACATTTTTTTTTTAATATCTTTTAATAATATCGAATTTGTTTAAACACTGAAATTATCATTCACTGTCTTCGTTAAAAGCTGCCGATTCCATATTTATTTATGTTACTTAAAATTAAAACGTTTTCCTTAATTTTTTGCTTTCAAAAGATAAATTCATTTTTGGTTACTTAACCGAAACTCGCTGAAATTTGATTTGCTCTCTAATGACTTTAACTCGACCAGTTTTCTTCTGTTCTTGTTGCAACACTGTAAAATGTTATTATTTTAAATCTGCTGTAAAAGTCGACTTTAAGATATTGATCTCATTTTTCTTGATTTTACAACGGATATACGAATATTAAATTCAGCTCAATACAATAAAATCATGGTTATCTACCATCTACTTACCGCTAAGACCAACAGCCACTTTAGCCTGGCAGAAGAATTTTAAACACACGATTTATTTCGTAGATTAAAAGTCAGCGATTTATTAATTTAATGAATTACATTAAAAACAAGTAGATGTGTATATTTATTTAATTATTTAAACAAAAGATATTTATGAAATATAAATGTTAAATAAATTAAGTATTTTTACATATTTAAAATCTAGTTCGTTTAAGGCAAAAAGAGATTTAATGCCATTCGAATAAAATGTGAGATATAAATAAATAACCAGTGATCATCGTTATTTGTCCCAGCATCATAGGAAATACGATTCTTAAAAAGGAAAAATAAAAATAATTTAGCAACAGAAAAAGATAGGGAAAATCAAAAATGAAAATTACTTCAAATAACGAGTGAATGAAATTTTGTAACCATGTTGTTCAGCAATGCCGGCAGACAAAACATTGGCAGAGGCCCCATATAAAGTGCCGTTACCTACAAAAAGAAAATGGCGTACAATTTTAATATTTAATTAAATCTTGTCACAAGCTAACCTCCCAAGGCAGGACCAAATGCCAAAGCCCATACCAACGGTTGCAAGGGCAAACCCAATGTTTCTTTGGCTACCAACGAAACTACCACTTTAACCATCATAGCTGTTACTGGAATACTATCCAAAACAGCAGAAGCCAAGGCGGATATCCATAAAATAATAAATAAAGCCATCGCCAAACGATTCTTTTTATCTACGCACAATATTATTCTCTCAGAGACTCCGCCAATCCAGGCAAAAAGTCCCAACCGTTCCACACACTCCATCATTACAAACATTGCCGCAAAGAACAGCAAAGTAGTCCATTCTATGCGATGCATTAAATGTTCAATATCTTCACGATTAAGAATAATAAGCAGACCAATAACTCCAAGAAGTGCCACCCAGCCTAGTGGCAGAGTCCTCAGCTTCGACACGGATTGTATGAAGAAACAGACGATAACAAACAATAGGGCGCCACAAGACTGGACCAGCAACTTTTTATCTTTAATGGGGTACTGTAAAAATAACAGAAATAAAAATCAATTTCAAAATAAAGAAAAATTATTGCTAAATAAATTTGAAATGTTTTAAAATTTCCGCCTGCTTTTAAAGAAGAGGAAGATCGATCACAAATTGAACTTAAAAATTATGCGCTATTTCTGCACTACAAACAATTAACTTGTGTGAAATATTTTTATGGAAATGTCTCCTACAACTGAGTGGTTTTCAGACGAAATGATCGCCTGTAATATAAACACAGCACCTTAGTACCTTTTGATTTGTTCTCTATTAAGCAACATTTAACAATTCCTTCATAATAAAGTCTCTCAATAAAAATACAAAACCAACTCTGAAAATCTGCCTATTGTTCAGCAATTCCTGTCGTAAAATTATAAATTCTTTTGAAGTTTTTATATTACCGCGAATAATTTTAATGTAATTTACGCCTATTCCTTCATACATTAAGTTTATTGAGTTCTTTTATTGCAAAATATTTACGCACAAATTTTTAGAGTTTAAAATTAATTACACCATCATTAATTTACCACTTTTACGCTTTAAAGCTGCTGTATCAACTTCTGTATCTTCAATCGATCAATTAGATTGTTTTTAGTTTTTGATTACGTATCTCTTAGTTCATGGAATCTCAATGTATTATTATGTTATTATTGTTTTGTTTTATTGAGTTTTAATGGACTTTTTACAAATTTTTTAATCAGGTTGCAATATTGTTTTTACAATAAAATACTGATATTGGAACATTAAATACGTGCTTATTATAATATTGTTGCCTTTATACCTTTTAAAAATGTTTTGTTGTGAATTCTTTATTGCAAAATAAATAACACCAGATTTTAGAGTTTTTCAATTAATAACAAGTTTATTACTTTAACTACACAAGGTTGACACTACAGAACAATTTACTTAAGATGCCCATCTTTACTTCACAAGGTTTATTTTTCAACTTACTAACTATCCACTCAGACGCTGTCTTTTATATTTGTCCACTAGAAGTCTAGAAAAATTAAGAATCTTCTACTTCCTTTGTATCACATGTTGTTGTTGTTATGTTATGTTATTCATTCAATGTATAGGCGCATGGAGGTCTGTGTGTATTTTTATTTTTGTTTTTATGCTGATAAAGTTTCTTCCTGGAATTTATTTTAAGATAGTTATTGTTGTCTTATGTACATAAGTTTTCTTGGAAAACTACGCAGTTAGTAAACAGCATACCCGATTGTTGTTGTGTCGCTTGTATAAAATTTCTACGCAGTTTGTAGCTAGAGAGTTGTTGTTGTCTTGCGGGCATAAGTTTTCTTAAAAAGTCACGCAGTTAGTAAATCGCATACCCAGTACTTTACTTTATTGCTTAATTATTTTCTTTTAAAACTTAAGCAAGACGCATCCGTAACAATATCAACGGTCGGCAAAAAGCAGAAAGCAAGAACTTTGTTATGTGTTTTTAATTGATTGCTTCTATCACGCCTCGTTTAACATTATTGCCACGTGTGTAATATTTTGGTGAAATCTTACATCATGCTCATCAAGAGCACATTAAGATTTTCTGGGAAAAAATCTAGGAAAAAATCTTAAATGTGTTATAAAGGGTTTTTCAATAAGAAGTTTGTTTTCCAAAATAAAATAAAAAGCTTAGATTAAGATAAATCATATTTTTATTATATTACGAAGTCAAAAGTTCGGCAATTATGAATGAAAAATTATATCTGGCGAATGTCCACCATGACCACGCTGACAGATGTCGATTCTTTCATTAAATGTTTTAATCGGTTTTTGCCAAAATGGCGGTCCTATTTTGTTAATCACATCACGGATTTTGAGTTTAAAAGCTGTGTCTTTCCTTAACACAGCTCCACAAAAAATAATCCAGTGGTGTTAAGTCACACGACCTGGTTGGCCTCTTAACTGCTGCTTGTCCCGAAATTATCCGATCGGGAAATTTGGTTTATAATAAATTAATCGGTTCCTATTGAAACCGCATGCCAGAGATATGTACTTCGTCAATGATATGCCAAAATTGACTTGTTAGCAACTGTTACCGCATTTCCAGCCTCATCTTCGAAAAAAACAAAACGGCCCAATCACGCCTCCAGACCACAAAGCGCATCATACATTGACACGTTGAACATGCAAAGGCTTCTCAATAATCGCTCTAAGATTTTCAGAAGCCCAAACGCGGCAATTTTGCTTGTTAACATACCCTTGCAAGTGAAAATTGGCTTCGTGTGGAAAATAATTTTTGCAGAAAAACCAGCCGGATGTTGTTAAATGAATTGAGCGAATCTACGGCGATGTGAATGGTTGGTCAGCTTCAATTCCTGCACTAGTTGGACTTTGTAATCCTTTAAACTCAAATCCTTACACAAAATTTGCCATGTGGTAGTTTTGAATAACCCCAATTGTTAAGAACGTCGAGGCATTGACAAATTTGGATCTAATTCAACACTTTGGCTCACGGCTACGATGTTTTCATTTAAACGACCCGGTCGAACATGCGTTAATGTTCGCGCATTTTTTATTGAGCCCGTCGACTGAAATTTAATGACCAAATTCGATTTCCGTCCGAAATTGAATTCGTTGTAGCAATTGTCAATGCATCTACTACGAATATGTCAAAAATCTAAATGCCAAAACTATTATGTCGTTGGTGTTGCCACAATTGAAAAACAAACTTCTTGTTGAAAACCCGGTATATTGTCTGTCAATTTGGGTATCTGCACTTAATTTTGAATAAAACCAAAATATCTGCATCGATTTTCATCATTTACGGCTTATTTTTGCCCATTATACCTTTCCGAATAAGGAAAATCTTAAATATTTGACGTTTTAAGAAAATTATGTATATAACAACCCGTTAAAGAGTTAAGCTGAAAGTCCACACCACGCGTTCTACGCGCACACGCTTTGTATGCTTGATACTTTTTACGCGTTCTACGCTTTTCAAACGTCAAGTTACATGCAACGCCTTTTACGCGCCAAGTTTTTTTTATGATCAGCTGTGGTGTAAATAATTTTATCTAATAAAAAACAATTTTTGTAAAAATGAAAACTTAAATTGAAATTTTTCAAGAATTTATTGAATTTGTACATATGATATTTTGTGAATTGAGGACCTATGGAAAACTTCAAGAGAAAAGAAGACGCTTTTGGGTGCCCCCCCTTGTTTTTGGAAAGGGAAGTGAGTGTTTTTTTTTCCATCAACGTTTGAAAAATCAAAATAAAAGAAATGATGCAACGTCAAAAACAGCTGACATTTTTTCATGGCGCTTGCGGCAACTAGAAAAGTAGAAAGTATACCTACTTCATGCGTTCTATGCGTCATAAACATTCTATGCGATGTGCTGTGTAACTTGTCATACACAATTACACTGATTTTACTTTTTTGAAAGACGCGTATAAAGCATGTACGCGTAGAACGCGTGGTATGGACTTTCAGCTTTACAGTGAAATAAATTAGCATGATCTACTTGTTAAGTGCGTGGTAAACGAAAACAGAAAATGGGCTAGAATTTAGCGAGTTGAGTTCACTATATTCCACATATTTATTTGCAGGCCAGTGTAATCTTTTTGTAACTTAAACTAAGCAGATAACAAAATCAATAAATAAATTATATCCACTAAAACAAAAAGAAAACAGAGTTTAAATTTTTTAGTTATACAGAAAATTTAGCCTTTAACTTTTGACGAGGTGTATATATATTTTAAAAGGTTCCCGCTGTGAAGCAACATTAATTGCAACAGTCTTAAACGGGCATAAACGAACTAGGGAATATTTAAATGTTCTAATAACATTAAGAAAATATAAAATTATAATTTTTGTTAAAAATGAATTAAGAAATTAATGGTAAATTATTGCTTCTTTTATCTATTTGCGGAGGGCTTTCAATATTTATGCGTTGTCATAATAAACCAAATAGACTAATAAATAAAATTATAAAACTATAAATTATCCTATTACAGCTTCGAAAACGAGTGATAAGATTTACATCTGCGCCTAGGTATAAGCCATAATCAGAAGGTGTGAAATGAAAAGCAACGTCGTTCTTGCCCTAGGAAGCCGAAGACTAATTCTAGCAAGAGGTTTTTCCTAGTTGCAATTTCAGCGGTACCGAAGCAGTGTCGCAAACCACTACTCCTTGCTGAAGAGTTGGAGACTATCCACCTTCTGGTCCAGAACACATGACTAGCATGCTCACTGGATCCGGATCATTTGCCCGTTGTTCTCAGTAAAGGTGAGGTGATCCTGGCCCCCTAATCAACTTCATGAGGGGCCGCGAAAAACACAGCCACCACGACACTCCTGAGGGGCCAGCCTCAATAATCAGTCAGAGAAACAGCTAAAAGGCTAAAGAGACAATTAGCGGAACTCTGGGGCTTACTAATTCCCGTGCAAATAACGTGGAGCCTCCAGTTCACTCCCTGTTTAACTTTAGGGGACTGGGCTCCCTTATACCCCCGAACGACACAAGTCAAGATGGTTAAGTAATCCATAAAGACTGATGAATGTGCCCCCGGGGGTAAACAGCTTCGGAAATAACAACAATCGATGGAAATTTTTGAAAATTGCGTTAAAATTTTATTTCAATCCACCACTTTTACACAGGGTATCTGCTGGGAAGATATACTACTTTGTTTTGCCGCCATTTTGGTTAACATGATAGTTTATATTTGGCAGTTGTGAAATAGGCACGTGGCAAATTCAGTATGGAAAAATAATCGATAAACCAACGTGTTTTAATCGTTAAAACATTATATCAAAATCAATCATCGATTACTCTGACGATAAAAAGTTACGTGAAATTTTTGGGAGAAACAACGCGACAACGCGACAACAAAATGTAGGTTTTACCGTGTAGTGAATGATTTCGTAGAAGAAGGGTCTGTAGGTGATAGGCCCAAGCGTGGACCACAACGTACTGCAAGATCGTATGTACACATAACTGCTGCTCAAGAAAGTGTTCAAAACAATCCATCAACCTTAATTTGACGCCGTACTCAGGAACTTGTTCTTTAAAGAACAACTTTCGCCACAATTTTCAAAAGGATTTGCATTTGTTTCCATATAACATTCATTTGATACAAAAGCTTCTTCTACAAGACCATTTGCACCGCTGTACATACTCCAATTGGATGTTACAGCTCGCCTATGCCAACTCCGATTTTCAAGAAAAATTCATTATGAGAGACGAGGTACATTTTCATATAAATGGATAAGTGAATAAACAAAATATTTTGTTCTGAGAAAAGGGAAACCCTCAAATAATTCAACAGTTATCCTTGCATCCATTAAAATTGACAGCCTGGGTTGCAATTTGACCAGGAATAATCATTGGACCTTACTTCTTTGGAAATTAAAAGAGCATAACGTGATATAATTGAAAACCTTTTAAGACCTCTTTCTACAAGAAGTTATTTCAAAAAATGGTGATACATGATACATAATTGCCGACATTAAATAAAATATTTATCAATATAAGATCCGTTGTTTTTTATTTAATCAAAAATTATAAACAAACAAAGTATACCTTCCCGGTGGTCACCCTGTACGGTAAAAACAAATTAACTATTATTCTACGCTTCATTTAATAGCCCTTGAAATGGAATATAGTTTATTTTAATCAACCATGTTTTTGGACTTTGGATATTGCCCTAAAGAGAAAATACATCAAAAAAATCAAGAAAAATAATTATAAAGGGTGGCCAAATTTGAGGTTAGGAAATAAAACACAGACTTTTTTGACAACTTCAATTCTATTAATTAGAAATATGTACCTGGAAATAACAAACGAATATAATGTCAGCCAAATGTTCTCAGCTTTTTTCAAAAAATTTTGCAACACAGCTTCGCTTATCTCATCAATGCAGTCCCAGATTTCATTTTTCTGGGCGTCGGTTGTTTTTGGTTTATAGTAGCAGTAATACAAAAAATTATAAAGATTAACGCCATCACCCAACTGTAGACTCTAATCTAAAGGTCATCTTACAACTATGTGAATTACTATGCGTCTATCAACGGAACCAATGTGCATAATACACCTGAGGTAACAATTTTAGAAGTGCATCGAGCAACGCCGTTCTGCCACTCGCATCGCTTTAAGCATAGCGACATTCTGTTGCATTGCAACAACACATCGGATAGTTTTGGCTTTCAGTTTTTTTACGTATTCGTAATAGATGCATTAAAATAATTAAAATCCACTATGAAAATGGTGGTTCTGTTGGAGTTACATTTCGTAAAATTCGTGATATTTTCGGAGAACATAATCGTCCTTCTGAAGAATTCTATTAAGAATTTGGATGTTAAATTTGAGTCGACAGACTCGATAAAAAATGTTCGATCGGAAAACATCGCTGCCGTATCCACAATTGGGATTATCCAAAACCACCACATGGCGAATTTTGTGTAAGAATTTGACTTTGAATCCTTAAAAGGTTCATTCACATCGCCACAGATTCGCTCAATTCATTCAGGAACAACCCGCTGGGTTTCTGACGAAACCTATTTTCACTTATCAGGATATGTCAACAAGCAAAATTGACGCATTTGGGCTTCTGAAAATCCTAAAGGGTTTATTGAGAAGCCTTTGCATGCTCAAAGTGTTACTGTTTGGTACGCTATGTGGTCTGGAGGCGTGATAGGACCGTCTTTTTCGAAGATAAGGCCGGAAATGCTGTAACGGTCAATGAAACACGCTACCGCGTGTTAAGTGGCCAGACAGGCCGTGTGATTTGACACCACTGGATTATTTTTTATGGGGCTATGTTAAGGACAGAGTCAATCGAATTGATTTCAGCCTTAAAACTCAAAATCCTTATTAAGATCAACGAAATAGGACCGCCATTTTGCCAAAAAGTGATTAAAAACTTTGTTGAAAGAATCGAGACATCTGACAGCGTGATTGTAGTGGACATTTGCCAGATATCATTTTTCATTCATAATTGTCGAACTTTCCTCTTCTTAGTACAAGAAAAATTTAAATCATCTTAAACTAAATTTTTTGTTTTATTTCGTTCTAGAAAACAAACTTCTTGTTGACAAACTCTTTAACTTTATATATTGAATGTCTATAATTCTCTACAACATTTGCCGAATTTGTTTGAAAGTTTATTGTTTTTCACCATTTTTCGTATGGCCATTATGGCTATTTTAATGCAGAAATTCTTATTTTTAGGCCTACTTTCACGTGCAATTCTCAGAAGTGAGTCCCAACTCAATGAGCTGGAAAATGTGGTAGTGTGTAATTACGTTTTCTGTGAACCAGTATTATCTCTGTATTTGTGATCTCACATTCTTGCTTTTAATTTATTTTTAGTTGTACCTTAATAAAGTTTATTGCAATTTACTTTGTCATTACATTACAGGGAGACTTTTTAATTTTATTTAAGGGCCTTGTACCTTAGTAAAATAATATCAAATAATTATCTCAAAAAATTATTTTAAATATAAATAAATAAACCGATAAAGGGATTTATAAACATTTTTATTAGATTGAAAATTCATTACCAACCTTAGCTTTCAAATCTTCAAGTGTATGGACGTAGACCTCAGTTTTATCGCAATCCCTTAATTTTCTTTTTAGCGAATGTTTTAGAATACGAACTTTCTTGAGCAAAGTTTCGCGTACTAAATCAGCATCTTTGGAAAAATAGGAAATTGAATTGGCAGCTTTCTGCCAGACACGTATTTCACGCCTCAAGTCTTTCACCTCCTTGGGTTCATTTAAACGCAACGATTGGATGTCTTTAAAAATTAAACGCAAATAAATGCAACTCTGTAGGACAGTCAAAATAGCACCAGGTATAGTATGGGCAATAAATTTCATAAAGGTAACACCCTAGAAATAAAAATTGATTAATCCCATTAATAGAAGATATTTATTATTAAATGAATTAATTTGAAGGGGGAACTTACATTTGCTGCTATAAAATGATTTGAACAAATAATTATACTTATGGGATCACCTATAGGCGTTAGGGAGCCTCCAATATTCGCGTGTGCAATAATGCCCATTAGAACAGGTACTGGATCCAGACCCATAACCTCACACAATCGTATAGCAACTGGTGTCATCAATATAACTGTCGTCATATTGTCTAGAAACCCGGATACAATACACGTTATGGCACATAAACTATAAATCATGGGCCATGTTTTTCCTTGAGAAATTTCATAGGCCACTACCGCCAAATAATCAAAGACGCCAGTTTCAGTTAAAATGCCTACTAAAATCATCATACAAAAGAGCAAAGTTAATAACTCCATGTCCATGTATTGCACAATTTCCTTCATGTTGGGACGATCATTAAAACAAGCCAAAATAGCAATTGAGAAAATAGAACAAATAATGGCCACAAATGTTCTTTCAAAGACCTTAAAGAGAAATCAAATATAAAATGGCTGTGGTATATTCATTTATCTCCAGACTTACCTCCCACACCAAGAGGGCATAAAATATCAACAAAATTAAGGCCGCCAGCAGTGTCCCAGTTCTAACATTTATAATAAAGGGATTGTATATGATTTTAATGGCCATGTCCTTCTGAACATTTGTAAATATTCTCAATCGCATGACGGTTTCTTTTTTATTCACTGAGGCCATTACATCAGGGGTCATAGTGTAAGTAAAATTACGTGTAACAATTGGAGCATAATCAAAAAGCTCTTCATTTACCAAAGGTATAATCCAGGGTTGCAAAACATCCTTGAAATTAAAAACAAAAGCAAGTTAACTCTATAAGTAATCCAGGACATGAAAGCTGATGCTACAAAGCCGATTAAGTCCCAAAATTTCGAAATTACAATATCATTCATTTGGCTATTGAAAAATATCCAGAAACGGTATGTACTTGTTTCGAATCATATTCAATTAATTTCATATGGAGTTAATCGGTTTGGTGCGTGAGATATCTATCTTCTTCTTCGAAAGTTACCTTAAAACTGGTAACATTTTCAATTTTATTCCAATTAGATATTTGGGGCTGTATGGTGAGAAAGCTTTCGGTTTCATTAGCATCATAAAACGATTCGTTAAATGTGCCAAAAATCTTTAAATTGAAATCACCCGTAGCTTTTGATCGCAACACAAAATCTGAAATATAAGAAATATCACTAAAAAAGCATACACATTTTTGAATTTCTTTAAGCAATTTTTCGCTTACTTTTGCCTTTTTCTTGTGGCACTTCTAAAGTCTTTTCCAGCAGAAATTTCTCCTCGACAACAATAAGTACTGCAGCTGAAAATATCCAAAATATCAACAAACCGTAACGTTTTGTCAGTCTAATGCGATCACGTTTTAAAATATTTTTGGCTTTCGTATCTTTTCTTTCACAATTTTTTTCATCATTTTTACAATTTTCTATTTCCTTATCTGAATGCGCTCCTTCATCATCGGTACTAGAAAAAAAAAATTTTTTTTAAAGAAAAATGATTTATGATTTTTCTTTTCACCACACCTTTTTAAATCGCTTTCTTTAAGATTTGATTGGGGTAAAGTTTTCATGCTTAAGAACTCTGAACCAGCAAAACTTTTATCATCTTCATGGCTGGACTCAAAATCGTTGGGAAGTACTGATTCATCATCGGTGGGTATGGCAGAACCTTGAAACAAGAAAAAAAAACTTCAAGAAATATTTTTTTTTCAATAAGAAAATGTTATGGGAAAATACAACTCTGACTTTTGACACTGGAGGAAAAAGTGCAATCCTATTGATTTTTAGAAGTTTAAAGAAAAGCTAGAACTGAATCGCTTATGAATTGAAAGTCTCGTATTTGTCAATTTATAAGCCAGTGTTTCAAAACATTCTTGCTATAAACCAAAATATCATCGATTATCTTAAAAGTTAATTTCAGCCTTGTTAAATTTCTCAAAGGAATGTGGTTTCCGTCTTAAGCGGGTTAAAAGTTAAATTCAATGCCTTTCGAAACTTCACTCTTTACACTTTTGTACAATTCCATGCTTAATATTATATACCCCAACTATATAAAAATGTTAAACCTATTGGCTAGAAGTAATATACCACGCTAACAATCGGACAGTAGAAGGAAAAAGCGGAAGAAGTCTACCTCATCGCTTTTACACCCAATTTCATGTTCCGTTTTCAAATGATTACATACCAAATTTCTAGGTAACAGCTTATTATTAAATATTTCATAGGGGGAACTATATCCCCTCTTTCGTTTTTAGCTTATCAACGTAGTTTATACACTACGATCTTGGAGGCAAATTCACTGGTCCGAAACCATGCGATTAACAAACGTTTCCTTCTATAAATCAATTGTGGCATGAGCTGTGTAAAATATTACGCTGTTTTATTGAAATCACAGGTCCTGCGCATCATGATTTTTTTAGTTGATAAACGATAAAGTTAGTAATTGTGACTTTATAGAGGTCACCATTAACTTTACCGTTTTGTCCAACATCATATTTAAAGAAGTACGGACCAATGATTCCATCAGTTCATAAAGCACATCAAACGGTCAGATGGCAGTTTTTTTTTCTAGACTTATCCATCAAATAAAGCAAACACTATCGCTTAGCGAAATTCTCTACTTCTAGCTTTAGCTTATACGCCTACTTTAATAGAAGTAGTTCTCCATTTTTGTCGGATATTGCACATATAGGGATCTGATGTGCATAATAAAATAAGAATCAAGTCTTCATAGTCTTTGTTTTGTTTTTCTTGAGCTTCTTCAGATAGATCTCCTATTGGTAGCATATTGTGTTGAAGTATTTGTTCCCCATGGTACAAAATGTTATGAACTGTGGATGGAATATATCTCCAAGAATATATTTCGTTGTAAAGTTTAGCTGGTATTTTGGCGTACTCTCCAATTTTGTTTGCATTTATCTTTCTGCTGCATGCTATTACTTCTAAAATAATACTGAATCTCCTTATTAGTTCCAAATCTACTCCTGTGATAGATGCTGCAGTTTCCTTCCCCTTGCTTTGGCTGATCTAAATATTTTTCTTGAATTTGTTTTTCTTTTTTTTGGTTTCTTTTTTCTTATTTTCCTTATTTTTTCTCACTGTTTCGCCTAACGGACCAAAATCCAAATCATAACCCAATTTAAGAATATGCTCCATAAAGCGTATTCTAGTTTGAAGAGGGGTCAATCCAAGTTCATATGCTGCCTTAAAAGTCTCATCTTCTGCAACTGGTTAGCTTAATTGACTTAATATCTTTTTGCACATAATGCAGCTTGATGATGCTTTTGTATCAGTTAAAGCTTATGCAGCTTTTCCATCAATCATTGTGAGATACATTTTAAAATTTACTTGGATTTCCTGTTCATCAAGAGTAAATATTACAGGTTGAAGGTCTTTAACTTCTTTTTTGAAAGTAAACAAATCAGCGTCTGATGAATTTTTGGCATTACATTGCTTGTAATGCCTCTGATCAGAGGATCCAGCACATCCCCATTTAGAAATTAAAGTAATGCTGTTATTTCCAAGTTTTTTCAAGCAGTTAGAACCAAACGTATTGAAGAACCGTACGACAGCGTGTTCAAGAAAGTCTTGCAGTTTAATTTCTGCTGAAGTAGAAGTGACAGTTATAGCGGCTTGTAAAAGTAGGCATTCTTTTTTGACAGCGACTAAATCTCTACACTGTGGGAAAATCCCAGAACTCTTTTCATTTGTTCGCTTTCGCAATTCGTTGTACTGATTTTTATTTAACTTTAAATCCAAAAATAGTGCTAACGATTGTTCTGGAGTAAATTTCTTCTCTTCGTTTGGTATAGGAATATTTTTTAAAATCATCTTTGTACACCTTGGACTTGCTTCTATTATTCCTTTAATTACCACATTTTTTGCCATTATATTTTGCGTTGGCTTAATTTGGTGCATAAATGAATCTTTGATGACTATTGGAAAAACTTCTGCGTTGATATTCTAAAGTCTGCGTCTTCCAGTTCTTTAACTACATTCGTCAATTTGTTTTTCTACATTCATTGGCATTTGTAATATAATGTTTCGAAAACAAATTCCTTTGACAACCATCCATGGTGACGTTGAAACTATTTAACAATCAGTGCAAATCAATTTAAAAAGCAATGTACTTTTGCGATCTAAATTATATGAATTTACGGTATTTTAAGTAGGCAAAATATTTTTGTGACCAACTGTGCATGACTTTGAAATTGACTAAAAATGTTTGTTTTCTTTCTAAAACGTCTAAAATCCATTGTCTAATTCCATTTTGTAAATAATTTCGACCTTGGGTCAGAAAATTTGCTCTGGTACTCAGGGTCGGATCATGCCGGGTATACAATGGGTTATAGGCGTGTGGGGGACATTTAGGGCTATGACACAGTGCTAATCCTTTTACATTCCCCAACGAACTTTAAAAGCTATGCTCTATAAAGTAAGAGAACTTAGGAACAATTTTGACTTTGATAAGAAATTTCTCATTTTAGCAAAATACTGAAAATTCTCATTTTGAATCACCCTGTTCAGTGTGGTACAGTTAAAATAAAGTTTTAATTTTTTTAGCTCCCGAGGTACACTGGTATCTACTTTCGAATTAACTTTAAAATTTTACAATTGGGAGTCATGAAAAAAAAGACTTTTGGCCGCCACTGTGCGAAACGTCGCGACGTGGATATCATGTCGCATAGCCAATGAAACAATAAATTTATTGCAAACCGATCGCATAATTTCACGACAATCAGCAGTTAAGTTGCCAGCCAGATCGTTTGATTTAACATCACTGGATTATTTTTTGTGTTGCTATGTTAAGGACAGAGTCTTTACGGCGCTAATCGAATCGATTTCAGCCTTTAAACTCAAAATCCGTGAGGTGATTATCGAAATAGGATCGGCATTTTGCCAAATAGTGGTTAAAAACAGCAACGGAAACGATAATACACGACTCATCGAATCATCCCCGGCAACACGGAGGCACAGCAATCGGGCAGTTAATAACAGGACTCGGGAGGACACCACAACACGGCAAATGTATATGAGGGAAATGGAAACAATATACACCATAGCGGAAAACAACGTATACAAAAAGCGCCTCGTAGATAACATCAGGAAACAAATTAGAACGAACAAAGAACAGGAGAATGAGAGGAGAAAATGGGCTACAATAACATTTATGGGAGAATCGACATACAAACTGGCGAAATTCTTTGGAGAACACAACATCAATACCGCATTCAGAACAGGAAACAACCTAGGCGGAATACTACAAAATGGAACAACCGGGACGAATATACTGGACAGACGAGGAGTGTACAAATTAACTTGTACATGCCATTATGGCTACAACGGGCAAACAGGACGAAGGATTAAGACCAGATTTAGGGAACACATTAGAGACTATAACAAAGAACTACGGGAACCAAAATCAACTCCAGAGTCAAACTTTGCGAACCATATATTTAACAACAAATGTACACTAGGACATATAAAGGCAACGGTTAAACTGCTTCATACACAGCACAAGGGAAGGGGACTAAATGTATTGGAGAACATGGAAATATACAGACAAAGAACATTTGACGGACGAATAATAAATGAACGGATGAACACTGCTTCGGACACAATATTTTAACCATTGGAACATTTTTACAAGAGAACAAACATTACACCAACACAAACACTTTACGCAGATGCACAAGTCTAAGGCTATAAGGAACATCATAAACGTACAATTACGGATTATTAAGTCACATAAAAAAACCCAATAGGTTCACACATAAATACAAACGGAAAACAAGCATGATCGCAAGAGGATTTAGTTAGAAAAAAAGACGAATGAAAAAGGGAGCGACAAATTAGGTAAAAAGAGACAAACGAAAAAAGAGAGAGAGAGAGAGAGATACAGGCAAAAAGGAAAGAAAGTGACGAATGCAATAACACGAAGGGAAACAAGGCGAACTATATAAACACAGCTGACAATAGAACGCAACTAGTACGAAAAGAACACCGAAGATGGCAAAAAGCCGCAATCGGTTTGTTCACAAACCAAATTTGACGAGAGTCAACGGAAAACCGTACCCAAATAAAAGTCAAAAACTTTGTTAAAGAATCGACATATGGTACCACAAATACAAAAGGGTCACAAATCAAAATTTTTCAAAACTGACATTTTTCCATAAATTAATTCAGAGTGCACTATCACTATCATCTTTAACTGGAAAAATACAGTTATGTCTATTTTTGTGTTAAGTGTGTTGCTTCTGCACGATGTACTAAACAGTTTTTTTGTCTCTCCTAAAAATTTTAGTATTTCGAGTTGTGACCCTTTTGTATTTAGGGTGCGATATATCAGCGTGGTCGTAGTGGACATTTGCCAGATATAATTTTTCATTCATAATTGCGAAATTTTTCTCTTCGTAATACAATAAAAATTTAAATCACCTTAAACTAAATTTTTTGTTTCAGTTTGTTTTCGAAAACGAACGTCTTGTTGAAAAACCCTTTATAAATTATTTCAATTAAATTAAATAAAAAGAATGTTTTTTGAATAAAATCTCCAATTTGTGTATTTTAAAATTTCAGAATTCAACAGCTAATTTCTATGAAATCAACTAGATAAAAATAAAAAAAAACTATTGCCAACATTAAGTTTAATACCGCTATAAAAAACACCTGATAAAAGAATTAAACTTAAATCGATACCATTTTTAAAATTTTTCTAAAATATGAAGACAAAAACAAGTAAAAAAAGCAATATCAGACAGATAATTACAATATCTAACAAAGGAAATCATTATCAAATATTATTTATGGCAACTGAAATATACCTTCATAAGTATCTCCTCATAAATAACTCAGCAGATAAAATCAAATTTTCATTTGCGGTTGTTTAACTTTAATTAATATTGAAATAAATGAAAGTAATAGTTTATTGCATTATTCATTCGGTGATGGAAATGACACACAGTACGTTGCATTGTTATACATTCATTGGAATAGAAACACTTTAAGACCGTTTAATTGTTACAAAATCATGTGTTTTAAAAAAAGTATATTATCGTCCGCTAAATTGCTTACGAATATTTGAAAGATTTCGCTTAAAGGTCATCATGATATGATAATCATTTAAAAAATTGAGTTGAGCAATGGAACAACATCTAGCAATTGCACACAAACGAAATAACCTGTGGGCATATTGTGAGGTTAGGAAAATTGTCTGTCAAATGATTATATGTCAAGAATTGATCTGCCCTCTCCCTTAACGTTAAGTCCTTGAGCAAAGAAACTTAATTCTGAAAATTTACTATCAAAACGATAAAAATTCATTATGTCACTTCTTAAAACTTGAGCAGCTTCTTTGCCTATAATCAGACTCCATCTGAGACGGCCATGAGTAATTTAATCACTACATTCGAGGCTCACGTTATTGTTGCTGACAATAGACGAAAACGATACGGTCGTGGTGGCCATAGTGATGTAAACACAGACGCTGAACTGAAGGAAAAGCATTTTTCAATAAATGTGTCTTTAGTAACGAGGCTCATTTTTCATAAGGCGATTATATACAACAAAACTGTTGCATAAGGGGCTCACAAAATCTGCAAACGGTCCTCAAAAACCTATTACATTCAAAGAAAGTGATCGTATGGCGCGGCTTGTGGTCAGGCGCCATCATCGGCCCGTATTTATAATCTCTCGGCGCTGCCAAACCATGATACCCAGCTTCTTGGGGCCCCTATTGGCTTTACTTGATATCAGAAGCTTTTGATTGCATAATCTCTCGATTTGAGAAGTCAATTAGGTTCCTCGTTCTTTTGATCTAACGCCGTCCTTACCATAGCCCCCTGAAAAATAATCCAGTAGTGTTAAATCACACGTTTAAACTGCTGATTGTCATGATATTATGCGATCTGGCAATTTGGTTTGCAATAAATTGATCATTTCGTTGGCTCTGGCACCGTCCTGTTGAAACCATATGTCAGTGATATCCACGTCGTAAATAATAGGCCAAAATTAACTTGTTAGCATCTCGCGAAAGCGTCATCCATTTCCAGCCTAAACTTTGAAAAAGAAAAACGGCGCATTCACGCCTCCAGACCACATAGCGCACCATACAGTGACAGATAGTGTGTTAGTGTGATTCGTTTTACATCCGCACCTAGCTATGTAGCCTTAATCAGATGGTGGACAAACCACAATTGTATAATTTGGAACGTCATACAGGCGTCCTAGGAAGCCGAAGACATAATTCTAAGCAACAGAACCACCTAGTTGCAACTTTAATGATTTCAGGGCAGGGCTGCAAACCATCACACCTTGCTAAAGAGTTGAAGACTTTCAACTCCTGTCCAGAACACATGTCTAGCCTGCTCACTGGACTGGATCATTCACTTTGCGTGTCATTATCTGTGAGATGATCCTGACCACCATAATAACCATTATACTGATATGGGGCCGCGAAACCACAACCACCACGTTACTCCCATATAGGAGCCAACCTCAATGATCAGCCAGAGAACTATTAAATGTCTAAAGAGACAAATAATGAACTCTGCGGCTCACTAATCCCCGTGGAAATAAAGTGGAGCTTCCAGTTGACCAGTCTTCAGGGGGCTGGGCTCCCTTTTTTCCCCCAGTTGCACAGATCTAGATAGCTGTTACGTACTATAAAGACCATAAATATGCCCCCGAGCATGCAAAAGCTTCTCAATAAGCTTTCTAGGATTTTCAAAAGCCCAAATGCGGCAATTTTGCTTGCTTGCCCTGACAAGCGAAAATTAGATTCTTCTGAAAAAAATATTTTTTCAAAAATACCAACTGCTTGTTCTTGAATGAATTGAGCGAATTTACGGTAATGTGATTGGTCGATCGGCTTCAATTCCTGCACCAGTTAAACCTTGTTAGACTATAAATTCAAATCATTGTTCAAAATTATCCATGTGGTGGTTTTAGATATTCCCAATTGTTGAGAACCTCGAGGAATTGACAAATTTAAATCTTCCTCAACACTATGGCTCACGACTGCGATGTTATCAGTTGCATCACTCGTTGGTGTTCGCACATTTTGTATCGAGCCTATCGACTCAAATTTAACGTCCAAATTCTTAAAAGCGATCTCAGAAAAACGATTATGTTGTTCGAAAATGTCACGAATTTTACGAAATGCAACTTTAATAGAACCACCATTTTTTAGCGGATTTAAATTATTTTAATGCAATATTCGGCCGAAATTGAATTCATTGCAACAATTGCCAATGCATCTACTACGAATACGTCAAAAAATTAAATGTCAAAACTATCATGTTGTTGGTGTTGCCACAGTTGGAAAATAAAGGTGCCCCTGTAGGCTAGCTTGTCAGTCTGGGGATTGTGGGTTCGATTCCCAAAGAACACCTTGGCTTTTTTCACTACAAACATAAAAATTGACTATCGGTGGGACTGCTCAGCGATGAAGGCATGGGCGCTGTGCTGTCTTATACGACAGTTAATTTCCGACTATCCTTCCACTTTCACTACCTGTTTCACCTCTTCTCTATCCCTTTCCTAAAGAATATAGCACTATACTTGACTAAATAGGCATTGTTGCCTGAAGTGCTACTCCTTGTTAAAAAACCCAATACATTCAATTCAAAATGGTTACACATATGATATGATTACAGAAGCATTTATAACGCATTTTTAAATATATGTTAAGATTAATGCAGTGCAAGAAAGCCTTCGTAGGCAGCTATTAATTCGTATATCAACGAGTCAGACTGGAAATGTTTGGAACTTATTTATTTCCAAATGTACCACAGCTTAAAATTCCCTGCTAGGTTTTATACGAAGGCCTTAATGGTAAGCTAAAGAACGTAGTTAAGAACGTGAAAGGAAATATAATTTGCCGTGCAAACGCTTACCACATATCAATTCGGCGTCTTTGTATAATAATTTGTTGTGCAAAGAGTTTAATCTGGAATTGCTTAATAATGTGTATTTTAGGTGTAGAAACCTGTACAAATCAATAAGCGAACTATCTCCGAACATCCTTTAAAAATATATAGTAGTCGAGAATATTTTGTCCGGGTAATAACTTACGAGTAGCATGTTTTTCATTCCTTAAAAGTTTACTAATAACCTCATAACTTTAATTGACAACAAGCACCCCTATTCCCGTTGGCGTTGTAGTTTTAAAACGAAATAAAAGCGACAATTTGGCATCACCGTTGGCGTTATTAACAATCGTGGTAAATAAATCGGTATTTCCGTTTTAAAACGAAGATAATAACGACAATAAAACATTCGTTCTCTAACGTCAGCATTGTGAACAACGAAATTCAAACGACTAGAAAAGAATAAAAAAAAATTTAAATTAAAATAAGTACACCCAGGCAGTTTGAACTTTTAGTTTTCGAAATGGAAAAACATCCCGCTTGTGCTAAGGGTTTTCAAATGGGTATAAAACCTTTAAATTTCAATGCCTTTTGGAGTGAAACTGCCGAAAAATTAAATGCGTTTGGGCCTTCAGCTAGTGATGGTGAAGGTTGGCATAAAATAAGTAAAACTAAATTAACAGAAAATATTCCTTAAAATGATTATAACATTTATTTATATAAAATTAAAGGTATGGAAGGACTTGAAATTCGTGGTAAAAAAGAAGCTGTTAAGCAACAATAATGCATCCAGAGCAACAGGGGGAGGCTGTTACAAACAATTGCCATTCTTACCATTAGAGGAAGCAGTGTCAAACCTCTAGCAATTTGAAAAACAAATTGACCCAAAAAGAAGTGTAATGGGATTCGTTGACCACGAGCATGTTAGATCGCTACTAATCGAGGAAGATGGAGCCCCTAGTATAGTATTAGAAAGCGTCCAAAATGTAGATTTAACTACTACTTCCTCTGAAGTAAACAGATACGATGATATACCTACCGCTTCAACCAAGTTCCAGTTAAATTTTTATTTGGCTATGGTTTTACATCGACCCTCGTCAAATTTGGTATGTGAACAAACTGGTATCGGCTATTTGCCATCTTCAGTGTTTTCTTCATACTATTTGCGTTCTATTGTCAGCTGTGTTTATATAGTTCGTGTTTCTCTTCGTGTTATTGCATTCGTCACTTTCTCTCTTTTTTGTCTGTATCTCTTTCTCCTTTTTCGTTTGTTTGTTTTTACCTAATTTGTTCCTCCCTTTTTATTCGTCTCTCTTCCTACCTAAGCCCTTTTACAAACAGTTAAATATTAAATCCTCTGCAAAGGAAAGAATTAAATTATTAAGGGAGCAAACCCAAGTCCAACAAGCACACTATAGCCATTTGACATTTATTAACAAATATCTGAGAGGCGTTTCTTATTATTAGAAAAAGAAATTAGCACTGGAAGATGAACACCTTCAAATATATAAAAGAAAAACACGCGGGGAAAAAGAACTTGTAGATTTTGATGCTGCAATAAAAAATAAAAACCTGGAATTATTGAAATGCGATTTTATTGCGTCTGAATGTGTTCAAAAATCTTAAGAAAATAAAAATTCATATGTATGCATATCTACGAATAGTTTTATAAAAGAAAAGTTTCTTACATAGAATCTGAACTTGAAAAATAAAAATATGGCACATTTTGTTAAAACTTTCAAAAAAAAAACTTTTCAGAAATTTACAAAAATGACATAAATAATAACGTAAAATATTGCAGTGCTACCAGACTTTTTTGATTTTACTTTTTGTTTTCGATAACGTTTCTTCATCGTTTCCATAAATTTAAAGAATACGAATTTAGACACGAAACGACAATAAAAACGACAACGACATAGAAAGGACACTTCAAGTTAAAACGCCAACGGGACTAGGGCCAAATATTTCGTAGAACATTAATTGTTTTGCAGTGCAGCTGACTCTTCAATAGTTTTCTGTTTTAAAGAGTTTTGGTTTGGCCACATGTTTTCTATTTATCTTTTTTTTTATATATAAAAATAAGTCGGGTTTTCTTCCCTGACGCTATAACTTCAGAACGGTCAACCGATTTCCACGGCTTTGCATTGGTTGGAAAGGTCTCGGGCTCCATGAGGTTTATAGCAAAGAAACTTAAAGAAAAATTTCAAGAGAAAAGCAGAAAAACAGGGAAAATCATTTTTCACATACAACGCCATGTCTGATACAACGTACTATAACGGCACCAGTACGTTTCATTTTAAATAGATGGTGCGTGCACTAGGTCGCATGTATACTGTTCATCCTAGAAATGACGAATGTTTTTACTTGCGACTGCTGTTGGTAAATGTACGTGGACCAAAATCATTTGCGCATTTGAAAATTCAGAATGGCCACCAAATCCAAACATATCGAGAAACATGAAAATTATTAGGTTCGCTGGAGAACGATTCTCATTTACCACTTGCGGATTCAGTTGTTTTATCAAGTGCGTACCAAATACGAACGCTGTTCACAATTATCATTCCCACATGTTTCCCTTCACAACAAATGCGAAGACGACCCATGCATCGTTTGCGCATTCGAACGAATAATCCCGACATGCAAATAACCGATGAAATATACAATGAAGGATTGATTCTGATTGACTATTGCAAACAAGCTACTGATTGAAGTAGGAATGATTGCGCCAAATCGAACGATGCACGACGCATTCAACCAAGAAAGTAATCGAGAGCTGCAATACAATGTTGATACATTGCAGGAATTCGTTCGAAATAATGTGCCGTTGTTGAATGAACAGCAAAAACAAGTATACGAAACATTTATGCAAGTGGTGGACAATAATACTGGTGGTCTATTCTTTCTGGACGCACCTGGAGGAACAGGGAAACTATTTGTCATTTACTTTTATTTGGGTACAGTTTTCCGTCGACCCTCGTCAAATTTGGTTTGTGAACAAACCGGTTTCGGCTGTTTGCCATCTTCAGTGTTCTTTTTTGTACTGTTGTCTATTTGTCATTTCATTGATTTTGGCCACTATTCGATCTAGATGTGACATAGCTTTGGCTTTAGCATCATCTGGAATTGCAGCGACTCTTCTAGATGGCGGTCGTACTGCACATTCTGCGCTTAAGTTAGCACTCAATTTAAACACAATTGATAATCCAACATGCAATATTTCCCGATCCAGTACAATGGGAAAATTGTTGATGCAATGCAAGCTCATTGTTTGGGATGAGTGCACAATGGCACATAAGAAATCACTTGAAGCATTTAACTTCACACTGAAGGATCTTCGGCGAAATAAAAACATCTTTGGCGGCTTCATGATATTGTTGGCAGGCGATTTCAGGTAGACGTTGCCAGTAATTCCCCATGCAACGCCTGCAGATGAATTTAATGCTTGCCTGAAGGCATCCTCTTTGTGAAATAACGGGAAAACATTATCGCTAACCACTAATATGAGAGTTCAACTTCAAAATGATCAAAGTGCTGCACAATTTTCCAAGCAATTGTTAGCTGTTGGGAATAGAAAAGTTCCAGTTGATGCGATAGCTGGATTAATTACCCTTTCCAACGACTTTTGCCGATTTGTAGAGTCTCAATTAGCTCTTATTGAAAATATTTTCTCAAACATTAGTGAGAATTAGCAGAATTATGCTTGGTTAAGTCAACGAGCAATTCTCGCCCCCCAAAGAATAATGATGTACACGTACTGAATTTCACCATTCAATCAAAAATTGATGGCAATTTGGTGACATACAAATCCGTTGTTTCCATAAAAAATCCCGATGATGCAGTAAATTATTCAGCGGAGTTTTTGAACTCTCTGGAGTTACCAGGATTTCCACCATATAACTTGCAACTCAAAGTTGGTTCAGTTATTGTGATATTGCGTTATTTGAATCCACCGCGATTTTGCAACGGTACTCGACTTGCGGTGAAAAGTCTTATGCCGAATTTGATTGAGGCAAGCATTATTAACGGAAAGTACGCAGGTGAACGATTGCAATTTCCGGTTCGCCTTGCCTTCGCAATGACAATTAACAAGTTGCAAGGCCAATCGCTTAGTGTTTTTGGGATAAATTTAGAAAATCATTGTTTTTCACATGGGCAGCTATACGTTGCGTGTTCACGAGTTGGGAAACCATCCGCTTTGTTTGTGTTAACGTCAGACCAAAAAATAAAAAATGTGGTTTACCAAAGAGCACCTCAATGAAACGGTTAATTTGCGGACACGTATAACGCCTCGATTCACTTTCATTTTTTACTTAGAGAAGTTCAACTAAATTCCACTTCATTTTTGTAATCGAAATGAATTTAATTACTGTTGTGCAATGAAATAAAATTTTTCCTTTTCAAATATAAAACAAAAAACGAAGCCATCTGGTGGCGAAACGGAGTTTGCCGGGATTGCTAGTCAGTTGTAAACGTAATCGTTTGTACGCACTGACTAAGTTTTGAAATAAACGCACTTAGTTCTTTTCTTTGTGACACAAAATCTAATCTAATCTAAAACTAATTCAGTAAGATCAAATTGCCGATTAGATTTAAAGTTATGCATTGCAGTGTAAAAAATATTTAAATTGTATTTTGTAGTTATTGATGAAAGCAAATACAAATTTATATATGCATGTGCACATAAATAATTTTTTGGTATTGTTAATTTAAATGTTAGAATCATCATTATCATATAAAATTATAATACAAGTCGCGCTGCACCACTGCTACCGCTAAATTGAAACGCGTAAATTTAATTTTGTTGGCTTTGTTATTTAAAAAGATCTCGCTCAATATATTCACTCAAATAAATATTTCAACATTAATGTCACACAGCAAAATAGTAAATAGCCTAAATAAATTGAGAAAATTTTTAAAAAACAAACATTTTTTCAAAAATCTAATAAATAATTACAAAAATTACTGAATAGAGTAATTCGATTTTTTTGTATATTTTAAATATTATTCTTTCATTAGTTTTTCAATTCTTTTTGTTGTTGTTGTTTGTTTGTTTATTTTTATTGCATCGCTTTCTACGTTTATTTTGCATTGTTCTTTCCAGTTGCTGACAAGAAAATAGTGGGAACCTGCTATTGATTTACATTTGATGATTTAACAATGGAATCATGTGTTCAGTGTTACTTTGCACAATAGCATTTTGACAATGACGCTCACATGTTTACGAATTTATGCTTATTTAACAACTCAAGTAACTTAAATTTAAATGATTATACAGACACACATACATATGTATATATATAATTATAAAATTTTAAATCCGTTATATTTAGGAATTTATTTAGATAGCCTTTCTTTTCTTACAAAGTTCTAATTTGATGAAAATTTCTTTATCTCTTGTTGTATAATAGCAAAAAATAAAGTTTCGTAAATATAAAACTTGAATAGATCTTTCCTAAACAGCTTGCAACACAAGTTGATTCATTGCAAAATCAGCCGATCCTTTAGCACTAGCAAAACGTAATCCTTTTAGGGCGATAAGTTAATTTAACAATATCCATTTGTTTCTATTGTAACAGACTTCCCTATAACCTTGACAATCTACCTAACCTAATAGCTGGGCGTGGATATCCATTTAACAGCCGATAGACTGAAAAAACAGGAAGCCTTTAGCGTTTGGTTGTGCAGGTTACGATTACAAAATAAATACTCTCGTCCATACAGATTAAAACTATATAAACTATAGCTGATATGATTTCCGAAGTTGACAGATCCAAACGAAGCGTTATAGTCGAATTATAACTTTATAAAATACATAATTAAATTGCCTTCAAGTAAGCTTTAAACATTGAATCATGTTAAAGCTTTAGTAGAGCAGAATATGAATCCAAATTTTGTGAACAATAATTTTTTAGATCTAAAACTAGACAGTTACTTGTTTATCGACTTTTCGAATCATTTACAGTTTTATTTGATTGTGCCGAATATTTTATAAGCTACACTTAGGGAATTATGTATATTTGCCACCATATTTGCCACCATGAAACCCCTTTAAACCAGAACGTTATGCTTCTAGGGATAAAAGGCGGCTGGCTAGGCTATCATGAACTGGAAGAAAGAAACTTAGAAATACGACCAGTGACCACGGAAGCCGGTAACTCGCAGAAAGTATGGTCCCTGTAACGCCCCCCATTAATATGGGGGTACAAGGAAGCCCAGTCCCCTGAAGGCAAGCAGAATGTCAACTGGAAACTCCACGTTATATCCACGGGAATCAGTAAGCCACAGAGTTCCGTTAATTGTCTCTTTAGAGTTTTAGCTGTTTCTCTGCCTTATTATTGAGGTTGGCCCTTTGGGAGTATTGTGGTGGCTGTGGTTTTGCGGCCCACGCATGAATTTGATTGTGGAGGCCAGGATCATCTCGCCTTTAATAACACCAACGGGTGAATAATCCGGATCCAATGAGCATGCTAGTCATGTGTTCTGGACCAGGAGTTGGATAGTCTCCAGCTCTTTAGCAAGGAGTAGTGATTTGCAACCCTGCTTTGGAACCGCTGAAATTGCAACGGCTTCCTAGGGCGTGAATGACGTTGCTTTTATTCCTAGTGGTTTGACCACCACCTGATTAAGTCTAACGGCCAGGTGCAGATGTAAATCTTATCACGAAATGTCCCTGTAACGCTTATTGGTGAAGTCCTTCAGAGAGTAACGTGGTTGCTAAGGTTTAAACACAAATCTCGCGAAGAATTTGCTCATGCCCATATAACTTCAACAGTACGACGGCAGTCTAGATAGTTTTCAACAATCAAGCAAGAAGTAGAGGTATGGCCCTGCTGATCGTGCTCTTGAAGTTGCAACTTGAAGTGTCGACTCGACCCTGGACTTAAGCTGTTATGGAAGGTACCCAAGTGAATCTTAAACACACCCTTAGGCCCCTTGGCCTTCGCTACATATTTGAGGTCCTTGCTCCGTCTTTAGAAATTATCCACCAGTTGACTATAGAAAACTGGACGTTTACCGAGATCTATTACATCCTTTATAATCTTTTTTACTGAAAAATTGCTACAGCCAAATTGAAAGATGCAGATTTAGTCCAAAACCCATATCGATCAATCTTCAAACTAGTCATCGCCATTTCTTGACAAACATTGCTGAATTTTAATAGTAGTAGTTATTACACCTCTTAAGGGCCTTGGAGCCACTGATTTAAATGCAATTTCAAGAGACAAGTAGACTTATTGGGTTCAAAAGGCATATTGTAAAATTTTCCGGCCGAAAAATTGTATTATTCATTTTGAAATTTTTACTTGCGTAGCATGTAACATAGCATTCTCTAGTTAGCTACAGAATTATGTTGGTTAGACACCAGAAATTAAAATAAAAACTAACTTAAGTCGAACTAATTAATTCATTTGTTATAATATTGTTACGTTTATGCCTTTTATAAACGTTTTTTTGTTACTGAGTTCTTTTTTGCGAAATAAATAACACCAGAGTTTAGAGTTTTCAAATTAATTATTAGTTTATTTACTTTAACACCACGCAAAGTAAGATTTGTACGTTGGCACTACAGAACAATTTTCTAAAGATGCAAGTCTTTACTTCACGAGGTTTACATTTTAACTAACGAACCGCTCAAATGCTGTCTTTTATATTTGTCCGCTAGAGGTTTAGCAAAATAAAGAATTTTCTACTTCCTTTGTATCACATTTTGTTGTTGTTATATTATACATTCAATGTATACGCCTATTGGAGTGTATATTTTCGTTTTTAGTCTGTTCATGGAATTTATTTTAAGATACTTGTTGTTATCTTGCGTGTATAAGTTTTCTACGCAGTTTGTAACTAGAAAATTCTTGATGCCTTTCGTGTATAAGTTTTCTTGACATTTAGTTTTTTGACGTATTCGTAGTAGATGCATTGGCAATTGTTACAATGAATTCAATTTCGCTCGAAAATCGCATTAAAATAATTAAAATCCATTATGAAAATTTTGGTTGTGTTAGAGTTACATTTCGTAAAATTCTGACATCATAATCGTCTTTCTGAGACCGCTATTAAGCATTTAGTCGTTAAATTTGAGTCGACAGGCCCGATAGAAAATGTTCGAACACCAACGCATGTTCGACCGGATCGTTCAACTGAAAACATCACAGCCGTGAGCCACAGTGTTGAAGCATATCCGTATTTGTCAATTCCTCGACGTTCTCAACAATTGGGGTTATCCAAAACCACTACATGGCGAATTGTGCCTTACAAGGTTCAATAATTGAAGCCGACCAACCATTAATATCGCCGAAGATTCGCTCAATTCATTCAGGAACAGCCGGCTGGTTTTTCTGAAAAAAAACAATTTTTCAGACAAAGTCCATTTTCACTTTTCAGGGTATGTCAACTATCAAAATTCCAGCATTTGTGCCTTTGAAAATTCTAGAGCAATTATTTAGAATACTTTTACATGCTCAACGCGTCACTGTATGGTGCACTATATGGTCCGGTCTGACTGGGCCATTTTTTTCGAAGATGAGGCCGGAAACGCGGTAATAGTCAATGGATTACTCTATCGCGAGATACTAAAAACTCAATTTTGGCCTACGATGGACGACGTGGATATCACTGACATGAGGTTTCATGTCACACAGCCAATTAAACGATCAGTTTATAGCAAACCAAATTTCCCAATCGCATAATTTTAAGACAGTTAGCAGTTAAGTGGCCAGCCAGATCGTGTGACTTAATACTACTGGATTATTTGTTGTGGTGCTATGTTAAGGACGGAGTCTATACAGAGCCAATCGAATCGATTTCAGCCTTAAAACTCAAAATCCGTGATGTGGACGCCATTTTAATATGAAGTATTTAAGAAGCTGTGATGAAGGAACCGACATATGTCAGCATGGTTTTGATGGATATTTTCCAGATATCACTTTTCATTCATAATTGCCGATGTTTTCTCTTCGTAATAAAATAAAAATTTTAATCGTCTTAATCATAATATTTTAGATTAAGGCCATTTCACTATTGCTCATATTGATCATCAGTGGATTTTACCCAAGGGTCTTATATTCTCAATGCAAATTGAATAAATAGGAATTATATGTAACCAACACAGCAAAAAACAAGTTTTCATTTTTCTAGATAAGGATTTCTACTAAAGGACATTGATATGTAATTTAAAAGGAATGAAGAAAATAAAAATATTTGTAAAAATTTATTTACATAAATATTTACATAAAATTTTTTTTATTATGTAAATATTTATATTATGAATTCTCATAAAATATTTATGTTTAAAAGTAGATTCCATAAACACAAAATTCCAAATAATTAATTTTTTAAAAGCAATTTTTGATAAAACACTTTCAAGCAGCACAAAGTGTAACGTAAATTTTGTTAAATAAAATTTATAATTTAGGAAATCTCTTAGACTAGTGCTAAGTTTAACTAAGATTTTTTTGCTTAATTAATAGTTGTATGCGTTTTTTTCAATTCTTTAGTTTAATTTTTGCAGCCGAAAAATATTTTTAATTTCTTTTGGCAAAACACCAAGCAAAATTTTGTATATTTTCTTTAAAATTTTTCAAAAACAAAATATTAACAAGTCAAATTATTTCCCTTAACATTTATTAGATAAATTGCCTCGCTCGTTGCTTGCAAGAGACTTTAAAAGCTACCAGGCAAAGTAACATTATTGTTATTTAATAAAAAAACATGGTTGGTGATCCATTAAAATGGTTGTCGTTATGAGAAGCTTATTTTTTGCAAACATAATCTGTTTTAATTAAAATCTTTTTTAGTATTTTTTATTGCTATTGTTGTTGTTGTTGTTTTTAGTTTCTTTAAACTCACCATGTAAACGTTCATTTTCCATTTGAAAAGACACCATACTGGGATCATGTCGTATTTGTGGTGGTAGAGCTCGCCATACTTGCAGCGATTGTTCGGTGACTTGGCTAGGAGGTACAACTAAATTTTGACTAGAACGTCGTCTTTGCATTTCCATGCCTTTCGAGGGACTGTTGCGTTTGATTTTACGTAATTTATCCGAAAGACCCATTTTTTCTAAATTTTATTAGTGATTTAATAAAGAATAATTTATCACTTTAGAATTTTAAAAATTTTATTCAAAAAATTTTTATAATTTCTATTTTTTTATTGTTTTATTTCATTTCACTTTTGATTTGTTTTTATACACTGATTCAATTTTCTGTTCAAATTCTTTATTAAAAATTATTTTATTTCTTAATACGTTTTCATGCTTTCACGATTCCACAGCGACTAAAAACACTTGTGCTTTGTTGTGTATTTTAGCAATCTGCATGATTAAATGTTACGTTTTTCAATAGTGTTCACCATACAAAGCAAATCAAATTCACCACAAACACCCACATTGTGTATAAAAGTGTACAAAATCCAAAAGAAAAGCGGCACTCACTATTTTATTTTCTCTCTTAACCATTTTTTTCCAGTGGAATTAAAACTGCTGCAAAGAAACCAAATGCAGGACTTAATCTCATTTTCAAATAATTCTCTGTTTATTATTTCTGTTTATTATTTCTACCATCATGAATTTAATTTATTACTTTTGCTGAGGATTGACCCAAGTTTGTCGGTTTTTAAAGAGATTTTTTAATCATATTATTTACTTTATCTTTAATACAGGATTTTTTTTAAAGAAGTTTGTTTTCTAAAACAAAATAAAACAAAAAAACTGGATTAAAATAATTCAAATTTTTATTGTAAATATTATGCATTCAATTCAGCAATTATGAATGAAAAGTGATTTCTGGCAAATGCCCACCACGACCACGCTGACATATGTCGAATCTTCCATCAAAGTTTTTAATCACTTTTTGGAAAAATGGCGGTGCTATTTCAGTAATCACATTCCAGATTTTAAGTTCTAAGGCTGAAATCAATTCGATTGGCTCCGTATAGACTCTGTCCTTAACATAATCCCGCAAAATAAAATCCAGTGGCGTTAAATCACACGATCTGGCTGGCCACTTAACTGCTGATTATTGTGAAATTATGCGATCGGAAAATTTGGTTTGCAATAAATTAATTGTTTCATTGGCTGTGTGACATGTGGCACCATCCTGTAGAAACTACATGTCAGAGATATCCACGTCGTCAATTATATTCCAAAATTGAGTTATTAGCATCCCACGATAGCGTGATTTATCGACCGTTACGGCATTTCGAAAAAAAAACGCCCCAATTACGCCTCCAGACCACGTAGCGCACCGTACAGATACGCTAAACATGCAAAGGCTTCTCATTAACAGCTCCAGAATTTTCAGAATCTCAAATGCGGCAATTTTGCTTGTTGGCATACCCTAACAAGCGTAAATCGGCTTCGTCTGAAACATTTATTTTTTCAAAAAAGCCAGCCGCTTGTTCCTGAATGAATTGAACAAATCTACGGAGATGATTCAATAAGGTCGGTCGGATTCAATTCCTGCAACAGTTGAACCTTGTAAGGCTGCATATTCAAATCCTTTGCTATATGGCGTTGGATAACCCCAATTGTTAAGAACATCAGGCAATTAACAATTTCGGATCTGCTCACGGTTGCGATGTTTTCAATTGATCTACTACGATTACGTCAAAAACTAAAAGTCAAAATTATTATTTTGTTGGTGTTGGCACAATTGAAAAACAAACTGCTTATTGAAAAACCCGATGTAACTGCAATTACATTAAATCTTTATATTTTAAGAATGATAACGATACTCAGTTAAACTAAGACTGTGATTATTCGCGGAATTGTGTTGTAGGCCCTTTAGTTTTATTTAAGTTTCCTTAGACTGTATCACGTAATAGTCTCTAATAATTTGGTTGTTAAAGTATGTTTGGTTGTTTATTGTATTCTTGTTTTTCATTAAACTTAGAATAAACTAGAATAGACCCATATGGTCAGTAAATATCAGCAGTTGCACGTGTAACTATTAATTTAAGAATTTAGCATTTTTAAAGTGAAATCAATTTTGAAAAAAATAGCAACTGTTTTTTCCATGACAGAGAAAAATTAGCAGCTGTTGTTGAGAAATAAATTTATTACACTTAACGTTGTAAATAGCATCGTCAATGAATATCGAATAACCGCTTACAAAGGGTTACATAAAACAAATTAAAACAAAAAATGTTTAATTAACATGATTTTTATTGTATTACGAAGAGAGAAGAGTTCGGCAATTATGAATGAAAAATGATATCTGGCATATGTTCACCACGACACCTTCCTGTTGAAACCACATGTCAGTAATATCCTCGTCGTCAATAATAGGCCAAAATAGAGTTATTAGCATCTCGCGATAGCTTGACCCATTAACTGGTATCGTATTTACAGCCTCATCTTCAAAAAAAGCAAATGCAGGACTTAATCTCATTTTCAAATAATTCTATGTTTATTATTTCTAGCATCATGAATTTAATTTATTACCTCCAGACCACAAGCGCATCATATAGTGATACTTAAGCATGTAAAAACCTCTCAATAACCGCTCTAGGATTTCAAGAAACCTAAATGCGCCGATTTTGCTTGTTAACATACCCTGACAATTGAATATGGGCTTCGTCTGGGTAAATGATTTTTTCAGAAATTCCAGGTGAATTGAGCAAATCTACGGCGATGTAAACGGCCGGTCCGCTTCAATTATTGTACCAGTTTAAACTTATAATGCCTCAAAGTCAAATCCTTAAGCAAAATTCGCCAGGTGGTGGTTTTGGATAACCCGAACTAACGTCAAGTAATTGACAAATTTGGATTTGCTTCAGCACTGAGGCTCACGGCTGCAACGTTTTTAGTTGTCGACTCAAATTCAACGACCAAATTCTTAATAGTGGCCTCAGCAAAACGATTATGTTGTCCGAAAATATCACGAATTTTACGAAATGTACATTTAACAAAACCACCATTTAATAGTGGGCTCTAATTATGTTAATGCGATTTTCGTGCAAAATTGAATTCATTATAATAATTGTCAACGCATCTATTATGAATATGTCAAAAACCTAAATGTCAAAATTATCATGTTGTTGATGTTGCCACAATTGAAAAAAACAACTTCTTCTTGAAAAACCCATTATGTTTCTGTGTGAACTTTTGTACCTTTGGTTTACATATATAGAAGTACATTTTCACGGTATTGTTGCTGATTATAGATGAAAACAGTTCGCTTATAGTGGCCGTAGTGCAAACATAGCCGCTATACAGCAAAGTATTGAGAATTAGCCTGGGCACCATTCTCATTATTTTAATTGTCACCATCATCTTTTTTTGCAAATTTTCTTTCCTTTTTTCGCTTAGTGAGTCTTAGCCTCATAACATAGCAGTTAGCTTCACATTTGTTTAATACATCTAATAGGAAGCGTTGCCATGGCTTGCTGATGGTTTTGCAGTCAAATTAATTTTGGATACGAAGGTCAGGCGAACCCCAAGCTAATTTGAGGTCTGTTTTGTATCAAAAGATTGTGTCGCCTAACTATCACAAGTTTATTGCTTAAACATTTTGCAAGTTTATTGCTTAATCAATTGCAGCCATTCTTCCGAAATCCTGGCTGCTCACTGCGACTACATGCTGTTGCGAAGATGCTTGGCTTAAGTTTTAAAAGATAATAGTTACAACCAGAAATGTAAATAAAATAAGGTATTGTGTCTGTTTTTACAAATTACGTGGTTTCTTAGAAATCTTATCCACACGAGACAATAACATGCTAATTAAAAATTTCGCGAAATAAAATAAACAAACAGAAAATAAAAACAACTAAAACAACAAGAAGACACACTACCAAACAGGCGGCCACATTAAATAATTATAACAACTATCTGTGATAATGTTGAAGTAGAATCACGTTGTTGGTGTTGCCACAATTGAAAAACAAACGTTTTGTTGTAAAATCCCTTAGTTATATTAAACAAATTAAATGAAACGTTTTTATTTTTGTATTAAAATCGTAAACCCGGTTTCGTTTTCGCCTTCATGACACATTTTGAAAACTTTTCAAAAACTAAAAATTAATCCTCAAACAAAAACGATTTATTAAACTCAAATTCATTAAAGATAGGTTAGTTTTATCCGAATAAATAATAATAATAATAATAATAGTAATAATAAACAAAGTATAAATTTATCCTTTCCACTTATTTAATTTTATTCAATTCATCCAATCTAATTAAAATCAAACAAAAGTTATCTTTCATTGAAGTAACCCAATTTTATGTTAATGTGTATTATCAACTTTTAAGGAAAACCTTGCCACGGTGTTAATGTCTGTTTCAAAAAAAACTAGTGTTTTATATGAATGAGATCTGGCAATAAAATCTAAAATATATAACGGTTTTTTTATGTGTTTAAACATAATTTTACATTTCATATTTTACATATTTTCAACCTGACTTTCATTACTGTAGCAGTATGTTGCGTCAGTATGTACAAGCGTATGGCACTAGAATTTTTCAGAACCATCATGTATTTTTAAGCCATGTCGTTTTCTAGCGAACTTAAAAATTTTTAAGGTAACAACTTACAACATTATTGGTATTATAGCTGAACAAATTTGTGGTTAGAAAGTAAACTGGCTTAAAGCATACATTTTTTCTGACAACTTCAGTTTTATTGATACCAATATAAAGTAAAAATATTATAAATAATAATGGATTATATAGCGGGCAGAGTTTAGCTCTTTTCACACAATTATGAAGCACATTTTGCAACGCTTATCTCGTTACTGCAGCGCCAATTTTCAACTGTTAGAGCGTCAGAGAACATATCAGTTTTTTCAAATACCCCCAAGAAAATAAACCAGCGGCGTTAAATTACAAGAAAGTGGCGGCAAATAGACATCGTCAATTAAATAAATTACACGATCGAGAATTCGCTCATGCAATAACTGAATTGTTTCGATGGCTGTGCGGCTTTTGACGCCATCTTGTGGAAATCAAAAGTCACATTAGCTAATTATGGCCACAAAAAATGGTTTATCATAGTTTGGTGGCGGCCTTTCCTTGCTCATTTTTGAAAAAATGCGGGCTGATAATACCGCCTGACCACAAAACGTACCATGTGGTCTTTTTCTTTGCATGGTTTTTCGAGAACTGTTTGTAGATTTTCTAAGCCCCAATCTGACAATTTTGTTTGTTTGTTTATATAAACGCCTAATAAAAAATGAGCCTCATGACTAAAAATGATTTTCTTAATAAATGCGTTAATTTCGTCCAGTTTTTCAAATAGCTTTAATTCTTAAATGAGTTGACTTTTATAAGCATGATTATCGTTTTACAAACTGATGCCCAATTATTGCAAACTTCAACGAGTTGATGTTCCAGACTTTTTCTCAACACTTTGCTGTACGGCGGCTACGTTTACATCACTAGGACAACTGCGAGCGTATTATTTAAGGGTATTGTTGGCAACAATGCCGCGAAGTCTGAATTTAGAGATTAAATTACGCACAGCAGTCTCAGAAGTTGCTTAATTACGAGGAAAAGCTGCTCAATTTTTACAGTTAAATTTTCGCCATTTTGATAGTAAATTTTCACAATTAAAGTTCTTTGCTCAAGAGTGTAACGTTCCATGCTTAAAATTTTCCACCTTTTTACTAAATAAATATCAAAGAATTATAGCTCATCATTCTCAAAATTATTATAATATTTAATTTTTATAGTTTTTTTTAAACGATCTTTTTTTATTTATCTTTAATAAATATCTTTTTTTCTTTTTAACGATCTTTTTTATATATTTTTTTCTTTTCGATATTTCGCTTTACTTTAGAAAGCTTCTTCAGGAAAAAGAAAAAATTTTTATTTTTGAAAACAAAAAATTAAAAAATTATTAACATATTGAAAAAATGTTTCAAAACATTTGACAAAAACATATAAAATATTTTTTCATACATACATACATACAAAAATTCAAATTTTCAAATATTCCAACATACAAAAACAAGGAAACGGAAATAACAAATAAATAACAAATAACAAATTCTCTCTTATGAAATAATTATAACAAATTTTGTGTCTTTTTAATTAAGTACCTATAATTCTGAGCTAAATTGTCTGTGTCTGTCTTGAAATTTATTCTCCTTACATTTGGTACATTAACAATTTCTAACATTTCCAACATATAACGTCTCTTGTAGTTTTTTTCTATATCTAATACTGATGTTTCATCAAACTTTGGATAATGATTATATTTCTTACAATGTGAAGATAAGGATGTCTTCTGTGTTGAAATATTCCTATATTTTTGGTCGCATCTATGGCCAGCTAATATTGTTTTAAGTTTGTTCTTTGTTGTCCCAATATAAACTTTGTCACAGTTCACCTGGTCATTTTCTCCACATGGTATCCTGTATACTACATCAGATATTTCCATTTTCCCTATTTATCCTTCTACTTAATGTGTTATATGTTTTGTGTGCAATTATATATCTATCTGTGTCATATATTTTACACTTTCTTAATCTTTCTGATATTCCAGGAACATAAGTTAATGATTTATAATTTCTTGGCTCTGCCGTAGAATTTCCTAAATTATGCCTATAACTACCATATTGTCTAATTAATCTGTTAGTTAATTCTACTGGAAATTCATTGTCAATAAGTATATCTCTTATTGTATCCTTATTCTTCAAACGAAATTCTCTATCACTTATAGTCAATATTCTGTCTATCATATTTTTCGCTGTGTTTATTATCATTTTTCTCGGATGTTTTGAATAAAAATTAATAATCCTTCCAGAAGATGTTGGTTTCTTATACCAATCAAATACTAACTTATTTCTCTTCATTATTATCAGTATATCTAAATATGGAAGTCTAGATTCTAATTCTCTTTCCATCGTAAATTTAATATCCGGATGAAAACTATTCAATTCTGACAAAATATCATCCACTGCATCTTCCGAAGTTATACAAAATAAATCATCCACATATTTTGTGATTATCTTTGGTTTAATATGCATTTTACTAATACATGAATTTAGTAATTCCTCCATCACAATATCAGCTATAATTGGAGATGCTGGAGAGCCCATAGGGAGACCCTCCTTCTGTTGATATATCCTATTATCAAATTGAAAATACCTGTTGTCTTCAATGCAAAACTTAAGAATACGTAAAAATAATTCCTTCTCAATATTCGTATTTTGTTCTATTATCTGCCATTTTTCCTCTATAATTCTCAAAGCTAAACCTACAGGAATACTTGGAAAAAGTGAAACTACATAAAATGAAAACAATCTATCATTATCTTGTATATTTATTCTCTTGGTTTTATCCATAAATTCCAATGAATTTCTAATATTATATATTGATTGTCCTGTTATCACCTTAAGAATATTCGCCTTAAAGGAAAATTCTGTTTATGGATCTTAGGTACTCCATACAGCTTTGGAGAATTTAATATATTAGTCTTAAGACAATTTCACTCCATTACTGAAATGATTTCTTTTTTAAAAAGTTCATCAACTAAAAAATTTTTTGTTTTTTGCAGTTTAGTAGTCGGATCCTTATTCAATATTGAGTATTTAGCAGAATCATTATATATTATATTTTTTCGATATTGATTAACATTTGTTAATAATTGTTGTTATTAAAATTAATTTTTCCTAAAGAAGCTTTCCATAGGAAAGCGAAATATCGCAAAAATATATATTGTTAAATTAATTAAAAAAGACCGTTAAAAAGAATAACAGATATTTATTTAAGATATAAAAAGGTCGATAAAAAAATAATCAAATATTAATACAATAATTTTATACATAACAAATAATTGTTAAAAAAAATCTGCAAATAATTTGGGATTTTTCTTTGGCAGTATGAAAAATTTATCAGCCTCCATAAAATGAGAATGAAAATTCATCATGGGTGGTGCGTTATCAATTCAAATACCAACATTTTCAACCTTCTAAATTCGAAAATCTCACTAACAGCTGACATATCTTTTTAATGTTGTTGAAAACTCACACAGAGCATGCAGCCGTTTATGTATGTGTATGTACATAATTCTATGTAAATGTATATATGTATGTATACAGAATTTCTGTTGCATAGTAAGTTGAAGGATAGAGTAGATTACTCTCAATCAAATATAGCCTTCTTATTTTGTTAATGTTAATTTTGTTTTATAAATAGAAGTTAAGGTCAATAGTGAGTATAAATGCTGTAAAACTAATAAAAAATTATGTTATATAACACGCTGTTTAAGTTGCAAAAAGTATAAAATTGAAACGCTATTTTTAGAAATTTTTGATTTGTCAATTATCTGTTTAACGTTGTTGCTAATTACTTGCATATACATATGTATGTATGTATATGTAGAGTATATATAAAAATCAAATTAAAATATTAAAATAACTTTCAAGTTAACAAAAATATATTTTAATCAGCTTCTTGTAATGGTACTATTGGTATAATTATTTACAAAAATGTAAAACTTCATTAGGTTAAACGTACAAAAAAACACTTATATTTTATTTAGCATAAATAACTTAAACCAAAAGTAATATTAATAATCAAATTGTTGTCTTATATTGTTATTTTATTTCTTGTAAAATTATCAAATTGTGTTAAGTAGTTTTAATACTTATGAATTATTTCCGTTTGTCTACAAATATTTGTTCACGTGTTCTGATGATCTGGCTTAGGTAGTTTGGAAATTCTAACTTCACACCCCAAAAGTATGAACATAGTATTTGTACACCTATCGGCAATTCCGATCAGTGCACCATCTCGCCCTCCTTTTCATAATCACAGCTACACAACGTTTCGAAACCAGCTATCAAATGTTTAAAATATATTTAGGACAAGACTCGTTAGTCTGAACTCAACGAATTTGTTTGGCAATTTAACTGGATATTATCTTTCTTGGACAACAAAGCACAAATGGTTGTAAACATCATTTTGTTTGGAATAAAAATTTTATTCCATCGAAAGAAATTTCGATTTAAAACCAGACTAAGACGTCTAATCACACGTGCAAAAATGCAGGTCTAGGGCAAGATCTTCGTGTGCAAATGTACCAAAGAGGGAACTTTTGGTCATTTGCTAAAAGACTAAGGGATAATGCTGGTTCTTCAGTCAACCACCACCCGAGCTCGATAGAGCTCGAGAATATTCTTTTAAACTCTTGCGGTTAAAAAGTTTAGCAGATCTCAACGTCAATAAATCTCCTGGCACGGAGGGATTCAAACACTGGTCTAGCGCGTCCGTTATCAGCACGTTGTATCATGCCGCTGAATTTCCAAAGTGTTAAGAGATTGCTAATGTAACGCAGAACCGCAAAAAGGGCGAAACTAACAACCCTGAAAATTACCGCCTAATTGCAATTTATTCTGCACTTTCTAAAGTGATGGAAAGTATGATTAATTTTCAGCTTGTGAGGTACCTGGAGTCCAACAACTTACTTAGCGACTGGCAGTCCAAATTCGTATTGGGCGCTTTGCCGGTGACTTGCTGGCTTTCCTGTCGCAACAATAGTGCAACTCTACACATCATTTCAAAGGAAGAAGGTGGTGGCTCTAAATATTTCCAAGACGTTTTATAGAGTGTGGCATAATGCACTTCTATCAAAACTTGTTGCTTTTGGTGTCGGTGGCAATAGTGCTCCTGTAGGCTATTAGGTAGTGTGCTAGCTTATCAGTATGGAGGTTGTGGGTTCGATTCCCAACGAAGACCTTGGTTGTTTTCTTGACTGTCGGTGGGGCTGCTCAGCGATGAAGGCATAGTCACTGGTCGCTGTGCCGTCTTTATACGGTAGTTAATTTCCGACTATTCTTCTACTTTCACCACCTGTTTTATCTCTTCTCTATCCCTTTCCTAAAGAATGTAGCACAGTGCTTGACTAATAGGCATTGTTGCTACTTCTCTTTTAAAAAAAAATTTCTCTAGATTTATATCGAGTTTTCTCAGGAATCGGCCTATATGAGTTGTTATAAATGAGGTTACATCAGACGAGCTCAAGAATAATTCAGGGGTACTGCAAGGCTTCGTTCTTTCTATTTTTTATCTTTTTTAACAATCTTCAAATGGGATTAAGTGAATAGAGTAGATTTTAATGCAACGCATAGATCTGTGTTCAGAAATGGTGCTGCATGTGTTACTAAGGGTGATATAAGCATTAAGGAATCAGACGCTCTTGATGTTATTGGCTTAAAAATTCAGTGTGATATTCGATGGACTAAACACATTTTTCAGATTTCTAAAGAAGCTTTCAAGTGACTCTACTTTCTAAGTGATGCATCACTCCATCTGATCTTTGTACTATTTATATCGCCTATAGCCCGCCAAAAATGAAACACAACTCTCATGTATAGGCCGGTGCCCCAAAGTCTATTTTTGAGTTGCTCGACCGGATAAAAGAGAGGCCCGGGAGTCTTATTGGGGACAGTAGGGTATTCAACTCTATTAATTCCCTAGAGCATCAACGAAATGTTGTATTTTACTGCTTTATCGTTACTACTAGAGAAATTAAGAAACTAGTTCCCATTAATCGCATGTTTTTGAGTTTAACTCGATTTTCGTTGATAGCGATTCCATTGGCGGTTGAATAGCCAGTGAATCGCACTACACATAAAGGGAAAATTCGATTTTTCGCAGAACGGTTTGTATGTGGAATGAACTCCCACCAGAGGTCTTTTCTGTCAAATCTAATGTCCCTCTTTCCTCCTCCCCATAATCTAATTTCCTAGTTCTGGTACAATGCATTGCATGAGTAGGTGTCATCCCATGAGTAGTTACCATCATATTTTTCTTATAAAGTCCCATTTAAGCGATTTTTCTCGGTATTGTTATTACTACTGAATAAAAAACATCACAAGTCAACTGAAGTAAATATTGTTATGGATGGGTCTTGCTTAAATTTTAAAAGAAAATAATTAAGTAATAAAGTGAACAACTGGGTATTCTGTTTCCTAACTGCGTAATTTGCTAAGAAAATTTAGGCACGCAAGACAACAACAATTATCTTAAAATAAATTCCAGGAAGAAACTTTATCAACATAAAAACAAAAAATACAAACAGACCAACTGGCGCCTAAACATTGAATTAATAACGTAACAACAACAAAATGTGATACTAAGGGAGTAGAAAATTTTTAATTTTTCTAGACCTTTAGTGGGCAAATATAAATGACAGCGTCTGAGTGGATAGTTAGTTAGTTGAAACATAAACCTCGTGAAGTAAATACCTGCATTTTTAGTTAATTGTTCTGTAGTCTTAAACTTGTGTGTAGTTAAAGTAAATAATTTTGTAATTAATTTGAAAACTCTAAAATCTGGTGTTATTTATTTAAACGTGACATTATTTATATTTTAAGTATAAAATATAAGTAATAAACGTTTTAACATGAATTATCACTGTAGAGGCCGTTTTAGTAACGAATTACTTGGTAAATAAAAACAATTACTCTTTCCTTTAACACAGGGATGGATATTGTATACATCATACATTGTATGCCAGACGGTTTTCCCATCGATGAACTAAATATGTCATATGCATTTTTGAATTTGTCGATCGTCAACAAAATATTTTTCCGATTAAATTTTTGATTATTGTTTTAAAATAATTGAATCATCTTCAAATAAATGACCAATTCTAGACTCATATCTACAAAATGATTCAAAAATTATTCTCTCTGTTTTTAATTACAGAAGCATATTATGCTTTCTACACTACTACTATGCAATGAGTTTAAGTCGATAATTCATTTTTATGTAATGTATGTTCACAGTTCTACTTTCGTGAGAAGCCATTACTTTCAAATTTAATAAAAATTTTACAAAATATCTTATTTTAATTCAACAATGGTAGCAGCCAAATTCTAACCTCGCTGTAGAATTGACTACTCAAAAGTAATTCGCCTGTCTCTAAAGCGAATATTCACAACGAAGACACACAAAATACGAAATTCTACAAACACTAATTAAAATTAGCTGAAAACTAAACCAGGTGCATTATATTGTTCAAGACTATGAGTCAGTATCCTACAATTTTGTACGATAAGTTAGAAAGAAGAAATTTTATCGTGCCTCGTTACCACGTTCAATGCAAAAAAAAACATATGTTTTCGCTTATATTTATTTTATTGCCCCGTTAAATTATTAAATTTTTTATTATTTTATTTTTTTTTTCATTATTTTTAAATTTTATTGAATGCAAAAGTGAAAAATATCCGATCCTCTGCCTTCTATACATCGATCAAACGTCCCATTTTTTTAACTATGACATGAGGTGTTAAGCAGGTGACAAGCACTGAAATCAAATTCTGTTAGTGTGTGCGAGTTTTTACATAAGATCTGTTACAAGTACGGTTATTTAGCAAATTCTTTAAAGTATTGTTATTTTTATACCATTAATAAACGTTTTGTTTTAAGAGTTCTTTTATTGTCAAATAATTATACACAACATTTTAGAGTTGTAAATTAAATCACCCGATTTATTTACTTATTAACGATTACGCACACAAGAATTCATTTTTACGCCTTAAAGCTAACTTATTATCTCTATGTCTTAACTCGACAATGTTTGCACTTAAACTCGCGTCATTGCTCAGCAGATGCAGTTTACGCAAATACAAGAAAATTCTACTTCAGCATTATCACAGATTTAATGTGGCCGCCTGTTTGGTAGTGTGTCTCCTTGTTCTGTGTTAGTTGTTTTTATTTTCTGATTGTTCATTTTATTTCGCGGAATTTTTAATAAGCATGTTATTGTCTCGTGAAAGAAACCACATAATTTGTAAAAACAGACACAATAGGTTATTTTATTTAATTTTTTGGTTGAAATTATTATCTTTCGCAACAGTATGTAGGCGCAGTGAGCAGCCAGGATGTCGGATAAATGGCTGCAATTGATTAAGCAATAAACTTGCAAAATGTTTAAGCAATAAACTAGTGATAGTCAGGCGGCACAATCTTTTGATACAAGACATACCTCAAATTAGCTTGGGGTTCGCCTGACCTTCGTATCCAAAATTAATATGACTGCAAAACCATCAGCAAGCCATGGCAACGCTTCCTATTAGATGTATTAAACAAATGTGGAGCTGACTGCTATGTTATGAGGCTAAGACTCACGAAAAAAGGAAGGAAAATTTGCAAAAAAAGATGATGGTGACAATTAAAATAATGAGAATGGTGCCCAGGCTAATTCTCAATACTTTGCTGTATAGCGGCTATGTTTGCAATACGGCCACTATGAGCGAACTGTTTTCATCTATTGTCAGCAACAATACCGTGAAAATTGACTGCTATACATGTAAACCGAAGATACAAAAGTTCACACAGAAACATAATAGGTTTTTCAACAAGAAGTTGTTTTTCGATTGTGGCAACATCAACAACATGATAATTTTGACATTTAGGTTTTTGACATATTCATAATAGATGCGTTGACAATTATTATAATGAATTCAATTTCGCACGAAAATCGCATTAACATAATTAGAGCCCTTCATAGTGGTGTTTTTTTTAAACGTACATTTCGTAAAATTCGTGATATTTTCGGGCAACATAATCGTTTTTCTGAGGCCATTATTAAAAATTTGGTGGTTAAATTTGAGTCGACAACTGAAAACGTTGCAGCCGTGAGCCTCAGTGCTGAAGCAAATCCAAATTTGTCAATTCCTTGACGTTAGTTCGGGTTATCCAAAACCACCACCTGGCGAATTTTGTATAAGGATTTGACTTTGAAGCATTTTAAGTTTAAACTGGTACAGCAATTGAAGCGGACCGGCCATTCACATCGCCGTAGATTTGCTAATTCACCTGGTTTTTCTGAAAAAATCATTTACTCAGACGAAGCCCATATTCAATTGTCAGGGTATGTTAACAAGCAAAATCGGCGCAATTGGGCTTCTTGAAATCCTAGATGCGGTTATTGAGATGCTTTTACATGCTTAACGTATCACTATGTGATGTGCTTGTGATCTGGAGGCGTGATTGGGCCGCTTTTTTTTCGAAGATGAGTCTGTAAATACGATACCAGCTAATGGGTCAAGCTATCGCGAGATGCTAATAACTCAATTTTGACCTATTATTGACGACGAGGATATCACTGACATGTGGTTTCATCTCTTCTCTCCTCGTAATACAATAAAAATTATGTTAATTAAAAATTTTTTGTTTTAATTTGTTTTATATAACCCTTTGTAAGCGGTTATTTGATATTTACAACGTTAAGTGTAATAAATTTATTTCTCAACAGCTGATAATTTTTCGTTCAACTGAAAACGTTGCAGCCGTGAGTCTCAGTGCTGAAGCAGATCCAAATTTGTCAATTCCCCGACGTTCTCAACAACTGAGGTTATCCAAATTTTGCGAAATTTATGTAAGGATTTGACTTTGAAGCCTTACAAGGTTCAACTGGTGCAGGAATTGAAGCTAACCGACCATTCTCAGCGCCGTAGATTCGATCAATTCATTCAGGAACATCTGGCTGGTTTTTCTGAAAAAATAATTTTTTCAGACGAAGTCCATTTTCAGTTGTTAAAGCGATTATTGAGAAGCGCTGTATGATGTGGTCTGGCGGCGTTATTGAACCATTATTTTTTTTCGAATATGAGACTGAAATTGCGGTAACGTTCAATTCGCGAGATGCTAACAATACAATTTTGGCCTATGAAACGATCATTTTATTGCAAACCAAATTTCCCGACCGCATAATTTCACGACTATCAGCAGTTAGGCGGCCAGCCAAATCGTCTGATTTAACGACTATGGATTATTTTTTTGGGGCATTGTTATTAACGAAATAGGATACCATTTTCCCAAAAAGTGATTAAAAAGTTTGATGAAAGAACCGACTTCTGCCAACGTAGTCGTAGTGGACACTTGCCAGATATAATTTTTCATTCATAATTGCCAAACTTTTTTCTTCTTTCATATTTAACAATTTTAGATTATTCGGTAGTAATTATTTTCATTTTTAAATTAAGCAATACAATTTATTGTACCAAACCAAATAAATGAAAACTATGTTATGGTAGACGGTATACAATATAAGAGTGTGTATATTGAAGCAGTAAATTCAACTATCGTTTATTAAATTTAGTTTATGAACAGAATTAAAAAGTTTCTTAAAAATTTTTTTTTAATATTAAGTTTAAAACTAAAATGTCGTTTGGCTTACAGGTTATTTAGTTAATTTATAGTATAGTGTCGAAATTGTTGGTTTGAAAAAGGTCGCTTAGAATTTTAGCATCTGGCATGGTGTGTGGTCCATATATGAAAGTTTTATTATTTTTATTATTATTCTGTCACGTGTTTTTCTTTGTCTAAATGTTTCATTTATTTTTTCAAAACGAATTTTATTTATTTGATTTGTTTTCCAGCATATGCTTTTTTAAATTCTTCTCGCGTCATGTGATTGTGCATTGTTGGATGTAGAAAATCTTTGTTTAATCTTACAACTATTTGTATCACTTCTCGGCGCTAGATAGTTTTGCGGCGCGTAAATGCTTTTTAGTTTTATTAGAAATGAAAATATGAATTTTATATTTTTATATTTATTATTTTTACTGGTGCCAATATCCCATAACACTCCCCCCGGGGGGCACATTTAACAGTCTTTATGGATTACTTAACCATCTAGAATTGTGTCGTTCGGGGCTATAAGGGAACCCAGTCCCCTGAAGCAGGAAGTCAAGGTTCTTGTTATTTCCACGAAAATTAGTAAGCCCCACAGTTCCGCTAATTGTCTCTTTAGCCTTTTAGCTGTTTCTTTAACTGATTATTGAGGTTGGCCCTTCGGAAGTATCGTGGTGGCTGTGTGCTTCGCGGCCCCTCATGAATTTGATTAGGGGGCCAGGATCACCTCATCTTTACTGAGAACAACGGGTGAATGATCCGGATCCAGTGGGCATGCTAGTCATGTGTTCTGGACCAGGAGGTGGATAGTCTCCAACTCTTCAGCAAGGAGTAGTGGTTTGCGACCCTGCTTCGGAACCGCTGAAATTGCAACTAGGAAAACCTGTTGCTAGAATTAGCCTTCGGCTTCCTAGGGCGAGAATGACGTTGCTTTTCATTCCTAGTGATTTGGCCACCATCTGATTAGGGCTTACTGCAAATGTAAATCTTATCACGCATCCCATTACACTTTACAATAATAATTAAAATTTATTTATTTATTGAAAATACTGATACGTATTTCATTGGTTCTTTAAAAAGGCTGTTCAGGAAACTTTATCGACAATATGAAAAAATTTTTTAAAAACGCACAACAAGATTAATTTTCGCGAGAGAGAGAGAGAGAAAGAGAGAGAACGCCGATTGAATAACGGAACTGTTTTGTTTCAATTAATATTAATCCGAAAAATAATGTATAATTTACACGCAATGGTTCCAAAAAACTTATCCAGTTCTTTCCTGTTTCTGTTACAGTTAGTTTCCAAAACTATTTTGCTTCTTTAATCACAAAAAGTTAATTGTTTAGAATATTTTTATATAATTTTTTCCTATAGTTTTTATTTAATATGTATAATGGTCTTTTCGTTGATTATATGAGCCCTACATGCGAAGATTTTACATAATCGCCTAAATTGAAAATGAGTCTCATTATTAAAGATGATTTTCTTGTTACGCTTTTTAAGTCTAAAATAAAAAAAAATAAAATTATATAAAGAAATAAATATGAATGACATTTTTCACCGCTAAAATAACTAATTTCTCTGCTTGTTTCAGAAATACATTATTATTAAAATTATTATTATTATTTTATTTATATAAAATAATTACTGCAATTAATGTTCACCAAACATTATTTATACAAACATATTATGATTTTATTAAAATAAACTAAGCATATTTAACTTAAAATAATATAATTTGTTTATAAGTAATTTATATTGGTTCACATCTATTATACTACGCTTAGTGATCAAATAGAAAAGCAATTATTTATAAACCACATTATTGTTTTAAATAACGTTAACTTAGCTACCGTAACCATATATTTTTACATACTATGATTATTGTAAGTGATCATATACAAAACTTATAACTTGATAATTTTTCTTATTTTATAATACAATTTTTGTTTAAAATAGTGTAAATCATATCAGAAGGTTTTACAGCATAACCCTTATTTATTCAAAACATACTAACGTTTGTAAATACATATTCGTATATATTAAAAGTAATAACATGTAAAAACACATACAATCTCAAAAATTCGTGGGTGTGAATGAATTATAAAATATAAAAAAAAACAATTCGAGCAATAACATTTACACATGTTAACGTAATAAACTTAATCGTCTACAGTGGTGATGAGTAAATAATTAAATAAATAAATAAAAATGTCGGTTTTATCATAACATGTGCCACAAAAAGGTTTAAAAAACCTTTTTTTGCAAAAAACGTAAAAAACCGGGCAAATGGCATTGTTTTGAATTATTTTCTTTGAGGCCATTTGAAAGGACGAGTTAATGTAAACAACCCACAAACAACTGGCGCTCTGAAAGACGACAAGACAAGTGAAGCTTTGTTGAGAATGTGCTTCAAAATTTTGTAAAAAGAGCGGTAGTCTGCTGGCATGCTAGAGGTGAATATTTGCCCCATATCATATTTCATTATTAATTAACATATTTCTACTGTACGTGTTTCTTAAGGTTTTTCAGGTTGTTTAAATAACAACCTTAACAATATCTGCGAGACTTTGATTTTTTTTTATTATTTCTTGTATGGAATAAAGCACAGTACACTCTCTTCATCCCGTAGTTTCGAAGATTCTTTCGGTTCATTGAATGTTCCTATCTAAAATGCTATTAAATGCCGTTCGACACGTCCTTTATTTAATTGTCTTCATTTTCATATTTATATAATTCAACCATAATTAGGAGAGAGACCCAAACCTCGATTTTTAAGGTATCAATTCTGCTTTTGCAACCTTTCAATTTGAATTATTTAACCTCAGTAGCACCATTTCAAAGCACAATCTTTTTACAAACTTTCTAGTTGGAACGAACTTCTTTCTACATAATTAGGTAGGTCTTTTCTGAACCTTTCTCAGTCACTTAGCATCATTAGAAAAAAAATTTCCTCAGTATTTTACATTATCAGAAAAAAAATTTTAATCCACAAAGCTCTATTTCAAAGATATGCATGCTAAGCTTGGTTGCGATACCTATTCTGTTGTTTATACATTCTGTATAAGCATAGTCGAATTTTTTAATACAATATTACATTTCTTCTTCATTCCACGAGAAGTGGTTGTAGGCCAGTTGGCATAAATCTTTAAAAATTGTCATAAAGTCTCTATTTTATCCACACATATTCTTATCGTATACAAATCAGCCAATTGGCTAATGCCCAAACATTCATAAATAAAAGTATAAAAACACAACAAACTCAGGTGGACCAGATGTCTCCACATTAAAAGAATCGTTTTTACTTACCTAAAAGGACTATCTTGTGTGTGGATTGTAGTGGAATTCAAAAGGTAATCACTTCATACTCACAATGAAAAGGAAATAAATAGTCTTTGCAAGCGAGCGCTGAGGAAAATAAAAGTCACCCAAAACCGATGAGTATGCCAAAAAAAAGTCCATAAAATTTACGATAAGTTGCTGGGTAAGTTTTTATCACTTTGTTTTTACTGTATTTTTAATTTGCAAAAAAAAAGCTTAGAGATCGATTGTTTAAAGTCGACAACTTCAGTGGACCTAAAAGACACTAAATTGTTAATTTAAATTTAATTAACATAATAAAATTGTGGCTATTAGAATTACATTGTTTTCTAGCAGAATAATAGTAATAACATGATTAAATATTAACACTTATGTGAGATGTATTTTTTTAATTCTTTGCGACTTTCATTAATTTTTATTTATGTTATCATTATTTATTATTATTAGTATTATTATTATTTTAGTTTAGATAAAACAAAAACAAAAAAAGAAAGTTTTTCACCAAAGGGGACGAAACCAAACATTAATTATTTGCTGTCATATTTAACTTATAATAATAATAATAATAATTTGTTATAAATAATATATTCACCATTATTATGTATGTCGTCCTCATCGACAAAAATGAGGTCGACGGCATACCAACGGTATTATAGAAGTTGCTGTTGGCAGCAACCGATTACTATCGTGGCTTAGTGGGCATTAAAAAGTGGCCTTGAACTCGACGTTGTATTAAAATGGTGTCATCACATTTTTTGACAGCGACTCAAACGTTTATTTATTTATTTATTTTATTTCAATCTATCCACTTCCTGTACAACAAGATTGTATCTTATATTTATAGTACAGGAACGTACAACATTATAACAGTATACTTAAGATACAAAAAACAAAAAAAAACAAAAAAATAAATAAATTATAAAAAAGTTTATGTGAAATACATGTATAAAAATTTCCTAAAATTGTTAGCATTGCTGTTCATTTGCTTACTTAGTGGAAGACTATTCCAGAGACGAGCGGCATTAATATAAAATTGCCATTCGGATACGAGGCAGTGATGACGAGGCAAAATAATATTTTTGTGCCTTGGAGATTGGAAGAAAAGTATTTTTTTAAACAAATATTTGGGCGTTCTCGTCACAATTATTTTATGTAAAAACAAAAGGGTACGAACCTTTATTAGTCCCTGAAAAGGGATTTCAAGAAGATTGTTGGAAACATGTGATATATGATCAAATCTTCTGAGTCCATAGGCATATCTTACGATATTATTGAACATAACTTCAAGTTTGTTCCTACTGACTGAGTCACAGCATCCAAACAATTCACATTCATAGGTTAAAGCGGGCATAAGATAAATTCTAGCAAGCAAGATTCGTATCCTTTAAGGTGTAAAATATTGTGTTGACCACAGTGCTCGAAGCTTTATAAACAACTGACCTACCAGCATATTCACATGATCAGTCCATGTTAATTTATTATTAAATACTATACCGAGGTTTTTAGCAGATTTAACAATCACAATTTTCTCGCTGTTCAACACAATATCATGTGACAGTACGGGCTGCAAACCTCTTTTATATATAACGATGCATTTCGACTTAGATGGATTCAAGTAGAGCCCATTGGCATTTGCCCAAAGGTAAATTCTATTTAGATCATCGTTTAAGGAGGCTATGCTGGAGTCAATATCCCGAACAGAGCTACTTAGTGTTAGCTGCACATCATCTGCATATAAGTGTATACTGCAGCTAGAGAGTTGTTTCGGCAGATCATTTACATAGAGTGAAAATAGTAGCGGTCCCAGAATGAAACCCTGTGGCACTCCTCTAGTAAGATGTAAGCTATCCGACCAAACATTATTCACCAACACCGATTGCATTCGGTTCGATAGATATGAGGAGACAAGTTTAACTGACAGGTCAGAAACACAAAAAAAAAAGAGTTTTAATTTTATTGCCATAATTTCATGATTGACCGTGTCAAATGCCTTGGAGTGGTGAAGGAGTACTAAGAAATTGATATCTCCTCTATCTAACGCTTGCCATAAATTCTCACTAACCTATGCAAGTGCCGTAACACATCCATGGCTCTCTCGAAAACCTGATTGCATGGGAGACAATAAATCGTTGGAATTAACATAATTATATATCTGTCTAAACAGAAGTTTCTCCATTACTTTTGAAAGAAAACATAATATCGCAATCGGCCTATATTCACCATTCCCTTTCCGTAACGGTACTACTTTTGCATGTTTCCAATTTGATGGAAATACACATGCCATTATAATGCCATTAAATAAATGTGTTACAAAGGGGAGAATCACTGGTAAGAGCATTCTTATAAATTTCGGGTGAATACTATCCACACCTACTGCATTCGATTTAATCGAAGCACATACCAAAACTACATCATGTTGGGATACACATGAAAAATTAAAACGTTCAACGGTACTCGAAGAGCTCGATGAAGAATTGAAAAAAAAACCCGGATCTGATTCGACAACCGGTATGTTTGTAAAACCTCTATTTAAATCATTGCCATTCACACTGCTGTCCACACCGTTGTTTATATTACCAATGCCAATTTCACGTATAGTATTCTACGTCTGTTTAGTATCAATCGCAGAACTGAACCGTAAGGTATAATACTCACTCTTAGCACATCTTATAGATTTATTAACATTTCTCCTGGCTATACAAAATTGATACTTCAACTCTGGTGTTTTAAACCTCTTCCACCTGACGTAAGCAAGATCCCTTGCCCTAATTGCATCCCTAACAATATTCGAGAACCATGGTTTTTGCTTCGGAACAACTTTACGACGCTTAAGTGGCACTGTTAGATCATAGAGATATTGAATATTACGTTCCAAAAAAAGCGATTGGTCCTCAACAGAAGGAATTAAATAGATATCAGTCCAAGCCAGTTGCAAAGAGTGTTCCCTTAGAGTATCGTAGTCCAGGTGTTTGAAGTCGCGATAATAGACGCACCGTTCAGTATATTCAACCTAAAAGTTATAATTCAAAAATATCAGGTCGTGTTTAGAAAAACAAGAAGCTGAGATCTGATCGTACAAAATAATATTTGCGGTGTTTGAGGCAAAGAAGAGATCAAGCAGTGTACTTGTTGAGGATGTGTGATGGGTCGGATTTATCGTGTTAACGGGAAAAAGACCGATTAAACAATACAACAATCCAATATCAAAATCATTTCCAATACTTAATTTGTACGAGTCTTATGCTACCAAATACAACATTGTAGCCAGTTTTATTGTGTTGGGAACAAACGTTGATTGAACTTCACTCCACATTAAACGTATTCACAAGCTGCTTTCTTCAAACGAAGAAAAACTCAACAAATCCGTAAAAAGTTAACATAAAATCCCCTCCCATTTTTACAACTTTTTACGTACTTGATATCCGGCAAACTGAATATGTCTGGCCATACTACAATAACTTTTCTTTGAAGCGTCAGATTTTGTTGATTTTCTCCTCCATTTGAATTCATCCGATTTAAAATACATATTAAATTAAATTTGAAGACTGTCACAAAATTATAGGGATGTACTTGTTTACTTTAATTAATCTATAACGTTTTAACGGCAACTCAAATCTTTTAGTTAATAACAACGAATGGTCGAGGCAGTGGTGACGTCGCCATAATACAACAGTGACTATAAAATCGCCACAAAGTTGCCGTCGCCTTACATAATAGGAGTAATTGTAATTACTAATACTGTATTATTTTTTGGTTAGAATATTAACACAGTTTATTACGTTCTTATCCACTTAGCGATCAATAAAAATATATTATTATTTGAAACAACTTTAACTTGATTACCGCAACCATATATTATTACATCTTTTAAAAGTGCTTTTGACAAAACTTATAACTTGAACATTTTTATGACTTTATAAAATCATTTTGTTTAGAATAGTGAATGACGCATTAGAATGTTGTACAACATAAGCGTATTTATTAAAAAAAAATACAAACTTTTGTAAATATATATTAAAGGTAGTAACATGGCAAAAGACATTGAATTATACAACAGAAGCTAAGAGAGCAAGGCAGTCTAATATCTATCTATATATATAAAATTTTAGCCCAAAATAGGTGTCCGTTGGTTGCCAGTGTTTGACGAGATGCGTCGTCGGATTTGCACCTAATTTTCACAGTACCTTCATAATGCCTTGTATCTTTATTTCATACGTTTACGCACAATAGGGCGTCCACAGTGCGTGTTTGAAACAAGACAAATTTTTCAAAAAAATTAAAAATTTTTTTCCAACTGATAATTTTTGCCACTTTGCACAATCAAAGCAAAAATTGGACACAAACGTAATTCACGGTATTGCACAAAATTTTAGAAGCCATAATTGGTTGGCGGAAAGAGCTATTTTAGCTGCGAAAAATGCAGATATTTCGGATATTAATATGACAATTTTGAATGACGTTCCCGGGAAATCGGTTGACTCTGTTACCAATCAAGACGATGTTGTAAATTATACAGTCGAATTTTAAAATTCGCTTGAGTTATCTGAACTGCCACTCCAGCACCTGCAGGTGAAAGTTGGTGTACAAATTATTTTGCATAGAAATATCTGCCAGCCACGACTTTGCAATGAGACACGTTTAGTAGTCAAAAAAGTCATGAAAAATGTGATTGAAGCAAAAATTTTAAAAGGAAAATATAAGGGCGAGGATGTGCTGATACCACGCATTCCTATGATTCCTCCAGATTTGCCGTTTGATTTTAAACGGCTTCAGCCTCCAATACGTGTTGATTGATGATCCCTGTTTTTCGCACGATCAATTATATGCATCATGCTCAGGTGTTAATAAACTGTTTTGTTTGTCTATACCGTGAACCAAAATCTATCGAAGAATGTCGTATATGTAAAAGCATTGCAATAGAATAAGACGTATTACTTAAGCACACAAAAATATTGAATCGTGAAAAAGATAAAATTATTAAAAAAAACATAAAACCGAAAAAAAAGAAATTGTGTTTTTCCTGATTAATTCTCTCTTGATGATGATTGATTTTTTTGGCGCACACAAAAAAGAACGCTGCAGAATAAAAACAAACGACAAATGACTAGCAAAGCAGTCACGGACACGCTAGTTAAATATAAAAGAAAGAAAGAATTTTAAATATATTTGTTTTAATATTTTTTGTAGTCCAATTACATTCGTTGCAGTTTTGTGTTTTTTTATTAAATGTTAAATGCTAATTTATTATACAGGATGTCCACCGGGACACTTTGTTTAAAATTTTTAATCACATGAGAGAGAATGGATTTTATATTGATAAATGTTTTATTTAATATCGGCAATTATGGAATTCAATGTCAGATAAATGCCCACTTCTTTGCTCTTTTAAGCACATTTTTTATTAAATTCTCACACATTACACGCGGTATTTCATTAAATTCAGTAATATTTTCTTTGTATTGCTCAATCCTTTCTGGTTTGTTTGCTTAAGCCTTGCTTTTCAGATATCCTCACTAAAAGAAATCCAGAGCAGTCAAATCCGGCGACCGTAAAGCTAATCAATATCACCATTTCTTGAAATAACTTGTTGTAAAAAGGGGTCTTGCGGTAATTCCATGGTAATTCTGGCTGTATGCGATGTAGCCCCCCCCCGGGGGCACATTTATCGGTCTTTATAGAATACATGACTATCTAGACCTGTGCAACTGGGGGAAAAAGGGAGCCCAGTCCTCTGAAGTCAGACAGGGAGACAACTGGAAACTCCACTTTATTTTCACGGGGATCAGTGAGCTCGCAGAGTTCATTATTTGTCTCTTTAGACATTTAGTAGTTCTCTGGCTGATCATTGAGGTTGGCCCCTATATGGGAGCATCGTGGTGGTTGTGGTTTTGCGCAAAGTGAATGATCCAGTCCAGTGAGCATGCTAGACATGTGTTCTGGACAAAAGTAGGAAAGTCTCCAACCCTTTAGCAAGGTGTGATGGTTTGCAGCCCTGTCCTGGAATCATTAAAGTTGCAACTAGGTGGTAATGTTGCTTAGAATTATGCCCTGGGCTATCTAGGACGAGCATGACGTTCCAAATTATGTATAGTGGTTTGTCCACCATCTGATTAAGGCTACATAGCCAGGCGCGGATGTAAAGCAAATCACACTCTGTATGCGATGTAGCATCGCCTTGTTGATACCACATATTAATCAAGCTTAAAGTTTGCAGTTGTGGCGCTAAAAAGTTTTCAATCATATCACAATATCGCTTCCCATTTACAGTTACCGTTACGCTAATTTCATATTCAAAGAAGTAAGGTCCAATGATTCCTCCAAATTACACATCAGTCTGTCACTTTCAATGAACTGACTATTCTGTTTATTCACATATTCATTCAAATGTGCCTCGTATAATTTTTTCATGCAAATCGGACTTGTCATGGGCGAGCTGTAACATTCTATTGGCATATGTATGACGACGTGAATGGTTTTATGGAAGAAGCTCTAGTGTCAGCTGAATCTTGTATGGAAGCAAATTCAAATCCTTGTGCAAAATTGTGGCCAAAGCTGTTCTTTGAACGCCAAGGCATGGCGTCGAATTGAGGTTGATGAATTGTTCTAAATACTTTCTTGAACAGTAGTAATATTTTTATCCGATCTTGCAATACGTTGTGGTATATGCTTGGGTCTACCATCTATAGACCTTCTTTCTTCGAAATCATTCACTATACGATAAATAGTGCGTTATGTTGTTACGTTGTTTCTCCCAAGAATTTCACGTAACTTTCTCATCGTCACAGTAAGCGATGATTGATTTGGATAAAATATTTTAACGACTAAAACACGTTGGCTTATCGAATATTTTTCCATAATAAATTTATAATCTGTCAAAACTAATGTTTACCAAAATGGCGGCAAAACAACCTACTGTATACCTTCGCTGAAGTTTTATTTTTACAATAGAATCTTTTCACTGATTTCAAATTTTTATATAAAAACTCCTTTGTTATCATATTCAAATAAAGCTAAAGAAATAGTAAAGCAAACAAAGATTAAATAAGCTTAATATCGTTGTATAACAGTTAAAATATTTGTTAGCATAAATAATAACAAAAAAAAGTAGAATAACAGGAAATCACTGATTGGCCATTTAAAACAAAACATTCTAAAGAGGCCAATTTTAGTTTCTTTACACCTACAACTCCACTGTGCAGTAAAAAAATATATGGTAAATGCTTGTAATAACAAAAAGCATTACACTGAAATGAGTTATTGACATGAATGCTTTTTAGTCATTCATAAACTGGACATTAAAAAAGTTGAACGGCTAAAAATATAAAAAATTGTGAAAATAAAGGAAAAACTTGAGGTGTCACATTAAAAAAACACAGCAAATAAATAATTTTGGAAATAAAAAAAATAATCAAAAATATAAAGTGTTTAATTAAATTAAATTTAAGAATATTTTTTTTTTTGTTTTTTGGTTAAAATGCCATGATGGGTTGTAGTTCTTCAATGGATACAAATAGTGTATCAGATGTACCCATAGAGAGTATGACTGGCATGGCCATGCCTTCTAGCCAATGGCCACTATCGCAGGCGGTAATTAAATAGACATTAATTATTAAACTTTATGTATGTGTTTACTTATAAACAAAAACAACAATTAGAGTGTGTTAGAGACATTTGTTTGAACTTTCATTGTAGTGTTGTGTGTTATACATAATATATCGATAAAAATTTATAAAACTAATTGATATTAAATTCCTATTGTAATGACTTTTAGAATCCTACCGATGTTGTGCTTGAATTTGTGCGTCTTGATGAAAAAATTAGTAAATTAGAAGCAACTTGTCCCGGTCCTCGTTTAGCTACTTGTGAGGCCTGGATAGAACATTTACAAGGTAAACAAGCTGAGCTACAGGGTATCGATGCCAAACAAATTAACGAAATCGTAAGCAATTCCGAACAAGCTAAGCAAATGTTTACTTCAACTGCCCCTACTGCAACCTTTTCGCAACAGCAACCATCCTTACCCTCACAAGTAATTGACAATAGAGTGTTATATGTAGATGGACATACATCACAACACCCATTTCCGTATGGTAAAGCAAATGGTGCTGACAAGCGCAAAACCTATAGTCAAAATGGTCTACTTCCATATAATTCAAATACAATAACCGCAAAACAAAATCTTCATAATATTGGCGTGACTGGTGGTGTTGTCCCTGGCCATGATATTGCACATTCATTTCCATCCAATAACATTGTAGCTAAAACACCTACACAGGACTTAGTCAATGTAAGTACATTCAACTATAGCTATTAACAGCTGTCACATAACAAAATTACAATTGATAAAAATTTTACATTCCGTTTTTGTGTTGTCAAGTTTAATTGTGTTCTATTCAGATACTTTTCAAATTTTCTAATGTTTATAATTAGTTATTTATTTAGAGTACTTTTTACCACGTATCTTCTTTTGTTGCTCATAATAAATAAATTTATATTTACACAAGTTTGTTAAATTTTAATACCAAGAGACCTCTAAATTTAAAAAAATAATTGCTTTCAATTTAATTTGCAACAAACCAAATATATTTAACACTTTTATTATTAAATTTTCCATATGAGGCGAATGAGTTATATTTTTAACGTCTTAAAATCTATTACTCATCCGTGTGTTAACTTTATATCTGCATGGGAAAAAATTTTGGTTATGAATACAATTTTATTTTATTCCTTCGTTTTAGAAATTTTTTTTTTTTAAAGAGAAGTAGCACTTCAGGCAACAATGCCTATTTAGTCAAGTACCGTGCTACCTTCTTTAGGAAAGGGATAGAGAAGATACATAGGTGGTGAAAGTAGAAGGATAGTCGGAAATTAACTGCCGTATAAAGACATCACAGCGACCAGTGACTATGCCTTCATCGCTGAGCAGTCCCACCGACAGCCAATTTTTAATTTTGTAGTGAAAAAAAACTAAGGTCTTCGTTGGGAATCGAACCCACAACCCCCATACTGACAAGCTAGTACACTACCTACTAGCCTACAGGGGCAAATTACGTTTACGAATATTAATTTTATATACAACTAGCGTGCCCGTGACTGCTTTGCAAGTCATTTGTGTTGTGTTTTTATTCTGCAGCCTTCCTTTTTGTGTGCACCAAAAAAATCAATCATTCAAGAAAATTAATCAGAAAGAACACAATTGCTTTTTTTTCGTTTTTATGTTTTTTTTTATTTTTTTTCCCCTGTTATTACCTTAAGAATATTCGTTATATACTTGCACAGTCCGTAGGCCGGGGAATTAATGCAAGAGCAAATTGGCCTTAAAGGAAAATTCTGCTTATGGATCTTAGGTACTCCATATAGCTTTGGAGAATTTGATACATTAGTCTTAAGACTATTTCTCTCCATTATTGAAATGATATCTTTTTTTAAAAAGTTCATCAACTAAAACATTGTTTGTTTTCTGCAATTTATTAAGTATTAAGTATTTTGCAGAATCGTTAAGAATGTCATTTATTCTCGAATTATAATCGTCTCTGCTCATAGCAACAGTAACATTATCCTTGGCAGCATTAACAATTAATATGTTCCTATTAGTATTCAAAAATTTTTTTTACAGTTTTTACTTTATCCAATATAAAAATATCCCTTGCTGTAGGTCTAATGTTGCTAATGTGCCTATCAATAATCATTGTTAGTTTTGTCCTCGCTACTTCCTGATTCTCTTTTTCCTTTATAGTCTGAATCAAATCATCTCCTTCTGAAATCACCTTCATCATAGGAAAATTTTTCTTTTCAAGTGGTAATGCAAATTTCTGTCCTAGAGAAAGAATCCACTTAACATCCCCTGGAATATCTATATCAGTCTTGTTAACAAACCAATCTTCATTAACTTTAATTCCTAATTCCTTTCTTTGAATATCAGAAAGATTCTTAAATTTCCTTTTATGTGTTTCCTTAATCTTTTTTTCAAAAATATGAAAATTTTTCTTTTCAAGTGGTAATGCAAATTTCTGTCCTAGAGAAAGAATCCACTTAACATCCCCTGGAATATCTATATCAGTCTTATTAACAAACCATTCTTCATTAACCTTAATTCCTAACTCCTTTCTTTGAATATCATAAAGATTCTTAAATTTCCTTTTATGTGTTTCCTTAATCTTTTTTTCAAAAATATGAGTTAATCTATCTATATATTCTAATAATTCTGTTACCTCATCTAATGTCAAATGTCCTACCATATTATATACTAACATCTCTATGTTCCTATTTAAAATTTTTAGTATGTCATGTTGTTTCCTAATTGCTAAATTTAACATTCTTTTGTGTAAATCTTTTGTGTACCTCTCAATAGTGTGTTGATAATTTGGAATTTCTTTAATATTAAAAATATTCACTAAATTATTTGTGGAATTTTTAATGAATTTTGGTGTAATTCCAGTATTCCTACATCTTATTAAAAACGTGATTGATGCTTTCGTTTTTACAATTTTGTCCATGGTAGCCTTATATTTATTAATTATTGCTCGAATGGGATTGTTTTTCTTGAACTTCTTGTAGCACATCATGGAATTTGAATTTTGATTTTTCTACTTCTAATTATTCTCTTGCTCACAAATCTTGTTTACAAATCTTTTTATCCAAATTGAAATCTTTTTATCCAAATTGAAATGTACACTTTTTTCTTGATTTGTTTTTTCTTCGTTACGATTGTTCTTTTTAAATTTTGATTTTGTTTATTATATATTTTATTTGATTATTTTCAGTTTTATTCGACCTTTTTTATTTTTATTAAATATGTATTAATCTTTTAAATGGTCTTTTTAAATTAAATTTTAACGACTTATTTTTTCGATATTTCGCTTTCCTGTGGAAAGCTTCTTCACGAAATTATTTCTTATATTTTAAATAATTTTATCTTCTTCACAATTCAATATTTTTGTGTGCTTAAATATTACGTCTTATTCAATTGCAATGCTTTTTCATATACGACATTCTTGGATCGATTTTGGTTCGCGATATAGACAAACAAAGCAGTTGGTTTATTAACACGTGAACAGGATTCATATAATTGACCGTGCAAAAAAAACAGGGATCATTGCAAAAGCAATACGTATGGGAGGCTGAAGCCGTTTAAAATCAAACGGCAAATCTGGAGGAATCATAGGAATGCGTGGTATCAGCACATCCTCGCCCTTATATTTTCCTTTTAAAATTTTTGCTTCAATCACATTTTTCATGACTTTTTTGACTACTAAACGTGTCCCATTGCAAAGTCGTGGCTGACAAATATTTCTAAGCAAAATAATTTGTGCACCAACTTTCACTTGGCAGTAGGGCGGCAGTCCAGGTAACTCTAGCAAACTTTAAAATTCGACTGGATAGTTTACAACATCGTCTTGATTGATAACAGAGTCAATCGATTTGTAGGTAAAAATTTCCCCGGTAATGTCATTCAAAATTGTCACATTGGTATTCGAAAGATCTGCATTTTTCGCAGCTAAATAGCTCTCCCCCCCAACCAATCATGGTTTCTAAAATTTTGTGCAATATCGGGAAATACGTTTGTGACCAATTCTTTTTTTGATTGCGCAGAGTGGCAAAAACGATCTGGAAGCGTAATCATTTTTGTGGTGGGGTGAATTGCAATTGTGCCATTCCCAATATCTAACAATTGCTTTAAAAAACGTTCGGCTGATGGATCATTTTGCAATTAAACACGCAAATTACACATACACACACACAAAATGCAACAGAATATCGAAAACAAAATTCTCTATTTGCTTGCACATCCACTTGCTATAAACATGAGCATATTTCGATTTGTATTGCCATCGCATTCTGTGCAAGCACACACACACGCAGCAACGAACAAACGAAAGCACACATTTCATTTGATACAAAATATTGAGTCGAAGTATTCAATGGAAAAAGAATATTGATTTTTTTGAAAAATTTGTTTTGTTTCAAACACACGCTGTGGACGTACTATTGTGCGTAAACGCATGAAATAAAGGTACAAACCAGCAAACGACCATTTTGAAGGTACTATGAAAATTTGGTGGATCTCCTACGGCGCAACTCTTCAAACACTCGCAACCAACGGACACTTATTTTGGGCTTATTTTATATATATAGATTTTAGTTTTTTATGCTTCAGTTCTTGTAATCTAATCACAAACTAACACAATTTGCTTTTTGGTATTTTATTGTTATAATAATATTGTGTGAGCAAATTTGAGGTTAGGAAGTAAATTGTCTGTCAAATGCTTAAATGTCCAGAGAATTAAGCTCTCATCCTTTGGCGTTTATTTAGTAAAACGCTAAGAAATTTTAAACACGGAACGGTACATTCTTGAGCAAGTAATTTCATTTCAGATTTTACTATATCACTTGAGCAGCTTTCCCCCCGGGGGCACATATATATGGTCTTTATAGAACTTCGATTATCTAGACACTGCAACTGGGGAATAAGGGAACCCAGTCCCCTGAAGTCAGCAGGGATACAACTGGAAACTCCACTTTATTTCCACGGGAATCAGTGACCCGCAGAGTTTCGTAATTTGTCTCTTTAGACACTTAACTGTTCTCTGGCTAATTATTGAGGTTGGCCCTATATGGGAGTATCGTGGTGGTTGTGGTTTCGCGGCCCCATAACAGTATAATGGTTATTACGGTGGCCAGGATCATCCCACTGTTAATGACACCTTAAATGAATGATCCAGTCTAGTGAGCATGCTAGACATGTGTTCTGGACAGGAGTTGGAAAGTCTCCAACTCTTAAGCAAGGAGCGATGATTTGCAGCCCTGCTCTGGAATCATCGAAGTTGCAACTAAAAAGTTCTGTTGCATAGAATTATAGCTTCGGCTTCCTAGGACGAGCATGACGTTCCAAATTATGCAGTGGTTTGATCCACCATCTGATTAAGGTTTCATGGCCAGGCGCGGATGTAAATCGAATCACACTTGAGCAGCTTTTCCTCGTAATCAAGTCTCCTTTTGAGATCGATGCGCGTAATTTAATCGCTATTGCTGACAACACATAAAACCAATAGCCGCTGTACAGTAAAGTGAATGAAATTGAGCCTAGACCGTGATAGCGGCGGGCCATTAAATTAAAAAAAAAACATAGAGGGTCATTCATTAAAAAATTAGGCGGTTGCTGTTCAATTAAAAGTTCGGTTTAAGCTACATATTTATTAGTTATATTACGTAATATTTTAAAACAACATAAAAGTTTTATAAGATACGGGAAGCATGGATCTGTTTCTGACTTGACATAATTTCCTCAAAATCCGGTTCCAGCTGGGAGGGTGCGACTTTTAATAAATTAAATAGACTCTCGCCTGACAATCGGTTTCTTATTGAATTTTTTCTGCATTTCATTGCTGAAAAGGCCTGTTCACATAAATATGAGGAAGCAAACATTGCCATAATTTTCTGCGCATGATTAATTAGCTTTGGAAATTCATCTTTTGGTAAGGATTTATAGAAATTAAGCTTATCTGAATTAAAAAATAGCTGTTTTAAATTATTATTACATTGCAATTCTATAATTTCCAATTGTAGGTCAGGTGGAACATTCTCAGGATTAACATTAAAAAACATTGAAAAAATATCTAAACATGGTTGGCAAATCTGGCCTTAAATTCTGAACACAGTTTTAATAAAGATTGCGAAAAGACTTTTAACTTCTCTTCATTCACAGGCCTCAAAGAATTAAGTCTTGGAAAATGAGTCAAATCATTTTTTCCCAAACATTTAGAAAATATAAACAATTGAGTTTTAAAAGACCTCAAACTGCTCCAAGTTTCATCTATAAATTGATTTCTTCCCTGTAACTTCTTGTTCAGTTTATTATGGTGCTCGTGAAAAAAGCAAACTCGATGCACCAATTCTTATCCTCCAATATTTCCCACTCATCCCAAATTTCAGTTTTGGTTTTTAGAAAAACTTTAATTTCTTCGAGAAGACTCCAAACTCTCAAGAAGGGATGCCCACAATTCAGCCACCTGATCTTTGTGTAATAAAGTACATCTGAAAATGTAACAAACCACGGGCTCGAATGGTATTAATTAATTTTAAAATAATATTAAGTACGTGGTTAATATTCAAGGCAGCCTTGCAAAGAACATCTTGCTGAATTATACAATGTAAAAAAATTGTTTCACTTTTAGGATTGTGACTTTTATAAACTCCTGCAAACCCCGTATTTTTTCCCACCATGTTAGGTGCTCTATCAGTTGTTAAATTAATTAATTTAGAAATTGGGGCATTAAGAGATTCCATCCCCTCTCTAAATTCATCATAAATTATTTTTCCTGTCGTCTTTCCTTTCAAAGATCTCAAACAAGCAAGTTCTTCGGTTATTACAAAGTTTTCATCGACTCCTCTGATAAAAATTAAAAGTTGGGCTGTATCACTCCTGTCAACACTCTCGTCCATAGTGACTGAAAAATACTTAAACTTTTTAAGACGTCCATCGAGTTGATTGGTTAAATTAGAGGAAATCGCTTCAATTGTTTTTGTGACCGTTCTACGTGACAGCCCTATAGATTCGAAATCTTTTACCTTTTCTGGGCATAATACTTTTCCAATGCTAATTAACACATCCTTAATAAATTCTGTTTCAGAAAACGGTTTGTTACTTTTTGCTATTTTATAGGCAACAATGTGGAGGATCGCTGGACACTTCTTTGATTTTTAAAAAACATTTGCTGACTAGATATTTTCCTTTTCAATTCCTCTGAATGAACTTTCTTGTCTTCATCTGTCATTTTATAGTACTTCGACCCAAGATGTTTTGAATTAAAGTGCCTAGCGAGATTATAATCTTTTAGTACAGCTACCGGTTCTTGGCAGATAAGACAAATAGGTTTTTGGTTATATTCCATAAAGAAGCACTTCCATGTCCACTCTTCTTGAAATACTCGACATTCCGAATCAATTTTTCTCTTTCTATTTTCGATTGACATTTATGGGGGTATTTACAATACACTTTATTATTTTAATTACACAACAAATAAAACTATACGTTGGCAACTTTATAATTTTACTTCACAATTTATTCTTTACGTCACGAGATTTACACTTTTACTGATTGCTGATTAATCCATCGCTGGCCCTTTTATATTTGTTGCGCATGTTGTCTCGAATATTCAAGAATCTTCTAGATCTCACATATAATAGTTGTTGTTATGTTACACGTTCAGTTTTCTTTATTAGTTGTTAGTGTTTTATGATGTTTATGTTTCTTCTTGGAATATTGCATCAGAAAGTTGTTGTTCCCCTTGTGTGTACAATATTTCTTAGAAAACTACGCATTTTTCTGCTAAAACTGTCAATTTATATTTTTTTTAAAACATAATGTAAATTTATTTTTTGGGCATAATTTTTTAATAGGTGATTAATTTTTTTTTGAAAAACGCTCGGCGGGCCGGATTGAAACCTACCGTGTAACGATAATAATAAAGAGAATTGTGATGAATATGTGCGTATATTCTCCGACGGGTTTTACTTTATTTGGGTATGATTTGACGCGGGTCGACGTAAAATCATACCCAAATAATTGGGATGAAGTTTATGTAGGCACAATAACAAGTAGAATAACAGGACATAAGTCAGATGAAAAAATACAGGGATAATATTAGTTCATAAATAAATGATATTATCTTCTTATTGTTCACATCGTAAAGTTAATCACTATCCTAACTTTCAATTTTAAATTTAGAAAAAAAATATCTATCCTCCTTGAAGTCGAGGCTTGTGGTTGTGATGATCTTGTTTTCTTCGTAGGTTGTTCATATTCATGTTCTGAGGCTGCATCGTCATCCGAGTTAGGCATAATATTCAAGGGCATGTTTTATTTAGTGTGCTACTTTCACCTGCAATTTTTAGAATTGAGTTTCTGAAAAATATTGCACTGTTGCATAAATTTAACAGATATAAGCATTCTACAACTTCTGTCGCTGCAATTCTTAATTTGTTGGCTAAAGGAATTGAGGAATTCAAAATTAATGCATGCACTCTTAACAATTGTTTTATTTTCTCATTCGCAGTTTCAAAGTGAAGTTAACAGCAGCTCTAGCATTGTATACGATTGCAATTTATCAGTATTTATTTAATCATAAATTGAAAGGTATATAAAAATCCGCAAAGTTAAAAAAGCGCCTCCTATTCGATCTTATTTAAAATTTAGCGCTCATAATTACCACACTGAAAAATACATTACGTCTGTGATATTGTTGCAAACGAATTTACATCAAATTTTTTTTTAATTCTAAAACACGCAACTGTTGTTTGCTATAATAATTATAAAATATGAAAATTACATTAAAAAATTTATTACTAGATGACATGACATTTGGAAGGATATCTTGCATACGTATTAGTTATGTGACGTTTTAATTAAATATATTGTTAATAAAACAAGAAATTATAGAAAGTTAATTTTATTATAATTTGTTTATGTTAATCATTTCAGTTAGCATTAAATTTGGGTGTAATAGGAGACGTACAAAAGGCTTCCACACATGAAGATTTTTTTGCACAACTAAGCGAATCTGCTTTACATTTGATGACAATACGTTGTTACAGTGAAATTTTGGAGCACACGAAATTAAGGCTGAAAACATTATTGGAAAGTTATACTGAACTGAATGAGTTATATGTCAATCATGATGGCATAATTGGTAAGAAATTTTCAAAAATATTTTGACATCAATATTCCGTATTGTCCAGGCATCTTATCTCTTCAAGCATTGGGTATTGTTATACTTTATTTTCATCATTATGACCTCAACACAAAAGCCAGCAGTTTTGGAACAAAAATTCACTCTATTACGGTAATTTTTAGTAGCCGCCAAATAAGTGTATACTTCTATTTATGTATCACAGTGTCCCTCTTGAATCTTTTTTAGAGAGCGGCCACTCATATTAAACATATTCTACAAGCTGCTGCCTATAATCTTTATAATTTATACCAGTCAATACTAAAGATTCGATTTGCACTTCCATCTCAATACATTTGTTGGAATAGCCCTTACCATCGACCTTAAATTTTATTTCATCCAGACGATATCTAAAGTTGCTATTTCATGTCGACAAGAAGGATTTTATTGAATGCCGTTCGATATGGCTTGCATTTAGCTGTCTTCATTTCCAGATTTATAGAATGCAATTATCTTAGACTTTAACTCTCATCCGTACAATCTCCAAATCTCAACCGCTTTTTAGATATTAACATACGAATATCTATGTTAAGGGTTTCTATTCGGTTTTTCCAGTTTTTTATTTGAACTATATACCCTCAGAAGCACCGTTTCGCAGCAGAAGCATATTACAAACTCTCTGCTTAGTTCCACAAGTTGTCAGGGAGAATATTATTGGCAGGTCATCTCCAAACCTTTCTCAGCTATTTTGCATCTGCGTCACTTTAGAAGTGGAGCAGAATATTCTATTTCGAAGGTTATACAGATATCCATACCCAGCCTAGTCGCGCTGCGACTTAATGTAAATGAGAATATTTACTTTCAACAATCTGTATAATATAGTCCAAGTTCTTTAATACAATATTAAAATTTCTATTTCATTGCACAAGTCGTTAAAGGCGTGTTGGCATAAATCTCCATAAAATGGTTATAAAAATACCAGCGTTTATTTAAATGACCGCTAATTCCAATGGTTCTAATTCGAAATCACCTGATAAATGCATCTACTTTTCTTTTTTTTAACGACGATTTTCACTTGATTACACAAAACTTGTGATCCAAGATGTGTGAAATTTTGTGCCGTCTTGTTGAAACCAGAGCTCGTAAGCACCATGGTTATTAAAAAGGTCAGTAAGCATGACTCTGGCCAGTATCGTTTTTAAAGAAGTACGAACCAATTATTCCGCCATCCCATAATGTATCCAGTCAAAAAAAAAGTGAGCTTCATCGTTAAACGAAATTTGCTTATGTATCAGTCCAATTTTCACAATTTGAAAGCGTTGTTCAGAAGTCAGTCTGTTCATGTAGAAATGCTTAACCAAACTAAACATAAACTAAATATTAATCTCCTTATTTAGGAAATGGGTAGAAGAAATAGTTTTTTTCCGCTGCACTCAAATATGCGCTTCTTTATTTCTCGTATTCTTAAGACTGTTGTTACTTATTTATTACACTTATTTGTTAAATCTTATTTCTAGATTAGTAAAGTGTATTTTTATTATGATAGCATATTCTGAATGATAACAGATCTATATTTACAATAGCATATTGTTTATCTAGTTCGCTATTGTTCATCAATTGTATGATTTGTCTAGGTCTACAAGGTTGTCTAGTTATAATTATTCTTATTAGTATATTTTATGGTTTGTCTACGCTTGTTTCTCCATGTGCCCACCCTTTGTTATCAGCATGCTTTGTGTTCGTTATCTGAGTGATGTTATGACGTCCCAATTTGGTGGAATATTTTTTTATATAAATTTATGTTTCTATATGATGTATTGTTCGTTAACTTGTTTGCGGCAATTCTTTTAAAACTCAAACTTAAATAATTGTCAGATTTGTCTGCTAACAACAGTGTCATGCAATAACATTTCCACTCTCTCATTTTTTAGCTTTCATCAGTGGCGGAACTTACATGAGTCGTATGGAAGAAAGTTTAGATTCACAATTGGAAATGGCTCGTGATGTTAGAGACAAATTAGGCAGCACTTTAGAGCAATGGCGCATTTGTGGCCTCTTGCTGCGAGCCAGTGCTAATTCTGCATCTCAAGCTCTTAAACAATGGCGAAAAGTTAAAACAATGGTGTAAGTAAACTTTGGTTAACAGCAACAAACATAACAACATATGTTTAAAATTTTATATTCCTGTAACTCTCTTATAGAAATCCTAGAGATAAACTTGAAACTGCCTTGTCTTGTCGCAAAGATATACAATCGTCGCTAGTATCTTTGGCATGTGCTCAACATTCTTTGCCTCATGTCGAAATAAAGCACACCAGTAATCGACAGATTTTAGCTGTTAAGCACTGTAACACATACATGGTAACCGATATCGCCAACATAGCAAGATACGATCACACCTCAACGGTATTTTTTACTTACGAATCAAACATTTCGAAAGCATCGGCTTGGTTGTATGAAACTTTTAACAAAACCTTGCGCCACGATTTTGACCGCGCCGAAGAAACGGTACGAGGTTTAGCAAAAACTTTAAGGGATCATCGTGCTGAAATTTTTTCAACGGCTCGTAGATAAAAATGGGTTATTTACATTTTTATTTATATTTTTGTTTATATTTTTGTTTTTTTTTTTGTTCTTTTTGTAAATTTATTAACATTTTGTAACAAATAACTAAAAACGGCGTTAAAAAAAACTAATACCAGTATGATTTTTTTGGTATGCGATCCTCTTTGATACCCATTTCTTCCATGATGTCCATTTCAAACGTATTTAATTTTGGTTGAAAGGTAATTTCTCCAACAACAGAGGCTGAAAAGAAAAGAGATATTCAAATTAAAGTAACTTCAAACAACAAAATCAAGTCAAATTAAATTGCTTAAAGTAGACATAAGATTTGAAATCTAAGTATTTTTATTTTTATAAACTTAATAAAAAGTATAAAATTAAACAAATACAAAGTATACATGACAGTAGTTCAATAATTTCACAGGAAAAATCGAAAAACTAACTTTTAGTGACACATTTACACTATCAGCATAATTGACATTTCCCTTATTTGTTGGATTGTATTTATTTAAAAACTCCTTTACCTGAGTAGCACATACTATGATCTGTGCTAGCTGAATAAAAAAAATATTATTCAAGAAATCAAAAAATTAGTAAAATTTTTTTAATGCTACACTTTCATAAATTGACAATCAATTAAATTACAAATATTGTAACACTTTCATCATGTTTTTAATATAGAAAAAATTCAAATATCGGGAGGGCAAATTTGAGGTTACGAAGTAAATTGTCTTTTAAATGAATAAATGTCAAGAATTAAGCTGTCATATTTTGACATTTATTTAGTAAAAAGTTGTGAAATTTTAAGCATGGTTTGGTTTCATCTGACCAAAGTACGTTTCCCCAATTTTCCCCCTTTGTTCATGTTGTCTTCTAAAACACAACCATTTTATTATATTTCGATTGCTCATAACTGGAATTTTTCTGAGCTTTTATTCTAGCTTCTATGAGTCTGTTTCTAATCGTCCGATTCGTAACTGGTGCATTTAATATATTTTTCAGCTCCAATGATAGACAAGGATCTGCACTACATATCCGTACCATGTAGTCACTTTCGTTTTACACTTTTTTCCTCTTCTTTCGGACATCTTAAGAAATGTTAGTTTTTTTATTATTCCTTTTTAAAAGGGATAATAATAATAATAATAATAATAATAATAAAAATAAATCACTTATAATGATTTACCATTATAACGGATGAGCAAATTTAAGGTTAGGAAGTAAATTGCCTTGAAACACACCCTTTTTTAACAACTTTAGTTTTATTGATACCAAAGTAAAGTAGAAATATGGGAATTAATATTCGAATACAATGTTTCACAAAATTTTCAATCACACTTTGCAACTAAGCTTCTCAGCGCCGAATTTTATCTTTCAGAGCGTCAGTTTTTAGTAGGTTGTTCACGTAAGCCCGGTCTTTTAAATGGCCCCAAAGAAAATAATCCAGCGGGGTTAAATCACAACAATGAGGTGACCAATAGACATTACCAAAACGAAAAGTTACTTGCCCGGAAGATTTCTCATGCAATAAATGAAATCTTTGTTCGAACGAGCAGAAAGATGAAGATCTTAATTTAAAATATTGCCAAAAGTGCCTCTAGTGCGTCAACATCTGCTATGTTTGCATCACTACGAGCGCATTGTTTTCATCTATTGTCAGCAACAATACCGAAATTACGGTTTCAGAAGGAGCCTGATTACGAGGAAAATCTGTTTTATTTTAAGTAGGATATAGTGACATTTTCACCATTTTCATAGTAAATTTTCACAATTAAAATTCTTGGTTTAAGAGTAAAAATTTCCCAACCTTTTACTAAAATAATACCAGAGGATAACAGCTCAATTCTTGACATTTAATTCTTTGACAGACAATATACTTACAATATACTTCCTAACCTCAAATTTGCTTCCTAACCCCTTACGAAGGTTGATTTTAATCTAAAGCTGATTTAGAGAATTTCAGCCGTAACTATTGGCAACTCGTAATCACGGGTCTAAAGAGCCAATTTATCTGAAGAGTCCATACTAATACTCTTGTTAAATGAAGGAAAAAGTATTTACAAAGAAAATATAAAACTAAAAAATTATTCTACATTTTTTATCTATAAAAAAATTTATTTTCTACGCCAAACAAATTTGAAAAATAACTATTACTTTAAAAATAAAACAAAAATTGGTTGTTAGTTTTCCTAGCATAAATAAATAAAAAGTGTAGTCGCAAAGAAAGAACCCGACTTTCATTTTTAATTTCTAGTCTTTTACCTTTTTAAAATTGAAAAATCAAGCTCACCTGGTGTATCCTTTTCTCTTTCAATATAAGCTGCCTTGGTCTTGTAGTCGTGCGTTTGATTATTTGATTCTGGAATAGGTATAATGCGACCAGTGCGCACTGACACGCGTACCTTTTCACCTTCCTCTGTAAAACGCCATTCAAAATCGCAGCCTACCAAATCAGAAGGATCAACTAGGCGCAAATCTTTAGTAACCTTAAAATGTATAAATTAATATTTAAAAGGAAGTTTCTTTAAATAAAAACAAATTTTATTTACATCTAGTGGAGCTTCCGATTTTATTAAAACACCAGGAAAGCCTTTTTCTCCTCCAACGCTGCGATAGTGCCAATTGAGACCTTCCACTACCACCCAATTACGTTCTGGAATGACTTGCACAACAAACCCCTGTTTACCTTTATCTTTGCCTATTAAAACTTCAACGCGATCCCCACGAAAGAAACCCCAGTCCTCTGTTAAAATAAATTATTATTATATAAAAATTACTATAGGGTTTGCTACTTTTTATAAAATTTTCCTACCGATAGGAGTTATAAACACTTTTTTGCGTACAGTACCAGGCAAATTTTGCTGGCGAAATTGTCCTGTCCAGGGACGATTCATGGTATATCGAAAACGTTTGCGCTCAACAGTACGGTTTAAATATTGTGGAGTTCCTTTTGGAGTGTCATAGTAAACCTTTAAATGATAACAAAATGACCATTTAATTTAATGTTTTCTAATTCATCATACGTAGTTTTACCTGCTTTTTACTTCTTTCTATGTACTCCTCCGGGAAATTTGAAAAATTCTTAACCTTCGATCTCAAAAATTGTATCACGCGCATTTTTAATTGATTATTTTAAGAATTAGAAGTTAGAATAAAATCTCATGCGCCAGTGGGTCTCTTACGAAACAAAAACATTTTAATGGAAGTGTTCAGAGATTCAATTTGTTAAACATCTGTAACAAGCACAGACCTGTCCAGTGCTGCCACGACAAAAAAATTTTTACTACAAAATGCATAAAAAAGTAGGAGTAAACAATATTAAATTGTATCGTTAGACAATGAAATAGATATATGAAGCTTTGGTAGATCCTATCCTAGACGGTACACAGGCAATTTATTCTTTCAAAACCCAGCCCTATAGAGCATGAAAAGGAAAAGCGTGCACATATGTACGATTTTGACTAATTTTGAAACATTGATTGTTATATACGAGCTGCAATAGCTCTTAATTTCAATTAAAAAAAAGGAACGTGCCGAAATGATTTTCTCCGTTTAGTTTGATCACATAGTTGATAAACTGAAAATATTAAAAATATTTTCCCTTAAACCATAGATAATTATCTATGCCTTAAACTACCTGTCGTGAGCACCCTATAGCTTTGTTAATAATACGTTGCCATCAGATGTTTAGTTTTGATTGTGGAAAAGGGAAGGAAGAAGAAGCAATACCGGAAAAATAATATAAACAATAGAGATTAGATTGCTTTCTATAACTTTTGCTGTTACTGTAACTTTTCTATTTCTGATGAGGAAGGTGTGGTGAAGCTCGTTAGAATAAGAAGCAATTACCCCAACAAATTAAAGTAATAAGTTATAAAAAGTTTATTGACACAAGTGACTTTTAGAAAATCAATTTATAAAAAAAGTCTACGGTTATGATATAAATTAAAGGAAAGTAGCAAGAAGATGTTTGCAACTAAACCGGCAATCTTTGAAAACTAAAATTTAAAATATTTAAATTGATGGAAATAAACCGAAATCCATACAAACAGCAAGCAGACGAACGGCTGTCACCCGACCAGCGGTTTAAGTCGTGAAAGAAGAACGAAGAATACCAATATTCTCAATTTACGATGTCAAAATCCTTACACTACGATATTCACTATGATATTTGATGACTTTAAGTGGGAGATTTAGCTTCTGGCAGAACATCAGCCAGGCTTCTGATGTGTGTGTGTGTGTGAAAAAAAGGAAGTTGAGTGGATTTGTTGTGGGCTCCAATCATCTTTCAGTGAAACTTGTTTTTATCGGTGCGAAACTAATTTATTTTTTTTAGCTCCCGTTAAACAATCAGATATGTCGGCAAAAACCATCCCCAGACGGCGAGCCCTAGCCAGAGCTTAACGCTAGCTTACCAGTGCAGCCAACAATCTGACATGCTAAAAATGTTTTCATTTCATTTTTTTATTAATTTCACTAAGTCTTTGATCTTTTAACTGGTAAAAGTTAACTATACGTCTTAAACATGATTACCTAAAATTAATACACAATTATGACAGCAAATAACGAGGTTTGCTCTCCTATTTGCGATTTGGGTTTTTTTTATTGAAACAACATGGTTGTAGTTTCATTTTGAATCTTGTTGCGAACCACGACAAAATACACTCTTCTCTAATTCTAAAAGTTATCGTTTGTTTGTCTATTCTATCTGTCAAAATGTAAAAAAGGAAAAAAATCAAAGCAAAAAGTACATCAATACAAAAGTACAATAAACATCCGTACATAAAATTAAAAATTTAAAAAATTAAAGCCGCAGAATACACTCTTCTCTAATTCTAAAAGTTATCGTTTGTTTGTCTATACTATCAGTCAAAATGTAAAAAAGGAAAAAAATCAAAGCAAAAAGTACATCAATACAAAAGTACAATAAACATCCGTACATAAAATTAAAAAATTAAAGCCGCAGAATTAAAATTTTTAATATAAAAAAGGTTAAAAAATATACCAAAATTAATATTTAATGCAAGATGTTTTTAAATGGAATTTGCTTAATGGAAATTTTAAAATATTTATAAATCAAATATTATTCTGATTACATCTTAAAATTGTAAATAATCATGCCGATTATGAACATCACTGTTGGCAATCTCGTCAATTAGTAGCCAACATCACATTAATACTATGTTCACACCGACATCTCTACCATTCGCGGTTCCCGAACGAATCTTGATTGAAACAAGATGGTCCACCGTACAGAAATATGAGAGCGAATCTTGTAAATTCATTTTGAATATTGTTGTGAACCACGATAAAATACTGTCTTCTCTAATTTTAAAAGCAAATTATTGTTTGTTTTTCTGCACTATTTGTCAAAAACTATAAACAATGAAAAAATCAAAACAACAAAAAGTGCAAAATAAACGTCCATACATATACAAGTGGAGATAATTAAAAGTATTGTGATATGCCGCAGAATGTGTGCAAAATTCAAATAAATAAAAATTAATATATCAATTATATTTTTCAATAACTAACTTACCTTTTTTATCAATTTTAAACAATCGAAATTCACGCGAAATATAAACGTAACAAGAAGAAAGTCGTATGAGCACTATGAGTTGCTATTATAATTCGAAGGGCGAAACAAGTCTCAATTTTGGCGTCCAAACATAGTATTGATATGTAACGAAAATAAAAACAAAAAAAGTTCACGTTCAGACTTCTGAAGTTAGTAAATTGCAATATGGTAGCACTGAACCTGTGTTTAACACAGAGCTGCTAGTTTTTATACTATCGCTATTTCAGCTGGTTTTGACGTTCGAGCTATACCATGTCAGTGCTGCAAAAGATTACAATCAATTTAATTAAAAATCTGTTAATCGGGCATGTTCTCACAATCTCAAGGTTTTCAAATCGCCAGGCGACTTAAAAACGCCAATTTCAATTTTAGATGTTCTGTAAATCGTACGTTTTGCTGGCGATTTTTATTACTTTTTCTTTTTGATCTTTTGATCAACTGTTTGTTCAAATCGCCATTTTAAAGTAAACACAGGAACTTAACAAAAAAGAGCAATTTTAAAATTGGTATTTTTAATTTAAATAGTGTAAAATTGTTTTAAATATTTGTTGAAATAAAAAGAAAACATTAAAATTTAATTGTGAACCACTTTATTTTGTCTTGAATGTTTTGTATAAGCAAACTCAATCAGTTCACTTCAGTAAATGCTTGCGAGTTGAAATCGCTAATATTAAGCGTTTAGCGTTTGTCGGAACACCTATTTTGTGTCATCAAAACGCAAGATATTATTTGCGTTTTTTAGAACACAAATTTTTAGCGTTTTGCGTTTTTGAGAACATGCCCGAATGAATGATAATTATTTTTTTAATATTAAAAATTGCAGATTGATTTTAAGATATCCATTTTAAATAAATAATTTTAAATTAAATCAAAGTTTAATAAAATTTTGTTAAAACAATTCATATAATTATTGATTCCAATAACATTTAATTAAAATCAATTTGATCGATTCCGTTAATTGCAACAATACTAAATCAGAATCAAAATATTTGTTCTTTTAAAAAGAATTACAACTAACTGTTACAACCTCAAATAGCCGGTGAGCCTCATTATAAAAAATACGCTGCTTTGTTTAGTTTTTTAACAGCCCATCACAAACTTTCGATGCAAAGAATGACGATGCTCAATATTGTAAACATCGACGAATTGTTGTTCCACGCTCATTTTCCACATTTTGCTGTACAGCGGCTATGTTTGCATCACTACAAGGATTTTTTTTTGTAATCTGTTATTAGCAACAATACCGTGAACCTCGAATTTAGCAATTAAAATATGCCAAGCTGTCTCAGAAGATCCTGATTATGAGGAAATTTTCCTAAATTTATTAGTAAATTTCCACAATTAAAATTCTTTGCTCAACGTTTCTTTGTAACGTTTCATACTTAAAATTTGCCTACTTATTACGAAATAAGGATAATAGATTATTCTTGACTTTTAATTGTTTGAGAGACAATCAACACTCAAAGCCGACACATAATATCAGTTTGGGAGTTATTTAAGAGAAATTAGTTGAAATATTATTATATTTGATTTCAATTAAAACAATTTCACTCATGGATGCTTTCAATTAATAATTGCAGTCACAAAAATTTTGTAGTTAAATGAATTTAAAATCCAAACTCGAAATATGTTTGGTTGAAATCATTTTGACTTTAATGATCCGTGATTGCAGCTTTTTACAGGACTGTATCAGGTGAATCCCTTTAATTAATTTTGTTGCTGGATTTTGTTTTATTGGTTCTTTAACCTTTCGAAAAGTGTTAATTTTATCATTAAAGGTTTAAAAAACACAGTTAAGCATCAGCCGGATTCATTTATTCAAAGTGTTATGAACTAATATGTTAAGCAAAATATACGAAACACAAGATCAACCGGTTGATTTTATTTTTGAAGACAAGTGGTTTATAATAAATACAATTATAAAATTATTAGTCATATAAAAACATCGTTAAAAAGTTCCTAATAGCGTGCGTTAACATGTCTTATGATGCTTTAAACATTGAGGAACCTGCAGCAAATCCACCGCCAGTTTTATTATTAAAACATGCCAAATATTTTGTCAGATTTTTGCATTTGCTACCAGCCCGCTTAGCCTCGCATGATTCCACCAGGTTAATATAATAACGTAAAACTAATTTATTTTATGAAAAAAATCTAAATTTCATTAATTGAATTTCATATTGCAATAATCGTGCTATTTCAAGAGGAACAATTGCATTTTTTGCTGTCTGTGGTCTAGATGTTTTAAATTCCCTCTTCTTGTTGGCCCCTGAAATGCGTAAGAACATTGTAGATTGGATTTACGGCAATTTAGTTATACCTAAACCAGGCGATCGCAATTGCTCAGGATTTCAGGTAAGTGTGTTTAAAAGGTTCTCATTTAACCTTCAAGTTTAACGATAAAGCATTAGTTATTTCTACATCACTGATTTATAGTAGTTCTGTGTATAATTTTATTTGCTATTTTAAAGATAAAAGCTGTCAGTTATATGACTGTGAGTAAAAAGTCTAAACTTAAGATATAAAAGTTTTAAATACTTTTAGTTTATCATTTAAAATAACAAATTTTGTCATTTGGGAAATTGTAGAAACAGCCTCATAGTATATTTTGAGAAGTAAAGCCTCTTAGCAGTATGGGTCAACATTTTAATTTGTAGGTATTTTATTAACGATCGGGATAGTTAGATAAATTAATATAAGTTTCCTTCTATATGTTTGTGATATCTTTTTTAATTTATTTTAATTTGACTGTTGAAAAACCAATCTACTTGCGGATTTATAATAATGCCCTAGAACTGCTATACCCCATTTTACAAGTATGCAAAAGTGTTATTTTAATTTTTTCTGCTATATGAGTTTCCTTAAGTTCTAGGCTAATTTGTTGCTTACATATCCTTGCAAATTACACAGAAATGTTAAGCTTAATTGACATCTTTCTCGTTTTTGGTCTTTGAAAGCTATTGTGTTGTGCTCTTAGTTATAGGGGTAACGAGCATATTCAGTTTTAATAGTTTTTATGTGTAAGTGAGCATGGCGTTTCATTAATGTTATGTTTTTTTTTTAGTTTCTAGTAGTGGAACTAAGTTTCCATCCATCATTTATACGAAGATTAAGCATTTTCTCAGAGATAAATTCAACATTATTCGGTTACATAAAATATTTCTGTACCGAATTATCGTTCCAACGAACAGCGGCAATAGAATTGTTAATATCAAAAATTCTGACGTTCCACGAGGCTGCTTAGGAATTTTTTTACGTCCATTAATATTTATATACCCATGTCATGTCTTTCTTGCATGAAAAGAGGTAAAAACATTTTTTTTACTTCAAACAGTTTCTATTGGCCTTCAGGTAAATGCTTAAAAATTTATTGCTGTTAAATTGTATGCGCGAATGTAGGGGCAGGTATAAAGGGTTAAAATACATTTAAACTTGTATTTTTTGCTTTTCATTAAAATGGAATAAGTTTTTAATTGTTTCAAAATGATTTTTTTGTTTGAAATAAAATGAATATATATTTTTTGTTTAATTTTCAGGGTTCCCGGTCCATTGTAATAAAAAGTGTTGATGAAGATCTTTTAGCTAACGCCAGATGCTATCAGTGGGGCCATTTAGCCATGACCTATACTAGTATAGGCATTTTGGTAACTTTGGGTGATGACCTGGCTCGCCTAGATCGCAAAAGTATTGTAGATGGTGGGTTAAGCAAAACGAAAACAAAAATGCTCTAATATTAATAAAATGTTTAAAATTTCCTATAGGGGTTGCTGCTGTGCAAAGGCCTGATGGCAGTTTTAGTGCCTGTATAGATGGTAGTGAAAATGATATGCGATTTGTTTTTTGTGCGGCAGCAATATGCTATATGTTAGACTATTGGGGTGATGTAAATAAAGATAAAATGTATGAATTTATTATGAACAGTATTGTAAGTATTTGGTTTATCTGATATATTTAAATAGATAAAATATTTGTTTTTAATTAAAATATTTGTTTTTATTAATAGCGTTATGACTATGGCTTCAGTCAAAACCTTGAAGCTGAAGGACACGGAGGTACCACATATTGTGCTTTAGCAGCCTTACATTTAAGTGGTCAATTGCAGCGCGTTGATATCGAAACTTTGGAGGGTATTAAACGATGGTGCATATTCCGTCAAGTTGATGGTTTTCAAGGGCGACCTAATAAACCTGTGGACACATGTTACTCATTTTGGATTGGAGCTTCTTTGAAAATTCTGAATGCCTTTGAGTTAACTGATTATGCGGCAAATCGTTCCTATATCCTGGAGACACAAGATAATGTAGTTGGTGGTTTTGCTAAATGGCCTCATTCCACTACCGATCCCTTTCACACCTACTTAGGTATTTGTGGTCTATCATTTATCGGAGAGCCAGGTCTTTTAGAAGTGATGCCCAGTTTAAACATGTCTATGGCCGCATATGAAAAATTAAAATTTTTGCATGAAAAATGGCGTCAACTTAATATTGAAGATAATCACAAATCCTATATGGAAGCTATTAGTCAAAAAATTTGTGATACAAAATTGACAGTGGAAAATGAAACAACATCCTCTATAACTTCTCGTTTAATAAATGCGCAATGTTTTTAACTAATCTTTTATTTTTAAAGCTTTTATTTGAAAATTGTAGCTACTCGCCTTTAATTTTTAAATAATTTTTATAGTATTACATTAATATTGATAACTACTTTAATATACAAATTGTATGAAGCCATTTTAAAGAAAAATTAAGCACAAAATACATACGAGAAAACTTTTAGTATTTACAAAAGATGATAGCTGCCTTTTTAATAAATTTTTATTTAATTTAAACCTGCAAATACAGGTGATTATTAAGCCGATCCAAGTCGTAAGGAACTAATTGCCAGCCACCAAGATTAGCATCTCTAATAGGTCGGTCTATGTGTAATCTTCCTCTTAAAGGCGACAATGATCTTTCGGTTACCAATTCACATCTTTGCACCATCAATGATTTCAATTTCACACAAGTTTTTGTGAAAATTCTGCAAAATAAAGATAATTGTTTTTAGTATAAACAAAAGAGGCATAGTTATTAATGCCATGGCTAATAGACTAAAAAATCACTAGGATAAAAATCGTTTTGAAAAAAATCTAACTGGTTTGGCCTGTCAATAAATGCGCGTGTACGCAATGGACCTAACGATCGTTCAGTAATGCGAGGGCAACGTTGAATAAATAGAGATTTTAAACGCAAGCAGTGGTTGCTTAATGCACTGCAATTAAAAAGAAAAGAGGCTAATAAGTAGTGTTATTTCAAATAAAATTTAATTGCGAATGTGAATGGTTCAGTAAAAGTTTAACCTAGAATAAGTTTTAAAGAAAAAGGGTGTGATTAACACATTAGGAGACGCTAACCAATGAAAAAGATGAACATTTTCTTCGGTAATGAACTGCAAGACATTGTTAATAAAATTTTTTATAAGTAGTTAGAAATTTTTATCGACATTAACACTTAAATATTTAATACAAATGCAAACACTCCGAGGATAGAAAGTGTTGGTTGCCTTAAAAATAATGGCGATGTATTAATGAAGTTCAAATTATAGATATGCTTACTGTATTCCATAATCCGATATGGCGGAGCAACCTACTAAGTTTATGTGTTCCAAATCACGACAATAGTTGCCAATCTGTATCAGTACTTGATCTGTTACACTTGGAGTATTAGCTAACGAAAGAATGTTTATTTTGTTTAATTTTCTAAAGAAAATTATTAAACAACGTTCTCCAATAGCAGCACAATGGGATATATCAAACTCTTCTAAATTGCTTTGATGAAGGGTTAGAGCATCTACAGCTCCAGTTGTGAGCCACTGGCATTTTGATAATTTTAAAACACGTAAATCCTTGCATTCAATTATTATTGGTTGAAGCGCTTGTGGTGTTATATTAACGCATTCGTTTAAATTTACAATCTTTAATCTTTTGTTTCTAGATAATATGGGTAAAAACAGATTGTCAGTAAGCCAATTGCAACGTGCTAAATGCAAGTTTTCCAAACGCCTGCAATGTTCGCCTAATACAGTAAAGGCCAGTTCCACATTATGTGAGCAATTGCCAGAAAAATTTATTTCTTTTATTCTTTCTAAAGCAGCTTCCGCCAAACGTTTTGAAGTCATTGAACAACAACGCAATGTGAAAAGTTCTTTGAGTGTTAAGAAAGAGAGTATTCTTGGTATAATAATATCCTCCCAACTCAAATCGAACAATGTTATTTGTTGCATGTTTTGACTTGCCAAATGTTCCTCCTCGCTTTCAAACGTAGTCATCGCTGTATTAGATATTTAATGCGATTTTACTTTTGATGACAATTGGGTTTCTCCGTATTTAAATATGTATGCAATTTGCAATTGCTAGTTTTTCAAAATAAACTATTTTTAATTTCCTTAGCTTCCTCTTGTTTGTTTACTTTTGTGATCAATAAAATAAGTAGTGTTACCAGATATTTTTAATTTCCCTTTCAAGTAGGCGTACATATTACGGATTAATCTCTCATTTTACAGTACCAGCATGTGGAGGTTAAAAAAATAAAATACACTGTGTAATTTACTTAAATTTTTATATAAAAGTTTAGTTTAGTTGTATATTTATTTTACTTATAAAAGTCGTTATTTATTTATAACTTTTGAATCGTTTGAACTTATCAGTAACTTTTTAAAAAATAAATACTTCGATTAACTGCAATTTGAACACAATACTTATTCATGAAAGGTATAAAATATAGTGTCAATTGTGAATTATATATAAAAGGAAAATGTAAAATTATACCCAAAAAAAGAAAACTATTACTTGCAAGTAATCAAAAGTCGTTTTTATACTTAATTATAATTATATATTTAATTATAGAGAAAAAAGAACACTGAAGATGGCACATAGTCGAAACCGGTCTATTTACAAACTCAATTTGACGTGGGATGACAGAAAATTATACCCAATTAATTAATTATAGTTTATTAGCCTTTTTTTATTTTTTATAATTATTTTTTAAGCACAGTCTTTCATTTTTAATATATTAAAAATATTTATTTTTTTGCAATAAATATTTGTTTTTTTAAAAATTTTTAAAGATTTTCATTTCCTGTACTTAAAGATGGCACCTACAGTTGTGGTGAAACATTGAGAATAAAATTTATTAGATTTTTATTAGTAGGTCTAGTACTGAAAAAAAAAAAATAATTATAAAATATTTACATAATTAATATTATACATAACAATGGCTACAGTTACTTTTGATAATTTATTGTTTTATAACGTACAAAATGGTTTTTACCTAAAAACCAAAAAATGGTTCATTTATTTCTTAGAATCTGTATAACATTACCCACTTTTAACGGTAACAAAATTATGTGTAAAAAAATATGCAATTAAAAATTTTAAGTGAGGCAATAAAAAACGTTAAATTAATAAACGCACATGTGGCAACTACAGTATTTTACTGTTATTTTAAATGAAGAACTGACGTTTTTAGTGAAAAAAATTTATGTTGGTTACTTTTTTTATGGTGATATAAGAACCTAACGTATTCAAACAAATATCGAAGTTAGAGAATTGATAATTAGACATTATCATGATGGTTTTTCTGTGCGTGAGATTGGCGCTCCTGTTCAAAGAAGTATATTCACAGTCCATGACTTTAATAAAAGCAGAACAGTCACAAAATTTTCATCTTCGAATGGACGGTGAATAATAAGTAAAGTTACACGAAATCGGAAATTAAGTCACAGGTATATTACTTTAGCTATGACTAAGTACTACAAAATTTACTAAATTTGTGTCCGAAAGTTTGCAAAGCACCGTCAATCCTGAAAAAGTCCGAAATATGCAAAAGGAATTAAAAGCTAGCCCGATTTTACCATCTTCTTGAGCTTAAGAAAGAATGGCAACAAATTGATTCTGTTTACTTCAAACAATGATCGAATCAGTTCCAAAGAGGCAATTTGTACAAATAAATGCCCACAAACTATTAATGTTAAAAAAAATTGGAAACTATAAGAGGTTTCTTGTCTGATTATTAATTTAATTTTACATTTTCTCTCATTACAAATTTGTTGTTGTTACTATACGTGTAAACACTTATGTTTTTTAATTAACTAATACTATATGTATGCGAGATGTCGTCATATCAGTATTAGTAGAGTTGGCAACCCACTAAATCCGTTGCACTGTGCACTAATATTGTGGCACTGTGTCTGCACAAATATAAACAGCTGGAAACAAAAACAAAAAACATTTCTGAATTTGTTTTGATTTTAGGCGGTAATATTTATACTAATTTCATAATTTTTAATTTTTAGTAATTGGTAAAAATGTCGTGTTCGGCAGCGGAAATTGCTGAGAAAAAACGAATTGCATTGGAAAAATTAAAGGCTAAAAAGGCTAAATATGATTTAAACACAGATAAAACTTTATCCCATCCAATTTTAAATTCTAACCCTATTAAAAACAATGATCCAAAAGCAGCAAATTCTTCTTCAAATGCCCCAGTATGCGTGGAGAATAAAGCATCTTCATTTTTGAGTGCCCTAAAGTGCAGCAATGTATTCGTTAAGCGACGAGAACAGCAAAGTTCGCCTAGAGATGCTGTGCATCCTTATAAGAGAACATGCACGGAGATTACGCCAAACAATGATGCTAAAAATGTTTATAAGAAATCAATTTACGCGGAGCAGGCAAATAAACCAAAAGGTCCAGTTTTTAGTGTGGGTGCTACTGTAACACCCCAGAAACATGTTGCCCCTGTCTTTCTCAAAAGCGTAACCTGCAAAGTTAGTATGATATCGTCAATTCGCTTTGAAGTGCAACCTTCCAGTTTTCATGCAAAGCTTATTGAAGTTTTTAAAAGTATTCCAAGCAAAGCTTATGGTAAGTCGTAATCTAACATATTTTATATTTAGATTTAATGTTACTAAATCTTTTTAGATGCCAAAACCCGGTATTGGAATTTTTCTTTGTCGGACTACAAACTTCTACAGGAGCGCATTATACCTTTAAAACCTGAAGTTGTTATTGGTGTTATTCCTAAGGCTGTGCTAAGCTTGTGTCAGGCACCTCCTAAAATTATTAATAAATCCTGCTTAGAGTCAATTGAACCACTATTGGCGGAAAAACTAATGCCTTTTCAACAAACTGGAGTGTGGTAAGTTTTTTATTTAGTTTTCGTAAAACCATACAGTTAAGAAGAAACGTTAAATTGATTTGCTTAACACTGCTGTTATATTTGGATAATTTTGAGAAATTATTGTTTTATTTCCGCTATGTCATTGCTTCTGTAAAATTTTTAATTACAAATAATGTAAATTACGAATCTTAGGTTTAGGATCATTTTGGTGCGTTCTTGCTTACCGAGTTATTGATACGAAAAATATTTACAGAATAAGTAAAAATAATAAAATTTTCTTAGTACATGATGAGCAAAAAGTTCAGCTAAAAATTTATTTGCAGGTAGCTTAGATCTTCCTTCGGGTTACATAGTATTGAGCTAAAGATAGTGTGCCCAAATTCATAAAACAATAAATTCGCGTTCAATGCGGATATGCCAATCACATTCGAAAATTCAGCATGTGCCCATTGATTTGTTTTTCGCTTGCAATAATAGTAGCCAATCATTAAGTCGGCGATATTAAGAAAAAAATTAGCAGAGTAATAAATTCTTAATGATAATGTTGTGCTAACCATTTGGTGAGTTATAGTAGAAAACAATTTTTCTTTTAATCGCTGCTATCGAAGTTTTATACATCAAAACAGTACCTTTATTTTTATCACTGATATATAGCAGTATACAGCAGTTTCATTGAAAGCAAACGTAGACGTTTGTAATTTAGGGGAATAAATGTTTTTCTTGTCGAACTGTGCCAATATTTTGACCTTTAAAGCCTTTAGTAAGATCCAATATTACCTGCGCCCCTGCTTTTTTAGCCTGTCCATTAGTTTTCCACTATCGACTACAAGCCAAAATTTTAGACTAGATTTACAGATTTTAATGGCATTTATTACCTAAAAGAACAACCATCATGAAAAGCCACCAACTGTTCATCAATATCACAATTTCGTGATAGTTTTAAAATATTTAAAGGTTAGCTTCTCAGCGATTCGACAAATCTTGAATAGATGTGAACATATCATCACTTTGTCTCTGTCTTCGGCCTGTAGTATCGTTAAAGCGAAGAGCACTTGAAATTATACGAATATTATCCTTGCTCATTATTGATATTGGAAAGTAAGGCTACTAAACGTGCATCAAATGAATGCAGATCATCTTCATTTTTTCCGCGTTAAACTCTTGCAACTATTAGTACAGTAATGCACGCACGCATTACACTCTGCCGTACTTGTTTAAATTTTCAATTAATAAAAAAAATAAAAAAATACGAATGCAATACATCATGGCATCTGGAAACGAAAAATCGTGGCCTCGGCAGAAGTTTTTCTAAAACAGTGTAATGAAGATGAATCCATTGCATTCCATTTTTTTGTGACATAAAATTCTTCTAGGTCACAGATAGCTGTAGCATTTTCTTCATTTTATGAATCAGAAGAATCTCATCCGATGATTTTATATTCATATCCTTTTCCAGTTGAAATATCAGAGAAGCTTTTATTTAGAATTATTGCAGTTTAATCGTCGATTTTCCGTTATTTCAGGAAAAAAAAACACTGAAGATAGTCTAGGGCGAGTGATATGGTACACTAATTTTGAACAATCACAGATATAAAGCAAACTTATACTAATACTGCAATGGCAATCTGGGTACATCACAAATATATTTCGACATTACAACAGGCTTACCTATTACCCATATACCATACCTGTCCTGTTGTCAAAACTTGACGGATATTTCAAATATAATTTTTCTTTTTTAAATAAATTGTTAGAAAACAAATTGAAAACTGGTTATAAAAAGGTAAAAATTAGCTCTATATTTATCTGCACTTATTACAAAAACCAAACGGACCAAAATATAGCGGCAAGTTTAAAAGAAATTTAAAACGTCAATATTTCTATAGAGTCATTTTTAAATATATATTTTGACGACTACTGCAGACTTACGAACTAATATTATGCCAAGTTAATAAGCAAACATATATTTATTCGCTTCGAATAAATATATGTATTGCAAGCGTTAAAGAATGAAACATCGATAATGCGGTAACACAAAAACCAGAGCAAGTCCGATTGTGCTTAAATACTCGTTTAAATATTGCGGGACTAAAATGCGTTTCTTCCTTAATTTGTAAGCTATCATTTCATAATTTGTAAGCTATCGTTTTACTGTTTTTAAATTAATTAAACGAAATAAAATAAATTTTGACAGTTTTCTAATTTCAACATAACTAATAATCAATTTTAGAGAAATTTAAAATATTTCAAAATTATTTGCTGTAAAAAGCTAGGGGTAAATCACGCCACTATTGGGACCTCCTTTGATTTGATTTTTTATTGTTTTCTACGTGTTGCTATATCGTAATTATATCGTCACTTTGGGAACATCCTTTAATTTATAGTAATTTGTGTTATAATGGCTATAGTAATATAATATACATACTGTGAAAATTTAAAGGCTGTACCATGTATTCCATAGATACTTATTTTAGAGGGAGCAATAGGGTTACTTTTTTTGCGCTTTGTATACGGAACCCTAAAATGAAGTCACAATATTTAGGTAGTTCAATCTTGCCGAAAAACTTTACTTATCTGATATTTATAACTTCGGTGATTTTGTTCAAAAGGAATAGATATTTGTTTATTTCAAAAACAAAATTTCAATGTATTTCTAGTTTTGCGATTGCACAACAAGGACGCTGTATGATTTGCGATGAAATGGGATTGGGTAAAACATATCAAGCAATCGCTGTAGCAGATTTCTACCGCGATGATTGGCCCTTATTTATTTGTACTACTGCATCGACACGTGATTCGTGGGCCCAACATATACGAGATTTACTTCCCTCTATACCATTGCACTATATACAAGTGCTGCATTCCAATCAACAATATGTTGGCGATTGTAAAGTTCTTATAACAAGCTACAGTATGATGGAGCGAAATATTACTCAAATAATGGAACGTAAATTTGGTTTCCTTATATTCGATGAATCTCATAATTTGAAAAATTCCAAAGCCAAATGCACAGTCGTAGCAGATCGTCTGTCACAACAGGCCAAACATGTTTTGCTATTATCAGGGACACCTGCGCTTTCACGTCCCTTGGAGTTATTCAGTCAATTGCAAATGGTGGATAGAAAATTTATGAGTTTTATAGAATTTAGTAAGTTTTTAGGCAATATGTGCATAAATGGTTTATTAAGAAATAAAAATTAAACTTAAATTGTTTTTTCAGCCAGCCGTTATTGTGATGGTAAGCAAACAAATTTTGGCTGGGATGCAAGTGGTCAGTCTAATCTGAATGAATTAAATGTAGTTCTAAAACTTAAATATATGATAAGAAGAACCAAGGCAGAAGTTCTCAATGATTTATCCGAGAAATTTAGGTAAATGATATAAATAAGGGACCTCATATTAATGCTAATATTAATTTCGTTTTCAAACAAATTTGCAGAGAAACTGTTGTATTAGACCCAGCTTTAGTGTGGCCTAGCGATGAAATTAAAGAGTCTTTGAACAGTGTAGCTCAACATTTGCAATCATGTAAAGCTGCTGAAAGAGAACAAATTCTCTTAAAGTTTTATGCACAAACAGCCGAGGTCAAAATAAAGGCCGTGTGGTAAGTTGTCTTCTTAAATTATAATTATTTTTATAAAAAAAATGTGTAATTTTTATCAAGTGCGTATCTTAAACAACAAGTTAAAGAGCCAAAGAAATTTATAGTATTTGCTCATCATCGTATTATGATGGATGCTATCTGTGAATGCCTTAGCAAACTAAAAGTAAAATATGTACGCATCGATGGTAATACACGCAAACATGACAGAGGAGAGTTCATAAATACATTTCAAAAGCAGAATTCATGTAAGGTGGCTGTTTTATCATTGGGTGCATGCAATTCTGGTATAACATTAACTGCTGCGGAAATAATTATATTTGCTGAACTAACCTGGAATCCCAGTGTAAGTTTTCAGTATATTTATTTAAATAAAAAAAAGAATATTTGTTAAAAATTTCGCCACTTCTTTAGACTTTGGCTCAAGCGGAGAGTCGTGCTCATCGTATTGGGCAAACAAAGCCGGTGACATGCCGTTATTTAATGGCTTCAAAAACGGCCGATGATCACATATGGAATATGTTAAAAAATAAACAAGACACCTTAAATAAAGCTGGTCTTTTTTGTGATAATCTTCAAGATGCTACTCATACTGCTGCTCCAATAATGGCAGGCTTTACTTACATTTTTTATTTTTCTTATTTTAATTTATGTTTTATTTTTCAGTCCAATAAAATTGAAAACTATTATTCACCTATTAAAACTGAAGCCAATGCAGATAGTAATACTAGAGAAGATGTAAGTTGCCGTGAAACATCATCAACAACTACTGTCAATGGAAACCAAAATTTAGATATAAGTAAACAAATTGAAAATATGGATGATTTTTTTCAAGATGACGATGATGCGTTTAGAGATATAATTTGTTAAAGATTATTTAGCGTTTGTTGGGAAGGTTAAATTTTAACATAATAAATTATTTTTGAGTGATTATTTAATTACGTAGTTGAGATTATATGATCGGGAAATTTGATTTGCAGTAAATTGATCGTTTCATTGGCTGTGTGATATGTGGCACCATCCTCTTGAAACCACATGTCAGTGATATCCATATCGTCTATAATAGGCTAAAATGGAGTTGTTAGCATCTCGCAATAGCGTGATCCATTGACCGTTACCTTACCGTTTCCAGCCTCATCTTCGAAAAAAAAATGACCCAATCACACTTCCAGACACCAGCGCACCAACCGTGACACGTTGAGCATGCAGCTTCTCAAATATCAGTCTAAGATTTTCAGAAGCCCGAATGCGGCAATTTTGCTTGTTGAGACATATCCTGATAAATGATTTTTTCAGAAAAACCAGCAGGTGATTTCTGAATGATTTGAGCGAATCTACGGCGATGTGAATGGTCGGTCGGCTTAAATTCCAAGTTGAACCTTGTAAGGCTTCAAAATCAAATCCCGACGCAAAGTTTGCCATGTGGTGGTTTTGGATAACCCAAATAGTTGAGAACGTCGATGAATTGACTGCTTCAGCTCTGTAGCTCAAGGCTGCGATGTTTTCGGTTGAACGAGTCGATCGGATACTGTTGATGTTCGCCCATTTTGTGTTGAACCTATCGACTCAAAATTAAGCCCAATTGTTGAGAACGTCGAGCAATTGACAAATTTGGATCTGCTTCAATACTGTAGCTCACGTTAGCGATGCTTGCAGTTGCACTACCAAATTCTTAATTGCGGTCTCAGAAGGAGGACTATATTGTCCGAAAATATCACGAATTTTACGAAATGTAACTTTGTGCGGTTTTACACACATCAACTTTTGTTGCTCAACTTTTGTTGTTTCCATTAGAAAGAAAGAGAAGGCTTTATACCCCTTCTCATTCCTTCTAAATGTCAAAACTATCATGTTGTTGGTGTTGCCACAATTGAAAAACAAACTTCTTGCTGAAATACCCGATACATTTATGATGTTAACTGCCGTATCTACAAGGAGTGAATTATCAATTAGTAAATTGCAGTAAAAATCGACCGTAATAATAACGTTATTATAACGATAATGATAATAATTCAATGGCTAACATGGGGTCGATAAATGGAAATGTGTAAACTTCACTTCGATTATGTCTGTGTGAAGTTTTATGTCGTGTGTAAAACTGATTTACGAAAACAATATTTTAATTCTCATAAATGTTTTTTATTTAATTTTGAATTGTCTTACTTTTTAATGTCATTATCGACAACTTTCACCCAGGAAACGAAACGGAAAACAAATCAACAAATATTTTCATCTGAAACAAATTGTCTTCAAAACTAAAAAGAAAAAATAAAAAAAATAAATATTTTAATGGTTGAATCTAAACAGGAAGAGGAGGATAAAACTTCTTTGCACTCTAATGAGTCACAATTGGAAGCGCCGTTCGAACCCACTTTTAGTCGAAATATATTAAAACTAAAGTACGATTTGAATAAAGATTAACAGAAAAGGAATTGTGATTTGATTTTTTACTATTTTCAATTTAAAGGCACTCTTTTGGCTATGACTGCAAACGTTTGTATAACATGGTTTTAATAGATACTAACACCCTAGTATTCGCCTCCGGAACGTATATACATTATTTTAATATTAAAAAAAGAGAAGTCATATTTCATGAATCGGTATTTGGTTGCGGTATTGGCTTTATAACGGTTTGTTGTCAACACAATTCTCTATTTTTGATATAATTTTTAACAAATTTTACATTTCCAAAGAAAAACTATCATCCAAGCTATCCAAACTTGCTAACTGTTGGAGAGAATGGACCAAAATCTACTGTTTTTATCTATGAATTTCCTTCTCTAACAATACGTTCCAGATTGGAGGGCGCTGCCAAACAGCAGTTTACTTGTGGCTCTTACAATTACAGTGGCGAACTATTTGCCTCTCAAGCAGGTTATCCTGATTACATGCTTACTATATGGAACTGGGAGAAGGCTGAGATTATTTTGCGTTCTAAGGCCTTTCAAAATGATGTTTTGCATATTCATTTCTCTCAATTTAATCCAATTCTTTTGGTAACCTGTGGCTTGAGTCATATAAAATTTTGGAAAATGGCCGACACCTTTACGGGACTTAAGCTTAAGGGCGATTTGGGACGTTTTGGCAAAACTGATTTTAGCGACATCTATGCCGCCTATATGCTGGGCGATGAAAATGTCATTTCTGGTTGTGAGTGGGGCAATATGTTGTTGTGGGAGGCGGGCTTAATAAAATTTGAAATTTCCCGAAAGGGCAGAAAACCGTGTCATACAAAACCCATTGTGCGCATTACCATGGATGAGGGCGAAGTTACAACTGTGGGTATGGATGGCTATGTTCGCATTTGGTTTTGGGAAACTGTTGATCTCGCTGATCCGCCTGATGATGACCGCTTTGTGGAAATTGAACCGATTTACGAATTTTATGTGGGAGACTGTGAAATACGAATGATACAAAAAATTCATTTGTTTGATAAAACAGATTATGGTCACTATACTTTGGTAAGTTAATTTTTCGCCCGAGTCTCAGTGTGTAAATTCTTTCCATTATTTGAAAATAATTAAAATTTTTCATTAAAAGGATGGCAGTGGAGGAATCTGGTTCTGCGATCTCAACACGAGAGATATTCCCCAAGATTCTTATCAGCTTTACTCCTGTCATGGCGGCAAGGTAATAGCGGCTCAAGCCAGTCCTGCCTCTCCCCACCTAATGACTTTAGGAGAAGATGGCCGTCTGCTAGTTTACGATTATATGTTTAAAACTCTTATAGTGGAAAAACAATTTGATTCGAGGGGCACAGATTTGTTATGGTTTAGTCCGCTAATATCGAATTCATGTATGGAACTTGTGGCTAGCTTCGAAGATGGGGTTATAAGACATATATATTTAGATCTAACACAACCCAATCACCCTAAAATATGTTTAATACGACCCATAAAAGCTCATACCGCTGCTGTAACTAGAATGACTTTTAATCCTTTAAATACATTGTTCCTGACTGGATCAGAAGATCGTACAGTTTTTATATACAGTATGGCCGAGAGAAATGAACCCTTTATTGTATTAGATCCAATAGGTTTTATAGAGTTTATGGCCATACCAAATTGTTTTCATTGGAAGGATCCGCAACATACCATTTTTATAGGTTGTAAATCAGGAGAAGTTTATGAATACAAATTGCCAATAGAGGTTACAGAAGAGCAAACTTTTCTTAGTTACAATCTTACGGATAAAAACGAAATAAAAATGACAAAATTTGTTTCCGTCAAAAGTTTGATACGACGAGAATTGAAAAGAGAGGCCACAAAAAAACGTAAGGAAAAGAAAAAGTTACGTAAGCTAGAAGAAATAGAAAAGATAAAAGCTGCTAATCCGGGCTTACAAATCGATATGGAACAAGCTTTAGGTAAGTGTAAAGTTTGCCATTATCGAGTAGTAACGGGTGGGTTAATTTGAGGTTAGGAAGTAAATTGTCTTAAAACACACACTCTTTGATAACTTCAGTTTTATTGATACCAATGTAAAGTAGAAATATGAATATTACTAATAGAATATGATGTTGGGAAAATGTCCACCTTTAGCTCTATTCAGAAAATTTTAAAGTACATTTTACAACAATGCAATACGAACGAGGCGCCCAAATGACTAGAACCAGAAAATTTCTTTTGCAATAAGTGGCTTGTGACGCAGTCTTACTGACACAAAAGATCACTGATAACAACATTATCTAATTGCGGCCACCAAAAATTGGTTACCACAGTTCTGTGGCGCAGAGAATTTACGGTGACGGAGTTTTCTTAATCTTTTTCTAAAAAATACAGGCCAATGATGTAGCCCGACCACAAATCGCATTATACGCTCACTTTCTTTGGATGTAATGTAATGATTTTTCGAGGACTGTTACTGTTTGTAGATTTTGTGGGGTCCATACGCATCAGTTTTCTTTGCTTATATAACGGCCTAATTGAAAATGAGCCTCATGACACTTACAAATAGTAAATTCACAAACGCTTGATGCAAACAATGGTCGGTCGGCTTTATTTCTTAAACGAGTTGAACTTTATGAGCAAAATGGTTTGCAAAGTGCCTCTAATAATGCTCAATTATTGCGATCATCGACGAGTTCCAGGTAAATTATCGACACTTTCCTGTAAAGCAGCTACGTTTGCATTACTACTGCTACTACGAGCGTTTTTGGCTTATTGTCTGCAAGAATACAGTGAGGTAATCTACGCACATTTATAGAGTTTATGGCCATACCAAATTGTTTTCATTGGAAGGATCTGCAACATACCATCTTTAAAGATTGTAAATCAGGAGAAGTTTATGAATACAAATTCCCAAAATAGGTAAATGAAGAGTGAACCTTTCTGACAGTATATTTTCACATTTCAAATTTTTATGCTTAGAAGTGTAACGTTTTATGCTTAAAATGTTATTTGTAATTTTTGAATAAATTATCTTAATTTGACTTAGTTAACTTTTTGTTATGATACTAAAATAGTTGAACTAAAATAACAATTTCAAAAATTAAAAATTAATTAACACGCAAGGCATACCACGCGCATTTTTGCTTACTTTATTTATTTTCCATACATAAGTTTTAGTCTTATAATTATAATACCGGGCTTTCTTTATGTACAATAGCTATTTTGTAGCTAAAAAATAAAGTTTAGCTAATTTATAATATTATTCTAAAAATATGAACATAACGTAAAAGATAGAACAAATAAAAGGCGATAGAATTACATACATGAAATTTGGTACGTCGGTTTGGTGTGCATTTTTTAAGTTCTGCTGCAAATATGGGCGGAATTGTAAAATGGGGCGTAGTACCTCCCATACAAACCACAAATTAAGAATCCAATATTTCTGCTCCTGCTAACGGTATTTAAACAGAATTTGGTATTTCAGTTGAGTGAACATATTTTAAGTTCTGCTGCAAATATAGGCGGGTTTTGATAAAGATGCGTGGTGCCTCCCATACAAATCTTGTTTATGTATATAATTCTACCGTACGTGTGAAGGTCACTAAATAAATTTTTTTTGCATGTGTTTGGGTGCCACCTTGGGTGGTTTACATTCACAAAGCAGCCCGGCAGATGGCGCTGCAGTCGGTATCCAGGTTATTCAACTACACTGCAACTACACGACTGGATCGACTTGAATGAATTTTTATGTATTCATTCATTCAATGCATTTAATTTTTTTGTGCGCTGTTTTGATATTATATGGTCGCATTTACGTAAATATTGAGCGTTGTTTACTTCAAAAATACGCACACGCCATTAATTCGTCGCCAGCTGCCAACTGCCTCCAATGTGCATTGGCGGATGACGCTGAAATGCGCATAGTAGCATGGACTCGATTACTCGACATCGAGTTTATTTGTTTGCGTTTCTTTTTTGCGATCACACATATTCTTTTATAATTTCCGCCTTCCTCTTTATAAATTATATTATATGCGATACTAAATATTTTTTTTTTTAATATACTTAGCGGATTCCGAACCAGAAGAAGAAGAAGAACCTTTACATATACCAGCTGTTCCAAATCCAATATTATGGATTCGCTATACTGCCAATAATACATTATGGGTTTCGATGGGTGGTTACGATGCTGGTTACATTTATGAATTAAGCATTGGCGCTTCTCAAGTAATACGTTCTACCATTATAAAAGATGGTGACGATATAGAAATACATTCTTTTTTAGATATGTAAGTACGATATTAATGATATACTTACTATTTTTTATATACATTTTATAGCTCTAGCACAAAAATAGTGTTGCAGCGTTTATATCTGATGATTATATTTTTATTTTATAAATATTTGATCTTAATGTCCACAAAGTCTTTTTTTCCGAAATATTCACGTTTTTGCTAAAAACTTTTCTTAATGTAATAATGCAAAAATTTCCAATCGGTTTTGTTTATTTTGTTCAAAAGCTTTAAGCTCCGTCGCTTTTCAAAAATCGTTTGATTCACAAGCTTTAATTTTCCGATTGGTCTTATCTTCAATTGCAGCATAAACTCGAACTTGTACAATTTTTATATTGTTACGAAGTTAGTTAAAGTTATAAAAACATAATTATCAAAAATAAAGTAAAATTACCTATTGTGTCTTTATAAATTAAGAAGTTTTTTAGAAATCTAATGAAAACTAAACAACAACATGCATCATTAAAATTCCATCAGCTAAGCTACAAATTCAGAAAATAAAAATAGAACGAACAATTGATGTGATGAATTATAGTTTTCGATTAAATGCTAGAGCCGCTCAAAACAAAATATAAAAGCTCCATTTCGTGGTTAATACAGACAGTGTAAGTGTGAAGACATAAAAGTTGTTGCAGTAGCTTTTAAGAGTTAAAGTAGTAGTTTTTATGATTTGACGCTGCTGAATTATTATTTCTGGAGCCATTGGAAAAAACGAACTTATGGAAACAGCCTACAAACAACTGTCTCTCTGAATGATCAATTTTGGCCCTGCATTGACGTGATAAGCGAAGCTTCGTTGCACAATGTGCCATAAAATTTTATGAAAAGAGCGAACGTCGGTCGATATGCCCCGACATCATATTGTAACGACACGTTTTCGTGATACGCTAGGATAGAGCTCGCGACGTCCAGGGTTCGTTACAAAAATTTTCTATTTCCAATAACACATGTGATACTTTTGTTTTGTTCTTTTTACTAATAATTTTTATTACAATCCACTCTTAAATTAAGTTAAAATTATACTACTTCACGACTGAGCACGCCAATGACGATTCACCGTTTCGCGGCCCTCAAGAGTTCTCGCTCTACTCTCCGTCGGCTAGCCTACTGCTTCCCACACTGAAGCGAATAAGATTCTTGCCAAATCTAACCAGAACAGTTTGTCTGTCCACCAATTTTCGACTAGTTGCGGTTGTCACGCATAATATTCTGAGATAACATTTCCACGTCTAAATTGGTGTTAGCCTTTTTCACGATCTTGTCCGTCCTGTTCAACTAGGGTGAATAAAATTCTGGCCAGGTGAAGCAGCGAACTTGCTTTGCAGTAAACATTAGCTATACTCAATTAATTCAAAGTCGAATAAAATTCTGACTTTGATTAACTGAGCTGAACCTATTCGAAAGACTATTTTAATTAAATTGAATAAAATTCTAACTTACTTAAAAGAAGTCTTGCCCGGTTGTTGCCCGTGGCTAACTCTCCTAAAATACTCAAGTATACCGCTTTTATATGTCTCTGCCAGGCACACATACACACCCATACCACTAAACGACAGCTGCTTGCGACTGTTTAGGGTTGTGTTTAATGGTATGTTTTCCTTACGGATGTATTTTCATGTCAATAGATGGCGCTTCTTAACGGCTCTTCTCTGTCTTAAAATTAATAACATTATAATTTAAAATATTTCATTAAACAAATAATAAATGTAATTATAAAATATGAAAAGTGTATAATGAAATTCATTTAATAATAATGATCTCTTTTTAAAAGATTATGAAATTCATTAACAGTAAAAATTAAGAAATGTGAAGAATGTATACAGTTTAATTGATTATCTTATGTGGTCCAAAAACAAGCCTGCCGACTTTTGGTCGTCACAATAATAATTATCTTCACTTTTACTTTACTTTATGTTGATATCAATAAAAAGTGTGTTTTACTTCCTAAGCTAAAATTTATAACTACAATATAACTACTTTTTATAGCAAATTAAGATTGTGCACATTCTGCAAAAAAATATCTTTACATTTATATCTTTAAATTTAAATATCTCTAAAATCTGTTAAACAATGTAAAGAAATGTATTAAAAAAAAGTAGACCTGCCCATCAATTAATCTATAATATAAAAATAAGTCGAGTTTTCCTACCTGACGCTAAAACTTTGGAACGCACGAACCGATTTCCACGGTTTTGCATTCGTTGCAAAGATCTCGAGCTCCGAGAGGTTTATAGCAAAGTAGCTGATCCCAAAATATGCTTATTTTTGCAAAATTCCTCTTATTTACGGTTGCGACTGCTGTTGGTAAAAGTACGTGGACCAAAATCATTTGCGCATTTGAAAACTGAATGCCAAACATATCGAGAAGCATGTCAACTGTTGGCTTTGCTGAAGAACGATTCTCATTGGGATTCAGTTGTTTCATCAAATGCGTACCAAATACGAACGCTGTTCGCAATTATCATCATCACATGTTTCCCTTCACAACCAATTCAGTTATGGAACAAATGCAAAGACGACACATGTGAAGATATCTTGCATCGTTTGCGCATTCGAACAAATAATCCCGACATGCAAATAACCGATAAAATATACAATGAAGGATTGATTCTGATTGAGGATCAATGCTTGACTATTGCAAACAAGCTACTGATTGAAGTAGGAATGATTGCGCTAAATCGATCGATGCACGATGCAAGAATTAAATCGAGAGCTGCAATACAATGTTCGAAATAATGTGCCGTTGCTGAATGATCAGCAAAAACAAGTATACGAAACATTTATGCCAGCGGTGGACAATGATACTGGTGGTCTATTCTTCCTGGGCGCACTTGGAGGAACAGGGAAAACATTTGTCATTTCATTGATTTTGGCCACTATTCGATCAAGATGTGACATAGATTTGACGTTAGCATCATCTGGAATTGCGGCGACTCTTCTAGATGGCGGTCGTACTGCAATTTTGCGCTTAAGTTGCCACTTAATTTAAACACAATTGATACTCCAACATGCAATATTTTCCGATCCAGTGCAATAGGAAAATTGTTGATGCAATACAAGCTCATTGTTTGGGATGAGTGCACTTGAAACACTTAATTTCACACTGAAGGATCTTCGGCGCAATAACAACATCTTTGGCGGCTTCATGATATTGTTAGCAGGCGATTTCAGGCAGACGTTGCCAGTAATTCCCCGTGAAATGCCTGCAGATGAATTAAATGCTTGCCTGAAGGCATCACCTTTGTGAAATAACGTAAAAACAATATCGCTAACCACTAATATGAGAGTTCAACTTCAAAATGATCAAAGTGCTGCATAATTTTCCAAACAATTGTTAGCTGTTGGAAATGGAAAAGTCCTAGTTGATGCGACAGCTGGATTAATTACTCTTACCAACGACTTTTGCCGATTTGTAGACTCTCAATTAGCTCTTATTGAAAATGCTTGGTTAAGTCAACCAGCAATTCTCGCCGCAAAGAATAATGATGTACACGCAATGAATTGTACCATTTAATCAAAAATCGATGGCGATTTGGTGACACACAAATCCGTCCACAAGAAATCCCGATGATGCAGTAAATTATCCAACGGAGTTTCTAAACTCTCTGGAGTTACCAGGATTTCCACCACATAACTTGCAACTCAAAGTTGTTTCAGTTATTATGGTATTGCGTAATTTGAATCCACCGCAACTTTGCAACGGTCCTCGACTTGCGGTGAAGAGACTTATGAAAAGTACGCAGGTGAAATTGTATTCCTCCAATACCAATGATTCCGACTGATCTTCCGTTTGACTTCAAACGATTGCGATTTCCTGTTCGCCTTGCGTTCGCAATGACAATTAACAAGTCGCAATACCAATCGCTTAGTGTTTGCGGGATTAATTTAGAAAATCATTGTTTTTCACATGGGCAGCTATACGTTGCGTGTTCACGAGTTGGGAAACCATCCGCTTTGTTTGTATTAACCTCAGACCAAAAAACAAAAAATGTGAAAGAGCATTTCAATGAAACGGATAATAAGCGGACACGTATAACGCTTCGATTCAGTATTTACTTTGGATTTACTCAACTAAATTCCACTTCATTTTTGTAATCGAAATGAATTCATTACTGTTGTACAACGAAATAAAATTTTTCCTTTTCAAATATAAAACAAAAAAAATAATTTTTCTTTATCTTTCAACCCCAAACGAAATGTTACAAAAAACGAAGCCATCTGGTGGCAAACGTGGCGAACGGATTTGCTAGTATCTCTATATTTATATCTATAGATATGAATTATGAACATGCCATGATAAACAAATAATTTTCATCTTTTTTATATTTTCAGTGCAGACTATTTGTTATTTGGCATGATCAATGGTAAAATACGAGTAAATTACAAAAATCCCGATGATTTTACTGATTTAAGAAATTATCGCTTATATAATATGCACGATCCAAATAATGGTAATATACCTCACCTTTTGCTTAATCATGACGGCAAAATTCTTTTCTCTATTGGTCACGATGGTAATATTTTCGTTTACGAATGGTATGGTCCAAAAATTACTAATAAGCGCAAATCAGCCATATTTATGCCGAAAAAAATAATACCTGCTGAAGATATTACCGATCCTAATTATCCCTCGTTAGAACAAGAAAAAATCAATGCCGAAATAAAAAGAAAACAGGAAGCTGCTCTCGCTCATGATCGCAAAGTTTTACAGGAAATTGAAGTACTGCAAAAAAAATTTGACGCATTAATGTCGGATAATGAGGCAATGGAAGGAGATTTACAAATTCCTCATCGAGAATTATTATTGGATGAAAGAATAACTAATCAAATAAGAGATGAACTGCAAGCGGAATTAGACGACGTACGTGAAGATTTGGCCTATGATCTAGAAGTAGCGCAAGTTGGCCGACAAAAGCTCTATAATTACTTTTTAAAAAATCTAGATCATATACCGTTTAATATTTCAGCTATACGGTAAGAAAAAAAATCAAATATTGATACGATTAACGTAACGATTAGAGTAGCGTATTATGCATTAGTAACGTGATTCAAATAACTCATTATTATTTTCTGTTAATCTCATTCAGGGTTTAAAAAAAAATTATAAAATTTGAGAAAAACTGAGGTCGTTGGTCATTTTAGTTTTGAAATATGAACCAATTCCAATAAAAAATATTAACCAATTTTATAAAGGTATAGAACTTTAAAATCGAATAAAACAAAGGTGAATTATTATTTTAACGTAAATTCTACTTTATTCGAAAATTAATTTTCTGGAATTTTAATTTAAATAAGAAGTTGTCTAATCCTTTTTAACATTTGTGGCCATATATCGGCGTACCGGCGAATGTTGACTCCAAATAGTCAATTGTTTCGGGCTTTTCAGCGTAGATAAGTGACTTCACACATTTTCACGGAAAACGTGAACCTATGCAGTTACCAAATGTTTTCTGCAATATATCAATTGTGGCACGAGCTGTGTATTGCATGGTCTTGTTGCACTTCATAATTGTGTAATTGATTAACAAATAGTCAGTAACCATGCCTCTGTAGCCGTCACCATTGACTGTAACGTTGTGTCCAGCATCTGAAAGAAGTGATTTCACCAGCCCATAAACCACACCAAACAGACAATTTTCCTAAATATGGCAGTTTTGCTTATTGAAATATCTATTTAAACAAAAGTGAGCTTCATCGCTTAACAAAAGTCGCTTATCTAAATCGGAATCAACACCAACCTGGGTTTGGGCCCAATTTGTACAATTTGAAAGGATTGTTGAGGCATCTATTCTATTCTTTTTGAAATGCCAAATCAAACTAAATATAAATCACTTGACAGCTGATAAAATGTCCGTCAATTCAAAAAGTGTTATCAACTTAAAGTTCTATACCTCCAATAAATATCTTTTTTCTTTTTTTAGATCTTTTCTTATATATTTTTTCTCTTCAATATTTCGCTTTCCTTTGGAAAGCTTCTTCAGAAAAAAAATTTTTTAAATTTGAAAACAAAAAAAAAAGGAAAGCGAAATATTAAAGAGAAAAAATATATAAAAAAGATCTAAAAAAAGAAAAAAGATATTTATTAAAGATAAAAAAGATCGTTTAAAAACTATAAAAATGTTCTATACCTCCATAAAAACACCCAATATATGGTTACATACAGATCTAAATAACTTTACAAAATATTTTTTTTTTATTCGTAAAATTCCTAAAATGTTTAAAACTTTTTACTAGCTATCTGGAAGGTAATATCGAGTTTATTTTTTTTTTTTTGTAATTGAAAGTGGGCATGTCAGTTTTCACACAAAGTAACTATTTTCTATTGTGCTACCTTAGACGGTAATAGGCATAATCTAAAAATCCTGTACAAGTAACATCCTTAATAAAATATAGGCCGGTTAAAACTAAAGGTATAATGTCTCCCATACATCTTGATGGTTATTGTGCATAGCCCAGAAAAAAATAGTCTGACTTAGATCACTAGGCAATGGTGATTGATTTCGCTGCGTACTCAATATATGAACTGAACGATCAGAAATAAAATGAAACGAGAAGCCTAACCTTTTTTGGCTACAGCGCTATAAGGTACAAAATTAATGAGAAAATAAGAATTTTATTTTACATCGAAAACAGTTGATAAGCTGAACGCAACAATTAAGTTGGCTTTCGAGAATGTGTGTAACCCAGTAGTAATGGATAAGTGGAACACTATACCTTGGTAGAAGGAAAAATTAGAATTTATGAAAAAGCCAAAAATGGTCTTTTTTATCCTTCTTCATAAGCGCTGTACGTAAAGGAATTAAAGATGTGACAACAGAACAAAATTTTTAGTGGTACCATCTTAGGATGATATTTATTTGCAGGAGCGAGTTAGAGTGAATGAGAATGGAGGTTAGATTTTTCGGGCCTCTATATCAAAATGCTAGTGAGAAATTGTGCAATTGTGTCTGAAGGGGGCAATATTGTTTTTGGGCATTTTAAAGTGGCTATTCCCTGTTTTTTTTTGCATTGGAGTATGTACAAGCTTCTTGATATTTGTATTTGGCTTGCTTACTGACAGTAGCATTGAGGGAAATTAAGGTTGTTTTCCTGCACAATCCGCAGATATTTTATAGATCCACTTATCAGGGTTTTAGAGGTATAAAATCTCAATACCCGAGCTCCTATATTCGTTTCTTATGGCCTTAATAGGATCTATTTCGATAAGAGGAATCAGGATCCGAAGTAGGGGAGTTAAGAGTGTCCCGAAGGGAGTTTTTCAACTTTTTCTAGAGCTTCACCCTTCACAGTCCTTTTTGGAAAAATGGATGTGGAATGATCTTGGACTAACTATTCTATCAGGTGAATAAAAAAATTTTGTTTTTATAAAGTATGCGGGTACGGTTAAATTTGAAATCACACGACTGTGGCAGCAAAACAGAGTCTCCAGGTATATTTGAACTTACGATACTTAACAGTAGTTGTTTTTTTTCTGCTCTAGACTTCCAAGGTAATATTGGTAATATTAGTGCCGCTGTAGGTTAGTAGGTAGTGTACTAGCTTGTCAGTATGGAGGTTGTGGGTTCGATTCCCAACGAAGACCTTAGTTTTTTTTGGGCTGCTCAGCGATGAAGGCATAGTAACTGGTCGCTGTGCTGTATTATACGGCAGTTAATTTCCGACTATCCTTCTACCACCTGTTTCATCTTTCCCTTTCCAAGAATGTAGCACGGTACTTAACTAAATAGGCATTGTTGCTTGAAGTGTCACTTCTCTTTAATAAAAAAAAAAATATTAGAACTGCCGACCTTATAATCTGCTGCACACAGTTGTTTGTGTTAGAAAGAAACTCAACTTATTTAAATTGATATACGACAGAATCAAATTATTTTCAGCGGACTTGATTAGCTGTTGACTTTGTTATTACAAATACTTAGAAGCAAATATCTTGCTTTCACAGCAATATTTAAAAACATAATGGGTTATAATTTCCCCCCCTACGTTCACATTAGCTTAGCTAGTTAAAATTTTCTGGAGTGACCATGTCATGTATTAGAAATTTTATAGAAGACAAATTTCTGGTCTAGGGGTGGCTAAAACCTCTGCAGGTAGGTGTAACTTCTTGAGTTTATAACTATTTTTGTAGCTTTGTTTTAGCAATAACTATGACAATTTTTAAGAGCTACTTTCAATTTCTTGTTTTTAACAAAATTATTATTTTTTAAAATTATATTTAAAGGAAAAATTTTACAGTATACTCATTTCGGGTACAACGCTTAGATGAAAATTTTGAAGCCATTAAAGTTGATATTGAAGAACGTCTTAGATTGGAAGCTTTGAAAAGGGTGTAAGTACAAATTAAATTAAAAAATTGATAATCTATTTTTATTTTAATATATTTAGTGTACACGTATAATATAAGATCCCCCTTAATAAAAATGCTATTCATTTTAAATACTTTTTGTTCAAATGCTGTTTTACATAGGCCTTTTTCGCACTCTGCTTCTGTGGATGAAAGATCGACATTTTTGTTCTTGCCACCCACAAATTCTAGAATTTCTTAGCTTGAAAAACACCCACTTTTAAATTTTTCATTGCCTTAACCAGTCTAATCCAGTTTGTTAAATTTAGCTTGCCATCTTCTGTAGATGATACAGAAACAACTAATGCAATATCAGGTCTACTAAATAAAGTTTAGATCCGCTTCCTTTAGATGTTAATTACTTTTTTTAAAAACTTGTTAACTTAGTGAAATATTCTAGGTCTAATTATATTTTAGCTTCAAAACGAAATAAAATATAAATTAAAAAAGTGTCCCTCTAGTTCAAAAAGTGTGGCACTATCTTAGAACATGCACTTACCTTTGGTCACAGACTTGAAGGATTGGATCTGATAGGTAATATCTCTTCTGAGGCCGAAACAGCTCTTTCTAATACAAAATATTGTTTATACTGTGATCAGATTATACAGATTTTCTCAACCAAGATCCATATCATCATTTAGAATATCGATTCCACCTATATTCTATGATGTTATGTTGGACCCGAACTTCTGGCCAGACAATACACTTGTTCGCGAGTTTACACCGAGAAACAGAACAGATAACATTGCTATCCTTTCTCAACAGAAAATTGATCCTCCAAAAAACTAAATAGTATATCTGATTGTATATCTATCGTATACCAAAACGTTCGCGGCTTGAGTACAAAACTTTCGTCATTATATATAGAAAGTTTTAACTTGGAACAACAAATCTTGGTATTTACTGAAACATGGCTTAGCGGCAACTTTTTAAATTCTGAAATACTTTGCAATAAATTCAATATCTTTCGTCGTGATCGTGGCAGTAAAACTACTGGAGGTGGAGTCCTTATTGCAGTTTCTAGCAGTTTGTCATCTGAACTTGTTGCAATTGACTCAGTTTTTGACATTGAATTTATATCTGTATTGATAAAAAACAGTGATAAACGAATGTTTATAACATGTTCTTATTTACCGCCATCTTCTCCAATGCAAATGTATAATCTACACGCCGAATCCATTAAATCTATTGCTCGGTCAGCATTTACTGATGATTCAATTTTAGTTTTTGGAGATTTTAATTTACCTTCAATATCGTGGAACTATTTACCGGAAGAGAAATATTATGTTCAAACTACGTTCGGTTCTAATAGTGCAGAATTTTTTAACACTTTATACGATTTGGGTTGATACCAACTATATGGCATTACAAATAGTTCCTCAAGGTTATTGGACCTAATTTTCGTAAATGATGTTACCAATTTTTATATTAGGCGCTCCTTACCTATAATAACACCCGAGGATATCTACCATCCTACCATCGAAATATTGGGTTCAATTCCAAACAAATCTGTTGTGCCTTCATATTGTAATGGTATGGCAGGATTATTAATATCTTAATTAATATTAATATCTTTTTTATTTCTTCTATCTTTATTGATTTCTTCTTTGTTCTTATACGCCTCATTATTATTATTTTCATTATTTTCATTTGCCTCTTTATCCTTATTTTCATTATTCCTATTTTTCATTGCCCTTGTTGTTACTAATATTTTTCTTGTCTTTTCATCAATTTCATTTGGCATTATTTGTTTGAGTATATCTGAATTAATTTCTATCCTGGATAGTGCGTCTGCATTGGTATTCATTTTTCCCTTTTTGTATATGTTTGCAAAAGTTGTTTACCGTTAATTTTTGTTTTCTAGGTGAAGTATGTTTTGAAATTTTCCAAAAATGTTTATTAATTCTGTTTTTGCATAACCATCATTATTATCAATTTGTAATTTGGTCATTATTTTATAAAAACGTTCTTCGTTGTTTACGTCATTGTAGTCTAATATTTCATAATTACTTACTGGGTCAGTTTATAATTGAATATTTTCTTTTAGGTTACTGTGTCGGTTGTTGTATTTAAAATTTTAATGTGTCATTCCATTGTTTTGGTGTTATTGAATTACTAAAAATTTTTTTTTGGTTTTAATTCATTATTGAATGACGCAATCTTCTTAAAGTTGTAGTTTTATTGCATGAATGATTATGATTATTTGTGAATTTTTTTTTATTGTTGGAGGAGATTAAAACTAAATATAATTAAAAAAAACGTATTTGTTAAAATAATATTTAATGTGGATATTTTTATAATATAATATTAATAAACTTAATTTCTAAGAATTTTTTTTTTTGTTGTTGTATGTTGATTATTATATATATTACATTATTTGTATGGTTTTTCGTTAAGAAAATAATAGAGTGTATATCAATATATTTTTAAGTGTATATTAAAAATATCTAAGTTACATTATGTGGAGGTGAAAAATGTGTATATTGTTACTATATAATTTTAATAATTTTGTGGGATATTATACATATATTTATATGTATTATATATATATATTTTCTTTTCTTTTTTTTTAGTTTTCTTAAATTTACTACGACTCTCCTTTTATTCTTATTCTCCATATTCTTTTTTTTTAGTACTAAAAAGAGTGGAGTATTGAAGGTTCTATTATGTCGTTGTTCGGCATTTTTTTTTTTTTTGATTTATATGATTTTTATATAAGGATTATATGATTTTATATACTTTATTCTTTTGCATTTTCTTATTTATATTTAGTTAAGTCTTTGTCTTGTAATTTCTCTGCTTTCCTAATTGCCATTATTGTGTCCCTTGTCTGAGTTCTTTTGGTGATTACGTCTTCTGCTATTGGGGTATCTGTTATCCCTTTAAATTCCTAAATTAATTTTAATACTTTCAGTTCGTGTTCCATGTTGACTTCAGAAAAGTTTTCTAAGGGAAGTTTTTGGTCTAGATCTAAAGGATTCTTAGGTCTTTTCCTCATGATGAAAAAATGTTCTTCTCTTTCCTTTTTCTTCTTAGGATCTTAGTGATCGGCTCACAGGATCGGTCCGCAGGATCGCCATGTAATGGTATGGCAGGATTGCCATGTAATGTTGAAGTATGGTTTTGTGATGGTAAAGGATGCCCTATAGCCCATATATTGATATTTAAACAGCTGTCTGGGGATTCAGCTTAAAAACAGGCGTTTTAGGAACAGCCCAATCAGAAGATTCAATTAAATAAAACAAAGACAGTTGTTGCCGTATTAAGCTTATTAAATTCAATCTTGTTTTATTAATGGCATGCAGCCCTTTTTATATCTAATTTACATTTTTTACTTAGCCTTTCTAACTTATTGTAACTTATTGCTAATACATATTTGTCTCACTTCAATAACATGCATTATCGATTCATTGGTTCATGTGACGAATCAAATGCATGATAAAATAAAATACTCAAATGAATATGACACCTAAAAGTGTGTCACTCATTTGTGTCATAGATCGAATGCATTTGAGTCGACACATGTTGTACTTTGGTAAGTGGTTGTCTGGTGTGTTTATGTGTTACAGTGCAGTACACATATTGTGGTACACTACAATATACAAAGACATTCTGTTTTAAGAATACAAATTACAGTTTATTAAATAAACTCTTAATGGATACTAACTGGAATAACATATTATCTTGCACTAATATGGATCAAATAACTAAAGTATTCTACAATAAGGTGTATTCCTTTATGGATCTTTGTATTCTGAAAAAAAAAATAACCAAGCAAAAGGTTGGGCCTCCTTGGAACAATAAACAATTATCGTACACTAAAAATAGGAAGAACAGACTATATAGAAAATTCAAACAGTCTGGTGATTCTACTGATTATTTAAGGTATTCTATTGGCCGCGCTACATACTCTTCGCTTAATAAACTATCTTATAGTATTTATATGCACAAATTGAAAGTCAATTTAAAAACGCAATTCAAAAGCATTTCACAGATTTGTTAATCAAAAAAGGAAAATAGATGGATTCCCTTCTACTTTAAACTTCCAACAAACCGAATCTAGTGATGAAACTTGAAACTGTTATATGCAATTTATTCGCCGATTTTTTCTCGACAAATTACTCAGTTGCAAATTGTGATGAATGTTTTAAGTACCCATTTAATATTGCAAAATCTCAGACGATTAATATACCATTTATCGATATTTTGACAATCTCCAAGGAATTGAAAAGGATTAAATTCTCATATAACAGTGGACCTGACAACATCCCCAGTAATATTTTGATAAATTGTGCTGAAAGTATTTCCATCCCTTTGGAAATTTTATTCAACATGTCAATAAAATATGGTACTTTTCCTGAAATCTGGAAGGATTCTTATATTATTCCTTTTTTTAAATCAGGTAACAGGTCTGATATTTTAAATTACCGTGGTATTGCAAAATTAAGTACTATACCCAAATTATTTGGAAAAATTATCACTGACCATTTATGCTTTCATACATCAAGTTTGATAACCAATAATCAACATGGATTTCTAAAGGGATGCTCTGGCATAACAAATCTTTTACACTTTTCAACAATTATACATCGTGGATTTAAAAAAAAACAACAAACTGACGTGATATACACTGATTTCAGCAAGGCATTTGATAAAATCAATTATATCCTCCTAAAGAAATAATTGGAATATATAGGTTTTGCCGATTTAACTGTCAAATGGATTTACTCTTAAGCCGTGTTCCCGTACTTTTTGGGTAAAGTTTGGGCAAATGAGAGTAATGAAAAAATACTCTCAATTAGAGACTAAGAGTATAAACACAATACTGCGATATTTTATTGCGGTGCGTTTTTTCATACGATTTTGAAGTAAAAAACCGCAGTGCGGTGCGGCATAAAATTAAAATCTATTTTATTTCATTGCGGTTTTTTTTATTCTCTCAATTTTTTACACTCTTTCTCTTTCTGATGTTGCCATAGTTTTTCATTAATTGGCGGTGTTCACAACATTATTGTAAACAAAACACATGTGATTTTGAAGTTTATATTAATTGTTGTGGGATCAATAAAAAAGGTGCAAAAAGCATAAAAGTAAAAATGTTACTATGTCTCGTGGTTTCTAATTCCACACATAAATCAAACGTGGCCTCTACCAAATTTACAATGTTTTTAATAGCTTTAATTTTTATATTTACTGCCATCATAAAATATTTAACACAAACACCAAATTGTACAAAAATTTAGACACAAATAAATTCATAAAAAATGTAAACAAACAATGACAAATTTTGCCGCCGCCGTCTTCCGGTGTATTGTGTTTATTTCTCTCTCCCGCAACGAGAAATCGCACCGCACCGCAATGGTTGTGTTTAGACTCTAAAACGATTAATAGTACGGGAACACTAAAAACCAAATTTTTAGTCCGAAATACAATGTCAAAATTGTTTACTTGTTTTATGTCCATGGAAATATGTATGTTCATATGTAATTATCTATGCATGTATACATATATATCTCATAAGTGTATTTTTTATACATAAATATATAAGTACATACATACATAAATAAAAATTTCAAGCATTTAATTGCATTTTTCAACATTCTTCAATAAAGTTTTAATTCAACTCTAAAGAAAACTTGTTTGCTGACAATTTTTATTGTTTATTTTATGCAACAGCTGATTGATTTACAATCTTCTGGGCAGAAAGAAGAAGAATATTATTTTCTTAAATTCTCTCTCACTAGCCCAAACTTTGTGTACGGGAACGCTTTTGGGTAAATTTGGGAACCCGCGGGCTCCCAAAGTAGAGTACGGGAACAAACCTTTAGTTAACAAAAAGAAAACAAATGGTCCGTTTTAATAACTCTTGCTCTAGATGCATAAAGGTTCTATCTGGAGTACAACAGGGAAGCTACCTTGGGAAGCTTCTTTTTTTGTTATTTATTAATGACTTGCCTAATGTCATTAAATCATCCAATATTTTGATGTATGCTGACGATGTAAGAGTATTTCTTAGTTATTGTCAAGTAACTGACCAGCAACGCCTCCAAGGTGACCTTAACTCGTTTCACAACTGGTGTAGAATAAATCGTATGGAGCTAAATCTCAAGAAATGTAAATATCTGTGCTTTGCTAGAAAGAAACCGATAACTACGTGCTACTATATCGATGACCATCATTTGGTGGAAGTTGACAAAATACTAGATCTTGGATTGCTACTTGACTCCAAACTCAATTTTATTACACATATCAATTTGACAACAAACAAAGCTAGAGGTGTACTTGGATTTGTGAAACGTTGGGCTAAAGAGTTTGATGATCCATACGTTACCAAAAGCCTTTATATGTCCCTTGTCAGGCCTATTCTAGAGTATGGATCCGTCATTTGGGACCCTATATATAGAAAATACTCAGATGTTCTCGAATCTGTTCAAAAACAGTTCCTGCTTGTTTGCCTCCGTGGTTTGAACTTTAACCCATTGGACTTACCTGCCTATTCAGCTAGAATTTCTCTTATTAAGCTACCAACTCTAAGGAGTCGTAGAACAGCACTTAATATTTCGTTCATTTTTGGTGTGATAATTGGCGATGTTTCTACTCATTCACTTATTAACAGGATTACTCTAAATGTCCCGCAACGCCCTACACGACATATTATACCTTTAGCAGTGGAATTCTTTCGAGCCAATTATGCTAACGCGGACCCTTTTAGAAGAAATTGAAATTCGTAGATTACAATTTGTCAGTAAACGCAATAAGGAATAACTTATTAGTTTACCTGAACAACTAGGTGTTTGCATTTATGCATATTTTTTTTTTACAGAATTTGTTTTTATTGTATGTGTGTTAAATTTGAGCAAATTTTTATGTTGTATGTAATGCTAGTATTTATTATTGTATGGGTGTGAATTTAAGATAATTTATATTGTATTTTAATTAAAATGTCTGCAAGGATGTTAAATTCCATAGACAATTAATGATAAATAAATAAATAAATAAAAAACGCAGCCTCATGTAACAAAGTTGTAAAGGGTTGTCAAATTTGAGGTTAGGCAGTAATTTGGTTTAGGACACACACTTCTTTTGACAACTTCAGTTTTATTATGGGAATCAATAATGGACTATGATGTCTATCAAATGTCCACCTGAAGCACGAAGCAATAAAATTTTGCTTGTCTCGTCAATGCAGCGCACAATTTTATAGCGTCAGTTGAGAACACGCGGTCATGCAATAACTGAATTGTTTGTGTGGCTATGGGGCTTGTAACACCATTGCTAAAAGAAATGTTCACTGATGTCAACATAAGCCAATTGTTACCGCAAAAGTTGGTTATCTCGGCTTGCTAGCGCAAAAATTTACTGTGACAGCATTTCCTTGCTCATTTTTTAAAAAATACGGTCCAATTATGCCATCAGACTACAAACGGTACCGTAGGATCATGACGTGATAAGAGTTATATCTGCACCTGGCCGTGGGCCTTAATCAGATGGTGGATCATTACCACTGTGGATGAAATGTAGCATCATCCTCGCCCTAGAAGGCCTTCGGATACGTATATCCTCCAGTCATTCCTAGTTTCAGCTGCAAAAGCCCGAAGCAGGTCGCAGCCTTCAATCCTTGCTGAAGAGTTGGAGACTATCCAACTCCTGGTCCAGAATCTTTAATCGTCTCATACAATGCTAAAGATTTTTCTGTGATCATGTATCCACTAGCATGAATTTTCTTTTTCGTTAAGTCTTCAACACTTATAACGAGAGTATCTCTTGAAGAGAGTCTCTTTAGTTTTTTTTTTTTGTATCATAATATTATTTATTGAATCTTCTAAATTAATAGAACTAACAATAAGTAGATAAATCTTAAATCTAAAAGTAAAAATTATCTTTATGTCTAGCCAATGCCAGCCAAAAAGTTTTAGTTAACAAGAAATAAAAAATAAAAAGGAAAACACTATAAATTACTTATACTAATAGCCCTAACGTCTCTCCTCTTCAGACGATTGTAGCCTCTATCATTTAATATATCACGTGCCAAAATATTTGGATGAAATTCCAGTTTTCTCAAATATTTGGATGCGTACTTCTGTATTTCCTCTCTTACAGAGGGCACTTTCAAATCCTTGTGAATGTTTGAGTTTTTCACATACCATGGGGCAGCAGTTATGAGTCTGAGGATTTTGTTCTGTCTTCTTTGTATCCGTTCGACATTTGACACTGAGGCAGTGCCCCACATTTGAATTCCATAGCTCCATATTGGCTTTAGAATAGACTTGTAGATCAAAAGTTTGCAGTCCAGACTGAGAACAGAATTCCGACCAATTAGCCAGTTTAATTGAGCAGTTTTAAGTCTTATTTGCATAAGTTTAGCTTCTATGTGGTGCTTCCATGTTAGACGCCTGTCAAGGTGCATACCGAGGTACTTGACGACCGAACGTTGAGGTATTGTTTGATTATTTATTGTGATAGGTGGGCATGTACTCCTGCGTAATGTAAAAGTAATATGAATGCACTTCTGTTCATTAATTTTTATTCGCCATTTTCTTAACCATTTTTCAACTTGGAACACATGACTTTGAAGACGTAATGAAGCTTCGTGTGGGTCTGCATGAACACAAAGCAGGGCAGTATCATCAGCAAATGTTGAAACGTGAACGTCGTCCCGTGTAGGCATATCTGAGGTATATAATAAATACAAAATCGGACCCAAGATGCTCCCTTGAGGAACTCCGGCTCTAATTGGCTGTGGTGGGCTCAAAAACTCCTCGTGCTTTACAACAAATAAACGGCTACTCAAGTAGCTTTCCAGTAATGTGGAAATATTTTGAGGCAAATTCTGCCTTAGTTTATGAATTAAGCCCTCGTGCCAAACTTTATCGAAGGCCTTGGAAACATCAATAAAGAGAGCAGAACAGTAATGTTTATTTTCAAAGGTTTGTTTAACAGCATTAACAAGTCTATGCGTTTGCTCTATTGTGCTATGCTTTTGCCTAAATCCAAACTGGTGATCCGGTATACACTTCTTTTCGATCAATATGGGATACATTCTATTTACTAAAAGTTTCTCGAACAGTTTAGATAAATTGGACAGCAAGCTTATTGGCCTGTAAGAATCTATTTTAGAATGATCCTTGCCCGGCTTGGGAATCATTATCACCTTCGAAATCTTCCACTTCTGAGGGTAAAAACTGAGGCGCAAAATGGCGTTATATATAAACAATAAGATTCTCACCGCTACATTTGGTAGCTCCAGAAGCATCCTATTACTAACTTTATCAATACCAGGTGATTTTTTAAGTTTAAAGCCGGCGATAGCCTTTCTCAACTCTTGTACTTCCAGTCTCAAAGGCACAGCTTCTGTAGGTATTATTTCAGGTAACACTATAGGGTCTGTCGATAAATTAGAAGAAAATACTTTTAGGAGGTGGTTGGAAAACAGATAAGCTTTTTCCTCGTTGTTTTTTTTTTGTTTTTTTTTTTTTTTTTTTAAAGAGAAGTAGCACTTCAGGCAACAATGCCTATTTAGTCAAGTACCGTGCTACCTTCTTTTAGGAAAGGGATAGAGAAGAGATGAAATAGGTGGTGAAAGCAGAAGGATAGTCCAATGCCCAATCACCGCTTGGGGTACGCAGTGGCGACTGGCGTAAAGTTGGTCGCTTAATGTTTTTTGTTGCGCGCCATAGAGAGTAGTCTGAATGCGAGGTTGCATCAAGATTTTCCAAGTATTTGTTAAGTGAAGCAATTCTTTGCACTTCAAGTAAATCACGAAGCTGTTTGGTACACTCTTTCAGCCTGTTTCTTAGTTGGGGTGATCTACACGCCTGCCACTCTCTACGGATTCTCCTTTTCTCTAGGAGGAGTTGTTGTACATCTACTGAATATATTCTGCTGTATCTTTTTATCGGAGCATTTGTGGTTGCGTGAACTGTGGCTAGTCTGATTTCTTCATTAAAGTCGTCAATAGCTTTTTCCACTTCTCCTGAAGTACGCAGCGGTATACTTTCCGAACAATGAGAGCTTAGATATTTTCTAAATTTAAGCCAATTAATATGAGTCTTAGTTGCCAATGCAGATCGATTTTCAGAATCCAACGGGTTCCATAACGTAACAATAGAAGGAGTGTGGTCGGAGGATAAGTCTAATGAAGACTCTACATTCGTAAACTCACCTGGTACATTTTTTGCGACTCCAAAGTCAATGACGTCAGGGATTTTTTGCCTGTCGGTGGGCCAATAAGTTGGCCTTCCGCTAGAAATTACAGTTAGCTTTAGCCTCGAAATTACATTAAACAATGTGCGACCCTTCGGGGTTGTCAGACGTGAGCCCCAGTGGATATGCTTCGCGTTATAGTCGCCAGCAGCCAAAAAGTGAGGACCTAAAGATTTATAGAACCCGCAAAATTGATCCTCTGTGATTGGAAAACTCGGTGGACAATACACAGACGAAATCTCTAAATTGCTATTGTTCTCTAAAAGACGAATAGTTGTCGCTTGTAAATATCCCGAGCAAAATTCGTCCATTACATGGTGTTTGAGTCGGGCCTTCACTAGGATAGCTGACCCGCCACAAGCTCTTCCACGAGGGTCTTTGGTGTCATAAAAGGTATAACCATTAATTTTAAAAATACTCCTGGCTGTTAGATGGGTTTCGGAAATTAGCATTACGTCAATATTCTGCACCTTCATGAATAGTTCAAGCTCGTTCTTATGTGAGCGGATGCCGTTGGCGTTCCAAAAACATACTCTTAGGCAGTTCATGGTTTATTGACGACTGCCCTTAATAATTCGGACTGCATCTGCAGCATTTGCATCATCTGTTGCATCATAACTGTAATGTTGTTGGTGAAATTATTTACCGTTTGAACTAATGTCTCTATAGTTGCCTCGAGACTAATTGTGTTACGTGAAACTGGGACCTCCTCCCTAGGCTTGAAACTAGTATTTGCTGTGGACGTGTTTTGAGTAGAGCCATGTCTGGACTTCAAAATGTTAGCATACGAGAATTGGTGACCTAAGGATGCGACCGGCTGAGGTTGGCTTAACTGGGGAAAATTTTGCTCTGTTGCAATTTTGGTTTGGGTAGTAATAGCAATAGAAGGGCTGGCTTTCATTATTTTACGGTTGGCCAAGTAGACTCGGCATCCTCTGTAGTTTGCTGTATGATTTTCACCGCAGTTACCACATTTTCTAATTGACGCATTGTTTTTTGGCTTGTTACATTGTGCCGTGGCATGAAGCTCGCCACACACCACACATACGGGAGTCAATTTGCAGTATCTTTTGGTATGACCAAATTCCTGGCAGTTTCTGCATTGGGCTGGGCCAGACCGTTTAAGAGGCTCTTCTACAGTCACCTTACGATGTAAAACGTATTTTACGTTATAAATAGGGTGAATTTCATTTTTCTTCAATCTAATATCACCAGGTTCCAATTCGACATGAAATATTGGTTGAGGTACACGTTCCCGATTTTTTATGTTGAACACATTTTTAATTTTAAAACCGCTTCCCTGTAAGAATCCTTTGACGTCCTCAGGATCAACACATGGGTCAATCCCCTTAATAACGACCTGCAGTCCCTTGCTACTTTTCAACTGGTAGGTGTAAAAATTTTTTTAGCTTTGTCAAATTCCGAAACCAATTTGCGGTAATCATTTTCGTTTTGCACCTGGATTTTCGTTTGGTTGATATTACCCTGCTTGATGGGTATAACGTAGAAAGCGTCTGCTCCAATCAATGAAATTAAACTCTTTACCAGTTCGTTTGAATTCTTTTCTCTCAAGAAAAGAGGAGGGGGTTTGAATGACCTGGGAGGTGTTGTAGTTTCGATGACTTCACTATCCAAAATTGAAAAGCGGTTTTTAGAAGCCGTGCCATCAGTTCCAGAATCCCTGGGAAATTTTGAGGTCAATTCAACTCTAGACGATTTAGGGCTGCGTTTGCGCTTTGTGACTGTTATATAGCGGTCCATTCCTGTTTGAATTTTATATGGCTCGTCACAGGTAGTTGCTGGAGTTATTTGGGGTAACGCTTCCGTCGAAGCCTTATTTTCGCTATTAATTGCTGTTTTTCCTAGTGAAGATATCACCGTAGAACTAGTTTCATTCGGTAAAATTATATCATTCAATGAATGAATACGAGAACGAAATACCGGTTTCGCGGTTAAATATAAATTATTACTAATACTAGGCTTATTAATTTCTGGCTCTTCAGCGGTTAATGTAATATAAGCATTTCTGGCCTTTACATTTGCTTTATTGCTTTCACTTGGATGACTCATCCACTAAGAATGTCAATGAAATGAACAAATATAAGTATAAAATTCAAGCCTTCTATGCGCTTCTCAAGAAGGTAACGTATATCGGTTTCTTTAAAGACAAAAGTTTTCCTTCTCTTTTCAAATGCTATCTGTCACACACAATCGTTCGAAAAAAAAAACACTTATAAAAAACTTATTGCGGATTTGCCGTACACGAGAAAATACAACCACTCGCACCGGCGTCACTTTCACGAATGAGTCTCTTTAGTAAGAAAAATATTTAATGCTTAGTATTGTGCCTGAAATTATGGATTATCTTATTGAAATCTATTCTTTTTGTAAATAGCTCGAATTATTGACTTCCCTAGTTTATATATATATATATATACTTTTCCATGTGGGGTATATTTTGCTCCTTTTGAAATGCGAAATCGTTTGTCTCTTTTTTTATTTTTTTTCCATTGTTATATCCTAAATAGGGCTTTTCATCAAGAAGTTTGTTTTCTAAAACAAAAAATTTAGGTTATGATGATTTAAATTTGTATTGTATTATGAAGAGAAAATTATGAATGAAAAATGATATCTGGCAAATATCCACCACGACCACGCTGACAAACATCGAATCTTTCGTCAAAGTTTTTTTTAATCGTTTTTTTGCAAAATGGCGTTCCTATTTAGTTAATCACATCACGGATTTCGAGTTTTAAGGCTGAAATCGATTCTATTGGCTGCATATACACTCTGTCCTTAACATTGCCCCACAAAAAATTACCCAGTGATGTTAAATTACACGATTTGGCTGGCTACTTAACGGCTGATTGTCGATCAAATAATGGGATCGGGAAATTTTGTATGCAATCGTTTCATTGGCTGTGTGACATGTGACACCGTCCTGTTGAAACCACATGTCACTGATATCCATGTCGTCAATAATAGACCCGGTCGAAGACGCGTTGGTGTTCGCACAATTTGAGCCTGTCCACTCAAATTCTTAATAGCGGTCTCAGGACGATTATGTTGTCCGAAAATATCGCGAATTTTACAAAATGTAACAAAATTACCATATCGATAAGGGATTTTAATTATTTTAATACGATTTTCGTGCGAAATTGAATTCATTACAACAATGCATCCACTACGAATATGTCAAAAAACTTACTTGTTACAATTGAAAAACAAATTTCATGTTGAAAAGTCCGATATATACAAACATCCAGCAAATAAGAAAGCCACCAAAATGTATCATTTTTTCACTTACTCACTTTCCCAAAATCAAATATTTATTGAGATTTAAAACTGATTGCAATTTAAATGTTAAAGCACGCGAAACAGTCACTGACTGCTAGTTGTCGAAAAGGGAAATCCCCAGTTTGTTCTTTTAATAATAAAATACAATCAACACGTAGCGCCTAAGCCTAGATAAAACCCAAAATAAAATAAAAAATAACGATTATATCAGTGATGCAAACTTGGTTTAATTTAGTAATGGTAAAAAAGGTTAAAACGGGTCTAAAATTTTAAAATGTTATAATTCCAAAAAAAATCCTTAATTTAAAAATCGCATAAGTTTGAAACCGCATAAAACGAGATCTAAGAGTACGCTGTTTTTTATAAGCTACGAGAAAAAACATAGCTTAGAGCAGTTTTTAAATAGTAAAATTCACACGTTTATTGCTACATGATAACCTTGATTATACTACTTTATACTAAGAGATAATGTTTCAACACACTAATTTTGAACTCAATAAAATTTTTAAACATTTTTCACATGCTGCATTTAACAGAGAAGACACTCGAAGTGAGGAGGTTATACCAATACTGACACTTGAGTAAGAAATAACTACAAAAATATACTTTATACTTGTATTTAAACTACCAGTTCCTGTTAGTCAATTGTGATAAATTTAATAACATTAAACGATATTTTAATACACAAGGAAAATCTCTTTTTGTTTGCTATTATGTCCAATTGTAATTAAGTCTATATTTATATTTACAATAAAAAATATTATGTCTTTAAGCATAACAACCTCCAGCAGAAAGGGACTGATAGCAGAAACATATTATTTATTATCATACATAACAAACATTATTGTTAATATAAATTTGCTTTCATTCTGTTAGGCCCGTTCAATTAATGATGGCCGAAGATAAAGAAAGAAGCATGCCCGAACCACCAATTGAAACTTTCTTCTTTGGACGTGATCCAAATACGATAATACCACGTTTCAGTAGCAAAATGTTGCGTCTATTGCGTCGCTATCGCGCCCGACAATGGTACGAGGTGGAGCGCACTTACAATTGGGAAAAATTGATCAAACAAGAACCAGATCCTAATCGTAATCATCCGGATGATGATCGCAAAATTGAAGAAGCTGAAAGAACTATAGGTTTTTACAAACTCAAAACGCAACATGATTATGAACCGCAGGAGTATGAAACGTTGACATGGAAATACAAGGAAATTGTTACACTTCGAGAGCGTTTAAATGAGACAATAAATGATTTTAATAGCAAATTGCTTAAGCTGCGAACTGAAAAAAAGGAACTCTATGAACTAATTGAGAAAAAACAAAAACGATTAAGTGAATTGCATGCTTACTTGCCCGAAACGAATCGTAAATATTTAAGAGAAATACCACCACTAGATATGAATGAAGAATGGCCGGAATTGAACTTAATAGAACATTTTCAGCCTGGCTGCAATATAGAAATTAATGATATTTTATATTTAGAAAAAAAGGTAGAAGATCTTTTGCCTAAACCGCCGCCTCCTAAGGTCAAAGAGAGTTTAAGTGTTGAGGCTTTGCTTGAACTAGAAAAATATTTAACATTAGATATTAAATCTGTTACAAGTTTTCCGGAACCGAATGCCCTTCTCGAAGAATTGCAAAACCTACCACCACACACTGATCCCCTCTATTATGACAATGCTACACAAAATCCTACACCCTGGCTTATAGAAATACGTTATCGCTGGTTTATGGACTTGATGGTAGAACAGGAAAGCATTATCCATACTGTTGATACGAATATACGTCTTTTTAATTCACGTCTTAGTGCGCTAAATAATGAACGCTTGCATACTAAATTTGAGATTATATTCATGACCAGTTACTTAATAACTCTCAATCAAGAATTATATATATTACGCGATAGTGAGGAAATTGAAAATAAATTGCTAAGTAACGCTGAAGAAGCTATGAAGACTCGCAATCAGGCCCAATATGCCATAAACAGCTTAAATCGTCAAATCGAAGATATACGCAAGACTTGTGATCGTTTTACTGAGCAAATAACTTCAGTGCAGTCAAAGTTTATGAGCACGACGAAAGGTCATAAATTTTTTGATTTTTTGCGTAGAATTTTTAAGAAAAAATGGCGTCCTCCCAAGCCAGAAAAAGGCGAAGATGGTAAGTTAAACATCTTTTATACATAAATAAGCATAATTAATAATTTTATTGTACACAGTCTTTTCCAATTGCTTAGATCCACAATTAGTTTTTTTTAGTTTCAGCTTGCAGTGGCTCTTTATACCGTTAAAACACGTGCCTTAATACCAGGTTAAAACCTGATTTTTGGTGATTAAAGAAATGTGTTTTACAAATTTTATCTCTATCGTATTGAAGTTAAAGTTTTTTGAGTTCATTCCTTATAACATTTTTTGTAGTTTTCAATATTTTTTAGGTACACTTTTCGAGCAATTTCGCGCACGATTACCCGATGGGAGTATTTTTGCGAACATTTAACAAGTGTGGCTCCTTTTGTTTTATTTAAAATTATTCCCTAATATTTAGTGGAAATTAATGTTTTTCTTCTATTAATTGTTAAATGATTTGAAAATGAAATCCAACATTTTGACAAAAACTTAAAAGTACAAAGTGGCGTTAATCATACGAACGAATAAAAGTTTTAGTTTTCTTATTATTTCCAGTTGTTAAAAGAAACGCCATCTCTTTTTGTTGCCTGACTATTTTGGCATGTGTCAAAATTACGCAAAAATGACATATGAAAACGACTTATTTGAAGAAGTCATTTTTTATGTAAACAAACATATCGCATCCTAAATATAAAAGGGTCACAACTCAAAGCACTAAAATTTTTAGGAGAGACAAAAAACTGTTTAGTTTATCGTGCAGAAACAACACACTTAACACAAAAATAGACATAACTGTATATTTCCAGTTAAAGAAGTTAGCGGTGTGAAAGAAATTTTTGCATTAATTTATAGAAAAAAAGTCAGCTTTGGAAAATTTTGGGTTGTGACCCTTTTGTATTTAGGGTGCGATAGGTATTCTCGTGTTAATGTTAAACTCAGTTTACGTTTGTCGGTTATCAGGCTCGTGTATTGACATAATCGCCTACGAGGGATTCGATTGTCTAGTACAAAGAGATCAATTGCTAAAGCAACTCTCGGAACACGGACAAATCAAGTAACGGGTGGGTAAATTTAAAGTTAGCAAGTAAATTTTCTGCTAAGAATTGGGCTGTCATCCGTCGACATTTATTTAGTAAAAAGTTGGGAAATTTTAAACATGGAACACTACACTCTTGAGCAAAGAATTTTATTTTGGAAAATGGTGAAAATTTCTCTCTATCACTTTGTAAAATTCGAGCAGCTAATCTTCGTAGGATCCTTCCGAAAGTGCTATGCGTAATTTAATTACTCACAGTATCGTTGCTGATAATAGACCAAAATAATAAGCTCGCTGTGGCCGCAGTAATATTATGCATAAAGGTGTTGAGAATGAGGCTGGAGCATCAACTCGTCAAAGTTCACAAATAAAAGGAGTTACTAGAGGCACTTTGCGTAACATTTTGCAGAAAGCTTTTCGCGCTTATAAAGTACAATTCGTTCAAGAATTAAAACCGATCGAACATGGTTTGCGTCGAACGTTTGTGCTCGCTCATAAGTTCTTAATCGTTATGTACGATATTTTGCTGGCGTTCACATATACAAAAGGTGAAAGAACCTCTGTGGATTTTGCACTTTTTGAGTGCTGATGTTAATGAATACGGTACAGAGTCCTAACGTAGGGTTCCTTGTTGTTTTTTTTTCAAAACAATGGCTTAAAATTAAAGAAACGTGCATGTATTTCGAAAAAAATTGTGAATTTTAAATACAATAGAGTAAAAGTATCACTTACTACAAGAGTGTTGTACATACGTATTGTATTAACATTTCACTAATTGATAAATCTACGTGTGCTTCCTCACTAATCTGGTAAAATCATAATAATTGATTGTGGCTTGACATTATAATTACAATTTTAAACTTGATGTGTGTGGTGCGATTTTAGTTAACAACTTAATTTGTTTTCGTCGCAAGATTACTTTCCGCACCCCATTATTTATGTATAAAAAATTTATTTTGGAAAATATTTTAATAACTATATTTTTATGTATGACCAACGAAAGTATAAATAAATCGTTAAAATAACAAAACAAAATATATGAATATGTGTATAAAAAAAATTGTTAAATACCAAAAGAAATGGGCAAATTGCTCGGCAATGCCACTGATATGGAAGTGTTCTGAACTGCAAATTTACGAAAATCCGAAGCTAAGCTACAAGTTACTTAACTAAGAAATTTTGAAAACGGCAGACTGGGAAATCCGATGCTGGTCTCACAGCGAATGTGCATACCAAGAGCTTTGTTGAATGATGTGGAAAGGAACCAGCACCATTCGCCACTAGCTTCCTGGAAGACATCGGCTTGACTGTGCGTAAACGACCCGTCGTCGCTGCAACAGAAGACTGGCATTTGAATTTCAACACCAACGTCTACCAAGCAAATTTTATTGGGAAACAATAGTGTGACGGATGCCACTGAGCAGATCTGCAAACACTAATAACGGTCTAGCGATCAATGTCCAGCTACGTGCCATCACAAACAGAAGACACACACTTCCATTTACCGTTAGGTAATAGGTTGTATATATTCTATGAAATACAAAAAAAAGAATACGAGAATTATACAAAAATAAAACATGTTTACTGAACATACTTCAAATGTTTATTCAACACAACTTATTGATAAACAAATAATGAGTGGCAACTGTGGTGGTGGTAGTTTCCTACTGCTTTAAACTCATTCGATACGACTATTGTACGACTACACATTCTTAAATCCATTGGAAATTTAGTAATAATATAAAAATATAATAACGACAAAAATTAAATACTTACAAAGCACAATAAAGCAAATCCACAACTGAAATAAAAATTTGAAAAATATGAGCAGCTGCTTCTTGTGCTTCAGTGGTGCCAAATTTAAAATTTTGCCAGCGTCTTTTCAAACAATTAACTGCTTTAGGAAGGATTAACAAAAACCAAAATTCACGAAATAGACTATTTCAAGAGTAAAGAAAATTACTGAACGGAACTCCTTTGTTGTCCGTTAAAAAGGTTAATTTTTAAATAGCTGCGCCATTTATAAACTAAAGAATGGAAGTTATTTTTGCACGAATTATTGTTACAATTTAAAAATTAAATTAAAAATTAATATTTCCGAATTTCTATAAATTAAGGAAAGATATGTATGCTTAAAAAATATAACTTGTTTTTAAATACTTTTTATACTATCACTAACACAAAATTTTTAACTTATAAATACATTCTTAGAGATAGATTTTTGGCAATAAATTTCTTGGTCTTTAACAGAAAATTTCTAACAGGCTAAACGCCTATAATATATGTTTGTTTGAAACATATTACGTTTTTACAAAAATCTACGCAATTATTTTTTCGTTTAGAAAAAAGTGCCTGTGAAAAAGGTTTATACATGGAAAATGTATTTGTGTATGTATTTTAATTGTTTCACAATAAAAATTAAGTTTAAAATTTATGTTTAAGTTTAAAAAGAAGAAAGGCAAATGTAAAATCTCAAAACTCAAGCAAAAATTTTCCACTTGGTGTTTCAACAAAAAAAAATGTTTTTTTTAGCTGTGTACTAGCAAACGGAAATTTACATAAAGAATTTACCAATTCAGCCTTAAGTAATAAATTTTGAAAATATATAAATCAATTATTAAACATTTTGTGATTTTCTTTTCTTTCTTTTCAAAGCACTCATTCATTTGACAGTTCTTGATGTATTGACATCACTAACAGAAATATAAATAAATCTAAACTGGTAGCCACGGTCTAAGTGCGGTTTTACACCCCTTCTCTTTCCTTCTAATGGAAACAACAAAAGTTTATGTGTGTAAAACCGCACTAAGCAGACATGAATAAACTGTCACATAGTCCCAATTTACATTGGACGATTTTTGTCGCTGCAATTCTTAGTTTGTTGTTGTAAATAATGTGTGTAAAGTGAATAGGGGAAGAGAGGAGCTGTGCGGTTGCCAAAATAATTTTTTGCATCCGAACATGTGCATATTAATATTGATAGATTGCAGTTGGTTGCCTGCAGCGCAGAATTTGTTTTAAGCATTCATTTAATGATTGCTGTCAGCTGTTTGATTTTCCTCCAGCAAATTAAAATTATTTATGTGGTAATTTTTATTAATTGAAGAATATTGTGTTTCTTTCTACTGAACATAGCGAAATTTTTCAATTACCATAAACAAGTAGGAATCATCAAATTATATAGATTTGTCTACTTATGAAAACCCGTTGCTAAGTCGTACAAAATTTAAATGAAATACGCTTTTAAAAGATACTTACGTACAAAATCTTACTGCGGCGGCATTTTAGCATCTTTATTTTGCAAATTTTTTTGTTAATTAAAATAAGACTGCCACTAATAATTCTGAACTGAATTAAATAGATAAGTAAATAATGAACATAGCGATTAAGCAAATATTGCATTACATTCAGGTAGGGATTATTAATTTTTCCTGTATTCTTTAAAAATGAACACTAAAATTTTTAAATATTTTTCTTTGTAAGTTCAGGAATTTTTTTAAATATACGAAAATTTAAGTCGAATTAAAATCATTTACGAAGATGCTTTTCTCTCAACTCTAAACAAATATCGTCGTTCAACAGTATTTTTCAAATATCACAACTGAAAAAAGACTTTGGAGAGACTGGCAGCTTGATAAATAATTCTTAAGGAACTCTAAAATCTATCATCTGAACACAAAAATAAAGCAACTGCAAACTTAATGGAAAATATTAATAACTTTAAATAAAACGAATATCTAATAATGGAAATCCACAAAAAAATTTTAAAAAGGCTAGATAAGCGTCGTACGAGCCTCTAAAATACTGATGGCACATGGTGTATTTTAAAGAAAAGCACAGTGGATGTCTGTTCATCTCTTGAAAAATATACACTTCTTTCTACAAATTTTAGATGAAAAATTAAATATTTTTGAAATTAAAGCTGGAATTCCTCAAGGTAATTTATTTGGGACTGCTATGAATACAATTCTTACAGCAGATATGCCTCTTACTAATGACTTAACAGTTACACAAATAACGATGAGACAGCAGTTGTTGCAACAGTCAATGTCCACCAGAAGCATTAACATTTATACAGAAGGATATTAAGCTCCTTGAAAAATGGCATATAGTAAATGGAATATAAAAGTTAACTGTAATAAATCACATTATATGACTTTCGCTTTAAGACAAGAAGATTGTTCTTCGGTGTATATAAACGACGAATAAATTCCGAAACAAAATACTGCTAAATATTTGGAAACGACATTAGAAAGGTGACTTTCATGAAAAACACGCACGAAAGCGTGACCAAAATCGAAACTTTACTTGGGCAATAAAACAAAGAATCTATAAAGCTATCCTAAAATCTGTTTGGACATATGTATTCAACTGTGGGGTATATTAAGTAAATTATGTATTGATATCCTTGGAAAATACCTGTTAATCACAAACACACCATGGTTCGTGGCAAACAGTATAACTAAAAACGATCTCAATATGTCTACATAAAAGCGATAACTATTTTCAAAGATTAAGGTACCATAAAAATCCTCTGGCTATATCAATCCTGTATGACAGTGGTGAAATCATAAGACTAAAACGTGTGCATGTGCCAGATTTGCTTTATAGAAGCCAACCTTATATTTTTAAGCATGCTAATAATTATTAGCAAGTAGCTTATTATTATTGCTCTCTGGAACTACTTAACTCATGTTCTATAATAATTAAGTTATCAAATTTGTTTACGGATAGATTGCAAATAAAGAACATTAAAAAAACTGAAAAAATCGTTATAATAAATAATTAAAAAAATTACGTTAACAACGGAAGAGGTTTAAATAAGAAATATTAATTATTCCTACCTACATATGTATAGTCATTAACCAACTCGGAATAAAAAGAAGCAAAGTAATAAAAATATACAAAGAAAATAAAATTTATTCAACTAAAATTAATGATTAAATACAGATCCATATTATATTTGTAATGTTAATTACAAAGACCAAAGTAAAACAACAACAAAAAAATGTATCAATATTCTTGGACAAAAAAATACTCGTACTTAAAATTACAACAATAAATAAAGTAATGTTACATGTATTTTTTATTATTTGTGTATTGCCTTGAGCTCCTTTAAAGCCTAAGAGCCTTTTCGGGATACGTTAGACGAGTTTTTTTTTTATATAACTTCTACAGAAATCGAACAAATATCCTGTAAGACTATTTTCGGGGCTTCTTTGCTACAAATCCGGATGAAGCAGCCATTCATTTACTACAAAGGCTGAGGGCTTTGGATCATCCAAACCCATTATTGTGCGGATTAAGTCAAATTGTTTTTTTAAATATTTAAATTATTCATTTTATTCATATTTCCTTCTAAATCAAAATCAAGTTTTCCCAATCCATTTACACTCATAGCCCCGCACACTATTATATTTCCACCACCAGTGTTTATCAGTAGGTGTTATATTATGTGGATTTAAAGCTTCTAAACATATTAATTTTGACTCGTCTGTAAAAGTAACTGTTTCCGAAAATGCATTGTCTTGGCCCATAAACTTATTTACTTACATTAGGCGTTTTACGAAAATTATTTTGGAAAAGAGGGGTTTCTTGCGAACGGCTTGTCCTTTTAATTCTTTCTAATAAAGGAAATTTCTTATTTGCGAAGCAGCACATTTAGAGGTATTTATTTTTTTGGCACGACCACTTCCTCCAAATCTTTTTAGGAAATTGTTTCTTTGTAATGTTTTTATATCTGCAGAGTCCGATGTGTTTTTCTTACTGTTTTCCGATTTTTCTTCCATAAGCTTTTAATTAATTCTTTTAAGTCTTTTGAAATTTACTTTTGAAGGAAGGACTTTTTGTGCAAAGAAAATAACAAGTGTGCAGTCTTTTTTTGTATAAGATAATTGGCTTATTGCTTGTTGTTGTTATTTTTATATTTATAATTAACATAAAAAAAAACATTACAAAACAATATAGATAGATCTTAAGCTTTAAATTGTGTTTAATAAATCTTATTTTCTTTATATATTTTTATTACTTTGTTTGTCTTAATTCTGTTACAATGTACAATGTAATATTTTAGATACACAGTTATTTGAGCTCAACACAATAAGTATAACTAACAGAGAAATTAGCTTTTAATCATTAAAAACGGACCAGTAGTTTGACTACCGCAACAAAATCATTGAATAATTTCGGAAGTGTGTTCACTATTAATTTAATGCATAGATCATATGATAGGTATTGGTCATTCGGATGTTACTCCGTACATACATAATCAATAGAAATTCATTTTATACATGCCTAAAACATCAATGATCCCAAATTTTTAACAAATTAGAGGTTTTAACATAAAGAACAAACCATGTAAATATATATTATATTTTTAAATTTTAAGCTTAATTTTTAAAACTGCAATAATAATTTAATTACAGAATCATCCGAGTCGTCGTCCGAAGATGATTCGTCAACTGAAGAGGAGGGTGATACTAAAAGCATTGATTCTGCTGACGTGACAACTATAATTTTGGATGAAAGTCATTGCCCTTCGGGCTTGGAAAGACCAATGTATGAACTAGCTTTTAAGCTTCGATCTGACAGACATCAACTGGAACGTTCATTAGCTGAGGCTTTGCAACAAATTGAAAACAAAAAAGAGGAAGTTAAACAAGCCCAAAAACTTATGAAATATCATACCGACATTTATATTCAAGAAAATGAAACTTTATTGGAATTCCGAGTAAAATAATTAAATTAAATTTTTGCTCAAAAAATAATTCATTTAAGCAAGTATTTGTTTACAGCGCAAACGACAACAGGAATTGAATAAAGTAAATGTATCGGTCCGTTTACAAATGCATCAGATGCAACATTTTCGAGAAGGTGAAGATTTTCACGATCTAACCAAAGTTGTACTTTTTGATTCTACTGTTATATTACGCCTTCAGGGACGGGTGGATCAATTAAAATTAGAGTCGTTGGAGACAAAACGTTTGCATCGAATAAACATTGTTCATTTGCGTCGCATGAATACAGATATTAAGTTTATGCGCGCCGAAATTATTCGCTTAGAGGAACAAACACGCCAGGAAATGATGAAGAAATTTGGGATGGTTATAAATCTCGATGAATTAGAGGAAGAAGTTTTGCGTAAATATGTTTTTGATTTGGAGACAACAGTTGATCAAGAATTACGTTTGCTTGAGTTGGAAATTGCAAAAAAGAAGGTAAATTGATTTGTTTTAAATTAAAATTATTTTTTATTTTTTCTAAATTTAATCTACGTTATTTTGGCCCTGATTCCATTAATAGACATTTTATGATATTCTCATAAAATATTTATTATTGCAGTTAATTCAATTTTCTTAAATTGAAATTGTTTTAATAATAACAATCAAATCTTAAGCCGCACTTATTTAAAAGTAAATAAAACACTTTTATTCGGCTGTAACGATATAGCGAAACCTAAAGTTAACCCTAATTGGACTGATCGACCGAACTTCTAACCTTCTTCAATTAACATAGCGTCCCATATACTTCATACATTTTACAACAATAAACGTTTAAATACTAATTTCTGCCCGCGACTTCGTCTCTGTTTTCCATTTCCAAAATATGCATAAAATCGAAATATTGAGTTGGAGCTTCAATTATTGTTATTTCTTGAATCTTTATCCATTCCTATCGGCTTATGGCATTAAAAGATCTAACCTATAAATTCATTTAAATACCCATTTGCAATTTATATTTCATCAAAATCGGCTTTGCCATCCAGATGACATTGAGAAACAAACATTTAAAATTTCTTTATAAAATCTCATTTTTAGAAAGAATTGGCACGGGTTCAAGAGGAACTAATTGCGGAAACCCAAAAGAATGCCGAGAAACTCAATATTTTGACAGTGTTGACAGAGGAAAATACGGTTTTAGAGAAAATTTTAATAAACCAGGAAAAGAATTATGGGAAATGGTCACAACCACCCAATCTTAGTCTAGATCGAGATATAGAAAAACTGCTGGTAGTTGATCGCCAACAAAAAGAACAAATAAAAGTAAATATGATAAAAAAAAAACTAACTGTAAATAAACGATCATTAATCTTAATCTAATTTTCTACATCAGTTTTTAGAACAAGAAATATTAACTTTACGATTTAAAGCGAAACCTCTACAAATTGATGAAATTTGCGAAGCTGATTTAGCAGAAGCGATGCTGAATCCAGATATGGTACCAAATGACGATGACCAGGCTTGTCCAGAAATCTTCAATGCAGATGCATTTGAAACTCGCTTAGTTCCTGACGATTTTATTATGGAACGCTGTCAAAAAATTGTGCAAAAAGTCTTCATGCTACATTTCGGTAAAATGACTAGCACGGAAAACGTTCGACGTTATGCCTACAAAGTGACACGTTATTTAGGACAGGCTGCATATAGTTTTGAGGGCAATCTCAATGATAATATTATGGATTGCATTATTGACAATTTGCAAAATTTAATACCCAAAAAATACCTAATGTTGTTGAGCCGCAACGATTTACAGAAAATGTTTAATGAAATACTTTGTTTATTTGATTATGAACATTCAGACGTTAACACTGAGGAGGTGGTATCTGGAATTTATGATAATGCTAAATTTGCATTGACTCAAGCTACTGGTATATTGAATAAAACACAATTTATTTTAATTCACATGTTTAAGGAACTGATAGAGGTTCTGCCTTTGGAAGAGTTTCAAAGTGAGAATACGGTTAAATTTATTGTAGACAATCTGGAAAAGGAATCTCTTTTTGATGGCCGTAGTATAAATATTGAGAATTTAGTGGTGGCTGTCCTTGAATACGCTACCGCTAATTTGTTAGATACTATAACAGCAATACCTATACGTCAACTGGCTACGAACGTACAACAAGAATATTCGAAACGTAAACCTAATAACTCTTTAGGTCTTAAATGTACTTTGGGCTCGGTGCACAGTGTTTCCGTCAAATCAAAAGGCAAATCGCCAAGCCTTTAAATTTACTATACAAATAAATTTTTTAACACAATTTATAACAGTAAATTGGTGCATTACTTTTATTTCAACTGGAATAAGCCGCTTTTCATGTATGAATGAAAAGAGAGTATTATCTATTAAATGTATTTTAGCTAAATTATATTAAAAAAAAGCTTTAATTGCTTTTAACTAGACATTGACATGAATGGAAACGGATTGTATTAAAAATAAATACAGGCTCACGTTTCCACTAACAAATAAATAAATAAAATTTTGTCCTCTATTTGTGCAAACGTTTTTTAACAGTAGCTATTTTCAAAGGCAATAGATTTATCATTTCTCGACAAACCCCAATTTCAGCCTGAAAACTTTTGGCCGCCTCCTCGAGTTTGGCGCATTCATCGGTAAATATTTTATAGTACTTAAGGCTATTCGAAAGATTCTCCAATTGAAGATTTTGATCTGGTGTAATAATTTTGTAATAAAGTCTTCCCGTATGAAAATGAGAATATAGTAGCAGTCTTTGCTCATCTACATCGATGTTCGTCTTGAGGCAGCCATCTTTATCGGTGTATGAATTAATAAAACACTTGAAATTTTGTATAGCCTGCTGGCATACGTTATTGATTTTGCCAAGTTCCTGGGGATTCGGAGTACGATTGGCTTTAAGACAATCCAGCTTAATATCTAGAATAGCACAGTATGCAAGACCAGCTCCATACCAACATTCACGACATATTGTCATGTAATATTCTGGATTTAGCAATTCTAAAAGTTCTTCGTAATATTTAGCTCGACGTTTTTGCATTTTTGACTGATTAACAGGATCTTCTTCGAAAAATGCAATATACTGGTAGAGTTCAGCGTAGTCTTTTATAATTTTAGCGTATTCTGAAGCTTCGTTTTCAGCTGTATAATATTCTTTGGCTATATCTAACCATTTGATAACAAAATGGTAGACTTCTTTGGCGTCGTCAAAAGTTAAACAATAATCACAGCTTATACCTCTTTCGTATGTTTCCAGCGGCATGTCTGGGAACAAGTAATCATTGGAGTTTATTTTGAGGCTTTTGGCATCTACGAGAAATTCATACAGACATTTGATTAAATCAATTAAACTATTATAGTATTAATACTTACCATTTGCCAGCTTTTCATCGTCATCATTAAATAAACGATCCTTGGAAGCTGATAATAAAGCCAAACCATATTTAGCCCAACAGCGAGCAACATCGGCATACCGATGTTTAAAAGTTTCTTGAATATCTTGCTTTTGCTTGTCTGTTAAATCAGGCTGTGCTAACATTTTTGTTTCATGTTCAGCCATAACCCAAGTGGCAGCAGCCAAATGATGACGACCTTGCTTAAACATATTTTGGCCAATAAAATATTGTGATAGTGTAGCAGAATTAAGGGCAAAGTCAATAGCTTCATATGATTTCGCCTCTACTTGCCGTCTTAATGTTAAATGGCAATATTGTGCGGATTTTTCCAACTCTCCTAAATGACCATAAACTTGGGCCATATAAAAAGTGCACAAGGTGTAGAGGCTTTCCAATTCCTCGGGACCTTTGCCAACTTCAACTTCTTCTTTTGTACCAAACACATCTGTTATAGTTAAGGCATTTTTGGAAGATTTCTTGAATGCTTTATAGACATTTTCACTATCAGTCAAATATTCATAAGCTTTCTTGTATTCAGTACGATTGGCATATATTATGCCCAATTCATTTATAGCTCCCACATAAGGTATTATTGCTTCTGCATCCATCTTCCTCTCTTTAATCAAATCCAAGCTCTCCAAAAAGTGTTTTTCACCCGCCGAAGGCTCCTCACAGAAAACGTAAATGCGACCAAGATCGCGGCATACAAATGCGTGTATAACTTGATAGGTAAAATCATCAATACCATCGTCAGCTTCTTCCGCTTGCACAGAAATCAATGAATTTTTAAGACTTTCTTTTAATTGCAACAATAAATCCCTAGCTTCGTAATGTGACCGATATGGTTCTGTGGGCGGGTCATTTTTACTTTCCTCATTAACCAATTTAACTGCCTTTTCGTACACTTCTCTATAATCACTTAATATTTCTTTCGGTATCACCATTTTTTATTTTTCAACTTTTTCAAATTTCTTTTCTACCACAATTTTTTTACGTTAAAAATATGAAAGTGTTTTATATCTACTCCCATCAAAGTGTATTTTCTTCTTCATTTGCGGAAAATGAATCTGTATGACTAAACAGCCGGCCCTTCAATAAGAGTGCTACCAAGTTTGCCGATACATGAACACACAAACAAAATTTGCAAAACTAAATTTGGGTTATCTATATAATTTTAACGTTATTTTTTTTGGCTTAATTTTCATTTTATTCAGTTATGTGCAGTTCAAGAGCTGATTATTTATTATTACGTATGTTTTTCTTCATACTTTAAATACCAAATCAGTACTGATCTAATTGTACTGAAATTGTGATATTTTCAGATTATCTGGTTTTGGTTGAAATGAATGCTCTGCTCCAATTGCCTGTACCATCAGTTGTCACCAGTAGTTGCATATATTCTAAAAGAAGCACCTGCTCCTAGTCTTTTTGTAGTTGTCGGTGGTGATCTGATACAGATTTATTGTATGTTGTTAAAACGATACCTTTGCACAATTTTCTTTTATTGACTGGTAAACAAAACTATACTGATTGGTATAAGATTATTCATACTTTACCAGGATTAAGTATCGGTGAAACCTTTGAGGTTTTAAAAAGTTTTGGAAAATATCCATTTTTTAAATACCAATATGTTTCTTATAACGGTAAAAAGATGCCATATTACAGTTAATATTTTTAATTATTTTGTTTTTTTTTATAGTGCATTATTTTGGAAACTGGTTATCTAACGTTTCCAGTCACAATAAAACGTAACTAAATTTCAGAAAAATTCCTGTTAACTATTCTTTTTAAAACAATCTTAAACGTCTTTGTCCATTGCTTTGTATTTTAAGATTTATATGTCACAATTTTATTGGCTGTGATTAGTTTTTGTAATTCAACCCTTTTTTAAAACCAACCACAGTAGGTGGCGTCAAAGGCACAGGAATTTTACAAACATTTTTTCGGGCTTAGAAAATCAATATTTGTATAAAATACGATATATAGGTGCATGTCTGAGATACTTGAGAAATTGTACTGTGAAAAAACCGTAGTTTTTATCTGCTATAAATTATGTGCCCTTCCACTACTGCCATCTTGTGGCAGAAGCGATGAAATCGGCAAACTTTTTAGTTTTGAAACCTTTTTTAATTTTATGAAATGTTACTTTAACAGAACCACCATTTTCATATTTGAATGAAATTTTCGTGCGAAATTGAATTCATTGTAACAATTGTCAATGCATCTACGAATACGTCAAAAAACTAAATGTAGGAACTATCATGTTAAAAAAGAAACTTCTTGTTGAAAAATCCGATATATTTTTAATATAATCCAATTCAAAAAAAATTTTGTGAAATAAATTCACGTCTGAAAATATTGAAACAGGTTATTCAAATGAATAATTTTTCTACAGAAAAAACTAAATTATGCTCAAAGCCTAGAATTAGTAAGATAAGGGCAACAAACAACAAAAACAATTTTAATATATATTTTTAAATATTTATTAAATATTATAATATACCAATTTTTTTATTTTTTTAATAATAATATACAGTAGACTCGCGATGGCAAAAACGCCGCCTTACGTGAACACCGGCTAGCATGAACATTATTTTTTTTACACTGACGATTCTGTAGCGTGAACACAGTAAGAAAGCTCTACAAGGTGAACAAATGTATAATTCATGCAACATAGGGAACGTTGTGTTCTTTTCAGTTTCTTGGCATCAATTGTAGATACAGAAAATAAAGTTATTGAAACTCTAAAAAAATTAACGTTAAGGGACGCTGTTGAAAAGGAAACAATATGGAATTGCTGGACGAACATTTTAGCCTCTATAGGAGATGAAGAAGACGTTGAAGAGGATATTCTATTATCTATTTTGAGAGAAAGAATTTGTGCACCAATTAACACCCTACAAGAACCAGCAATAGAACTTTTTAATGCAATTAATCCAGATGTTTGAACATTTTCACATGCCTAGTAATTCGCTTAACTTAAATTGTGTCTTCGCAGGTTAGTTTTTCATTTTCTGATATCAGTGAATGGACTGCAGATCTTCAAAACGTAACTGAAACGAACGAAATCTTGAGCAGTGATGAAATTAAAAGCGATTATAGTATTCTGCAAACAGCACGAACCAAAGTAGAATCTAGTGAAGCAATCAACATTTTCAACGTCTCCGAGAAAAGGTGGTGTTCAGCTTTTTGCAAAAAGAGAAAATCCAAAATAAAGATAACCCATTTTTTTTAATAATTTTAATATAAATTGTTTTTCTTAACAAAGCAAATATGAATATGAATTATTGAAAATGAATTAATAAAAAAATATATGAATTTGAGTTAAATGCAAATGTCATTTTATTTTTAAAATGTAATAAATTACACCTTCGTAAACATGAACAACTTCGCAAACGTGAAGACGCTCAGGTTTTAATAGTTCACGTTACCGCGAGTCTATTGTATATATTTTTTCAAAATTTCGCTTTCCTATGGAAAGCTTCTTCAGGAAAATTAATTTTAATAACAACAATTATTAACAAATTGAAAATTTTTTTTTTATATAAATTTTTTTTTCACGGTTTCGCATATCCTTTCGGAATGTCCAAACTCAAAAACTGATTTGACAATCGAGAAACTTCGATTGTCATATATCGCATATCCTTTCGGAATGTCCAAACTCAAAAACTGATTTGACAATCGAGAAACTTCTTGACTGCTCAACCGGAAAAAACCTTCCTTGGGGCGTCATGGCATTCGGAATGTTTGAAACCACTGTCTGGAAACTTTTTATTTTACACATTTTGAATACATATAACTTTTTTATTCTCACATCATTTTATCTCACTTTTTAGTTGTCTATTTTTTATTGAATTATTCAGTTTTATACTATCAGTTTTATACTATCTAATTTGTTTTTGTTGTAAATTATGTTTTTATATTCGTGCGCAAATGGTCTTATCACCCGGCGCCTTTTAATAATATTCTATAAATTTACTTAGAATATTTAGTAATAAATAAATAAATAAATAAAAATTTATATAATGTACCAATATAATTTGCCCATACTGTATATATTGAATACGTGTCTTAGATATGGTTTTCACTTTTAAGAAATCATTTGCTACTTTATTCCGTTAGAAGGGTCTGGCATTTGTTGTTTAGCAAAAAGAAAATAACGTATACGTAAGAACTTTGTTATACAAAAAACCCGTAATAATAAAAATAACGGTAACTTATATATTTTATCAACAACAATTAAACATGTTTAGAGACAACCACTTGTTGTTTAAGAATACAATGCCATGAAACATGCTGCATACACATAAACGAGACTCGAGAGAATAACAATTGTTCTCTCTCTCTCTCTCTCTCTTTGTTGAAAACAGTAAGAATGCCGGTTGTTTGTTTTTGTTTTTCTTTTTTTTCTTTATTTCCAAAGAGACTTCTATCACACATTCACTCAATAAAAAAAAGTAGCATAGGTAAAGTGCATCTTTGCCACATATTATTTACTCAGTAGTGCGCTAATATTTGTGCTGTTAAATATTGGCCAATTTTTATATGTTATAGGGTGTAGAAGCAAAATTTAGCAAAAACTTAACTTGATGTCATCAATAAATTTACGTCATCGTTTTAAAGACTAACTGCAACAAGACAATTTAGGCAAAAATCTCAGAAAACCAACAAACACAACTTAATTAAAAAGGCAACTCATAAAGCGGAAATTCAACTCTATTTTAGTCTTGGCAGTCTTTGGCGTTTTTTACACATAAAACCAAAAACAAAAAAAAAAATTGTAGTGACTTAGTGTAAATGGGGAAATATTTTGTAAAGTTCTCAGTGATATTTTAAAACTTGAACGCTAAGCTTGTGTGAGTTATAATATTATTTTTATTATACATTCTAAATATTTAAAAACTATTTAAATAAATAACAGTGTAGTGAAAAAGAAGAAGAAGAAGAAGAGGAGGAAGAATTTCATGCAATTTGTTTTCTAATTAAAAATTTTATATCGGGTCAATTAAGTCAATTGTATTAAAATCATTCAGCGGCCACTTCAAGTTATGTATTTCAATTTTAATAAAAATTTGTGAGTGTGTAATTAAGTTGCCTTGCTAAAAAAGTCATTAAAAAGAAAATAATAAAATAAAATACAAAGATTGATCTCAAAAGAATTAAAAAAATCTTCAAGTTTGAGTGAAAACAAAAAATACTTTTCAATTTGAAATTACACATATTTAAGGAATTCTCTTTTAAGCCATCACTCTCTCAATAATTATTGTCCATCATTTTAAGCTCATCACTCAATATGAAACTAATTGGATTATTTCTAAATTTGGCTGTCATAACAGGTAATTTGATTGTTGTTGACATTTCTTTTTAATTTATTTATATTTATATATTCAGTACAAGTGTGCTCAGACAGACAGACATACATATGTACATCTACTGAAAAATGTGTATTATCATCGTTTGATCTTCGTAAATGTGCAAAAAAATTTCTTTATTGTTGTTGTTGCTTTTAATAAAATCGATTTGGAGTCTCTAGGACTCTAAATAATTCTAGTTCATTGCAGTTTAATATTTTTGGCAACTTTGGGATTTCGCGCACAAAAACTTTTAGATGCAGGGCATCGAAAAACGGTTAGTGACATCATTTTTTAATTATGCTACGCTATAGATTGAATGTAATGGTAAAGTATTAGCAAATTTGAGGTTAGGAATTAGGCTAAAGTGGCTTAAAACACACTTTGACACCAATAGATGATACCAATGGAAAGTAGAATATTGGGAATTGATAATGGAATATGATGTCGGGCAAATGTCCACCTTTAGTACGTCGACATATAACCGCTATTTTCACAAAATGTTGATGCACATTTTGTAATTAAGTTTCGTTTATCTCGTCAAGTAGCACTGAATTACGTTTTTCAAACCGTCAGTTGTTTGTAGGTTATTCGAGTGAATGACCCCAGAGAAAATAATCTTACGCCATTTAATCACAAAAACGAGGCGGTGGACTGACATCGACAAATCGAGTAATTATGTGACTAGGAATATTTCCATGCAATAATTGATTTCCCTTAGTGGCACCGCCTTGCTCAAAAACCAAAAGTTACTGATGCTTGATAAGATATACGTCAGTGCCTAGCTGTGTAAGTCATAACCTGACGGTGGATCATACCACTGTGAATGAATTTTAGCGTCACCCACATTCCAGGAAGCCTTCAGATATGTCTATCCTCTAGTCACTTCTGGTCGCAACTCCGAGAGCTCAGCGCAAGCCGCAACCCTCACTTCTTGCTGAAGAGCTGGACCCGGACCAACTCCCGGTCCAGAACACATGTAAGCTTAATAAAAGTTCAGAGTGTGATTTGTTTTACATCCGCGCCTGGCTATGTAGCCTTAATCAGATGATGGACAAACCACTACACATAATTTGGAACGTCATGCTCGTCCTAGATAGCCGAAGGCATAATTCTAAGCAACAGAACCACCTAGTTGCAACTTTAATGATTCCAGGACAGGTCTGCAAACCATCACACCTTGTTAAAGAGTTGGAGACTTTCTAACTCCTGCCCAGAACACATGTCAAGCATGCTCACTGGACTGGATCATTCACTTTGCGTGTCATTATCAGTGTGATGATCCTGGCCACCATAATTTTCATTATTCCCTTATGGGGCCGCAAAACCACAACCACCACGATGCTCCCATATAGAGGCCAACCTCAATGATCAGCCAGAGAACTATTAAATGTCTAAAGAGATAAATAATGAACTCTGCGAGCTCACTGATCCCCATGGAAATAAAGTGGAGTTTCCAGTTGTCTCCCTGTCTGACTTCAGGGGACTGGGCTCCGTTTTCCCCCTAGTTGCACAGGTCTAGATAGTCGAGTATTCTATAAAGACCGATAAATGTGCCCCCGGGGGGAAATAAAAGTTCAGAACACAACCACAAGCATGCTCACTGAACCAGGACCATTCATTGTGTTCATTGTGAATGATCCGACCCATACAACTCAAACGAGAGCCGCAAAATCCTAACCATATCGATGCTCCCGAAGGGCTAACCTCAATAATCTGTCAGAGAACAGCTAAAAGGCTAAAAAGCCAAAAAGCTGAACTCTGTCGTCCAGCTGGCTCCTGCTAGCCTTTTAGGGGACTGGGCTCCCTTTTACCCCCGGTGACCCATGTAATGACGATGAGATTCCGTCAAAACATTTAATGTGCACCCGGGGGAGGGTGAAAGTCACTGATATTAATATTAAACAGTTACGGCCACAACATTTTAGTGATGAAGTTTCCTTGCTCACACACAAAACAAACCGTACCATATGGACACTTTCTTTGGATGTAATAGTTTTTCGAGGGCTGTTTATGGATTTTGTGAGTCCCATATGTAACAATTTTGTTTGTTTTTTTTTAACTGCGTAATTGAAAATGAGCCTCATCACTAAGCATGATTTTATAGAAAAATGCCTTGATTTCGTTCAGTTTTTCATATAGCCGATTAACAAACGTTCCACGCAACCAATGATCGGTTGGCGTTAATTCTTGAACAAGTTGAACTTTATAGGCGTCGAGATGGAAATTTTTTACGCAAAATATTAAGCAAAGTGCGTCTAGTGATGCCCAATTAAAGCGAACGTCGACGAGTTGCTGTTGCCAGGCTTATTTTCAACACTTTGCTATATGGCGGCTATGTTTGCATCACTGCGGCCACTACGAACGTATTGTTTTGGTTTATTGTCAGCAACAATAGTGTGAGCCATGAATTTAGCGATTTAATTACGCACAGTGGTTCATCATTTTGATAGTAAACTTTTATAATAAAAATTCTTGGCTCAGGAGTGCAAAGTTCCGTGCTTCAAGTTTCTTTATCTTTTAGTAAACGAATGCCGAAAGACAGTTCATCCTTTGATGAGCAATTTATTTCCTAACCTCAAATTTGCCGTAAAAGGGTGTTTTTTTTTTAATAAATTAAAGACATTTTTAACTGGCGGCCATTTTGTCAACTGTGTAAGTATTTATATTTAATTTGGCTTGGCATTTTACGGCGACTATACTGACGCTAGAACAACGCTTCAAGATTGTATAAATTTATTTTGAAAATCATGGCTCTGTTCGAAGTAAACATCAGAGCAATAATTTCGATTAGCTATGGAACATTTTTGCACAACGTTTACTTTAAGTGATAATACCCATCCACAGAAATGTCGTGCAGTGCATACAGCAGAAGCCATTGTTGCTATAGAAAGCGTTGTAGAATCAGCCTATTCGCCATCGTGTACAGTAATTGTCCATTCACTTAAGGGAAGATTTTTGCGAAAAAATATTGATTTGCGTGGCTACGTAATCCAAGTCGTGCAAGAATTCAAGCCACACCATCACCTACCAAGGCGTAGATGTTGTAAATAGGAACAAAACGAGATTTAAATACGGAAAAACTGACTGTGACTTACGAGCTAGTAAAGTAATTGGGTCGTATTTCTTTAAAAACGCAGCTGGTCAGAACGTTACAGCTAATGGCGACTGCTATGGGGCTATGATTATTGATTTTTTTGTTCATCAATTGAATAACTATAGTGTGCTGGATCAGTATTTTCAACAAAACGGCCCTTCATGTCGCTTAGCTCATGCCACAACTGATTTATTGAAATGGTGCGATTTAACGCCGCTAGACTTCTTTCTGTGGGGATGAATATGTGAAGTCGCTAGCATATGCCGATAAGCCAGAAAAATTGAACATTTGGTAGACGTATTATTGCCGATGTGCGCCTAAAAGTGTTGAAAATTGGACCTTCAGATTAGATTACGTCCGCGCCAGCCATGGCGTCATATGCTAGAAGTCATATTCTTTCGAATAAAAAATAAATGAAATGTCAATTTAAAAAAACTCATCTTTGTTTTATTCCATTTAAAAGTTTTATACCGCTATAAAAACACCCTTAATATATATATTTTTATAACAAATATGTTTTTCGAACTACTGTGGCCTTTGCGGTACTGTATTATATTCGACATATTGAAGTTCTCTTACGCGCTATCGATTCTGTTGGATTTTTTTATCAATTTTTTTTTTTTAAATTTTATAAATTTATTTATTACAAAAAGTTAAAAAAAAATTAATATATAAAAACGATATTTTAGATCTGATATGTTAGTGTTCTACAACAACAGCTAAATTGCTGGTCCATTTGTTTTCAAATCAGTGAAAATGTAGTAGAATTTGGTGAAGCACCATACAAAAATCAAATGAATCCTTTATAAGTTTTTAAAAAATATTTTTTGGAAACTGATGTGAAACGCCATTTCACTTTGTACGTTAAATTGTTTGATGTGGCAAAGTAAAAATAATGCCTCAAACAGCCTTGCGGGGAGAACTTACTTCCAGATGAAGTTACAGGTTTCTTTGATGTTTCTTTGTGGTTTGTCAGAGGTTTAGAAAAGTAGCCATGTGTCATTCAAGTTGATAAGATAGACAAATAAATTTTTATTAAATCTTGGGAAGTGTCAACCGAGTAAAGCATTTATTTATTCATTTATGTGTATGTCACTTTCAAGTCGTTATGGATCAATTTTATTTTGGTTTGTTATTTTGTTCTATTTCAATTTGTTTATTTTTCATTTCTTCTTAGTGTCTCATGGTCTTTGCTATTGATTAGTTGATGGAAACATTGTTTACGTTTTACCTTCTTTCCTTTAAACAAAAGTTAACACAAAAATAAATTTGTCTCAATTGCTTTATTGAGATGGGGGCACAATGGAAGAAGTATTGATTAATTTATTTTTCAAGAATTATATGTGCTTATAAGGAATGAAACGGTGATGCATTAAGGTCTTTAGTTATAAGATAGTGGTAATTTAGATCTCTTGATTTTCTAAGGTTTAATAAATAAATTAGAAAGCTGCGGTAGCGGCAAATGTTAAATTATCGGGTCCAAGGGAATGGAAGGTCGTTTAAACTCCTAGATGAGAAAAATGTACGTAAATGTAAATTTACCCCCACACTTCCCCAAAATGTTTTACAATTGTACCATCCGCACTTCTTAAAAATATTAATATACATAATACATCTCCAAAAAAGTCAGATGTATGACCGACCACGAATATTATTCGAACCCAAACATCTTCAAACGTTAAGGTGATCTCCATAAAAACATAATTTTATAAATTAAATTTAATTAAGAAGTACAATTGTGTTTGCAATGTGTAAAGTAAAAATTTTTCGACTTTAAGATTTATAAAGACTGTATTCAGGGGATGACCCCTACTCTTGCAATGCCTTGTACCAGAACTAGAAAAATAGGCTAAAAGGAGGAGGAAAGTGGCAGCAATGTTTTTAGATTTTAGATTTGAATTTTCACGCATTGAAAGTGACAGGAAAGACCTCCGAAGGAAGTTTATGCTACATACTAACTGTTCCGTGCGATTCGCTGTCCAATGGATCACAAATGGATGCGCTGTCAATGAAAATCGAGTCAAACGCTAAAATGTACGTTTCAAGAACAATTTCACTAATAGTGTGATTCGTTTTACATCCGCACCTGGCTATGTAGCCTTAATCAGATGGTGGACAAACCACTATTGTATAATTTGGAACGTCATACAGCGTCCTAGGAAGCAGAAGACATAATTCTAAGCAACAGAACCACCTAGTTGCAACTTTAATGATTCCAGGGCAGGGCTGCAAACCATCACACCTTGCTAAAGAGTTGGAGACTTTCAACTCCTGTCCAGAACACATGTCTAGCATGCTCACTGGACTGGATCATTCACTTTGCGTGTCATTATCAGTGAGATGATCCTGGCCACCATAATAACCATTATACTGTTGTGGGGCCGCGAAACCACAACCACCACGATACTCCCATATAGGGGCCAACCTCAATGATCAGTCAGAGAACTATTAAATGTCTAAAGAGACAAAGAATGAACTCTGCGGGTTCACTGATCCCCGTGGAAATAAAGTGGAGCTTCCAGTTGACTCCCTGCCTGTCTTCAGGGGACTGCGCTCCCTTTATACCCCTAGTTGCACAGATCTAGATATCTGTTACGTACTATAAAGACCATAAATGTGCCCCCGGGGGGGGGGGGAACAATTTCACTAATGTCATTAGAGCTTCTACCATTGTAGTAAAGGTAAAACAGTGCTCAATGTTCAAGGGAATTATAATACTGTAATATTTTATGATCGCCAGGTAATAAATTAGGATTGCAAGTTAATAATTTAGCTTTGCATTTTATATTTTATTTTTATTGGTTTAATCTTGAGCTCAACGAGGAGCTTAATATGTTTTAAATTTATTGGAGCTCAACGTGGTGCTCACTTGTTGGTTCATTAATAATTAATAAAAATTATTAATAGTTGCTTATATGTAATTTATGTGAAGACTCCAAGCAGTCTAGAATAAAGAAAGTTACTATTACGAAATAAGCGAAAAGTGTAACGCGATTTACAAATTTTTTTCTAAATGTGTCAAGATAAATGCATCGATCAGCACATGTAGTCGGAACAACAACAACACAAAAGCAAAAGCAATGTGAAACCTTTTGTTACGACTGCATGTGTGTGTGTGTGCATATTTAATTAGGTGTCCCTGTAGGCTAGTAGGTAGTGTACTAGCTTGTAAATATGGGGGTTGTGGGTTCGACTCCCAACGAAAACCTTGGTTTTTTTTCACTACAAAAATAAAAACTGACTGTCGGTGGGGCTGCTCAGCGATGAAGGCATAGTCACTGATCGCTGTGCAGTCTTATACACAGCAGTTAATTTCCGACTATCCTTCTACTTTCACCACCTGTTGCATCTATTCTCTATCCCTTTCCTAAGAGAATGTGGCACGGTACTTGACTAAGTAGGCACTGTTGCCTGAAGTGCTACTTCCCTTTAAAACAACAAAAAAAAAAAAAACAAAGGGTGGCTCTGCTACAATATTTTCCATCACCTCAGAAAGTACAGAACAAACTATAATTGGGCGGTGATTCTCAGGGTTGTTAGCCTCACCCCTTTTGGGAATTAGCGTTACATTAGAAGCCTTTCAACACTTTGAAAATTCACCGGCATGATACAACATGCTGGACGCGCTAGAGACGAAAAGCACTGTTTCAAGACCAGTGCTGGTATCTCATCCCGCCCAGGAGACTTGTTGACGTTGAGATCTGCTAAAATTTTTCTAATCGCTCGAGCTCAAAAGAATATCTTCGGCATAGTAACGGGTACTCTGTCGAGCCTGGGCGGTGGTTGACTACTTTCACGCAAATAGGAATTGTTTGCAAATATATCAGCCAAAAGGTTAGCTTTATCAACCGGTTTGATCATTCCTTAAAAGAGTCGGAATTGAAGAGCTAGCATTATCTCTTACTCTTTTAACAAATGATAAAAAATTTTTGCTCGCCCTAGAAGTAGCCGTAGAAGAACCTTAGCACGAAGGCGCTTTTCGTATAAATATTTTTCGCTCCTTAGTACATTGGCACACGAAGATTTCGCCCTTTTGCGTAGCGAATCAGTATCTTCGTTTTTGTTTCTACGCCAGATATTGAATGCTTCCTCTCTTGAAGTGACTTCATTTTTGAATGCCTGATTAAACAAAGATCTCAATCTGGTCTTAATAGAAATTTTATTTTGGATTGACTAAAGGTTCTCATTCCTAACAAAATTATGTTTACAACCATTTCCGCTATAGCAGCGACATTATTGTCCAAGAAATAAAAAATTTCCAATTAAATTGCCTACAAAATTCGTTGAGCTTAGCCCAACGAGCTTAATAAATATAAGCTGTGTGCTTAAAACTGTGAAGGAAATGTTTAATTTTTGTGTAACTCTTTTATAAAAAATCTGTTGTGTTATTTTTTTTCTAATAACATAAATACCACACATTTTAACATGTAATTTTTATGACTGCATCAAATAAGCGGTGTCACTGTATGTTTATAGTCCTCTGTTAATATCAATCAGCTTCTTTCTTGCCAAGTTTCTGAATTGGTTACTGTAAAATATGTTTAACAAACGACACACTTTGTCTAAAAGAACATACCTGCACACATATATATTTTAAATATTTTATTAATTTCAATATATTTTATTGAAAAAAAAAGAAATAAAAATGACATTATTTTGTCCAGCTTTTTTAGAAAATAACGAATAAGCTCAAAATATGTTTTAATATTTTCAAGCTGACTTTAAATTCTTTCTAGGGCAGAATAAGCAAAAAGCGTATATCTAAAAAAAATTTAAAATTTTATAATTTTTTCGTGTGGGAGGAGGATTTCACTGGCACAATTTTTTATTTAAAACGTTTTAAAAGAAAAAATGTTGAATTACTTAGATTTACGAATAAATCTATAATCTATACATTTTAAGGTTTACTATTGAGAAGTTTTCATTTGCAAATTTATTCGTAAAGCACCAATATTTTGTTTTATTTCTAGGCATACTAAAATTTTTAATGTGTGTAAATATATATGACTATGACTGTATGTGCATAATAGAAAGTGTTTATTCAACTAAAAATTTACAAAACAGTTCTCCCTATAACAAAAATAGTACAAACATTATACAATCATTTCTATACCCCATTTTCTGTGAAAAAAGTCAAAATCTCTCTCTCTCTCTCTCTGTATCTATGCATGACACGTTACACTCTTGAGCAAAGATTTTTTATTGTGAAAATCTTACTGTATCACTTCGTTAAATTCGAGCAGATTTATCTTTTCATCAGGCTCCTTCTGAGACCGCTGTGCATAATTTAATCACTAAATTCGAGGCTAACGATATTGTTGCTGGCAATAGATCAAAATGAATACCTTCGTAGTGGCCATAGTGATGTAAACATAGCCGCTGATCAGCAAAGAGTTGAGAATGAGCTTAGAACATCAACTCGTCGACATTTACAACAATTGAATATCACTAGAGACACTTTGCACAACATTTTGCACAAAGATCTTCATTTTCACGCTTATAAAGTTCAACTCGTTCAAGAATTAAAGCCGACCGATCATAGTTTGAACTGAACGTTTGTGACGAGGCTCATATTCACTTAGACGGTTATGTAAACTAAATTGTCGCATACAAAGCTCACAAAATCAAAATAGTTCTCAAAAAATCAGGCGGCATCATCAAACCGAACTTTTTCGAAAATAAGCAAGGAAACGGCATCACCGCTGAATTCTCTAATCAATCAAGTCATGATAAGCAATTTTTGTGGCTACAATGGGTTTATATCAACATGTAGTCGCACAGTAAAGTCTACATAACCCCTTGAAAACCAAGGTTTAGAGTTTTCTGTGAACATTGTAGCATTAAAATTTATTCCAAAGAAATCCGGTCTATTAACAAACAATGAATTTTAACAAAAATATTTTAATCCAAAAATATTTATTAAAAAAAACAAACAAACAAACAAACAAAATTCGTTTTTTAAACCCAGAAAAGTCTACATACTTTGCAAAAAGAATGTATTTCTCTTAAAAGGAAATAAAAAGACAACAGAATTAATACTTGGCGGGCCCGCCACGACTTTCTAGAACAGAATTTAATCAATTTTTAATGGAATTTACCAATACGTCTGTGTAATTATTCGAAATTAAATTCCACTCTTCAAGTCCCCCCCGGGGCACATTTATGGTCTTTATAGTACGTAACAGCTATCTAGATCTGTGCAACTGGGGGAAAAAGGGAGCCCAGTCCCCTGAAGACAGGCAGGGAGTCAACTGGAAGCTCCACTTTATTTCCACGGGGATCAGTGAGCCGCAGAGTTCATTATTTGTCTTTTTAGACATTTAATAGTTCTCTGGCTGATCATTGAGGTTGGCCCCTATATGGGAGTAACGTGGTGGTTGTGGTTTCGCGGCCCCATATCAGATCTTTTGTTTAATATGGTGGCCAGGATCATTTAGCCGTTAATGACACGCTATGTGAATGATCCAGTCCAGTGAGCATGCTAGACATGTGTTCTGGACAGTAGTTGGAAAGTCTCCAACTCTTAAGCAAGGAGAAAGTTCTCTTGCATAGAATTATGGCTTCGGCATTCTAGGACGAGCATGACGTTCCAAATTATGCATAGTGGCTTGACCACCATCTGATAAAGGCTACATGGCCAGGTGCGGATGTAAATTAAATCTCGTCTCTGTCCACTCTTCAAGTAAAGCTTTTTTGAGGTCCTGTTCGTTTTTAGTTAACCTTTTCCTAATGCGACGATTCAATTCATCCTTTAAATTCTCTATGGGGTTCAAATCCGATGACTGGGGTGGGGAATGAAGTTGATGGGGTAGCCATTCCTTGATAACACCAGCGGTATGTTTTGGGTCGTTATGTTGCTGAAAGTACCAACCCACCGTAAGACCCAGTTTACTCGAGGATTGCTTCAAATTAGCTTAGAGAAAGTCCAAGTATACCATGCGATCCATATTAATATTAATAAATGTTAAATTACCCATCCCAGCCGCTGACATGCAGCCCAAAACCTTAACAGAGCCACCACCGTGCTTCACCGTAGAAAGCAAGTTTTTGGGCATTATTGCGACGCCATACTTTTTGTTTGGCCTCATAGCCAAACAAGTTGAACTTGCTTTCATCACTAAATAAAACATTAGCCCAAAAATCTTTGTCTTCATCATTATATTTCTTAGCAAATTCAACTCGTTTCTCCATAATGATTTGTATGCTATTGTATGGCTTCTTTGGAGGCACACGCATGTGTATTCCATTACTTCTTAATAAATGTCTCACCATTTCTGGATGCACTGAAACAATATCCTGATTTTTTAGGGTTTTTGTAATTTCTATTACTGTTATTCTTGGATTTTCTTGCACGTCTAACAAAATGTTTCGCTTAGTACGAGGAGTCAGTTTAGGTAGGCAACCACTTCTTGGTTTGTTTTCTACACTATTAGTTGGATTATATTTCCGAATAATTGTTTGAATGCTTGATTTTAGATGCCCGACCAATTCTTCAATCTCTCTTAAAGATTTTTTTCCTTATAATATTTCAAGATTAGTCACATACTTTAGCACAGAATTTTTTTACCCATTTTGGTTAAATTAACACAACTACAATATTAATATCGAGCAATTAAACTTCTGTTTAACTAACGGTATCTAGTAAAGGCGCCTGAAGTGATTTTTTTTTTAAATTTATTGTTTGTTATTAGAGTGGATTTGTTTCGAATATATTTCAATGCTACAATGTTCATAGAAATTTCCAAATCTCCCTTTTCAATGGGGTATGTAGACTTTACTGTGTAACTGTAGGTGAGCTTTGGTTTGAGCAAGACTGCGCTAGTAGCCACACACACAATTCAGTTATTGCTTGACCAATTTCCCGATCGTGTAACTTCTCGATTTGGTGATGCCATTTGCCCGCCGCGTTCTTTTGACTTAAAGCCGCTGGACTATTTTCTTTGGGGCCATTTGAAGAACCGAGCTTACATGAAAAATCCACAAACAACTGACATTCTGAAAGATTAAATTCGATGCTGTATTGACGAGATAAGCAAAGCGAACGTCTGTCAAAGTGCTAGAGGTGGACATTAGCTTGATATAATATCCATTATTAATTCCCATATTTTTACTTTGCAATAGCACAAATTAAACTGAAGTAAAAAAAAGTGTTTTCAGCCAATTTACTTCATAACCTCAAATTTCGTCTTATTTTACATCGCGTCGTGAGCTTCATTTAAGTAAAAACTTTTTTTATTACTTCATCTGCAAATTGTTTTAATCTTTTAAACTCGCCGTGTACAAATTAGGATGACAGTGTGAATTATGTTTCACTTACGTTATATAAACCAGGAACAGGACAACTGTGTGTGTGATTAGATTTACATCCGCGCCTGGCCATGAAGCCTTAATCAAATGGTGGACCAAACCACTGTATAATTTGGAACGTCCTAGGAAGCCGAAGCTATAATTCTATGCAACAGAACTTTCTAGTTGCAACTTCGATGATTCCAGAGCAGGGCTGCAAATCATCGCTCCTTGCTTAAGAGTTGGAGACTTCCCAACTCCTGTCCAGAATACATGTCTAGCATGCTCAATGGATCTGGGAACATTTCACCAGGTAGGTGTTATTAAAGGTGAAATGAACCCGGCCACCATAGAACCATAGACTGATATGGGGCCGCGAAACCACAACCACCACGATACTTCCATAAAGGGCCAACCTCAATAATCAGCCAGAGAACAGTTAAGTGTCTAAAGAGACAAATAGCGGAACTCTGCGTGTCACTGATTCCCGTGGAAATTAAGTGGAGTTTCCAGTTGTACCCCTGCTGACTTCAGGAGACTGGGCTCACTTTTTCCCCTAGTTGCACAGGTCTACATAGTAGCTCTCCATTAAGACCATATATGTGCCCCCGGGGGGTACCGCAGAACAGGACACTAAAATCATATAAATATCTTTAAATATTATTAGGATGTTTGGAGTTTTTCCGCCAGCAATGAAATGAAATAGCTTATCTTGTGCGCTATTAAACACCGCTGGCAACACTGATTTTATAACTTTTACACTACACCCAGTATTATTTGACTTTAATGTTACACAAAAGATACTATAGTTTAATACATACATAGCTATTTTCATTAGCTCAAAAATAACTATGTTCGAAAAAGTACTCATTTGTTGCATCATACTCAGCATCACTTTAGTTTTATTACAATTAAAGAGCCTGTGTTTAAAATTATTAACAAAAATAGCACAATAAAGATCATTTAAGAATATTATCTGTTTTATCCCCCTCAAGCAATTAAAAATATAACAGAATGTAATGCATTCCAAAAATAAATGGGTGACCGATGGCTAACAAATATATAATTTTGCACCAACAGTTTTTTAATAATTTTATATTCAACGGCGTTGTCGTTGTAGTACTCTTCTTACTAAATGGGAATGACATTTTTCAGCAGACTAAATCTAATTTTTAGTTTGTGTTTATAGAAATAAAAAGTTTTTCAACAAGAAGTTTGTTTTTTAAAACAAAATAAAATAAAAAATCTAGACTAATTCAACAAGAAGTTTGTTTTTTAAAACAAAATAAAATATAAAATCTAGACTAATTTGTGTTGTATTACGAAGAGAAAAGTTCGACAGTGAAGAATCAAAAATGATGTGTGGCAAATATCCACCACGACCACGCTGACAGATGTCGATTCTTTCAATAAAGTTTTTAATCACTTTTTGGCAAAATGGTGGTCCTATTTCGTTAATCACATTGCGGATTTTGAGTTTTAAGGCTGAAATCGATTCGATTGCTTCCGTATGGACTTTGTTCTTAACATAGTCCCACAAAAAAATCCAGTGGTGTTAAATCACACGATCGGGCTGGCCACTTAACTGCTGATTGTTGTGAAATAATGCGGTCGTGAAATTTAGTTTGCAATAAATTGATCGTTTCATTGGCTGTGTGACATGTTGTGCCGTCCTGTTGAAACCACACTTCAGTGATATCTACGTCGTCTATAATAGGCTAAAATTGAGTTGTAAGCATCTCGCGATAGCGTGATTTATTGTATGGTATTATGTTGTTTATTTTTTCTCCGCCAGTAAATTAAATACTATTGTTATTTTCCTCTTATCTGGCTGTTTTGAAGTTTCTCATCGAAAGCGCTCGCCTTCAACATGAGGCTGCAAATGTGGTAACGGACAATGGATCACTATTGTTGTTTTTCGTCTTATCTGGCTGTTTTGAAGTTGAAGGCGAGCGCTTTCGATGTGAAACTTAAAAACGGCTAGATAAGACGGAAAATAACAATAGTGATCTATTGTCCGTTACCTCATGTTGGAAAAAAAAACTGGCTCAATTACGCCACCAGACCATATAGTTATACCTTGAACATGCAAATGCTTCTCAACAATCGTTCTAGGACTTTCCGAAGCCCAAATGCGGCAATTTTGATTGTTGACATATCCTGACAAGTGCAAATGGGCTTCGTTTGTTTGTTGTTGTTCCTGAATGAATTGAGCACATCTAGGGCGATGTGAAAGGCCAGTCGGCTTCAATTTCTGCAGCAGTTGAACCTTGTAAGGCTTCAAAGTCAAATCCTTACGCAAAATTCGCATTGCGGTGGTTTTGAATTACTCCAATTGTTGAGAATGTCTAGGAATTGACAAACACGGCTCTGATGTTTTCAGTTGAACGACCCAGTCGAACACTCGTTGGTGTTCGCACATTTTGTACCGAGCCTGTCGACTCAAATTTAACGACCAAGTTTTTAATAGCGGTCTCAGAAGACGATTATGTTGTCCGAAACTGTCACGAATTTTTCGAAATGCAACTTTAACAAAACTACTGTTGGATTGTATCGTTGGTTTTGTTCAGTTGTAGAAAATGAATTGTTGTAGAAAATAATTGTTGGTACTATGTTTGGTAACCTTTCTTTTAGCAATAACACTGTTGGTTCAAATTATAATTTAAATTTTTATTAAGGAGATAATTTTGATGTACATTTCATTCGGGTTTCAAATTGCAACTAACTATGATTTAATTCTCGAGATTGTGTTATTTCTTAATGCAATGAGAAATCGACTGTTTCAATTCAAAAGGTTTCACAAAGGAGAAGAGAGTTAAAAATATTTATAATACTAAAACTATTATAATATTAGGGGTGTATTTTTTTTTCAATAATTATTTATTGTATCTTCAAGAAACTGAACTAACAATAAGTTTTAAAATCTTAAATTCTAAAAAAAAAGTTACATTAGTCCCGACCATGTCAGAACTAACCTTTTGGGTAAAAAAAAATTGACATTAAAAAAAAACAAAACAAATATTTCTAAGATGTGTCATCTGTAGCATTGAGGATTAAAGCTGCGGTATCCCTCTTTTTAATCGGCTATGTCCACTATAATCCAAGATATTGCGAGCAAGGGGACTAGGATGGTCTTCAAGCTTCATTAAGTATTTGCCTGCGTATTTGATGATTTCTGTAGTCACTAGCGGTATGTCTAAATCACAACGATGTACCATGGAGCGGAAGTTATTAACCGTAAAATTTTATTCTGTCCACGTTGAATTCTATCCACATTTGAAGCTGAGGCAGTGCCCCAAAGTTGGATTCCGTAAGACCATATTGGTTTCAAAATACTCTTGTAAATTAGAAGTTTACAAGATGTATACCAAGATATCTCACATAACTATGGTGAGGAACAATGTGATTATTGATTCGAACGGGTGAACAATTATCTCTTCGCAGGGTGAAGGTCACATGAATGCACTTTTGAACGTTCACTTTAATTCTCCATAATTTTAACCAAAACTCCAACTGAGTTATATGTTGCTGAAGATTTATGGAGGCTTGATAGGTGTTTTCGTGCGAATTTAGACACGCTGTATCATCAGCAATCGTAGAAGTGTGGACAGTTCCACTTACAGGCATATCGCAGGTATATATCATATATAAAAGTGGTCCAAGAATGCTACCTTGTGGTACGCCTGTGGTACTGAGCTTTTCAGTAGGTTGCTTATATTACAAAGCAAGTGAGCGGTCAGTTTCAGAAATAGACCTTCATGCCAAACTTTGTCAAAAGACTGAGAGGGTGTATGTAATTAAGTAATTAATATAAGAGGCACCTAAACAACTACCATTTTGATGTTTTAAAGTTTGTAACTTTTAGAAACTTTGTTCCACCATCAGGCAAGTGACTGATACTGTTTTAAAGTGACGTTGTATCAATGACAGAGATTGATAGGCCTTTTCTTTCGGACATAACTTTTTCGATATCAGAAACGTTATAGCATTTTCGTATTCTAAAGAGTGAATATATAAATTTTTTCTCTAAGATTTTTATTTTTCTAGATCCACTCAGCTGAAACTATGTATTGATCAGACCATATATGAATAACCCGTTGAAAAACTAAATCGTATTGTGTACTCTTCGCTTGTTATCTGTTAAGTTGTTTTACTTTTTTGTTTTTCCATTAAACTAAATATGCATGTTTTAAATTAAATAACTTTTACAAAATAATAACACAATTTTAATACTTTTTATACTTTTTACATAAACTACACAAAAATGACTTTTTAATTTTTCTATTCTCTTTGTGCATTTGATCAACACGTTTTATTGCGATACAATAAATCATTTTGATGCTTGAAATCGTTAAGTTCTTTTGTTAACATTTTTGATAAAGTTAATATAAAAAAATGCTGTTTGTTTTTTTTATTTTTAACAAAAATAATTCATTGATAAATATTGAAAAAGATTAAAAGAGAAAACAAATCTTTACAAAATAAATAAATAATTTTTTTTCACATTGTACATGGGCGCAACATAAAAACCATTGTATGTTGTGTATTAAACAAATGCAACTAATTTTAGAAAATGTTTCTAAAAGCAAATACAAAAAAAATAATAATAATTAAATAAACTTATCAAAGGATATTTAGTATCGAATTGATAATTTTGTTATACAATTTTTTATATGCTAAAATGGAAAAATACGAAGACGATCAAATAAGTTTTTAAAAAAGTATACAATACGTTTTTTATTCGTCGTTCGGAATAGTACTCAGGGGATGACTTCTCACTCATGCAATGTATTGTACTAGAACTGGGAAATAAAGTTATGGGGAGGAAGAATGAGGGAGTAGTGTTTTTGGACATTTGATTTAAATTTTTCTACATTGAAAGTGACTGGAGGAACGTCTTTCCAGTTACAATTAGAAACTGTTCTGCTAAAAAACGAATTCCTCCTGTGGCCAATCGACAACAATTGAATGCGCTCTCAACGAAAATCGAGTCAAACACAAAAACGTGTAAAAAACGTGCAAAAAACCTGATTTCCTAGTCCTAGTACATAAGTAGGGATCATCCTCTGAGTGCTGGTCCGAGAAAAAAATCTAACGCTTCGAACATATTTAATGTGCAGACGTAAACTTTTTAAAAATTTTTTGTACTTCAGAAAAACTAAACATAAATTACTTTTTGAAGAGCAAAGACCCCTGCAGGCTAGTAGGTAGTGTACTAGCTTGTCAGTCCGATGGTTGTGGGTTCGATTCCCAAAAAACACCTTGGCTGTTTTTCACTACCAAATAAAAATTAACTGTCGGTGGGATTGCTCAGTAATGAAGACATGGTCACTGGTCACTGTGTTGTTTTATACGACAGTTAATTAATCCTTCTATTTTCACCACCTGTCTTATCTCTTCTCTATCCCTTTCCTAAAGAATTTAGCACGGTACTTGACTATATAGGCATTGTGCCTATGAAGTGCAATTTCTCTTAAAAAAAAAGAGAAGGTATACTAACATAGTACAACATTTTTCAACTAATTGATTTGGGACTCTGTTTTAAGAACTGCACATCAAAGTAGCCCCAAAAATAATGTCCCAAGCACATGGGAAAATGAAAAATGGGGGAAAATGGAAGTTTAGGCGGTTTTTAATGGATGTAATTTTTTCGGGTAGATTTCTTTTTTCTCCTATTCAATATTTTCAGCTTTGTGTCAGTCACAAAAGAGATATTTCATGCGGTATGCCGAAATATAAACCCACCTTGAGCAAAAAAATTCGTATGGCCATAAATTATTAATGCAAATGATGCAGAAGTTCTTATTTTTAAGTCTACCTTCACGTACATTTCTCATATTTGAGTACAAAAGTTATAATACCATTTAACATTTGCGTTGTGCAGGTCGTTAAAAAATATGTTCTGCTTTTGTAGAATGTTTTCTCCCAAAAATATTTCTATTTTGTTCATAATGTTTCCTCTTCCAGCTGCATACGTTTAACTTAATTTATATTTTATGCTCATAAACAAAAACAAAAAAAAAAAAAAGGAAAAGAAAACTGAAAAGGCGAAATCCTTTTAATGTCTATTCTGTTTTTGCTTTCTGTTCTCGCTATTAAGAAAAAAATAACATCACGTAAGCCAACGTTTTGTTTTTTTATTTTCATTTCCTAAATAAAATTGGCTTGGTTGAAGTCATAAATAAACAGTCTCTTTCTGCCCATTTCTTTAAGCTTGGAAACCGGGAAAAATTATATTTCTTTCTTATTCGCTTATTTTTATTTTTTTGTTTTGTTCGTTTATTATTTTATTTTTCTTGCACATTCTTATAATAATCCATCGATCGCGAGTCATACCTATAAACAAAGGATTCGGTATCCTATGAGCCACCCTTTTTATTTTCAGTTTTACTTTTTTTATTACTTGCTGAAAATTTAAAGTTTCTACCTTATACGGGTCGGGCAATATACTTCGAAATCAGAGCTTCTCTAAGAGACACTCTAAATTTTAATATAATTTTTTTGTTCTAGATACTGTTAATAAGCCTTAAGTAAGAATCGTGTGGCACACTTTTTAATTTTAATTTTATCTTTAATCAATATCTCTTACTTTTTTTACGGCGTTTTTAAATTAAATTAACAATATATATTTTTTTCTTTTCGATATTTCGCTTTCCTATTAAAGGCTTCTTCAGGAAAAAAATTTTTTATATAAGGAGAATAAATATCAAGACAGACACAGACAATTTAGCTCAGAATTATAGGTACTTAATTCAAAAGACACATAATTTGTTATAATTATTTCATAAGAGAGAATTTGTTATTTGTTATTTATTTGTTATTTCCGTTTCCTGGTTTTTGTGTTTAAATATTTGAAAACTTAAATTTTTGTATGTATGTATGAAAAATATATTTTATATGTTTTTGTCAAATGTTTTGAAAATTTTTTCAATATGTTAATAATTTTTGTTTTTAAAAATAAAAATTTTTTTCCTGAAGAAGCTTTTCATAGGAAAGCGAAATATCGAAAAGAAAAAATTATATATTGTTAATTTAATTTAAAAAGACCGTAAAAAAGAATAAGAGATATTTATTAAAGATAAAAAGGTCGATTAAAAAAAAAATACAAAAATTTTAATTTTATATTTCTAAACTTAATGTTATGCTTGAGGTAGTTCTACAAACTCTATACAACACTGAAATTAGCTAATTTTAATGTATTTCCACGTGCTAAAATCGAAAATGACCATAAAAATTATATATTAGCTCTTGTTTTTTTTAATATAGTATCATTATATTATATATATATATATATATGTATATATTGAGTTTTGTTTGTTTACATAATTTCCCTCTCTGCAGCTGTTCATAAGTAGTAAACATAACCCATGTGAGTTTGTCAGTTGTACGCGCCTGGTTGCTATTGAAATTATTGTGTGAAGTTGCTTTTAAAATTAATTTAACTGCTGATCTGAAATGCCTCGAAAGTGTGTGAATTCCGTCGACTGCTTTTGCTATATATGTGGTGAAATAATAGTTTTGGCTCAGAAACGTAAAATGACACCTATCGTTAAGACTGCCTATGAACATTATTTTGGTGTGAAAGTTGGGGACCAAGATAAATCATGGACTCCTCATATATGTTGTTCCGTCATATTGCGAGAGTGGCTGAAAAATAAAAACCGGGCAATGGCTTTTGCAGTACCTAAACCAATCATACAGACGACTGTTATTTCTGCTTAACTCCTCCCATTAAGCATGGTTTATCTATGAAGAAAAGAGGAACGGTTAAATACCCTAATCTCCCATCTACTCTTCGGCCTGTACCACACTCAGACACTTTGCCAGTCCCTTCTCCACCCAAAAACTATGAAATTTTAGAGAAAAGTGATAAATACTGTGTTCTACACATATATATGTGCTCCTTCTAGGAGCAACCCATCCTTCTGCATCTTATGACCCTGATTTTGAGGTAAGCGATAGGTCTAGTGGTCCGCACAGACTTAGTCAAGCAGAGTTGAGTGACCTTATAAGAGATCTTGGTTTGTCTAAGGAAAAGGCTAAGCTTTTAGGGTCAAGACTACAACAGTGGAATCTTCTAAAACATGATGTGAAAATATCTCAGTACAGACAGCGTCAAAAAGATTTGCTTCCTTTTTTTTAAGAAGAAAGAAAACCTCGTAGTTTAATCTGATGTTAATGGTTTGATGAACTGCTTGAATTTGGATCACACTCCATCTGAATGGAGACGGTTTATAGACTCTTCAAAACTAAGCTTAAAAGCTGTACATTTGCATAATGGAAATCAGCTACCTTCTATTCCTATAGGTCATGCAGTTCACATGAAGGAAGCTTATATAAATATGAAAACCCTTCTCCAATCAATCAAATATGAACAACACAAGTGGCAAATCTGTGGTGATCTGAAAGTCATTGCTATACTCCTAGGAATGCAATTAGGGTTCACCAAGTATTGTTCTTTTTGGTGTCTGTGGGACAGTCGGGATAGAAAATCTCAGTATAAAGAAGTGAACTGGCCTACACGAGCCCTAAACCTCAAAGAGAAAAATGTAGTTGACGAGCCTCTTGTAGATCCTTAAGATGTTCTCCTTCCCTTATTACATTTTAAGTTGGGACTAATGAAAAACTTTGTCAAGACCATGGACCAGGAAGGATAAGCTTTTCCCAGGTTAAGTGATGCAAAAGTCTAGGAAGGCATCTTTATTGGGCCTCAAATCCATGAAATCGTAAATGATCCTGCTTTTGACAGGATTTTAACAGGAAATGAAAAAAGAGCCTGGGTTTTTAGCTAAGAAAACAGATGATAACTTCACAGCATTGGTCAAAAACCAGAGCCAATAAAAATTTTTCATTGTCATTTTCGTTTTTGTCACCCCAAAATTAGTAGAAATTGACTAACTTAGTGTAGGAAATATTCAAAAAATATTTTTTTGTTGTGCAGTGTAATTTTTAAGTGTCTGCCTATAACAACTTAAAAGATATGGCCATGCACGTTAGGATCTAGTGTATATGGTGCAAGATTTTTATTTTTAACTTTACTTTATTATTTCTAGTTGTAGCGGTCATACTAACTTACCTTCTGTAAAAAAGGCCAGTGCCAAGCTCTTATAGCCTAAAAGGTTCAGGTCTGTAAAATATAAATTTGTACAGATATTAAAGCAGTTATTTTTATTGCGTTTGCTGTTTTCGTAATGGATTCAAATCATTAAACTTCAATATTCATTTATTCTGGCATTATATTGTTTATTTTTCCTATTTCCTATCCTAACTGGCTGGTGTGAAGTCAAAGGCGAGCGCTTTCGATGCGAATGCATCATTCTCAAGCCGCGTTGTGGTTTGTACTGGTTAGTCATAGTTGGCGTTCAGGCAGTTCTGTTGTTAAGTTCGTATCTATTCAGGTAAGCAGAATGCCAGTCACCTTACATTTTTATGCAAAGTAAATTTGTCGATACCTCTGTCTTTTATTATTATCTAGGTACGTGTGTCCTTCTGAGAGTGTTTTTCGTTTGCCCGTTTGCATGAGTAGTTTTAATGGGGTGAAAATTGTGTCTGAGGTCGTGTTTACATGTTCGTTTATAATGTCGTTGTTGAATGTTTTTGTTTTGTAGATTTCCATGTTTTCAAGAATATCTAGTCTTCGTCCTTTTTTGCTAGGATGTAGTAATGTCATACATTCCTATTTCCCTTGGTGTGTGTCCGTGAGTTTCCAGGTATAATGCAAAGTTGGAATTTTCTCTTTTCCGTTTGTATGAGCGTATGTGTTCTGTAAACCTTGTTTGTAGTGTTCATCCAGTCTGCCCTATATAAGTCTGTCTGCAGGTACAGGTAAGTCTGAATACCCCGCTGGAACTAAATTTGTCAGTTGTTTCTGTCGTTGTTCTGAGATTATATCTCAGGGTGTGTCCACTTTTGAATGCTGTGAGTATTCCTTCTTTGTGAAAAAGGTTAGTTAGTTTGTATATTTCTGGTCCTGTGCAAGTAAAGGTGTCCTGTGTTGTATCGGCTGTCTCTTTGTCTTCTTTACTTCTGTTCTTAGTGTTGTATTGTCTAAGAAGTTTATCCATGGTAGTGGTTTTGTAGCTGTTATTTATAGCTATGGCGTAGATTGTGTCGAGTTCTTTGTTGTACTTATCTGGAGTAAGTTGGATTATTTTAAGTCTGTGTATCATATGTCTAAACGCTGCTAGTTTATGTTGGGTAGGGTGGTTTGAGGTGTTGTTGATGGTAGTGTCCTTCGTAGTTGGTTTTCTATAGATGCCAAATGTTAAATAGTCAGTTCCTCATGTTTTAGAGATGTCCAGATAATGCAAACTTCTGTCTTGTTCTTTTTCCATTGTGTATGTAATCTTATTATGAATTGTGTTTAAGTTTTCTAGAATTTGTTTGCCGTTGTCTTGTTCGAGAATGCATATGATGTCATCTACGTATTTATAGTATTTGTGTTTTTCCATTAGTGTTTTTACGTGTAGTGATTCGAGATGTTGCATGAAAATTTCCTTGAAGATTGCGGAAGTTGGGTTTCCCATACCGAGTCCGTCAGGTAATTTGTAAAAGTGGCTATTGAATATAAAGCAGTTCTGTTTCATTAACATCTTTGCAATATCTATAATATCAGTTGTGTAAAGTTAGTCAGTCGCTAAACCGTACATACGCTCTTTATTATCAGGTGATGAAAACTTTATTTTTGGTTTCATTATTAACCTCTTTTCGTTTCTTATTTATTAACGAAAAGTGCAGGAATAGAATAGAATTTCCTCTTTCTTCTCAAAAATCTTTGTGCCACCTAATAAGCTTTCACTGAGGTTACTAGTCATCGAGAGACAATTATAAACTTCACCTTTTATTACAAAATCTTATGTAATTTCTAACATTTAAGGTATCTACAGCTAGTGTGCTGTCGCCTGTTTTATCTTCCTTTTAATGCTAAATATTCGCACTTCCATCTTAGCCATTATCTGCATACAGCTTAGCTGGATCATATCTGAAGTTTTTTAACCAAGGCAGCTCTTTATCTTAAATTCATTTTTTGCATGTGTTGCCACGTTTCCCTTATTAATAACTTTTCGAGCCAGACAGGTGTATTCTCACGAATCTTAACAGTCGATAGACTTAGCATGTATATGTGGCTCTGGTTGATGAGCTAGCTACATAAATCCGTAAAACTTTTATTATTTGAAAGCGTTTTGTGCTCGTGAAGGTCCAAAATGTATATGATAGCTTTGTTCTATCCAATTTAAGACACTAACCCATACGCTATTTATTATCTAGTGCTGAAAATTGTATTTTTAGGCGATTTTTTAACCTCTTTTCGTTTCTGATTGATAAAGGAAAAGTGTAAGAATAGAATTTCCTCTCAAGCTTTCAGTGAGGTTCCTAGTCGTCGACAGACAATGGTAAACTTCTCTTTCATTTAGAGAATCTTATGTAATTTCTAGCATCCAAAGCATCTACATCTCATATGCTCTCGCCAGCAATTTTCATACCGCTTAACTAGATCAAATCTGAAGTTGTCTTGTTATATAACTGAGGCGGGCTATTCACCTCAAATGCATTTTTTGCATGTCGTTGCCAGGTTTCCGTTATTGATAATTTTTTCTTTTAACTGCATCAGTGTTACTTCTTTTATTGAGGTAAATGTGTTAAGCTGTAGGAAACATTTCAGCAGCAAACTAAAATCTATGTGCAGACAAAATCACTGTATCTATGATTACTAATCTGCCTATTTGTGCTTTACGGAGTATTCTATTTACTTTTAACTCCATGTTACGTGTTGGTGCTTTTCCGAAGCTATGGAAACATTTTGAAATTGTAATGATACCAAAGCCTAGTAAAGATATTTCACAAGTAACGTCGTACCGCCCAATAAGCTTGTTGCCGATCTTTTCGAAGCTTTTTGAAAAATTGCTGCTTCGGAGTCTAAAGTCTCATATTGATACAAATTTCATTATCCCAGACCATCAGTTTGGATTCAGGAAGATGCACGGTACTATAGAACAGGTACACAGGATAACAAATTTCATTCGAAGTACTTTCAAAAGTAAACAATATTGTTCAGCGCTTTTTATAGACATATCACAGGTATTTGACAAGGTCTGGCACAGTGGTCTATTATCGAAAATTGTAAAGTTGCTACCGGTAAATGTGCACAAATTATTCAAGAATTACTTAAGCAATAGATCTTTTTATATAAGATAAAAATCTATTTTATCCTCCACGAAACAAATTTCTGCTGGTGTACCACAGGGAAGCATTGTTGGGCCGTTCCTTTACATTTTGTTGACCGCTGATATGCCCACTAGTCCACTAACTCATACATCTACATTTGCTGATGATACTGCTTTTGTATACATTCACAAAGATCCAAAAGTTGCATCTGAACAACTTCAAGCACACATAAAAGTGTCGGAGATATGGTTAAAAAAATGGAAGATAAAAGTAAATGCCTCAAAGTGCGTTCACATTACTTTTACCTTGAGAAGAGAAAATTGTCCTCTGGTTTTAATTGATGGCATAAGAATTCCTGAGCAAAACAATGTGAGGTATCTCGGAATTCATCTTGATAGACGTCTCACATGGACTTACTACATAGCTGCAAAAATAACACAAATAAAGCTGAAATCTGCCCAACTTTACTGGCTTATCGGACCAAGATCCTCATTAAAATTTGAACTCAAGGTCCTTCTATATAAGGCCATTTTAAAGCCCATATGGTTATACGGTATACAACTATGGGGAACTGCTTCGTCATCGAACATCGAAAAACTACAAAGACGGCAGTCAAAACTCCTGCGAATAATAACGTGCGCCTCGTGGTACATCAGGAATAATAATATTCACAGAGATCCCACTATTCGTGAGGGAACTAGGAAAGTTATCATATATTATACTATAAATCAAAAGTTACAACTCATCCAAATCAGTTTGCAAGAGACTTGCTCATATTTGAGGGCCATAAACGTCTTAAAAGGAGGAGAACCTTTGAACTCATCAGATGAAGACAACACTCGAAGACTTTTTATTCTTAGGCTAAGATTTGAATACTCATTGTAAATTTCGTAATAATGTAAAAGTTTCAATGATTAAGGAAAAAAAAAAATTAAAATTTGAAAATATTTGTCGCTTTCTCAGACCCTCGGCGTATTTTGACGCACCTTAACAGCCGATAGACTCAGTCCATAAGTAAAAAGGCTCTGGTAAGCTACATTATGTCATCAAATTTTTGTTTGTGAGCGTTTTGTGCTTGCGAAGGTCCAAAATGTTTCTTATGCTTATGGGAGATTTTATAACCTTCTCCTTGACATACAAATAAGGCCCTTGAAATTTTCTATCCAAAGGTACGAGTATGTAGCATGTCATCTTATGTCAAGTCTATAAATAAATTTTCAAGAGATTTATTTTTTCGTCCTTTGAATAAAATCTTGTTCTGAAAATGTTGGCTGGGTTCATGAGATACGTAGTAGCCTAATGCAATACTTTAATATTTAATAAACAACATTTTTTAGTTTAAATATTTATAGTTTTATTTATTTTTGAGTTATTCAGTTTACAATACTAGAAAAAAGTATAAAAGAAGTAAATATAAAACATGAAAAATACACAAAAAATGTAAAAACATTCAACTACTCTAGGACATCCATAACATTACCTCCGGAATTACGAAAAATAACACAAAAGAATAAAATATAAATGAAAAGGGCTCTGTTAGAGTATGAGAGCATAGTTTAATATGTTGGCTGGTTTAGTCTGTGGCCATGTTGTTGTCTGGTTGACAACAATTATTCTGTGGTTTTTGGCGAGCTTTTTTTAGTTTTTCTATTTTATTGTTTATTTTCTATATTTTTTTTCATCATAATTATCGTCATTAGAAAGAGAATAAAGAGAATAAATATAACAGTCTACTGTCATTCACATTAATTTTTTTCATATATTTATTATTTAGTTTAAATGCTTATTTTGTTGCTTTCATTCTTTTTTAAATAAACGCTAAAAATATTTTATTATAAAGAAACCAAATAAAGAATTTGTTTTAATCATCTACTTAATGCGTTCCTGGGCTATTTTAAATAAAGATGTATCTTTTGCTAAGATAAAACGATGCAATATTCATTAATGAATGAATGAAACTAACAGTCACACAAGTTAAATGTCAATTTTAATCTTTAATTTTTTAACTCTTACAATATGTGGAACTACTAGAACTACATGGAGGTATTTATGATTTATTACTAAAGGGTTTTTCGACAGGAAGTTTGTTTTCTAAAACAAAATAAAACAAAAAAATTAGATTAAGCTGAGTTTTATTGTATTACGAAGAGAAAAGTTCGACAGTTACGAATAAAAAATAATGTCCGGCAAATGTCCACCATGACCATGCTGACAGATGTCGATTGTTTTATCAAAGTTTTTAAACACTTTTTGGCGGTCCTATTTCGTTACTCACATCACGGATTTTGAGTTTTAAGGCTGAAATCGATTCGATTGGCTACGTATAGATTATGTCCTTAACATAGCCCCAGAGAAAATAATCTAGTGGTGTTAAATCACACGATCTTACTAGTCACTTAACTGCTGAAATTATGCTGTCGTGAAATTATGCGACCGGGAAGTTTGGTTTGCAATAAATTGATCGTTGCATTGGCTGTGGCACCGTCCTGTTCAATCCAAACTTGAGTTGGTAACATCTCGGGAAAGCGTAATCCATTAACCGTTACCCCATTTCCACCCTCATCTTCGAAAAAAACGACCCAATCACATGACGGATTTTAAGTTTTAAGGCTGACATCGATTCGATGGCTCTGTCCTTAGAATAGCCCCACAAAAAATAATCCAGTGGTTATAAATCACATGATCTAGCTAGCCACTTAACTGTCACTTAAATTATGTGATCGGGCAAATTGGTTTGCAATAACTTAATCGTTTCATAGGCTGTTTGACATGTGGCACCATCCTGTTGAAACCACATCGTCAAAAATAGGCCAAAATTGAGTTGTTAGCATCTCGCGATAGTGATCACACTAAACTGTTATCGCATTTCTAGCCTTACCTTCGAAAAAAAACCAGCCCAATCACACCTTCAGATCACATAACCACCACCATACAGTGACATGTTGAGCATGCAAAGAAGGCTTCTCAATAACTTCTCTAGGATTTTCAGAAGCCCAATTGCGGCAATTTTACTTGTTAAGTTACCTTCAAAAGTGAAAATGGGCTTCAGTTGTTCTCGAATTAAGCGACCGAATATACGGCGGTATGAATGGCCAGTTGACTTCAATTGCTGCACCAGTTGAACCTTGTAAGACTTCAAAGTCCTTGGGCAAAATTCATTGTGGTTTTCGATAACCGCATCTGCTTTAACACTGTGGGTCACGGCTACGATGTTTTTAGTTGAACGACCCAGTCGAACACGCATTAGTGTGCGCATACTCAAATTTAATGACCAAATTCTTATGTTGTCCGAAAATATCACGAATTTTACGAAACGTACGTTTAACAAAACCACCATTTTCTTAGTGGATTTTAATTATTTTAATGCGATTTTCCTGCGAAATTGAATTAATTTCAATTGCCAATGCATCTACGAATATGTCAAAATACTAAATGTCAAAATTATCATATTGTTGGTGGTGCTACAATTAAAAAACAAACTTTTTGTTGAAAACCCTTATATAACTCTGCTTGCAGATATGTGGTGAACGGCTCTGGAAATAAATGTTCAGGAAAGAGATTTAATTGTTAAATACTTCGATATAATAACTGAACAGAAAGAGACAAAAAACAAAACATAATGTCGTTAAGTAGTATGGCTTTTAAACTGGGATATGTTAGAGTAAGGGATGTGGTATAGGAATAATTAGATTATACTCAACTAGTAGTTGGTAAATTTTGCTGATGCTTAAGCCACAGAAGAAAATTACCCGAAGAAAATGATGTTAGGAAGCTGCTGGATATCGTTCTATAATGTCTAGCAATGATTAAAAATTAATTTGAGTATTGCTGAGAATAATAAGGAAAGAGAAATAATTTGAAGTTAGACAACTTCAGTTTTACTGATACCAATATAAAGTGGCAATATGGGAATTAATAAATATTATATCGGGAATAAGCCCACCTATAACACTTCGGCAGACGTGTTGTAAGAGCATATTTTGCAGCAGAGTGGCAGCTGCTTGTGGGTTTTTCACATAAATTCGGTGTTTCGAATAGTCCCGGCTTTAAATTATAAAAACGAGGCTGCCAATAGATATCGCCAAAACTAGATCGGTAAATTTCTCATGCAATAAATGAATTGCTAGAGTGGCTGTGTTGTTTGTTGCACCGTTTTGCTGAAACCGAAGATCATAAGTGATCCACATAAGCCAATTGTGGGCACCAAAAATTTATCATGGTTTGGTAGCGTAGAGTTTTCATAGTGGTGTTTCCTTGCTTATTTTCTTAATAATGTAATGATTTTTCGAGCGCTGTTTGTGGATTTTGTGAGCCCCATATGCGCCAATTTTTATTTGCTTTCATAACCACCTAACTGAAAATAAATCTCATTACTGGTTCAGTTTTTTAAACAACCAATTTACAAATGTACGACGCAAACAATTCACGTAAACAAAGTCGACTTGCACAAAGTACCTTTAGTAGCGACCAGTAGTTGAGAACGACGAGTTAATGTTCCAGGCAATTTCTCGACTCAATGCTGTATAGCGGCTATGAGTGCATCACTACGAGCGTAGTTCTTTGGTCTATTGTTAGCAACAATACTTAGTTCTTAGTTCTTTGGTCTATTGTTAGCATCAATACTTTCGCAAAGTGTCTCTAGAGATTCCTATTTGTTTGTTTGCGAGCATCATTCTCAACACTTTGCTCTACGATGTTTGCATCACTACCTCTACTTCGAGTATGCCCATCGAAAATTTACTTCTTAACCTCAGATTTATATTGAACTTGAATACAGTGTGGACCAAATAGAAAAAGTTAGCTCAGTGATGAGAGGGTTGGTCATTATCTAAAACCTGAAATATTAAAAAAAATGCTCTCAAAAGTAGTGAGGGTTAAAAAATATTTTTAATAACTGCAGGCACGTATAATTTTTCCAAGTAGGGATGTCAATCGGTATTGATTTTTATGTAATTTGGAATCTAGAAAATTTGCGGAATTTCGATTTTCAGTATTTATAAATCATTCAGCTTTTTGTGGCTCGGAAAAAAATATGAAAACATTTCAACTCTATGTGTATCATGCATAATCATGCAGAAGTCATCTTAAAGTCACTTTTATCAGATCCTTTCTAGTTGATATTTTCTTTATAGAATATTATTAGAAATATTAAGAATTATATTATAAAAATAATTCAACCACTTTTGAATTATTTTAATAAAACAAAGTGGCCCCAAATAGAAAAGACGAAAGACTTCCAAATAAATTGGGATATATGTTGCTGCGTTTATTTCTTTATTTATTTATTTATTGCAAAATAATTGCACACAACTTTTGTGGTTTTAATCAAACAACGCGATTAATTTACATGAACTATTTACTTTTACATATGCACAAATATACGTTGGTAACTTTAATGTCTAAAAGCTGCTGTATCAACTTTTGTGTCTTCACTCGATCCCGTTTACAATTAAACTGTCCCTCAACTGGTGTTTCCTCACTTAATAACGTTAACACTTAGACTGAGAGGGAGCCCTTATGTCCTGTTTTAAGCGGTTCTAGCAATACAAGAATCAAATATATACTGTTTGTTTGATGGTCTATTTTCTTGTTCTGTGTTAGTTGCTTTTATGTTCTGATTTCCTATCTTAGTTCATGGAATTTTAATGTAGAATTTTGTTGTTTTGTGTTAATAAGATTTCTTAGAAACTTCTTAATTTGTATATAGTCACTTTCGTTTTATTTTTATAACTTAAACTAAACATATTCGTAAAATTAAAAAAAAATAATAATAAAATTGGCTTGAAAGCAAAAATAGATCCAAAATAAAACTTAATAAAGTTTCACCTTGTTATTCTAAATAGAAAAGTTTGGTTGCTTTTTTAATTATTTATAAATTAATTAATTAATGCTTTATTTAAGTTTTAAAAGAAAATAAATATCAATTAAAACAAAATGAAATGACCTATTGTGTCATTTTACAAATCACGTATTTTTTAAAGAAACCTTATGAACACAGGACTACATCAAAATAATAATAATAACAACTATATCCGAAAAACGGTGAAGTAAAATTTTCTTATAGATACGAAAACCGCTCGTAACGGAATATATAAGCACCATCTGCTGGGCAGATGAAGTGTAAGCGTCAACAAGTAAAGAATTAAAAATAATAAAATAGCAAGCGTTAAAGTGATAGAGTTACCATCGTGTATTTTTGTGTGTATCAACACGACTAAGTAAATAAATCTTATAATTTAATTTAAAACTCTAAAGTGTTGCGTATAATTATTTTGCAAAAGAAGAACTCTAAAAACAAAACGTAAAATAAAGGAATAAACGTAACAATATTGTTATCGCTACTTCAAAAATCCACTAAATTTTTTTAAGTAATCTATTTTAAAAATATATGTTTTCAAACTTATTGCACTCGGCACTGTAGTATGTTATTAACTACTAAAATGTCCACCTTTAAACTACCTTATTTTACATTTATGTAAATTAAATGTCAAGTAGCATCATTTTATCGGCCATTTTAAGTATAAATTTTACCACGTGTGTAAATTGACTCAAAGTTTAACGCAGTGTTCAGGTTAATTAAGTAATAATTTTACTTGGAAATAATTAAAGTAATTTGTAACTTTAAATTTGCAATTTCCCGGTGGTTTCCATACCAAAAAGTATGTAGTGAAAATTGTATATTTTTATTTTATTGTAATTATTTCATAATTTAGGTATTTTAATAGTAGAAGATGAATAAATTGCATTATAAAAAAAATTTGAATTGAACCAACATCTTCTGTATTTAAAACTCAAGTGGAAGTCACTGGAGCGCCTTATTTGCCAACAACAAATATCTTGTATTTTAGTATTTCTGCTTTTCAATGAATCGTATTAATAAAAGGAAATTAAACAATTTTAATTAATAATGCATTTATCTTTAAGTGTACATGTGCCACCGCTTAACTTAGGAGTAATTTCAAAATAAAATATTGTAGGAAAAAATTTCATTTTACACTTTGATTACTGGCTTAACATAACAACACCATTAAATAACAATAACTGGACAATTGAACACAAACAACTTGTCTGTCTATTTATAGCGAGTTAAAGCGTCTGTTCGGTTGTCTGTTAGGTAAAAATATGGCATCTTCTCTTACATGAGTATTTATGTACATGTGCGTATAACTTAATCAAATAATAGCAGAAAACAACAATTTATTGCGTTGTATTGTTAAATTGTTAAATGAAAATTTAAAAATGCCCGGAAACAGGAACCTGACATCTAAAATATAAAACCGAAATCGAAAATGTAAAATTGAAAAAAACAACTTATCAATTGATTTTCATGTAAAAACCATTAGCACACAAATCTTTATGCCACTAATGCGTAGTTACCAATTATGCTGGCCTTGACTACTACATTGCATTTGTTTTCTGTTTTGTTACGTTCACAGTTTAACATTCTTGTCAACAATATTTCTATGTCATTCCAAATAAATACAAAATATAACGAGTGTTTTTTATAGAGGTATAGAACTTTGAAAAGCTATAAAATAAAGATGAATTTTTTAAATTAATATAAAAATTTTAGTTTATTCGAAAGATAATCTTCTGGTATTATAATTCAATTTTAATATGACTTTTGGCACCGATCGTCTAGCTTGGATGTAGTCTAATCGGGAGATTCAATTTTCCATGACTTTGTGGTCGTTGTCAATTATTTCAGGCTTATCGGAATAGACTAGCGACTAGCGGGTCCCAAACGTGTAACTATGCGGTTACTAAATGTTTCCTTCAATAAATCAATCTTGCCACGAGCTGTGTGGCATGTTACGCCGACTTGTTGAAACTACAGTTCCTCCACATCATGATGACTCTATACCACTTATTATTGACCTTAACTTTCTTACCAGCATGGTTTTAAAAGAGGTGTGCTCGAATGATGCCACCAGCCCGTGAAGAACACCAAACATTCAGTTTTTCTTGATGTAACGATGTCTCAATATACACTTGAGGTTTATCGTGACTCAAAATGCAACAGTTTTGTTTATTGGCATTTTAACGTTTAAGTGAGTTTTATCGCCAAACAAAATACACTTTTGAAAGTCGAAATTAATGAGAATCTTGTTTTGGGTGGGTGTGTTTACTTTAATTCTTGCACGAGTTATATTTTATAAGCACTCAAACCGAGATTCTTCCGAAAATCGTCCATAAAGTGAATGGACATATATCCAATCCCTGTTCACGATCGCGGATAGAATGTTTCGGTATTTCTCAACGCTACGCTTTCCAGCAATAAAGGCTTCTTCTATACGTCCTGTTCGAAGTCTCTATGGATGCGTAGTATTATTAAGAACAAACGTGGCAAATGTTCCATAGTTAGCCGAATTAGTTGCTCTGATGGGCGCGATACATATTTCGAATAAAACCGTGATTTTCAAATTTGGAAGTTTTGTTCAGGCATCAGTCTATTTATATTGAAATTACGTGATAAGATTTACATCTGCGCCTGGCCGTAAGCCGTAATCAAATAGTGGATTATTACCACTGTGGATGAAATATAGCGTCGTCCTCGCCCTAGAAGGCCTTCGGATACATATATCCTCCGGTCACTCCTAGTTGCAACTTCTATCCAACTCCTGGTCCAGAACGCATGAAGCTTAATATAATTAAGAACACGACGGCATTCATACTCACTAGACCTGGACCATTTATTCTGTTCATGGTGAATGATCCGACCCGCAAACTCAAACGAGGGCCGCGAAACACACAGCCACCACGATACTCCCGAAGGGCCTACCTCAATAATCAGGCAGAGAACAACTGAATTCCTAAAGAGACAAATAGCGGAACTCGGAGCTTCACTGATTCCCGTGGATATATATTGGATGGATTGGCTCCTGCTAGCCTGTTAGGGGACTGGGATCCCTTTTACCCCCGCAAGACACAAGTCTAGATGGTTGTGTGATCCATAAAGACTTATAATGTGCCCCCTGGGGGGATTCGTATTAAAATGTCAAACCGAACTTAACATAAATAGCTTGACAGATGATAAAATGGCCGCCAGTTAAAAATTGTTGCCAACTTAAAGTTCTATACCGCTACAAAAAACACCCTTTGCAATATAATATTAAGAAATTGTGTTTGGGTGAAATTCTTTGCTGCGTTTTGTTGTTTCTTTTATTCTTCATCCGTCTATTTATTTTCCAACATTTAAAATACGTTGTTTTTTTTACCAAACATTCGCTAAAGGGTGAAAGTTCAACAAATAAATTTATTTTTGTTTTTATTTTTTCTTTCTTCTTTTGCTTTTGTTAGCAGTTAAGTGTTTTTCATTGTAACAATTAAAATAAACTAAATTGTCTTATTATTTAATTAGTTGATGAATATGAAATTATTTTTGTAATTTTTTTTACAAAAATAACTAGTTTATGTATTTTTTGTTAGATGTTCTTTCACGTTATAAACCTCTGTTTTAGGTATTTTGGAAATCAGTTTATATTTTTGGAATTTTTAACACTTTCCAGAATGGAGAAGATGTTTGTTTTCATCCCTTGCTATTTCCTGTATTCATAATTTTTGGAGTTTAGCAATTGCTTCAAAGTTCAAAAACAATACCTTAGTAAGTCCTAAGTACATATATACGCATATATATTCAATTCAGATGAGAGTGATTTTAAAGTTGTTGCATTAAATTTTTAACTGCAATTATAATTTTGATTTTGAAATATAATTTCCGATCTGTCAGATTTCATTTAAAACAGCGCACTATGGCGCCTTTGACCAAAACCCGTGAGAAAAATACAAAATTTGATGACAAAAACAAATCGTATAAAAAACTTGTCACTGAGTCCAATTCAAAAGTGTCTTTCTTTATTAAACAGAAAATTATAGCTGGAGCTGCTTAAAGTCGACAATTTTTTAAAAAGCAAAAAAAAGGTGATCTTTGCAAAAAAGTTAATATACTTTAGAAATGAGGTGTCGAAACATTGCCGTTAATTCATTATTTTTTGGAAGTGTTTTAAAGGAATGTTTTTATCAAAAAAAGGAACAAAATGTTCATCTGTTGTCATTATTTCCTGTCCTTTCTGACTGTTTTTGCGGTATGAACGGCGAGCGCTTTCGATGTAAAGACATAATTTTCAAGCCGTTATCTAGTCTGTACAGGTGAGTCATTGTGTTGTAAAGGTCGTACCTACCCAAGAAGGTAGAATGCCAGCCATCTGGGATTTTATGTAAGGTTAATTTTCCGACTTTTATTTATTATCTAGTTATATATGTCCGCCTGAAGCTATTTTCCGCTTGTTCGAGTGTATGAATAGTTTTAGTGGTGTAAATATTGTGCCTAAAGTCGTGTTTACCTTTTCATTTATAATGTCACTGTAAAAAGTTTTTGTTTTGTTCATCAGATTCCCTACTTTTTCGGCATTTCCGTTCTTCAGACACCCTATATTTACATAATTTTTGCAGATAAAATAGAGCATATCTAAAAATTGTCAAAAATATTTTTTCTCCTATTTTTCTGAGCATATTTGCTACACAATATTTTAAATAATTTCACTAAATTTGGCCACAAAAAATGACAGGTTTTCATGAAATATGAAGAAAGCTGTTACAAACTCATAGAGAAAATACGAAAAGAATGTGAAAAGAATAAAATTGTTTTCACTCCAGCAGTCTAAGTGCAAAATCAAGTTACTTCTTATATATTTTATTGCTTCGCGCTAAATAATAAATAATATTTTGCTCTGTCAATCAAGTAGGCAGAACTATTACAATTTGTTTATTTGTTTAAATTTCGATAATAAAAAAAAGGCTGGTAGTTTTAAAACTTTTTTTATACTAAGTAAAATACATGGTCTCTGCCGGGAGGGTATAATATTTTGTTTTTTTATAATTCTTGATTAGATGAAAGAGAATGGATCTTATATTAATAAATGTTTTATTTAATGTCGGCAATTATGTGGCCTCACAACTACGAGCCCTTTTGAGCACATTTTTCATTACATTCTTAAACATTTCACGCGGTATTTCATTAACTTCATTACGAATATTTTGTTTGAGCTGTTCCAGCGATTCTGGTTTGTTGGCTTAAACCTTGCTTTTCACATACTCCAACAAAAAGAAGTTCGAAGCAGTCATGCCTTGAAAAAACTTGTTGCGGCAAGAGGTCTCGCAGTAGTTCCATTGTAATCCTGGCTTTATGCAATGTGGTCTTGTTGATTTCACATGCTAATCAAGCATGCTGTTTGTGGCGTTAAAAAATTTGCAATCATATCACGATATCGCTCCCCATTCACAGTTATCGTTAAACCGTTTTCATTTTTAAAGAAGCAAGGTACGATAATTCCTCCTGACCGAATTATACATCAAACTGTCACTTTTAATGGAGGGTTTCCCATTCTTCAGAACCGACTGTTCTGTTTATTCACTTATCCATTGAAATGAAAATATGCCTCGTCACTCATTATGATGTTTTCTTGAAAATCGTGGTTGTCATGGGCGAAATGTAACATCCTACATATGTACGGCGCACACGGGGGATTTTTGTATGGAGGTGAGGAAAAAAATATTTTATTTATTTATTTATTACTAAATATTCTAAAAAGTAAATTTATAGAATATTATTAAAAGGCGCCGGGTGACAAGACCATTTGCACACGAATATAAAAACATAATTTACAACAAAAACAAATTAGATAGTATAAAACTGAAAAACCAGTAAGGCCAGAATAATTCAATAACAAATAGAAAACTAAAAAGTGAGATAAAATGATGTGAGAATAAAAAATGTCAGAATAAAAAAATTATATGTATTAAAAATGTGTAAAATAAAAAGTTTCCAGTCAGTGGTTTCAAACATTCCGAATGCCATGACGTTCCAAGGAATCCCATATTTTTGGAAGGTTTTTTCCGGTTGTCAAAAAATGTAGTGATTTCATTACAAATTTAGTTTTACTTATATAAAGGGTTCGCCATCTAACGTTTTCTTTTTTAACTAGTGCTTATTTCGTGAATGGTAACACTTAGCTCGTGTTTGATTTGACAGATAATTAGTTTTATCCTTCCGCTGAACGAATATGGTTGTGTATATGCGTGAACAACGCTGGGAAATATTGGGGCATTACTTTGAAAATCATGGTAATGTTGCAGAATGTGTGCGATAATTGCGTACGGATTTTGGAAAAAGAGAAGCACTGTCAGCTCTGTATGTTCGCTATCTTGTGAAAAAAGTGAAAGAAACTGGCATCCTCATGGATAAACCAAAGCGTGAAAAACCAAAAGCAGTGCGTACACCCGACAATATTGCTTCTGTGGCAGAAAATGTGCATGAAGCGCCATCAACATCAATTCACCGTCGTTCTCAACAATTGAACATTTCAGAGACATCATTGAGACGAATTTTGCATAAAGACCGTGGTGTGATGCCATGCAAAGTCCAATTGATTCAGGAGTTGAAGCCAAGTGACCATCCAAGGCTTTTTTGCTTCACTAAGTGGGCCTGCGATCGACTTACAGAAGATGCCGATATTGCAAAAAAAAATCATTTTTTCAGATGGCGGGTATGTAAACAAGCAAAATTGTCGCATTTGGGGCATAGAAAACCCACACGCATACATTGAAAAGCCGACGCACCCAAAACGAGTCATTGTTTGGTACGGATTTTGTTCCAGAGGCATAATTGGGTCATTTTTCTTCGAAAATGAGCAAGGAGTGGCCGTTACAGTCAATGGCGATCGTTATCGGGCCATATTGAACGAATTTTTATTCACAAAAATTGAAGAGGAGGATATTGGCAACATTTTGTTTCGTACCATACAGCCGAAGCTACACTCGATGTTTTGCGCCGAATTTTTGAAGGTCGCATTATCAGCCGCAGAGCTGCTGTCGTTTGGCCACCTCGGAGTACCGATTTGATTATTTGTGGGGTGCCGTCAAAGATAGGTATTACGCCGACAAGCCAGAGACAATTGACGCTTTAAAGGACAATATTCGTGAAGCCATTGGTGAATTACTGCTGCACACAATCGATTAAAAATTAAACCTATCGTGTAGGCCACCACATGGCCAGCCGAGGCAGCCATTTGAATGAAATTATTTTCCATTATTAACCGGAAGGATTGTACTTTCAAATAAAAAAAAGAAATTTGAGAAAATATTCAGTAGTTTTGTTTATAGCATTTGTTAAATAATAACTCGTGGAAGGTTTGGTAATTCAATGTGTATTTATCAAAGGTTAAGAACTGAATGAACAAAAGCAATATAAGCATATATATATATGTATGTATATGTAAAAAAAAAAATATGCATGTAAGCTAATTTGCCGAATACATGCATTGTCGAATACAAATATGACACGTCATCAACAATGAATATGAAGTATAATGCAAATAATGAGTGATGTCAATTGAACAATGTTGAATTTCCAACACTCTCACTCATTGTTCAATTTTGACATTCCTAAAAATTTTATGTTGATGTTAAATCGTTGAGGTGTCAAAGGTTTTGTAAGAATATCTGCATATTGATGATCCGTTTTTACAAAGTTAACTTTAATAGTTTTATCCCTTTGAAGTTCTCTTATGAACTTTAATCTTATATCGATGTGTTTTGTGCTATGATGAAGCTCAGGATTTCCGATGAGTCTTATAGCACCTTGGTTATCCACATTTAAGACAGTTGAAGTGGGTTGATTATAGCCAATATCAGTTAATAACTGTCTAAGCCATATTGCCTCCTTGGCACCTTCGCAAGCCGCCATGCATTCGGCTTCAGTTGTAGACAACGCAACAGTTTTTTGGCGATGACTTCGCCAGGTGATGGCACTGTTATTCATCAGGAAAACATACCCTGTAGTTGATCTTCTGGTATCGATGTTACGAGCAAAATCTGCATCTGTATAACCCACCAAATTAGCTAAATCGTTCATCTTATACTCGATACAGTAATCTTTTGTCCCTTTGAGGTAACGCAATATACGTTTTAGTGCCATAACGTGGCACCGTTTAGGATTTTCAGTATATTGACTTACTTCACCTACTGCATATGAAATGTCGGGTCTAGATACTACAGCAGCAAACATTAGCGAACCAACGGCTTGTCTAAATGGAAATTGCATTTCATTTTCTTCACTTGATTTAGACAAATAGACATTCACATCTGCAGGTGTTGAAATTGGACTGGCGTCTTCCATGTTGAACTTTGCAATAATTTTATTAATATACATATGCTGATTGATTTTAATACTTCTCTTTGATCTGTCGCGATGAATTTCTAATCCTACATAGTAGTTATGTTCACCAAAAGTAATTTGGAAATTTTCCGAGAGTTTACTTATAAACAATTCATTAACTCTTTTGCTAGGTGACACGATCAAGCCGTCATCCACGTATAGTAGCAATATTATTTTGTTGTTGTCAATACTCCCAGAAAATAGGCATGGATCAGCATTTGATTGCTTAAAATTAAAAATCTTTAGGAAATCAACAAATTTAAAATTCCAATTACGAGAGGCTTGTTTAAGGCCATAAAGGCCTTTCTTGAATCGGAGGACATAATTTTTATCGATTTCTATTTCAATGCCATTTGGTGTTTCCATGTACAGTTCTTCATCAAGATCTCCGTACAAAAATGCTGTTCTTACGTCGAACTGCATCATTTCAAAGTCTTCTGCAGCAGTTAAAGACAAAACAGTTCGTACCGAATCGTATTTTACGACGGGGGAATAAGTTTCTTTATAGTCTATCCCAGCTTTTTGAGAGTAACCCTTGGCAACTAATCGTGCCTTGAACACTGGTTTGTTATTAGCTGGATTTGATTTTATTTTAAAAACCCATTTGCATCCAACAATATTTTTGTGTTCGGGTTTTGGCACTACTTCCCAGGTGTTGTTAACCTTGAGGGAATTAAGTTCATCGTTAATTGCAGCAATCCAATTTTCAGCATCTTCTGACTTAAGGGCTTCTTGATATGATTCAGGCTCTGCAATGGTAGCTAGACAGCTTATATGATCAAAACCAAATCTCTGAGGTGGTTTTATTTCTGTACGTAGGTCATATCTCTTACATCCTGGTTGTTCGTCTGTGTAATCTGTATTGGATGACGTAGCATCTTTAATATTTGATGTTTTTGAATTTGCTGATATTGGTGTACTGGTGGCTTGTTGTTTGAAGAAATTTATGTTACAATTGTTATATTCTATTTCATTTGTTGTTTCATCGATTTGATCTTCGTCTTCATCAGAATAGGTTCGTAATTTAGTTGGCTTTTCATTAAAGGCTACATCACAGCTTATGACTATCTTCCTGGACTCTTTATCATATAGGCGAAAATTTTTCTTTGTAGATTCGTAGCCAACTAGAAACATTTTCTTAGCCTTAGCATCCCACTTTTTCCGTCCAGATTGCTTTGGTTGGTAAACCATACACTCAGTACCAAAAACTTTAATGTGGCTTAAATTTGGCTTCTTTCCAAACCAGCATTCGTATGGAGTTTTGCTTTGATTCACTGATGTTGTTGTTCTATTTAAAATGTACACTGCAGCTCTCACTGCTTCGGACCATAGAAATTTGTCTAATCCACTGGCTAGCAACATCGTACGTGCAGACTCTTGCACTGTCCTGTTATCCCGCTCAATAAAACCATTTTGTTCAGGGGTGTAAGGCGATATGTTTTCTAGTGTAATACCATTACAAGATAACAGATTCAAAACTTCTTTATTTATAAACTCTTTCCCGTTGTCGCACCGTATGTATTTTACTCGCTCGCCAGACATGTTGCGTACCAAAGAAATAAAGCATTTAAGTTTTTCATACACTTCAGATTTATTTAATAAAAAATAAACATACCTGAAGTTTGTGCTTTCATCCTTCAGCAACATGAAATAGCGAACTCCACCAATACCTGCTTGGCTCATGGGGCCACATAAGTCCATATGTATAAATTCGCACTTAGCTGCACTACGTTTAGTTAAGAATTGATGAGTTGAACGATGCATTTTTCCCCGTTTACAGTCTTCACAAAAAAAATTTGTCTTCTCAGAAAGATGTATTCCATCTGCAATATTTTTATGACACATGTTTTTTATTGTTGCTGTATTTATGTGTCCCAGTCGACAATGCCATTGTTGTAGAGATTCCAATTTTGCCAAATTCGCCGTTTGATTATTCTGGACATCGAAAAACATACGAAATTGATTTTTTAAATCCCTCACGCCAGCTGCTAGAATGTTCTGGTTTTTGTCTTTTATAAAACAGGAATTTGCTTCAATTAACATCGTAAACCCTTTTGATGTAGCTGAACCAGTAGAAAAAAGATTTTGCTTAAGTTGTGGAACGTATTGAACATTTGTAAGAGTACGCGGACACCAAGTATTGTTTACTAGTGCATTAATGTGTATGGTACCGAAACCAACTATCCGCAATCTCTCATTGTTTGCAATGTAAACATAACGATCTTTCTTAATTAACTGTAGATCAGTAAACCACTCCCTGTGTGGTGTCATATGCTCCGTAGCTCCAGAGTCTGCTATCCACACATATTCATATGGAGCCGAAATTACATCGTTAGTTGTTGCTATAAAAGCAACTTCATCTAGATGTTTCTCTCTTTGCCTATTACCTTCGGATTTTGCTCTTAAATTCTTCTTCTTCATGCGGCACTCTCGTTCCCAGTGACCAATTTTGTGACAGAAATTACACTTCGTTGTTTTCTTTCTTTCCGCAATCGACTTTTTGTATTTATCTGCTTTAGCATTGAATGCAGCTTCAGTAACCTCCTCTTCGCAATTCTTTTTATGTTGGTCTTCTTCTAATTGTAATTGTGCCATTAAATTTTCAAGTGTTCTGCCCTCTTTTATGTTATACCACACTGTCTTGAAATTCTGGTACCTTGGTGTTAAACTGCTTATTATGCGCACCATTTTAATTTTATCAGACAACTTTTCACCTTGTGCTTCGATTTCAGCTGCCAGTGAAGACACCTTTGATACGTATTCAGCAACTGATTCATTCTCTTGCATCTTGAGTGAAAAATATTCTTCGTAGAGGCACATTATTTTTACTTCGCTCTGTTTGTCATGAATTATTTCTAATTTTGAGTAAACTTCATGAGACGTTGTGCAAGACAATATGTGATTTGCCTGATCCTTTCCAATAGAGGAAATTAAGATTCCCATGGCTTTTCCGTCACTCTTCACCCACAGATCCTGCAATTCTTGGGAGGCAGTATCATTAAAAACTGTCTTACCCTGTGCTATTCCCAGCAGACCTTGGCCTTTTAGCACCGCATCGACATTGAACTTCCATAGCCTATAATTGCTGTTGTTCAGTCGGTGGAAAATGTGGTTGGTATCATCACTCATAGTTGTATCAGTTGCAAAAAAGAATTTTTTTTATTTTTTAAACAAATAACTTTTACTTTTATTCTAATATCACTGGGCCCATAACCTGTTAAATAATAACTCGTGAAAGGTTTGGTAATTCAATGTGTATTTATCAAAGGTTAAGAACTGAATGAACAAAAGCAATATAAGCATATATATATATGTATGTATATGTAAAAAAAAAATATGCATGTAAGCTAATTTGCCGAATACATGCATTGTCGAATACAAATATGACACGTCATCAACAATGAATATGAAGTATAATGCAAATAATGAGTGATGTCAATTGAACAATGTTGAATTTCCAACAGCATTTAAAACACAAAAAAAGTTATTTGGCCGACCCTTTAGTAATAGACAAAAGTAATCAAAATAAAGAAAGTTAGAGAAATGTCGATTGTTACATACAATGTAAAAGGCCATAACCAAAAAAAAATTTTAGTTATTTGTTTAATTTTTAATTTATTATTTATTTTAAATGTATTTTTAATTTATTGTTCTAAAAGAGCCTTCGTCGCTTATAACACTATGCTTTTTCTGGCTAAATGCTAACTCAAATTCTTTTAGTTGAGATATCTCCTCATCGACTCTTCTCTTTTCTTCACGTATAACTTGAGGTGTCTCTTTAACGTATGCAAACTGTAGTGTTCTACAATACTGTATGGAAGAAGGTTAATTGTTGTTCCATACTAATTTATTTATGTAATCACTTAATGATAATTTAAGTGGTACAACTGATGTTATATACGAGGGCTGCTATTTATATTTCTGGCCTGATAACACTGACTATTGCTAGGCACCAGCTGATGTTTCCAGTGCAACCTTCATATTGTTAAACATAACGTCAACCAAAACATTTTGTCATTTTATTGTTGTTAGTGTTGTGTGATAGCAGGTTGAAAAAGTGATCTTAGAAGAAAATGAAATTAACTCGTAAACATTTTCGTGCAATAATTTTTCATAACTTTCGACGTGGCCTGACACGACAACAGTGCACAGATAAAGTTAATTCTTTATATGGTAATGAAGCACCTTCTTACAGCACCATTCAAAACTGGTATAACGAATTCAATCGTGGCCGACAATCACTCCAGAACGAATCCCGTGAACAACAACAACGGTTGTTGTGCCAGAAAACATCGCAGCTGTGCATGAGCTGATAAAGCATGATCGTCATGTAACATATCGCGAGATTGAGGCATCTGTAGGGATTAGTATGGCAAGCATCAATAAGATCTTGCATGAACATTTGCATGTGAAAAAGGTTTGTTCATGTTGGATACCGCATAACTTAACAAACGCACGAAAGGATGCACGTGTTGATTGGCGCAAGAAAAAGTTGCAAAAATTCGCTCAAGGTGCATCAAAAGCAGTTTATAATATCTGCACAGGTGATGAATCATGAATATACTCATATAATTCTGAAACAATACAGCAATCCACCGTATGGGTCTTTCAACACGAGTGAAATCCCACCAAAGTTGTTTGTGGAAGAAGCACATCAAAGCAAATGGTTCCCTGTTTCTTCGGCATTACCGGTCATGTGGCGACTGTGCCGTTAGACCAACGTAAGACGGTTAATTCGACATGGTAAACCACTACTTGTTTGCCAGAAGTCTTTGAGAAACTTCGGGAAAAGTCAAAGAGAAGGCGTATCATTCTGCATCACGACAATGCGAGCTGTCACCGATCGGCTGAAACAATGAAGTTTTTGACAGGGCAAAACATTGAATTGATGGGTCATCCGTCGTACAGCCCTGACTTGGCACCTAATGACTTCTTTTTGTTTCCGAACATTAAGAAAAAACTACGTGGACAACGGTTTCCTACACCTGAAGAAGCAGTTTCTGCATTCAAAACCCATGTTTTAGAAGTATCTAAATCGGAGTGGAAAAAGTGCTTTGAAAATTGGTTCCAACGCATGCAAAAGTGTATAAATCTTCATGGAGAATATTTTGAAAAACAATAAAATAGATTTTGTCTTAAAATGCTTGTGTTTTCATCCTTAGGCCACAAATATAAATAGCAGCCCTCGTATAAATGAGAGTCAGAAATTTGTGCATATTTCTAGCAATTTTTTTTGAATTCATACCTTTACTTAATTGTGCATAAAAGCGAAACGCGTTCATCGATTTTCATGAGTTATGTCTCATTTTGTTCATAGGTTATGCGACTTTACGTGATAGTAGTAGGACTTGACACTTTTTTGAATAGCCGTTCTTGAGTTATGTTTAACCAATTTACTAAATATTGGCGATGTCAATTAGCCGCCTGGTTCTGTGGAGCCATTCGAAAACCCGGTTTTACGTGGTAAACTCACAAAAAAAAACTTACTCTTTGAAAGAGGAATTCAAGAATTTTATGAAAAGAGTGCACTAGAGTTAAACATTTACCCGACATCATATTTTATTATTAATTCCCATATTTTTACATTACATTGGTTTAAATAAAACTAAAGTTGTTAAAAAGTGTGTGTTTCACTTTAGTTCCTAACCTCGAATTTGCAGCCCAACAGCTATATCCAAGCAGGCGCAAGGGTAAAAAGCTAATTCGTTTCCCTTACGCTTCTTGTTATGCAAATGTATTTATTTTGGTATTGCTCCTGTACAAAATTGTTAAAAAAGTATTTTAAATGTTGACGCATGAAAAACGTTTGGTAAACGTTTAATTTGCTTTTCTACACTGGAATAAATGCTGTCTGTGAAATATTTTAATTTGATTTTTGCGTGAACAATTTACAACAAGATAGTAAACGAGCTGTCATATCTAATGTTTGTTTTTATTTATTTTGAATTGTGTTTACGTTGTATGCCATCCGCTTGTCATTATACCTGTCCTATTAAAAGCTGGGACAGGTGCAAATTGAAATTTTCAAATGATAAACCAAACAAGGAAATAAAACACAATAATAACCAACAGGCAAAAATAAATAGAATTTAATTAAGAATAACGTAATAGAGTGTATCTTGTTTGTTTAAGTGAAGGAAAGAAAATGTGTATGTGTATGTAGATACAAAAAATACAGCAATCTAATAAATAGGTGTCAATTGTTTCATGAACTTGTTAACAATAAGACTAAAACACTTTAGTCATTGAATGTAAATTATTATAAAAAGTTACATTTGAACTTTAAATTTATGGTCTACTGTCCAACACACCTTCATGAAATATGATATAAAGGGTTCATACGTCTGTCTAAAGGCAAGTAATTTTTGTTTTTATTTATTTTTTATCGTTTGAAATTGTATGGCTTCATTTCCTTATGGATTTTTCGCAAACGACATGAATACTTAGAAACTGATATGATTATAACGTATAAGTATATTACAACATAACATATATTGTGTTATCCTTATAACATACATTATTTGCACTGCATGTTTAAGTAACTTAACAATTCAAAATATCACTATTTAAATTTAATGCTGACATTAACAGCGATATTCGAAATTATGTTTTCGTTATAAAATAAATCGTTTGTTAAAGCTTTGATAAAACAAGTGTTATATTTGGCCATGTCGACTCTTATATACCCTGCACTAAGTGATTTCAGTACTTTTACTTTTATGGTTTTTAACTTTATTTGTACAATGAAGGAATGAAAGGATGAAAACTCATTCGAATAAGAAGACCGATTAACATCAGGTTATGAGCCCACGCACGGTTTGGGATAAAAAGGAACTATTTTGTTTAATATATTTATCAAATACGAAAGAAGTTATGCCAATTTCTAAAGACGACATAAGCGTCAATATAAAGGATTTTTAACAAGAAGTTCGCTTTCTAAAACAAAATAAAACAAAAATTTAGAATAAGATTAAAATTTTTCAGAATTATATTATTACGAAGAGAAAAGTTTGGGAATTATCAATGTAAAATGATGTCTGGTAAAAGTCCACCACGACCGCAGTGGCAGATGTGTTCTTTCATCAAAGTTTTAAATCGCTTTTTTGATAAAATGGCGGTCCTGTTTCATTAATAACATCGCAGATTTTGAGTTTTAATTGATTCGATTGGCTCCGTATAAACTCTGTTCCTAACTTAGACCCACAAAAACTAATCCATTGGTGTTAAATCACACAATCTGGCTGGCCACTTAACTGCTGGTTGTCATGAATGATGCGATCGATGAAATTGGTTTGCAATAAATTAATCGATTCATTGGCTGTGTGACATGTGGCACCGTCCTATTGAAACCACATCTCAGTGATATCCACCTCGTCACTAATAGGCCATAGGTGGTTAGCATTTCGCAATAGCGTGATCCGTTATCGCATTTCCAGCCTCGTCTTCGAAAAATAAAAATGCTCCCATCACGCCCCCAAACTACATAGCTTACCATACAGTGACACGTTGAGCATGAAAAGGCTTCTCAATAATTGCGCTAGGATTTTCAGAAGCCCAAATCCGGCAGTTTTGCTTGGTAACATACCCTGACAAGTGAAAATGGGCTTCGTCTGAAAAAATGATTTTTTTCAAAAAAACCAGCCGATTGTTCCTGAATGAATTGAGCGAATCTCCGGCGATGTGAATGGCCGGTCGGCTATAATTCCTGCACCAGTTGAACCTTGTAAGATTTCAAAATCAAATCCTTACGCAAAATTCCCCATGTGGTTTTGGATGACCCCAATTTTTGAGAATGTTTAGGAATTGACAAATTTGAATCTGCTTCAACACTGTGGCGCATGGCTGCGATGTTTTCAGTTGCACAATCCGATCGAACACCAGTTGGTCTTCGCACATTTTGTATCGAGTCTGTCGACTCAGAAGGACGATTATGTTGTTCGAAAATATCGCGAATTTTACCAAATGTAACTTTCAACAGAACCACCATTTTCATAGTGGATTTTAATTATTTTAATGCGATTTTCGTGCGAAATTGAATTCATTATAACAACTGCCAATGCATCTATCACGAATACATCAAAAGACTAAATATCAAAGCCATCATGTCGTTGGTGTTCCAACAATTGAGAAACAAACCTCCTCTTGACATACCCGGTATTATCAGGTCTTTCGAACGAATGTAAAAATTTTTTTGTAGCAATGGAGACGAGAGCTTGTTTGCCAGCATTGGAAGCATAAAAAATCAAATCACTGGAAGAATATGAACGTAGAAGGAATCGTTTACAGTGCAGGAAGTTTTTGGTGCTACAAAAAATGAAATGCGGTACACGAAAAATTCATCTAAGGAAAACATAACTTTCAAAATTTATACCAAATTGTTTATGAAACCAGCTTAAATCGTTTTTTATTAAAAAAGAAAATGGATTCTTGTTATTTTAGATTTATATACAGGGTGCTCGCCGGGGGGGGGGGGGGGGTTATACTACTTCGTTTGTTTACAACTTTTGATTAAATGAAAGGGGATGGATCTTATATCGATAAATGTTTTTTCTAATTTCGGCTTTTATGTGTGGAATACAATATTAGATAAATGTCCGCCTCTGTAAGCCTCACAAATGCAAGCCCTTTTGAGCACATTTTTCATAACATTTTCATACATTTTACGCGGTATTTCATTGATTTCATCACGAATGTTTTGCTTGAGTTGCTCAAGTGTTTCTGGTTTGTTTGCATAATCCTTGCTTTTCAGATATCCCCACAAAAAGAAGTCCGGGGCAGTCTAATCAGGCGACAGTGGAGTCCAATCAACATCACCATTTCTTGAGACCATTTGTTATGGAAAGAGGTCTCGCAGTAATTCCATTATAATCCTGGCTGTATTAGGTATGGCACTGTCTTGTTGATACCAAATGTTAATCAAACCGCAAAGCATGCAGTTGTGCCTTAAAAAGTTTTCAGCCATGTCACGATATCGCTCACCATTCACAGTTATCATTACGTAGTCTTCATTTTCAAAGAAGTAACGTCCAATGATTCCTCCTGGCCAAATTGCTTACCAGACTGTCACTTGTAATGGATGAAAAGGTGACTGTGGAATAATTTGAGGGTTTCCCATTCCCCGAAACCGACTATTATGTTTATTTACATATCCATTCAAATGAAAATGTGCCTTATGAAGATTTTTTCATGAAAATTGGGGTTGTCGTGGGCAAGCTATAACATCCTATTGGCATATGTACGGCGGCGTAATGGTCTTGTGGAAGAAGCTCTTGTATCGACTCAATCTGATATGGAAATAAATTCAAATCCTTTCGAAAATTTTTCGTCAAAGTTGTTCTTTGAAGAGTAAGCTCCAGAGCACGGCGTCGAATTGAGGTTGACGGATTATTTTGAACATTTTGTCGAGTAGCAGTAATGTTTTCAGCCGATCTTTCATGCTTGGTCCTTTCTTTGAAATCATTCATTATAAATAGTGTGTTTTATTAGCACCTCGTTTCTCCCAAAAATTTCACGTAACTTTTCCTTCGTCACAGTAATCGATGAATAATTTTGATAAAATTTTTTAACGATTAAAACACGTTGGTTTATCGAATATGTTGTCCATAATAAATATGCTACGTGTCTACTTCACGACTGCCAAATATGAACTGTCAAGACTAATGTTTACCAAAATGGCGGCAAAACAAATTAGTATATCTTCCCGGCGGACACCCTGTATTATATTTATACACATGAATTATTCGACAGAGGACTTTTTTGAAGAATTAAAAGCTTTTCTTAAAAAAAGAAAAATAGAAAAATCTAAGAATTAAGTAAAAAATCAATTTTTTAAAGAGTACCGAAAAACGGTTTACTGTGGCTTTTTATTAATTTTTTTGAAGAAATATATTTTTGAAGGAAAGTTAAATTTTATGTTGTTTTTATTTATTTTTGTGAATTATCGGTTTGGAGTCAAATCAATCTACTACTGAAAACTACTGAATATTTTCTCAAACTTCCTTTTTTTATTTGAAAGTACAATCCTTCCGGTTAATAATGGAAAATAGTTTTTTCAAATGACTGCCTCGGCTGGTCATGCAGTAGCCTACACGATCGGTTGAATTTTTAAGCACATTATCGATTATGTGCAGCTGTATTTCACCAATGGCTTCACGAATATTTTCCTTTAAAGCGTCAATTGTCTCTGGCTTGTCGGCGTAACATTTATCTTTGACGGCACCCCACAAATAATAATCCAACGGTGTCAAATCGCAGCTCCGAGTTGGCCAAACGACATCAGCTCTGCGGCTGATAATGCGATCTTCAAAAATAGGGCGCAAAACAGCGAGTGCAGAATCGGCTGTGTCGCACGTAGCGCCATCCTGTTGAAACCAAATGCTGCCAATATCGTCATCTTCAATTTTTGCGCACAAAAATTCGTTCAACATGGCCCGATAATGATCGCCATTAATTGTAACGGCCACTCCTTGCTCATTTTCGAAGAAAAATGGTCCAATTATGCCTCTGGACCAAAATCCGCACTAAATAGTGACTTTTCAATGTATGTGGGTTTTCTGTGCCCCAAATGCGATAATTTTGCTTGTTTACATACCCGCCAAGATCAAAATGAGCTTCATCTGAAAAGATGATTATTTTTGCAAAATCGGCATTTTCTGTAAGTCGATCGCAGGCCCACTTAGCGATGCGAAAACACATTGGTTCGATTTCTGAACCAATTGGACTTTGTATGGCGTCATACCAAGGTCTTTATGCAAAATTCGCCTCAATGATGTCTCTGAAATGTTCAAATGTTGAGAAGGACGATGAATTGATGTTGATGGCGCTTTACGCACACTTTCTGCCACAGCAGCAATATTCTCGGGTGTTCGCACTATTTTTGGCCTTTCACGCTTTGGTTTATCGATGAGGATGCCAGTTTCTTTCAATTTTTTTTTTTAACAAGATAACGAACATACGGAGCTGACGGTGCTTCTCTTCTTCCAAAACTGCACGCAATTTTCGCACACATTCTGAAACATTACCATGATTTTCAAAATAATGTCGCAATATTTCCCAGCGTTTTTCAAGTGTATACACAACCATATTCTTTCAGCGGAAGGATAAAACTAATTATGTGGCAAATCAAACATGAGCTAAGTGTTACCATTCACGAACTAAGTACTAGTACAAAAAAAAAGTTTGATGGCGGACCTTTAGTTTCCTGAAGTTCTAAATTCTCTTTATAATGATTTTTTTGTGTACAATTAAAACTCTTAATAATTTTATGTGACTTACATTGTAACTTCCCCCGGGGGCAAATATATATGGTCTTTATAGAACTTCGACTGTCTAGACACAGTGCAACTGGGGAAAAAGGGAGCCCAGTCCCCTGAAGTCAGCAGGGGTACAACTGGAAACTCCAATTTAATTCCACGGGAATCAGTGACCCGCAGAGTTCCGTTATTTGTCGCTTTAGACACTTAACTCTTCTCCAACTGATTATTGAGGTTGACCCTATATGGGAGTATCGTGGTGGTTGTGGTTTCGCGGCCCCATAACAGTATAATGGTTATTATGGTGGCCAGGATCATTTCGTCGTTAATGACACGCTAGATGAATGATCCAGTCCAGTGAGCATGCTAGACATGTGTTCTGGACAGGAGTTGGAAAGTCTCCAACTCTTAAGCAAGGTGTGATGATTTGCAGCCCTGCTCTGGAATCATCGAAGTTGCAACTAGAAAGTTCTGCTGCATAGAATTATAGCTTCGGCTTCCTAGGACGAGCATGACGTTCCAAATTATGCAGTGGTTTGATCCACCATCTGATTAAGGCTTCATGGCCACGCGCGGATGTAAATCTAATCACACGTTACATTGTAACAAATTTTTTTAAGACTATTTTTGTTGTTTAGTGTTTTGTAGTAAAAGCGATATTTTGGTGAAATCTCAACAGTTCAGTGCGATTAATAATTTTTAGTGAGATTTGTAATTTAAATTTTGTTTGCTTAAAATTATGACTTTTGGAAAAATTTAATTCTGGAATTGAGGCTTTTCTTAGGTAATTTTTGTGCGAATTTTTACAGAAAGTATAATGTATGTATGTATGGATGAAATTTCGAGTGTTCCATGAATTTATTATTTTTTTCATCATGTCAAAAAAAGAAATAAATGTAAAATCATACTTCTAATGTGAATTTATCTTAACTGGCATTAAATATTTGTAATGACATATTAATTTACCATTCAATTATTATAAAACAATTTATTAAAATTATTCTTGGTATCTGTCAGAAACCTGTCACTTAACTGCAATAAATATTAATGAATGAGTGGCATATCAATATTTTGTATTAAAACTTTTTTTCTTTCATATTTTATTTGCTTTGGTACCTTTATCTTTTTTTTAAAAGTTGAAAAAGTATTTTATACGAAGCATGAGTTAAACGTTAATGAATTGTAATTCTGCTATTTTTCTGTTCGATATAAAGGATTATTAGGTGTGTGTGTGTTATTTTAAAAAATTTATTGTTTTTATTATGTATAAGATTGCGCAGATCGTCAGTATCGCAATTTGTTCTGCACTTTCTAAGGTATTTGAAAGTATGATTAATTTCCATCAAGTGAAATACCTGGAGTCCAACAGCTTGCTTAGTGACCGACAATATGGTTTTCGTAGGGGGCGCTCTACGGGTGACTTGTTAGCATTCTTGTCGGAACAATGGTGTAACTCCATACATCATTTTGGAGAAAGCAAGGTGGTGGCTCTAGATATTTCTAAAGCATTTGATAGAGTGTGGCATGATGCGCTTCTGTCAAAACTTGTGGCTTTTGGTGTCGGTGATAATTTTTCCAGATTTATATCGAGTTTTTTCAGAAATCGCACTATACAAGTTGTTATAGATGGGATTTCATCAGACGAGTTCATGATGAATTCAGGGGTATCGCAAGGCTCCGTTCTTTCTTTTATCTTATTCCTTATCTTTCTAAATGACCTTCTTTGTCGAACTTTCAACCCAATATATTCTTTTGCAGATGACTGCGCCATTTGATAATAGACCAGGCCATTTTAAGGTTACTTCCAAAAGGCAAAACATGAATGATACGCTTAATCTTGTGACAATCTTGGAATGGAGTCGTGTGAATAGAGTAGAATTCAATGCTCGTAAGACACAATGTTGCATGCTTACGCATAGATCTTCGTTTGGTAGTGGTGCTGCATCTGTTACTATGGGTGATATAGGTATTATGGAATCGGAAGCTCTTGATGTTCTTGGTATGAAAATTGAGTGTAATGTTCGTTGGACTAAACACATTTTTCAGGTTTCTAAAGAAGCTTTCAAGTGCCTCGGTTTTCTAAAGCGGTGTAGAAGATACTTCACCCCATCCGATCTCCGTACTATCTATACCACCTACATCCGTCCGAAAATGGAATACAACTCTCATGTATGGGCCGGTGCTCCAAAGTCTATTTTGGGGTTACTCGACCGCGTACAGGAGAGGGCCAAGAGGCTCATTGCTGACAGTAGGGTATCCAACTCTATTGATTCTCTAGAGCATCGACGCAATGTGGGATGCATTTCACTGTTCTATCGTTACTACAATGGTAAGTGCTCTAATGAGATTAGGGAACTTGTTCCTGATACTCGCACATTTTCCCGTTCAACTCGATTTTCGATGAGAGCACATCCTTTTGTGGTTGATTGGCCAATGAATCGCACTACGCATTACAGGGAAAATTCGTTTTTCAGCAGAACAGTCCGTATGTGGAATAAGATCCCTCCGGAGGTCTTTCCTTTCACTTTCAATCTGAGAAAGTTCAAATCGAATGTCCACAGACACTACTCCCTCTTTCCCCCTTCCCGTAACCTAATTTCCTAGTTCTGGCACAGTGCATTGCATAAGTAGGGGTCATCCCCTGAGTACTGGTCCTATTAAAAAAAAAATCTTTAAGTAAATAAAAAGCAGTAACTGACGGGCGATCGTTGGATACCCTGAAAATCTCCCATACACAGCACAACACATGATTTTGTGACTCAATTTTAAGACTAACTAACAATGGAAATTAAATTAGGAACGCTTTCAACTATTGTCAATCTGCATCCTCGTTGAAGTTGACGCTTGTGGTTCTGATCATGTTATATTTTTTCGTAGTTTGTTCATATTCATGTTCATGTTCTGAGTCTGCATAAGCATCCGAGTTAGAGATCACATTCAAGAGCATGTTTACCTCAGTGTCATCTTCGGCGCTTTCGTCTTCAAATTGCAAAATTTTAGAACTCCACCAACAAACTTTTGCAAGTCATGCATTAATTATTTTCTTTTAAATCGTTTTCTTTTATTGGCATGGCCACCAGATGCAAGCTCTTTCCTTGTTCGTTCGATTCCTGAGGTATTGTGCCTAAAAGGTATTAACATGGAAATAAATGAAATATAGTTTTTATTTATTTATTTATTTATTTCATCTACAGAATTAAATTCTTACAGATTACTTTACAATTTTAATTATAATGTTAAAATAAAAGAAGCTTGAACATATTATAACTGACATTAAAATTTAAGTGTGGATTATTAAAACTATAACATAAATATAAGCATCTTGCAATCGGCTCATTAATTGCATAATTCGTTCTGAAAAGACATTCTTCAAACATGCGATTGTTGTTCAAGTCCCTAGGAGGACTATACAACGTAAAATAATTTTTTCAATTCCGGGATATCGATATTGTCAGATAGTATATTATAAACATATAATAATGAGGAGCAGGATCTACGATCCTCTAAGGATTGTAAGCCTAACATTTTCCTTCTAACATCATAAGAAGGTAGTTCATGTGGCCAAATCATTTTTAAAGCAGTCTTAGTAAATGTCTACTGAATTCGTTTAATACGACTTGATGGGTCCAATTGACTTGGATTCCAAACAATGGAACAATATTTCAAGATACTTCGAACCAAGGAAATGTATAAAGACTTGAGGGTGTATGCATATTTAAAATCTCTAGAATTTCTTCTAATGAAACCAAGCATACTATAAGCTCTAGAAATAACATAATCGATATGATTAGAGAACGTTAGTTTAGTGTCAAAAATGACGTCCAAGTCCTTAACTTTAGCTACACATTTAAGCAGGATACCACCAAGAGTATAATTATAATTTACTGAACTTGTAATATAAGCATATGAAACATTAATATGTATGTCATTTTTAAAACACCAGTCAGACAGTTTATTAAGATCAATCTGTATCTTTTCGCAGTCACAAATATCGCCAATAGTAGAATACAATTTTAAATCATGAGCAAATAAAAGGCAGCTGGAAAACTTAAAATTCAATGGTAAATCATTCATGAAAATTATAAAAAGTAACGGACCAATATGCGTTCCTTGAGGAATACCTGAATAGGTATCAGTTATATTAGAAGAGAATGAATTACCAATTTTAACTTTAAGTTTTCTATTGGTCAAGAAACTATGAAAAAAGGCCAAAATATTTTTCAAAAATCCAAATGTACAAAGCTTGAGTAGTAACAGATGATGGCTAAGTATATCAAATGCCTTAAGTATATCAATGTTTATAACATCGCACCATAGCAGATACAATATCACGGCTTAATAAAAGTAAGTTAGTCGTTGTAGACCTATTCGGCATAAAACCGTGTTGCCGGTCGGAAATAAAACTCTTAACATGCTCAAATAGTTTACTCTTTAAAATATTATCAAAAATCTTTGCAAATGGGCTTTTTTTAATTATGGGCCTATAATTGGTGACTAAGCTACGATTACTAGATTTAAAAATTGAAACATGCAACAAAGCTTCCAGCAATCTAAAAATTCACCATGTTCAAGACACGAATTAAAAAGCTTAGTAATTATGGCTGCAATATTGGCTGAACACTTTTTAAAAAATATCGAAGGATAATCTCCAACTGAACATTTGGTATCATTCCCTAAGTCATTTATAGCATAATGCACATCAGCAATAGTTATTTAAAAATTAATTCCACCACTTTCGTTATCTACGAAATGGTAGCTGGAGTTATTACAAGCAGGTTTAACAAATGTGCTTTGAAAATACTTAGAAAAAAGATCATGGATGCTATGATTTTTTCAAAATAATGCAGCAACTCGTCCACTCGTGTCTCTATGTTATCTCGCTGCACACGGTTCTTTCCTAAAATACATTCAATGACTTGTTTCAATGCACATAGGTGGTTATAATGGTTTGAAAGTATATTTGTGAAAGTCTCGCTTTTTATTCATTTTCATATAGCCGGTCCGTTCAGAGGCGTCATAGGTGTCTTTAGTTATTTCTAATTTCACATAGTGAGATAGCAACAAAATATCATCTACATCCTTTATCAAAGATTTATTACATCATTTTAATTTTTTCTCGAGCTCGTAACTTTTACTTTTCTAATCTTTACATTGATATTGATTTCGTATGTATCGTGAATCCTAATTACAAAGAAAGTAGAAATATTTTGGAAAATTGCCTTTTAATACAGTGCCTCGCATTATGTTGACAATTCTGAAATCACAGCAAACCTTCTATTTGGGGACATTGTACATTATACGAAGGTTGTTTGTTTAAGTTAAAAAGAAAATAATTATCAGTAAAAAAAGCAAACAAAATGATCTGTCGGGTATTTTATAAACGGTGTTGTTTTTATAAGAAATTCCACGAAATAAGCTAAACAAAAAACACACAGTCACCTACCACACAGACACCTTCACTGAATGATAATAATAACAACAAAATGATGATGTTGAAGTAGAATATTCTTGTATATGCTTAAAACAACCGCTTAAAACAACGAAACAAGCACCACTTGCTGGGCAAGTGAATAAATTGGAGTCTAAACGTCGTTGAGTATAGACAACAAAATAATTAAAGGCTACAGTGGTGAAGATACCATCGTGTTTATTTTGTGTGTGTCTAAAGTGAATAAATCACTTAATTTAATTTAAAAACTCTTCAGTATTGTGTTATTATTTATTAAAAGGGAATAAATGTTGTAATACGATTTCTTCATAGTTGTGTTGAATCCCAATGGAATGCAGGCTTTTTTGTTTGTTTTGTACAACAACACAGGTTTCAAACCTGAAACTGAACCATTGAAGAATAATGGAAAGTCGCAAGCGATATAATCCATTCCAATATATTTCACTAAACCTGGGATATTATGGCAGTAAATGAACATATTCATCAACGGAATAAAGTTTCTGAAAATCAACTCGATGTTATTGGTATGATGTTACGTTGACATTATGCTGTGTGAGTTTTCGAGCCGATTTGAAAATAGCATAGTCCCTTCTTAACCACAGTGTAATCCATTTTGATTTGTGTTACCAGTTCTGATGCATTATTTTTAATATTGGATGTCCAATCTGCATCATTCATATTGGTCGGATTGGTAAAAATAGCGACACAGTATCCAGACTCGAAGGTGTAGGTTTATTGGTAATAGCAGCTCGTTGTACTAAAAGTGTCACATTAAAAGCGGGAATGTACACTTTTTCTTTTGAGACTTGTGGAGCCATCTTATTGAAACCAAATGTCAATTGTGGCCACAAAAAATTGGTTGTCATGGTTTGGTAGCACAGAGAAGTTATGGTGATGCCGTTTGTTTGCTCATTTTTAAAAAGTATGGACTGATGGTGCCACTTGACCACAAACTGCACATTACAACCATTTGCTTTGGATTTAATGGTTTTCAAGGACTGTGTATTTTTTTAAACTCCCTAAGCGACGATTTGGTTTGTTTACGTAACCACCTAATTTAAATGAGCCTCGCCATTAAAGACGATTTTGTTGGAAAATTTGTTGGTTTTCATTCAGTTTTATGAACAACTTATTCATAAACGTTCGACGCAAACAATGGTCGGTTGGCTGTATCCTTGAACGAACTGAATTCTACAAGCGTGAAGAAAATATACATCTTTATGCAAAATGTTGCGTAAATTGCCTTTAGTGATGTTCAATTGTTACGAACATTGACAAGTTGATGTTCTAGCCTCATACTCAACACTTTGTTGTACAGCGAATATGTTTCCATCACTAAGGTCACTTCACACAATATATTGAGCTTCGAATTTAGCGATTAAATGAGGTACAGTGGATACACGAGGATCCTGAATAAAAGGAAAATTTCCTCGAATTTTACGAAATGACACGTCAAAATTTTTACCACTTCCCTGAAATTAGATTTTCTTCCAGTTCTCTAAGTTAACTCTTTCAACACACTCTTTCCTTAAGTCTGTTTGTTGTAGCTATGGGTTCGCTCGCTTCTAAATGCAAGAAAAGTATTTTAGAAAATAAGAAACTCATGTTGAAAATGTTTTATTTTTTAATTTCATTAAAAAACTCTTAACATAAAAAACAACTGTGGATATTTCTTCCATGCGCCCATACGAGATAAAGTTTTTGCTGTTTTATTTTATGAAAAAAAAAAAAAAATTAATATACTTTTATTAAATTTTTCTTTTATTCACTATTATGTTATTTTGTTGCATTAAAGCAGTTTCCAACTTCGTTTTATTCAAACTCAAAGCCCTTTTTTAAACCGTTTTTGCAAAAAGTGCCAAACAAACGAAAGTTTCACTTTTTAGTTTCAGCTTTGAAATGTTCATAAACAACTTATTGTATTATTAATGCTCCAGTGATTTATTTATTATCAAATAACTCTTGATTATTGATAAATAAAATAAAAAAAAATTAATTTTAAGATAACAATAAATATTTGCTTTGTTACTTTATCATTTGTGTAATTGTAATAATGATGATGATGATGATTATTATTATTTGAATATTGATTTTAGTAAAATAATTTCTATTGTTGTTGTGAACAATAAACAAAATTAAAGTTTTAATAAATTAAAATGCAAATCAATCTTTGATTTTTAATATTTTATTTTAATTGTATATAATTGTATATACACACACATAAGATTTAATTAAAGAATAAATATTATAAAGGATGCGCCAAATAACTTTTTTTTTTGTTTTAAATGCTATAAACAAAACTACTTCCTTTTTAATAATGAAAAATAATTTCATACAAATGGCTGCCTCGGCTGGCCATGCAGTAGCCTACATGATCGGTCCAATTTTTAAGCACATTATCGATTGTGTGCAACTGTATTTCACCGATGGCTTCACGAATATTGTCCTTTAAAACGTCAATTGTCTCTGGCTTGTCGTCGTAACACTTGATCTTTGACGGCACCTCACCAATAATAGTCCAACGGTGTCTCCCCCCCGGGGGCACATTATATGGTCTTTTTAGAACTTTGACTATCTAGACCTGTGCAACTGGGGGAAAATAGGAGTCCAGTCCCCTGAAGGCAGCAGGGGTCAACTGGGAACTCCACTTTATTTCCACGGGAATCAGTAAGCCCCAGAGTTATTTGTCTCTTTAGACATTTAACTGTTCTCTTTCTGATTATTGAGGTTGGCCCCTATATGGGTGTATCGTGGTGGTTGTGGTTTCAGGTCTTTTGTTTAATGTGGTGGCCAGGATGATTTCGCCGTTAATGACACGCTAGGTGAATGATCCAGTCCAGTGAGCATGCTAGACATGTGTTCTGAACAGGAGTTGGAAAGTCTCCAACTCTTCTGCAAGGAGTGATGATTTGCAGCCCTGCTCTGGAATCATTAAAGTTGCAACTAGGAAAACCCTGTTGTTAGAATTAGTCTTCGGCTTCCTAGGACGAGCATGACATTCCTATTTATGCGAGGTGGTTCGACCACCATCTGATTAAGGCTCCATAGCCAGGTGCAGATGTAAATCTTATCACGTAGTTCAACGGTGTCAAATCCCAGCTCCGAAGTGGGCAACGACATCAGCTCTGCGGCTGATAATGTGATCTTCAAAAATAGGGCGCAAAACATCGAGTGTAGCTTCGGCTGTGTGGCACGTAGCGCCGTCCTGTTGAATCCAAATGTTGCCAATATCCTTCTTTTCAATTTTTGTAAACAAAAATTCGTTCCACATGGCCGGATAACGATCGCCATTGACTGTAACGGCCACTCCTTGCTCATTTTCGAAGAAAAATGGACTAAACTCCGCATCAAACAGTGACTCGTTTTGGATGCGTCGGCTTTTCAATGTATGCGTGCGGGTTTTCTGTGCGCCAAATGCGACAATTTTGCTTATTTACATACCCGTCAATATCAAAATGAGCTTTATCTGAAATGATGGTTTTTTTTTGCAAAATCGGCATTTTCTGTAAGTCGATCGTAGGCCCACTTAGCGATGCGAAAACACATTGGTTCAATTTCTGAACCAATTGGACTTTGTATGACGTCATACCAAGATCTTTATGCAAAATTCGTTTCAATGATGTTAAATTTTTGAGAACGACGGTGAATTGATGTTGATGGCGCTTCACACACACTTTCTGCCACAGCAGCAATATTCTAGGGTGTACGCACTTTTTTTGGTATTTCACGCTTTGGTTTATCGATGAGGATGCCAGTTTCTTTCATTTTTTTCACAAGATAACGAACATACGGAGCGGACGGTGCTTCTCTTCTTCCAAAATCTGTACGCAATTTTAGCACACATTCTGCAACATTACCATGATTTTCAAAGTAATGTCGCAATATTTCCCAGCGTTGTTCAAGCGTATACACAACCATATTCATTTAGCTGAAGGATAAAACTAATTATCTGTCAAATCAAACATGAGCTAAGTGTTACAATTCACGAAATAAGCACTAGTTGAAGAAAAAAGTTAGATGGCGGACCCTTTAGAACTATGAAGTTTGTTTTTCAATTATGAAAACACCAACAACATGATAGTTTAGACATTTTGTTTTTTGACGTATTCAACAGGACACAGCCAATGAACGATCAGTTTATTACAAACTAAATTTCTGGATCGTATAATTTCACAACAATCAGAAGTTAAGTGGCCAGCCAGATCTTGTGATTAAACTTCACTGGTTTATTTTTTGACAGAGTCTATACGGAGCCAATCGAATCAATTTCAGCCTTAAAACTCCGTGATGTGATTAACGAAAAGGACCGCCATTTTGCCAAAATGTGATTAAAAACTTTAATGAAAGAATCGACAGCTGTCAGCGTGGTTGTGGTGGACGTTTGCCGAAATTTTCTCTTCGTAATAAAATAATTTACATTTTGTGTTTTACATATTCTCTCTGGTTACTTCAAATGTTAACATTGATATGGTTCTCTTAAAACCTCTTTTTCTTTGTGTATTTAGAAAAGGAATTTTTACTTTGGATATATTACTACTGTCCCGGATGCGTCTCGCTTACGTTTTAAAAGAAAAGAATTAAGTAATAAAGTAACTGCATCGTTTTCTAAGAAAACTTATACATGCAAAACAACAACAACTTTCTAGTTACAAACTGCGTAGAAATGTTATACAAAGGAAGTAAGGAATTCTTCATTTTTCTAGACCTCTAGCGGACAAATGTAAAAGACAGCATCTGAGTGATTAATTAATTAGTAAAAACATAAACCACGTGAAGTAAAGACTCGCATCTTTAGTAAATTGTTCTTTAGTGTCAACGTACATATCTTACTTTGCGTATTGTTAAAGTAAATAAACTTGTAATTAATTTGAAAACTCTAAAATCTGCTATTATTTATTTTGCAATAAAGAACCCAGTAACAACAAAACGTTTATAAAAGACATAAACGTAACACTACATTCACCTTTGAAGTGTGATCTTATACGTGTCTAGTTGGCATATTTGCAATAAAAACCCAATTAATTTAATTTTGTAACTAAAATAAAACTAAAAAGCAGACCAATCGAAATCCAGAGCAACCAAAAATTGAAAGTAAATTTTTTATTTTCCCCGACTTTCAGGGTGACAATAATTTTAGAATTTTTATGAAATTAGCTTTGCAGTATCGTGTTGGAAAATTACCCTAAAATTTTGTTGTGTGGTAAACTATTCAAAAATTTTTCAAAACTTATAAGCTATGAAATCTAAGCATTGTTAGTTGATGAAAATCTATGCGAGCCACTGTAAAAAGTTACTGCAAGAAATAAATAGAATGTCTAGTTTTAAGCAGTGTTTGAAAAACGAACACTAAAGTACGCTACGTTAATGTTCTATACTGCAGTTTTTGAGTTCAGTACACAAACACATTTTTTCCGAAGAAATACAAATATTTTCTAGCGTTTGTGTATGTGTACGCAAACAAAATACGGATAATCTATTTAGCACACTTTAATGAATTTTTTTATGCATGTGTACTTATCTTTAACAGTTTACGTAGTGTACTTTTAGTGGTTACGTAGTGTTCTACAAAGTCTTTTTAGTGTTTGTGCAGTTACCTTTAGCGTACTTTTTAGTGTTTACGGTTTTTTATTTACCGTAAATGTACGCTAAAAATCATTAAAAAATGCGGTTAAAAAAACAACGCAAACATTAAAATGTATGCTAAAGGAAACTACCCAAAATCCATCAGTAGTTTAAAAAACACAACATCAGTAGTAAAACTACGTAAACTATTAAAGATCAGTACACATATATAAAAATTTCACTAAAGTACGCTAAACAAAAATAAAGATCGGTACGTTATTTTGGTGTTTATGGTCATCAGCCAAAAATCGTTGTGTACGGTATTTTGTTTGCGTACACATTCAAAAGCGCATTTTTTTCGAACACTAGTTTTAAGTAGGGGAAAATATTGTTATGAGTAGAGTTTTAAGAATAAGTGAATATGTTTGAGTAAGTTGTCGGCGATAGGATGATAGGATAATGAAAGATAGATTAAAGGGTTCGGTAAGGATGCGCTCTTCGTGTGTTTCAATTGTTTTTGTTTTAAGATTCTTTTTGTATTAATTTGATGAAATTTTTATTTTTGAAACGTACATTAGTTACTTGAACGGTAAAGAACTGCGTCAATTGAAGTAACTGCAAGAGTTAGCTGGGCCGACGTACAGCCTAAACGGGAAAAATAGTACTGCATTATATTTAAAAAAAAAAACATGGAATTCGAGCAGTTTTTCTAACTCAAATTAAACAAATTTCCACCTTAACAAAGGGGTACAAAAAAAATTTACCCTAAAAGTACCAAAATGGCAACGCTAAACACAACCCTTTGGTTACTTTGCTTTTAAAATGCTGGGAAATTTTATATGTGAACTCAGTAGTTGGTATTATTCCACACTAATTCTTTACCTTATTGCACTTTAAAACTTTTATATGAATTTTTCTTAGGCAGGTGCTTAAAAATTGTCCTTAGATTTTTCGGAAAGTTAAAATTATTTTTAATTAAATTGCATCACACAAAATAATACTCGTATATACTTCAGGCGTCTGTTGAAAATTTTTATCAAAGAATCAAAAGGCATCAACAATGTAAATTATTTACGCAGAATAAACTCATTCTCATAAATTTCGTAAAATTGTTATTTTCAACAGCGTTTGTTGTTGTTTTTTAATAATTTCTATAGTCCTGTTACAGCACACTTTTTTGTTTTTTTGATTTTAGTTTTTCTTTTTTATTGTATTTTTGACATTTTATTTATTGTTTGGGTTTCATTGTTTACTTTTTCTAACTTTATCTCAGCGAATTTTGTTATTTTTACAAAAATTACAAACAATTTTTATTTGCTTCAGATAACAAACGAAAGCATAATTAAGTGTTTATTTTCTTTTGCATAAAACAAATAACCAAAATAGTTGAAAAGAGTATGAGAAAGAGACACAGTAGAGATGACAGCAGTAATAAACATTATTAACCTTTTTTATCGCTGTAACAACGCGTTTAATTACTAACAATGAAAGAGAAATAAACGCGAAAAAGGAAATTAACCGTTTGTACTTTATTGTATTTGTGTGTAACAACAATTGTCTTTTGTATATTCTGCAAGTAGGCCCCTCAAACAGGGCCCAAAATATTAAAAGAATTAAAAAAGAACGGTGTTGCCGTTTTTTAGGCATCCAAAATTTTCAAAAAGGATTCATATAGTTTTTCACACTTTCTTATTTTAGAGTAAACCAAATTAGCATAGTGCTCGCAAAGAGGTTGTTATTAAATTCAAAATGTAATTGAGGTCACTAGAGACAAAAGGTTTTGCACTTATAAAAGATTTTAATATAACTTTAAGTTGGCAACACTTTTTAATTGGCGGCCATTTGTCAAGTGGATAGATTATATTAAGTTAAGTTTGGCATTTAACAGAAATAGACTAACGCCTGAACAACGCTTCCAAACAGTGCAATTTATTTTGAAAATCGTGGTTCTGTTCAAAATACCCGGTCCCGATTTTATAAGCAAAATTTTTTTTAGCGATGAAGCTCCTTTTTGCTTGAATGAATGTGCTAATAAACAAAACTGCCGTATTTGGGGTGATGATAATTCTCAAGTGTATGTTGAGACATCGTGACATCCATAAAAAACTGACTATCGGGTGTGCTTTACGGGCTGGTGCAATCTTTCGTCCGTACTTTTTCAAAAACAATGCTGGTCAGAACGTTATAGTTAGAAAAAGAGTCAAGATTTTTGTAGTTTCAACAAGATTGTGCCACATATTACACAGCTTGTGTCTTTGGTAACTGCATAGTTTCACATTTTGGATTCGTGAATTGGCCTCCAAGATGTAAAGTTGCTTATCTACGCCGATAAGCCTCAAATGATTGACCACTTGTAAGACAACATTCACATCGCCATTGGTGATATATGGCCACAAATGTCGGAAGAAGTTATCGAAAATTGGACCTCCAGATTAAACTGCGTCCGGGCCCACCGTGTCGGTCATATTAAAATTATACTCCCAGAAGCTTAATTTTCGAATAAGTAAAATTTCATGTCAATTTAAAAAAATTTATTTTTTTTTATTCCACTTCAAAGTGCTATACCTCAATAAAAAACATCTTATATATAAACTTGCTCCAAAAAAATTGCTCAATCAATCCAAACAATAGATATTTTGACCAAATTTTCAAACAACTCAAGATGACATATCAAGATGAGGAGCATTTGCAGACCAGATATAATTAATTTTTGATCTATTTTGACTATCTTTTAAAAATATTTTTTTATATCACCTTTCTTTGTCTATAACTGTAAAGAATCAACAAAATGAGAATTATTACAAACTTCTCAAAGTCTAAGAAAATGTTATTAAAACCGGCTTCTGATGACTTTTTGGGCATAAAAACTTTTAGTTCTAGGAAACCTGATTGCCATCAAAAATTAATAAGTTCGAATGCTACAATTCGAAACAACGCTCTCCACTAATAAACAGTACAAATACTCTACGCTATTGAAAACAGTGAAACAACCTGGATGGCAAAGATATGAGCGCTCACATTTAGCAAATGTAAATATAAAAAGCCACTCATATATGTGGAATATTAAATATCGTGTGCTACAACAATGTTTGCCAAATATATGTAGTACAGTTCTAAACCTCTATAAAAACACCTTATGTTTGCTTTCAGACTAAAATTTTATTAAATTTTTAATTGTTTCCATTTTTTATTTCGTAGGAAAACTATTATCTTCATTTTTATTAAATATATTGTTACGTTTATTCCTTTTAATAAACGTTTTGTTATTTTGAGTTATTTTATTATAAAATAGTAGCACAGCACTTTAGAGTTTTATATTAAGTTAAACGATTTATTTACTTTAATTACACATACATAACAAATGCGATGGTAACTTTGTTGCATTCACTCACTGATGATTAACCTTGAATTAATTAATTTGCCCAGTAAGTGGTGCGGTTCTTACACATGCTGGAATATTGTACTTTAACAGTACCTCATATTGTTGTTGTTATGTTTAGGCATCTGCTTGGCTGTCCGTTTTGTTTTGCTCAGAGGTAGTTGCTTTTGTTTTCTGTTTTTTTATATTATTTGGTGGAATTTCTTTCAAGCATGTTGTTTTGTGTGTATAAGATTTCTTATAAAACTATGCAGCTTGTAAAATGCACAGTGCGCCGTTTCGTCTAGCTTTTTTTACTGATAATTATTTTCAAGCAGCAATTTTATTCGTGCTTGATTCCTTTTCAAATAAATATTAAGTGATATTCTCAAAAAAAAAAAAAAAAATAATAAAAAAAAAATAATAAAATTGCTGCTTATATTGATAATGATTCCGAATAATTATAGATAAGATAATTATTTTCTTTTAAAAGTGAATAAATTATCTTCGTAAGAATATTATTGATTCAATTAAATATTTGGTTATAAAAATTTGGTATAGGGTCCGCAGTTTAACGTTTTTTTTTCAACTAGTGCTTATTTCGTGAATGATAACACTTAGCTCATGTTTTATTTGACAGACAATTGGTTTTATCCTTCCGCTTAACGAATATGGTTGTGTATACGCTTAAACAACGCTGGGAAATGTTGTTACATTACTTTGAAAATCATGGTAATGTTGCAGAATATGTGCGAAAATTGCGTACGGATTTTGGAAGAAGAGAAGCACCGTCAGCTCCGTATGTTCGTTATCTTGTGAAAAAAGTAAAAGAAATTGGCATCGTCTTCGATAAACCAAAGCGTGAAAAGTCAAAAACAGTGCGTACACCCGAGAATATTGCTGTTGTGGCAGAAAGTGTGAGTGAAGCGCCATCAACATCAATTCACCGTCATTCTCAACAATTGAACATTTCAACGAGATCATTGAGACGAATTTTGCATAAAGACCTTGGTATGACCACCATATAAAGACCAATTGGTTCAGGTGTTGAAGTCAAGCGACCGTCCAATGCGTTTTCACTTCGCTAAGTGGGCCTGCGACCGACTTACAGAAGATGCCGATTTTATAATAAAAAATCTTTATTTCAATTGAAGCTCATTTTGATCTTGGCGGGTATGTAAACAAGCGAAATTGTCGCATTTGGGGAACACAAAACCCGCACGCATACATTAAAAAGCCGACGCAGCCAAAAGGAGTCAATGTTTGGTGTGATTTTGGTCCAGAGGCATAATTAGGCCATTTTTCTTCGAAAATGAGCAAGGAGTGGCCGTTACAGTCAATGGCGATCGTTATCGGGCCATGTTGAACGAATTTTTGTACACAAAAATTGAAGAGGAGGATATTGGCAACATTTGGTTTTAACAGGACGGCGCTATGTGCCACACAGCCGAAGCTGTGTAGTTTTGTTGTAGCATTCAAAACAAAAAAAAGTTATTTGGCGGACTCTATATTTATTTTAAATTCATTTAAATTTAAATTCAGAGGCTGCAAAACAGAATTTTAGTTAGATCGAATATAAGCATCAATTTATTTTAGTATATTACGATGGCAAGTATACGGTGTTGAGTTGGTAATCATTTAAGCTAGAAACTAGTAATTTTGCTACGGAAAATTGTTACGGAACGGTGCAACCGTTGGGGATTTGGTAAAAATTAAATTTGTTTATTACTTTTATTTTTATTCGACCTTTTTTTTAAATTTAATTAAATATGAAATAATCTTTTAACGGTCTTTTTAAATAATTTAACGAAAAAAAAGGGGAAATATAAAATCGTTAAATTATTTAAAAAGACCGTTAAAAGATTATTTCATATTTAATTAAGTAAAAATTAAAAAAAAAGTGTAGGCTCTAAATGGCTAGTCCATTTTAAATAGTTTGACGTTATCGCTCTAAGTATTTCATAAAGAATTAATTAGTTCCAATTGGTTCTTTAAATCATCTGCATTCGAATGCCCTCATAAGCAGAATACAATCATAAAATTTAAAACACTAATGCCTTCATTAAAATAATTGAGTTGATGTTGGTAAGTTTAACAAAACCCATGAGGTAATTCTTATGGAAAACATCTACATAATATCAGTAATTTCGATTTCTTAAGTATATATTTATAAAAAAAATATGACACAAAAATACGTCATGGTAACACATTTTAACATCAACTAACTACACCTTCAGTTTCATCTACCAAGGTTCGCTTCTGATTGACTTAATTTTATTTATTGTGGGTATGTGTGCGTGTGCTGAACTGTTTGGCGTGGGGTGTTAAGCACAGCATTCATAAGAGCATATTTTCCAATATATTGCATAAGAACTATGTATATGTGTGTGTGTATATGCGTTAAGCATACATACATACATACAGTGTTACATGTATAAATGAATACACGTGGGTCGTATAAATCTTTGTTATTTATTTCAACACAAACACATAAATAATTTTGTCGCTTTTTTTTTTAATGTATGAATATATGAATGTGAATATTTTATCACAGTTTCACTATAAATTTTTTAACAATAGTAATACACTTTGTTTTATTGTTGTATACTCCTGCAGGTTGATATTTGTATGTAAAATTTGTAATATTTTTTGTATAATTTTATTGTGTGGAAGGGTTGCATAAGGGCATTATATTACCGGGAGACTTTGTTATGATGGTTAAATGAAAATCTCTGTATTTGCATTGTAATATTCAGGGAAAACCAAATGAAAACAATTTAAATATGTTTGGGTACCTTTGCAAGGTGACGTTATCTCAAAAATCAAACGAAAAAATTAAATACTGATTTATTGAAGTTAAATATTTTATTAAGTTGTTAAAATTAAAAAAAAAATTGAAGCTAGCGAGCCCATCCCTTTATTATTCAAAAGTTTTTTTTAGTGGTCTTACAACTAGGCAGCCAGTATTGTTATGATGGAGACTTTAAAGTTGACTATTTTTTGTTTATTTTAATGAATTAATTCTTTGTAATAGATAATTGCTAAATACACCTTTGTTCCTTGTATTATCACAATGTAAAGGGTCCGCCACTTAACGTTTTTTTTTCAACTAATGCTTATATCGTGAGTGGTAACACTTAGCTCATGTTTGATTTGACAGATAATTAGTTTTATCCTTCCGCGGAACGAGTATGGTTGTGTATATGCTTGAATAACGCTGGGAAATATTGCGACATTATTTTGAAAATCATGGTAATGTTGCAGAATGTGTGCGAAAATTGCGTACGGATTTTGGAAAAAGAGAAGCACCGTCAACTCCATATGTTCGTTATTTTGTGAAAAAAGTGAAAGAAACTGGTATCCTCATCGATAAACCAAAGCGTGAAAAGCCAAAAACATTACGTACACCCGAGAATATTGCTGCTGTGGCAGAGAGTGTGCGTGAAGCGCTATCAACATCAATTCACCGTCGTTCTCGACAATTGAACATTTCAACGAGATCATTGAGACGAATTTTGCATAAAGACCTTGGTATGACCGCCATATAAAGACCAATTGGTTAAGGAGTTGAAGCCAAGTGACCATCCAATGCGTTTTCACTTCGCTAAGTGGGCCTGTGATCGACTTACAGAAGATGCAATAAAAAATCATCTTTTCAAATGAAGCTCATTTTGATTTTGGCGGGTATGAACAAGCAAAATTGTCGCCTTTGGGGCACAGAAAATCCGTACGCATACATTGAAAAGACGACGGGTCACTGCTTGGTGCGGATTTTGAAATGAAAATATTTAAAATTGCATTAAATTAGAAAGCAGCTGTCCTTGGGAAGTAAGATTTAACTAACAAAGTATCATCCAATCACTTGTAGACTTACAGTACAATTATCTTCTCAAAAACAAAAAAATATATATAAATTATTCTCATGCCTAGATGTACAACCCTTCAATTGTTTAATTATAACTTGTTGGTTACAATTCTTATCTCTGGTGTTGAAATTGACACCAATGTGTGATTATTTTATGGTGAATTTTTACAATTTAAAAGAGAGTTTAAATGGTGCTACTGAACACAACAACTATTGTTTTTTTTTTGTGTGTTAAACTAGATGATGCCTGTACCAGAGCTGTAACGGAATGATTCGTTTTTCATTTTAATACGTTACGAATTAGATAAAATTTGAATTAACTCGTTTCGCAATAAAAAAGAATTGAATAAAATTTAAATCAATTCAAATGAATTTTCGAAAATGAGTTGCCATTCGCTTTCAATTAAAATGAACCTGTAAAATGAAATGCAATCCATTTTCAATTCAAATAAATTTGTTAAATTGAATTGCAATTCATTCGATCAAGAAGCCGATGGAACTCTCGAGAAGGTAGTCGTATGGCTGCATCAAACTCCCATACGAAACTATTTACAATTATTGTTTGAAAATAAACATACGCGGGAGAGTAGAGGCAGTTTTCTGCTTTTTCTTAACCTATCCTACAATATATATTAGAGAAAGTACTTGTCCTTATGCCAGACATATTTGCTTGAGATGATTCACATTTTAAAATATCTTGAGCAGGAAGAAGAATAAATCTCATGGCACTCGACAATTAGTTGATTGTAACACAATATAGCAAATTACCACGAATTCTAAATTCGTGCCTTGACTTTTTCTATAACTAAGGATAAGGTGTTCCTGTAGGCTAGTAGGTAATGTACTAGCTTCTCAGTATGGGGGTTGTGGGTTCGATTCCCAACGAAGATCTTGGTTTTTTTTTCACTAAAAAAATAAAAATTGCTGTCTTTATACGGCAGTTAATTTCCGACTATCCTTCTACTTTCACCACCTGTTTCATCTCTTCTCTATACCTTTCCTAAAGAATGTAATACGGTACTTGACTAAATAGGCATTGAAGCCTGAAGTTCTACTTCTCTTAAAAAAAAGCTGATTTATGATGAAAACTATAGGAGCCGAAATTCAGGTTGAATTGTGTCCAGCAATGGTATGCGTTGGACATGGAATACAGGCATAGATGTGCCATAGTGCTCTATGAAGAACACACAACTTTTTAGATTTATAAATTAAATTACACGATGTAGTAATGAGAATATTTACTTTAATAGACACAAAAATACATAATAGGGCCTTTGCAATTTTAATGCCTAAAACTGCTGTATAAATTTTTAAGTTTTCACTCGACTCGTTCACACTTAAATTGAACTTTAAACTATTGTGTCTTTAATATTGCTATTTGCTGTCCTAACTGGCTGGTTTGTTGTCAAAGGCGAGCGCTACCAATGCGAATGCATCATTCTCAAGCCGCGTTGTAGTTTTTACTGGTGACTCAGTGTTGGCGTTTACGCAGTTCTGTTGTTGAGTTCGTATCTAAGCAGAATGCCAGTCACCTTACATTTTTATGCAAAGTAAATTTATTGATACCTCCGTCTTTTATTATTATCTAGGTACGTGTGTCCCTTTGAGGGTGTTTTTCGTTTGCCCGTTTGCATGAGTAGTTTTAATGGGGTGAAAATTGTGTCTGAGGTCGTGTTTACCTGTTCGTTTATAAAGTTTTTGTTTTGTAGATTTTCATGTTTTCAAGAATGTTTAGTCTTCGCCCTTTTTTGCTAGGATGTAGTAATGTCATACAATCATCTATTTCCCTTGGTGTGTGTCCGTGAGTATCCAGGTGTAATGCAAAGTTGGAATCTTCTCTTTTCCGTTTGTATGAGCGTATGTCTTCTGTAAACCTTGTTTTTAGTGTTCGTCCAGTTTGCTCTATATAAGTTTGTTTGCAGGTACAGATAAGTCTGTATACCTCGCTGGAACTAAATTTGTCAGTTGTTTCTGTCGTTGTTCTGAGATTATGTTTTAGGGTGTTTCCACTTTTGAATGCTGTGAGTATTCCTTCTTTGTGAAAAAGGTTAGTTAGTTTGTATATTTCTGGTCCTGTGTAAGTAAAGGTGTCCTGTGTTGTATCAGTTGTCTCTTTGTCTTCTTTATTTCTGTTTTTAGTGTTGTATTGTCTAAGAAGTTTATCGATGGTAGTGGCCTTGTAGCCGTTATTTATAGCTATGGCGTAGATTTTGTCTAGTTCTTTGTCGTACTTATCTGGAGTAAGTGGAATTATCTTAAGTCTGTGTATCATATGTCTAAACGCTGCTAGTTTATGTTGGGTAGAGTGGTTTGAGGTGTTGTTGATGGTAGTGTCCTTCGTAGTTAGTTTTCTATAGATGCCAAATGTTAAATAGTCAGTTTCTCATGTTATAGAGATGTCAAGATAATGCAAACTTCTGTCTTGTTCTTTTTTCATTGTGTATGTAATCTTATTATGAATTGTGTTTAAGTTTCCTAGAATTTATTCGCCGTTGTCTTGTTAGAGGATACATATAATGTCATCTACGTATCAATAGTAATGAGTTATTTTGTATTTTTCCATTAGTGATTTTACGTGTAGTGATTCGAGATGTTGCATGAAAATTTCCATGAAGATTGCGGAAGTTGGGTTTCCCATATCGAGGCCGTAGGCAATTTGTAGAAGTGGTTATTGAATCTAAGTAGTTCTGTTTTATTATCGTTTTGGCAATATCTACAATATTAGTGATGTATTGGCTTTCGTATAAATTGTCTAGTGTGTTGCGCAGAATATCTAAGATCTTATGTGTTGGTATTGAAGTATTTAGATCCTTGATATCAAAGGAATTGAGTCGCGTGTTTTCGGTTATTTTGATGTCCTTAAGTTTATCGATAAGGTCTTGTGTATTACGTATATTATATGTGTTCTGTAAATTTATCGTTTCCTTAAGTATGCCGGTAAGGTGTTTAGCTAGGTGGTATGCCGGTGCAGGTCTGTGTGTCTTAAGTCGACAACGTTCGCAGTTAAGCTTCTGTGTTTTTAATTGGCAGCGTTCACATTTAGACTGACTGTATTGACCATGAAGAGAACCATTTTATTCTGTTTTGAGCGGTTTTAGCATTTGTTCAAATACTCCAATTTAGATGACGTTGTTATTACTATTGTGCGGCTTCTTGTTCGGTGTTAGTTGTTTTTATTTTCTGATTGTTTAACTTTGCTCGTGGATATTTAATGAAGTATATTGTGGTTGCTTTGTGTTCATAAGATTTCTTACTTCAGACAAAATAAGTTATTTCATTTTACTTTTTTACTTAAATGATAAGCATCTTCGTAATATTCAAATGGCATTCAAATATTCAAATGGTAGGAAGTTCTCACTTTCTTTGTTTGCTATTAAAGACTAACACAAGAAGGTTCATAAACATTGTTAAATTTCTGCGTTAATTTAAGTACGAGTAACAATTTATTTTTTGAACTTGTAATATTTGTTATGTTCACCCATTTGTTAATTCTATTATAGAGAGCTACAAGAGTATAAAACTATTAATTAACATAAACAAATATATTTTTTCTTTTCGTTTAAATTGTTAAAACTTTTAAATAATCACGAAATAATGAAACAGCTGTGTGTATGTGGATAAATAATTTGTGTATTTGATAAAATCCGCAAATTGTTAACACATAAAAATATTAAAGTTCTTTCTTTTTGTGCGAGTACGCGACACAGACACATACGTATGCAGGATATTGTGCAGTTCAATAATAAAGGTGGCCAAAAGCAAAATAAAAAGTCCCACTCTTTGGCCATATACTTGCCATAATTAATTATTTGTTACACGCAGTAAGTTATGAATTTATGAAGATTTTTTTTCATCTGGTGATTGTTTATATAAAATCGTGACTTTACAGAAAGCATAGTAAAAAGGCCAATTATTTCGCGTGACCTGGCACTACCTTTTAAGCCAAAGCTTAATTCATTTAGCAACTTTTAAAGTCTGCTCTGGTTGAGGCAGTCTATTTAGCCGAACTGGATGCGCTATTTAATTAGTCAGCATTTCTGGAAGAAAGTCTATGTTCCACAGACTTGAAATAAATAAAATTATATGTTAATTTTACCTTAACATATAAAAATAGTCTTACATTCGTGAGATGAAAAGAGATAGACGGTCTTTTTGTACAGACGTGAACTTTATATCAATTAGGTAGTCTCATTTATTTCAAGTAGCTCTTTATTTCAATCCTATTCCAAACAAGGTTTAACCTAACCTTATCTTTCGTTGTTAGTAAAGAGAAGAGAACATCGGTACACAAGCTATTTATGTTACCTAAAAGGCACCATGAAAATTTCACATTTTTCTGTTCATACTTCGTACTAATAATGGGCGGCCAAATTTGAGGTTAGGAAGCAAATACTTTTTTGTTTATTTATTTTACAATTAGTCTATGGATTCAAGATCCCTACATAAAACTTAAATTTCGCTATTTAAAGACGACATTTAACAAAATTAACATCCAAATAAAAATCAATATGCCTTTAAAAATTTTTATTAAGTTCAGCACAAATTCCTAAAAACGGATCAGAGTTAGCATAATTCGATTTGAACACTTTAATTACAAGTGGATTAAAATAGCGCATAGGACGAAATGGAACGTTAAATGAAATATTACTAATCAAAACATCTGAACAGATATTTTCTTTTATTAAGTTTAAAAGAAACGTGACATTAAACATTATTCTTCGGCGTTTTAGAGTCGGCAGCTTTATTAGAGCAAGTCTACTAGGGTAGGACGGCAGATTTAAGGGATTCCATTGTAAACCGCGAGGACAAAATAACAAAAACTGCTTTTGCACCGATTCTATGCTATTACTATAAAGTTAATAATTTGGATGCCAAATTATTGAGCCATATTCCATAACAGTATGACGAGAGATGTATAAAGATGTTTTGTGACATATGGGTCGCTAAACTCCTTCGTTGGTGGCCAATGAAATATGCTGTATAAAATTTAATTTAGCATCCAGTAAAATACCAAGATTTGAAGCCACATTTAGTTTCTCAAGTTCACAGCTGCTTAAACTATACTGCACGTTTGTATGACATCTTCGGAAGAAGAGTGTCAAGTATTTATTTATCATTAATTGTCTTGCAGACATTTTAGTTGAAATTCAATATAAAAATTATTTTAAATTAACAAACATACAATAATAAATACAAGCTTTACATAACATAAAAATTTACTTAAATTTAACACACATACAATAAAAAAATTTTTCGCAAAAAAAAAATTTACATAAATGCAAACACCTTGTTGTTCAGGTAAACTAATAAGTTAATTCTTATTGCGCTTAGTGACAAATTGAAATCAACGAAATTATAATATTTATTAAAATCTGCACAAATTCTTCTAAAAGGGTCCGCGGTAACATAATTGGCTCGAAAGAATTCCACTGCTAAAGGTATAAAATGTCGTGTAGGGGGTTGTGGTACATTTAGAGTAATCCTGTTAAGTGAATAGACGCGTCGCCAATTATCACGCCAAAAATGAATGAAATATTAAGTGCTGTTCTGCGACTCCTTACAGTTGGTAGCTTAATAAGAGAAAGTCTAGCTGAGTAGGCAAAAAAGCAAGAACTGTTTTTAACAGATTTGAGAACATCTGAGTATTTTTTTTATATACAGGGTCCCAAATGATGGATCCATACTCTAGAATAGGCCTGTCAAGGGACATGTTAAGGCTTTTGGTAACGTATGGATCATGAAACACTTTAGCCCAATGTTTTACAAATTCAAGTACACCTCTAGCTTTGTTTGCTGTCAAATTGATATGTGCAAAAAAATTGAGTTTGGAGTCAAGTAGCAATCCAAGATCTAATATTTTAGCAACTTTTTCCAAATGATGGTCATCGATATAGTAGCAAGCAGTTATCGGTTTCTTTCTAGCAAAGCACAGATATTTATATTTCTTGAGAGTTAGCTCCATACGATTTATTCTACACCAGTTGTGAAACGAGTTAAGGTCACCTTGGAGGCGTTGCTGGTCAGTTACTTGACAATAACTAAGAAATACTCTTACATCGTCAGCATACATCAAAATATTGGATGATTTAATGACATCAGGCAAGTCATTAATAATAAATACTCCAGATAGAACCTTTATGCATCTAGAGCAAGAGTTATTTAAACGGACCATTTGTTTTCTATTTGTTAGCTAAGAGTAAATCCATTTGAAACTTAAATCGGCAAAACCTATTAATTCCAATTACTTCTTTAGGAGGATATGATTGATTTTATCAAATGCCTTGCTGAAATCAGTGTATATTACGTCAGTTTGTTGTTTTTTTTTTTAATCCGCGACGTATAATTGTTGAAAAGTGTAAAAGATTTGTTATGCCAGAGCATCCCTTCCGAAATCCATGTTGATTATTGGTTATCAAACTTGATGTATGAAAGCATAAATGGTCAGTGATATTTTTTCAAATAATTTGGGTATAGTACTTAATTTTGCAATACCACGGTAATTTGAAATATCAGACCTGTTACCTGATTTAAAAAAAGGAATAATATAAGAATCCTTCCAGATTTCAGGAAAAATACCATATTTTATTGACATATTAAATAAAATTTCCAAAGGGATGGAAATACTATCATCACAATTTATCAAAATATTACTGGGGATGTTGTCAGGTCCACTGTTATATGAGAATTTAATCCTTTTTAATTCCTTGAAGATTGTCAAAATATCGATAAATGGTATATTAATCGTCTGAGATTTTAATAAATTGTCGAGAAAATATCGGTGAATAAATTGCTTATAACAGTTTCATCACTAGATTCGGCTTGTTGAAACTTTAAAGCAGAAGGGAATGCACCTGCTTTCATTTTCTGATTAACAAATCTGTGAAATGCTTTTGGATTGCGTTTTAAATTAACTTTCAATTTGTGTATATAAATATTATAAAATTAAATTCAATTATTATAAAATTAAATTAAAATATTATATTAAGCGAAGAGTATGCAGCGCGACTAATAGAATACCTTAAATAATCAGTAGAATCACCAGACTGTTTGAATTTTTTTATATAGTCTGTTCATCCTATTTTTAGTGTACGATAATTGTACCCCCCAGTCTTTATAGAATATTCCACTATCTAGACACAGTGCAACTGGGGGAAAAAGGGAGCCCAGTCCACTGAAGTCAGACAGGGAGACAAGTGGAAGCTCCACTTTATTTCCACGGGAATCAGTAAGCTCGCAGAGTTCATTATTTGTCTCTTTAGACATTTAATAGTTCTCTGGCTGATTATTGAGGTTGGCCCCTATATGGGAGTATCGTGGTGGTTGTGGTTTCGAGGCCCCATAACAGGTTTGTTTAATATGGTGGCCAGGATCATTTCACTGATAATGACACGCAAAGTGAATGATCCAGTCCAGTGAGCATACTTGACATGTGTTCTGGACAGGAGTTAGAAAGTCTCCAACTCTTTAGCAAGGTGTGATGGTTTGCAACCCTGTCCTGGAATCATTAAAGTTGCAACTAGGTGGTTCTGTTGCTTAGAATTATGCCTTCGGCTATCTAGGACGCATGTATGACGTTCCAAATTATACAATAGTGGTTTGTCCACCATCTGATTAAGGCTACATAGCCAGGTGCGAATGTAAAACAAATCACACTCTATACGATAATTGTTTATTGTTCCAAGGAGGTCCAACATTTTGCTTGGTTAGTTTTTTCGGAATACACAGATCCATAAAGCAATACACCTTATGGTAGAATGCTTTAGTCATTTGATCCATATCGGTGCAAGATAATGTGTTATTCCAGTTAGTATCCATTAAGAGTTTATTTAATAAACTGTAATTAGTATTCTTAAAACAGAATGTCTTTGTATATGAAGGCACAACAGATTTGTTTGGAATTGAACCCAATATTTCGATGGTAGGATGGTAGATATCCTCGGGTGTTATTATAGGTAAGGAGCGCCTAATATAAAAATTGGTAACATCATTTACGAAAATTAAGTCCAATAACCTTGAGGAACTATTTGTAATGCCATTTAGTTGGTATAAACCCAAATCGTATAAAATGGTAAAAAATACCACACTATTAGAACCGAACGTAGTTTGAACATAATAATTCTCTTCCGGTAAATAGTTCCACGATATTGAAGGTAAATTAAAATCTCCAAAAACTAAAATTGAATCATCAGAAAATGTTGACCGAGCAATAGATTTAATGGATTCGGCGTGTAGATTACATATTTGCATTGGAGAAGATGGCGGTAAAAAAGAACATGTTATAAAAAAATCATTTATCACTGTTTCTTATCAATACAGATATAAATTCAATGTCAAAAACTGTTGCAACAAGTTCCGATGACAAACTGCTAGAAACTGCACTTTTTAATGTTTAACTCCATAAAATTAATATTACACCATGAATTTAATGCATCTAAGTCCTTTTGCAGGAGAATTTGATCAGCCTGACGATTTTATGTTCAAAATATTATCACACCGTTTGCATATAATAGAACGTTGGAGTATTTAATGGCATTGGGTAGATCATTAATAAAGAATGTAAATAATAAAGATGGCTACCCTGAGGCACATCAGATGAATCGATGATTTCCTTGGAAGTAAGCGTGTTAAAACGAACTTTTTGAGCTCTGTTTGAAATATATGAATAAACTGTTAGTGAATCCGATAAGGTCCAGTTGCCTATCAACAGTTTGTGGTTAACCTTATTGAATGCCTTACTGAAGTCAGTGTAAATAACATCAGTTTGTTTACGTTGAATTGACTAGCGTTGTTAACTCGCAAATATTAGTAACGGTTGAACAACCCCCTTCTAAAACTATGTTGAGCAGGAACCAATGTCGACGATACTTGATGGGAAAGATGATCAGTAAAAATTTTCTCAAAAAGTTTAGGTATAGCGCTGACTTTAGCAATACCCCTGTCGTTTCCTATATTATTCCTATGGCCAGATTTAAATAATGGAATAATAAAAGAATTTTTTCATATTTTAGGAAAATAACTAAATTTCAATGATTAGTTGAAGATTATTTTAAGAGGTTTTGCTATTGCCACAGCCCATTTGTTAAGTATGAAACTCGGAATAACATCCGGAGCATATTTATACGAAAATTTAAGCTTTTTTAAACAGCTTAAAGCTGTCAATTCATCAAGAAATGGAATTGATATAGCCCCATATGGCACCTCTGCTAGTTGATAAGAGCTATCATCAATATGTTTTATTAGAATTATTCTCAGCTTGTCATCAGATTCTCTATCAAATGTTTAAATGCCAAGAATTAAATTGCTATCCTCGTAGTGGCCGTAGTGATGCAAACAAAGCCACTATATAGCAAAATGTTGAGAATGAACTTGGAACATCAACTCGTCAACGTTCGCAGCAATTGGGTATCACTAGAGGCACTTTGCACAAAGATCCTCATCTTCGAACTTATAATGTTTAACTTCTTCAAAAATTAAAGCCGACCCAACTGTTGTGTGCGCCAAACGTTTTTCGATCAGGCGGTTATGCAAACAAACAAAATTGCCACACGTGGGAGTTAACAACAGTGGCAACACTGCCGACAAGATAAATTTAGCAGTGTAAGCAGTTTAATATTTTTTAATTCACACGCGTATCCGCTCTATCCACTCTGGTTACAAAACTTTTTGTTTACAATAAATGCATGGGAAAGGAATTTTGCTGAGGTTGCGTCTGGACGAGTGGCGCGATGTTGGTGCGAAGTCGATAAGGGAACAAATTGCTAAAACGGTCGTGTTTGAATTGTGTGAAATTGCTTTTGTGTTATCATTAATTAAAGGTTAATTAAAGGTTCGATAAATTAAAATTTAATAAATTTTTTTAATGAACTCGGCGTAAGATCCTTTAACTTGATTGGGGCTTACAAGATCAACAAACAAATTAAAGGTTCGATAAATTAAAATTTAATAAATTTCTTTAATGAACTCGGCGTAAGATCCTTTAACTTGATTGGGGCTTACAAGATCAACAAACAGTGCTAGAAAAATGATAACACTAAAATAAAGTGACCGCATGGTGCGGTTTGTTGTCACCGTCACCGTAAGATCTCTACACTAACAAACCATGACAACCAATTTTTTATGGTCACAATTGGCTAATGTTGATATCAAGATACCGCCACAAGCATGAGAAATTTCCCGGCCGCGTAATTTCTCGATTTGGTTATGTAAATTGGACGCCTTGTTCTTGTGATTTACCGCCGCTAGATTTATTATAAAAGATCAAGCTTACGTGCGGACGTCTGCCTTAAAGCGTTAAAGTTGGGCATTTGCCCGGCATTATATTCTCTTATTTCTACTTTACATTTGTACTAATAAAAAAAAATTGTTAAAAAAGTGCGTGTTTAAGGTCAAATAATTTCTTCAAAATTTTTAAAAATATGTCGGGTACCTAGATGTGTTTCCTTCTTCATTATTTTATTAGCTTCGATCCGTTTTTAAGAGAAAATTTCTAAACGCCAAAATATTTGGTATAGTATACTCATGCTATTGTTGTCTACTTGGAAAATTAACTGTCCAATGATTTTGTAAATATCCTTTCATTAATGAAAACTATAGTAATATAAAATATGATTTTAATGTCGCCCTCATGCACAACAAATATACCCTCTTAAATATCACTACCATGTGTATACTTCTGTCATCTGTGAAAACGTTATAGAAAGACAATTGAAATCTTTTCAAGCATTCACTTATAATTTATGCAGAGTATATCTGTGTAATACAAAGATAACAACTAAGAGTATCATTTACATCCATCACTATAGTGTTGTTAAACTTACGCTGTTATACTTCGCAATTTTTCATGGTTTTTGTTCTTATAAATTTATATTCAAGATATTGAGATAATTTATATAAAATATAAAATTTATATTCAAGATAATAAGAATGACGCGTTAGGTGATTTATTTGTGAATTTAAAATTTTTTATAAAATCAAGTTAAAACTTAAATAAAAAATTAAGTCAGCTAAAGAAAAATACCACCTGCTAGCTAAGGACTAATAAAAAAGCTTCGTTTGAAAGGATATAAATTATTACTATTTTGGTGAGATTCGCAATATTTTTTTATTTTTATTTTCAAAGTTTCGGGTTTTCAAGAAAAATTCATAATCGCAAGTCTATTTGAGTCTATTTGTATGAGTCAGATAATTTTCTTATTTGTTTTACCCTAAGGTGATATTTTGGTGAAGTTTTAATTTGTTTTCCATAGTGAATATATTATTGTCTCCATGTTCCCGTTTTCAATTAAATAATAATAAAAAAGTACAAAAAAAATACCATAACAGGAAGACTACATAGACCTCATCAGCATAACAAGTTTATAAAATATCCTTTCCTCTACAGCAAAGGGTATAAAAATAACTGTGTTTTTTTTGATGATACCCGAACTTTTGTATAATTGATATTTTAGTTTTGTTTTTGTAAATTTTCGATTTTTAATGAAGTTTACTTATTACTGATTCAAGTTCCAATAAACTTGTTTGTTTCCGTGAGATTTTAGTAAAACTGTGATATATTTTTGTAAATTTTCGACTATAAATTGTAATTTGTGGTGTGCACCCTGTAATGATGATAATACCATGCCATCAGATGCTATCTTATTTGTGTGTGAGAGAAAATAGGAAAGACGAAGAATTACCGGCAAACTGATAAAAACAAGGTAACTTAAATGGGCTGAATAAACTGGCATGGTGCCCAAATAGGTTTTGTTGGACAGCGAGAAGAAAATGCCGTCCTCTTTTTGGTTTAATGTAAAGGTGTGCCAAAGCACCTGCCGCAGTTTTGATGAAAAATATAAAATAAAAAATAACAATAACGTGTGTCCACCGGAAAGGTATACTACTTTTTTTTGCCGCCATTTTGGTAAACATTAGTTTTGACAGATTATAAATTTATTATGGAAAAATATTCGATAAGCCAACATGTTTTAATCTTTAAAAAAGTTTTATCAAAATCAATAATCGTTTACTGTGATGATGAGAAAGTCACGTAAAATTTTTGGGAAAAACAACATGCCAACAAAACGCACTATAGGCCCAAGTATGGACCACAACGTAACTGTGCTCAGTAGCTTGGTCTTCAAAGAAAAACTTTGGCCACAATTATGTACAAGAACTTGCATTTGTTCCCATATAAGATTCAGCTGGCACAAGAGCTTCTTCCAGAAGATTATTTACGCCGCCATACGTATCCCAATAGGATGTTACAGCTCACCCATGACTGAGTCAAGAGGCACATTTTCATTTGAATAGATATATGAATAAACAAAATAGTCGGTTCTGGGGAATGGGAAACCCTCAAATTATTCAACAGTCAACTTTGCATCCATTAAAAGTGGCAGTCTGGTGTGCAATATGGTCAGGAGGAATCATTGGACGTTACTTCTTTGAAAATGAAGACTACGTAATGATAACGGTTGCGGTTTGATTAACATTTGGTATCAACAAGACAGTGCCATACCTAATACAGCCAGGATTATAATGGAATTACTGCGAAACCTCTTTCCATAACAAATGGTCTCAAGAAATGGTGATGTTGATTGGACTCCACTGTCGCCTGATTAGACTGCCCCGGACTTCTTTTTGTGGGGATATCTGAAAAGCAAGGATTATGCAAACAAACCAGAAACACTTGAGCAACTCAAGCAAAACATTCCTGATGAAATCAATGAAAATGTGCTCAAAAGGGCTTGCATTTGTGAGGCTTACAGAGGCGGACATTTATCTAATATTGTATTCCACACATAAAAGCCGAAATTAGAAAAAACATTTATCGATATAAGATCCATCCCCTTTCATTTAATCAAAAGTTGTAAACAAACGAAGTAGTATAACCCCCCCCCCCCCGGCGAGCACCCTGTATATAAATCTAAAATAACAAGAATCCATTTTCTTTTTTAATAAAAAACGATTTAAGCTGGTTTCATAAACTATTTGGTATAAATTTTGAAAGTAATGTTTTCCTTAGATGAATTTTTCGTGTACCGCATTTCATTTTTTGTAGCACCAAAAACTTCCTGCACTGTAAACGATTCCTTCTACGTTCATATTCTTCCAGTGATTTGATTTTTTACGCTTCCAATGCTGGCAAACAAGCTCTCGTCTCCATTGCTACAAAAAAAATTTTACATTCGTTCGAAAGACCTGATAATACCGGGTATGTCAAGAGGAGGTTTGTTTCTCAATTGTTGGAACACCAACGACATGATGAAAACGGCGTAACGGTAACTGTGAATGGGGAGCGATATCTTGACACGAATGAAAACTTTTTAACACCACAACTCCATGCTTTGGGCTAGATTAACATGTGCTATCAACAAGACGGTGCAATATCACATACAATAGAATTACTGCGAGATCTCTTTCCACAACAAGTTAATTTAAGAAAAGATGATGTTAATTGGCCTCCACGGTCGCCTGATTTGACTGGTCCGGACTTATTTTTGTGGGTATATTTGAAAAGCATTATTTATGCAAACTAACCAAAAATGCTTAAGCAACTCAAACAAAATATTGGTGATGAAATTAATGAAATACAGCATGGAAGGAGTGAGAATGTAATGAAAAATGTGCTCAAAAGAGCTCGCATTTATGAGGCTAACAGAGGCGGACATTTATCTGGCATTGTATTCCAACATTAAATAAAACATTTATCGATATAAGATCCATTTTCTTTCATTTAATAAAAATTAGAAACAAACAAAGTAGTATATCTTCCCACGGGACACCCTTTATAAATAATGACTTCACAGTACGAACTGCGTAATTAACTGGAAAACCCTAGTGAAAACATTAATTTAATTAAATTTTCAAAACTGTTTTGGAAAAAGTAAATAAATTTCAAAACTTGAATTTTAAATTAAAAAAGAAAGAAAGAATTAAATGCAGCATTACATAACACTATAGTATATGCGATCAGAAATAAGCGTTGTTTTCTAAAGCCAGAATAAATAATAACTGGAAAGAAAACTGCAATAAATGAAAATTTAAAAAAAGGAAAATCAAAGAGGAATAGTTGAAGAGACATAAAATAATAAAACTTGAATATTTAGACGTTTTCATCCCAAAACCACACTGTGCCTGTCACATATATATTGTACGATGGAGAGGGTTTTCTCAACCGGTAGCAATATAGAGCAATTAAGTCTATTTTAAATTTATATCTATATTGCTGTTGAAATGTTCCTTGGGCCGTTATTTCCTCAACTTGCGAAAAGAACTTGTTGCTCGCTTGAATTCCAATTAAATAATGTCTCTTTATTTTTAAATTAATTCACTAAAGCCTAAATCATCGCAAATATGCTCACAAGGGACCCACTGCTGTTGTAATATGAAATAGCTTTAAAATGTTACTACACCAACAACAAAAACGTAAGTGCAAAATTGTTACTTTGTATACATTCACGGTGTAGCTCTTGCTCTAAAATCAAGAACACCATAATTGTTTTCGATATCCGGCCAGTTGTATTTTTAAAAGACCAATTCAAATTTTTAAATATAAATAAATATATTTTCAGAAGAAAGCGAAAAGCGTTTTTTAAGCATCCCACAAACTTAAATTTCTATTTTATTTTCAAATTAAATGAGCCCGTCATAATTATATAATTAATTGCATGCACTTAAAAGGTTAACGTCTTTGCATGCCAAAGTCAGCTGGGGGTTAAATTATAATTAAATTAAAAATTAAATGAAAATAATGTTGAAAAAAAACAAGTATTCCGCAATAAATATAAAATGACATGCTATAAAATGATAGTGTTTGCAGATCAGACATAGAAAAGTGAATGAATTAATGAATTTTTCTCCACAAGTCTTGTAAATGTCTGCAGCGTACTGTTAAACGTTTTCTTATTTTATGCACAATAAGTAAAATTTTTATTATAATGATATCTAAAGGAATGATTTCTATGTTTATTACATATCCAAAAAAAAATGTTCTTAAATGAAAGTGTGGAAAAAAATTATTAAATATTATTATTTATAACAATTGCGTTGAAAATGTAAAACTTTACTGAAGTGTTCGGTAATATTGGGTGGGCAAATTTAAGGTTAGGAGGTTGGAAAGTAAATTGTCTGTCAAATGATTAAATGCTAAGTACTATCTGTCATCCTAATAGATTTATTTGCTAAGAAGCTGGGAAATTATAAGCATGCACTCCTTACAGTCTTAAGTAAAGAATTTTACTTGGGAAAATTTACTATCAAAATGGTAAAACTTTCGCTGCATCACTTAGTAAAATTCGAATGGTTTTTTCTCTTAATCAGGTTTCTTCTGATACCGCTGTACGTAATTTAATTGCTAAATTCGAGGATCACGGTATTGAAAATTAGCATGGAACATCAACTCGTCGACGTTCGCATTAATTGGCAATTTGTGCAACATTTCGCATTAAGATTTTCATCTTTACGGTTATAAAGTTCAACTGGTTCAAGAAATGAAGTCGACAGAGCATTATTATTTTTGTTTTTTTTTCTAAAAGAGAAGTACTTCACTTCAGGCAACAATGCCTATTTAGTCAAGTATCGTGCTACATTCTTCAGAAAAGGGATAGAGAATAGATGAAACAGGTGGTAAAAGTAGAAGTATAGTCGGAAATCAACTGCCGTATATAAGACAGCACAGCGGCCAGTGACTATGCCTTCATCGCTGAGCAGCCCCACCGACAGTCAATTTTTATTTTTGTAGTGGAAAAGAACCAAGGTCTTCGTTGGGAATCGAACCCACAACCCCTATATTTACAAGCTGGTACACTACCTACTAGCCTACAGGGGCACCTAATTTGCATTGAACTGCATGAGAACAACTCGTTTTTAACCATCTTAATGATGAGGCTCATTTTTAATTAGTCGGTTATGTAAGCAAACAAAATCCACACACAGTACTGGAAAAACCATTATATACAAAGAAATTAAACATATGGCGCTGTTTGTGATCAGGTGGCAATATTGGCTCATATGTTTTTAAAAATGACCAAGGAAACCCCTTCAGCAAAAATTGTTTGCACTACTAAACCATGATCACCAATTTTGTTTGGCCACCATTGACTGATGTTGACATCAGTGACTTTTGATTTCAGCAAGAAGGTGTCAGAAGCCACACAGTCACCTCTTTCTTAACGCCACGGGAATATTTTGTTTGGTAGCATTTAAAAGATCGGATTTGCGACAACAACTCACAGACAAGCGAGGCTCTTAAAGAAAAAATTTGATGCTGCATTGTGGAGTTCGGGAAATTTCACATGCAAATTTGCTGATGTTAACATTAGTAAATTGTGGCCACAAAAAATTGGTTATCAGGGTTTGGTAGCGTAGAGAATTCACGGTGATGGAGTTTCCTTGCTCATTTTCGGTAGTAAAATGTGCTTAAAAATTTTGTGAAAAGAAAGGATGTCTGGTCACATGCTAGAGCTGAATTCCCATAGTTTTGCTTTACATTGTTATCAAAAATAACAATCCCTGTCGGAGGTTTTACAAACACCAATATACTTCCTAACCTCAAATTTTTAGAAACTAAATAAACTTGAAATAGTTCAGAAATCCTATAAAATTTATTAATAATGAATTAAGTTAAATGTTAAAATTAGTTAGACTGTAAAACCGTAACCATACTAAATTTATCTTTAGGTGATATATTTTAAATACGATATGACTAGTGACAATTTTCCAAATAAAAGGACAAAGTGGTAGAACGTAAATTACGATCGAATGCATGTTGTATATAAAATGATGCGATGCTTTTGATATTTAAATAATAGTAAAATGGAATTTTTAATTGTAATGGATCAGTCCGATGAAACATACAATTTGTCAAATGTCTTCTTTCTCGGCCGGTCGTATATGACGCTGGTTTATAAATTTTAGAACTTAGTTAGGTACCCCATAGAAATGATATGCTAGAGCAGGTGGCACGTATCAAAATTTACACGTATTAGAACGATGAACGTAAACTTGAGAAGATTAGCCAAATTGGTCAAAACAAAATATTCACAAAATTTACTAAGAGCGAGGCAAAACCTGTCTTTGAACTTCTCCTTAGCATTTACTTCGAAAGCTCATTATATTTCTCCAGCAGAGACAAAATATCAATAATTATTAATCATTATTTCGATTTGAAATTTAATATCAGCATTCCGCCGGTTGCTCAACTCTCTACATGATTTTAATCCCTTAAAGTTCTGTTTCTAAATTAATGACAAAATAATTGAAATAATTGGGGTGAAGATGATGTTGATGACAATGACTGTAATACTGCTGGTTCATTATAAAGACAAACCAAAAAAAGAAAACAGAGACATGCAGACATTTGAATGAGGAAAACTAATATCATCAACATAATATTTGAATTTTATACCTAATTTTATCAAGTCATCACTGACAGATGCAGTCATCTTTACATTGTTGGACTACACTTGTTTTTTGTTTTTTTTTTTGTAAATTTTTGGCGCCATTATTTGTAAGTGAGAATTTTAATGAGAAACAAGAAAAGGCCAACCGTACAAACATGCAGAGTTAAAATGTGATTGTGGTACGGTTATATGTCTGTGAGAGTAAATGCTTACAAAAGGTATTTTTTATATAACTTAAAGTTGGCAACACTTTTTAACTGACAACCATTTTCTCAGCTGTCAGATGACTTATGTGTAGCTTGGCATATGACTGACGCCTGAACAACGATATTAAATTGTTAACATTTATTTTGAAAATCATGGTTCTGTTCAAAATATCCGATCACGATTTCTAAAGTAAATTTTGTTAAGCGATGAAGCTCACTTTTGTTGGATATGTTAATAAACAAAACTGACGTAATTGAAGTGATAATAATCTTCGTGTATATTGACACACCGTTACGTTCAGAAAAACTGACTGTGTGGCGTGATTTATGGTCTGGGGGAATCATTGGTCCATACTTCTTTCAAAACGATGATGCACAGCTGGACCTTTTTATAAAACGCAATTATACCGCGCAACATGCGTGATAAGATTTATGTCAGTACCCAGCTGTGTAAGCCATAATCTGACGGTGGATCAAACCACTGTGGATGATTTTAGTGTCTCCCATGCCCCAGGAAGCTGCCGGATATATCTATCTTCCAGTAACTCTTGGTCGCAACTTCAGATCTCGAAGCAGGCCGCAGTCCTCACTCCTTGCTGAAGAATTGGAGACTATCCAACTCGTGGTTCATAATACATGCAAGCGTAATAAAATTTCAGAACACAATCACAAGCATGCTCACTGAACCACGACCATTCATTGTGTTCATTGTGAATGATCCGACCCACACAACTCAAACAAGGGCCGTGAAACCACAACCACCACGATGCTCAACTTCAATCTCAATCAAAAGAACGGAGCAGGCCGCAGCCTTCACTAATTGCTGAAGAGTTGGAGACTATCCAACTCCTGGTCCAGAACGCATGAAGCTTAATATAATTAAGAACACGACGGCATTCATACTCACTGGACCTGGTCCATTCATTGTGTTCACAAATGTTTGTGGGTCGGATCATTCACAATGAACACAATGAATGGACCAGGTCCAGTGAGTATGAATGCCGTTGTGTTTTTAATTATATTAAGCTTCATGCGTTCTGAACCAGGTATTGGATAGTCTCCCACTCTTGCAAGGAGAGAAGGCTGCGGCCTACTCCGGGCTTTCGAAATTGTAACGAGGAGTTACTGGAGGATATACGTATCTGGAGGCCTTCTAGGGCGAGGATGGCGCTACATACCATCCAAAGTGGTTCGACCATCATCTGGTTATGGCTCACTTCCGGTGCAGATGTAAATCTTTTCACATCATACGAGTTGTTATAAATGGAATTTCATCTGAAGAGTTCAAGATTAATTCAAGGGTACCACAAGGCTCCGTTCTTTCTACTCAATTTCTTCTTTTTCTAAATGACCGTCTTTGTCAACCCATTTTACGCTTTCGCAGATGACAGCACCATTTGTCGTTCGTGTTCATTTAGTAATAGACCGAACCAGTTGAAGGTGAGTTCCACAAGGCAGAACATGAATGATGCGCTCAATCACGATCTCGCCACAATCTCCAAATGAGGTCGTGGGAATAGAGTCGATTTTAATGCCAGTAAGACACAATGCTGTATGCTTACGCATAAATCTGGGTTCGCAAATGGTACTGTACCTGTTATTATGGGTGATATGGTTATTAAGGATTCGGAAGCTCTTGATGTTCTTGGCATGAAAATTCGGTGTGATGTTCGATGAACTAAAAACATTTTTCAGGTTTCTAAAGAAGCTTTCCATCCGATCTTCGTGTTATTTATGTGACCTATATTCGTCCAAGGATCGAATACAACTTTCACGCTCCCTAAAGTTTATTTTGGAGTTGCTCGACCGCATACAGGAGAAGTTCGAGAGGCTCATTGGAGACGGTGGAGTATCCAACGCTATTTATTCTTTAGAGTATCGATGCAATGTGGGTTGTATGTCGCTGTTTTATTATTACTATATGATAAGTGCTTTAAGGAATTTAGGGAACTTGTTCCTAAAACTCGCACGTTTTTGCGTTTGACTCGATTTTCGTTGAAAGCGCATCCATTTGTGGTCGATTGGCCAGTGAATCGCACTACGCATCACAGGGAGAATTCCTTTTTTAGCCGAACAGTTCGTATGTGGAATAAACTTCCTCCAGAGATCTTTCCTGTCACTTTCAACGTAGGAAAATTCAAATCAAATGTCTACAAACACTACTCCCTCTTTCCTCCTCCCCATAATCTAATTTTCTAGTTCTGGTACAATACATTGCATGAGTAGGGCTCATTGGGATTTTTCTTTAAAGTCAAGTGAAAAGGCTTAAATTTCTTCAAACATTTTTTTTAATTATTTGAAATAATGGCTTTAAAAATGTTACGTGATCAAATATTCCAACTGATTTAATGCAAATACATTTTACGTAAATTTATGGTTTAGTTGTTGCTCTTCTTCTTCTAATTTTTATTCTATTAACACAATTCGAATAGTGAGGAAATGTAATAATTTATTTAAAAAATAAAGGACAACCTCACACTTGCAAATAAAACAATGTTCTTTGAGGCAGAAATTAAACTTTTATTGTGTTTATTAATTCAAAAGAAATTGAATTGATTTCCTTCAAAAAGTTACTACAACGATTCGAATCAACAAAAGCCTCCTGCTATTAACATCAAACCACCTTAACGGTTTGAAAATTGTTGTTTGAGTAAAGCAAACATTTTATTGACAAATTTGTATGGTAAAACCCTGCAGTTTTGATGACCACGGGGTGAAATTAAATTTTTAATATTAATTATTTAATTATTTTAATAAGCAAGGAATCCAAGTGGTCAAAAATTAAGTGATTTTTATTAGCGGATTTAGCGGAAAATCACAAGATTTCACACCGCTTCTAAATTTAAAATCATACCTGTGATTTGATGATATTGTGAAAATGACAAAGCTTTTAGGCGTGATTTTATCCTTTCGAAAATGTAAGGAAACAGCTGATATTTTGTTTAGATTTCATGATATTTTTTATATATTAAAAATTAATTAGTGCTTTGGTCAAAATATCATGTGTACTTTCACTCCTGTTATACATAAATCTATATTCAAAACAAATTGAAATGCCGGTTGCCTTATTGTTGTCAATAATAAATGTAAAAAGAAAACAATTAAGAGGTGAACGTGTTAAGGAAAGATATTTGCGATAAGAATCCACTAAATACGATAATAAACAACAATTTTATATTTAAATGTTGTAACGACACGTTTTCTCTGGTGGCAGGATTATCCTCAACGGCATCTAGCGTCTTGTTGTTCCAAATTAAATGAAAGACTTTGTTATAAATTTTTCGCCTTCATTTACTAATAATTGCTTAACAGCAGGTTGCTCTAGTTGGCTCCATCTGCTGCGCAATCATGTGTGAAAGTAGCACGTGGCCAGATACCACAACTTAGCAGTTAGTGGCCGAGGGAAATATCCCCATCAGCGGAAATAATGCCAAATGGCGACTGTAGGTGTAAGCTGTGGTGAAAAAAACCACTACATCAACATTTTGACAATTAAACTCACAGTAGGGTTACAACGTTACAAACCAAACCGCGTCCATTTTGAATGGATTATCATTGCTAGTAAGTTTCTACGTAGCTTCGGAAAGGGACATTCCGTGTTGTGTTGGGTAAAGATATTCTATGTCGCGCCAATATTTTTATAACTAAAAAGACAAGTATATTCTACTTTAACATTCAGTTTAGGCGCCTGTTTGGCTGTGTGTTTTGTTTTGTTCTGTGTTACTTGTTTTGTTTTGTTGTTTACCTATTTGGTAGAATTTCTTATAAGCATGGCGTTGTTATCTTGTGTGTATACAATTTCTTAGAAAATTACGTATCTTGTAAAATACACAACGGGTCGTTTACTTTTTTTACTGTTAATTATTTTCTTTTAAAACTTCACAAATCATTTCGTAACAATATTACTTTCAACAATTTCATTTAAGTATACATTGTTTTAGAAACAAGGAAATGGTTAAAAGACAATTACAAGAAGAAATTAAAAGCAGTCTAAAGAGAAGCAGCATCATATGCGGAGGTACACGCATACATTCCAACATAGAACTTAATTTATATTTGTGAACTATTTACATTGTCAAAAACGAATACGAACTAATAAATTTTGTTTTGAACTATTTCAATTGTTTACGTTTAGCCTGTTTACTCTTTTAATTGACTATTGAGAAAGAGAAGGTATACAACATTTATAGATTGCCCACGGAAAGGGACGAGGAAAGGTACAGCTCTTAATAATATACGAAATTATTTTCCCCATTTTCCCGTCATGTAGTCGCGCTGCATATTTTAGCGAAAAGAATACTTCAGCTTTGATGCAATGATGGTTAACATCGTGCGGGCTTATGTGTGGTAGGATATACACATTTCCTTCATATTCCTACTCCACAGGGAGTAGGAAAGCGATCACCTACGCCCTAAGATGCATACACACTAAGTGCATATATGCCTTAGTAGCTATTTTTAAGTGCACGGTAGCAGAGCCGTACCTCCACTCATTGCTAAAGAGTTGCAGATTATCCAATTCCTAGTCCTGTTACAAGCGCAACTAGCAAATTTATTTGAATGTTAACCTTATCTTTTCGTTAACACCTGTTCGGAACTTTCTTCAAAGCCCGATTAAACCACAGCCACAACGTTACTCCCCGAGGCGACTCACCAACAACCAGATCAGGGCCGTAGCCCTGCGAGCAACTAGTTCTTGTGGTACCAGTATGTGTAAAAAAAGTCAGTGGTCGGACTTCGAGAATCCTGTGTCTCTTCTAGTATCGGGCTCTTGCTAGCTCAGGCGACTCGTGCCGCCTTTTACCCCCGAATGCACATGTGAAAATGGTGAAGAGAGTCAACAAGACTTTGTGCACCTGTGCGAAGGGCGGCGGTATGTGGTTTTATGTGTGATTTACGTCAGTACCTAGCTGTGCAAGTGGATCACTGTGGATGAAATGTAGCGTCATCCTGGCCCTAGGAACCTCCCCCCGGGGGCACATGATAGTCTTTTTGGAACCTACTATTCCATTTAGACTGGTGTTTTGCGGGGTAAAAGGGAGCCCAGGCCCCTCTAAGGCTAGTAGGAGTCACCTGGACAATCCACATATTTCCACGGGAATCAGTTGCCCCAGAGTACACTATATGTTCTCTTTAGACAATGATGTGCTCTGACTGGTTATTGAGGTTGGCCCCTTTATGGGAGTATCGTGGTGGTTGTGGTTTCGGACCCTCGTGAGAGTTTGTGGGTCGGATCATTCAAATTAACACAATGAATGGTTCAGGTTCAGTGAGTATGAATGCTGTCGTGTTCTTGGTAAAAAAGAGCTTCATGCGTTCTGGACTAGGAGTTGGAAAGTCTCCAACTCTTTAGCAAGGAGTGAAGGCTGCGGCCTACTTCGGGGTTTCGAAATTGCTACTAGAAGTGACCGGAGGATATACGTATTCGATGACCTTCTAGGGCGTGGTTGATGTCCAATCAACCAAGTGGTTTGACTACCATCTGATTATGACTATATAGTCGGTGCAGATGTAAATGAAATCACGCTTTGGCCATAGGAACCCTTGAGATATATCTCTCCTCCGGTCACTCCTAGTTGCACCTTTAAGAGCTCGAAGCAGGCCAACGCCTCCACTCCTTGCTGAACAGTTGGAGACTATCTAACTCCTGGTCCAGAACGCATGAAGCTTAATAAAATTTTAGAATACAACCGCAATCATGCTCACTGGAACTGGACCATTCATTGTATTCATTAAGAATGATCCAACCCACACAACTTAAACGAGGGCCTCGAAACCACAACCACCTCAATACTCCCAAAGGACGATCCTCAATAATCAGTCAGAGAACAGCTAAAAGGCTAAAAAGGCAAAAAGCTGAACTCTGGGGCTTTACTGGTTCTCGTGGAAATAAAGTGGAATTGTACAGTTGGCTCCTGCTAGCCTTGTAGGGGACTAGGCTCCCTTTTAGCCCCGTTGACATATGTAATGACGGTGAGATTCCTACAAAACATAACAATGTGCCCCCAGGGGGGATGTGGGCTTATATACACATGTACTCGTAAAAGTACCCATGGTTTGACAAAACAAAGAAGACGTTGCAAGAAATCGCTGACAGATAACAACTGAAACGTAAATGCAAAAATTTTAAAAATTTTTTTTCCTGAAGAAGCTTTCCAAAGAAAAGCGAAATATTGAAAAGAAAAAATATATAAAAAAAGATCTAAAAAAGAAAAAAGATATTTATTAAAGTTAAAAAAGATAGTTTAAAAAACTATAAAAATAACAACATTTCTTGCAATAAGTATGTAGTGTCTTCAATTTGTTCATTATTTTGTATATTTGTTAGTTAAAAATTGCTGACTTTACTATAAAAATAAATAAAAAACATATTAGGATATTTATTTAATTAATTTATTGCGAAATTCAAAATAAAGTTATTGAAAACCAAGTGATTCTAAATCGCCAGCCATTTAGCTGACATGCTTAAAATCACAAAAATGTTGAAAGTGGAACACCTTTCTTGTGAGTTCAAATCATTTTCACAATAAGTGATTTTCCAAATATGTCTGATTGTGTACCAATTTCATTTAACACGACATAAGTTATCAGATATCAGATTAATATAATATAAAAAAAGTTAATGTTTAAAAATCTAGTGTTAGTTTTTAGCAATTTTTAACGACACTGTTAATATTTATTAAAAAGAATCTCTGTAGAAGAAAGGCTTTTACAACAAATTTTTTATGTATCTTGTTTTAGTTTGGTTATCGTATAATCATGCTAAAATATGCCCAAAGGAAAAACAAAGGATCGTATTATAACTCAAACTAGTTGGTGTGGTGATTTTCCGTACAATTTGTTACTAAAACGTATTGTTGGATGAAGTCATGACGATATCATATGGCAAATGTGGTGGCTAACGTCGCTGAAAGTCTCCACATCCTTCTTACTCATGTCTAAGTTTTTGTTTTTAATATAATGGATGGATGGGCTTACAAAAGCCCGCTAAAACTTATAAAAGTGTTAATGGCCAAATGACTTGTAGTGCTGCTTTCGCTTTTTAATAGAGGGTTTTTTCAACAAAAAGTTTGTTTTCTAAAAAAAAATAAAATAAAGAGAAAAGTTCGGAAATTATGAATGGATATCATTTTCGTGGCATATATTTACCACGACCATGCTGACAAATGTCGATTTTTTCATCAAAGTTTTTAATCACTTTTTGTCAAAATGGCAGTCCTATTTCGTTAATCACATCAGCGATTTTGAGTTTTAAGGCCGAAATCGATTCGATTGGCTCCGTATAGACTCTGTCCTTAACATAGCTCTCCAAAAAAATAATCCAGTGGTGTTAAATCACACGATCTAGCTTAACTTAACTGCTGATTATTGTGAAATTATGCGATCGGGAAATTTGGTTTGCAATAAATTGAGCGTTTCATTGGCTGTTTGTCATGAGGCACCGTTCTGTTGAAACCACATGAAGTCGTCAATAATAGGTCATGATTGTGTTGTTAGCATCTCGCTATAGCGTGATCCATTGACCGTTACTGTATTACCAGCCTCGTCTTTGCAAAATAAAACGGTCCAAACATGCCTCCAGACCACATAGAGCACTTTAAAGTGACACGTTGAGCATGCAAAGGCTGACTTTAGGATTTTCAGAAACTCAAATGCGGCAATTTTGCTTGTTGAACTACTCTGACAAGTGAAAATGGGCTTCGTCTAAAAAAATGTTTTTTTCAGAAAAAACTAGCAGGTTATTCCTAAATGAATTGATCGAATCTATGGCTATGTAAATGGTTTGTCGGCTTCAATTCTTGTACCAGGTGAACCTTGTAAGGCTTTAAAGTCAAATTTTAACGCAAAACTCGCCATGTGGTAGTTTTGGATAACCCCAGTTATTGAGAATATCGAGGAATTAACAAATTTGGATCTGCTTCGACACTGTGGCTTACGGCTGCGATGTTTTAAGTTGAAATACTTGGTCGAAAATGCGTTGGTGTTGGCACATTTTGTGTCGAGCCTGTCGACTCATATTTTACGACCAAATTCCTGATAACGGTTTCACAAGGACGATTATGTTGTCCGAAAATATCACGAATTTTACGAAATATAACTTTAACAGAACCACCATTTTCGTAGTGGATTTTAAAAATAAAACTTCTTGTTGGAAAACCCAATATTTATAATCATTATACTCTCGCTAAGAAAATTTCTAGATTAACGATGAAAAGCAGTAATCAAGTTATGATGGCTGGCTTAATGGACTTGCTAATAAGCGAGATACGAAACTAAGTAACAAAAGAACCAACAGATTTCATAATATCCAGAATTCTCCATGCATCTAAAGAATGTTCCATATTTTTCGTTGAAGATATAAATGCTATGAACTTCTCAATTGACCTTCAAGATTTGCCACCTCTCGATTATTTCCTGTGGGTTCCTATGAAGTCATTTTACGTCCACATTGTTTATGTTATTCGTGACATACAGCTGCTAATTCCCGGGAAAAAGAGACAGAATTCACCCTCTTAAATTGTTAATTGTTGTATTGATCTTTCGACCAAAAAATTTGTTTTTGGATTAAAATTTCATTTTGTGTTATTTTTTACAATTTATTTTTGTATCGGAATTAAAAAACACTGTACCCTACAAAATAGCCTTTATTATACTTAAACTAAATAAGCTGTGATAAGAAGAAAAACGATGAAAAATAAAGAATACATTCGTTGCTAACTGACTGTTGGCAACACACATAATAAAATAGCTGTAGGTGGTGTATAAATTTATTTTCAACCAGTTAATAGTGGTTATTAATGAGAACTCTTACACATTTCTCCTCTTAAATTGGCTGGCTGAATACATGTTATTTGAAAATATATTATATTTTTTTTTTATTTAGAAATAAAATAATACATGAACCTAAGTCTAACTAAAGCTGCTTCTTAGGTTATGTTTATTAAATTGTTTTTACTAAATTTAAATGAAAAATTATATTTATAATAATTTTTGTAAATATATTATCATTTACGGTTAAGTAAGGTTTAAGTAACTTTAAAGAGTCTTATGATATTCAATGCAGTTTTTTAAAATTGTTATCAAAAATATAAAACACGGAAAACGAAAAGCATTTAATTAAAAAAAAAAACATTCCGTATTTATGTGCAGTCTGTATTTGAACGAAGAATAAGAAAATAAGGAATAATGAAAACTGTCTTTTTGTTTCGTAATAAAAAATCAAAAATAAACTAAAAAATTTTTTGAAAATGTTGTGTTTGCTGGGTTTATGTGTTTGGTGTTAATTGTGGTGGTGAGATGGCAGCAAATGTTTTTCCTGCTGTTACAAGTTTTAAATTGAAGTTGCCAGCACAAGATACCGCAGAATTTCTTGTTCAAACTAAAGTACGAAATTTTTGGAGAACGATAACGTTTATGGGGAACATACGAAAATACCTCCTTTATGATGTTTGTATTCATTAGTTGCAAAATTCATGAAAGCAGTTAGAGATACAAAATTTATACACTGAGAAAACTATTCGCTGTAAATAATAAAACAATAATTATCAATTTCGCTTTATTTTTGTTCTGCTAATAATGTCATTTAATATTTTAAAATAAACCTAAATGAGTAGCATTTTGAATTTAATTGCTTGTCATCATAAGAAATTTGTCTTTGAAACTGTGAGTGTAGAAGTCCTTAATAAAACCACATCATTTTGGTGTTTGCATTTTCGCTGAATATTGTTAACAGCAGGCCTTATTATGTAACCTCATATTAATGTTTAAACATCTGCTGATACTCTGATATCAGAGAGTACTCGCTGCCAGAAATAAAAATAATAATAATTAGTTGAATAAGTGTGTACTTTGCATTTGGTTAATTAAAAAATTACATTTCAACTCAAAAATTAAACAAATTTAAATGAGACAGACGATGGGCTAGATAATTACGTTTTAATGAATACAGCAACTTAAACTACAAGAACAAAAGTAATGAACTAAAATTAAAGGTAAACATTTTTAGTAATTTTCAGAAAATGTTTAAAAATTAAGAGAATGAAATGAAATATTAAAAATACCTCGTATAACAGAATTATTGAGTCTAATCGGAGCCGTAACGTAGAAAATTATTAAACAAATTAAATTTGGTTTTTTGCTATACTACGGTTTAGGCTAGATTAGGTGGTGGATAGTCTACTTAGGTCCACTTGGTGCTCCCTTTGAGTTGCAAGTAGAAGGAAGAAAGGAAGGGAAAGAAGAAAAACGCGATATGAAAGAGAAGATAAATAGAAGGCGCGGTAGATGCAGAGAAGTAAGCTACTGAATAAGGCTCTGCCCAGCGGGCCAGGGAAAGCAAATAATCAAAAGACAGAGTTGCAGTATACAGGTATGGGTCAGAAAATTAACCTGTCCCTTAAAAAGGAACTGATACTGCCCAGTACCAATGATGAAACATCAGACAAGTTATAAAAATAGCTTTTACCAAGGTGCCTCAATCGTAGGTATTCCAGTGCGGAGTACAGTCACTTTCCTTTACTTTCTCGTTTTAATAGCTTTTGCAGAAATCATTGTGTGGGAGACCCATCCTCCTAGCATGGATCTCAAACAGGCAATGCTCATTTACTTCAGCTACTCAAACACGCAATTGCATTCTCGGTAACCGTAATAATCCAACCACCTTGTACTGATCTAATGAGGTCCAAATTGTCCTTAAAATCCAGTAAGGCAGATTATTGCAGCATTTGACCTGGGTCAGATCAAAACGAACTGCGTCAATATGCTGTCGCAAGTACATCTGAGGATTCCGCAAAAAGTTTCAATGCCACCTTCATTAAGCGGTTGCACTTACTTTAAGGCATCAAATACTCCATCACATTCAAGGATGCTCGGCGTTCGGAGACAAGGTTCGATGTGGTAAATACACCTTTGAGCAACATGAGGAACAGCTTAGTCTAATTATTACTATTAAACTTTTAGCAATTGTTATTATTGTTTTTAAAAAAGATCTTATAATATAAACATATTGTAGCGAGGATTCTTAGTTTAAGTTATAGAATGATAATTTTTATAGTTTTTTTTAAACGATCTTTTTTATCTTTAATAAATATCTTTTTCTTTTTTTAGATCTGTTTTTATATATTTTTTCTTTTCAATATTTCGCTTTCCTTTGGAAAGCTTCTTCAGGAAAAAATTTTTTAAAGTTTTGAAAACAAAAAAATTATTAAATTATTATTAAAATTTCATACATACATACAAAAATTTTAAATTTTCAAATATTCAAACATACAAAAACAAGGAAACGGAAGCAACAAATAAATAACAAACAACAAATAACAAATTCTCTCTTATGAAATGATTATAACAAATTATGTGTCTTTTTAATCAAGTACCTATAGTTCTGAGCTAAATTGTCTGTGTCTGTCTTGAAATTTATTCTCCTTACATTTGGTACATTAACAATTTCTAACATTTCCAACATATAACGTCTCTTGTAGTTTTTTTCTATATCTAATACTGATGTTTCATCAAACTTTGGATAATGATTATATTTCTTACAATGTGAAGATAAGGATGTCTTCTGTGTTGAAATATTCCTATATTTTTGGTCACACCTGTGACCAGCTAATCTCGTATGTATGTATGAAAAAATATTTTATGTTTTTGTCAAATGTTTTGAAACATTTTTTCAATTTGTTAATAATTTTTTTGTTTTCAAAACTTTTAAAAATTTTTTCCTGAAGAAGCTTTTCAAAGGAAAGCGAAATATTGAAAAGAAAAAATATATAAAAAAAGATCTAAAAAAAGAAAAAGTTATAGAATGATAATAATCATTAAAAACTTAAGTGAAATGACCTGTTTGTCAATTAAGAGTTGTCTAAGAAAACCTATGAATAAAAATCAATAACAATATGGTACATTAGAATACCATGAATTAAGATAAGCAATTACAAAATAAAAACAACTAAAACAAAACAGTAAGAAACACAATCAAACAAACACCTACACTGAATATTGATAACAACAACTATATGGGATAATTTGAGCAAATACTAAAATCACTTCAAACAGAAAATATAAGCTCTCTCTTCGGAATAATAACGGAGTTTAGGTGTGAACGTTGTCTAGTAAAGACATAAAGTGGATATAGCGGTTTTTAGTGGTAAAGTTACCATCGTCTCTTATTTGTGTGTATAAAATTTTAAAAATAGTTCATCTAATCGTGCAATATTGTTTAAAACTCTAAAGTATTTTGCAACTGTTTTGCAATAAAAATAACTCAATAAAAAAAAGTTTATTAAAGGAATAAACGTAACGATATTGTAACTATATTGTTACGGATGTGTCTTGCTTAAGTTCTAAAAGGAAATAATTAAGCTATAAAATAAACTACCGGGTATTTTGTTTACTAACTGAGTGGCTTGCTAAGAAAACTTATGCCCAACAACAAAATTTCTAGTTACAAGCTGCGTAGAAATTTTATACACGCAAACAGCAACAATTTGATATGCTGTTTACTAACTGCGTGGTTTTCGGATAAAACTTATTTACAGAAGACAACAACAAATATTTTAAAATAAATCCCCAGAAGATACTTTATCAGCATAAAAATAAAAATATACACAGGCATACAGGCGCCTATACATTGAATGGACAATATACAACAACAAAATGTGATACAAAGGGAGTAGAAGATTCTTAATTTTTCTAGACTTCTAGTGGACAAATATAAAAGGGCAGCGTCTGAGTGGATAGTTAGTTTGTGTAAAAATAAACCTCGTGAAGTAAAGACGTGCATCTTAAGTAAATTGTTCTGTAGTGTCAACTTTTTGTAGTTAAAGTAAATAAACTTGTAATCAATTTAAAAATTGTAAAAACTGGTGTTATTCTTGATCGCCCGGAAATATTTACTGCTACATATGATTTTTCAGGTGATGGTGACGTCATCTGTTAAATTGCTACGTCTTGGTCATACGTTGGTGATGCTATTTGTATTGTGAATACCAGCTCCTAGGACTTTATCTGTGGCCTGGTTTTATTACTTTTCATGGTACCTTGCTCACAAAGCATGCGCTATTTAACGCAGCCATTCACGCAATAATGAATAAATTTAACTATTTGGTGTCTGTTTTTTTTTTTTTTTTTTTTTTTTTTTTTTTTTTTTTTTTTTTGGTAAACATGGGGTTCTAGAACTTTCACAGCCACTAAGAGACCTACACGCTTGTAGCTTAGGTGGCGCCTCTAACTTACCAATATCTCCTTCCTCATTTATTAATATTATATATATATACATAATACTACTGTTATTCTTATAATATTGTTCTTATGATATAATGCTGTAGCATTATACCAGGGGTCTTTCACAATTTAACCTGCTACTGTTATACATAATAAACAATTTTATATTTTGTAATCATTTATTATTTTAGTCTACGTTAATAAGTGTTAGACTCATTTAATAAAATATATATGTGAAATGTATTATTGTGAGGGAAAGCATATCCATATGGCCATTTCACTACTGCACAAATAGCTCAACAGTGAATTTTCTCGTTAATTTCGTAGAGAAAAATTAATAAATTGATTAAAAGGGAGTTTTCATTAAATCAACATAGCAAAAAATAAATAATTAAAAATAATAAATAATTATAAATTATAATTATAAATCAAGCGTGTGCTTGATTCCTTTAATAAATAATTTATCATATGCTTATAAAATATTTACTATTAAAAAAATATATTTAAAATGTATTACAGCGGGAAAAAGCACTACTGCTCATATAGATTTTATCCCAAAGATTGAAATTCAAAAGTGTTTTTGTTTTCGAAATGTTTGCTGTGTGTTTGTATATAAATATTTTTGAGTTTTTTGTGTGCTTGTTGTTCAAATAAGAACTCTCATTTAATCAATTTGGCTTATAATATAAGACCCTTGAGTTTTCTATACAAAATTTGGGGTAAAATCCCCTCATGGATATGCTTTTCCCACAATAATAAATTTCAAATATATTTTTTGAATAATAAATATTTTATGAGAATAACATTTTAAAGGAATTAAGCACAGATTAACGTAGAATAAAGATTAAGAAAATAAAGATTAAGAAAATAATTATCTCTTAGTTTCACTTATTAAGAATGGCCTAGGTTCATATGCTCTTATCCCTTTTAATTGCCTTTCTATACTTCAAGCATTAACAATTAATCTTTATTTATAGGCATGACATATCACTGGTGGGATTGAACTCATTAACTCTACTTTTTCGAACAAAATCACCACGATGACTCAGCATGTATTAGCTTTTGTATTGTTATTCTATTCATACCAACCACTTATAAGGAAAGTAACTTTATTCACTTGTTTTACCACGAGTATAGGGACAAAAATATTGGGATAGCAAGTTTTAAATTTTCCCTCCAATATTCTTGTCTTCTTGGTAGTTTTCAGAAATCATAATTCAGTAAAATATTAAAATAATTATCTGTTATACACATAAAACATTAAAAATTAATAATATACATGGGAGCCTGATTCTACCAACATGCAAAATCCTCTTACATGGCTTCAATATCCAAAAGTTTTATATCCAAAAGAAAATTATAAAAATAAAGCTCCTAGAAGAATTGAAAGTCTTATAATTTATTCTTCTAGATTATGGCCCACGATAATCCAGGCAGTTTGATGCGAAAGGGTACCGCTACTTCTTGAACATATTTAGTAGCTGGTTTTTGGGTTTCGAGTTTTTATTTTATTATAAATCTTTTAAGTTATTTATTACCAGAGAGTAACAACTCAAAATTTTGATTACTGTCGAAAAATTATTTTGAAGATTAGCTGTGAGTAAGAAAACTTAAGCTGCTTTAATTGCCATCATAAATAGGTTGGTTAAATTTTCGATTTCGCTTTGAAATTACTTTTTCGTACAAAATATTTGGAAACTTTGTGTATTCAATTTTCGAAAGTTTATGATCAGTCTTAATTAAATAAAATAAAAAATAATTAATTGCGATGACGCTTTAGTTAATTGATTAGGAATTTTTATTTTTGCTGTACACTAGGGTGTACCGTATGTGAAAGAAATTTATTGTTTGAAATTTGAAGGCTGCCGGCTAGAATGGACTAAAAAAATAGTTCTAAAAATTTGAACCCAATGTATCGGGTTTTTCAAAAAGAAGCTTGATCTTCAATTGTGCCAACATCAACAACATGATAGCTTTGACATTTAGTTTTTTTGACGTATTTGTAGTAGATGCTCGAAAATTGCATTAAATAAAATCCGCTATGAAAATGGTGGTTTTGTTACATTTCGTAAACTTTGTAATATTTTCAGACAATATAATCATCCTTCTGAGACTGCTATTAAGAATTTGGTCGTTAAATTTGAGTTGACAGGCTCAATATAAAATGTGTCAACACCAACGCGTTTTCAAACAACGCGGTTCAACTGAAAACATTGCAGCCGTGAGCCACAGTGTCGAAGCAGATCCAAATTTATCAATTCCTCGACATTTTTTACAATTGGGGTTATCCAAAACTACCACATGGCGAGTTTTGCGCAAGGATTTTATATTTAAGCCTTACAAAGTTCACCTGGTGTAAGAATTGAAGCCGATAGACCCTTTACATCGCCATATATCCGCTCAATTCATTTAGGAATAACCGGCTGGTTATTCTGAAAAAATCATTTTTTTCAGACGAAGCTCGAGTCAGCCTTTGCATGCTCAATGTGTCACTTTAGGGTGCTTTATGTGGTCTGGAGGCGTGATTGGTTCGTTTTTATTTTTCGAAGATGAGTTTGGAAATGCGGTAACGGTCAGTGGATCACGCTATCGCGAAATGCTAAATACTCAATTTTGATCTATGATTGACGACGTGGATATCAGTGATATGTAGTTTTAACAGGACGGTCCCACATGTCACACAGCCAATGAAGCGATCAACAAATTTTCCGATCACATAATTTCACGACAATCAGGTTAGGTGGCCAGCCAGATCGTGTGATTTAACACCACTGGATTATTTTTTGTGGGTCTATGTTAAAAACAGAGTATATATGGAGCCAATCGAATCGATTTCAGCCTTAAAACTAAAAATCCGTGATGTAATTAACGAAATAGGATCACCATTTTGCAAAAGTGATTAAAAACTTTGATGAAAGATTCGACATTTGTCAGTGTAGTCGTGGTGGACATTTGCCAGATATCATTTTTCATTCATAATTGCCAAACTTTGCTCTTTGTAATACAATAAAGAATCGAATCATCTTAATCTAAATTTTTGTTTTATTTTGTTTTAGAAAACAAACGTCTTGCTGAAAAACCCTAAAATTAACGAGTTTTCGCAATTTACTTCAAATATATAGAAAAATTTACTCATTCTGCGCGCTCAGAAAGCGTTGTTCGATTTGGTCCAAATTTTTAGAACTATGTTTCAAGATCTACTTTCACTATTACCTGGGCGGCGTACTTTGAAATTAAATAAAAAAATTGGCTGTCAATTACTGTGTGCAGTCGTATTCATCCTATCGTGGAGTCCTATTCAAATTATATTGTAATTTTCAGTTTAAAACAGTTTTCCTATTCATTTATGAAAGTCACTTGAGCGATTTGTAATTTATTTTTTGTTGACTTAAGTTAGTTTTACATCCAAAAAGAAGGTACAAATTTTGGAACAGAATAACTTTGCCAACTTTAAAATCTTTTGCAAAAGGGCATAAATAATTGCACTCTCTTTACAAGTACGCGGCAGTTGAAAGAGTTTTATGGAGTCAAGAAATAAGAAAGTTTTATAATTTTTGATAGTCGTACATAATTTAAATATAGAAATATTTTGTGTTGTCATATTTTTTAGTTGACACAAACTACTGGTATTTTGGTATGCTAGCCTGCTAAATGCATATGCATATAAATATCTGCTGTTGCATTAGAGTTTTAGTTAAAATTTACATATGCCCGCGTGAATGCTTTAGAGTTTTATAAGCAAAAAAAAAAACTTAACTTCAGTTTTAGTTCTTGAACAAGGATAAATTCAACGTAAGCTTAAAATGAAAACATATTAAGTCCATTTACATTTTTTTTTTCAAATAATCCCTGTTTTGAAATTTAAAAAATTTTTGATAATGTTTGTTGGCCTAGATAAAGGATCAATAAAAAAAGCAAAAGAACATCTTACAACTCATTATATAAATAAAAAAAGGTTATAAATTTTGAAATTTTTTTCACATTTTTTGGTTCTGCAAAGTAATTTAAATCAACATTTTTTAGTTAGTTTGAGAAAGGCTGGATTAAAACAAAAATTTTGTTTTCTTCATTTTCAAATTTGAAAGTTGTAGCAAGGTGGAGAATCCGAAATTTGTTGTTTTTTTTTCGGAATTTTTCTGTGATTTGGAATTATTGTTACCTTTACGTTAATAACACGCTGAAAGGGTACTAATAATAACATTTAACATATATAATGACAAATTGTTATCAAATTGCGTTATTTTGTACATTAAAACTTTTTTAAATAATTTATTTATTATTAAAAAAAATATATTTTAATTGCTTTACTGCGGGGGAAAGCATATTCGTATGGCTTTCATTTCATTACTGCTCATGTAGCTTCTCATTGGGTTTTACCCCAAATTTTGTATAGAAAATTAAAGAGTCTTATATATTTAGACAAATTGATTAAGTGAGAGTTTTTATTGAACTAAAAAATGTTTCCAAAAAAATAAAAAAGGGATTATTTTTCTTTTTAAAGAATTTTAATGAAGCAGATAATAAGTCCCTAATGCAATTACTCCTAATAGAGTAATCCCAAACAAAATAAGATAATAAAATATCACCCAATTTGAAAACTGAAGCAGTTTAAGTTAAATGAAAAAATAAAAAAAAATATAAAAAAAGACTCCCAGGAAAATGAAATAACTTGCATTGAAATAAGTCCGAATAAAACAGGAACAACTCATATTGAAATAGGAAATAGGAAAGCGAAATAATTTCTTGGGTGGGCATTTTTGAGGTTAGGAAGTAAACTGGCTTAAAATACGCAACTTTTTTGACAATTTCGATTCGTTTGATACCACTCTAAAGTAAAAGTATGATAACAGCCAACGCAATATGACGTCGAAAAAATATCCTCCTCTAGAACATTGGCAGACGTTCGCTCTTTCCGTCAATACAGTGCTGATTTTCAACTTTCAGAGAGTCAGTTGTTTGTGGGTAGTTCATGTAAGTTCGGTCATTCAAATGGCCCCAGATAAAATAATCTAGCGTCGTTAAATATTAAGAATGAATCTAAAAATTATATGACCGGGAAATGCCTTATGCAATAACCGGGTACCTTGTAGTGTTATCTTGCTAAATCTAAAGGTCAGTGATAACAATTATGCCCACAGAAAACGGGTTATAATGGTTTTGTAGCGCAGAGAATTTATGATAACGTCGTTTCTTTGCACATTTTCGAAGAAATATCTGCCATATGCGATAATTTTGTTTGTTTACATAATCGACTAATCGTGAAAGTGAGCCATGTCACTAAAGATAATTTTATTGAAAAATGCGTTATTTTCGTATAGTTTTTCAAATAGTTAATTTACAAACGACAAATGGCCAGTCTGGTTTATTTCTTGAATGAATTGAACCTTTTAAGCTTGAAGACTGATCCCCTATTTTTTCGATGGTCGATGAATTGATGTTCCGGGCACGTTTTCCATGATGTTGAGGTTTCAGCCTGACTACGGGATAAAGGTGCAGATACATTGAAATTTTTATCACTGATTGAAAGTAGCTGTCACAATTAAAATTCTTTTCTAAAGCGCACAATATTCTATACTTAAAATTTTGCACTTTTTAATATATAAATGCCGAAGAATATCAGCTAAATTTTTGACATTGAAGCATTTGACTGGCAATTTTCTCCTAACCACAAATTTGAGAGGTATTTTTTACTGAAAATATTGATGATTAGCACAACGAAGTTCATTACGGATTCCTCATAAGAACATTTATATTTATACAGAAAAACATTATAATGATCTTAGTAAACTTTCAAAATCTGGTAGACAGAAGTGGTGAAAAGTATTTACGCAAAGGACATTGTGTGATATACATACATCACATAAATAACTCTTAGTCGTTATTCTGTTGAAAGTAATTTAATGAGAAACTGCTGATTTGTATTTTACCTTCAATTACCTTCCATCAAAAAAAAAAGAAGAAGGATTTGTTATTGTAATGCACATAGAGAAATTTCCGTTATCCAAAGACTGTTCAACGCCCCCTACAAACCGTCAAATAATCGGATGTTTTTGTGTAGTCTTGAGTAGTTTAGTTGTTTTCGACTACAATGCTTTGCTTTAATGTTGAAACTAAAAGTCATCTTAGAAGTTTTGTGGCATTAAAACCCACATCTTTGAATTATTGAATTGATTCGAAAACATATATGCTTTTTTTCAAATTTATCGCTATTGATGTAATAACTTTTTATTATTCGAAGTTTTTTTTAATTTAATTTCCATGGCAACTTCATGTTTTTTTCTCATAAAATAATATTGACGGATTCCACGACTTTCCGATAAAAACAATTTGTTATTGTTTCGACAGTCACAAAGGTAACATACGTGTAAATAAAACAAAGTAAACCTTTACTAAGAACTAAAGGAAACAAATGCACAAAGTGCTTGTGATTATTTTGGAAACAAGTTGCCGAAGTAAAATTTTAGATGTAAAAAATTGACTGATTAAAGCTTAAGATGATAATGGTTATATATCGACCTAATTGCATAAATTGGCTGGTTGGATACCAATGCTTGATACGTATAATGCTGATGATTAATGTAACGATTCAACATATATATTACACTCTGTTGGTGTATAATTTCCTTTTTTTTTGTCATAAAATAATACAGGAAAATGAGCTTAAGTTTGACTAAAAATATTAATTTTTTAAAATTATTTTCGACCCTTTTCATCCTTAATGATTGTAGGCCAACCGATTTGCATTTTATGGCAAGCCTTACTATCAACAGCCTTTTACTCTTGACACTGATTTTCTACTTATTTTTCTCATCACGCCATCCTTAATAAATGCTGGTACGTGTTCATGGTAATTATATTTAATTAGCTTCTGCCCGGGGTCCCAATTCTTGTGCTAGCCTAAACAGGGTATTCACACATAATTTGCGCCACTATATAGCCTCTTTCAGATACAGCCTGCAGGGTCAGGTTCAGCTCAGGTTCCAGATTTAAGTCAGCTGAATATACACCTGCTCCTGCTTTATCGTCTATAAGAAAACTATTAGTGAAAGCACTGATGTCTTCCTTCATATATCCAATGTTTATATCGCCTTCTAAAATGAGTTTCTAATGATATCTTTCGACAATTTTCTCTTCTTTCTTATGATGTAGTTCAGAATATTCCTACGCCCGATTTTCGTTTCATTTTAAAATAACAATTTAGATCCATATTTCTTTATAATCTTAAGCCCTTGGATTTTATTACTCAAGCTTGTCACAGTGTAGTGAACCCAGCCGTTCAGTTTAATGCATAAGTAGAGTGACAAACAGTCTTGATTGCAAGGTGTTTAATTACCAAATTATTTGGGTTAACAGTTTATTGAACATCAGCATAATTTGTTGTTGTTACTTTGTTTTACGTAAACGCTGACAGGTGTGCTTCATTTTTAACCTACTTTTAATTGTTTTAATTTTTTTTGTATATATGTTAAATTTACACTTCATTATTGACCTAAATTTATAGATAGCTTAGCAATTTTAATAATAGTATATTTTGAGTGATGTCACTCAAAACCAAAATCTAGGTTATTTTCATTGTTAGTATATAAGCCGTAGAAATTAAGAAATAAAATTAATTACCATTAATTGATATTAATAAAGACCTATTGAGCTCTAACTAAAAGGAGCTCTAGGAATACAAAAAGGGAAAAATCTTTGGTAGTTTAATTTAATATTTGGTATAACATTATACCTGGCGATCCTACCATTTTACAACAGAATTTAATTCGGATCAAAAATGATCTTAATTTCTCAAATTAATTTTTTAGAAGACGAAACATAAAACTGTTTTCTATGCCGTTACCTTCGTTAATGACCGAAACCACAAAAATAATTATTTTTTTCGCGTTCATCATGCTCTCATTTCTGCAAAGAATTCTATATAAATTCTCTAAAATTCTCTTAAAGCCGTGTAATTAATACTTAACAGCTCACTCTCTGTTTCTATACAAAAAAGACTTAGTACGTTTGTATTATAAGTTAACGTTATTTACTATTAACGCATACTAAAAGTCAAGTCATACAGATTTTATAGTCACGAATTTATTTATTTATCCATGTGCATGGAATTTAATTTTCAATTTTAAGCTTCTTTTAACAGAGAGTTATTTCACTGATATATATATACACACACATATACATGAACACTTTCACATATATATTTATATAAGATAAAATGTGGTCATATTTTGGAAGGAGAAAACAAAGGATAAAACTATTAAATTCAATGCCACATATGACGCCATTTTGTTACATGACATCTTAATGCCATTTACATACACAAAATGAACTATTAAGTTAAAGAGTTTATTGTTTAAGGGGTAACAATTTCAGTGTAACTTATCTTAGTGATTCTAACTATATAACTTATACTATTTCGTAAAATATACTTGCTTAAAATTAAGTAGGCGATTTATTTACAAAGGTATCGATAACAGCGAGATTTGCGAGACTGTCAATGATCTGAAATAACCAGACACATTTAGAGCAAAGTTGCAGCTTTCCCAATTTTAGGCTATTGGTTTTCTATGATTCAATAGTATAATTCAACAGTAAATATGTTATTTACAGCTACTTACCTGAAATGATCATTTCAATGTATTAAACAAGAAATAGTGCTTTGAGTGGTGGTTCCATATGCCGGTTTGGCATGTCACGTACTATAGTAACCATCTAGGAGAGCTCTAACTTATTTAATGAGGTAACTAAGAATTTAGAAATATCAAACAACATCGCAACTTAATATCATCGGCTTGGCGGCGCCCTTTTATTTAAGTTTAACAGGCGATTTTTAATAGACACCTTCAATAATATAATATAATATAATATAATATAATATAATATAATATAATATAATATAATATAATATAATATAATATAATATAATATAATATAATATAATCACCCCTATTCTGCGTTTCGATTAAGTCTCCGCGTTCAGTTCCGTTGCGATCAAAAATTGGTATTCTGAAGAAAAACTGAATAGAAAGAAAAAGAAGAAGACAACAATGTTTACAAAAATAATAGCATTACTGTGGAATGTGGAAATGAAATAGCAAAATAAGAAAGTTGTTATCATTTTCATAAACAAATGTAAAATTTAATACAAAAAATAAGCATTTTTTGTTGGAGGACCTAGTGCATTGAGGACTCCTGCAACTTCCTCCCAGAACAGTGCCACTTCTTCCTTTGATCGCTGGTGCTATCTACATGCAATGTCTGCTTTAGATGCCATTAAATTTGCCATTTCATACTGGTGCGGTGTTGTTGTTTTTGACCTGTAACACATAAATAACACATCATATTCGGGTACAAAAATTAACAATTTAAAACCAAAAAAAAATTAATTTAATTCAATAAATTTATTTAAAATAATTTTAAGTGTTTTTTTTTTCGTTTGTGAACATTTTATCTCATTTTCTACTTACATTTTTTTCAATTTTAAACTTTTTAACTAAAAAACACAGATAAAGAAAACCCCTCCGTTAACAAAAAAGCAACTGAGAAAAACGGAGCTCCGATCGTAATGCAGAATACATACAATCGAAGGAAACTGAGCGGAATCGAAACGCAGAATACCAAAGCTGCTAGACGGAGAAAATATCGATTCGAATCGAAACGCAGAATAGCCTCAAATATAATATAATATAATATAATATAATATAATATAATATAATGTAATATAATATAATATAAGTCCTTCAATATCTAGATACGTCGTGACTGTTACTTATTTATTTAGTCTATAAATGTAATCCTTACAGGCTATAACATGCCTTCTTTTTAATTAAAAGTACAATTAATAGTCTAAATATTAACAGGTAAATTACGCTTTACAACATCTTATGAAAAAGAATAATCAATAAATTGATATAAGCTATTAAAATCTTTACAAATTAATTAAATTGATTGCAAAAGATACGTTAGGCATCATTCTGGGTCTTTTCAGTGTTGGCAATCTGATTAATTTTAGGCTGCAACGATAGGATGGAATATGAACTCCAGACTGCCATGTTTTAAATATCGTAAGCAAAAATTAGAAATTGCTTCTAAATCAATTCAACATTATTACTGTGCACATTATATTGTGGGTCCAATATAACTGAACTATATTCAAAATTGATCTCACAATCCAACAGAAATAAAACAGACTCATCCCCATAGTATCTGCAAAATCTAATAAACCTTAAAAATATTTTAAAATAAAAAAAGGGGTACAATATTAATCGACTGCCTCTAGCCTCATTATACGAAAATTGTAGTTGGAAAGAAAATATTTGAAATATTGACAACAAGCAACAAATAGAATTAATGTACAACTGCAGAGTTTCTAGAATGATTTTGTGTTCGCTTTTGGGGGAAAGTAATTGTAGTGTCATCTTTGTAAAACATATTTAACATTTGAAAATATGTTTAATTATTTCAACCCGCTTTTCATTTTGGTACGTTTATTTCTTTAATATTAGTATTTATTTATGTTATTTTATTGAAAATGAATAACACAATACGTTAGAATTTTTAAAATCCAATTACATAATTTATTCTCTTAAACACACAAAATTACACGACGATAACTTTACCACTTTAACGTTTAAAATGCTTTATTACTTTTATGTCTTTGCTAAACGATGTTTGTACTTTAACTAATTCTATTGCCTAGCAGGTGGTGCTTATATATCTGTGTGTGCGGTTTCGCATACACAAGAAAATTCCACTTGTCATCATTTAATATTAGCGCCTGTTTGGCTGTGTGTTTTGTTCTCTGTTCTCTGTTATATGTTTTTTTGTTTTCTGTTGTTTAAGCTATTTCGTGAAATTTCTTTTTATAAGTGTGCTGTTGTTGTTGTCTGGTGTGCATAAGATTTCTTAGAAATTATGTAATTTGTAAAAGACACAATAGCTCATTTCGCATATTTTTTTTACTGATAATTACTTTCTTTTCAAACTTACACAATTCATCTTCGTAACAGTATTGTTGATATTTTTCTTGAACTTAAGCCGAACTAAAATTATTTATTTGTTATTATACCAAAAAAATTTAACAAAGAATTTAAAAAATTAAATTACAGTTAAGGCAAAGCGTTATCATATTTCCGTCGCAACACTTAATACCTTTATGGGGAACAGCATCTACTGTGTTGTGAAGGAAATAACAATTAAAAATAAAATTGCGTGCATTACTAAGCCAACAGTTAACAGAAAGCAAAGACAAATATATGTCTAAGCAAATTAGCCCTGGCAGTTGATAATGATTATTTCTTGTATTCATATTTATTAAATTAGTCGTTCAAATAATGATTTCTATAACATATGTAACTTATGGTGGATAAAAGCGATTAATTCAAAGCATTAGACATTATTAAAATGTTTTCTTTAAAAATTCAAATAAATATTTCCAAATAGTTTTTTAATAAATTAAAAAATTTAAATAACCTGGAACTTAAGCCGCATTAAAATTAAATGCCCTCATGATGAGTAATTATTATTTAAATATAAAATTATTTGGAATCAGTTTTAAGGCCCAATTATAATATGCATAAGCTGGCTCAGGCTAATTTTAAAAATTGAATGAAGTTTGTCAAATGCTTAAGCAAATCATTGAAGACTTTTAGATGGCTATAATGTACTTAGATGAATGTAGAAATTATTACACACTGTTGCACATTTGTTTTATTCGCACTTTTGCAAAAAAAATAATTTCTTTCTAAATAAATGAAATTTACTAACAAAAAGATGTTTAATAATCATATTTTGTCGACTGCCTGATGGAGCTCCCATCCACTTAATTTCCTTGAAGAAACGTGCCCTGAGTAACTTCCATCTGTGTTTGCACTGCGCGACTTTATATAACTCATACCAGCATGAAAATGAAAAACGCAAACAAAATTCTTCATTTTTCTGCTACTTTTTTCCCTACTCATTCCCTTGAATTGCGGTTATAATAAAACGCATCTCTTTTGCCATATAAGCAATTGTTTCTTTGTACGTTTTCCATTAAATTCGCCTTCGTCCCCCATTGCAATTTGTTTACTAATGTATCTATAACACAATGCAAAATCAGCTGTTTCGGTACGGTAAGTGCAATCAGTTTCGTACTTTGCTTAAGCAATTGATATTTAACGAAACTTGACGAAAAGTTTTGTTAAGTACATTATAGTTTGTCTCATATGATTATTAGGTATTTGCAAAGTTGTTTAAGTTGGCTTAAGCCAAGTTATGCATATTATAGTTGGGCCTTTAAGTCAATGTACTGTTATTGTGCTAGATTGCTGTAGACAAAAATATTTTATGAAATTGTCGTAAAATAGTTTTCCTATTAAAAAAATTTACATGTTTTACTGTGGGGAAAACATTTCCATATATCCATTTCGCTCAACTCAAGAGTCTTATATCTTAAGCCAAATTGATTTAATTAGAATTATGTATATTTAAACAACAAAGCAAAAAGGTAACAAAAGTCAAAAACAAAATATCCATTAAGAAACTATTTCCCCATAGTAATATATTGCAATATTTTGAATAATAAAATATATTTTAATAAATATCTTTTTTCTTTTTTTAGATCTTTTTTTTTATATATTTTTTCTCTTCAATATTTCGCTTTCCTTTGGAAAGCTTCTTCAGGAAAAAATTTTTTAAATTTGAAAACAAAAAAATTATTAACAAATAAAATAAAAAATTTTTTCCTGAAGAAGCTTTCCAAAGGAAAGCGAAATATTGAAGAGAAAAAATATATAAAAAAAGATCTAAAAAAAGAAAAAAGATATTTATTAAAGATAAAAAAGATCGTTTAAAAACTATAAAAATTATAAAATATATTTTATGAAAATATTATCAAATATTGAATAATACAAATTTGCTTTGGTTTTGAGTATGAAAAAATAATGTTAAAAATATTTCATGAAATCTTTATTTTAAGGAAAATAGAAACACAAGTACTACAAATAAGGATTTCTAGTTGAAAACGCAATCAGTACTAAACACGACGTCAATCACAGAAGTTTTTCAAATGTGGTAAAGTTTGTATTTTTAAAAGAGCTAAATAATTAAGAAAAATTATTGCTGGGGTGGTTTATTTTGCATTTGAAGAGTCTAACGGTTAAATAACAAACGCAACAATATATAGGGTGTTTTTATATGAGTATACATTTTGGAAATGAAATTAAAACTAGGATGAATTTATGAAATTGAGATGAAAATTATATAAGCATTATAGCCTAAATACGAATTCTGATATATAACCGCCACAGCTATCTCAGAGGTTGTTTAGTCTGGAGGGGCAATTTTCGATGACTTTTTCTATATGTGGCCGTCTATCGATAATAGCATCTTTCTCGTCCAATCTTGTCCTCCTCATTTCGGGTTTATCGACGTAGACTAGCGACTTTTCATATCTCCACATAAAATAGTGTTGCAGGGTTGAATCACACGATCCTGGCGACCAATTCATAAAACCAAAATGTAAAATTATGGTTTTCTTCAATTAATCAATTATGGCATGAGCTGTGCGACATGTTATGCCATTTTTTAAATTATAGCTTCTATACATCACGCTTGCTTAATTCATCAACGAAAAAGTCAGCAATCATGGTTGTATAGCCTCCATTGTTGTCTGCACCGTTCTGCCTAGCATCGTTTCTAAAAAAGTTTTCTGGATATTACGGTGTCTCAATACGCACTTAACGGTTATTATGAGTCTAGATACTGCAGTTTTGTTTTTTTAAGGTATCCGCTTGAAGAAAATTCAGCTACATCGCTAAACAAAATTCGCTTTTGAAAATCGAAATCAACAGCAATCTTGTTTTGCAAATTTGCAAATTTTGGCATCTTTTTCTTTTTGTTTTTATTTGACAGCTGACGAAGTGAACGCTAGTAAAAAAGTATAGCAACTTAAAGTTCCAAACCTCTATAAAAAACTCTCGATATATGTAGATACTTTATTTCAAATGATCGGCTTTTAATACGAATTAAGTGTTGAGGTTAAAAAAACGCAGCCAACTTAGAAAAAAAAGTATAGTTCAACAAACAAACAAATTTTATAAATTTACAACAATTAAAATACAATTTACAACATTCAAACTACAAAATGTAAATCTAAGTAGTTTCTAGAAATTTGTTAAATGAACTTTATTTTAATATGCTTACGGATTACACTACACAGCCGCTAATTCTGTTTTGCATCTATAAGCCTTCGTTTCTGGAATAACCCAAACCCAACACAGTTATAATTTGATCTTACACTCTTTGCTCTTGTGAGTTTAAAATACTAACTTTCTTGAGCGAAGTACTAGAAAATGAATAAAAATACATGATTGCAAAATAATATTTTTATTTATAGAAATAAAAACTAAGCTTCAGGTCCAATAAGGTGAATCCAAACTAAACACTTTTAGGGTCAGCATATTCATATTTCTCACTGGAGATTTTATTGTGAGTATATTTAGTTGCTTTCTAACCCAAATGAATGCGAATAATTGTCCTTAGAAAAAAAACGCTTTTGTGTTCTATAACTGATAACATGCATTAGCAACTCTCCGATAGTTTTGTTTTACTTTTTTAACAGAACAACAACGAATATTTTCTATCAATATTCAAATACATAATTACTTAATCTATCTATTGACACATTTAAACAAAAATATATTAAAAAATTAATTTCAGTTGTCGCAATTACGCATATATTGTTTGATAACGAATTTAGATAACTATGCTGGATTCGTTATTCTTCCCAGTTGTATTTATACCACCACATATTGCTAGGATTTCTATCACTTAATCATTACAGTTTTTTGTAAAGCTGTAGTTGCTGATAGTGGCAAATAATATTTATCGCATTTAAATAAAAAATGATTTTTTATTGCAATAATTTCGTTAAAAAACTATTGCATAAACAGGAGACTTGTGTTATCTAACAGTGGTTGCAAACCGTTTTTTTGTTTGTTGGAAATATTACGGTAGCTCATGAACCACTTAAGATACCCTAAATATCCTAAATTTTATAGAGGCCAAGTATTTCTGACGATCGGTCTTTTAGGGTAAAGGTGGCTTCTGCCCCAAAGTTTGGTATAGCGGGCATAATTTTTTCTTTTTTTGGAAATGCCATAAACAGTTTATTTATTTCTCATATATGAAGAGTTTTTAAACTCAAGTGGACCTAGAAAATATCTACAAAAAATGTGCGTACATGTATAGGTTACCTCCTTTAGTGTGGGAGAAAATCGGCTTAGAAAGTGCTTGTTTTTTAGTTTTTTGACGATTAGTATTCTTGACGTGGTGTAATTAGTTATGTTCGGATTATTATTCTACGATATTGGCTGTATTTTTAATAAATTTTATTATAAAACAGTAGTACACAGTTTTCTTTTTTACATAGAAAAAATTTATATTAAATAAATATGTATTAATCTTTTAAACGGTATTTTTTAATGAAATTTAAAAATATATTTTTTAATTTTTTTAATTTTTTAAACGACCTTTTTATATTTTTAATAAATATCTGTTATTCTTTTCTTTTTTTGGTATTTCGCTTTCCTGTGGAAAGCTTCTTCAGGAAATTATTTTTTATATTTTACAAAAACAAACAATTATAACAATTTGAAAAGAAAAAATTTTTGGAAAACATTTGACAAAACATATAAAATAATTTTCTTCATACATACAAACATACAAAAATTAAAATTTTAAATATTTAAACATACAAAAACAAGGAAACGGAAATTAAATAACAAATTTTTTCTTATGAAATAATTATAACGAATTATGCGTCTTTTGAATTAAGTACCTATAATTCTGCGCTAAATTGTCTGTGTCTATTTTGAAATTTATTCTCCTGACATTTGGTACATTAACAATTTCTAACATTTAACATATAACGTCTCTTATAGTTTTTTTCTATATCTAATACTGATGCTTCGTCAAACTGAGGATAATGATTATATTTCTTACAATGTGAAGATAAGGATGTCTTCTGTGTTTTAAGTTTATTTTTTGTTGTCCTAATATAAACTTTGTCACAGTTCACCTGGTCATTTCCTCCACATGGTGTCCTGTATACTACATCAGATATTTCCATTTTCCCTATTTTATCCTTCATACTGCTAAATAATTTATTTAATGTGTTATATGTTTTGTGTGCAATTATATTTTCCTTAATCTTTTTTTCAAAACCGAGGTTTACGCAGCTCCTACAACTTAAGAATATGGTCTTTGTATAAGCAGATGGTATGAGAGGAAAGCTTATGACTTCTATATTAACAATTTATTACCATTTTATTTTGCGTCGCATTTTTAGATGTCATTTACCTTTAAAACTGTAAATTTGACGTTCAGGGGATTGTTAAAATATAAAATATAGAGTTGTTACAAAATCTAAACGGATCAAAATATTCTTACAAAATTTTTAAGCAATATATACGAAAGAGCCTTTTTTTATTTAACCACATATATGCCTTAAACGGGGAAAAACTCTCCAAAAAATGATTTTTTTTTTAAATTGGCTGATCTGGCTTTGTTAAGTATTTGGATTTAGGAAAGAACATTCAACCATACATCAAGTCTAAAGAATAGTAAATATAATACAGCGTAACAAAATAAACAGAAAAAGTAGAGGAATGGTTTTGTTAGACATAGAAAAAGTCTTTGACTCCGTATGGCATGATGGGTTAATTTATAAGCTTCAAGAATTCGGCTACTCAATTAATATCAAAAGATAATCAGGAGTTTTTTAAAAGAAAGATCTTTTATGGTGCAGGTTAATGGAAAATTCTCTAGAGAACGTGACATTTTAGCAGGTGTTCCGCAAGGCTCTGTCTTAACCCCACTGTTATAATCAATATTTATATCTGACTACAAATTATCAAAAAACTGTACAGCTGCATGGTACGCAGATAATATGGCTCTATTAACGACAGGAAAAGTATCTAATGCTATTGTTAAAAAATTGGGGAAAGTACTGGCTCACGCTAAGAGTTACTTTAAAAAATGGCAGATGAAACTCAAGTCATCATCTTTCCATTTAATAAATGAGTGAAACGAATACCCAGCAATACACTCTCAATCCAGGGAGTAAGTATGCCTATTTCGGACTCCGTAAAATATTTGGGAATTACTTTAGATATAAAGCTAACATTTAAAGATCATGTTTTTCAAACATGCGCAAAAGCAATAAGATGTGGTGAGCGCTGTTTCCACTTCAAAACTGCAAATTAACACTAAATAACAAAAACAAGATTTAGCTATTCAGAATGTGTATAAGACCAATAATGACATATGGATGTCAAATATGGGCAACAAACAAGAGTTTGACAATTATATACAATCTACCAAAACGTTATCGAACGATATGCCTTCACTCACAATTTTAAGAAGATTTATTTTCAACAGTAACCAGTAAACTTACACAAAGCTTTGAAAATCGCAACAGATTTTCAAATTATTATACAATAAGGGAGTTGCAGAGTTAGTACTTTGCAAGCTTCATTATTGAAGTTTTCAAAAGTGCTAACTTTAGATTTTCTTAAATTTTCTTAATGTAGAAATAAGGTTTTCACTATCTTTCTCCTTGAAATTGTAAATAATGTATACGAGTATATAAATAAGCAAATTTTAATTAAAATCAAGTGAACTTATTTGCTGAAATACTTTTAGTAAAATCTCAAATAAAACATTTGTAAAAAATTTTGTTTTATTTTAAAGTGCTGTGATAATAGTAAAGAATAAAAAAAGTATTGCGTTGTCAAGTCCTTTTTGGAGTGTATAGCCAAGAGATAGAGCTTTCTTATTCTGTTTCTTTTTTTTTTCAATCGGTGCCTTGCACTCTGTGGAATTCTGTTGTTGTTCATACATTTTTGTTTTAAAATTGGCTGTATTTGGATAGGGCTGGAGGGTGAACCGTTACAACTTTCAACGTAATTTTTCTTTTATTCTCATTTGCTGTAGATTGTCTTTAAAATAGTCTAACCGAATTTACTATTTAATTACTTACTACTGTTTTATTGTAAATTTTTTCAAGAGTGCAGAATATCTTAGAGTAATATTCCCAACATAAATAAGTACACTACGTCAAAAATACTAAGTTAAATCGGTCAAAATTGAAAAAAACAAACAATTTCTAGACTGATTTGCTTCCAAACTAAAAGAGATGACTTAGACATGTTAGTACATTTTTGTAGATATTTTCAAGGTCTACTTTAGTTCAAAAACTCTTTAGTAATAAATAAACTTTTTATGAAAATGCCAAAATATTTTATTTCCGAGGTATCCAAATTTGGGGGCATATGTAGAAGTTCCCCTTTACCTTAGAAGGCTGATCGTCCGCAACTTCACTTGCAAATACCTCTGGTTAGCGTCTTTGAAATTACATTGGGATATCTTAAAAGGTTCATGAGCTACCAAATTATTTAAAAAAAAAATGTTTGCAATCCACTGTGCATGTGTGCGTTAAAAAGCTTTTACGATAAATGCGCAGGAAAAGGATGACAAGTAAAAAACGGATTAAAAGTTGAAAAAATACTAACAAATATGAGGTTGTTGTACTTTTGCATAACAAAGAAACACAAACAAAAAAAATAATAAAAACAGCTAACGACAACAATAAAAAAGTATTTATCTTTAACTATTGTTCAGGCAAGCATTTTGATAGTTTTTCCAAAAACAAAAAAAAAAAAAAACAAAAATAACAATTTATAGTCTCTCATTTTTTGTTTGGATTTGAAAATCAATGAAAATATTTGTATGGATAAACTATGTACGAGTGTGAATCTGTTTAAGTGTTTGAAAATCAAAAATAAAAATGTTAATAAATACCAAGGAACAAACATGCAACCGGAAATGCTTTAAGCACAATTAAACATTGAGTGCAATGGCTTGTCTGTCTGCTTGTTTAGAAGAAGATTTAGAAACGAAAATAATGCTAGTATACCAACATAGATAGTTATTGAAAAATGTCACAATGAAAACAATAACAATTTTTCTTCTATATGCACATATTTTCCGTTTAGGCAAAAACATTTATTTACAGATGTTTTGCAATACTATTTTAGTAACACACACACACACACACATACATACATAAAGCAATTGTGTTCAGTATTATTATTTTTTTTTGTAAGAAATAAATCGAGTACAAAGTTTTTCTATTGCGATAATAAACTCACATTATGGCACTAAATTCCAAATAATTCAAAATAATGACTCTTAAGTTGGTGATTCTGACTCATCATTTATATAATACTGTTACTTATAAGGACGCAGTTAAGTTTTCTATAGCATTTGCTATTAATAACATCTTTATTTAATTGCTTTGTATATGTATTACCTCAGCTTGACAAGATTTAGATATGCAGAGTAAAAATATTGTTGTTCTATGGTCATGAGAACAATATTATGTTTTCCATAAGTATGTATTCTTATGTCGAGGAAATTAATGTTTTTTGATACCATTTTAATATACAATAAACAATGTTTTGTTAAAATTCAAAATTCCACCTTTCGAGCGAATGTTTAATACTTCTAACCCGCTAGTTAAATTCTTTTGAGGTTTACGGCATCCATAGAAAAGGAGTTGGGTTCTAAGTATGCTCTCCTTGCAGTACAGTGCACGAAAGTAGATTAACTCGGTTATGTCGTAAAGTAGTGACCTAAATTTATTCCTGAAAGTTCGATTTAATACAAAATCTTGAATTTCTTTTAGATGTTCGCTTTTCAAGAGTAACAAGATTTCAGAGCATTTCCTTCTAAGATTGCAAATAAAACCGGCGATAAAGCTATCTTTTATTTATTTTACAAACTTTTAATTAAGTTCTTTTATTGCAAAATACTACGTCTTAGAGCTTTATTTAAAATACAAGATTTTTTTAGATGAGCTATTTACTTTTATACACTGTAACGACACGTTCTCGCGTTATGCTGGAGTAGAGCTTGCGGCGTCCAGGGTTCGTTACAAAAAAATGTTGCTTCAGTAATATCACAAGAGACACTTTTGTTTTACAAAAAAATTTTCTTTTATTATAATTCACTCTTAAACTAGGTTAAAATTATACTACAGCACTGAGCACGCCAACGCCTATCAACCGCCTCGTGGCCCTCAAGAGTTTTCGTCTACCCTCTCCGCCGGCTAGCCTACTGCTTCTCACACTGGAGCGAATAAAATTCTGGTCCAGTCTGAGCAGAACAGTTTGTCTGTCCACCTTTTTGACCTGTTGCGGTTGTCACGAATAAGATTCTGAGACAGCCTCTCCACGTCGAAATTAGTGTTAGCCTTTTGACGATCTTGTCCGTCTTGTTCAGCTAGGGCGAATAAAATTCTGGCCTTGCTGAACAAAGCGTGGCCAGGTGAAGTAGCGACAGCACTTGCTTGGTAGAACTGAACTCAATTAATTCAAAGTCGAATAAAATTCTGACTCTGATTAACTGAGCTGAACCTATTCGCAAGACTATTTTAAAAGAAGTGTTGCCCGGTTGCTTGCCCGTGGCCAACTCTTCTCAAATACGTAATTATCTCGCTTTTATATGTTTCTGCCAGGCACACATACACACCCATACCACTAAACTACAGCTGATTGCTACTGTTTAGGGTTGTGTTTAATGGTATATTCTTTTCACGGATGTATCCTCGTGTTAATAGATGTCGCTTTTTAGCGGCTATTATTTGTTTTTAAAATTAATACATTATGATTTAAAATATTTCATTAAACAAATAATAAATATAATTTGAAAATATGACAAGTATATAATATAATTCATTTGATAATAATTAAAAAACAGTAAAAAAAAATTAATAGATGTGAAAAATATATATAAAGAGTTTAACTGCCCGTGATCTAATTGCCATGTGATCCAAAAACAAGCCTGCTGGCTTTTGGTCGTCACAACACACAAAAATAAACGATGGTTACTTTATCACGTCAACGCCTAAAAGTTGCTGTAACTACTTTTGTCTCTTCGCTCGATAACGTTTAGAATTAAACTAACTCTATCGTGTAAGAGAGGCCCTTATATTCGGTTTTGAGTGAGAAAACTGTAATTCATCGCATCATACATATAACGTTGCTGGCATCATTCGGTGTAGGCTCTTGTAACTTTTTGTTCTGTGTTAGTTGTTTTTATTTACTGATTGTTAAACTTAGTTCATGGAATTTTAATGTAGCATATTGTTATTGTTTTGCGTTCATAAGATTTCTTACAAACAATTTAATTTGTAAACAGATACAATTGGTCATTTCAATTTACTTTTTAAGTGCATTTTTTTGTAGCCTCTTCGTAACAACATCAAAGCACCACTTTGATAACTAAAATCTTTAGCTTAAATCATTTTATACGAACAGTTTTTTTAAGTGGTATAACCAATGTTTTAAAAAACCAATTGTCGAATTGAATAGTAAATAGTAGATTTTTTTTTTTAAATATGAAGGGTGTTATTTGTCTACTGTAATTTAGAGACGTGGTTATGCCTGAAAAAGCTACTGCTTCGGCAAGATTGAAGTCCTTGTTTGTTTGTTATTGACTTTGTACTATGTGTTGAATAAAGTCCTGTCTGTATCTTCCTATATATTGGTAATTGTAGATTATTATCTTTCAAAAAATTCTAAAAACAGATACAACTCCATAAAATTGTATGTTTGTTCTTTCACGTAATTATATTTCAAATGTTATTGAAATTTATTCACCGTTAATTGCCCATTTTTCCCCTTTCGCTCCAATATAGGTCCTAGTTTTGTTTGTTTTATTTTTGTTATGTTTCGAATTTTATTAAAATCAGCTTAGTCGTAATTTCCTTTAAATCGCATCGAAAATACAAACATTCTAGTTTCTCCCCTCAAATTTAAAAAAAAATCGGTTAAGTCTTGATCGACGCACCAATAAACAGACTTACAAAGAGATTTATTATGGAGTATATTTAAGATATCTCATTAAGATGTACATTACAGTTATTAAAAGAGCAATGGCATTTTATTTTACAAAAAATTATTCTTTCTTTGTATTAAGAGAAAGACATTATTCTTTTCTATGTGTGTGTATCGTAATGTATCTTTTAATGTTCGCGTAAATAATAATAAATGCTGTAAAATGATTGTAAAATTTTGTCATGTGGAACAGTTTGAGTTCAATTGCAAAAGTCAAGCATATCTTTTTTAAAGAAAAGTTAAAATTAGATGAAATAGTTGTATGCAATTTTATAAACTGTTTCTGGAGAGTTGTATTCAATTAATGTGATTAATTTTTATTCGAAAAGTATTAAATGAGTTGTGAATCCCTTGGCGAACAGCTAGTGACTAACCGACAATTTCGTGATAACCATATGTCGATTTTTAAAAGAATAATAATATTTCTATAAAACATTTTCGTTCTGTTGTTCTACAAATTTTTCATTTATCTTTCTAAGATATTTCAGTTAAGTGCAGATGCTGTATAAATTCCACATAAAACAATACACACAGAAGCAATTAAATATTTTACCGATTCATAATTCTATTCTGATAACGCAAAAATTAAAAAAAAAATATTTCGTTATTTGAGAACCTATAATTGTTTAAATTAAGAGAAATGTGCAACTTTGGCAATATATTTCATTTATTACTGCTGGCAACATTAGCTTTATGTTATACAAATGCAACTCGTATTTGTATAATCGACAAATAAATCTTTATTTGGGAATGAAAAAAAAAATGAAAATAAAGAATATTTAAAGTCATAAGAAATTGCTACACAATGTGGATTCGACTTTACAATACATAAAGTTAACACCATTACTATGTTAAATCTTACAAAATTTCTTAATTAGAATGTTAGCCAGCATAGCCATTCACTGGACCATGCTGCAGAAATATTTCATTGGCTCAAACTACTTTGCGTGAATGTTGATATCTATTATTTATGTGCTTGCTCCGTCTGCCGATGTCTATAATTACTGGATCACTCTAGGGATATTCTACTTCTATTAAAAATTTACTTGTATGTGCCGTGCTACATTCTTTAGGAAAGGGATAGAGAAGAGATGAAACAGGTGGTGAATGTAGAAGGATTGTCGGAAATTAACTGCCGTATAAAAGACAGCACAGCTGCACAGCCTTCATCGCTGAGCAGCTCCACCGACAGTCTATTTTTATTTTTATAATGAAAAAAAACAAGTTCTTCGTTGGGAATGGAACCCACAACCCCCATACTGACAAGCTAGTACACTACCTACTAGCCTGCAGGGGCACCTGAATATACCCCGTTTATTGGTGCTTTGGTAGTTTGTTACAAACTTTTGTTTCTTTAACTTTTCTAAAACCAAGCAATTACTCATATATTAAAATGCCGCCCCACATCATTTATCATATAACGGGTCCGCCATCTAACTTTTTTTTTTTGAACTAGTGCTTATTTCGTGAATGGTAGCACTTAGCTCATGTTTGATTTGACAGATAATTAGTTTCATCCTTTCGTTGAACGAATATGGTTGTGTATACGCTTGAACAACGCTTCGCTAATTGGGCCTGCGATCGATTTACAGAAGATGCCAATTTTGCGAAAAAATATCTTTTCAGATGAACCTCATTCATCTTGGCGGATATGAAAACAAGCAAAATTGTAGCATTTGGGGCACAGAAAACCCACACGCATACGTGATAAGATTTACATCTGCACCTGGCAGTAAGCCTTAATCAGATGGTGGTGGGAATGAAAAGCAACGTCATTCACGCCCTAGGAAGCCGAAGACTAATTCTAGCAACAGGTCTTTCCTAGTTGCAATTTCAGCGGTTCCAGAGCAGGGCAGCAAACCACCACTCCTTGTTGAAGAGTTGGAGACTATCCAACTCCTGTCCAGAACACATGTCTAGCATGCTAACTGGATCTAGGATCATTTCACCAGGTAGGTGTTATTAAAAGTGAAATGATCTTGGCCACCATATAAAACTGACCTGTCTTTTATGGGGCCGCGAAACCACAACCACAATGATACTCCCGAAGGGCCAACCTCAATAATCAGTCAGAGAAACAGCTAAATATCTAGAGAGACAAATAGCGGAAACTCTGCGGGCTACTGATTCCCGTGGATATAATGTGGAGTTTCCAGTTGACCCCTACTGCCTTCAGGGGACTGGGCTCCCTTATACCCCCAGATGCACAGGTCTAGATAGTCGAGCGTTCTATAAAGAACATAAATGTGCCCCCCGGGGGGAGGGGGTTGGTGCCCGCACGCAAACATTGAAAAGCCGACGAACCCAAAACGAGTCACTGTTTGGTGCGGATTTTGGTCCAAAAGCATAATTGGGCCATTTTTCAGGAGTGGCCGTTGCAGTCAATGGCGATCATTATCGGGCCATGTTGAACGAATTTTTGTTCATAAAAATTGAAGAGCAGGATATTGGCAACATTTGGTTTCAACAGGATGGCGCTACGTGCGACACAGACGAAGCTGTGTAGTTTTGTTTATAGCATTAAAAACAAAAAAAAAGTTATTTGGCGATCCCTATACTAGTTAATCATGTATCGATGCATTTTACGACTTCGTTTACGGCCATATCTGCCAAGAATATAAATACGTGCTTCGCAGCCACAACATGATCATAGCAAGGACCAATATTCGACTAGAGAACATCAGGCAGAGTTGCAACGGCTAAATTGCCTTTTGTCTATCTCTTTAATAAAGTACCGAATATCATCTTTCAGAGCGTCAGTTGGGTTGTTCATGTCAAATTTTCAAATAGTTTCAGAGAAAATAAGTACGCGGCGTAATATGGCAAGAACAAAGTGACCAATTGACAAAATCGAAAAATTATGCGACCGGGAAATTTCTCATGCAATAACTAAAAGAAAGGGCCCGCCATCTAACCTTTTTTTCAACTAGTGCTTATTTCGGGAATGGTAACACTTAGCTTTCATCCTTCCGCTGAACGAATATGGTTGTGTATACGCTTGGACAACGCTGGGAAATATTGCGACATTACTTTGAAAATCATGGTAATGTTGCAGAATGTGTGCGAAAATTGCGTACGGATTTTGGAAGAAGAGAAGCACCGTCAGCTACGTATGTTCGTTATCTTGTGAAAAAAGTAAGAGAAACTAGCACCCTCACCGATAAACCAAAGCGTGAAAAGCCAAAAACAGTGCGTACATCCGAGAATATTGCTGCTGTGGCAGAAAGTGTACGTGAATCGCCATCAACATCAGTTTACCGTCGTTCTCAACAATTGAACATTCCAGAGACATCATTGAGACGAATTGTGCATAAAGACCTTGGTATGACGCCATACAAAGTCCAATTGGTTCAGGAATTGAAGCGAAGTGACCATCAAATGGATTTTCGCTTCCTAAGTGGGCCTGCGATCGACTTACAGAAGATGCCGATTTTGCAAAAAAAAAAATCATCTTTTCATATGAAGCTTATTTTGATCTTGGCGGGTATGTACACGAGCAAAATTGTCGCATTTGGGGCACAGAAAACCGACACGCATACATTGAAAAGCCGACGCACCCAAAATAATTCACTACAGTGCACTCGCGATAATATGAACTAATTAAAACAAGGGCAGTTCAAATTTTTGGGATTGTTCATATTTACAAATGGCATAAAATTTTAATACAACCAACTCATTTACATACAACCTAAAGTTTCTTCCGGCAAAATGAAAGTTTAATTTAAATATTTTAAGTTTTATTTTATTTTAAAACATAAAAGGAACTTTTTATTAAGTTTGTTTGGAACAAACATAAATATACCACTTATTTTTATACATACATATGTATTCATATAAATGTAAAGTTAATGTTCAAAGAAGTCAATTATCTTTTTTTGCCGTTTCTTTTGCTCGAGAACTTTTAAAACTGCCTTTTCACGTAAGTCTCTCAAAACATTTAAAACTCGCTGTTCAACCATTTCACCTTCAGCCCAATCCAACGCCTTATTAAAAATGTCGACAGCCTCCCCGGGTTTAATTGTCCTCTTTGGTTCCTCCACACAATCATCTTCATCGGATATATCTTCTACTGCATTATCTTCACATTCAATAGCATCTTCATTCCATTCTTTAACGTTCGAGGCCGTATATTCAACCTATGAAAAAATATGGAATAACACGCAATTTTAAGTACATTTCAGAGATTACAAACCTCAGGTAATAAGGCACATAAAACTATGGCAGCGCTTTCTTCCAGTTCGCGTAAATTAATTAGCAAATTTTCTCTAACGACACTTAGAGAAATTTCATCTTCGGGATCATCTTGAGCTACTACCATATTTAAAATGTTGTTCCAGCATTTGGACAATACAGCTGAACCCACTTTTCTCCAAGCTGATTCCAACATAATGATAGCTTCTTTTAGTGTTGTTTGTTTCATGGTTTCTATCAAACGACCCCCCTTAGCAACAATGGAAGCCAAAAGGCTATTTCTGTAATGGAGCTTTGTGATTCTTATAGCATTTTGGCCCATGGGCTGGACGTGAGTGGCGTCACGTTCGGAGGCATAAACATCACAAAAATGGAGCTGTTTTCAGATTCCAATTCGTCCTCGGGTGGGTGAGATGGGGCATTATCTATTAAAAGAATAGCTTTCACTGGCAACCCTTTTTTGGTTAAAAATTGTTCAACCTAAATTACGTAAGAAATTTTATAAAATGAAATGTGTTGATTAATGTCAATATAAAAACGTTTACCTCTGGAACAAATGAGCGATGAAACCACTCTTTAAAAATGTTACCAGTCATCCACGCTGATTTAGAATGACAATTGTGAACAGGGCAATTAAAATTCTTGAAACAACGGGGTTTTTTTGACTTTCCCACCACAAGAAGTTTGAGCTGATGAGATCCCGTAGCATTTGCACAGCAGAGGAAAGTAATTCTTTGCTTTTCAGTCTTTGTACCTGTGGCCGATTTTTCTTGCGACGACACGTATGTTTAGGTTGGCAAAATTTTCCAAAATAAACCCGATTCATCGGCGTTATAAAGTTGATCATTGCTTAATCCAAGCTCTTGAATCTTAGATTTAAGTGCCACTTCAAATGGTTCAACTAACTGAGGTTGAGAAGAGTGTTTTTCCCCAGAAATCTGGAGCAATCTTACGCCGAATCTCTTTTTGAAATTCTGAAGCCGTCCGTAACTCGCGTTAAAGTCAGAGTTATTTTCCTTAATATTATAATGAAGCTCCTTAGCCTTTTCCTTCACCATTATTCCACTGAGGGGGAATTTTTTATCCCTCATATGCATAAACCATTTATACAATGATTTTTCCATTTTTGGGTACTCCGACGGTCGCATAGTTTTCCTTTTTCCGGATCCAATGAATGTATTATTGACACATTTTGAAATTGAATTTTTATTTTTTTTTATTCCAGTTACTGTGGACTTTGTCACTCCATATTTCTTCGCTAAATTAGTAGCACTTGCACCTTTTTGTAAGTTCTCCAAAATTTCATATTTTTCCTTTAAAATTAAAAATTTATGTTTTTTTGTATGCATTTTTTACAAATATGTAATTCACTTTTAATAAACACTTAAAAACCAAACATGCGTTTGCTGCTGCGTACGTGTAAAAACTAACTAAAAAGTGCATTTGTCTGTTTGACTATTGACACTTGGCATTTAAATGTTAATAACTCGGGATTTCCCCTAATAAATGTTCATATTACAAAGTTCATATTTTGGAGTAGTCAATGGCAGGGAAAAAGTGTTCATATTTTGGGGTGTTCATTTATTAGGGTGTTAATATTATCGCGAGTGCACTGTATTTGGTGTGGATTGGTTTGGATTGGTCCAGAAGCATAATTCGGTCATTTTTTTCCAAATTGAGCAAGGAGTGGCCGTTACAGTTAATGGCGATCGTTATCGGGCTATGTTGAACGAATTTTTGCTCACAAAAATTGAAGAGGAGGATATTAGCAACCTTTGGTTTCAACAGGACGGCACTACGTGCCACACAGCCGAAGCTACACTTGATGTTTTGCGACCTATTTTTGAAGATCGCATTATCAACCGCAGAGCTGATGTCGTTTGGCCACTTCGGAGGTGCAATTTGACACCTTTGGACTATTATTTGTGGGATGCCGTCAAACTTCAAGTGTTACGCCGACAAGCCAGAGACAATTGACGCTTTAAAGGACAATATTCGTGAAGCCATTGGTGAAATACCGATCGTATAGGCTACTGCATGGCCAACCGAGGCAACAATTTAAATGAAATTATTTTCCATTATTAACCGGAAGGATTGTACTTTCAAATAAAAAAAGAAATTTGAGAAAATATTCAGTAGTTTTGTTTACAGCATTTAAAACAAAAAAAAAAGTTATTTGGCGGACCCTTTCTTTGGATGGCTGTATGGTTTCTGACACCGTCGTGCTAAATTCAAAGCCCACTGATGTCAACATTAGTCAATTAGAGGTAAAAAATTGGTTATTATGGTTTGGTAGCGCAAAGAACTCAAAATGACCGCGCTTTCTTGCTAATTTAAAAAAAAATACGGACCGATGATGCCACCACACACAAACCGCACCATAATTCACATTCTTTAGATGTAATGAATATTTAAGGACTGTTTGTGAATTTTGTGAGCTCCGTATGTAACAATTTTGTTTGTTCACCACTTAATTGAAAATGAGTCTTATCAGTAAACACGATTTTGTTGAAAAATTCATTGTTTTTCCAAAATGTTACGTAAAGCATCTTTAGTGATGCCCAATTGTTGCGAAAGTTGACTAGTTGATGTTGCATGTTCTTATTCTTCGGACTTTGCTATACAGTGGCTGCAGCTAGTACGAGAATATTTTGGCCTATTGTCAGCAACAATTTCTTTAGTCTCGAATTTGGAGATTATTGGTGCTCCAATTTTTCGGAGTGACACAGTGAAATTTCTATAATTTTGATAGTAAATTTTCACAATTAAAATTATTGGCTTCCCAATAAAGGTCAAAGAGTGATAGCACAATTCGTGAGATTTTATCATTTGACGCACTATTTATTCCTAACCTCAAATTTACCCGCCCATTACAAATTTTTGTACAATATACTTTCTCTATATACAGGGTCAGTGGAGAAACATTGTTTAGCTTGTGGTTCCACTGTCTTTACAACTGTTAATATCCATATTGCTTTCTTAAGGCATAAAACTTTATAAAAATAATTATTGTTCTATTGGCAATGAAAACGAAGTTCGTAAAGTCGAATATCTCACTATTGGAGAAAGATTCTCCACATAATTGATTTTGTGGTGTGTATACTGTTCTTAAGAATACCTTAAGCTTTCTTAAGATCGATAGAAATACACAACAACAAGACTAATGCTTATTAAAATAAGATTTTTACGTAGGGTTTACGTCATATGTGTTCAATCCCTGTGTATGTTATTTTCTTCGCCTTAATTTTTATTAATATTTTTCGTTCTGTTATTAAGATATAACAAATTTTAACTTAAAATTTAAATAATTTAAACTATTAATAATAACATTAGATGATAGGGTGGGCTAATAAGTCCGTGTTTGTTTTTCTAATTTCTCGGCTCTTTATTGAAATGGAAATTCCGCTCTTGTTAACAGGTAACTGACTCCTGTCTACATTTGAACATACAGCATCATTTAGCTTGAGTTTTGGCAGTTTTTGAATGCCGACTATCGTGCCTTTTAAAAAGAAAATTACAAAAAGTGAATTTCGTGTTGTTTGGTGCTGCTGCTTCGTCTGCGGTATATTATGTTGTATCCCGGTAATATGGTCAAGTTACTGCGCAGGTTCGTAAAAGTGGTTGAAACGTAGAAACATCTCAAAATACCGGAGATAAAACAGCAGCTTCAAATTGCACAAGAAGTCGAAGATTTATTGGCCCGCCCTCGTATTTTTATCAGGTTTAAAAGAATTTATTAAGAGCTTTTAAGATTGCAAGTTTCACATAAATTTGTTGCATTGTGGTATCCTATAGCCCTGATACTGAAAGCGGTGGAGAACTTGTGCTCAAAACTTAGGTTTTGTAGTTCTCGCTAATTTATGTACTAAACATGCTATTTCTCTTATTGTTATAGTTTAAGATTTTAGTGTAAGCATTAAAAATATGTAGTAAATTAATAGAGCTGATTCCGAAATCAAAGAACAAATTATTATTTTCAAGTTTAGCACAAGTTTGTTAATAACTGTGGGAATTGTGTTAAGGGAAAAGTAAAATTTAAATACCAGCATAATGAAATATTATTTCTGGTTCGTTTTAATTTTCGAAAGAATTTTTCGTATCTATCTACCGGGTCGTTCTTAATTCAGAACTTTATTGTTTGCGTTAAGTTCGTAAATTTTTTTTAGGTGCCTGCTATTTCATTTAGTTTGGCATTTTAACATGACTGGACTAACGCCTGAACAGCGCGTCTAAATTGTGGACAAGATTTGCATTAGTCCAGATTTTTATAAGCGAATTACGTTAAGCGATGCAACTCACTTTTGTTTGAATGGGTACCTCAGTAAATAAAACTGCGATATTTGGAGTAATGATAGTCCTTAAGTGTATGTCGAGACACTTTTTCATTCATCAATTAAATAAAGATGACTTGCAGCAGCTGTGATTTCAATGAGACTGTGCAACATGTCATACAGATTGTGACACAATTGATTTATTGATTTTGGTAGACGTATAGTTTCACGTTTCGGACCCGTGAATCGGCCTTTAAAAACGTCCAATATAATACCACTAGACTATTTTGTGCCTGAATGTGTGATAAGATTTATATCATCCGGTCACTCCTAGCTGCAACTTCAAATGCTCGAAGCAGGCCGCAGCCTTCACTCCTTGCTGAAGAGTTGGAGACTATCCAACTCCTGGTCCAGAACGCATGAAGCTTAATATAATTAACAACACGACGGTATTCATACTCACTGGACCTGGACCATTCATTGTGTTCATTGTGAATGAACCGACCCACAAGCTCTAACGAGGGCCTCGAAACACACAGCCACTACGATACTCCCGAAGGGCCTACCCCAATAATCAGTCAGAAAAGAGCCAAATAGTGGAACTCTGGCGCTTTACTGATTCCCGTGGAAATATAATGGATTGCCCAGTTGGCTCCTGCTAGCCTTGAAGGGGACTGAGCTCTCTTTTACCGCCGCAAGACACAAGTCTAGATGGTTGTGTGATCCATAAAGACTTATAATGTGCCCCGGGGTGATTTGTGTCGCAATATGTGAAGTCGTTAATCTACGCCTAAAAACCCTAAACGATTTACTATTCAATACGTTATTCCCGAAATATGGCCACAAATGTTGGAAAAAGTCATCAAAATTGCACGTTAAGATAAGCTTGCGATCGAATTAAACGTGGCGGTGATATGCCAGAAGTCATATTAAAATAAAGCCAGAAGAATATTATTTGAATAAAGTAGATTACATGTCAATTTTAAAATTCATCTTTGTTTTATTGTAATTCAAAATTCTATTTCTCTATAAAAAGCACCCTTTTCAACGATTTAGAAGAAATGCGATGTGAGATAAAAACATATAACAAACTAGAGGATTCTCATATCGTATTTAATTTTGCCTGTATTTAGATAACAGTGTTCAGTGTTAACAATTTTTCACAATTAATAAAGACTTAAGCTAAAAACTGATAATTATAATTCTTTTATAACAAATAATTCAAAGAAAAGCTAAATAAATTATCTACTATTTACCAAGTCTTAATTCCTAACATACAGTTACATAAGTTATCATTAACTCCCTTGAACTATTAACTATTAAACTGCTCTAATTACTATAAAGCTGGCTGTTAGTGCAGCAATTGCTACAACTAACTACAGACATCTTTTATTTATATTCGCACTCATTGAACATAAGAACTTATAAACACTCGGAAACATTTATTATTATTATTCAAATCCTGTAACATAAAAAAGATAAACGACTTCAACTATGAAATGAATGTTTTCCTTAAATAAGCTTTTTTGGCTCATAATATAAATTCAACTATAACAACTATTCGTATTTCTTCTTTTGTTTTTATTTTTAGGTTTGTAGTAATGTTCGCAATAATAAATCCCTTCCTTCCAGTATCCTTAAAGAAAGTTGAGCTATAAACCTAAATACAACAACAGCACTAACGTACTTATAGAAATTTTACAGCGCCATAAATTATTTCTCTAAGTGTCTGGCAATTTTAAAAATTTATAAACCGTTTAAAAATATTTTATGCAGTTAGCACGAGTAATTAACAATAAGTAAGTAAAATAATAGTTTAAGAAATATGAACTTTAGTAAGGTACGAAGGTGGGTCAATAAGTCAATGACTTTTAGAATTACCCGCCGCTTAATTGAAATGGAAACACTGGCCCTAACGAGAGGCCACTGGCAGTAGACTGTTGAAGGAGCTACAGACTACCTCGCATTTTGAAAAATGTGTCAGTTGACTGCAGTTTAAATTTGAACAAGTTTGTGTTTATCAACCGCTGATAACAGGCTACCTCGCGTATGAACTTTAGTAAGGTACGAAGGTGGGTCAATAAGTCAATGACTTTTAGAATTACCCGCCGCTTAATTGAAATGGAAACACTGGTCCTAACGAGAGGCCACTGGCAGTAGACTGTTGAAGGAGCTGCACACTACCTCGCATTTTGAAAAATGTGTCAGTTGCCTGAAGTTTAAATTTGAACAAGTTTGTGCTTATCAGCCGCTGATAACAGGCTACCTCGCGTATGAACTTTAGTAAGGTACGAAGGTGGGTCAATAAGTCAATGACTTTTAGAATTACCCGCCGCTTAATTGAAATGGAAACACTGGTCCTAACGAGAGACCACTGGCAGTAGACTGTTGAAGGGCTGCAGACTACCTCGCATTTTAAAAAATTTGTCAGTTGCCTGAAGTTTAAATTTGAACAAGTTTGTGCTTACCAGCCGCTGATAACAGGCTACCTCGCGTATGAACTTTAGTAAGGTACGAAGGTGGGTCAATAAGTCAATGACTTTTAGAATTACCCGCCGCTTAATTGAAATGGAAACACTGGTCCTAACGAGAGGCCACTGGCAGTAGACTGTTGAAGGAGCTGCAGACTACCTCGCATTTTGAAAAATGTGTCAGTTGACTGAAGTATGAATTTGAACAAGTTTGTGCTTATCAGCCGCTGATAACAAGCTACCTCGCGTATGAACTTTAGTAAGGTACGAAGGTGGGTCAATAAGTCAATGACTTTTAGAATTACCCGCCGCTTAATTGAAATGGAAACACTGGTCCTAACGAGAGACCACTGGCAGTAGACTGTTGAAGGAGCTGCAGACTACCTAGCATTTTGAAAAATGTGTCAGTTGCCTGAAGTTTAAATTTGAACAAGTTTGTGCTTATCAGCCGCTGATAACAGGCTACCTCGCGTATTGAAAAGGAAACGGGAAGAAGTTAATGTTTTGCTGTTTGGTGTAAGTAATTAAGTTGATAAGTTATGAAGGCACCAACTTTGCAATCATGGCCACCAAGCGGAGCAAAAGGTTTTTCATATTGCGCACGAAATTAAAATTTTCTCATTTCATTCTCGAAACGCAAAGTAGACTCCCAAAAACACAAGCTAAGTAACGCAGCGTATTCAAATTTAGACAGGAGCTAACTAACAGTCTTTCCATTTCAATTGCGAGGCGGGTAATTAAAAAAGTCACGAACTTATTATCTTACCCTCGTATATAAAAAGTTGCCGTTATTGCGTGATACATAGGAAATAAAAATAAATTTACTGCCTGTTTTTGTATTTTAAATATAAAATTAATTTAGGTAATTTACATGGTGTGCTCTCTGTGCTTTTCGTTTTATTTGAAATTTTTCGAAAAATTAGCAGTTCATTTAAATTTATATAAAGGGTTGTTTGACAAGAAGTTTGTTTTCTACAATAAAATAAAACAAAAAATTTAGAATAAGATAATTTAAACTATTATTATATTATTAAGGCAAAAGTTCGAAAACTCTGAATCGTGCCCACCACGACAACACTGAAAGATGTCGGTTCCTTCATCAAAGTTTTTGATCACTTTTTGGCAAAATGGCGGTCCTATTACGTCAGGCGCCCCTGTAGGCTAGTAGGTAGTAAACTAGCTTGTAAGCATGGGGGTTGTGGGTTCGATTCCCAACGAAGACCTTCGTTTTTTTACTACAAAAATAAAAATTGACTGTCGGTGGGGCTGCTCAGTGATGAAGATATAATCACTGGTCGCTGTGCTGTCTTATATACAGCAGTCACTTTCCGACTATCCATCTACTTTCACCACCTGTTTCATCTATTCTCTATCCCTTTCCTAAAGAATGTAGCGCGGTACTTGACAAAATAGGCATTGTTGCCTGAAGTGCTACTTTTCTTAAAAAAAAAACATCACGGATTTAGAGTTTTAAGGCTGAAATCATTCGATTGGCTCCGTATAAACTCTGTCCTTGACATAATCCCACAAAAGTATAATCCAGTGGTGTTAAATCACACGGTCTGACTGGCCACTTAACTGCTGATTGTTTGCACAAAATTTATCGTTTCATTGGCTGTGTAACATGTGGCACAGACCTATTGCAATCACATGTCAGTAATATCCACGTCGTCAATAATAAGCCAAAGTTGTTAGCATCTCATGACAACATGATCGATTGATCGTTACCACATTCCCAGCCTCATCTTCTTGGATAAAAATGGCCCAATTGCGCCTCCCGGTTACATAGTGCACCATACAGTGACACGTTGAGGATGCAAAGGCTTATCAATAATCGCTCAAGGATTTTCAGAAGCTTGTTGATATACCCTGACAAGTGAAAATGGGCTTCGTCTGAAAAAATTATTTTTCAGAAAAACCAAACCGGCACCAGTTGAAGTTTGTAAGGCTTCAAAGACAAATCGTTACTCAAAATTCGTAAATTGTTGAGAACGAGAACTGCTTATGTAGCTCATCAGCTGTAGTGAAATGGTCTTAAGGATATGCTTTCTCCTACTGTAATACACTTCATATATATTTTTTTAATAACAAATATTTTATGGCAATGTCATAGAGTTAGATAAATGCAATCAGGCCAGTAAAGATGTTATTGCGTTTGGGCACTTGCTCTATATATAAGGACCACAGACGTCTTTTAGTTCATTATAGTCTACCTGTTATTACCTTTTGTTACCTTTAGTATTTACGTAATCTAACCATAGAGAGATCATGTCGCTCCATGCCATCCTATTTCCAAAAACTATTCTTTATTATGTTTCGGAAACCTTAGCAAAGCCATACGCTACATCACTTTCTGTCATGCCAATATAATACGTTTCGTATATACAGGGCGTCCGCCGGGAAGGTATACTACTTTGTTTATAATTTTTGATTAAATGAAAGAGAATGTATTTTATATTGGTAAATATTTTATATAATGTCGGCAATTATGTATTAAATACAATAACAGATAAATGTCCGCCTCTGTTAGCCTCACAAATGCGAGCACTTTTCAGCAAAAGTTTATTTTCATTCCCACACATTTCACGCGCTATTTCATTAACTTCATAACAAATATTTTGTTTGAGTTGCTCAAGCGTTTCTGGAAGTCCGGAGCAGTCAAATCAGGCGAACCTGGAGGACAATGAACATCACCATTTCTTGAAATAACTTGTTGTGGAAAGAGGTCTCGCAGTAGTTCCATTGTAATTCTGGCTGTATGCGGTGTGGAACCGTCTTGTTGATACCAAATCTTAATCGAGCCCAAAGCATGCAGTGGTGACTTAAAAAGTTTTAAATAATATCAAGATATCGCTCCCTATTCACTGTTACCGTTACGCCATCCACTGATTCCTCCTGACCGAATTGCTTACCAGACTGTCATTTTTAATGTATGAAAAGGTGACTGTTGAATAATTTGAGGGTTTCCCCGAACCGACTATTATATTTATTTACATATCCCTTGAAATAAAAATATGTCTCGCCATTCATGAACAATTTTTCATGAAAATCGGGGTTTTCATGGGCGAGCTATAACATCCTATTGGCATATGTACCTCGGGTAAATGGTCTTGTGAAAGAAGCTCTTATTTCAAATGGAAACGAATGAAAAATCTTGTGCAAAATTGTGGCCAAAGTTGTTCTTTGAAGACCAAGTTCTTAAGTACGGCGTCGTATTGAGTTTGATGGATTGTTTTTAAAACTATCTTTAGCAGCAGTGATATTTTCAGCTGATCTTGCTGTATGTTGTGATCCATGCTTGGGCTTATCAGCTACAGTCCCTCTTTCTTCAAAATCATTCACTACACGACAAAAAGTACGTTATATTGACACGTTTTTTCTCCCAAAAATGTCCCGTGACTTTCTCATCGTTGCAGTAACCGATGATTGATTTTGATAAAATGTTTTAACGATTAAAACACATTGGTTCATCGAATATTTATCCATAATAAAAATGATACGAGTTTACTTCAAGAGTGCCAAATATGAACTGTCAAGACTAATGTTAACCATAATGGGGACAAAACAAAACAGTATACTTTCCCGGCGGACACATATATTATCTAGCTTCTATTTTCTTGCCAATGTTCAGTTTATGGTTGTTTACCGCATTCATTTGGTAACCTGTTACAATTTATACCCTATTACTTTCCATAAACTCCCCACGTTGACTATATTATTCTTACTCTTATGTTTAGATATAAAGTCTTAAACTAGAGTGGTGCTAAGTATTATTGCTTTGGAAATGCTTTCTCGGTTAAGCCTCACCCATTTTATTTGCTAGCTCGATGCGCGTAAGACCATATTCCTTCATATCTATGCAAGGTTGCCTTATAAGAAGCTTTGAGCTACAAGGAACACGGCAATAGTGTGTAAGTCGAGTATGAGACTTAACGAACAATTTCCGACTTGTAACTGCATATTATTTTTACTGTACAGTGATTCAAAAACAATTTCGCTTTTCTTATCTTGTTGTTAAAATTCTTATTATACTGCTTGCCAGTTTCGAGTATAACTTGGACACTTAACCTTTCATGATACGTTACCTTTCGAAAAATGTTAAAGAAAGTGATTTTATATTTAATATTATAGTCATTATATTTACTTCTTATTCTTTATCACGGTTGTTTTTAAAGATAGTTTTATTAAATTTTGTATGGTGATCACTTTTCGTCACCCATCTTTGACTTCAAGCAACAATAAAAGAATACATCTGCATTAAAGGTGGAGTGCGCAATGAAGAAGTGCAAATATTTAATTACTTCACGGTCTTGCATTTTCGTTATAATCCTGTGATACCTGCAACCCAAAATCAGTATCGAATATCGTTTTTGCAATTAATTTTCCAAATTTAAAAACGCGCTTGACAGGTGACAAATGCGATCGATGACTTAGACTTTTAACAAAGTCATGTAGGTAATGTGTTAATATGAAAAATGGAAAAAAAATACAAATTTCAAGATGTGAAATTATATTTTTGCATTTTTAAGCCCGTTTTTAAGGGGTTAATTTAAGGTTAGGAAACAAATTATCTATCGAATTATTAAATGCAAAAATTAAGGTTATCCTTTGACATTTATTTAGTAAAAAGTATCAAATCTTAGACTTTTCTGCAAAGAATTCACCGCATCGTTCTGGTGATTTGAAGCTCCTCTAGGGGCATTTGAAGGACTGGACTTTCGCTAAAAAGCCATAAGCAATTGATGCTCTGAAAGATGAAATTGGTCGCTCAAATTTGGAGATAAGTGAAGCTTTGTGTTTAAATTTTTTTTATAGGACCAGCTCTCAGGGGATGACCCCTACCTATGCAATGCATTGTGCCACAACTAGGAAATTAGGTTGCGGGAAGGAGGAAAGAGGGAGTAGTGTCTGTGGACATTCGATTTGAACTTTCTCAGGTTGAAAGTGACAGGAAAGACCTCCGGAGGGATTTTATTTCTTAAAAATGTTGTGAAAAGAGCTGATGTCTGCCGACGTGCTAGAGGTGGATATTTGCTGTCTTCATTTACCGTTATTAATTCCCATAATTCTATGTGCACTGGCATCAATAATATGGAAGTTGTCAAATTTATCTCAAATTTGCTCATCTAAAACTAAGTTCTTCAATAGCGTTACATGAAATGTTTTTAGGGCCATCAGACACAAACGTAAACAAAAATTTCAATCGTAAACAACTTTTGTTTGAAATTTTACTTCCTCTTTAAATTAAATAACTTCTTTTCTGTTTTCTATTAAACAATTTTCCATGAACATCTATTTCGAACTTCCATTTTTCAGTTGAGTGTAAAATGGATATTTTTTAAATTTAAGGATTTACAACTTTTTCCCATCAATTTTAAAATAAACCTTAACTGATTCATAAAATCCTTTAAGCAGATTTATATAAAATAACAAATAAAATATAAAAAACTATCTGTAGGGATTATTTGTCTCTAGTGAAATGTACAACAATAAAAATACTTTTATTAAGTTGGTAAGTAAAGTTTGCTATTTTGTATAAAAAAGAAAATAAAGAATTTTGAAAATTTAATAAGTTTATGAAAATTTCATATTTTGAATAAAAAAACGAAACAAAAATAAGTAAAGGGTTTTTCAACAAGAAGTTTGTTATCTAAAACAAACTAAAATACAAAATTTGGATTAAGATGATTCAAATTAATTATGTATTATGAATGAAAAATAATATCTGGCAAATGTCCACCGCCAACCACGCTGATAGATGTCGATTCTTTTATTAAAGGTTCTAATCCCTTTTTGGCAAAATGGCTTTATAGATTTATAGTTTTGTAAGAAACTTCCACAATTAGGGGTTGTGAACAACCAGGTCACAAGAGGGGCAGGTGCCCCTGTAGGCTAGTAGGTAGTGTACAAGCTTGTAAGTATGGGGGTTGTGGGTTCGATTTCCAATAAAGACCTTGATTTTTTTTCACTACAGATAAAAATTGACTGTCGGTGGGGCCGCTCAGTGATGAAGGCATGATCAGCGATCACTATGTCGATCACTATGTCGTCTTATACGGCAGTTAATTTCCTTCTACTTTTACCACCTGTCGCATCTCTTCTCTCTCCCTTTCCTTAAAGAATATAGCACGGTACTTTACTAAATAGGCATTGTTGCCTGAAGTGCTACTTCTCTTAAAAAAAAAAACAAAAAAATGGCTGCCCTATTTTGTTAATCTCATCACGGATTTTGAGTTTTAAAGTTGAAAACGACTCGATTGGTTCCGTATAGACTCCGTTATTAGCATAGCTCCACAAAACTTAATCCAGTGGTGGCTACTTGTCGTAAAATTATGCAATCGGGAAAGTAGGTTTGTAATAACCGCACTAGGATTTTCAGAAGCCCACATGTGGCAAGTTCGCTTGTTGTCATACACTGATAATTGAAAATGAGCTTCGTATGAAAAATTGATTTTTTCAGAAAAATCAGTCGCTTGTTCCTGAATAAATTAAGCGAATCGATGGCGATGTTAATTGTCGATCGGCTTTAATTCCTGCATTAGTTTAACTTTGTAAGGCTTCAAAGTCAAATCCTTACGCAAAAATTCGCCAGGTGGTGGTTTTCATAACCCCAATTGTTGAGAACGTCCTGGCTCACGACTGCGATATTTTTAGTTGAACGTTCCGGATATTTTTACGAAATTGAATTACTTGCATAAAATACATTTATTATAATTAAAAAATTATTAATTTATTATATTTAAATTTTTAAATTTTTAAATACATTATTCAAAATATTGTTTATTGTGGTAACTACTTTTTACATCTTTATAGTAAACAATGGTAGTCAAATTGTAGTCTGGGCTTTAAGGTGGGTCAGCATAAACTTCTCATCGACTACTTTTCAAATAGTTTTTGATCGGTTTCGTAACATGTGTCCAAGCGTTGTCATGCTTTAAGATTATATCCTCGTCTCTGGTTGAATATTCCGGTGATTTTTTCTTAATTGTTCTCTTCAAATGAATCAGTTGCCCTTGGTACTGGTCCCCTGGGATTCTTTGAATCGATTTCAACAATTCTGATCCCACATAATATAGAGCATTACCTTGGCATCATTAATATTCGGTTTTAACATTGATTTGCCTGATTGGCCGGACTTTATATATTACGTTATCTGCCTGGGGCTATTGCAGTGTATCCATTTTCCTTCACCAATGACGAAGCAAACAAATTTTTTTTTGAAACTTTCAAGCATCATTTCCGTCTTCCAACGTTGCTCGGCTTTAATTCATATGGGATCTAATTTCCTTGCTTTCCAATACTTTTAAATGAAGCGAAATGGCTTGTTGTGTGACTCCCAATGACAAGTATTTTTTGCGTTTGACATTAATCTTCATCGAGTAATGCTTTGAATTCCTCATCTTCAAACTTTTTTGGCTGACCAGGCCTCTCCTTGTTTTTTGTGTCAAAATCACCAGTTTTGAAACGCTTAAATCATCGTTGATATCTTTTTGAGTTGTTGCAACCCGTTTTCTTTAAATAAAACGAAGGTTATTAGACTTCCCCGTAAAACATCTGTTTTAGGCACAAAATTCAATATTATTATAGCGATTAAGAAAAATATGTGTTTACACGTACATGTCTATCATACACTGAGTTATAATAACAGATTTTTACTCTCCCAAATACCATATTTGTTATTACTGACACAAACCATATGGGATATTTTGGAGACCAACGCGTGTTCAACAGTTAACATCATCATCAGGGTATGCAAACAGGGTATGTCCGGATATGCTAACAAACAAAATTGCCGCATTTGGTCTTCTGAAAATCCTAGAGGGATTATTGAGAAGTATTGTCATGCTCAACGTGTCACTGCATAGTGCGCAATGTGCTCTCGAGGCGTGATAGCGCCGTTGTTTTCAGAGATGAGGCTGGAAATGCGGTAACAGTCAATGGATCACACTATTGCGAGCAGCTAACAATTAATTTTTGGCCTATTATTGACGACGTTAATATCACTGACATGTGGTTTCAGCATGTGACGGTGCCAAATGTCACATACGATCGCATAATTTTATGACAATCAGCAGTTAAGTGGCCCGCCAGATCGTGTGATTTATTATTTTTAGTGAGGCTATTTTAAGGACAGAGTCTATACGCAGCCAATTGAATCGATTTCAGTCTTAAAGCACAACACTCCTGAATAGATTAACGAAATAGGATCACCATTTTGCCAAAAAGTGATTAAAAACTTTCATGAAAGAATCGACATCTGTCAGCGTGATCGTGGTGGACATTTCCCGGATATAATTTTTCGTACATAATTGCCCAACTTTTCTCTTCAAAGAGAACAAACTTCTTGTTGAAAAACCCTTTGTTTTGATGGGGGCTTTTAAAATTTTATTTTCATATTACATTTGTTGTAGGAGTTAGGTTTAGGTTGTCCACAAAGAAGGCAAAATAAGACGCAACAATTGAGTAGCGTTCGCTTATTTACGGAAAATTACCACACGTTGGCCTGCCTCCTTACATAGAGAATGAAAATCGTTCAAAGGACTCGCCGTTCTATGAGGATATATTTAACATCTCAATATTTTCCAATTTCCAATTATGAAATGGTAACCCTATTTGTATGTATAAATTTATTGATATTTTACTAACTAAATTAAGGTACTTGGGAGTTTTAAATTATTTTTATTAAAATACTTCAAAGATTACTTTACAAGTGCAAATTTGATTTAACAAAAATGAAAAGACTAAATAAAACCATGGCAGTGAAATTAAAATCAATGAATGTTCATTAAGTTTCTAAGGGCAATAAGAAATTTCTTAACTTAACCAAAAAATAAATATTTACTGCAGATGTTCATTTGGTTTATTTTAACATATTCCAAAATTGAAAACCAACAGACACACGCACACTCAGGCATGGAGCGAGAGAGAGAGAAAGACAGATAGTAGAGAACATACATTAGTTTTCAATAATCTGTTGATGATAGTTTCGAATAAATATTTTAGTTTATTTCAAAATTTATTTTTATAAAATAAAACTATTGCTGCTGCAACTGCTAAAGCTGGTTGCAATTCAAAATACGAGTATGTAACAGCAGCACACGATTTAGTTCATGAATAAATCATCAGTAACAAAAGTAAGGGGGATTTTAAGGGATTTTATTGAAAAGCATACAAACGAAAGAAATTACTCTTTTTTAATGGAAAAAATAAAAGTAATTTTAATATAAAAAACCACATTTTTAATATAAAAACTTTTTGATACATAAAAACCAATTAAATTGAAAATAAGAATTTAAATAAAAGTATTTAATTTATTTTTATAAGATATTTTCTAATCTTCTTTAGTATTTAGCAATAAGAAATATTTTTAAGTTTCCTGTGTAATATTCTCTTTTAATCTTTAGCTAAATTGTATTTAAACACAGCAACAGAATTATAAAAGTTAATATTTAAATTCCTTTTAAGTTTTATTTTATATATTTAGGCAATTGGTAAATATTATGAGGGCGGTGCAAAACTAAATTGTATAAACCTTAAAATTATTTTAAATTTCAGTCCTAAGCAATTCTTTTGTAAGGCAGTTTGCTGGACGAAGAAAATATATGATTAAATTATATTTCAAAAACCCTCTCTTAAGAATAGAATAGCATACATAAAATTCCAATTCAATTTATACCAACCAACCACCACCAACAAGTGGGCTGCTGAACTCTTGATAAAGAGACAAAAGTTTCGAAAAATTTGGGCATATCTGTTACAAGTTTTCATAAGCTATTTTTAGTAATAAACAGCTATGTTTCACGCATAACATAGGGAATTTATGGAGATAAATAATCTATCTACCAAAGCACAATAATGTGCAGGAGTACTTAAAGCGCCAGCCTACATACCACAGTGGTTTGAAAGCGCTTTTTTTTGAAAATAATTCGGTAACTTATGAGCCACTTAAATATTCTAGTGAAATTCCACACAGGCTAAGCAGAAGTATTTCTGAGTAAGGTTACGGACAATCGGCTCCCTAGGATGAAGGGCGGCTTCTAATTCTGGCATCAAAGTTGGGTACTTCGGTATTAAAATTTTTTGAAAATGTCATAAAAAGTTTATTTATTAATATGAGCGCTTATTTATTAATCAAATGTTTAAATGTGGATGTTGCGTACAAGTTCCCTCTATTAGTTTGGGAAAAAATCGGGCTAGAATTTTTTTTTTAATTTTTGGCCAATCTTAACTCAGCATTTCTGTATTATCATTGTAAGATATTGCCTCTATTCTTGATAAAATTTATAATAAAGGATCCGCCTAGTAACTTTTTTTTTTGTTTTAAATGCTATAAACACAACTACTGAATATTTTCTCAAATTTCTTTTTTTGTTTCAAAGTACAATCCTTTCGGTTAATAATGGAAAATAATTTCATTCAAGTGGCTGCCTCGGCTGGCCATGCAGTAGCCTACACGATCGGTGCAATTTTTAATTACATTATCGTTTGTGTGCGGCTGTATTTCACCAATGGCTTAACGAATATTGTCCTTTAAAGCGTCAATTGTCTCTGGATTGTCAGCTTAACACTTATCTTTGACGGCACCCCACAAATAATAGTCCAGCGACATCAGCTCTGCGGCTGATAATGCGATCTTCAAAAACAGGGCGCAAAACATCGAGTGTAGCTTCGGCTAAGTGGCACATAGCGCCGTCCTGTTGAAATTAAATGTTGCCAATATCCTCCTCTTCAATTTTTGTGAACAAAAATTCGTTCAACATGGCCCGATAACGATCGCCATTGACTGTAATGGCCACAACTTGCTCATTTTCGAAGAAAAATGGCCCAATTATGCCTCTGGATTATATTCCGCACCAAACAGTGACTCGTTTTGGGAGCGTCGGCTTTTCAGTATGCGTGCGGGTTTTCTGTGCCCCAAATGCGACAATTTTGCTTGTTTACATACCCGCCAAGATCAAAATGAGCTTCATCTGAAAAGATGACTTTTTTTGCAAAATCGGATGGTCACTTGGCTTCAACTCCTGAACCAATTGGACTTTGTTTGGCGTCATGCCAAGGTATGTATGCAAATTTCGTCTCAATGATGTCTCTGAAATGTTCAATTGTTGAAAACGACTGTGAATTGATGTTGACGGCGCTTCACGCACACTTTCTACCACAGCAGCAATATTCTCGGGTGTACGCACTGTTTTTGGATTTTCACGCTTTGGTTTATCGATGAGAATGCCAGATTCTTTCACTTTTTTCACAAGATAACGAACATACGGAGCTGACAGTGCCTCTCTTCTTCAAAATCCGTACGCAATTTTCGCACACATTCTGCAACATTACCATGATTTTCAAAGTAATGTCGCAATATTTTTTAGCGTTGTTCAAGCGTATACACAACCATATTCGCGCAGCGGAAGGATAAAACTAATTATCTGTCAAGTTAAACATTGGCTAAATGTTACCATTCGCGAAATAAGCACTAGTTGAAAAAAAAAACGTTGGATGGCGGACCCTTCGGAATAGTAGCGGTAGAAGAGTAGGTTCTGATAGCAAGTTACATGTTTCTGAATTGGAAAAATTTTAAAATTGCTGTTTTTTTGGAATTTTCCCCAAATAGGTGATATGGTTTTTTTGCTTATAGAATTGAAACTTACCTCGGTATAAGTAAATTTTTTTTCGACTATTCTATAGACAACCTATGGCAAATGCGTAAAAAATTGTAATGGTTCACTCTCCAGCGTTATTAAAACCTAGCCAATTTTGGAACAAAGTTTATGAATAACATCAATATTCCTCGGATTGAAAAATAAGTAAATAGATTATGAAAGCATCATATCTTGGCTACATACTGCAAAAAGATATTGACAGCCCTGCAGTTAACAAAGGTAGTGTGACCAGTTTCACATAAAAAAAAACAATTTTTGAACATTTTTCCCCCGGAAATTAAGGAAATTATGTGTTAAACTTAAAAGCCTACATCGGTGTTCTGGAATAAAATAATTAAGCTTTGCTGTATTACACCTGATTCCATTTTCATTTCATTACCAAGGATTCATTGGCTTTTACTGGTTGTACCATTAAATAGCAATGAACCCGGACCACACTGCCATCATTACACTTTTACAAATTTCTCAGAATGCCAGTTGGTTTGAAAATTGCCGCACCAAACTTTCAATGTCTCATGGGTGACGAAATTCACTCTTCATTCGAAGAGTGACGAAATTCACTTTTCATTTGAGTATGATGAATGAATTTCTTCATTCGAAGAGTGAACTTCGTTTTTGTGTGCATCAAAGATGTTCTTATCGCTTCACACAATGAGTACAAATACTTTGTACTCGTTTTCGGGACTATGGAATCCTTATAGACCTCGCAAAATTTTAATTCGGGGTATTAAACTATAGGTTTCCTGGTTTTAATATTACATCCAAAATCAAAAATCAAAGCAATAATTTCTTACGAAAAACTACAGTTTATAATTGACTTACGTAGAATTTTGTGCATAATGAATGAATTTTTATCGACGTTTCCCCAAAAATGCTAGGTAACAACAAGTACCTCTTAACGAATACATGAAATCAGCAGCTGTCAAGAAAGATAAACGAACTATTGAGTGGACTTCTAAAGCAGAAGCAGTTTGTTTCCTAAAACAAAAAATGTAGGTCAAGATGATTCAAATTTGTATTGCAGTTCGGCAATTATGAATCTGGCAAATGTCCACCATGACCACGCTGACAGATGTCGATTCTTTCACCAAAGTTTTTAACTACTTTTCATTAAAATGGCGGTCCTATTTCTTTAATCACATCATGGATTTTGAGTGGCTCCGTATAGATTCTGTCCTTAACTTAGCCCCATAAAAGATAATCCAGCGGTGTTAAATCACATGATTTGGCTGGCCACTTAACAGCTGTTGTCGTAATTTGCGATCGGGAAATTTGGTTTGCAATAAATTGATCGTTTTATTAGCCCCCCCCCCCCCGGGGGCACATTTATGGTCTTTATAGTACGTAACAGCTATCTAGATCTGTGCAACTGGGGAAAAAAGGGAGCCCAGTCCCTTGAAGTCAGACAGGGAGACAACTGGAAGCTCCACTTTATTTCCACGGGGATCAGTGGCCCGCGGAGTTCAGTATTTGTCTCTTTAGACTTATAATAGTTCTCTGGCTGATCATTGAGGTTGGCCCCTATATGGGAGTATTGTGGTGGTTGTGGTTTTGCGGCCCCATAATAGTATAATGGTTATTATGGTGGCCAGGATCATCTCACTGATAATGACACCCAAAGTGAATGATCCAGTCAGCATGCTTGACATGTGTTCTGGGCAGGAGTTATAAAGTCTCCAACTCTTTAGCAAGGTGTGATGGTTTGCAGACCTGTCCTGGAATCATTCAAGTTGCAACTAGGTGGTTCTGGTGCTTAGAATTATGTCTTCGGCTATCTAGGACGAGCATGACGTTCCAAATTATGTATAGTGGTTTGTCCACCATCTGATTAAGGCTACATAGCCAGGCGCGGATGTAAAACAAATCACACTCTGACCGTTTTATTGGCTGTGTGGTATTTGCATCTGTTTCAGCTCTGTGGCTCATGGCTGCGATGTTGTCAACTGAATAACCCGGCCGAACACGCGTTGGTATTCGCACATTTTGTATTGAGTCTGTCGACTTAAATTTAACGAACAATTCTTTAATAGCGATCTCAGAAGGACGATTATGTTGTCCGAGAATATTACGACTTTTACGAAATGTAATTTTAACAGAGTCACCATTTTCATAGTAAATTTTTTAATTATTTTAATGCGATTTTCGTGTGAAATTGAATTTATTGTAACAGGATATTTGTTCATGGTATTGTCAAAAAGGCCAAAACCTCCCACGTGAAATATGAATATGTGTTGACTGACTAAACAGGGCTGTTTAATTGAAACCATTTTCCGTTGCCTTCAATCATACCGTGGCGCTAGTTAATGGTGTATGGCTCAGGAAATTCAATAATATTGTAACGATTTCAAAATATAAGAGATAGAAAATAAAGAAGAAATTAACCGATTGATTACATAAAATATTTCAGTGTATAGTGTATCGAATTATCGTTTCGTCGAACAGCAGCAATAGAACTGTTTGCATCGAAACAAAAGTCTAACATCCCCTTAGGTTGCTTAGGCATTTTTTTGAATGGAACATCATTAAAACGATTATTTTGTACAGCTCCCAAAGCGATAAACCCATAATTTCTTAAGCGCGTCATGTTTATGGTTGGTAAAATTGTGATTGGGTTGGGTATTTGAATACCCATGTCCTGCTTTGGAAATGTAAAGAGTAAAATTTGTTTTGACCCGAAATAACTTCTACGAGCTACCAGGTATATGTTTAATATAATGGCTAAAATTGTGCGACTAGACCTAGAGGCAGCTATTAATGGGTTAAAAAAATTTTTTTTTGTGTCGAATTTTAACATCATTTTAACGGATGGACATAAAATGTTAGTTTAAGGTATATGAATGTTCATACGAATGAGGACAAATTTAGAAGACTATTTATACTATGAGTTATCACTCAGAATGGTATCATTTTATATCTTAGGCATCGCAACAAGTGCTCTTAAAACGGTGTTGTTTTGGGTTTAAAGAAAAGGTGGCAAACATTTCTATTGAATGAATAAATTTTATAATATTAAACAACTAGAAAACGATAAGCAGGATATTGAGGATTATTATAAACCCAAAAACAAAGTTAAAATAAAGTTTTAAATAACCGTGTGTGTTTATCTGATAGTTGACCTATGTTTTCTAGTTGAGAGCTATAGTCCGGCTTCAGGTCTTTTCAATTGTTCAAAGTTTTTAAATAACACTAACATCTTGTTATCAACATTTAGTTTTACTTAGTTTAACTGTAGTATAAATTAAAATTATTTAAATGTTATTCTTTATAAATTGTATGTTTTTATTTCATTTTTAATCTTTTTGTTATTTTAAAAATTCAAAAAATATTTGTTATGCAAATGTGCATTAAATAATTCTACATTCATAAACATTTATTTATTATTTGTCTCAGAAAATTAAAGCAACGTCAGTTTGCTTAATTGTCTTAGACAATTTGAATAAAAGTTAAAGAAAACAAAAATAAAAACAAAAACAAAGATTGCATTTTTGCTAAACAAATTAAATGTAAAATAATCCAGAGAAGATTTAAGTATTTACTTTAAATAAAAATTTACAAAACTTTTAAAAATACAAATATTTTATATTTTATCTTTAATTATTTGCATTAGAGCAGCATTGCAAAATATAAAATGAATACAAATTTCTATTGTAACTAAGCGAAAAGTTATCGTCATCAGCAAATTCAGAATGTATAAAGTTTATTAAAGCTATGGAGTCGGCTAGGAGGTGGGTGACGTCCTGTTCTTCTTCGAGAGGTACGAATAGGTACGATCAATTTATATCCATGTTATTTTACATCTTTTGAAGCAGGAGAAAACGTAAAATTCCCAAAGCGCATGCAAAATGCCAGATTTCATTCTTTTAATGATTGCATTTCAGACTCTTCCTCTTGTAATAATTGTTGTAGTAGGCACCTACATACAATGCTGCAGAATAGTCTTTCACAATTTTTTAAATCTGAAATATGTATTGAATATAATGTGGGTGATAGCACTGATCGCTGTGGTACCACAACATGAACATTTCATGGGCTGAAAGTTAATCTTTAATATTTACCATTAATGATCTGTCCTGTAAAAAATTTTGAATGATTTTCTTTAGGTTGATAGGATAATAGAACTCTTAGAGCTTATAAATAAGACCAATGTGACAACCTTCGTATAAATTGATACGAGGGCTAATATTTATATTTCTGGCCTGGTAACACTGACTGTTGCTAGGCACCAGCTAATGTTTCCTGTGCAACCTTCACATTGTTAACCACAACCTCAACCAAAACATTTTGTCATTTTAATGTTGTTAGTGTTAGTGATAGTAGGTTGAAAAAATAATCTTAGGAAAAAATGGAATCAACTCGTGCACATTTTCGTGCAATAAGTTTTCATAACTTTCGACGTGGCCTGACACGACAACAGTTCAAAGATGAAGTTAATTCCTTATATGGTAATGAAGCACCTTCTTACAGCACCATAAAAAACTGGTATAACGAATTCAATCAAATTTAATAACTTCAGATAGGTTTAAATTTGTGAAATATATAAATTGGAGTTTGTAAATACCATCTGAAGCAATAGTCAATTTATTGGAAGTTAAAAATTTTGTAGGTTCTATATTAACGCAATATAATAATTATCCTAATAAAAGTGGAATGAAAAATAGTTTTCGGAGTTCATAATCAAAACATTTTACTTTTAAAACTACAAACTTCTAAAACTTTATATAAATTCAAAGCTTAAAAAAATTTTAAACATTTTGTCTCAGGTAGATTCTTTGTAAAAATATCAGACATCATTCAGTGGAAATATAACCAATGTCGATAACTCCTTTTCAATACATAGCACAAACATGATAATACTTAAGATCTATATTTTCTTGCATGGCATGTTCCGTTTTTACATAGTGCACTCTCTTTAAATCCTTATTCCTCAAGCAAGCTTCTTGAATATATTGCTTCCTTTACTTCTGGGAACGAAGCAATATACTCTGCTTCTTTATTACTCAAGGCGTTTACATTCTGCCTTTGTTTTTTTTTCCATTCGTATCAGTAATTAGGGGATGAGCCCTTCTCATGCAATGCATTGTACCAGAACTAGCGAATTAGATTATGCGGAGGAGGAAAGAGAGAGAGAGAGAGTAGTGCTAATGGACACTAGATTTGAATTTAAAAGTGACCGGAAAGAGGGAGTTAATCCACATACGAACCGTTCTAATAAAAAACGAATTTTTCCTGTAATGCTCTTGGCCCTTTCTTGTACGCGGTCGAACAACTCCAAAATAGAAGTGTATTATGCCGTACTCTATCAAACGCCTTGGAAATATCTGGAGCCACCACCTAACTCTCTCGGAAATGACGTGATAAGCTTTACATCTTCGCCTAGCCGTGAACCGTAATCAGATGGTGGATCATTACCACTGCGAATGAAATGTAGCGTCATCCTCGCCCTGGAAGGCCTTCGAATATGCATATCCTCCGGTCACTCCTAGTTGCAACTTCAAAAGCCCGGAGCAGGCCGCAGCCTTCACTCCTTGCTGAAGAGTTGGAGACTATCCAACTCCTGGTCCAGAACGCATGAAGCCTAATATAATTAAGAACACGACAGCATTCATACTCACTGGTCTTGGATCATTCATTGTGTTCATCGTGAATGATCCGACCCACAAACTCTCACGAGGGCTTCGAAACACACAGTCACCACGATACTCCCAAAGAGTCAACCTCAATAATCAGTCAGAAAACAGCTAAATTCCTAAAGAGTCAAATAGCGGAACTCTGGGGCTTTACTGATTCCAGTGGAAATATCGTGGAGTGTTCAGTTGGCTCCTGCCAGCCTGTTGGGGGACTGGGATCCCTTTTATCCGCGAAAGACATACACAGGAAATAATACATGGAGTTACACCATTGTTCTGAGAGGAAAGCCAGCAAGTAACCCGTAGACCGCCCCTTACGGAACCCATACTGTCGGTCGCTAAGTAAGCTGTTGGACTCCAGGTACATCACAAGATGAAAATTAATTATAATTTCCATTACCTTAGAAAGTGCAGAACAAATTGCAATTAGGCGGTATTTTTTAGAGTTGTTAGCCTCACCCTTTTTGGGGATTGGGGTTATATTAGCTACCTTCCAACACTTTGGAAATTCACCGGCATGATACAACATGCTGAAGAGTACTGTTTCAAGGCCAGTACCGGCCTAGGACACGTGCTAGCATCGAAGAGTACTGTTGAAATACCAGTGCCTGGGATCGCATCCGCCCCTGGAGACTTTTTGACGTTGGGATCTGCTAAAACCTTTTTAACTGCTCTCGCTCCAAGCAATATCTTCGGCATAGTAACGGGTACTCTGTCGAGCTTGGGCGGTGGTTGACTACTTTTCGGCAAACAGGAATTATTTGCAGATATACCAGCTTTATTAACCGGGTCAGTGAATATTTTATCGCTCTTTAAAAGGGTCGGAATTGAAAAACTAGCATTATTTCTTACTCTTTTAACAGATGACCAACATTTCTTGCTACCTCTAAAAGTAGCAAGAACCTTAGCTTGAAGGCGCTCGTATAGATCTTTTTCGCGGCTTAGTACATTGGGGCAAGAGGATCTCGCCCTTTTGCGTAGCGAAATGCTTTCTCTCTTAATCTGGCTGTATTTTTACACGTGTGATTAAACCAAGATTTCGATCTGGGTTTTATCGAATTTTTTTTGGATGGAAGAAAAGATTTCCTTCCAATCAAAATGATGTTTACAACCAATTCCGTCATGGCAGCGAAACAAAGCTTCCAATTAAGTTACCTAAAAATTTGTTGAGCTCAGGCCAACAAGCCTTATATTTCAAAAGTTTGGTAGCTTGTTTCGAAACGCTGTGAAGTTCCGAATACGAAAAGGAGGGGGAGATAATACAGTGATCGGGGTTGCCGAGAGATGCACGAGCAGTTACTTCATACTTTTAGGGATGTGAAGTTAGAAAAAGTCGGGTGTATTACTCTGGTAGCCTTCAACTCAAAGAATATGTGTTGGTTCATTCACTAATTGCGTAAGGTGATTGTGCGCGCAAATAACTCAAAATACTGAGAATAGCAAGAACAATTTCAGTATTCGGGCAACTGGCGAGAATCTAGGATATGGAGTCGGAAAGAACATTGAAGTCATCAAAGGTTTTATCCTTTGCCGCATTTGGACTTCTATAGAGATCATTGAAATACAAGTAGTGTGCCCTGATTTTTGCTTTCAAAAACAAAAAAAGCAAAACGCTAAACCTAATTTGTATCTCTATATCTTAGTATTGGCTTAACAGTTTATTCAAAATTTAGCTTATAGCTAAAGACATCGTTTTACGGTTATTAGATATAATATGCAAGTCAATATTACGCTTATCAAACTTACACGCTGAATGTAGCGTATCTGGAGGAGTTGAAATTGGGAAATATATCAAAGAACCTTTAATTGATTGACAACATCAATTTTCTTATAGTCCCTTTTACGTTCTACTTTAGCTTCCGTTTCAAGAGGCGTCGCAATTTCTTTACAGTCTTGTATGTTAAGCTCAGCCAACAAATTATATACATACTGCCGCTGATATATCTTAACTGAACCAGTTTGTTCAATTCGTTCAATTTCCGTTCCAAGGAAATGGTCTCCATTTACAACCTAAATTCTTTAGTTATTGTTGCTTTAATATTGTTGAGTTCCTCATTCGGTCTAAATTTTTTCCTGTTATGCTTCCATGTCCTGAGTACCACATGATACATAACTTATTGGGCTGTTGAGAAAGTATAGTTTTTAAAATGGAGAAATTATAGCTCAAAATTAGTTCTTTTTTACTTAATTTTGAGTATTTAAATTTCCATCACAAAAATAAATAATTCACATGTTCAATGACACAAATAATTTGTGACATTTTGAAAAACTTCCTGTATTTATTTTTGCTAAAAACGATGAAGTTTAGTAAATTTGAATTAATGACTTCCTTAAAACTTCTTTTGTTGCAACAGCAGTACAGCATGCGCGCGTGTGTGTGTGTGTGTGTATTCAAAAATTGTCCTTAAGGGACTAAACCGAAACTTTACTTTAAGCAACAAAACAAAACAACACAACGACAACAAAAAGTAAAATATAAATAAAAGAAAAGTCAGTTCACCATAAGTGTTTTGTTGTCACATACTTGTCACAAAGTCTAAAGGATCATTTACAGTCACTATTGAAAATTCCAGCTTAAATAGAGTATAAAGATTAGGCACCAGCAAAAGAACCTACAACCGCAGCAGAGCAACTTTAGCGGTTTGAAGTTGCTGCATTGTTCGTGGTGATGCTTTGAAAATGCACTAAGCAGCCACAGGATAGTAAACACACATACGCTTGCATACATATGTATATATACAAGTATGATAACTTAAATTGCCCTGAAACACTAAACACGATTAGCACATCATCATCATCATCATCGTCAGCAGAAGCAGCAGATTTATAATATTTCTATGAACGCTTTTAAAAGGAATTTTTAAAAATTCTACAAAGACTGATAGAAATCTAAAATCTGTCTTTTGTTTGGAGTAGAAATTTATCTTGTTTATATTTGTGTGTCTGTGTTGTGACCTTTTTGGTGGTTTTCCTTTAAATTCTAAAAGTATTGGTGTTGATGCGATTGTACTTGTTGTACAGTCATACTCGTACATACATCACTTAAAGGTTTCTATTTTAAGAAAATCTAAACGTTTTAATTTAATGTTCATGCTTATATCCATGCAACTGTGTGCAGACTCTTTAACATCTTTATATGTATTTAATGCACATGTGTGTGTATATTTTAACATGTCATAATAAATATTTAGGTTGCTTAGTTTATCCTTTGACGTATACTTAAGTCTTGCATCATTAGCAAAGTCTTATGCATCCTTTATGCTTTTAACTGTAAAAGGACTGAATTTTTTTTTGTTTTGCACAGCCTTTCACGTGTTTGGTAGCGAAGAAAACATACTTAGTTTTTGATGAAATCAGATGAGTTGTCCAAACTTATTTGGTATAAATGGCTGTTATTAAATGTGACCAAGACTACAAATCTACAGTCTTTTGTAAAACAGTAAAAAGTTTTTGCACTTCTTACAGTTTGTTTGTCAGCTTGGTTTTAGGTTGTACTTTAATATATTGTTACCTTTATACCTTTTATAAACGTTTTGTTGTGAGTTTCTTATTGCAAAATAAACAACACCAGTTTTTAGACCTCTTAAATTGATAACAAGTTTATTTAATATAACTACAGAAATCAGACACTACAGAACAATTTACCTAAAATGCACGTCTTTACTTTATGAGGTTTAATTTTACACTGACTAACTATCCACTCAGACGCTGCCCTTTTATATTTGTCCACTAGAAGTCTAGAAAATTTAGGAATCTTCTACTCTCTTTGTATCACATTTTGTTGTTGTTGTATGTTGTTTATTTAATGCATAGGCGCCTGTATGTGTGTGTGTATTTTTGTTTTTTTTTCTGATAAAGTTTCTTCTTGGAATTTATTTGAAGATACATAGTTGTTGTTGTCTCGTGTAGATAAGTTTTCTTAGAAAACTATGCAGATGATAAACAGCATACATGTTTATTGTTATCTTGTGCCTATAAAATTTCCACGCAGTTAATAAACAAAAATTTGTTTGTGTCTTGCATGCCACACAGTTAGTAAACAGCATATTAAATTGTTGTTGTTTGCGTTTATAAAATTTATACGCAGTTTGTAACTAGAAAGTTTGTTGTTGTACCATAAGTTTTCTTAGCAAGCCACGCAGTTCGTAAACAACATACCCAGTAGTTCGCTTTATTGCTGAATTATTTTATTTTAAAACTTAAGAAAGACACATCCATAACAATATTTTTAATTGATTCAATTTTGTATTTAATTGTAAAATAATGGGTTTTTACACAAGAAGCTTGTTTTTAATTGTGGCAACATCAAAAACGTGATAGTTTCGACATTTAGTTTTTGGACTTATTCGTAGCAGATGAATTGGCAATTGCTACAATAAATTCAATTTCGTACGAAAAGCGCAGTAAAGTAAAAAAAAAATTCGCTATGATGTCATACTAGCTGGTGACTTTAATTCTAATTTACTTGAGGACTACTCCATTTTAAATGATTTTTCTTCTCTTGGTCTTTTTCCCGCTAACACTACTGTTCCAACACATTTTACATCTACAAGTAGCACATTGCTGGATAGTTTTTGGGTGGGCAACAGATCTGATATTCTCCTCTACGATCAACTTTCTGCTTCCTGCTTTTCAAGGCACGATCTTATATTTATGACATATAATTTTCAGCTAATAACATCACCACTCACCTTCACGTATAGGGATTTTAGAAATTTGGATACGGAGCTATTACAACGTGAATTTTTTGGACTGGCATGGGATGATATATATAACATACGTGCGGTGGATGATCAGCTTACGTATCTTGAACAAAATGTTAATTACTTATATGATCTAGTAGTTCCTCTTAAAACCAGGACAATGACAGGTGGTCTCAAACCATGGTTTTCGACAGAGATAAAGGAGAGTATGCGTCAGAGGGATTTTGCATATAGTAGATGGAAAAGGTTTAGGACAGATGAATTGAAAGATAATTACCGCAATGCCAAGAAAAGGGTTAATAGATTAATTAGGAGAGCAAAGGCTGATTTTTATGCCGAGAAATTCTCAACGGCCCTTGACTCCAGAAGAAGATGGCAGACAATTCGGGAAATGGGTATTGGTAAAACGGGAACATGTGTAACCAGCGCAATTAATGTTGATGTTCTTAACGATAATTTTTTGGATATTCCATTGTTGAATGCTGATCTGCAATATTATGGCAATCGTATCAATAATCATTCTTTTTCTTCTTTCTCCTTTGGGGTTATTGACGAGTGCGATGTACTTGCCAGCCTATTATCGATTAAGTCTAATTCTGTAGGTGCGGATGGCATGAATCCAAAGTTTTTGAAGATTCTCCTACCACTGCTATTGCCCTTAATTACTTTAATTTTCAATGGAATACTGGCTCACAGCTACTTTCCCACAAATTGGAAAGTTGCTAGGATTATTCTGATACCAAAGTCAGGTTCTGAATATAGACCAATTGCCATACTGCCATATCTTTCTAAGGTCTTTGAGAGAATTAGACATAACCAAATTACTCGGTTTCTCGATAGGAATAATTTGATAACGGACAGGCAGTCTGGATTTAAAAGGAATCACGGGTGTGTTTCTGCATTACTGGATGTCTCCGAGGATATCCGGATGGAAATTGATAAGGGTAATATTGCGTTTTTGGTTCTTTTAGATCACTCTAAAGCTTTTGATACCGTCGAGCATAACCTTCTCTGCTACAAACTCCATAACTTCTTCCATTTCTCATCCTCCGCTATTAGGCTAATATCAACTTATCTGTCCAACAGATTCCAATATACGCAAATACTTGAAAAAAAATCAAGCCTTAAGCCTTTGTCCAGAGGCGTTCCGCAGGGGTCAATTGTTGGACCGTTACTGTTCTCTATGTATTCTAATGATCTTCCCGGCATATTGACGGATTGTAAAATCAGGATGTACGCTGATGATGTCCAACTATATACATGCTGTGATATTGATATGGTGGAGCAATGCATAACTTCGCTGAATCGACAATTACATGGTATTAATACATGGGCTTCTGCAAACGGCTTGACTATAAATCCTTTCAAGTCTAGATGCGTCGTTATGCAGAAGAGACTTTCACGATTCATAATTAGACCTGACATTTATATAGGCAATCAAAGAATTGAGATAGTTCCATACGCTAAGAATCTGGGTGTTTTCTTTAATAGTACTCTCACTTGGTCTGATCATATTAATTACGTATGTGGTCGTTCAACGTCCATGCTGAGGATAATATGGTCAACACGAGATTATACCCCGTTGAGAATTAGAACACTAATTGCGAAAACGTATTTGATCCCAGTATTGTTATACGGATGTGAACTCTTCGCCAGCTGTGACTCGGTCAGTAAAAGGAAGCTAATGGTCACCTTTAACAACGTTGTTCGATATGTGTATTGTTTGGATAGACGTTCTAGAATTTCAATGTTTTCGAGAGAATTGTATGGCGTCTCCTTTTGCAATTTGCTTAATGTTAGGGTATTAGTTTTTTTGCATAAAATGATATACACACACCAGCCGGATTATCTTTATAGAAGATTAACTTTTGCAGAAGGTTGTAGAGGTAGGAGAATAAGGACACTTGGGTACAGGAGCTTAGTGTCAAAGTGGCATTTCTATATATTTGCAATATCTCTCTGGAATTCGATTCCTCATAGGTTACAAATATTAGGTAACTCACAAAAATTTAAAAATGATATTTTGAAATTCTTTTCTCGGCTTTAATAGTATTTATTGTTTTGTTTATGTAGAATTGTTTGGTGTTGTTCGTATTGAATTATTATATTTACTCGAATTATCTTCCATTATGTTCGATTTTAATACACTTTATTTTAATTTTAATAATTTTAATATTAGTAATTTTGTAATTAATTCAGTTCCACACTGAAATATAAGACTAAAGGTCTTGTGTGTGGGATGATACTTATGGATAAATGAATAAATGAATATGAAAGTGGTGGTTCTGTTAAAGTTACATTACGTAAAATTCGTGATATTTTCGGACAACATCATCGTCCTTCTGAGACCGCTATTAAGAGTTTGGTCGTTAAATTGGAGTCGAAAGGCTCGAAACTAAATATGCGAACACCAATGCGTGTTCGACCGGGTCGTTCAACTGATAATATCGCAGTCGTGAGGCGCAGTGTTGAAGCAGATCCAAATTTGTCAATTCCTCGATGTTCTCAAAAACTGAGGTTATACAAAACCATCATATGATGAATTATGCGTAAAGAGATGACTTTCGATTCGCTTAAATGATTCAGGAACAACTGGCTGGTTCTTCTGAAAAATTATATTTTTCAGACCAAGCCCATTTGCATTTGTCAGGGTATGTCAACAAGCTAAATTGCCGCATTTAGGCTTTAGAAAATTTTAGAGCGACTATTGAGAAGCGATTGCATGCTCAGCGTGTCACTGTGCGCTATGTCGTCTGGAGACGTGATTAGGCCGTTTTTTTCGAAGGTAAGGCTGGAAATAGTGTGGTCACTACCGCGAGATGCTAACAACTCAATTTTGGCATATTATTGACGACGTGGATATCACTGACAGCTGGTTTTAACAGGTAGGTGCTACGTGTCATACACCCAATGAAACGATTAATTTATTGCAAACCAATTTTCCCGATCACAAAATTTCACGATAATCAGCAGTTAAGTGGCCAGCCAGATTGTGCGATTTATAACCACCGGATTATTTTATACGGAGCCAATCGAATCGATTTCAGCATTAAAACTCAAAATCTGTGATGATATTAACGAAATAAGATCGTCATTATGCCAAAAAGTGATTCAAAACTTTGATGAAAGAATCGACATGTGTCAGCTTGGTTGTGGTTAACGTTTGCCAGATATCATTTTTCATTCATAATTGCCGAACATTTCTCTTCGTAATGAAATAAAAATTTAAAACATTTTAATCTAAAACAAAATAAACTTCTTGTTAAAAAACCCTTTACACACAAAATTTTTTAATCAATTTAATAAATTTTGTAAATTCTTGATCGCTTTAAGTACCGATTAAAAAAAGAAAAAATTAGATTAGAGTGGGAAGTACGAAGCTGGTAAGTGTGCAAATATTTAAAAGGGTAAAAATGGCCATTGCAAGCTGTGAATACCTGAATTTTAGAAAACAATGTTATGAACTTAAAGATAATCGACTGCTGTTTACTACAGACATGTGAAATGTGGAATTGGCTCCATTAATTACTTACGTTTTTAGTAATTACGCAGTTGCCCGTAATCTACTATGGGCGAAAGTCATGATGCTGTAGATTTCAGAGTTGTGCAGTTTCTATTCGGAATTTGTAGAGATTGGAAGTTATAGAATTTAGAAAAACTGAAAATTTGTATTTGCTTTAACAGTTGATTCCAATGAACATGCTAATATATTGGCTGAGATAAAAAAATAACATTTTCCCTTTTCTTAGTCACAACAGCACGTTAATCCTGGTGACCGGAATCGCTTGACAGCAATGTAGGCGACGACATCTCATTTCTATAAGACTGTGCCACTTAGCTTAAGCCACTGAATAAAAAACGAAGTATTTTTAGTCGTTTCGTTAATTATCATGGCTTTTATATACAATTTAATATTATCTGATATTTGTTACGGAATTATCTGAAGTAAGAAATTGGATTAAATACACTGGCAATTATACTTATATGTAAGGAATTGAACACTACTTCAGCCATGTCATGAAATGGTCACAAAAAATGGTAACAAAAAAGCTATAAATGTGCAAGAGGAATTGTAGTATTCTAGATATTCCACGTTTATTCTTAACAATGAATTTTACAGCATTATGATTTCTGCATTTCAGAAACCACAATTGTATAATTGGGAACGTCATATATGCGTCCTAGGAAGCCGAAGACATAATTCTAAGCAACAGAATCACCTAGTTTCAACTTTAATGATTCCAGGGCAGGGCTGCAAACCATCACACCTTGCTAAAGAGTTGGAGACTTTCCAATCCTATCCAGGACACATGTCTAGCATTCTCACTGGACTGGATCATTTACTTTGCGTGTCATTATCAGTGAGATGGTCCTGGCCACCATAATAACCATTATACTGTTATGGGGCCGCGAAACCACAACCACCCCGTTACTCCCATATAGGGGCCAACCTCAATGATCAGTCAGAGAACTATTAAATGTCTAAAGAGACAAATAATGAACTCTGCGGCTTACTGATCCCCGTGGAAATAAGTGGAGCTTTCAGTTGACTCCCTGCCTGTCTTCAGGGGACTGGGCTCCCTTTTTCCCGCAGTTGCACAGATCTAGATAGCTGTTACGTACTATAAAGACCATAAATGTGCCCCCGGGGGGAAACTATTATTGGTATAGTAGTATATTAATAAGGCACATGTAGCAATATATTATAGGACTACGTTATCTAGCAACGTTGAGCGGTTGGGTGACACAACTTTCTCCGAAGTGCTTGGTCTATATGATTCCAGTATCTTTTTAATCTATTTTGATGATTTATTACTTCGAAAAGTATTTTAATGCAAAATATATGAATGAAACACACCAATACACACCACACCAATTAAATGAACTTTTGAATATGTTATTAATAATTTTTTCCCTGTAGATGCCACCTAATGGTGTGGCGAAATATTGAAAATAAAATTTATTTAGTTTTTATTTAAAGACCTTAAGCTTAGAATAATTATTTATAAAGTATAAAATACAACTTTAGTCTCTCATCAGCCGCTCTATTTGGATAGCCGAGGACGTTTAGCACAGTCGCACTTCTTTTTGCAGTTCTTTAAAATCGTAAGAACTTGAGAGGTTTTCTGGCAAAAGATGAAATCCTTTCTAACTTTTTATTTTTAAACTTTTTCAAAAGGCTGTCGTTATTTCTGCATTATTTTTTTAAATTGTCCTTTCTTTTATTCTTTTACAATATTGTTATTCTTTTAGATTATTTTTTTTGCTAAGTTTTAGCTCACAGAAAATACTATTTAAAAGTTAAAACGAGGAAGGCCAAATAAAAGGCAGCATAAATGATAAATATTTTTAGAAAATACCAAATCGACAAATAAAGTTGATCGCTAATAATGTTGTATTTAAACAGCTGCGAAACTTTCATTTACTCCTAAGCATCGGTCGATGGGGATACCAGTAGGAAATAATAATAAATAAATAATAATAAGCAGAATTAGAAATAGTTTTTCTCTTAAGGAAGTAACCGGCTATGCTCCGTGTATTTTGCCATTCCAACCCAACAGGGTTAAACTATAAAATTACAAGACTCTACTTATTACAGTTCCAATTTCATTTTTTAATCGGGGCGTACTATTCCTACATAAAGTTCCCTAGTTAAACGATAAAGAGTTTTTACTTTCTGTCAGAAATACAGCGTTCACTTCAGCTATGGAAAACTTAAAAGAGGCTGTGTTGCCTACCCAAAAGTTATAAAATTACGATTACGTTTTATATATTCAAATGCATAATTTTTAAGACGAATGTCCAATTGTTGTGTACAGCGGATATGTCTCACATCACTACCGCCACTGTGAGCATATTGTAAAGCAATATTAGCAACAATAGCGTATTTTACGCATAGCAGTCTTGGTGGGAACCTGCTTACGAGAAAATGTATCTCGAATTTTACGAAGTGCTACAGTGAAATTTTCCCCATTTTGATTGTAAATTTTCAAAATTAAAATTCTTTGCTTAAGAGTGACATTTTCTATGTTTGATATTTCTTAGCTAAAGGGTCAGCCAAGTAGCTTTTTTTGTTTTAAATGCTATAAACAAAACTACTCAATATTTTCTCAATTTTTTTTTTATTTGAAAGATCAATCCTTCCGGTTAATAATGGAAAATAATTTCATGCAAATGGCTGCCTCGGCTGGCCATGCAGTGGCTTACACGATTGGTCCTATTTTTAAGCACATTATCGATTGTGTGCTGCTGTATTTCACCAATGGCTTAACAAATATTGTCCTTTAAAGCGTCAATTGTCTCTGGTTTGTCCGCCTAACGATTATCTTTGACGGCACCCTACAAATAATAGTCCAACAATGTCAAATCGCAGCTACGAGGTGGCCAAACGACATCAGCTCTGCGGCTGATAATGCAATCTTCCAAAATAGGGCGCAAAATATCGAGTGTAGCTTCGGCTGTGTGGCACGTACCGCCGTCCTTGTGGAAATCAAATGTTGCCAATATCCTCCTCTTCGATTTTTGTCAACAAAAATTCATCCAACATGGCCCAAAAACGATCGCGATTGACTGTAACGGCCACTCCTTGCTCATTTTCGAAGAAAAATGGCCCAATTATGCCTCTGGACCAAAATCCACACCAAACAGTGACTCGTTTTGGATGCGACGGCTCTAAAATGTATGCGTGCGGGTTTTGTGTACCCCGAATGCGACAATTTTGCTTGTTTACATACCCGCCAAGATCAAAATGAGCTTCATCTGAAAAGATGATTTTTTTTTGCAAAATCGGCATCTTCTGTAAGTCGATCGCGGGCCCACTTAGCGAAGCGAAAACGCATTGGATGGTGACTTGACTTTAACTCCTGAACCAATTGGACTTTGTATAGCGTCATACCAGGGTCTTTATGCAAAATTCGTCTCAATGATGTCTCTGAAATGTTCAATTGTTGAGAACGACGGTGAGTTGATGATGATGGCGCTTCACGCACACTTTCTGCCACAGCAGCAATATTCTCGGGTGTACGCGCTGTTTTTGCTTTTCACGCTTTGGTTTATCGATGAGGATACCAGTTTCTTCCCTATTTTTTTACAAGATGACGAATATATGGAGCTGACGGTGCTTATCTTCTTACAAAATACGATTTTCAAAGTAATGTCGCAATATTTCCCAGCGTTGTTCAAGCGTATACACAACCATATTCGTTTAGCGGAAGGATGAAGCTAATTATTTTCCAAATCAAACATGAGCTAGGTCTTACCATTCACGAAATATGCACTACTTGAAAAAAAAGTTAGATGGCGGACCCTTTATATACTAAATAAATATCAAAAGATGTCAGTTCATGTGTTAACATTAAACAGACAATTTACTTCCTAATCTCAGATTTACACATCTTATATGTGTAGCTTTCTTCAGAATCAGCCGTAGAACCATTTGTTTAGTAAACTAAGATTCTATCAGTAGATCCTTGCAGAACTCATAACACGTAGCTATTCGGTAAGAAGTCCAGAAAAATATAATTTTATGTAATTACGATTGTTGTCGCAATTCTGTAATGACAACTACAATCTACTGTTGCTATGTGGTTAATTTCGTTTGAAATAAATTTCTTATTATTATACAGATCATCTGTCTCTTTTATGATTTTTGTAACAGAGAGTCACGGTTTGAGCAGCTGTTTTATAGTTTCTTTTGGTGGATATCTAATAGCAATTATGTCTTCTATTTGAATGGCATTGATGGGAGTTAAACTTATGACTACTGATCTTCAGTTTTAAAACAAGCGGACATCTTTAGGAATAATCTCATTAACTATTGCCCTGTAGGTGCTTTTATTTTGCTCAAAAACAGCAGTAAAAGTAAAAACTTTCAAAATCGCAATCCATCAAATTTTGATACAGAAGGCTCTCAAGCCTTCTGTATGTAACATTATTATTACCATTAAATTTACACTTACTTTCCAAAATTTTGGTACTTTCAAATTTCTGGGAGATCGCGTACTAATGCAAAAAGTTATTAATTTATAAAGCACTACTTGAAAAACATTGAAACGAGTATTTTCCACCAAAGGAAATACATTTGATTTTAACAATTTTAAAACCAAAATGAATAACGAAATAAAACAGATTAAGAAGTTGTCACTTCTCAGGATTGAAAATATTTTTTTTTTGGTTTCAGATGTGTGAAATTTTCATTATTTTATGACGTGTGTGTGTTTAAGATGATTTGTGTGCTTCTTCCGTTCTATATGACGAACTTGTGCAATTTGTAGACGGATGAACCAACAAGATTTGACAAAGTATAACCACCACAACTCTTGCATCTGCTAAACAGTGCGTTTAACTTAAAGTCATTTTTCTTTTCAACCACCAACAGTTGCCAGTTTTGCATAATTTCTTGGCGTTTATATGCCACATTAAATATAAATATAAATTTTATAGCAAAATTCTGCTTCTAAATACTTTACACAAACAATGTCTTCTTTGCTATATTCCGACGACGAAAGAAAATAAAACAAAAAAGAAAGGTAAAATAAAAGCAGCATCAATTTGTTACAATTCGTGTTAATGTGACATTTGTCTCAGTCATCATGATGATCGTTATTATCATCATTAGCATACCAACATGATTTTATACTTAAAGAAACTGTAGTGTATAGACTGGTGTAGTATAGAAAGCTCATTGTTGTATAAAAAATTATTCGAACTACTTTTTCAATGCAGACGACAAAGTTAAGTGAGAATATTCTTCTTTTTTTTCGATTGCCTTTACAGTATAGAGTAGGAAATTTAAACAAAAAAGAGAAAAAAATAGACAAATCATGTTTAAGCGAAGAATAGAAACAGAAGGTGTTAACGATAATGCTTATAATGGTCATCAACATCATTATTATCATTTCATGCATTTTCTTCTTCAGTTGCTTTTTGTATATTTTAATAGGCAACTTGTGCTACAACTGCCTGTGTTGCAGCTACTAAATGCATCATTAAATTCTAGTTTACATTTGACAAATTTACATACTTAATTTTTGTCAAACAGAAATGTTGTGAAATATTTATTTTTTCAAAGCAAAAAGACAGAAGAAAGAAGGCAGCAATGAAATTCTGTTGATAACAGAGCTGAGTTGATTTTGCACTCATTTTAATTAACAAAAAACATAAAATCGTACTTAGTAAAGTCTAACAAACATTACAAGCAACTACGACTAGTAGTCAGTCAATGTCAACAGTTGAAGTTTGAAATTTAAATTGTTACCTACATACACACACACACAAACATCCATATGCTATGAGAAAAGATGTTAATTATACATTTAAAATACTTCGTAAATTATACATCCTAAATTGAAGGCAAATATTTATTGGGCTTAACGAATGAAATTAATATTTAGTTCATTTCAATTTTGTGTTAAATATTGCTTGAAATAGTTAAGTATTTAGTAAAGAACTTATCCCCTACGCTTTTTATACGCTTACGTTTATCAATGGTAAGAAAGTCGGTCAACCAAGAATATATACCGTCCTCGTCAAATTGGGCAGTTGTCGGACAATAAATATACGCTTTAATGATGAAACACAATAAGATCATAAACTTTATGGCGCAACAGCATGTAGTGTATAACTAATGATTTTTTCCGGCTTTTTTATTTTCTGCTTTTTAATGAATAATCAAAAGAACAAAAAAAGAATGAGTTTTCGTTCTATTTTTATGCTGATTTCTGTATGCTAAATTATAAAGCATTTCAGCATTTGGACTGAAATAACTCACTTTTTTTTTATAAAAAGAAGTAGCAGTTCAACCAACAATGCCTATTTAGTCAATTACCGTGCTACATTCTTTAGGAGAGGGATAGAGAAGAGATGAAACAGGTGGTGAAAGTATAAGGACAGTCGGAAATTAAGTGCCGTATAAGACAGCACAGTGGTCAGTGATTATGTCTTCATCACTGAGCAGCCCCACCGACAGTCAATTTTTATTTATGTAGTGAAAAAAACCAAGGTCGTTGTTGGGAATTGAACCCACAACTCTCATACTGACAAGCTAGTACACTACTTACTAACCTACAGGGGCACATTATATTTCCTGCATTTTTATTTTATTCAGTTAGTGTCTGTTTTTTAATTGTGGCAACACCAACAACATGATAGCTTTGACAATTAGTTCTCTGACGTACTCGTTGTAGATGCATTGGCAATTGTTGCAATGAATTCAATTTCGCAAGAAAATCGCTTTTAAATAACTAAAATCCACTATAAAAATGTTGATTCTGTTAAAGTTACACTTCGTAAAATTCGTTATATTTTCGGACAACATCATACTCGTCCTTCTGACATCGCTATTAAGAATTTGGTCATTAAAAATATGCGAACACCAACATGTCTACGACCGGGTCGTTCAACTGAAAACATTGCTGTCGTGTTAAAGCTGATAAAATTTTGTCAATTCCTTAATATTCTCAACAATTGGGGTTATTCAAAGCCACTCCATGGCGAATTTTGCATAAGGATTTGACTTTGAAGCCTTACAAGGTTCAACTGGTGCAGGAATTGAAGCCAACCATCCATTCATATAGTCATAGATGCAATAAATTCATTTAGGAACAACCAGCAGCAGGTTTTTCTAAAAAAAATATTTTTTCAGACGAAGCCCATTTTCACTTGTCCTAGAGCGATTATAAAGAGGATTTGCATGCTCAACATATCACTGTAAGGTGCACAAAAAAGTCTGGAGGCCACTTAATTGCTGATTGTAGTGAAATTGTGCAGTCGGGAAATTTCGTTTGCGATTAATTGATCGTTTTTTTGGCACCGTCCTGTTGAAACCACATGCCAGTGGTATTCACATCGTCAATAATAGGCTAAAATTGAGTTGTTAGCATCTCGCGATAGCGCGACCCCAAAAAAAATGGCCGAATCACGCCTGCAGACCACATAGCGCGCTATACAGTGGCACGTTGAGCATGCAAAGGCTTCTCAATAATCGCTCTAGTGTTTTCAAAAGCCAAAATGCGCCACTTTTGCTTGCTGTCATACTCTGACAAGTGAAAATATGATTCCTCTGAAAAAATGATTTTTTTCAGAGAAACCAGCCAGTTGTTCCTGAATGAATTGAGCGGAACTACGGCAAGGTGAATGGTCTCAGAACAACGATTGTGTTGTCCGAAAATATTATGAATTTGACGAAATGTAACTTTAACAGAAACACCATTTTCAGAGTGAATTTTAATTATTTTAATGCGATTATCATGCGGAATTTAATTCGTTGCAATAAGGCCGATGCATCTGCTACGAATATGTAAACAAAATAAATCATCTAGCGGCCGTGTAATGAATCTATCCAATTCTTCTCTATTTTTGTTGTAATAAATATCTAAAAATATTTCACTTTTTTTAATTATAATAAATTTAACATAATTATTAAAATTTTTATAGCTTTAAATATAAAAGTTTTTTTTATTTATTATGTTGTTTGTAGTTTTGTGTATTCAATTAACTGCGCAATTCATGAAATTGTTTTGATATGATCTTTTATGAAAACACTCTCAACATTATTATCCTGACTAATTTGACATGATGAGTAGCACAGGTTTCTTTACCAGAGTAAATAAAATAAACCTCAGGCATAATTGTACATTTACGTTTGTGAGCACAATAATACTTTAGACACAACACGTGAGCTAACAACAACATGTCGACTATTAAATGTAAAGTAATATGTTGCATAGGCTTATTAATTTTAAAAATAATATAAATAAATAAAAAGACTTTAATTTTAGCCAATCGAAACTATTTTGTTATTAAACAAGCAAACTTGCTCCCATATTTCTATTTATTCGATAAATCGAAAATTTTATCTAAAAAATCGTTTTTATGCAGAAAATCAACATTAAATTTCAATTTATGCAAACATTTTCTGCTTAATTTTTATATGATTTTACAAGAACGTATTGGCTTCCGCCTGAAGCTAAAAAAAATATTGTTAAATTAAAATATAAATTAAATTTTATAAAAATTCATGTTATAACAATTTAAACAAGTATATACTTTGAGTGACAAAGTTCTTATACTTTAAAATATTTAGCCCTTATTGCTACTTGAATAAAGTTCACATCACATCGCATAGCATTACAACATATAGAACAAAAACAAAAAAAACTAAACAGAACAACATATCACAACATATTCACTTGTATCGTTGTATTATGACATGCCAAACATATGACAGCATAGCCATAAACACACACACACACACATAGACACATACATACTAAATAAAACTGCAATGTTGATGAATGTTTACAGGACCAACTTGTGTTGACATGCCTTTTCCAAGTCTATTGTATTGTGTTATGTTCTTCTATATTTTGTAGATAATAGTAGTAGATAAACAGCTAAACAACAACAAAAATGGCAGGAACAAAACAACATCTAGAATAACACAACCCATACAGTGTTTAAACAATTGTATTATAAGCTAAAAATATAAACTCTGATAAGGGTTCGTGTGTCCGTGTTTCCGTGTGTTTGCTTAAAGCTTCCCAAACATTCTCACATTGTTATTGCCAAACAGTTACATACCACTGTTGCTATTCTGACCAACAATCTAACAGAAAAATATTTCGTCCTTCGAATATAAGGATACATTTGAAGAGTATGCATACGTGACAAATACAAGTGCAACAAGAGTTCACTTAAAGATTATAAAAGAAAAAGAGAGTGCAAGAGCTTGGAAAATATTTAAAACAAATATTTATTAAGTGATAACTTTTTTTAGAAGTAAATTTTCATGGATTAAAAATTTAAAAAATTTTTAAACTCTTTAATTATGAAAAAAAAAAAATTTTTAATAACATGAAATAAATATTTTATAAATACTTTTTCTTTATTTATTACAAATTTTACTTAAAAGTCTTTCAGATAAATTGTGCTTGGTAATTTTTTTAATTAGCTCTCAAACTATTTAATATGCAGCAATGGAAAATTGTACTAAAGTGTCGTAAATATGAAAAAATTTAAATTTATGAAAACATCATAACGTTACGACATCTGACTTATTTTGTTTTCACATATTAAATCGCTCCATGATGACATCCTTATTGACTTTTATTGAGTTTCATTATCGGCATATAAAAAGGACATCAATAATGCTTATTACGATACTTGTTGGATTGCTACGATAGTCTAAGTTACTTTACACTTAAGGGATATATCACAACTATTATATCGAGTATATCGAGAGGTCAATTGCAGTATTTAATGTCATGGGGTACTGCTTTTTCGGATATCAGGCGAAAAGATTAAATCTCCGTATAGTGATGTTTTAGGATCCATCAAAACGAGGGGACTAATGTGTCATCTACCTGGCTCTGCATCCATCTCGAAATAAAATACCGAGACTTGGGCAGCGGTATTATGGATGCCTATCCAATTTTTTCTGATTAATTTAAAGAGCGCTAGTTTATTTTTAAAAAGATAAGACCAACTTCTAGTCGACTTCACCTTGTTACAAACCCTGTCATGAGTTTGGCTTATGATTGCAGATCCCTATATGACACTTTTTACCACCGATCCAGAAAACAAGACCCACAATTGAAGCAAGGTCAATAGTCCCTTCTTAATGTAAATTGTTGATATTTTCTGCTTGTAAAATAATTAGAAGAAAAAATACTAATTTTGTAATTTCGTAAGAGTTTGTTAACATTTTTGAGAGAATCGGTATCTCAAAATTACAGAATGTGAGAAAATTTTCTATTTTTACGGTGGTTACCTTATGCTAAATTATAAATCAATATGTAGTTTCCCATGATTTTCATTCTAACACCAGTCACACCACCTACGATATGAGTGTACTTCTTATGACTTGCCTAGTACCGCCTACATACATATTTTCTGATAATTATTATATCTATTCAGATAGTGTCTGTTTGCATTAACTATATAGACAACAGCAGACTAGCGATTTGAATATGTCAAAAATTAATTGTACACAATTATATGAGAAGGCTTATTGAGACGACGAGAACAACATACGGCCGTGTTATGTTGTCCAAGGTAATAACACTGTCGATACTAACGACAAGTTGCATTCGGCAAAGTCATCACAGAGTTGCTTTACACGGGCAACCACCTGATGTACAGTTTTTATAAATGACTGAGCTTTTGGTATTTATATTATTAAACAATTATAAATTAGTAAAATTTTACTAATTTTTGGTTCTTTAGTTTGGTCCTTTTTTAATAAAAGATATCAATATGCAAAACTTGGCTCAGACGTTTCATAGAAGTGTGGTTCTATATTGATTACTTTGCTTATGATTTGTATAACTTGCATACCATGAGATTACATTTTTAGGTGTTATATATGTATGCTGATGATATCCAGTTGTTGGCTGATGATAACAAAAATGGTTATAATTTTTTTAGAACAGATAGTTAACAAAGACCCAACGATAAATAATATGACCGGAAGAAAACTTTCTTAACCTAAATCCCATAAAGACCGGATGTATGTGGTTTTTGCAGATTATTGCTAAATTTTACCTGACATTAGGCAATGAAAAAACTTTAATTTATTTAGTAGATATAATATTGGCATTATTCTTAGATAACAACTTAAGCTTTGATTCTCAAGTAAATTATGTTATTTCTAAGATTTGTTTTGCTCTGAGGAAATTTTATACATTTATACATATTTACGAAGCAAAATAAACAAGTGTATTGTCATGTCGTTATGTCTTCTTATATTATTGCTCGGCTTAGAAACTTATTCAGAAGACTAATCATAGACCACTCTAAACAGAATTAAAACAGTGTTTCTATAGAATCGCTCGTTACATCATTGGATGTAAATTTAAGTCACATATACATAAGACTTCGTACACAACTATACTTTTGCAATACGACTTTAAGACTAATGCTTCAATTTTACAAGGTTTCTAAGTATCTTGGCCTAAAGCCTGAGTATCTTGGCTTATAATTGAAGAGCCTTATATAAAACTTTTAACCAACGATAGGCATATTATGGCCTATCTTTTGTTTGTTTTTCCTGGATGGCCATAAGGGTACCTGCGTAACCTAACCTAAATTAATTTATGTCAAGAAGCCTGTTTTATTACATAGTGGAAACAAGTTGAGCTTTCTGGCCGATAACAAAACTGTAAGTTTTTATGAATCCGTGTTAACTATCTTACCACCAAAGGGCTTATTTAAATTGAGCCAAGTTTGTTTCTAAAATAAGTCAGTTAAGCATTAATGGTATTTGGTTTCAACAAGATGGAACAACTTAGCATATAGAGAGCTTAGCAGTTAATTAGTTGCAAAAACAAATTGATGATCTCTTTTCTTCAAGAAATGATTCTGTTTACTCGCTCTCTCATTGTTAAGAGTAGTAAAAAATTGTACTGGTCAAATGGCCATTCTGGTCACGCATTATTATTTTGTTTCTGTGACTGTCGACGAACTGTTATGGGTAAAATTTATTCTCTTTGTACCCGGCTACATGTTTCATTACTAAGCCTCCTGGACTATTCAATAACTGCAATGAAATAAAATCAAATAATTTTCCAATCGACAAATAAAAATAAAAATAATAAATAAAAATTTTGTGGCAGCGCAAAAGCCCTTAGTAATTTTAAAGTTCTTCATATTATCAATTCATAGAATCTTTCTGTTCAGCCGCTGATACCGTTTATTTAATTAGGCAAAGCTGGATTTGGACCAAAAATATAGGAGAGAGTTATTTCATCCAATAACAGCCGATCGAAAGTATTTAACTATATCGCGCCGATTCATAAATAAAGCTAGTTTGTATATATCGCATAACAGAAGAGCGAAATAACTTGCAATTAAAAAATAACGATAATTGTTATACAGTTAAACAGATTGAAATATTCACATGTAATTTAAAACATAGGAAGAGCCTTTTATACAACACACCTTGTCATTGTCCAAAACTAAGGAAGAAAGAAAAATCGAACATCTTTTATACTGCTGAATTAATTTTAACAAAATTTGATGTAAAATCATTATTTATAAGGCAAATATTTGAATACGAGGCTTGACAATGATGATGATTTCATCTTAAAAGCACTCGCCATTCGTAGCCAACAAGTGGCCAGTAATGAAGATCTTTATCAGAAGTTATGACAATAAAATTTCATTTAATAGCGGAGTATAACCTGATTTTGTAACTCGTATCTATAAGAGAAAAAAGTGGAAAACGAGCAATTATTCCTTTCTTATCGCCAGAATTATTTTCAGTGAAAGCCTAGTCAGTTTCTATAAAAATTTGTGATTTTGTGTATCCTTGGCCACCTTTTTCATTATTAAACCCAAATAAATGGAACTGTTTGTGAGATCTTAGATCTTTTATCTCTGAAGTTAGGCTTTTGATTAAAAATATTTATGCAGTAGTTTTGGGAAAAACTTACAAGGAGTTATCCCTTTCAACAACGTCTACAAATATCCTAGAAGTAGAGCAAGGTGACATCGGGTCTTTCAAACGACCCCAAGAAGTACAATGCAGCAGCGTTAAATCAAAAGATCGAGACGGCCAATTGATTGCGTGGCTTGTGCTGCCGTTTTATTGAAGCCAAAATCACTTATATCACCATTAGCAAAATCTTAAAAGGGTTTTTCACTATTCTGTCTTTCTAACCAAAAAGTGTAATAAACAAAAAAAAAAAAAAATTAGGAAAAATTTGTTCTTAAAATGGTGTTTTTATAGAGATACAGAACTTTGAAACGGAATAAAAGAAAAAGGAAATTTTTATTTGACATGAAATTGACTTTAATCGAAAGATAACTTCTGGTACTATAGACGCAGTGTAATTTTTCCTAACACTTGTGGCCGCATATCAGTAATAACGAGATGTTGAATGTTGTCTTCTAAGCGGCCAATTGCTTTGAACTTTTCGACGTAGACTACCGACTCCACATATCTTCAAAGTCCAGTTGATTCGCACGATCTTGGAGACCAATTCATAGGTCAGAAACGTGAAGCTATGTGGTTACCAAACTTTTTCTACAAAAAATCAAATATGTCACGACTTGTTGTACTCTGTCTTATTGAGACCACAGGTCCTGCACGTCATAATTGTGCATCAACTGAAAAAAGTCAGTAACCATATCTCTATAGCGGCCTCAATTAACTGTAACTGGCTTCAACATCCCATAAAACACTTTAAACAGTCAAATTTTTAGATGTAATGATGTCTCAACATACGTTGGAGGATTATCATCATGTAAATATAGGCTAGCAACGACTATCTTGTTTTGGACCCAATTTGCACCATTTGAAAACTTTGTTCGAGCTTCAGTCTATTCAGATTGAAATGCTAAGCCACTTTAAATAGAAATCATTTTGACAGCTAACAAAATGGCCGTTAGTATAAAAAGAGTTGCAACTTAAATTTCTACATCTCTATAAAAACATTATTTTGTTTATGTGCGAGTAAAATTCTAAATATGCGCTAAATAGCCACTAGAATAAAGCATGGTTAGGCGTGTTTTGCGTTTGAGCTGATTTGATAAAGTCATCGGTTTTGAATTATATGATGAGGAAAGGTACGTATTTATCTCTTCTCCTTAACATAATCTTTGTGCTCGTACTATGGTTGAGTTTGCAGTTGCAAACCCATTTCTTTCCGCAGTATAAGTTTCTCCACAGAGTGGTTTATCTGGACAAGACTATGTATTTTTGCGACACATTGCCATATCAATGGTAAGTAATAGCTTTACACCCGAGTTTCATAAGTAGCAAAATGAAAGGTTTTTCTCCGTTTCACCACATCAAGGAAAATATAAAAGACGAAGACAAGACGTTCCTGAAAACATGGTCTATAAAATAAAAAATGTAAACGGTGATATTATAAACGAATGGATAAAGCCGACGACACAATTTTCACACCACTAAAACTATACACTCAGAGAAACGAAAAAGACGCACATTCTACATACACGAGTAGATACGACCTTAATAAAAGAACTACCTAAACCCAAACACTGGCTCACCAGTACAGCCTAGAACACTGCTTGAGAACGATGTCTTCACATCGAAAGCGCTTGCAGTTCCTGCCGAACAAATAGCCAGCAAAAAAGGAAAGGAATGATAATAGTGGTCCGTTCGAATAAGTACTCAGGGGATGGCCGCTACTCATACAATGCGTTGTACCAGAACTAGGAAATTAGTTTATGGGGAGGAAGAAGGAGTTAGTAGTGGTTGTGGACATTCGATTTGAATTTCCCTACATTGAAAGTGATAGGAAAGACCCCTGGAGGGAGTTTGTTCCTCATGCGATCAGTTCTACTAAAAAACGAATTTTCCCTGTAATGCGTAGTGTAAATCATTCGCTAATCGACAACAAATGGATGCACTTTTCAAGAGAATCGAGTCAAACGCTTAAACGTGCGAGTTTTGGGAACAAGTTCCCCAAATCAATACAGCACTAACCATTGTAGTAACGATAAAATAGTGATATATAACCTACATTGCGTCGATACTCTAGGCAATCAATAGAGTTGGACACTCTACCATTCCCAATTAGCCTCTTGGCCCTCTCCTGTACGCGGTCGAGCAACTCCAAAACAGGCTTCGGGGCGCCGGCCCATACATGTGAGTTGTATTCCATTTTCGGACGGATATATGTGTGGTATAAATAGTACGAAGATCCGATGGAGTGAAGTATCTCTTACACCGTTTTAGAAAACCGAGGAACTTAAAAGCTTCTTTAGAAACCTGAAAAATAAGGTTACTCCATTATCATACTGAATTTTCATACCAAGAACATTAAGAGCTTCCTCTTCCGTAATACCTATATCACCCACAGCAACAGGTACAGAACCATTTTCGAACACAGATCTATGTGTAAGCATGCAACATTGTGATTTACGGGCACTAAAATTGACTTTATTCGCACGACCCCATTCGGAGATCGCCGCGAGGTCGTGATTGAGCTTATCCTTTACGTTTCGCCTTCTGAAACTCACCTTCAACTGGTTGGGTGTATTACTAAATGAATATGGATGACTACATTAGCTTCTAAAAGCTGCTTTATTATCTTTATGTCTGCAGTTGACAAGGTTTGCACTAAAACTGCCTATTTCCCAGCAGATGGAGCTTCTATATTCTGTTTTAGGCCGTTCTCGCAAATATAAATTCTATTTCAATATCATCAAACAAAGTTGTTGCTATCATTATTCATTGTAGGCGCCTGTTTGGCTATGTTTCTGCTTATTCTGAGTTAGTTGTTTTTTTCTGTTTGTTTATTTTATTTCGTGGAATTTTAATAAAGCATGCTGCTCATGTGCTAATGTGTTCATAAGATTACTTAGGAACAAATTTGATATGAGTCGAAATTTAAATGTGGAGGAAGACTAACATCAAAGTATAGCAGAATTTGAAAGCGTTCTACAGCAGCAGAAGCGTGCAACAATAACGACAAAGACAATATGCCCAAAATCTACAGAAGCAGATCCTCTGCAAAGCGAAGAAGTTTTTCTGAAAGCTGAACATATAATCGAATTTTAAATTATAAAACATTTAGGTGAAAGGCATTATGTAGGACAGTTTATATTACTAGAGGAGTTGATTATGGATAACTCGCCCATACTTGATTATTGAAGAGATTGCAGGAAAAATATTTGGAGCATTGAATGATGATGCAACATTTTTTAGCGTCACCAAACAAGGTAATTTCACAGTGCTCCATAGCATATGATCAAGCCTTCAGCGAAGAGGCTTGTAGATCGGATTCGAAGAATGAAGAGTCTATTCTCACTATAAGTGATTTCGACGTTACACTTATGTTGTAGTAGTTGCTCTCAGAAAGCCTACCTCCTAAATATATAACTGGGTTGTGTTGTTTTGCAAATGGTAGCCTTTGGCTGGTGTATAATTGCATTATAAAATAATAGCGTAATAGACATGACAGCTGATTGCTGGAGTGATGAAGGGTTATATATTTTCTAGAAATAATGATTAAATAAAGTAAAGATAGGGATGTTAGTGTACTGGCAATTTTTAGCATTTTAGTCACTTTTCATTTGGGCGCTTTAGTACACGTATTCTGTCAACCGAATAATTAATTGTTAAAATACTAAATCAGTCCTGAACCTTAAACCTGCTATTTTCTTTTTTTATTCAAAGAGTTAAATATTTACTTATTCTAACTACTTTTAAATCTCTCCACTTTACAACATACCGCACTTTAAAATGTCTTATAAAATAAAATAAAATGTAATGAAGAAAAAATACTGCTGTCAAATTGATTGTTTCTTAACAAATTACTTTGATAAAATACTTCTATCGCAAAATTGTTAAACCGTATCAAACACACTCGCAAACTCTTTAATTTTTTATTTCTCTATTGAGACATTTTTATTTCTTCAATAAATTAAATCGAAAATATGTTACAAAAGTAGAACAAGTTGGATATATTCGCATACAAAGGAAAAGCTGTAATAAGAGAAATTGGAACGATTAAATTTCTAATAAAAATTGTTTTTCAATATTAAGGAAAAAGTAAAGTTCTTGTTTTGTCAGAGTATGTTTTTTTATTTTGTTTGTATCCTTTTTCACTAAAACAAATAGCATTGGGGAGTTTGCGTTAAGAAATGAAACTGAAATGTTTTATTTGTCAATAAACCGTTGTAGTACATTAATATTAAATGGTTATTTGATATATACGTTGACATGCAATTCTTCTTTAGAATGGGGGCCATTAGGTTGAGTGGTATATAAAAAATAATATTCCGAATTTCTTTTTCTTATTTCTTTGCGGATTTGTGGGGCCTTCTGTTTTTTTATTTTTTTTTTTTAATTTCAAAAAAGGATAATTATTTTGTTGTCTGTCTCTTTGTTTTGTTTTTGTAATCCTATGGCTTGGCTGGGAGAGAAATCTGTATAATATTCTGTGGTGAAAAAGTTAAAAATAATTGTTTTTTTTATTGAAAGTAAAAATTATAATGTTTAAATTTTATGAGTTTTAAGACCAGGATGAACAAGTTTGAGTGATACACCATTTCACTCACACAAATTAAAAAAGGTCCGCCAAATAACTTCAAATAACTTTTTTTTGTTTTAAATGCTATATATAAACTCATGAATCAATTGGACTTTGTATGGCGTCATACCAAGGTCTTTATGCAAAATTCGAATCAATGATGTTTTTGAAATGTTCAATTGTTGGGAACGACGGTGAATTGATGTTGATGGCGCTTCACTCACACTTTCCGCACAGCAGCAATATTCTCGGTTGTACGCACTGTTTTGGCTTTTCACGCTTTGGTTTATTGATTAGGATGCCAGTTTCTTTCACTTTTTTCACAAAATAACGAACATATGGAGTTGACGGTGCTTCTCTTCTTCCAAATCCCGTACACAATTTTCGCCCACATTCTACACCATTACCATTTGAATTTCAAAGTAATTTCGCAATATTTCCCAGCGTTGTTCAAGCATATACACAACCATATTCGTTCCGCGGAAGGATAAAACTAATTATCTGTCAAAACAAACATGAGCGTAGTGTTACCATTCAGGATATAAGCACTACTTGAAAAAAATGACGTTAGATGGCGAACCTATAATTTTATAAATTATATATTGTTACGTTTATACCTTTTATAAACATTTTGTTGTAAGTTCTTTATTGCAAAATAAATAACACCAGTTTTTAAAATTCTTAAATTTATAAAATTTTATTTACTTTAACTACACAAAGTTGTGTCAACTCAATACAATTTACTTAAAATGCATGTCTTTAATTGATGAGGTTTAATTTTACACTGACTGCCTATCCACTCCGACGCTGCCCTATATATATTTGTCCATTTAAAGTCTATAAAATATAAGAATCTTCTACTCCCTTTGTTTCACATTTTGTTGTTGTATGTTGTTTACTTGATGTATAGGCGCCTGTATGTCTATGTGTATTTTTGTTTTTATGCTAATAAGGTTTCTGCCTGGGATTTATTTCAAAATATTTGTTGTTGTCTTTTGTAGAAAAGGTTTCGAAGTAAACTACGCAGATGGTAAATAGCATACATGTTTGTTGTTGTCTTGCGGGTATAAAATTTCTACGCAGTTAGTAAACAGCATATTAAATTGTTGTTGTGTGCGTTTATAATATTTCTACGCAGTTTGTAACTTGAAATTTTGTTGTTGTAGCATAAGTTTTCTTAGCAAGCCATGGAGTTCGTAAACAACATACCCAGTAGTTCGCTTTATTGCTTAATTATTTTATTTTAAAACTTAAGCAATACACATTCGTAACAATATTTTTACTAAATTATTATTATTCTGCACATTTTCTTGCCATCGATAACTTCGTTACTAAATGTAAGTCTATTGTACATCATATTTTGTATTTTTTGTGATTTATTATATTGTTGTATACTCTATATTTAATATATTTTATTGTTATTGTATACTATAAATTGTACGTTGCTTACTATGCACTGAATAAAATGGAACGATAATATATAGAATATATTATATTATATTTCCATATTGCAGGCATATTTTGTTTTATTAATTTGTATATTTTATATTATAAATTTTATGTATGTACAATATTAAAGGGCTTTTCAGTAAGAAGTTTGTTTTTTAAAACAAAAAATCTAGATTAAGATGATTCAGATTTTTACTGTATTACGAAGAGCAACGTTCGGCAATTATGAATGACAAATGATATCTGGCATTTGTCCATCACGACTACGGTGACAAATGTAGAGTTTTTCATCAAAGTTTTTTATTACTTTTTGGCAAAATGGCGGTCCTATTTTGTTTTTCACATTACGGATTTTGAGTTTTAAGGCTGAAATCGATTCGATTGGCTCCGTATAGATTCAGTCCTTAAATCACTCGAACTGCAGATTGTTATGAATTTATAGGATCGGAAAATTTGGTTTGCATTGGTTGTGTGACATGTGGCATCTTCCTGTTAAAACCACATATCGCGATATGATATCCACGTCACCAATAATAGGCTGAAATTGAGTAGTACTTCAGGAAACAACGCCTATTTAGTCAGGTACTGTGCTACATTCTTTAGGAAAGGGATAGAGAAGAGATGAAACAGGTGATGAAAGTAGAAGGATAGTTACGGAAATTAACTATCGGTATAAGACAGCACAGCGACCAGTGACTATGCCTTCATCGCTGAGAAGCCCAACCGACAGTCAATTTTTATTTTTGTAGTAAAAAAACTAAGGTCTTCGTTGGGAATCGAACCCACAACCTCCATACTGACAAGCCAGTACACCACCTACTAGACTACAGGGCACCTCTGCATTTCCGTCATCAGCTTTGAAAAAAATTACGCCTCCAGATCACATAGCGCAACTTATAGTGATATCTTGAGCATGCAAAAGCTCAATAATTGCTCTAGAATGTTCAGAAGCCGAATTGCGGCAATTTTGCATGTTGACATAACCTGACAAATGAAAATAGGCTTCGTCAGAATGAACTGTGCGAATCTACGGCGATATGAATGGCCAGTCGGCTGCAAATCGACTGGCCATTGAACTTTATAATACTTCAAAGTCAAATCTTTACGCGAAATTCGCCTTGTGGTGGCTTTAAATAACGAATTGACAAATTTGGATCTGCTTCAATACTATGGCTCACGGCTGCGATGTTTTCAGTTGAACGTAAATAGTGGTCTTAGAAGGACGATTATGTTGTCCGAAAATATCGCGAATTTTACGAATTGTAACTTTAGCAGAACCACCATTTTCATAGTGGATTTTAATTATTTGAATGCGATTTTCGTGCGAAATTGAATTCATTGTAACAATTGCCAATGCATCTACCACGAATATGGCAAAAGACTAAATGTTAAAACGACCATTTTGTTGGTGTTACCACAATTAAAAAACAAACTTTTTGTTGAAAAACCCGATATATATGCATTAAATATATTATTTTGTGTATTGTAATTTGTGTGTCGATTGTTGAAGTTAATATCTGGGCAAATTAAAGTTTAGAAAGTAAATTGGCTTAAAACACTTACTTTTTAATGAGGACTTTAGTTTTATTGATGCCAATGTCAGGTAGAAATATGAAAATTAATAACGGAATATTTTATTAGGTAAATGTCCACCTGTAAGACGTCGGCAGACGTCCGCTCTTTACATAAATTTTTCAAGTATATTTAGCAACAAAGCGTCGCTTATCTCATCAACGCAGTGTCGAGTATCACCTTGGGCCTCAATCAGATGATGGATTATTACCACTGTGGATGGTACGTAGCGCCATCGGATACGTATATCCTCCGGTCACTCCTAGTTGCAACTTCAAAAGCCCGGAACAGGCCGCAGCCTTCACTCCTTGCTGAAGAGTTGGAGACTATTCAACTCCTGGTCCAGAACGCATGAAGCTTAATATAATTAAGAACACGACGGCATTCATACTTACTGGACCTGGACCATTCATTGTGTTCATTGTGAATGATTCGACCCACAAACTTAAACGAGGGAATCGAAACACACAGCTACCACGATTCTCCCGAAGGGCCTACCTATATAATCAGTCAGAGAACAGCTAAATGCCTAAAGAAACAAATAGCGGAACTTTGGGGCTTTACTGATTTCCGTGGATATATAGTGGATTGTCCAGTTGGCTCCTGCTAGCCTAGAAGGGGACTGAGCTCCTTTTTAACCCCGAAAGACACAAGTCTAGATGGTTGTGTGATCCATAAAGAATTATAATGTGCCCCCGGGGGGATGAAAATAGGAATAACCGACAATCTTGTCTTGGGCCTATTTTGCAAAATTTGAAAGCATTGTAAGCTAAACATAAATCACTTAACAGTTGACACAATGGCCGCCAGTAAAATGAAATTCAATTCAATTGAAATTTCTACACCTCTATAAAAAAATATCTCATCCAAAAGAATGACAGCGAATAATGATTTAAATTAAGAAATAAAAAACGTATAATTTTTTGTTATATCTGATTAATCCGAGTATAATCCGAATATTTCATTAAACGGATATCAACTACATTTTTTACTTTGAGCCGAATTTAAGCCGAAAAACATAAAATAAAATAGAGCAAAAATGATAAGGAAATTCCTAGACAAGATATTATTCAAGTGCATGTTACATAAGCTATTAAATCTATTAAAATATACATTAAAATAAGAATGTTGTAAATGTTATACTATAAATGTTACATTCTTTAGATGATGTGTGGCCTAGCGAAGCTGCTTAAACATTTACATAAACAAACTTTGTCTCTAAATTCGGTTCTAAAATTCTTTAAAGATTTTTGCAACCTCTAAATTAGAGACAACTCGGTAACGAGAAATTTTATTACTTTTATTTTATTTATAATTTTTTATAACTGGCGTCTTATTGCACTGACGCCATTTGTATGTCTTTTAGAACCACTTTTTACATGTATCCTTTTAATATTTAAGATGTAATTTTTCTTTATTTGTCGTAATTTTTTTTATTTATTTCTGTGTGTATGTGTGCTATTTTAGCTACATTAAGTTTGTTCGCATTTAGCGATGTTTTCTCTGGGTTATAAATACACGAGCAATAAACTACTTTTTTATTATTTCTTATTTTTTCTTCTTATATGGACTTGTTTTATATTTTACTTCCTTAATATATTAAAAGAGCAAAAAATATATTAAAAGGAATAAAGCGGACTAAATAGAAAAATATACATAAACTTGGTTGTTATGCTTTTCGATAAAAGAGTCATAAATTTCATTAAAATAATACACGATAACAAGGCCACATCTTGTAACAGTTTATCTAACTTTTTTTTTTTATTTATCCTTTGAAGTTTTTCATTTTTGTTTTCAGAAATTTAACAAAGACGCTGTTTAGATGAGAAATGCATATTCTAATATAAACAAGTTTACAAAAGCCAAATGCTACCACATGCATCCAACACAGTCTTCCCCTTCGTAGAACAGTTCAGTTGACTTCTATTTAAATTCTTTGAATTTCCTTATGAGATAAAAGCAAAAGTTGCTGCCAACTAAATTGTTCGGTTTTGCTATTAAAACTGCAGAAGTGTTTCATGGAATGTTTCCTTTTTTTGGAATAGAAATCATCGAGTATAAATATTTTAATTAGATTTTTGGCCTTCAGGTAGAATATTTCTGATTAAATAGATAAAAGTAAATAAACAAAATGATTTAAAGATTTGCTTTATGCGCCCTGGAGACGTGATTGGGTCGTTTTTTTTTTCGAAGATGAGACTGGAATGCGGTAATGGTCAATGGATCACTCTATCACATGATGCTAACAATCCAATTTTGGCCTATTATTGGTGACGTGGATATCACTGACATCTGGTTTCAACAGGACAATGCAACATGTCACACAACCAATGAAACGATCAATTTATTGCACACCAAATTTCCTGATCGCATAGTTTCAAAACAATCAGCAGTTAAGCAGCCAGTCAGATCATTTGATTTGCAGACAGAGTCTATACGGAGTCAATTTAATCCGCCTCTGTTAGCCTAACAAATGCGAGCTCTTTTGAGCACATTTTTCATTACACTCACACACGTTTCACGCGGTATTTCATCAATTTCATCACGAATAGTTTGTTTGAGTTGCGCAAGTGTTTCTGATTTGTTTGCACAAACCATGCTTTTCAGATATTCCCACAATAAAAGTTAGGAGCAGTCAAATCGAGTGACTATGGAGACCAATTAATATCACCATTTCTTGAAATAACTTATTGTGGAAACAGGTCTCATAGTAATTCCATTGTAATCCTAGATATATGCGATGTGGCACCGTCTTGTTCGTACCACATGTTAATCAAGCCCAAAGCATGCAGTTGTGGCTTTAAAAGTTTTCAATTTCATATTACGATATCGCTCTCTATTCACAATTTAGATGCCCCTGTAGGCTAGTAGGTAGTGTACTAGCTTGTCAGTATGGGGGTTGTGAGTTCGATTCCCAACGAAGACCTTGGTTTTTTTTCACTACAAAAATAAAAATTGACTGTCGGTGGGGCTGCTCAGCGATGAAGGCATAGTCACTGGTCGCTGTGCTGTGTTATACGGCAGATAATTTCCGACTATCCTTCTAGTTTCACCACCTGTTTCATCTCTCCTCTATCCCTTTCCTAAAGAATGTAGTACGGTATCTAACTAAATAGGCATTGTTGCCTGAAGTGGTACTTCTCTTAAAAAAAAAAAAATTACCGGTACGTCGTTTTTATTTTCAAAGAAGTAAGGTCCAATGATTCCTCTTGACCAAATTGCTCACCACACTGTAACTTTTAATGGATGCAAAGGTAATTTGAGGGTTTCACAGTTCCCTGACTATTCACAAATCAGAATGTGTCTCGAACTGTCTTGAGCGAGCTGTAACAACCTATTGGCATATGTACGGTGGCTAAATGTGTGTGCCAACTGAATCTTATATGTTCCAAGTTCCTGAGCACGGCATCGAATTAAGCTTGATGGATTGTTTTGAACACTTTCTTGAGCAGCAGTAATATTTTCAGCCGATCTGGCAGTACATTGTGGTCCATCCTTGGGCCTATCACCGACAGACTCACTTTCTTTCAAATCATTCACTGAAAGCGGAAAGTGTACGTTCTGTTGGCACGTTGTTTCTTCCAAAAGTTTCATGTAACTTTCTTATCGTCACAGTAATAGGTGATAGATTTTGATAAAATGTTGTAACGATTACTTCACGGCTGACAAATATTAACTGTACACACTAATGTCTACCAAAATGGCGGCAAAACAAAGTAGTATACTTTCCCGGCGGATACCCTGTACAATAAAAATTTTAATCATCTTATTTTAGTTTGTTTTAGAAAACAAACTTCTTGTTGAAAAACTCTTTACTATTAATTTTGTTTTTTGCCAAAAAAGGAGAATTTCTTAATTCAGCTGTAATTCATTTGAAGTTTTAATTCGTTGAAGAAATCCTTATATGGATAAGCAGAGAACTTTTTCTTTTTGCTAAAAGTATAAATTTTGGCCATCACATAAAAGCGTGAGATCAGAAAGTTACTTATTTTATATTGTTACAAAACAATAATAATAAAAAATAAATTTTTAAAGCACAAGGCCTTTATATAAAATCCTAATAAATTGTATATTTATTTTGAATAAAAATAAATAAATGGTAAATAAATAAATTAATTTGAGGTTAGGAAATTAATTGACTTAAAACGCACACTTTTTTGTCAACTTCAGTTTTAGTGATACTAATGTATAGTAGAGATATGGAAATTAATAATGGAATATGATGTCAGACAAATGTGCTGCTCTAGCATGTCGCTAGATGTCCGCTGTTTTTACAAAATATTTAAGCACATTTTGCACCAAAGCTCCACTTTTCTCGTCAATGATGTGGCGACTTTCATGTAGCTTCTGGCTTGTTCGCGTAAACCCTTTTTTTATGAACGTCCCAAAGAAAATAATTCAGCGGCATTAAATAACAAGAACGAGGCGGCCAATTAACATCGTCAAATCCAGAAATTTCTCAAGCAATAACTGCACTGTTTGGGCAGCTTGTGGTGGCGTTTTATTGAAAGGTCGCTAATGTCAACATTAGCCAACTAAAGGCACAAAAAATTGGTGATCATGTTTTTACAGTACATAGAATGCAGTATGAAGGCGTTGCCTTGCCAATTTTTTAAAATATACCGGCCGATGTTGCCGCCTGTCCGCAAACCACACTGTACGGTCACTTGCTTTGGATGTAATGTTGTTTTGAGAGCTGTTCGTAGATTTCTTGAGCTGCATATGCAATAATTTTGACTATCTACAAAACCGTCTTATTGAAAATGAGCTGCATTACTAAAGATGATTTTATTGAAAAATACATTGTTGTTGTTTAGTTTGTCAAACAGCCAATTCGGAAACGTTCGATTCAAACAATGATGGGTTAGCTTTAATTCTTATTATTAGTTGAATTTTATATTTATTACGAACGTCGCACAGTAGACCATTTTACGAGAAGGCGGTGAAAGATATATAACTTTTGAACGGATTGTAATTTTGATTTTTGTCTACTAGGTGAGATCATTGGCTTTCGTTTAAGGTATAAAAAAATCGACCGGTTAGAAAAATAGTTGTGATAGGATTAAAAATACATTCTAAGTTTTAGCTGATTTTTGGTATGAAAGTAAAGTATTAATACTTGTTCAAAGCGTTTGTTTTACATAAAGTCTTATATTTTCATTTACATTTAGAACTTATACTTATTGAAAAGTTAAATTTAGTCAGATAGGACCAAACTTTGGTCCCCGTGAAATTTTTAGAACGAATGCCACAGTTTTGTTTTTTTTAAACAATTTGAGTTAAAAATTAACTCGTTAAGTAGCAAACATCAAAAATTTATTCATTGGTTCAAATTTACTTTAGATAAGGAAGTCCAAAATAAACATAAATATTACTCGTATAAGTAAATTGATTAATGGTTTAATAATGTACAAAAAAATGGTAAAAGGATGATATACATACAGATAACTCTTGTATTTGGAAAAACAACTTTAATAAATATTTCTTCTAAATGGCCTTGATTTTCATCTTTTAGAAGCAGTTTAGCTTCTACGTCTAGTTCAATAGAAGTGGTTTTCCATTTTTGCCATATAGGAATATGATGTGCATAATAAAATGACAATCAAGTCTTCAATAGTATAATATCAAGAATTTTTTTTTGTGTTATGCTCGCGAAAGAATCTTTGTTTCATTTTGTTGCGCCTCTTCAGATAGATCTCCTATTGGTAGCATATTATGTTTAATTATTTGTTCCCCATGGTACTGAAATGTGGATGGCATATATCTCCAAGAATATTTTTCGTTGCAAAGTATAGCTGTTTTTTTTTTTTTTGGCGTACTCTTCAAATTGTTTTGCATTTATCTTTCTGCTGCATGCTACAACGTGTAAAATAATACTGAATCTCCTTATTAGTTCCAAATCTACTCCTGCGATAGATGCTGCAGTTTCTGGATCTGAAAAAAATCTTCTTGCAGTGTTTCCATCATTTGTGTTCCCTTCCCCTTGCTATGGCTGATCGATGATTAGGCCTTTTTCTAAATATTTTTCTTGAATTTGTTTTCCTTTTTAGTTTATTTTTTCTTCATTTTCCTTATTTCTTCTCACTGTTTCTTCGCCTAGTAGACCAAAATCCAAATCATAACCCAATTTAAGAACATGCTCCATAAAACGTATTCTAGCATGAAGAGGGGACAATCCAAATTGGTATGCTGTTTTAAAAGTCTCATCTTCTGGAACTAGATTGCTTAATTGACTTTATGTCCTTTTCCATATAGTGCAGCTTGATGATGCTTTTATATCAGTTAAAGTTTGTGCAACTTTTCCATCAAACATTGTAAGATACATCTTAAAATTTTCTTCGATTTCCTGTTCATCACAGTAAATATTATAGGTTGAAGGTCTTTAATTTCATCTTTTATTTTTCGAACTTCTTCAGTTATGAGAATTTTTGTTTCTATTTTGAAAGTAAATTTTGTTGGTCTGCAATATTTTGTTGATAAGGGTATTTCACTTTTCCATACTATTTTGCAAAGTATTTTTGTGACCTTCTAGATTATATCAATTTACGTTATTTTAAGTAGACAAAATATTTTTGTGACCAACTGTGCATGACTTTGAAATTGACTAAAAATTATTCTTTTCTTTCTGAAAATACGCATATTCATCTAAATAACGTCTCTCATTAAGGCGATTTGAAAAATAATTAAAATGCTTACAAAATAGCAAAACAGAAAAAACAAATTTTTAATTCCATTTTGCAAAAAAATGTTCGACCTTGCGTCAGAAAAATTGTTCTAGTGCTAACGGTCGGATCGTGCCTGGTATACAATGGGGTATAAGCGTGTATGGGACATTTAATGCTAATGCTTTTACATTCACTAACGAACTTTAGAAGTTAGGGTCTATTAAGTAAGAGAATTTAGAAAAAATTTGGATCTCTAAAAAGAACTTAATTTCTAAAAATCAATCAAAAACATTCCTTATAATATTTTCTTATACTAATAGCTAATAAATCAAGCTATTATACAAAGTTCGTTTCGTTTAAAAATCTTGTAGAGCAAAAAAGTTATAACTGTTTAAAAATCAAAAATTTGCTAAGAAATTTCTCATTTTAGCAAAATACTGAAAATGCTCATCTTGAATCACCCTGTTCAGTGTGATAAATTAAAATAAATTTTTAATTTTTTGGCTCCCAAGGTATACTCGTATCTACTTTCGAATGAACTTTAAAATTCTATAATTGGGGACCATGAAAAACGTACTTGTGGCCGCCTTCTCGAAAATGGTCCACTGTGTGTCGATTCATTCTCAACACTTTGGTGTGCATGTGGTTTGCATCATTACGGCTATTACGAGCGTATTGTTTTGCTTTATTGTCAGTAACAATACCGTGAGATTTAAACTAATCGCGTAATCGGTTTCAGAAGTGATACATTAAAATTTTTAATATTTTGATAGTGAATTTAGATACTTGAAATTGTTTGGTGAAGATTGAAACGTTATTTACGTTTTAAAGTTTCCAGCTTTTAATAAGAAAGTGCCCCAAAGGATGATAGCTTAAATTTATTTTCTAGCCTTAAAATTGCCCATCCGATATATTTAGAGAAATGTGTATTATTCCTAAAATCTGGACCTTAACAGTTTATGGGACCATCCGTCCCATCCGGATGCGAAAGTAAAATGGCAATGTAAAGAATAAAATAAGGATTTTTTATTAAATGAAAATCTTGTAAAAATATTGTCGCATTAAAGTAAATATTTAATAAAATAGTTTTAATTCCAATCGAATTTTTTACAGAATATAATTGCTGAAAATTAATACCTTTTAAAAGTAAGTTAAATATTCGACTACAAAATCTTTTCATTTTTTTTTTGGTTTTTTTGTTTTTACATTTTCGTAATATGTTATTTGTTTTTTTTTAGTTTCTCTTTGCTGCCGTCTTCTTTTATAAAGATTTTTGCCATTGCCGACAAAAGAATTCGATATTTATCTAAGATTGTACGTAATTTTAATGTTTTGCGGGTCAATTACAAAACATCTATAGAAGAGTGGGTGAATGTGTTATTCATTCATACACTCGTATTTGTTTGTAGAAGTGTTCTCATATCTAAATATGTATGAGTTATTTATATCAACTTTATGTGCTAATAGGATCCATTTATAAACATAATCCAGTTTTTTTTTTTGACTTAGTTTGGTTTATGTAGGAGTGTGGGTATAGATGTTTGTCACGTTATTGTTATGACATTCGTTTATATTCATTTACATGTTGCACAGTGTAAGGACCGTTCTTAATTTTCTGCAATTCAATATATTGATTTTAAAATTACCGGCAACTAATGGCCAAAAACTTGTATTTGCTTTGCATCACTTAAAATTGCGGTACACTGAAGCGGTTCACTTTTGCGAGGTGCAAAACTGACTATTGTTATATTCTCTTTAACCATATATTTAATTCATATCAATACAGCTAAGACAACCGTTAAAAATGCCGTTATTTTTTAATAAAAAATATTTAACAGTTATAATTAGATAAGAATTAAAATACACCTGTTGGATAATTCGTCGAGAACTTGTAATATATAGTTTTGTAAAATTTTTTAACATTAATATTAACTATGTTATAGCTGGAATGTAGCACTATATAATTACATTTTAACATTATTATGGTTATACATTACAATACTATTTTTGTCTTGAAAAAAATAAAATTACGATAATCAGATTTCGTAAGGCTTTAAATATCTCTAGCAAAAAAGCTCTTTTTACCATTGTATGTGGAAATACAGTTAAAAAAGCTGGTTAAGGCGACTGAAAAAGTCAAATACTGCGGTGAGTATTTCTGTATAATTGCAATTAATTAATTTGTACAAGAAAATTAAAATAAATTTATCTTTTTGGAAAGATAAGCTACTGACGTATTTAAATATAACCTCTGGCATATGATCACCACGGCTGGCCTAGACGAAGTCTTAGTAATTTTCATTGACTATTTCCATCATTTATGGCCGTATATCGGCGACAACGCGGTGAATGTTGTTACTCTATGTGATCAATCATTTCACATAGAAAATAGTTTAGCAGCGTAAAATAGCAAGATCTTAGAGGGCACAGTCTTAAACGTGAAACGATAACCAAACGTTTCCGTCGATAAATAAATTGCCATAGTCGTTCGTTTGATAAACATGGGTAATCAGGGCATTTAGCCGTCACCATTGATTGTCACGAATATTTTGTTTGAATTGCTGAAGGGTTTGTTTGCATAAACCATGCTTTTCAGATATCCCAACAGAAAGCAGTCAAATCGGGCGACTATGGAGGCCAATTAATATCACCATTTCTTGAAATTACTTGTTGTGGAAAGTGATCTTGTAAAAATTTTATTGTTATCCTGGGTGTATGGGATGTGGCACCGTCTTGTTCATACCACATGTTAATCAAGGCAAAAGCATGCAGTTGTGGCATTAAAAAGTTTTCAATCATATCACGGTATTACTAACCATTCAAAGTTACCATCGTTTTCATTTCCAAAAAATAAGGTCCAATGATATCTCCTGACCAATTACACTTTAAATGAAGGTAAAGGTGGCTGTTGAATAATTTGAGAGTTTCCCAATCCCCAGAACCGACAATTCTGTTTATTCAATTATCCTTTCAAATGAAAATGTCCGTCGTCACTTGGTTTTGATTATTGATTTTTTTCCTGAACATCGGGGTCGTCATGGGCGAGCTATAACATAATATTGGCACGTGTCCGTCGGGGTAAATGGTATTGTCGAATAAGCTCTTGTGTCAACTGAATCTGAATATGAAAACAAATGCAAATTCTTGTGCAAATTTGTGAGCTCGGCGTCGAATTGAGGTTGATGGATTGTTTTGATCACTTTTTTGAGCAGCAGTAATATTTTCAGCCGATCTTACAGTACATTAAGCCTATCACCCACAGACTTACTTTCTTCGAAATTATTCACTGAAAGTGAAAGTGTACGTTCCGTTGGCACGTTTTTTCTTCTAAAATTTTTGAGGTCAGTTTCTCATCATCACAGTAATCGACGATTGGTTTGGATAAAATATTTTAACCATTATCTGTTGGTTAATCGAATATTTTTCTATAATAAATTTGCCACGTATCTACTTCACGACTGCCAATTAAGAACTGTCAAAACTGATGTTTACCAACTTTTAGATATTTTAGCAACATTTCTAAAGAGTCACATCACTGTGCAACATTTCTTTTTCGATACTAATGTGTTGTTTTGTATAAATTTACCCGAAAAAATTACAAAGTCAGAAAAATATGAGAAAAAAATTTAAAGAAGGTTAACGAAATGCACGCGCCAAATGTTTGTAGTCTAGACGGCGCCATTCAAAATTCAACGCCATTGTTAAATGTTAAATAAAAAAAACGATGCTGTATTATTCTGGAATCTATTCTAAGTTTGTGTGTTAGCAGCCTTCCTTTTGTTTTTATGTTGCTTTTTTGTTTCTCTATTTAAAATCTAATAGTTCTTGTAGCTGTTTGTCTCGGTTTTTTTAAATGTATTTTGCTGGCATCTAGAAAAAATCAATAGTTACAATGGAATAGAAAAAATGAAAGAGAGTTTTTTGTTTGAATATATTTTTGTGTGGCAACTCAAATTTGAACTTGCTTCAAATATATTTTTGTATGTTTTATGTTTGTTAGTTGTCCCTTAAATAAACTAGTGAACTGTAAATCATTTGAAATTTTATTGCCAACCAAATGCCCTTAGAAAATACTCTTACACACACATACAACTACCGTCAGCATACTAACATTTTAAAGCGAATATATTATTTTTGTTACGGAAGTAAATAGAGAAAAAAATCCTTAAAATAGAAAATATTTTAAAATTAGTGGTCGTTTATATGTAGAATGAACATATTTTATGCCGGTACTTTTCGATTTCCACCTTTTTTTGGTGATGCTCTTATTTGGTAACATCTTTCTACCGTTTGCATCATAAGCAACTGTGCTCTACTTCTTCATCTACTGCATCATCTGCTGCACCATTATGATGCTGTCTCCAGAGACCATTAGCTAAAGATGGTTGACTGCATAAATCAAACGAAGAAGAAATGTTTGAATAAACGAACAGAATACCTGAAGTACTTAAATTTTTGCTTTTATTCTATGTGACACAGTATCAAGAATTTATATTCTTGGGTCTTAGCATTAGCTGATGCATACGTAAATGGGTTTTAATATGCAATTTGAAGTTACGGCTGCACTGGCTGCTTAATATTGAAGAATGAAAAGTGGTTTGAACGAATGTATGATTTTTAGGTTTCATTCTTCTTTGAATAAATAAAATAAATTTACTCATCTTTTGTTTAATGGTTTTTTAACGCAATTTATATTAAAATTTAATGCTATCAAAACTAAAAAACAAATGCTTTGAAAGTTTTTAAATTTAAATTTGAATTTTAGAATTATTGGCTGTAACCAATTTGCATTATGGTTGGCTATGCCACATGATTAAAACACTGATGGTTTAAATAGACTTAAGGATTTGCAAAAATTTATGCATTTCTTTTTAGTAGAAAACACATAAAACCAAATAATGGTGTACTTAGCTATGGTCTAAATGAAACTTAGGTAATCTAATGTAATATTTCATCTGTATTCCGGCTGTAAAACTTGATTGTTTTGCGAATTAGCAATCCAGCTCACTTTTTTATATTATTCCCAAGGAAAATATTCCTCATTCTATATTATTTATATATTAATATATTTATTATATATTAAATTTTACTTTTAATTTATTTACAAAAAATTATTGGAATTATTCTTATCAAATATTTTTATATTAAAATGTGTGCAAATAATTTGACAATATTTTGATAAATTATTTTTCCCGACAGAATTTGAAGCATGGCAAACATAGCGAGTAATTTGTGCAGTTGTGTATACTCACATTTGCAATGTATTAAACATTGCAACTAAATTGTTGTGCATTGTCCAGATTATAGTGCTTATGAGCAATCCTAGCTGAAACCGATTCGATTGGCTTCATATAGTCTCTGTCCTTAACATAGCCCCACAAAAACAAAATCCAGTGGTGTTAAATCAGATGATCTGGCTGGTCACCTAACTGCTGATTGTCGTGAAATTATGCAATCAGAAAATTTGGTTTGCAATAAATTGATCGTGTCATTGGCATATGGCACCGTTCTGTTAAAACCACATGCTCGTGATATCCACGTCGTCAATGATAGGCCAAAATTGAGTTGTTAGCATCTCGCGATAGCATGATCCATTGACAGTTACTGCATTTAGTCTAAAATTTCAAAAAATCATTGCATTTTACAGGAATGGTATGTTGATAATTTGTGTCAACAGTGCGCGACCTTTTGAAAGAGAAAAAAATGTCAAAATTATAGCCTCGTAAGGACCAGTGCGACATTTGTGTTGGTTACCATCAAGGAAATGTTAATAAAGAAGTGTACAAAATCTATATTGCAAAAAAAAAAAAAAAAACGAAGCCAGAAATGTTAAAAAATATGGCTATTGACAGTATGACTTACCGTTTTAGTTTTTTCAATGGACATGCAAAATATCGGAACAGTACTAAAAACAGAAGTTATCAAATCATAATTTTACCCTTTATATTAAAAATACCAAAGATGTGCACTTGTATCGATTTCTGATGGATGTATATTTCAGAACAGAAATAAAGTTTTGTGCGGTGCTTTCGCAAATTTTTCATCATCAAGCGGCACACAAATAGAATAAATAATACTTGAAAAGGATTATACCATGATGGAGGTAGATAGTGCCTATACTACTTTAGAAAAACTATTTAAACCACAAATATAGTCTCCTGCTGATTACGTTAATCGAATGAGAACTGCGAGACCATCTCAAACATACATAATAAATTGTTTAAAATATACACTTTGCAAGAGCTACGGAAATCATCCAGGAAACTTTACTTCAATAAGGCCGGAAAAAAAGTCTGGTGAATTAACAGTTTGCAATATTCGCGCTCTTGTTTATAAAAACGACGAAGTTATGTATAAATTACGTCACACTGACGAATGGAAATCTTTACTTCAAAGAAAAAATTAAACGAAGAAAGTTACTGTGTTGTTTAAATGAAAATTCTCATTTAATCAATTTGGCTTACGATATACGACGCCTAAATTTTCTATACAAAATTTGGGATAAAATCCACTGATGATCTATATGAGCAGTAGTGAAATGGCCATATATATATGCTTTCCCCCGAATTACTGGAAGAGCACTTGATCACATATAAACATTTGCACAGAGCTCATGAGAGAAATAATTTTTGGTTTTATTATTTACATTTTTTATTAATTATATGCAGACGACGTGTGGATATTTCACACACAAAGTCGTCACACTGATCATATTATCCTGCAAAAGGATTTAGATGTATTTAATTCCTTGCGTAATATTAATCTTATGAAGTTGAACCTTAAGAAGTGTAAATACATAGGCTTATTTCGAAAATGTCATACAAATGCAATAAAGTGCAAGTGAACTATATTACCACCTATCAAATAACAATATATGTCGACTCAAATGCAATTGATCTAACTGATGAATTTACACACTTTTTGGTTTCATATCTGTTTGAGTCTTTTTAATCTATCAAGCATTTTCATTCGCCACAAGGAAAATTGATTAGAAGTACATGCCACTGAATGAAATAAATATATTTTTGTAATAAGCTATAATAGGTTAGAAAGGTTGCGATATAAATGTAAAATTCAGTTCTTGTTATTTTGTCTTCGACATTTACAATGGAATCCCTTAATTCTACCACCTACACTAGTATACGTGCTCTTATAAAGCTGCCAACTCTAAAAAGCCAAAGAATAGTGTTAAATGTCACCTTTGTTTTAAATTTAATAAAAGTAAATGTCTGTTTATATTTTTTTGTTTAGCAATATTTTATTTAATATTCCATTTGGTCCTATTATGCTATTTTAATCCATTGTTGAATAAAGTATTCAAATCAAATTATGCTGACCTGTTTTTAGAATTTGTACTGAGTTTAATAAATTTTAAACGCAAAAATAAGGATCTTGTGTCCATAGACTATATATAAAATAAATAAATAAAAAACAAATAAATCTTTAATAATATATTACTAAAAAAATAGTCTAAAAGTCTATTAATTACCATTAATAATGATTTAAAAAATAATGAAATTAACATTTTTTTCTTATAAATTTTTTATAATTGCAATTAATGCTTTTAATTTTAACATTTAAAATTTTTTCAGTTTTTATTATTTTACATTATCTAACATCTCTTCTTCCTTACATTTTAGGTAAGTCTATAAAAAATATATCAAGGCCATGTAAACTAAACCAGGGTATGTATATACAATACATAAATGTGAGTACGTACATATGTAGAACAAAACCCAATTGTATGATCAAATGAAGAATTAAACAATACTTTGAACTACGGCACGTATGATGTATAAATGCAAAAATATATAAATATTGCTCATACGTCGCAAAAAAAAAAAATAGGTGTTTCCCAGCAAAATTACACTTAATGCAATTTTTTCACGCTTAAAACAGTTGATTTTTGTTTTAGAATAACATAAAAGTGTTTCGTTTTTATGTTTTATTTAGAATAAGATAAAAGCGTTTTGAATATTCAAGTACAACTCTTTGTTATCTCTGTTTTTAAACAAAAATTTACATTTGATTTTGAGTTTTTTATTGCAAAAACATATTTAAAATAAAAATAATGAACAATTTAGGGCTATTGTTTAATTATTTAAACTGGAACCTGTACGTCGTGTTAATATGCTCTTGATATAAACAATTTAATGTATTAAAAATATTTATTAATTTATACAAAGAATTTTAGTCTAATTTTTTGATTAGGAGAAAAACTCGCGTCTGATTCGAGCGATGATACGAACTTTATTTCAAAAACAGAAATCCCTTTTTTATCATTCAACATGTGGACAACTCTCCACTTAATTCACAATAATAATAAAGAGTCGTATACTAATCTTTATCGTTAACAATTCAAAGGTAAATGTAAATAAGTAAAGGAAATGTAATTAGTAACTTTATCGCAAATTATGTGTCCAAACATTAGGTTGGACACATAATTTTTTGCAAAAGTAAAAAAGGATGCATAAAATACCAATAATACGTAAAAAGTTGGAACTAGCAAATCCCTGTATCTCTATGGAAACAAAGCTTATCATTTTGTTGTTAATAGGATAAAATGCTCGAAAAATTAATGGTTCAACTGAGTTGGAGTTTTTGTGATGACCTCAAAAGAATATTTTTCTTAAAGGAAAACGTTTTGACGGCAAGTATTTTATGTGATTGTTGTTATTTAAATCATAAATAAATAGATTCAAAGTACAAAAGTTAGTGCTAATTTTAAAAAGTTTGAGGAAGAAAGGGTAAGAGAGAATGCAAACAAACTTATACTCGTAAATTGATTTCTTTGAATACAACTTAAAATCAACATTTTCTTTAAATAAATATTTGCTCTCTTATGCGGTATATACCTCGTGTATGTTGTATATTCCTATGATCCTTCTCACAGTCGGTATTACGTGATAAGATTTACATCTGCGCCTGGCTATGGAGCCTTAATCAGATGGTGGTTATACCACTGGGAATGAAAAGCAAAGGTCATTCACGCCCTAGCAACAGGTTTTTCCTAGTTGCAACTTTAGCGATTCCAGAGCAGGGATGCAAACCACCACTCCTTGCTGAAGAGCTGGAGACTTTCCAACTCTTGTCCAGAACACATGTCTAGCATGCTTACTGGATCTAGGAACATTCCACCAGGTAGGTGTTATTAAAGGTGAAATAAACCTGGGCACAATATAAAACTGACCCGTCTGTTATGGGGCCGCGAAACCACAACCACCATGATACTCCCGAAGGGCCAACCTCAATAACCAGTCAAAGAAACAGCTAAATGCCTAAAGAGACAAATAGCGGAAACTCTGCGGGCTACTGATTCCCTTGGAAATACCCTGGAGTTTCCAGTTGACCCCTGCTGCCTTCAGGGGACTGGACTCCCTTTTTTCCCCTAGTTGCACAGGTCTAGATGGTCGAGCGTTCTATAAAGACCATAAATGTGCCCCTGGGGGGGCTCAAAGTCGGTATATAAATGGCTAGAATTAAGAAGGAATAACAATCTTTTTCTAACTTACAAAGCTCCTAGTTGAGCTAGAGTTTACACTGCTCCTCGCTGAGCTAATTTGTAAATTTAAAATAAAAATTAAATAAAGAAAATTAAAAAATTAATAAGACAAACTCCTGTCTTTCAATGAGAATATAAAATTATTAATAACCAAATAACATTAATTTGAATAAGAGATGGGGGCTTTTAACTAAATAAGAGGAATTTTTTTTTAAAGTTCTATCCACATTAACGGGTTACATTTCTGTAAACTTCCAAACTTTAATTTTAGCTAAATTTACAGTAGATGATGACACAGTTATAGCTTAAGACTTACGGGGAGGATTGGACTTACTTGTCATCCGAATCAGTGAAACAAAACAAACTAAATCCTCATTCTGCCTTAATAATTTCCAGCTTTAAAAACGTTCCAAAACAGTTTAGTTTTGTGTACATAATATAATCCGTAAGGGCTTTTGCGGATTTGATTTACTCTGTTTGCGGAAATTTTGTTTATTACGAAAGCCAAAAGTAGGCTGCATCGGTGAATACAATTTTGCAACAAAACTTAGGATCAGTTTCCAACTGCACTAAAACCCGATTGATAAAAGAGAACTCAAATCGCGGTTTTATCTCCTGCACCAGCTGGATCATATATTAGTGTAGTCCAATGTCTCTGTGCGAAATTTTCCACACCGACTTGGTAACTGTGAAAATATCGACTGACTTGCATCTTCTGGTCTTACCTCCTGCAACAGCTGGATCGTATATAGGTGTTGGCCAATATCTCTGTGCAATGTAGGTGGACAGACACAGGTCTAGCTACTGTGACATATCAATCGACATGCATCTTTTGTCAAATTTTCGTTCAGCAGCTGCATTATGCTCTGTAATTGAGTTTTTTTATTGTAAAATAATACATAGCACTATAGACTTCTAAATTAAATTACACTATTTATTCACATTCCATATACACAAAATAAACACGATGGTAACTCCAACACTGTAACGCCTTAAAAGATGCTTTATTATTACTTTGAGGAAGAGTTACTTAGCAACATTTTTTATGCAAACAGATGTTACAAAGTACTCATATACGTTGGCATTAAATATGCTGTAAAGAACAGACCTGTGATGTAAGCCCTAATGTCATCAACAGCCATATTCAGTATATGATTTCTTTGTAAGCATACAACATGTCACCTATGAATTTGACAAGATTTTCTCTATCAAGAAATTCAAAACATTCATATCATTCTTCGTCACAGTCTCCTCTGCCACAAGAAGCTAATGAAGTAAAATTTTATTTCATTGCACAACAGTAATGAATTCATTTCGATTACAAAAATGAAGTGGAATTTATATGAACTTCTCTAAGTAAAAAATGAAAGTGAATCCAAAGTAAATACTAAATCGAAGCGTTATATGTACGTGTTCACAAATTAACCGTTGAAGTGCTCTTTGGTAAACAACATTTTTTGTTTTTTGGTCTGACATTAACACAAATAAAGCGGATGGTTTTCCAACTTGTGAACACGCAACGTATAGCTGTCCATGGGAAAAACAATCATTTTCTAAATTTATCCCGCAATCACTAAGAGATTGGACTTGCGACTTGTTAATTGGCATTGCGAACGCAAGGCGCACTGGAAATACCAATCGTTCACCTGCATACTTTTCGTTAATTAGGGTTGCCTCAATCAAATTCGGCATAAGTCTTTTCACCGCAAGTCGAGTACCGTTGCAAAATCGCGGTGGATTCAAATTACGCAATATCACAATAACTGAACCAACTTCGAGTTGCAAGTTCTGTGGTGGAAATCCTGGTAACTCCAGAGAGTTAATTCTCACTAATGTTGGGGAAAACATTTTCAATAAGAGCTAATTGAGAGTCTATAAATCGGCAAAAGTCGTTGGTAAGAGTAATTAATCCAGCTGTCTCATCAAGTGAGACTTTTCCATCTCCAACAGCTAACAGTTGTTTGGAAAATTGTGCAGCACTTTGATCATTTTGAAGTTGAGCTCTCATATTAGCACTCAATTCATCTGCAGGCGTTGCATGGGGAATTTCTGGCAACGTCTGCCTATAATCGCCTGCCAACAATATCATCAAGCCGCCAAAGATGGTGTTATTTCGCCGAAGATCCTTCTGTGTGAAGTTAAGTGCTTCAGGTGATTTCTTATATGCCATTGTGCACTCATCCCAAACAATGAGCTTGCATTGTATCAATAATTTTCCCCTTGTACATTTCGTATATTTGTTTTTGCTGTTCATTTAGCAACGGCACACTATTTCCAACGATTTCCTGCAATGTATCAACATTGTATTGCAGCTCTCGATTTAATTCTTGGTTAAATGCATCGTGCATCGATCGATTATTCCTACTTCAATCAGTAGCTTGTTTGCAATAGTCAAGCATTGATCCTCAATCAGAATCAATCCTTCGTTATATGTTTCATCGGTTATTTGCAATGAGAATCGTTCTCAAGCAACCCCAATAGATGACATGCTTCTCGATATGTTTGGCATTGGTGGCCATTCACGGTTTTCAAATGCGCAAATGATTTTGGTCCACGTTCATTTACCAACAGCAGTCGCAAATAAAAACATTCATCATTTCTAGGATGAACAGTATAGATGCAACCTAGCGCACGGCGTCATCTCCTTAAAATGAAACGTGCTTATTTTCGTGAGGGATACTCACACACCACGTACTGGTGCCGTTTTAGTACATGCTATGTATCATAGATGGCGCTGCATGTTAAAAATTATTTTTCCTGTTTTCCTGTTTTTCTCTTGAAATTTTTGCTGAATTTTCTTTGCTATAAACCTCACAGAGCACGAGGCCTTTCCAACGAATGCAAAACCGTGGAAATCGATTCGTGCGTTCTGAAGTTATTGCATCAGGAAGGAAAAACGGACTTATTTATATATTATAGATAAAGATTAACTTTGTCTGCAACTGGCACTGGAAATTGCCGGGTTAATAATCGTCTATAGAATTGTAGGTAAAGATTGTAAAATTGTAGGGTAATCTTTTAGTCCGATCTATATTCGTTTATTATATGTGTTTTTTATATCAACCCTTGACTTGCACAATCACAGTAGCGGATGCATATCTATTTGATATAAAGATTTTGATTAATCTAAACTTTGAAAGCCTAAACGTTTAAATTAGTTTCTGAACATCTGTTAAAATTTAGTGCATATATTGCATCGGTTTTCCCCAAAACTAATTCCAATAGTAATTACTATAGATCTTCCAGGTTGCCGTGTGGAGGTTTTGGCAATCTAACTATGGTTTTAATTGCTTTCGATCGTATTATGCTCTCATATTCCGAATTTATTGCAGAATTTCCTTTCTACTAAATTAATCTGTCGCTGAATTCTCTTTTCAGAGACTTTTAGTTGCAAGCCAGCAGATGCTTAGGAAAATTAAGGTATATGAACTTCCGTATACTCTTTTTAATGATAAATTATTTTGTTTTCTTATTTGCAAATCTGTTATCAGCATTTATATCTTGCATAAAAATAAATTTATTTGAGTTTACTTGAAGAGCAAATTTTCGTTCGGAAATTTCTGCAACTTTCCTTTGTCTTCTCTTAAGGAAGTAAAATGGCAACTTAAATAACCAATTAAAAAGGAAATCATAGGAAAAAAATCATAAAATCTGTAAAGTCCATTTTGCAGTTGTTCGTGTGAAGACTTCTTTTCTAGCAAATACTTGCTTGGGTTGCTTCCATTAAAAAATTAATACCAAAAGAGCTCACAAAATCATCACCGTCAAATGACCTCAAAAACTAAAATAATAGACACGTGTGTTTTCACTGACATTTGTATTTTATTTATACGTTTTGGGGTTTTTATTACCACATGCATTCAAATCGACACAAAAACAACAAACGTGTTCATGTACTTATATTTTATATAAATAACAGTGGCAGGCGAATATTGAACATTTTTAAAAGTTTGTAAATAATTTATTGGAACTATTTTTAACATGATTTGCTATGTATTATTATTATATAAATCAAAATTTATAACGAACTTAAACCACCCCAAAAAATTAGATTTTCTTTTTTCTACACATGAAGAATTTCATTTGCTAATATATCTGCATTACATTGCACTACTTAAATCTTTTTCATTAAATTAATGACAACACGCTATTTAAATTCTTCAGCATACAGGTTTATTTGATCCCGCTTCCCTGGGTTGGGACAAACGTAACGAAAATATTTCAATTCTAGGTACTGGCTATTTTCCATATTGAAGTATTCAATATTTTTCTGGTTTTAAAATGCAACTTACTCTGAAAAAAGGTTTGTTTCCTCCTCAGCCATCAAATAATTAATGCAGCCAATTTTAGAACACGAATGATGCAGGTGATCTTATTTTTTGGACCACTTTTATGTGCAACTCTCAGTATTTAGTTCCAAAACAATGAGCTGTGTAATGTATTAAAAAGTGGCAAAACTAGCTCAAAAACACATGGCTAAGCTTTATTAAAATATTATCATTTTATAGAGTAAACCCTTAGTTAAAAATACACTTAAAAAATATTTAACTTTATTAATGTTGCATTGGAAATGATGTGTTACTTATAGGGAAAAATCTTATATTCCAAAACAGAAATTTTAAATTCGAGAGCAAGTTAAGTTCCTGATATAATTTTTAAGGGTTTGAACTATACGTTTGACAATACGTCTTCTTTATCTTTTGTCACACTGTAGAATTTTTAATATAAAATTTAGTTAGAGAACTCTTGCGTATGCAGAAATTGTAGAACTTTTAAAGGAAAAAAAAAAACAGGAAAACTGAAAATAATGTAGGAACGCTTATGTATAAAAATAAAGTTTCTTGTAAAGGTGTTTTCAACAAGAAATTTGTTTTCTAAAACAAAATGAAACAAAAACTTTGGATTAAGATGATTAAAATTTTTATTGTATTACAAAAAAAAAAAGTCCGGCAATTATGAATGAAAAATGATATCTGACAAATATCCACCACGACGACACTGACAGATGTCGAGTCTTTCATCAAAGTTGTGAATCACTTATTATTGAAACTTGTGGCACCGTCCTGTTGAATTCACATGTCAGTAAAATCTACGTCGCTAAAAATGGGCTAAAATTGAGTTTTTAGCATCTTCGGATAGCTTGATCCGTTGACCGGTACCGTATTTCCAGCCTCATGTTTGAAAAAAAAGAAACGGTTCAATCAGGCCTCCAGACCTCAGCATGCAAAGGCTTCTCAATAGTCGCTCTAGGATTTTCGAAGCCCAAGTGCATGTTGAAATACCCAGACAAGTGAAAAAGGGCTTCGTCTGAAAAACCATCCTGTTGAATTCACATGTCAGTAATATCTACGTCGCTAAAAAATGGGCTAAACTTGAGTTGTTAGCATCTCAGGATAGCTTGATCCGTTGACCGGTTCCGTATTTCCAGCCTCATCTTTGAAAAAAAGAAACGGTTCAATCAGGCCTCCAGACCTCAGCATGCAATGGCTTCTCAATAGTCGCTTTAGGATTTTCGAAGCCCAAGTGCATGTTGAAATACCCAGACAAGTGAAAATGGGCTTCGTCTGAAAAAATTATTTTTGCAGAAAGCCCAACCGGTTGTTCCTGAATGAATTGAAGAAATCTTCGGCGATGTGAATGGCTTAAATTCTTGCACCAGTAGAATCTTGTAAGGCGTCAAAGTCAAATCCTTACGCAAAATTCATCATGTGGTGGTTTCGAATAACCCCAATTGTTGAGAAGATCGAGGAATTGACAAATTTGAATCTGCTTCAATACTGGGGCTCACGTTTGCGATGCTTTCAGTTGCCCCACCAAATTTTTAATAGCGATCTCAGAAGGACGATTATGTTGTTCGAAAATATCAACAAATTTTACAAAATTTAACTTTAACAAAATCGACTATGAAATTTTAATTATTTTTATGCGATTTTCGTGCGAAACTAAACTAAAACTAAACAAAAACTAAATGTCAAAACTATCATGTTGTTAGTGTTGCCACAATTGAAAAACAAACTTCCTGTTGAAAACCCTACAATTTAATATTTTATGGCTTTTCAAATATTTTTAGCAACTTTTTCTTTGTCACTGTTAACATTTACTCACTCATGCTTAAAAGTAAGTGCTTGAATAATACATTCATACGTGATAAACAAACAATTCAGGAATTTGTGTTATTTTTTTATGAGGTTGTTTTTGTTGCTATCATTATTTAGCATCACTTATATCTACTTAAAAATATACTTAAACTTTCAAAATACACATGTTGACAAACAAGTGAAAACTAAAGAACACGAAGGAGCAGAGACACTAAGAGTAACACTAAAAATCACAAATGGAATGGGGAGAAAATGTAAAAAAATGTAAAAACATAATTATTACAGGAACAACAGATACAATATTCGGTTAGACTGTGAAAACATAAAAAAGACACCACATGCTCGTATATGTAGCAAAAACTATACAGAAACAATTACAATTTATTTTTCTCTATTTATTTGCTATTATTTCGACTCAAAGTAAATGCTCTGTGGTACTAGAAGATAATAGCGTTAACCTAAACACTGCTTGTGCTCGTAACAAGTGTAACAAGAAGGAACATTTTTACAGATAAAAATAAAAAAATGGCGATAACAACCACAACAAAATATAATTGTTTTTATGTTACGAGAGAGAAAACCTGGTAATGACAGGATTTTATTTTGTTTAAAACACAAAAAAAAATAACAACAACTACTTGGGAATGTAAGTAGCGGAAAAAATAAATGTAAAAAATAAGAAAAAAAATATATAAAAGAAAAATAGAAAATAAGTAAACAAAAGTTTAAAGTAACGTTGAATTTTATTCGTTCAAAAATTAAGAACATCAAGGGAACTAACATATTCTAAGGGGCCAGAAATATTTCAAGTAGTCCGTGTAGTTGTTAATGTTTTTTTTCGTTTACTTAAGCCTGCGTATGTACTATGATGTCATTTGACTCTAAAATAATTTCGCTGTAACCCGCTCAAGCTCGGCAATGCCAGAAAAATTTTGTGCAAAAAGTAGTACAAAAAGTATTCCTTCATTTTATCGCCTGGATGGGCACAAACAACAATGCTGATTTGTTTTATTATAAAATTATATAAATATGTTTTAATAGCTGTGAATCAGCTATAATGGAACTTTATTTTGAAATAAATGTAACAATAACAACAATAATATCCTATATTCTACTGTGCCTTAATACTCGTTGGAGTAAGAAATTCACTGTTGATAACTGCCTTGAAGATGGACAAAAAAGAACGCTAATACCGGATGTTTAGTGGTCTCACTGCAATATAATTTGCATTTAAAAATGAAGTTAAGCCTTAACCAAAATTAATAAGTATGACAAGGCGAATATTATTTGCACTTGGCTATTATTTGCACATCATTGCAAGTTTTGTTTACTTCTTGTTTTCATATTATTTTATTAAAAGGATTTTAAAAGATTGGATAAATTTGAGGTGAGGAAGCGAATTGGCTTAGGTTACATACTTTTTTTCAATATCTCCAGTTTTATTGATGCCAAGGTAAAATAAAAGTATGGCACTTAATAACGGCATATGATGTCGGCCAAATGTCCACCTCTAGCGCGTCTTCTTCCGCACTTTTCACAAAACTGTAAAGCACATTTTGCAACAAAGCTTGCCTTATCTAGTTGCTTGTGGATTGTTCACACAAACTCGATCTTTAAAGTGGCCCTACAAAAACTAATCCGGTGGCAATAAATCGCGAAAAAAGAGGCAACCAATTGGCAGCGCAAATGCGAAATTACGCGACCGGGAAAATTTTCATGCAACACATTGTTTGGGTGACTGTGTGGCTTGTAGTGCAATCTTGCTGAAACCAAAGGTAACTAATGTCAATATTAGCCAATAGGAGCCACATGAAATTGGTTACCATGGTTTGGTACCTCAGATAATTGATGGTAATGACGTTTCTAGGCTTCTTTAAAAAAATGCTGGCCGATTATGCCACCTCACTACAAATCGCACTGCACGGCCACTTTCTTTCTGGATGTAATGGTTTTTCAAAGACTGTTTGTGAATTTCGTAATCATATGAAAGAGTTTTGTTCGTTTGAATAAATACTTTACTGAAAATGAGGCTTATTATTTTGTTAAAAATAATGAGAATTTCGTGTAGATTTTTTTAAACAGCCAATTCAATTATAGTTTTATTAGGGTGAAGCAGAAAATTTTTTGTGTAAAGTGTTACACAAAGTACCTCTGGTGATGCGTAATTGTTGCGAACGACGAGTTAATGTTGCAGGCTCATTCTCAACACTTTGATGTGCAGCAGCTATATTTGCATCACTACGCCCTATACGAGCGTGTTGTTGTAGTATATTGTGAATAATACTACTGTTTGAACTAAAATTACTGGAGTCCTTTGTTCGTACATTTTGGTGACCCCGACGTGATTTCTTTGTATCAGGACGTGATACCTTTGTGTAAGGAACGTTTTTGAATAATAAAGTTCGCACACCAACCCAGGCGTGGCTTCAAATTGTAAAATGTCTTCAACAGAAGAACTTCTCAGTCTACAAAGCATCGTAAGTGAGAACATACAACGAATCGTGCGCAACTACAAAAAGGATACAGCTGATAGGAAAAACAAGGCTTATTTCAAAGAACGTTATCGTCGTCTCTCAGATGAATTGAACGAACTTGCAGAAGTCGACAAGAAGTTACGCTTAGCTATTGAAGATCAGCCTGACGTAGATTACTTAAAAACTATTCACTATAAAAAGATTCAGGCATTGGCATAAGAGTACCTCTGTCTTTTCTTAAACGAGGTAACTGGGTACAGAAAGAGGAACTTAATGATCCATATGCTGTTCAGCAACAGTCTTGGGATCCACTATCAAGTCATCCTGGTCATGAAAGGTGCGGATCAAATGACTACACATCAAAGGCCGATTCTTCATACGGATTGATTGGCAAATTTTCAACTAGACTGATAGCACTGAAGAAGTTGTTAATTGGACTTTCAGAGCTACCTAGTGGTGAACCTCAACAATTCTACAGCATTAGAGGTGATGCTATAAGTAAGTTGTGGAATCAATTAAAAGAGTTTTACGATCAAGCGTAGAATCATTTTTCAATCCACTACATAACGGATTGGATCAAAATGCTTACGAAACCGTACGTACCATGGTTATTGACGGTTGCAAGTCATGATTCCTACCAAGGTTTCCTCCATTTCAACAAATGACCATATCACTACAGTTATGGCATTAGCAGTGCCTCTCCCGAAGATATCAATTCCTAAATTCAAGGGGGAATATGAGAAATGGACAGAATTTTATGACATGTTCCTACATATGGTACATCAACAGCCGATACCTGATGTTCAGAAGATGTGGTACCTTAAATCCAATCTTACTGGGGAGGCTGAAAAATTTATTGTTATTCGTTAACCGCACACAAAGATATCGATTGCAATTCTTTTATTAAGAAATTAGTATTTTAGTTAAAAATGCTAAAAAGACAATAATGAAATAAAAATAGTATTTAGTTCCGACACACTGTTTGAACTTAAATTACTAGAGTCCTTTGTTCATACAACTACCATGATCCTCGAATTTCGTGATAAAATTATGTAAAGCGGCCTCAGCAAAAGCCTGATTATGAGAAAAAGCTGCTCTAATTACACGAAGTCTTTACAGTGAAATGTTTATCATTTTGATAGTAAAATTTCACAACTAAAATTAAAAGCTTATGTAGAAACCTGAAAAATGTTTCCAAGAAAATCAGGAGCTTTCTATTCCGTAATACCTTTATCAGCCATAGTAATAGATGCGGTACCAGAACACAGTACCGAACACAGATCTATGCGTAAGCATGCAACATTGCGTCTTACGGGCATTAAAATCAACTCTTTTCGCACGACTGCATTCGGGGATTGTTATGAGATCGTGATTGAGCGTATCATTTATGTTCTGCCTTTTAGAACTCACCTCTAACTGGTTCGGTCTATTAGCAAATGAATACGAATGACAATTGATGCTCTCATCTGCAAAAGAGCAAAGAAAGAGTGAGATTGAAAGTTTTACAAAGAAGGTCGTTTAGAAAAATAAGAAATAGAGTAGGAGAAAGAACGAAGTCTTGCGGTGCCCCTGAATTAATCTTGAAGTCATCTGATGAAATCCCATCTATAGCAACTTGTGCAGTGCAATTCCTGAGAAAACTCGATATTAATCTGGAGAAATTATCACCGAAACCACAAGCAACAAGTTTTGACATAGGTGCACCATGCCACACACTATCAAATGCCTTGGAAGTATTTCGAAGCACCACTTTACATTCTCCGGGTTGATGTACGGAGTTGCATCATTGTTCCGAAAAGAAAGCTAGCAAGTCAGCTGTAGAGCGCCCCTTACGGAAGCCATGTCACCCAAATTGAAAATTGTTATACTTTCCATCACTTTAGAAAGTGCAGAACAAATTGCAATTGAACGTAATTTTCAGGGTTATCAGGGTTTTAGTAATCGGCATTACATTAACTATGTTCCAACACTTTGAAATTTACCAGCATTATACAACGTGCTGAAAGCGGCTGCTTACTGCACTGTTTTAAGACCAGTGTTGGAATCCCATCTGACCTAGGAGACTTGTTGATATTGAAATTTGCTAAAAATTCTTTAACCGCTCGAGGTTAAGGGTTAACTTTATTAACCGGGTCGATGAATATTTGGTAATTTTTTAAAAGAGTAGAAATTGAAGAACTAGCCTTATGCTTTACTATTGAGTAGCGGAGGCGCTACTCGTACAAATTTTTTTGCGCCGTAGTAAACTTGCATACAAACATCTCGTCCTTTTACGTAGCGAATCAGTATCTGTGTTTTTGTGTCTACGTCAGATACTGAATATTTGCACGACTTTGATCTAGTTTTAATCCAAATTGATTTGGATGGAATTAAAGTTTTCCATTTCCACTATGGGATCGTCATTTTTTTTTGATTTTATTATTTTTTGAGTCAGAATTTCCTCATGTAAACTGAACATTTTTAAAATGCTTCTAACGCTAGTAGTACTGAACTTTTAGGTATGCATATCACGCAAAGGATTATATACTACAAAAAATGTTCATTAAGTGTTGCTTGGCAATATCTCAACAATTTATGAATGGGATTAAACGGATTTTCAATTAATTGTGGGAGATTAATTCAGTTTCACAATTAACGTTACCCAGCAGAGGTTAGACATCATGATGAAGATTAATTTACTTGCAAGGATAAAGAATAAACTTTATGCGTTTGTATGAGTATGTCTCAGAAAATACAGAATTTATAACTTAAAAATCTGTCATTTAAGTTTGTTTTTTACTCTATTAAACTAATTTTGAATTTAGCACTCTGGAGAAAACTCGAACTTTTAAAATACGTAAAACTTTCTTTTTGTCCTTTTTTAATTCAATTAAGTTACCACAAAATCGTTCTCTTTTAGTTTTTTGTAATATTTTGGTTTAAATAAAAATTAAAATACAATATTTTATACTCTGAAAAATGAAAAGTTTTCCTTTTGGTAATAAAACATTAAAGTGTGTTTTCGAGCAGCTACGAGTATTTCAGTTCCTAAGTTTTTTTCTTTTAACATTTTAAAAATTTACAAAAATGTAAATACTTTTAAGAATTGTTTTATTATCTTTAGCACTTGAAAGTAAATTTTATTTTGCATTCGATAACTTAATATTTTTCAATTTTAAATGTAGTTTCTTATTCATACGCTACACACGAAAAGCTAATGCCAGTTTTAAAGTATTATAATGCATGAATATTGAAAGATGATGAAAGATAAACATTTTAGTTTTATGAGGAGTTAATATGCTCTAAATAGATAAAAAGTGGCATGTCTCTATGAAGTGATTTATTACCTTAAATAAGCTTTAAATAGCTGATGTTATTAACTAAACGTGATAGCATTTTATCTATGTCTTACGATTTAACATTTTGCAGAGTACCAGCTAATCGGCTGTTACCATTTACATTACAATATTTTAACATACTTGCTCATAATTCTATCAGGTTTTTCAGCAAGAAGTGTGTTTTCAATTTGCGACATTTAGTTTCTTGACGTATCTCTCTAGCAGATGCAATTGTCACAATGAATTCAATTTCACATGAAAATTGTATTAAATTAATTAAAATCCACTATGAAAATGGTGGTTCTCTTAAAGTTACATTTCGTAAAATTCGTGATATTTTCGGACAGCATAATCGTCTTTTTGAAACCGCTGTTAAGAATTTGGCCATTAAATTTGAGTCGACAGGTTCGATACAAAATGTGCGAAAACCAACGCGTGTTCGACAGGATCGTTCAGCTACAAACATCGCAGTCGTGTTAAAGCTGAAGATATCCAAAACCACCTTATGGCGAATTGAAGCCGACCGACCATTTTCATCGCCATAGATTTGCTGATTTCAATTAGGAGCAAAATGCTAGTTTTTCTGAAAAATTCATTTTATCAGACGAAGCCCATTTTCACTTGTCAGGGTATGTGAAAAAGCAAACTTGCAGCATTTGAGCTTCTAAAAATCCTAGAGCGATTTTTGAGAAGTGTTTGCATCATCAGTGTGACAGTGCATGGTGTGTTATGTGGTTTGGTGGTGTGATTGAAACGTTTTTTTAAAATGAGGCTGGAAATGCGGTAACGGTTAATGGATCACGCTATAGCGAGAGACACTAACGACTCAATTTTGGTCTATTTTTAGCGACGTGGGATGTGGTTTCAACAGGACGATGCCACTTGTCCTGCAGCCAATGAAACGATTAATTTATTGCAAACCAAATTTCTCGGTTGCATAATTTCGCAACAATCAGCAATTAAGTAGCCTGCCAGATCGTATGATTGAACACCACTGGATTATCTTTTGTGGGGCTATGGTAAGGACAAAGTCTATACAGAGACGACTGAATCGATTTCAGCCTTAAAACTCAAAATCCGTGATGTTATTAGTGAATATTAGGATCGTCATTTTGCCAAAAAGTGATTAAAAACTTTGATGAAGGAATTCACATATATCAGTGTGATCATGGTGAATATTTGCCAGATGTAATTTTTTTATTCATAATTGACGAACTTTTCTCTTCGTAATACAATAAAATTTGAATCATCTTAATAAAAATTCTTTGTTTTAGAAAACAAACTTCTTGTTGAAAACCCCTTTAGTTCTATATTTTAAAATATTCAAAATATTGTTTGAATTCATTTACAAATTTATTTGTGTGTAATAAAAACTTTATTTTCAAGAGAAAGTTTATAACTTTTCTATTTTTTCGTTTATAACTTAAAACTTTTTATAACGTAAAAACTGTTACAAAAAAAAGTTAATTTTTTATTCTAACTGATGAAAAGTTTTTGATAATACTTGGCTAAGATATAGAGAAAATGAATAAAACTAAATGAATCTGATGACTGATAAAGAGAATTTATAAAAGAAAGTTGGTTTTTTCTGCTAAAATGTTTTAAAATGTAAAATAACTTTCTTAATGTTAATTTTATAAAATGGAAACATTTAATAAGAATTAAAGAGCATAATTCACCAGAATAACTAAACTGATGTACTGCTGAGCTTTGATGTTTGAATTTTATACAACACCACCGAATTCTGTATTGGTTATCAATATCATCATCATTATCAATATCACTAATTCAGTCAGAATCAAATTTATTTATTCCACTCTTTATAATTTTCAATATCTAAGCCACTACTGTGGCTTCTTTAATTTAGCCAGCGATAACAGCTCAAACTATTCCAACGAAATTTTATTTATTTTGTGTATAGACTAGAATATGCATCTTTCACTTAAAACTACAATTACTCGTTCAAATAAACAATTCTTTCTGTTGTCATTCTTTTCCGTATTTGCTGGCTGTTTTTTCGGTATGAATGGCGGGCGCTGGATGTGAAGACATGGTTCTCAAGCCATGTTCTAATATGTACTAGTGAGTCAGTATTCAGTGTTAGATATTGCAAAGACGATAAAAAAACGTAACTACTTTAGATTTAATAACCACTTGAACATATTACTTAATGGACTCGGCATGGGAAACCAAATGCAACACCTCGAATTACTACATATAAAGACACTGATAGAAAAACACAGAATAACTCATTACTATAAATACGTAGATGACATCATATACATCGTCGAACAAGAAAACGCCGAAAAAAATCTAAAGACTTAAACACAATCCATAATAATATTACATACACAATGGAAAAATAACAAGACATTATCTTGATAATGACAATAACATGAGGAAATGATTGTTTAATATTTGCCATTTATAGAAAACTACGATGGTCACTACCATCCATATCACCTCGATCCACCCTATTCAACATAAACATTTACATACATATGATACACAGACTTAAGATAGAGAACAAGGAACTCGACACAATTTTCACTATAACTCAAAATAGCGGCTACAAACCCTCTAATATCAACAAACTTCTTAGACGATACAAATCTAAAAACAGAATTAAAGAAGACAAAGAGTACATCGATACAACATGACAGCACACTTTTACTTACCCAGGACCAAAACTATATAGATTAACTAATCTTTTTCATAAAGACGGTTTGCTCACAGCATTAAAATCCAGCAACACTCCGAGACATAACCTCAAGACGTTGACAGAAACGACTGACAAATTTAGTTCCAGCGGATTATACAAACTTACTTGTACCTGCAAACATACTTATATAGAACAAACTGAACGAAATATACACACGAAAAAGAGCAGACTTCAGCTTTGGATTACACCTTCACACTCACGGCCACACTTCAAGGAAAATAGATGAATGTATGGCATTACTACATCCAAGCAAAAAAGGATGAAGACTAGACATTATTGAATACATAGCAATCTACAAAACAAAAACATTATAACAACCTGATTGACCTCAGATACAATTTTCAGACCAGTAAAACTACTCGTACACTCGAACAAGCGAAAAATACCCTCAGATGGACACACGTACCTAGACAATAATAAAAGACAGAAATATTGACAATCAACCCCGCCAGATGGTAGGCATTTTACGAAAATGAGTAGATACGATCATAATGAAAGAACTAAAGGGTCCGCCATCTCACTTTTTTTTCAACTAGTGGTTATTTCGTGAATGATGACACTTAGCTCATGTTTGATTTGAAAGATAAATAGTTTTATCTTTCCGCTGAAGGAATATGGTTGTGTATATGCTTGAACAACGCTGGGAAATATTGCCACACTACTTTGAAAATCATGGTAATGTTGCAGAATGTGTGCGAAAATTGCGTACGGATTTTGGAAGATGAGAAGCACCGTCAGCTCCGTGTGCTCGTTATCTTGTGAAAAAAGTGAAAGAAACTGGCGTCCTCATCGATAAACCAAAGCGTAAAAAGCCAAAAACAGTGTGTACACCCAAGGATATGGCTGCTGCGACAGAAAGTGTGCGTGAAGCATCAATTCACCGTCGTTCACAACAATTGAACATTTCAGAGACATCATTGAGACGAACTTTGCATAAAGACGCTCTACAAAGTCCAATTGGTTCAGGAGTTGAAGACAAGTGACCATCCAATGCGTTTTCGCTTCGCTAAGTGGGCCTGCGATCGACTTACAGAAGATGCGGATTTTGCAAAAAAGAATCATCTTTTCAGATGAAGCTCATTTTGATCTTGGCGCGTATGCAAGCAAGCAAAATTGTCGCATTCGGGGTACCGAAAACCGCACGCATACATTGAAAAGCTGACGCACCCAAAACGAGTCACTGTTTGGTGCGAATTTTGGTCCAGATTGGGGCATTTTTCTTCAAAAATGAGCAAGGAGTGGCCGTTACAGTCAATAGCGATCGTTATCGGGCCATGTTGAACGAATTTTGGTTCACAAAAATTGAAGAGGAAGATATTGGCAACGTTTGGTTTCAACAGGACGGTGCTATGTGAAACACAGCCGAAGCTACAATCGATGTTTTACGACCTAGTTTTTAAGATCGCATTATCAGCTGATGTCGTTTGGCCACCTCGCAGCTGTGATTTGACACCCTTTGACTATTATTTGTGAGATGCCGTCAAAGATAATTGTTACGCCGACAACCAGAGACAATTGATGCTTTAAAGGACAATATTCGTGAAGCCATTGGTGAAATACAGCTGCATACAATCGATAATGTGCTTAAAAATTGGACCGATCGTGTAGGCTATTGCATGGCCAGCCGAGGTAGCCATTTTAATGTAATTATTTTCCATTATTAACCGAAAGGATTGTACTTTCAAATAAAAAAAGAAATTTGAGAAAATATTCAGTAGTTTTTTTTATAGCATTTAAAACAAAAAAAAAAGTTATTTGGCGGACCCTTTTACCTGAACCTGAACACTGACACACCAGTACAGACTAGAATGATGTCTTTACATCGAAAGTGCTCGAGCCTCCAAAGACGAAAAATATTGATAACAGTATTTCATTTGATGGCGGTATATTCCAAACATCTTAATTATGCTTTACAACATCTAATGATAAAGAATAATCGATAAATTGAGATAGACTCTGCAAGAACGGTGGCTGATAACATCGAGTTGAATGAAGCGGAATATTGAAACAGATATTAGAAATCAGGAAAGCAGCTGCAATTTTTAAGCTGATGCAAAAGTTACATTAATCATTGTTCTATGGCTTTTCAACGTTAGCAATCTGATTACCTTAGACTTTATACTGCCATGGTAAGCCTCGTAAGTAGAAAATTTGAAATTGTTTCTGAACCGATTCAATATGGTGACTGTGCACATTATATTTCCAATTTGGTCTCACATGTATTGTGTAAAACTGTTTTATGTGCGGGTCAGCCTACCTTTTAATGTACACAATTATATCTGTAGCCTTTTTAAGGTTCACGTGAATATGAGCTATAAAAGTTAATTTAAAGTCCAAAGATATTCCCAAATCTAAAATGGTATCTATCAATTTCAGCTATTTCCCTAAAAAGTAGCGACTATCATGCATTTTTTTCTCTAGAGAAATAAATACACTTGCAGGTTTAATTTCATTAGGTTTATATCTCACGAACTTTGAAAGCTCTTCAAGTCAGATTAAAACCATGATTGACCCGATAGATTAACATAACTGATGAAAATTTTGACATCATCTGCATGCATCAGAACGTTGGAGAATTGAAAAATATTTGGGAGATCGTTTATAATTATAAAAAATAAAGTTGGCCCAAAATGAGTGCCTTTCGTAACTCCACATTAAGCTGAGATATCTCTCGAGGTGTTGTGTTCAAAAAGGACACATTGCTTCCTATCAAATAGATATAATGAAATCCATTTAATGGCATTCGTAGTGAACCACAGAAAGCTTAATTTAAGCGGAAGAAGTTTATAATACTTTGTCGAATACTTTACTAAACTCCGTGTAAACAGCATCAGTTTGCTCAGCTTTGATGAAACCCTGATTAATTATCGTAGTAAAATGCAAGAAGTTGGCAATAGTTGAAAAATTTTTCAAAAACCATTTTGATGGCAGCAGTAATCCAATAAAAGTTTTTCGAAAAGCTTTGGTATTGTGCTCAACTTTGCAATTACTCTGTAGTTTAAAATTTCGGACTTGCTACCCGATTTATAAATTGGAGTAAAATATGATTCCCTTCAAAATTTATGAAAATATCCATGTTTTAGGGAAACATTGTACAAAGCTGGCAATGGAGTTGATAAGATGCCAGCACAATTAATTAATATACAGCTAAAAATACCATCAGGTCCATGAATTGTGGAAGATTACAGACTTCTTAAATCATGTACACCCTCATTTGCACAAATAGTTGGAAACAAAATCAATTGATTGGTTAACAGTGGATGCTCACGTGAAAATGTTGAGGCAAAAATAGTCGGCAAATAATTTACTAACGACAGCATTATCCCTCGATTCAGAATTAGCTAATTTCATAACGACTTGGGCTTACGTTTAAAATGAATTCGACAAGATTTTGTTTTCTAAAACAAAATAAGACAAAATAATTTAGATTGGGATTATCCAAATTTTTTATTGTATTACGAAGAGAACAGTTCAGCATTATGAATGAAAAATGATATCTGGTAAATATCCACCATGCTCACGCTGACAGATTCTTTCGTTAAAGTCTTTAATCATTTTTTGGCAAAATGGTGGTCCTATTTTATTAATCACATCACGGATTTTGAATTTTAAGGCAGAAATCAATTTGATTGCATCTGTGTAGACTCTGTCCCACAAAAAATAATCCAGTGGTGTTAAATGATCTGGTTGGTCACTTAACTGCTAATTGTCGTAAAATTATGCAATCGGGAAATTTGGTCGGCAATAAACTAATCGTTTCATTGGCTGTGTGATATGTGGCACCCTCCTGTTGAAACCACATGTCGGTGATATTCAATTCGTCAATAATAGACAAAACTTGAGTCGTTAGCATTTTGCGCTAGCATAATCCATTGATCGTTACCTCATTTCTAGCCTGATCTTCGAAACAAACGGCTTTCAGACCACAAATCGAACCATATAGTGGCACGTTGAGCATAAAAAGGATTCTTAAAAATCGCTTTAGCATTTTCAGAAGCCTAAATGCGGCAATTTTACTTGTTGATTTACCCTGACAAGTGACAATGGGCTGCGTTTTTCAGAAACATCAGTCAGTTGCTTCTGAAAGAATTGAACGAATTTACGGCGATATAAATGGTGAGTCGGCTTCAATTCCTGCGCCAGTAGATCCGCTTAAAGTTTTAAAGTCAAATCCTTACAAAAAGCTCGCCATGGTGTGGTTTTGGATAATCCCAATTGTTGAGAACGTCGCAGAATTGATAAATTTGAATCAGCTGCAACACTGTGGCTCACGGTTTCGATATTTTCAGTTGAACGAACCGTTCGAGTACACGTTGGTGTTCGCACATTTTGTGTCGAGCCTGTCGACTCAAATTTTAACGACCAAATTCTTAATAGCGGTCTGAGAAGGACGATTATGTTATTCGAAATATCACGAATTTTACGAAATGTTACTTTAATCGAACCGCCATTTTCATAGCGGATTACTTTAATGCAATTTTCATGCGAAATTGACGTCATTTTAACATGCAAATACAATCTCAGTTTGGTTTTGTATTTGCGTAGTTTTGAGGACGAACTTGATAGATAACACCTTATATGTGATGCCTTTTCTGTAAGTATTTCCAAAATTATTCTTTCGATTAGAAAATATTGTTTTTCATGTTTCGTAGCGGAGCTCCATGGTAAAGAAAGCTACAATTGGTTATGCATTTCCTTTAAGGGACTAAAAAATAAACCTAGATAATACCCGATACAAAAAGCTTTTAAATAACATAAAATTTTTATTTTCTTGATATTTGCAAGTTGTCTAGTTGTTAAAGCATGCTTCAAGTGACTTAAGAACTTAACATTCTGATATCAGTTATGCACTTAATTATTTTTATTAAATGAAAATTTATTACTTCGCTTTTGAACTGTTTTTTTTAATATATTTTTGTTCTTTTACACTCATTAATTATTTAACAAAAATCTCATTGTGTACGAAAGCACAAAGTTTGATTATTTATGACCTTTTTTTCAAAGTAAAACACAATGAAACCTTTGGATATTTTCACTTACACAAATAAGTATTGTTAGGGTGCAACACATGTATAAGTTATTAAAATTTTGTTTTTAAAATGTCAAGAAGTGGACGTAAAATAAACACACCACTGATTGAATCCAACTTTATAAATGATTAAAAATTTCTATTGCAAAATATTCGAGTGGGCACATTTGAGGTTAGGAAATAAACTGTCTGTCAAGTGATTAAATATTAAGAATTAAGCTATCATCCTTTGACATTCATTTATTAAATAGTTGCCTTATTTTAAGCATGAAATGTTACACTCTTAATCAGAGAATTTTATTTAGTTATACAAATTTACTTTCAAAATGGTTAACATTTCACTGTAAAGAATTCGTAAAATGCAAGCATCTGAAAAGACTGAATACGAGGGTTCAGTCTTTTTCGTAGACCACTGTAAGTACTTTAATCGCTATATTCGTGACTGACGGTCTAGTTGCTGATAATTAATCAAAACATTTTCCTAGTAGTGGCCGTAGGGATGCAAACATTACCGCTGTACCGAAAAGCTACGAATGAGAATGAAATATCAATTCGTAGACGTTCGCAGCAGTTGGGCATCGCTATAGGTACTTTGCGCATTTTGCATGAAGCTCTTCATCCTTATACTTATAAAGTTTAACTAGTTCAAGGATACCCTTGAGCATTGCTTGCGTCAAACGTTTACGAATTAATTAGCTACTTTAACAAGAGAACGACAACAACGCAAACAAAATAATTTTTAATGATTAGGCTCATTTTCAGTTAGGCGGTTATGTAAACAAACAAAATTGTTACATATGGGACTCACAAAATCCACAAAACAGTGCTCGAGAATACATTACATCCAAAAAAAGTGACGGTATGGTAGGACAGTATCATCGATACGAAAATTAGCAAGAAAACGCTCTTGTGAAACCCTGATATCCAATTTTTTCTGGTCACAATTAGTTAATGTGCACATCAGTGACCTTTGGCTGTAGCAAATTGGCGCCACAAGCTACACAAACAGTTCAGTTTATTGCATGAGAAATATCCCAGTTGCATATTTTTTCGATTTGGCGATATTAATTGGCCACCTTGTTCTTGTGATTTAACGCCACTGGATTATTTTTTCTGGGGCCACAACAAGCGTTGCATTGGTGAGATAATAGAAGCTTTGATGAAAAATGTGCTTTAAAATTTTGTGCAAAGAGCAGGCGTCATATCCCAATTTTAATTCCAATATTTGTGCTTTACATTGGCATCAATAAAACAGAAGTTGTTAAAAAAGTGTGCTTTTTAGGCAAATTTAATTTCCAAATTTAAATTTGTCCACCCCTTAAATTATCAGATTGCAGCTAGTCTGTGTGTAGAGGATATATAGGGTCCGCCAAATAACTTTTTTGTTTTAAATGCTATAAATTGCTGAACCAATTGGTCTTTGTATGGCGTCTTGTATGGTCTTTATGGCCAATTCGTCGCAATGATGTCTCTGAAATGTTGAATTGTTGAGAACGACGGTGAATTGACGTTGATGGCGCTTCACGCACACTTTCTGCCACAGCATCAATATTCTCGGTTGTACGCACTGTTTTTAGCTTTTCACGCTTTGGTTTATCTATGAGGATGCCAGTTTCTCTCACTTTTTTTCACAAGATAACGAACATACGGAGCTGACGGTGCTTCTCTTCTTCCAAAATCCGTACGCAATTTTCACACATATTCTGCAACATTACCATGATTTTCAAAGTAATGTAACAACATTTTCCAGCGTTGTTTAAGCGTATACACAACCATATTCGTTAAGCGGAAGGATAAAACCAATTATCTGTCAAATCAAATAAAAGCTAAGTGTTACCATCACGAAATAAACACTAGTTGAAAAAATTGACTTGCCTGGATACCAGTTTGAAACATTATATCTGGAACCTGGATAGATGCGTTGGAATATTTTTTTAAATTCTTTCCGTAGTTTTCATTATCAAGAACACAGTTTTGTGAACTTGAGCACATTTTCATACAATCGCCCGATTTTAATAAAATTCACTTTTTTTGTCCATATATATATATATATTTATTAAAGATAGGATAGGATTTAAACTTATGACTTGCGATTTTCTATTTGACAACAAGCAGGTCACAGCCAAGATCTAAGTTTTCTTTAAAATAGTTTTTTGAGCGTTTGATGCTAAAGATAGGGTTAAAGGGTTGACAATTCTGTAATATGATGCCCTGGCTAATAATTTTTCTTATGAAAATCAGGAAACTGAAATGAATATGCTATAACGTAAACACGTAAACGTAATTAACAGTGCAAAACTGTTAATCGATTTGATTTTTTTAAAATGGAAATAAAAATGGAAAGACTTAATTTTAAAAAGAAATGAAGGACTATTTAAGAAAGCTTGAACAAATGTAAATGTATCAAAATAACTTAAAGCAACGAATATCTTTATAAATATATAAATGATAAGAATAAATTTATTATTAATATAAAACCAACACAGATACATAAATGTACACAGTTATAACTGACAACTAGAAGGCATTAATAAATCATGCCATTACAAAATTTAAATAATAAAAACTTCTTCACATAAATATGTTCATTGCTGCATACTTCCATTGGCACACACCTACACACAGACACCCACACAAATGAATATATATTGATATAATAATAACAACAACAAAAGTTATAAAGTTTTATTATAGTTCAACAATTTCTCATACATTTTATAGGGCGTTTGTGTGTTTGTGCAACGCAATTATATTAATAAATATGCACACACACACACACACACACATACATTAACATTTATTTTATTTATGTTTTACATCCATATATTTACACTTAGAGGGTGCCATGGTGTCCACAGTTCATTCATTCATTCATTTAGTTGTTGGTTTGTTTGTTTGTTTTTTGCAGTAATGACTGCAGTTACTTTTGGATTACACTGTATATGTTTCCAGTACCGATAAATATATGTATGTATGAATATACATGAACCACCCACACTTCTTAAAAAATACTGAAATTACAATAAAAACAAAAAGCAAAATAAAAAACAACAATAAGATAAATGTTAACAAGAAGTAAAATGATAATAAAATTTCATTTAAAAACATTTTCTTTGTCCGCGTTTCCTTATTGTTATTTTACGTAATTTTTACAGTTTCCTTTATGTTTTTCACGGACATGCAGCATTTACGCATTTACAGAAACGTGAGAAATGTAAGACCACTTAAAAATCGCATAACGATTCGATATTTTAATAAAATAAGGAATTTAAAATAACGAGATATCAAAAATAACATTAAACATTTTATTGCATAAAAACTTGAAGTTTCTTCAAGCCTTCTTTGAAAATTGTTTTACTGCAAGAAAGAACTGACTTATTCAAGGTGAGCTTTTGAGCTTTAGTAAGCTGGCTTTAATATGAAGACGTTTAACATTTGTCAAGAGAATCTGCTGTGGCAAGTTAGAGTTAAAGGGCTATTAAACAAGTGTGGGCAAAATGATGCCTTCCGATTTTCATAAAACCATTATCACTGTTGCATTTAGTGTATTAACTTATTTAATTTAATAATTTATTTATGGTTAAACTTGTTCTAGTTACCAAATTTCTTGATTTTTCGTTTCGATAATTCATATATGTCTATTGTTTTAATTGTTTTAATGAAATATAAGTAGATTTATTATACTTGCGATGGCATTAATGTCCATATCGGAACACAAAGAGATTCCTTTAATTACATGCTTGACCAATTTTAAGGTTTCATCCCGTACACAAGTGAACACTTAATAAACTAATCTCATACCGTGAGAGCATAAATTGATAAATAACAATAACGTAGATTAATTAAATGTTTCAATCAATAAATTTCTTATCGATGTATGAGTATATACCGTGTTTTTCAACAAGAAATTTGTTTTATAAAACAAAAAAGTAGTAGGCAGTGTACTAGCTTGTCAGTATGGGGGTTGTGGGTTCGATTCCCAACGAAGACCTTAGTTTTTTTTCACTACAAAAATAAAAATTGACTGTCGGTGGGGCTGCTCAGCGATGAAGGCATAGTCACTGGTTGCTGTGCTGTCTTTATACGGCAGTTAATTTCCGACTATCCTTCTACTTTTACCACCTGTTTCATCTCTTTTCTATCCCTTTCCTAAAGAATGTAGCACGGTACTTGACTAAATAGGCATTGTTGCCTGAGTGCTTCTTCTCTTCTTCTAAAAAAAAATAGATGATTCAAGTTGTTATTGTATTACGAAGAGAAAAGTTCGGTAATTATCAATAAAAAATGATATCGGGAAAATGTCCACCATAATCACAAAGTTTTTAATCACTTTTTGGTAAAATTGCGTTTCAGTTTTGTTAATCACATCACGGATTATGAGTTTTAAAGTTGACATAGATCCTAAAGATTTCGTTAACTAATCTGATGCTAACGGCAGCAGTAAGTAAATTTAGTTGTAGGGAATGAAAAAAAAAAATATTAATTACAGCTAGAATTATGTTATATGGCGATAAAAATTGGTGCGTGCCGTGTTTTAATTATTATTTTTGTTATTTCTATTACTATTAGTATTATTATTTTTATTATTATTTAGAACTCGCTCTGTTATTTTTTTTCAATTCATTAGATTTATTTTGTTTGAATTACTTGACATTTTTGAATTGGCTTGAATTAATTGGTTCGTAGTTTTAAGCAACGCCATCTTTATTTCCAACTCGCAACTAAACTATAACGCATCACCAAAAAAAATACAACTATGAGGGAAAATGAGTACCAAATACTACAACTGTAAACTACAGCAGAAAATCACTATTAAAGGAGCAGTCGTTTGTATTGAGGGTCTTTTTCTTTGAGCAGAGCTCAAGCAGGTAAAAGCCCAATTATAATATGCATATACAGGCTTAAGCCAACTTAAACAACTGTGCAAATACCTAATAACCATATGCGGCAAACCATAATGTACTTAACAAAACTTTTCGTCAAACGTTCATTGCTTAAGCAAAGTACGAAACTGATTGCACACTCCGTACGGAAAGAGCTGATTTTGCATTGTGGCGGACAAAAAATGTTTTATCTGAATTTAATAGAAAATGCGTTTTTTATAACAGCAATACAAAGGAACGAGGGCTTTTAATCATTTTATTTTCTCTTCAATTTATTAACACACAATATGCAATAAAATTTAATTTTGTATTGTTTATAAATTCAATGATGTACACAGTTGCATTTTTTAGTACTTTTGGCCCAAACAATACATACAGCAATATATGTGTAAATTTTCTTTCGTAATTTTCTTAAATTATAAATTTGTAAAAGGATAGCATTAAGTATCTAAAATATGATATGATTATTTAACTCCTGTTTGTTAATAAATTTCATTTATTTAGAAAGAAATTATTTTTTTGCAAAAGTATGAATAAAATAAATGTGCAACTGTGCATAATAATTTCTATATTCATGTAAGTACATTACAGCCACCTAAAAGTCTTCAATGATTTGCTTAAGCATTTGTTAGACTTGTCGTTAAATTTTTGCCATTAGCTTAAGCCAGCTTATGCATATTATAGTTGGGCTTTAAGACACCAATATTCGATGGTGTCCTGCAGTTTATAATTTATTACCTAAAGTTAAATAGTAAAGTTAAACAAAGTTGTTGGTGGTATCCCGCCGACCATTTTGTTTAACAAGTACTTTAACTAACCAATAATTAGGGAAGTGTCGAGGAGACAACTGTGTGATTAGATTTACATCCGCGCCTGGCCATTAAGCCTTAATCAGATGGTGAACCAAGCCACTGCATAATTTGGAACGTCATGCTCGTCCTAGGGAGCCGAAGCTATAACAGAACTTTCTAGTTGCAACTTCGATGATTCCAGAGCAGGACTGCAAATCATCACTCCTTGCTTAAGAGTTGGAGACTTTTCAACTCCTGTCCAGAACACATGTCTAGCATGCTCACTGGATCTGGGAACATTTTACCAGGTAGGTGTTATTAAAGGTGAAATGAACCCGGCCACCATAGAACCATAGACTGATATGGGGCCGCGAAACCACAACCACCACGATACTTCCATATAGGGGCCAACCTCAATAATCAGTCAGAGAACAGTTAAATGTCTAAAGAGACAAATAACGGAACTATGCGAGCTTACTGATTCCCGTGGAAATAAAGTGGAGTTTCCAGTTGTACTCCTGCTGACTTCAGGGGACTGGGCTCCTTTTTTCCCCCAGTTGCACAGGTGTAAGTTGTTGCTATTTCCAAAGATCATATATATGTGCCCCCGGGGGGTAAGGAGGATAAGACAATATTCGGTGGTGTCACGCTGTTTATAATTTGTTGTTACAGTACGAGGCTAAACATAGCTTGTTGGTGGTATCCCGCTGACTGCTCTGATTAAACCGTACTGCAGACTTACCAGTAGTAAGGGAATTGGGACGCTTAGCAGTGAGTTAATCGTTTTCGGTGGTATTCCGCTATCAACCAATTGATACACTGAACGACTGAATATTGGTTAAGCTTGGGATTATTGATGGTATCCCGCTAGTTGCTGACGCTTAACCAATACTCAAATACGTAACCCGATTTTTCCTCAACGAGATAAATTACTGTAGGTGATAGCCTACGATTACGTGACGTAAAAGTTTAGCGCGTTTTTCTCCGGTGGCATTTCTAATTAAATGTTAAGTTTAATTTTAATCCGAATGTAAATTTATTGTAAATAAAGTGAATTTTTAACAAAGTAGTTTTGTTTTCCGTTCTCTTTTCGAGGGTCACCAAAGATTAAAAAAATTGTATTGTCACGAATCCTGGACACCGGCGAGTTATACTCCAGTCATAAGAGAGCATTGTCACAGTTAATTGTGGTGAATTCCTTTAGATAATAAATATGTCGTGAGAGTATATGCTGATCAAGAGCAATACCGCAGAATAATTTAAAAATTATTTCATTCAATATATTTCTTATTGACGTACGAGTACATGTTTGCATCATAAGTGATAATAAATTTCGCGTTGCAGTACTACTGTTTTCATTTTCCGTCTTATCTGGCTGTTGTTCTCTCGAAGTTAAAGGCAAGCGCTTTCGATGTGAAAACATCATGTAATTAGTATTTATTACATCGCGACTTGACAATGATTTTTTCACATCGAAAGCGCTCGCCTTTAACTTCAAGAGAACAACAGCCAGATAAGATGGAAAATAACAACAGGCGGGGGGGGGGGGGGGGGGGAAATAATTTACAGGCGGGGAAAGTGTAAACAACATAATTCGTATTGTAGTTTTATAAATAAATATAAATACGCACAAATTTAATGAAGCAGCATTAAAGTATTTTAACTTACAAATGATTCCAATTAATAAATTTCTCATTGGAAATTTAGTTTATGAATAGAGAACTCGTCTTTTTACTGAAGCGATTAACTTTTCTGGATATAAAAATCCTAATCTAATATAAAGAAATGAAATATTGAAACTGCATGTTCAGATAATAGCACTGGGGGTGGAAGCAGCAGCTTTAGGTTACAAAAGAAATAGAAAAACCAGTTTCTCTATAAAATCCTCAAGATAATATGGTTGTGAACACATCTAACGAATTATGTTAACTGGTTTTTTATATTCCACATGGGTCGCCTATTATGTCTGTCCTAAAAAGTATAAGCGCCGAACACTTTTCAAGGAAAGCAAAATCTGTTTCGTTCTATCTGGCAACTATGACAATGACTATTGCAAGAAAGTCCCTGACAGGATCGCCATTTATTAATTCTTAAATAAGTTTTATAATATTTAATGTTATTGGCTTAGTGCTCGCTGACTAGGGCTACTAAGTAGTGTTTATTTAATTATCTCTATTTTACAAATTGTTATTTTTATTTGCCATTTGGTTGAGTGTTTCTCGAAATTACACTTCACCTCCTTTTTCTATACTTAATCTATTTAAAGCAAAGCTTATTTTAAGGAGTTAAAATTTTAGAATTTATAAGTAAATTTTAATTAGTTAAAATATAAGCAATTTTATTTTTCGTGCTTGATTCCTTTAAATAAATATTTCATGATATTCTCACGAAACAAAGCCAAATTAGGAATTCATAATTCTTGACAATGTAAACTATATATAGATATATAAGTATAAAAACTAAACTGTAAGTATAATTTTAAAATTCAAAGACAATATTATATGTTGTGTTGCTAAAAACGATCACCTGGACTTTGAGCGTTACAAAGTTTCCTCATTTATTGGAGCGGGTTTTGATGTATTGATGGCAAAATAGTGAAGCACGTTACGTCAGTCCGTCAGTTGAAGGCCATTTTAGGCCAACAGGTACTCAACAGCATAACAATTGACGTATCTATTGCATCACTACAAAAAATCAATGCAATAAAAATTTTTGTTATTTTCTTTAATTTAACTCTTTTGCTACTGAACACTAACTTTGCTGACATAAAATAATTTTAATTTTCTAATTTCTTTTCTACATAAAAAGGCTACAAACAAACACATAAAAAACTTAATTTGATATCAAATAATGATATAATGGTAAAAAATGCCAGAATTGTTATTGCAATCACATTTTGCAAATCTAATTTCAGTAGAAAATATAATAACTGGGAAAAGCGTTAAAAACTATTTGGAAAAAATACTGTTTTTTTCATCTCTATTGCGGTACAGTTTGTTTAAAAATTTCTTTCTCAGTAGTGAACTTGATTCCTCTTCAGTTAAAATAGAGGTAAAAATAAGAAGAAAGAAGAATAAATCAAAAGTGTGGAATATTTTTTAACGTTTTATTTAATGATTTACTGTAAAATGAAGAATGTTGAAGAAACATAATAAAATTTGTGTTGTAATAAATATCGGGTTTTTCAACAAGAAGTTTGTTTTTCAATTGTGGCAACACCAACAACATGCTAGCTTTGCTTGTGGTATATGCATTGGAAATTTTTACAATGAATTTAATTTCACACGAAAATCGTATTAAAATAATTACAATCCACTTACATTTCGTAAAATTCGTGATATTTTCGGACAACGTAATCGTGCTTTTGAGACCGCTATTAAGAACTGGTAGCCAAATTTGAGTCGATAGGCTCGATACAAAATGTGGGAACACCAATGCGTATTCAACTGGGTGGTTGAAATTAAAACATTGCAACCGTGAGCCACAGTGCTGACGCAGATCCAAATTTGTTGATTCCTCGATGTTCTCAACAATTGGGGTTATCCAAAACCACTACATGGCGAATTTTGAATAAGGATTTAGCTTTGAAGCCTTACAAGTTTCAATTGGTGTAGGAGGTGAAGCATACCGGCCATTCACATCAGCGCCGATTCGCTCAATTCATTTAGGAAAATAAATAAATATTTAAGAATGATACCTCAATTCTTGTCATTTAATTATTTGACAGACAATTTATTTCGTAATCTCAAATTTGTTCACCCAATATTTCACTAAATGTGCGGGCCCTCCCTGCATTCAACCAATTTTTAAAATTTTTGTGTTTCATATTTTTAAAATACTGTATTGGAAAGTACTCCTAAGTTCAAAATTTAAAAGTAAAATTTGATGAGATTTTCGAGCCATGATTTGAGAATTTCGGATTAGCTTCATTTTACCTATTTATTCATTTATATGCTCAAGCTAATCAACTAGACAGATAAGTTTCTTTTCAAAAACAAGAATTTTTATTAAGTTTGAGATAAATTTAAGAAATAATTTTCATTAAATTAGACCCTTTGTAAAAGGGTCTTCTTATCTTCTTTAAATAGAAAAATCTTTTTATATTAAAAAAAGTTGAACAGAATAAATTTTCGTAATAAAGAAATGTGCATCTATATAATTATAGTACTCACATTTAACGGTAGATATTTTATGTGAAATTTTTAATCGCTACATCTGCTTTTCCAAAACATTTCATTCCTGTTCAACTCAGTATATGTCTTCAATTATGCTCTTTAATTTATATGACCAGAAAAAAATTTAAAAAGGTTTCTTACGAAGTTTTCTCGCTGGCCTATTGTGGTGGTGCAACATTTAGGAATAGATATCCCAAAAATCTAAGCTTTTGTCATATTTCCTGAGCTTTTTAAAAAAACAATATCCTGAAAAGAAGAGTTTTTTAATATTATTACGAAGAAGATTTATTAAGTTTTCAAAGAAAATAATTATCAGTAAAACAAAAAACGAAAAGACCCACTGTGTAGTTTATAAATGGTCTTGTTTTCTAAGAAATCTTATGCACACAAGACAACAAGAATATGCTTATAAGAAATTCTACGAAATAAGATAAGCAACAGAAAACAAAAACAATTAACACAGAATATAAAAAAAACACTAAGCCAAGCAGGCGCCTACACTGAGTAATAGTAATACCAAGAACATTGTGGGGCCGTGATAAGTGGGATATTCTTGTGTATGAAAGAACCGCTTGAAACAGCTTAAAAAGCACAACTTACTGGGCAAATTAGTTAATTTCAGTTGAATCATCAGTTAATAAATGCAAGAAAGTTACCATCGTGTTTATTTTGTATGTATTGAAAGTAAATAAATCTTTTAATTTAATTTAAAACTCTAAAGTGTTGTGTTATTATTTTGCGATAAAAGAACTCAATATAACAAAACGTTTATTAAAAGGAATAAATGTAACAATATTTATGGTGAATTTTTTTTACAAGTTTGTAGGACACCTTCTTTAGAACTTTTATTTTTAGTTCAAGGATTTTATAAAGTCTCCTTATGAAATATTTCCAACAATTGCAGCTTTTATATATATTTCTGGAAGGTTTTTTCAAATGCGTTCAAGAAAATTACTATTTTTTAGTTTTTGAGATTTGCTTTTCACAACCAAAATATCTACAAGTTATCTCTTGATTGTATAACTTCCACAAAATACCTTTAGTTTCTCTTCTCCATATCGTAGAGTCCTTTACTATTTTCTTATTTATAAAATGTAAAAGCTTTTTCAGTTTTCAAGCACTTCTAGTAGGAGTTTAAACATTTTAACATTTATTTGTGTTCTGCTCTTTTTTTTATTTAATTTAACTACTTCTTTCTACTTCTACAAGCACAAAATGAGTATTCATATTTGGGTTATCTTTACATGCGATTAATTTAACATTTTCAACGCACTTTACCAGTTTATTCACGACTTATATGATTCATTTTAAAATGTAAAACTCCACCGGCATCCTTACTCGCTGTAATGTGATGGCTCCGCCAGCACTTTTACAATTTTTATGACCCAAAGTAACAATATTTTGTGCATTTTATGTATTTAATGATTTTTCGTTTATTCCATTTCGCTTCTTTAGTTATAAATAAAAAAAATATCTTCTTCATTTAATAGTGATTCTACAGTAGTGAGCAAAAAAAAAATATACTGGCTTAAAGCAACTTTAGCAACTGTGCAAATACCTAATAATCATATGTGGCAAAATTTTTCGTCAAATGTCATTTGCATAAGCAAAGTACGAAACTGATCGCACATTCCGTAAGGAAACAGCTGTTTTGCATTGTGTTGTAGATACATTAGTAAAAAAATTCCAATGGAGGGCAAAAAATTTTTAATCTGAATTCAATAGAAAATGTACAAAGAAAAAAAAACTTATATGACAAAAGAGACGCGTTTTATTATAAGAGCAATTCACAGGAACGAGAGCCTTTGAAAATTTTATTTTCTTTTCCATTTTTTTAACACACAATTTGTAATAAAATTTAATTTTGTATTGTGTATAAATACACACAGTTGCATTATTTAGTACTTTTGGTCCAAATAATACGGACAGCGATTTATGTGTAATTTTTCTTTCGTAATTTCCTTAAAAGTATTCACAAAAAATTATAAATTTATATAAGGATAGTATTAAGTATACAAAATATGATTATTAAACGCCTTTTTGATAATATTTAGAAATATTTAGAACGAAATTATATTTTTTTCAAAAGTACGAATAAAACAATAATAATTTCTATATTCATGTAAGTATATTACAGTCACCTAAAAGTCTTCAATGATTCACTTTAGCATTTGACAGACTTTTCGTTCAATTTTTGACATTAGCTCAAGCCACCTAATGCATATTATTGTTGCGCCTTAACACAGTTGACAATAAAATGCAACTAGTATAGAGAGAACAGTGAAGATGGCATATAGCCGAAACCGGTATGTTCACAAACCAAATTTAACGCGGATTAACGTAAGATTATACTCAAATAATACAAAAAATATTTGTAATGAAATAAAATTTAGCTGGAGAAAGTCCATATAAAGAGTTTTTCAACAAGAAGTTTGTTTTGTAAGATAAACAAAACAAAAAAAATTTATTATTTTATTGTATTACGAAGAGAAAAGTTTGGCAATTATGAATGAAAAATGATATCTGGCAAATGTTCACCACGACCACGCTGACAGATGCCCATTCTTTCATCAAAGTTTTTAATCACTTTTTGGCAATACTGTCTCGGTAATCACATCACGGATTTTGAGTTTTAAGGCTGAAATCAGTTATATTGGCTCCGTATAGATTCTGTCCTTCACATAGCTCTACAAAAATTAATCCAGTAGTGTTAAATCAAACGATCTGACTGGCCACTTAATTGCCGATTGTCGTGAAACTATGCGATCAGAAAATGTGGTTTACAATAAATCGATCCTTTCATTGGCTGTGTGCCATGTGGTGCTGTCCTGTTGAAACCACATCTCAGTAATATCCACCTTACTAACCCAATAATAATCTGCAACTAAATTTTTTCTATCAAACTAAAGCTAAAACTATCAAAAAAGTTAAACTTTTAAAACAAAAAACACGATTAATAATTTTGGCCAGCTTTTTGACTCAAATACTCCTCTGTGCGCCGGGAGGGTATACTACTTCGTCTGTTTACAATTTTTGATTAAATAAAAGAGAATGGATCTTATATTGATAAATGTTTTATTTAATGTCGGCAATTATGTATGGAATACAGTGGCAGATAAATGTTCGTCTCTGCAAACCTGATAAATGCGAGCCCTTTACGCAGTATTTCATTGATTTCATCACGAATGTTTTGTTTGAGTTGCTCAAGCGTTTCTGGTTTGTTTGCATAATCCTTGCTTTTCAGATATCCCCACAAAAAGAAGTCCGAAGCAGTCCAATCAGAGAACAGTGGAGGCCAATCAACCTCACCATTTCTTGAGATAACTTGTTGTGGAAAGAAGTCTCGCATATCATCAATAACAGAGTTGTTAAAATTTTGCGATTGCGGGATCCATTAACCGTTACTGCATTTTCAGCCTCATCTTCAAAAAAGAAACGGCCTAATCATGCCACCAGATCACACAGTGCACCATACAGTGACACGTTGAACATGCAAAGGCTTCTCAACAATCGCTCTGGGATTTTCAGAAACCCAATTGCGGCAAGTTTTCTTGTTGATATACCCTGACAAGTGAAAATGGGTTTCGTCTGAAAAAAGAATTTTTCAAAAAAACCAGGCGAGAGTTCCTGAATGACTTGAGCGAATCTATAACGATGTGAGTGGTCGGTGGGCTTCAATTTCTGTACCAGTTGAACCTTGTAAGGCTTCAAAGTCAAATTATTACGCAAAATTCCCCATATGGTGCCCCTGTAGGCTAGCAGGTAGTGTGCTAGCTTGTCAGTGTGGGGGTTGTGGGTTCGATTCCCAACGAAGATCTTAGTTTTTTTCACTACAAAAATGCAAATTGACTGTCGGTGGGGCTGCTCAGTGATGAAGGCATGGTCACTGGTCGCTGTGCTGTCTTTATATGACAGTTAATTTCCGACTATCCTTCTACTTTCACCACCTGTTTTATCTCTTCTTTATCCCTTTCCTAAAAGAATGTAGCACGGTACTTGACTAAATAGGCATTGTTGCCTGATGTGCTACTTCTCTTAGAAAAAAAATGGTGGTTTTGGATAACCCCAATTTTTGAGAACGTCGAGGAATTGACAAATATAGATTTGCTTTAACACCGTGACTAATGACTGCATGTTTTCAGTTGAACAATCCGGTCGAACGCGCGTTGATGTTCGCGTATTTTGAATGGAGTCTGTCGACTCAAATTTAACGACCAAATTTTTAATAGCTGTCTCAGAAGGATGATTATGTGGTATGAAAGTATTACGAATTTTACGAAATGTAACTATAACAGAGCCACTATATTCAAAGTGGATTTTAAATATTTTAATGCCAGTTTCGTGGAAAATTTAATGTATTGTAACAATTGCTAATTCATCTACTATGAATATGTGGCAAATCTAAATGTCAGAACTATCAGGTTGTTGGTGTTGCCACAGTTGAAAAACAAACTTTTTGTTAAAAAACTCGATCGATACTAAAAATTCAATGTGTTATTAATTGAAAATATTAAGGATAAAGTATTTATCTCTTTCTATCAGCCAAATAATTTTCCTTATTGTATTAGTAATTTTTCATGTAAAATAAAGGCTACCTTTTATATGCTATAAAATTATGATACTCACTGTATCTGCTTGTTCTTCACTCTCGAGTTCACTTACTTTGATGTTAAATTTATTATAAGTTTTAACGTTGTTTTTCTCATTTACGATATCAGTTATCATTTTATCGCTCTTATATATTGTCTATATATATATATGTGTGTGTGTGTGTAAGTCCATTTAATTTAATTTTGGGAGTATCACGTTCATCACGTTTTTCTATGGCACGCTCACGATTTCAAGGATTCAATTATAACTTACCAGGTGCAGAAGACTGTATGTGCTTTTAAGCGAAATAAAACGGAAAATATTTTCTTTTTTCTTTCTTTCAGTTTTCCCTTTAATGTTGATACCTATTAAAAATCATTAAAATTAATTTATTACTATTTGCGATAACGAAAACAAAAGCTATATGTATCAAATTTATGAAAGTAAATTATAAATTATTTTCGGTTGATATCGGATTGATAACAAATTGTTAGTTCAAATTGCAATTAAACATTAAAGCATTTAAATCAGCAATAAGTTTTGTTAAAAAGGTAACTAACAGCATTTCTTTTCTTTAATGAATTTACTGAACTATACAGGAAAAACAATAAATACTTGATTATAAAAGTCAGCTTTTTATCTATAAAACATCTATTCCATTTGGTTTAATTTATTTCCCTCGGGGTGTGAAGTTTTAATAAACCCTTTTATAGAAAAATTTCAATTGAAATTCAAATTTAATGCAATTATTGTTTTCTTTTTTTACTTACTTCTTGTAGAGGTTACTTGCATTAATGCTGACCAAACCCTCTGTTTTAAACCAACTGAGACCAAATAACAAACATCAACCTCATCATTCTACTCTTCCAAGGCATTGTATTCCTACTCATAATAAATATAATTTTTTTTCTGTTGCAACAAATTAAAATGAACATGCAAGCTAGAGAGCAGCATATCCGTAAGGTATTTCAGCAATAATAAACTATAAATTAATATGTTGGTTATTCTCTTTTAGCCACTCATCAGCATAGCCATAATATAGAGTAATTAAATGATGGCAGACAATGAAGCACACACACACACACACACTTAAGAAAAAATGATCAAAATGTATTTGCATTATTAATTTTCCAACAGAAACACCTCTTTTCGCTCTCCCCCCCATAGTAGTGTGTTAATTATGGTAAGAAAAGAAAGAACAACCAAAAAAACGTAATTAAATTTTCATAGAAACCTCCATACTCTATGCGATGGCTTAAAGCCATCAGAACAGAAAAACTTTTGAAGGCAGTTAAATACATTCATTTAACATCGTTTTAGCAACAATGAAGTTAACATACTCATAATACTAATAACAACTTACTGCAACTCACTTCAACATTTTATAAAAGAATCCTTCTTTTCAATGGCTAATTACAATATTCTGCATGCAAATCCTTATTTCAATAGATGATTTTATTTGTTATGAAGTTTGCTGAATACGAACAAAAGAATTAAAATCTTCATGTGATTCCGTTTTGTGTTAAATTTATATTCTAAATCATAAAGTGAGGTGCTTTTCCAGACTGGTCTTTACTATATAAATGATGAAGCCACTTTTATGTGTATTGAATATGTCTTTCTTTAAGCCCGTTAGAACTTGGGAAGTGTCAAACGAAATGAATATATTGATATTGTTACACTTATACTTATTATAAACGTTTTTTTGTGAGTTCTTTATTGCAAAATAAATAACACCAGTCTTTAGACTTTCTAAAATAATAACAAGTTTATTTAGTTTAACTACACAAAGTTTACACTTCAGAACAATTTACTTAAAATGCACGTCTTTACTTTATGACGCTGACACTGTCCTATTTATATTTGTCCATTAAAAGTCTAGAAAATTTAAGAATCTTCTACTTCCTTTGTATCACATTTTGTTGTTGTATGTTGTTGATTCGATGTATATGCGCCTGTATGTATGCATGTTTGTGTGTTCTTTTTGTTTTTATGCTGATAACGTTTCTGCTTGGGATTTATTTCAAAATATTTGTTGTTGTCTCGTGTAGATAAACTTTCTTAGAAAATTACGCAGGTGGTAAACAGTATACATGTTTATTGTTGTCTTGTGCGTTTAGTTAGTAAACAGAAATATTTTTTTGTCTTGCATGCCACGCAGAATATCAAATTATTGTTGTTTGTGTATAAAATTTCTACGCATTTTGTAACCAGTAGTTCGCTTTATTGCTTATTTATTTTATTTTAGGACTTAAGGAAGACACATCTGTAATAATATTTTTAGAACAGTAATATGGTAGTACTTAGATTAAGTTTGGATAAAAGTCATCAAGTATTCTTATAGAATACATCAAGATTTTTTTAATCATCCATCTAACCTAAAAAACCGTCAAATTACTGATAGTAGATTTTATATGGTATTTCAAGGTATACTGGGTGCCCAAATTTGAGTTTAGGAAGTACGTTGTCTGCCTAATGATAAGAATTGAGCAAAAAATGTTATTTGTGAAAAATTACTAAGATAATGGTTCAAAAACGCTCTAGTATTTTGTAAATATCAGGCTTTCTCTGAGACCCCCATATTTAAAGTAAAGGGTCCGCCAAATAACTTTTTTTTTTGTTTTAAATGCTATAAACAAAACTACTGAATATTTTAACAAATTTTTTTTTTTATTTAAAAGTGCAACCCTTCCGGTTAATGAAGGAAAAAAATTTCATTCAAATGGCTGCCTCGGCTGGCTATGCAGCAGCCAACACAATCGGTCCAATTTTTAAGCACATTATCGATTGTGTGCAGCTGTATTTCATCAATAGCTTAACGAATATTGTCCTTTAACACATTAATTGTCTCTGGCTTGTCGGCGAAACACTTATCTTTGACGGCACCCCACAAATAATAGTCCAACGGTGTCAAATCGCAACTCCGAGGTGGCCAACCGACATCAGTTTTGCGACTGATAATGCGATCTTTAAAACTAGGGCGCAAAACATCGAGTATAGCTTCGGCTGTGTGGTGCCATCCTGTTGAAACTAAATGTTTCCAATATCCTCCTCTTCAATTTCATTTAACATGGCCCGATAACGATCGCCGTTGACTGTAACGGCCACTCCTTGCTCATTTTAGAAGAAAAATGGCCCAATTATGCCTCTGGACCAAAATCCGCACCAAACTCGTTTTGTGTGCGTCGGCTTTTCAATGTATGCGTGCGGGTTTTCTGTGCCCTAAATGCGACAATTTTGCTTGTTTTTATACCCGCCAAGATCAAAATGAGCTTCATCTGAAAAGATGATTTTTTTTTGCAAAATCGGCATCTTCTCTAAGTCGATCGCAGGCCCCCTGTAGGCTAGTAGGTAGTGTACTAGCTTGTCAGTACAGGGGTTGTGGGTTCGATTCCCAACGAAGACCTTGGTTTTTTTCACTACAAAAATAAAAATTGACTGTCGGTGGGGCTGCTCAGCGATGAAGGCATAGTCATTGGTCGCTGTACTGTCTTTATACGGCAGTTAATTTCCGACTATCCTTCTAATTTCACCACCTGTTCCATCTCTTCTCTATTGAAGAAGTGCCTGAAGTGCTACTTCTCTTTAAAAAATAATAATAATAATAATAACTTAGCGAAGCGAAAACGTATTGGATGGTCACTTGGCTTCAACTCCTGAGCCAATTTGACTATGTATGGCGTCATACCAAGGCCTTTATGCAAAATTCGTCTCAATAATATCTCTGAAATGTTCAGTTGTTGAGAACGACGGTGAATTGATGTTGATGGCTCTTCACGCACACGTTCTGCCACAGCAGCAATATTCTCGGGTGTACGCACTGTTTTTGTCTTTCTACGCTTTGGTTTATCGATGAGGATGCCAGGTTCTTTCACCTTTTTCACAAGATAACGAACATACGGAGCTGACGGTGCTTTTCCTCTTCCAAAATCCGTACGCAATTTTTGCACACATTCTGCAACATTACCATGATTTTCAAAGTAATGTCGCAATATTTCCCAGCGTTGTTCAAGCGTATACACAACCATATTTGTTCAGCGGAAGAATAAAACTAATTATCTCTCAAATCAAACATGAGCTAAGTGTTATCATTCACGAAATAAGCTCTAGTTGACAAAAAAAAACGTTAGATGACGGACCGCGTAATTGCTAAGCTCGAGTTTTACGGTATTATTTCTGGCAATACGCCAAAACTATACACTATTAGTAGCCGCAGCGATGCAAATATAGCCAAAGTAATGCAAAGTTTCACCTCGGGAATATGCAGTCTTGATGGATGTCTGTCTCATCTTGATATGTGCCTTCGGGTGTAAAATGCGGCACCAGTCACCTAGTCTAACCAGAATCCGAAACTGGAAGAGACATAGGATTCTCGAAGTCTGACCAAAGACTTATTACACACACTTATACCAAGTGAAACAGTTGCCCGTAGGTCCACCACTCTGTTATTGTTATTGGTGGGGCTCCGCGGGGAATAACATGGTGGCTGCGTTTTAATCAGATTTTGAAAAAAGTTGCGCAGAGAAAAAAGTTAACATCCAATTGCCTAGCTTGCACATGTAATAGGACTAGGAGTTGGATGATCACCAACTCTTCAGTAAAGAGTAGGGGCTTGACCACAACGTCTTAGGGCATGGGGGACGTTTATTCCTGACCCTAGTGGTTAGACCACCGTCAGATTAATACCTCACGGCCAGATTCAGAATGATCTTGGAACATCAACTCTACAACATTAACAGCAATGGGGCATCACTATTGGCTCTTTGTGCAACATTTTGCTTACAGATCGGCTATTTAAAAAACTACGTTCGCAACAATAGAGCATAACTATAGGCTTCTTGCGCAACATTTGCTTAATTATTTTATCATTTTCAAGCTTATAAAGTTCAGGCCATCTTCAAAAGTTTATAAATCGGCTGTTTGAAAAACTAAACTGAAAAACGCATTTTCAATAAAATTGTCGTTACATCATCAATTACGCAGTTAAGTAAACAAAGAAAGTTGTAACAAATGGTGCTCACTGAACCCATAAGCAATCCTTTAAAAACTCTTCCATTCAAAAACAGCGACAGGCTTATGGTCAGGCGGCATCAGCGACCCGTTTGTCAGCATCCCGTTTTTTTTTCGAAAATGAGCAAGTGAAAGCTGTCGCCGTGGATTTTCTGTGGTTCCAAAACATGATAACAAATTATTTGTGGCCACAAATTGGCTAATGTTGACATCAGTTTGCTTTGATTTTAGCACTACAAGCCACGCAGCCACCCAAGCGATTCAGTTATTGCATGAAAAATATCCCGGTTGCATATTTTTTAGATATGGTGATGTCTATTGGTGCGTTATTGTGGTTTAATACCGCTGGATTGGTTTCCCTGGGGCTCTTTGAAAGACGGGTATATGTGAACAATCCACAAACAACTGACTGAAATGTGGCGCTGCATTGACGAGATAAGCGAAACTGTGTTGTTAAATGTGCTTCAAGATTTTGTGAAAAGGGTGGGGGTCTATTGATGTGCTAAAGGTGAACATTTGGTCGACATCATAGTCCGTTAATTACTTCCATATTTTTACTTTACTAAAGCCTATTTACGAATAAAAGTGTGAAATCTCAAATTTTCTCAAATTTTCCACCCGTTAATTGGATTTGATTTCTACATACTTAGAACAGATTATTTACATACTTTTACTTGCCGTATTTTGATTGATTTTAAATAATTTCATAAAAGCCATTGTAATGGTTTGTAAGTGTGTGTATGTACTCGTTATGTTCGCTTTTTTGCTGTTACTAGAAGTAATTTTCTATTAAAATTTTGAAGTGTTTTCATTTTGACAACTTTTTGATTTGTATGCATATTTTTATCTCCTTTCAGAACGGTTACTCTTGTTATTAAAACTTTTTTTAAACCATCTTTTTTTTTTCAATGTAACACTTAACAAACTTTTAAACATTTGAAGAGCTTAGATTATTGAGAAAGCAAAATGAAAAAAAATTAAGTATTAGAAACTCTTAAAGGTACTTACGTCTATCATTTGGGATGCCATTCTTAGTCTGTCAGAAAAAATTGTTTATGTTGCTTTTACTTTGCGCTTTTCTAACGCAACGTATTCAGCACTTAAACTTATTGCTTTTCAATTTCCCCTAAAATATACACAAAATTTGAGCAGCATGTAAGAGGTTTATAAATATGGATAGATGGATGATGGATGGATGAATGGATGGATGATATGGAAATCGGTAAGTGTGCGCAATGATTTCTGTGCTACGTTTTATGTATAAAAACCAAAAATTTTCTTCAGCATGAACAAAAAACAAAAAAAAAGGGGAAAATGTTAAAATTAAATATATTGACATCGATTACAAATTTTCTCTTGTTGTAATTTATATTGAAAATTGTCAATCTGTTCTGTTTATTTCATGCATGTAAAGAAAAAGCACATAATAAATCTGCTTTGAAAGTCATAACAGTCAAGTCAATTTCTTTTTAACAACTTCAATTTTATTAATACCAATGTAAAATAAACCAGTGGGGATTAACAATAGAATACGACATCGGGCAAATATTCACCTCTATTACATCGGCAGACAATGCCTTTGTCACAAATTTTGAAGCACATTTTTTATGTATATCGGAATTCATTTTTTTTCGAAATTTTCTAAATTTAAACAAATTCTCATCCGACTCGGTAGGACAAGTTTTTTCTCTTTAAAAATTTTTAGGATCAGATCTTATTAGAAGTTTAAAGTAATTGTTTCATTTGCTTGCTTTATCCTTCATAAACCCCCGGGGGCACATATATATGGTCTTTATATAACTTCGACTATCTAGACACAGTGAAACTGGGGAAAAAGGGAGCCCAGTCCCCTGAAGTCAGCAGGGGTACAACTGGAAACTCCACTTTATTTCCACGGGAATCAGCAAGCTCGCATAGTTCATTATTTGTCTCTTTAGAAATTTAATAGTTCTCTGGCTGATTATGGAGATTGGCCCCAATATGGGAGTATCGTGGTGGTTGTGGTTTCGCGGCCCCATAGCAGTATAATGGTTATTATGGTGGCCAGAATCATTTCGCCGTTAATGACACGCTAGGTGAATGATCCAGTCTAGTGAGCATGCTAGACATGTGTTCTGGACAGAAGTTGGAAAGTCTCCAACTCTTAAGCAAGGAGTGTCAAAAGTATCACTTAATTTTGACTGTTATTTCTTTTCCGCTGTGTTTCACAACAGATTACAGTAGACAAATAACAAGACAATTGATAGATATAAATTAATTATGCATAAAATCTGTGACAACTTTATGTCAGCAATAATCGTATTTCTAATTTCCAGCTCATTCTTTATAGTTGTATTAAAAATATGGAATGCTTGTAAAGGATTTTTCCTATAGAGTTATAGAACTTTGATATGGAGTAAAACAAAGTTTTTAGATTGATATAAAGATTATTTTATTCAAAAGGTAGTCTTCCAGCATTGTTATTTCCATATAACTTCTACAATAAGAGCGCCTCGTTTGATTCAGACATAGTCTAAGATGGAGATGTAATTTTCGGTGACTATTTCCAATATTTGTGATCGTATATCGGTTAAAACCCGTTGAATGTTTTCTTCCAAATGCTCAATGATTTCAGGCTTAGAGGCGTACACCAATGGGGTCACAAAATAGCAGGATCTTGGATGCTACTGTTGTTTAATTAATGAACGAAAAATTCAGTAATCATGACCCTATAGCGGTAAAAATTGACTGTAACTCTCTGTCCGGCATTGTGTTTGAGGAAGTGCGGGTCAATAATTCACAGCCCATAAAGCACACCAAACAGTCAGTTTTTCTAAATGCAGTGGTATCTTAATATACACTTGAATATTATCATTACTCATCCATATGGCAGTTTTCTTTATTGGGTAACCACTGAAACCAAAGTGAGGTTAACCGCTAAACAAAATTCGCTTATGAAAATCGAGTTTAAAGGCAATTTTGTTTTAATTCCAATTTCTAAAGTCTATTTATGTTGAAATGTTAAATTAAATTAAACATAAATCATGTGATAGTTGACGAAATTATCGTCAGTTAAAAAAGTGTTGGCAACTTTAAGTTCTACACCACTATAAAATACACGCAATTATAAACCCATATACTATAGCCTTAACAAAACTAAAAGCGAATAAGTGAGTGTGTGCATTTTTATGGATTCATACTTTGGCAACTTTAACTCAAGTGTAGTTGTGTTTTTGTAAAAGTTGTTAAACTTTTAATACTTCAACCACAAATGTGAGTAATATTCATTGAAATTATTATGATTGTTGGCACTAGTTTTATTTGCTTTCAAATCCATATACAAACTTACTTACATTCGCATTCCTTTTGTGCCCTTATTTTATTTTATTTTTATTCTTATTTCATTTTAGTTAAAAATAATTCTGCTTTTTAGTTTTTATTTAAAGAAACTTAATGTGTGCATATGTGTCTGTATGTCCATGTGTATTTGTGAATACATTCTATTTTTATGCATCAGGGTTTACAGGCTTTACAACTCTAACAGATTAACAATTTAGTCACAAAAATATCCTTATTACTATGAACTCCCAGTTTGAATTAAATTCGCTCACAAAGGTTCCCCTATCGTCTATAGTCTATTTTAACTTTTGACAATATTAAAAAAACTAAATTAAAATTAGATCTGCTATAGATTTGCATAAATTTAAAGTGTCTCTCTATAAGTAGAAAATACACCTCTAGGGAAACTCCTTGTAAAAATACACTTTCTGTAAAAATCTTAAGGGCTTGCCTTTCAAGGTACTTAAATGAACAATATGACCTTGTTTTTGTCTTGGAGACTTTTTAAAGCACATAAAAAACTAGGAGCCATCAATAAAGGGCAATGTGTGGAGACGTTTGCTTATTATTAGGTTCGATTCAGAATTCCAACTTTTTTTTAAAGAGAAGTAGCACTTCAGGCAACAATGCCTATTTAGTCAAGTACCGTGCTACATTTTTTAGGAAACGGATAGAGAAGAGATGAAACAGGTGGTACGAGAAGAATGATAGTCGGAAATTAACTGCCTATTCCTTCATCGCTGAGCAGCCCCAGACCTACCTTCAATATTTATTTTTGTAGTGAAATAGTGAAGTGTAGTGTAGAGTGCAGTTGATGTGACTTAAAGTATAAACTGTAAACATTTTTTTATAACTTTTTAGCAGCTTTTAAGGAGTGCTTGATAGATAAAATTAAATTACACAGAACAATATTATCTCATTTATATTTTGTTTCACGGAAAACATTTGCCTGAATTCAAATTTTTCTTATTTACATCAACTGATATCTCCTCGACTGAGTCCAACAAGTGTAATAAATTAATTTTTTGAAAATCAATAATAAAAAGATAAACCAGACATATCATGCTCGTAACGTAATTATAAATTTTATTATTACTCCCGAAAAACTTTTTACCAGATTAAATTCTCCAACATCAGCTACATTGCGCTGACCAGCAGGCTAAAATTTTAGCTGCCGAATCACAATAATCTTAAAAACTATTTTTGAAATTATATCATATAAACGTCCAGCACTAAATTGTCGGTTGTGTTATACACACCAGCTAGTTAAAACGTCATAATAATTCGCATTTAGCATCGCACATACTAAATTTTGGATTTCTCATTACGTTTCTGTGTTCAATTTTAGTTATTAGTTCTACAATATTTAATCACATAAAATTTCACATGTATTTAAATTAATTTGGCTGATTATGAAACGTTATATTTTTTTTTTATTTTAACTACTTTATTTTAATATTGAATCTGTCAGTACGACATTCACAATAAGTATGAAAATCTTAACCTAAGAAAATCTTAACCTAAGCTGGAACGTTTAGTTCGAGAGAAAAAAATATTATCCTGCCAAGTCAAAAGTTTGCACCCTTCTGAGGCTCCTATGGCCCTCAAATAAAAGTAAGTCCCTCGCAAGTGGATTGGGATGATCAGTTACTTTTGCCATGTAGCTCGTGCACGACTTTTTAATCTCTTCTCGGATGGTAGGATATTGAGGTCCTTGTGGATATTATAATTTCGTATATACCAAGGAGGGCACGTAATCATTCTCAAGATCTTTGACTGTCTTCTTTGTAGCTTTTCAACATTTGATGCGGATGCAGAACCCCATAACTGGATACCATAATACCATATTGGTTTTAAAGCTGCTTTATATAGGTGTACTTTGAGGTCTAAATTTAATAAAGAGTGTGACTCTGCTCTGGAACTGTTACTCCATTTATTGAGATGGGTGGACAATTTTTCTGTCTTAACGTAAAGGGTATGTGAACGCTTTTCGAGGCATTGATCTTTATTTTCCACTTGTGCAGCCATTTCTCCAAATCAGCAATGTGGGTTTGAAGTTGTTGAGATGCTTCTTCTGGGCGTTTATTGATACTTAAAAACGCTGTGTCATCAGCAAATGTGGATATGTGTGTGAGTGGACTTGTGGGCAAATCCACGGTATACAATAAGTATAGGAATGGCCCGAGTATACTCCCCTGCGGGACACCAGCTGAAATTCTTTGGATCGATGAATATGTACTTTTTGATCTTACCACAAATGATCTATATGCCAAATAGCTTGTGAGCAGTTTGTGAACGTTTTCGGGAAGCAGTGTTGTAATTTTATACACAAGTCCTTCGTGCCAGAGTTTGTCGAACGCTTGCGAAATGTCAATAAAGAGTGCACAGCGGTACCGCTTACTTTCAAAAGCCCCACAAACTAAATTCGAAAATTCGAAACGTTAACGTGAAACATTATATAACTGTAGGATAAAATTTATAGGACTTTTATGATTACGAAGATTAATTAAGAATCCGTCATATGGCCTGTTTTGTAAGCACAAAAGGAGAAAGTGAGTTCAGGAAAAATGGACTGATTAAAAAAAAATTTTAAATCTTAAAAGTTACATCAATATTTAAGCCTGGTTAAGATCGTACACTGCTGCATTGTTTTGTTTGGATATTTTAAAAAAGGAGGCTGAATAAGTTTGCTGAGAGTAACTACATTCTGCAAAAAGAAAAGTTAGATTTTCGAAAAACACACCCAAGTAAACAGGATTTGTCAATTTTATAACGTAATAGAAACAATGGCATTAACTGGATAACTTAATCTGGCATGACGTTCTTGTTTATATCGGGATTTTCAGCAAGAAGTTTATTTTTCAACCGTGGCAACACCAGCAATATGATAGTTTTGACTTTTAGTTATTTGACGTATTCGTGGTAGATGCATTGGTAATTGTTACAAGGAATTTAATATCGTAGGAAAATCGCATTAAAATTATAAAAATCCACTATGAAAATCGTGGTTCTCTTAAAGTTAAATTTCTTTAAATTCATGATATTTTCGGACAACATAATCGTCCTTCGGAGACCGCTATTAAAAATTTGGTCGTTAAATTTGAGACGACAGGCTCGATAGAAAATGTGCAAACAACAATGCGTGTTCGACCGGGGCGTTCAAATGAAAACATCGCAACTATAAGACATTGTGTTGAAGCAGAACCAAATTTGCCTATTCCTGGACGTTCTCAACAATTGGGGTAATCTAAAACTACCACATGGCAAATTTTGCATAAGGATTTGACTTTGAATTTCTACAAGTTTCAACTGGTGGACGAATTGAAGCATACCGGCCATTTACATTGCCGTAAATTCGCTCCATTCATACAGAAATAAACGGCTGATTTTTCTAAAAACTAATTTTTTCAGACGAAGCCCATTTTTAATTGTCAGGGTATGTCAACAAGCAAAATTGCCGCATTTGGGCTGCAGAAAATACTAAAACGATTATTGAGAAGGCTTTGCATGCTCAACATGTCACTGTATGGTGCGCTATGTGGTGTGAAGACGTGACTAACAACTCAATTTTGCCCGATTATTGACGACGTGAATATCACTGACATATGGTCTCAACAGGATGGTGCCACACAGCCAATCAAATGATCAGCTTACTGCAAACCAAATTGCCCGATCGCATAATTTCACGACAACCGGCAGTTAAGATCGTGCGTTTAACATGGCTGGATTTTTTTGTGAGGCAATGTTGAGGACAGAATCTCTACGGAGCCAATCGAATCGATTTCAGCCTAAAAACTCAAAATCCGTGATGTGATTAACGAAATAGCACCGACATTTTTTCAAAAAATAACAAAATTCTTGTTGAAAAACCATTGATAATAATGTGGCGACTTTATAATTTGCCACGCCCCCTTTTCTATTAAGTTTAATAGTTTAACTACTTTACTTTTTATCGATGCCCAAAAAATATGTTTTGCTGCACAGTGTAATTGTTATTGCTTTCAAGATTTTTTTGTTTAATCGTAAATAAAATGTAAAAGTCTGGAATTGTGTGCAAACCCTAGTGTGCATGCAAGTATGTACATGTGGATATCTATGTGTGTATGTGAGTTTGTGCTTTTTATGAATTAAGCATTCTTGTGTTTAATTTCCTAAATATTTCCTTTTTTTGCATAAAAGAATTTGCATTTGTAAAAGAGGAAACTTAATGCTTGAATTATTATTTGAGGTTTTTGGTTATTTGTTTTCTATTTGTGAACAACTGTAAAAATGTGTGTTTCCTGAATACGTAATGCTCATTTAAGTAGAAGAAAAATTACAAAATTTCTAATTTTTTTCTAGTGCATGTTTTTGCAATTTAAACGTTTAAAAAGGAAGCAATCGGTTTCAAAAAATGTTTGTGTACAAGTATGCAATTACAACAGTTTAATTATGACAATCTATTTTTGTCAGCCCTTGATATGAATTTTGCCACAGATAAATATTTGAATATATGAATTCAATCTTTTAGGGATTCTATACGCATCAATTAAGGCTCCAAGAAGCTATAAACACCCTAATACTGTAATCATATTTTTAATATATTTGAATCAAGTTTGTTATCAGAATTAACCTGGCAAATCACTCTTCGAATTAAGAATGACACCATATATCTTAATATTAATTACCTCGACCTCACATCAGTTTTCAGTTAGCTAAACTTTCTATGATCTATTCGCTATACATATGTAATTGATAAGAAATATTTCCACTAATTTAAGTCTGCTATCCAGGACACAATTCTACACGCAACGATTTAAATCTTATGGTCTTAACAATATTAATGCGCTAGTAGTATTTGAAATTATGTTCGTTTAAATAATTTTATGTCACTGTCATTAGTTGGGTCGTTTTAAAATTTTTTTAACTATTTGAAAAATAAGCATTGCGGACACAGTAGGGTAGAAAGTTGGTAATGAAGAAAAGGTGATTATTATTAAGTTATAATTTATTTAAAAATTATTTAAAAATTCATACATTTGTTTACAATAATTAGAAGAAGAGCTCCCAGAGTATTGAAATTTGTTGCAGAATCTTTTCTCAACATAATAAAGACAAGTTTTAAGTTTGAACAACACACAAAACATTGCAGACCACATATTTACACCAAACAGCAGCACCTAACAATGGCTGCCAAACACAAACGAAATGGTGCAGCTTGTTAAAATTAAAACTAGAGTCAACTGAAGGGTCTTGTATTAAAATTCTCTATGACCATAATGCGTTAGTAATTTTTTACTAGGTTGGGTTTGCTTGAAAATAGAAAAAAATTTACATTATTTCATAAATGATTATGAATATTTAAGCATGAAGAGAAAAGCTTGTTCTTCGCTCCTTATGAAAAAGAAATAATTTTAAAAGTCATATTAATTCTAAAATTGGCACAAAGTATTTTTTTTCGCAGGAAAGCAGAGCAGAGCAGTATTCTATTATTGCAGTTGCATGCAGATTGCAGGCAAATCCGGTGTACCTCTTCATTAGTCAACTTGGTCAGTTTAGTCCAGTTCCAGAAGGTTACTAACTTCAATCTTATAAGTGATATTTACGAGTATAATTTTTAAAATAATAAGATTAGCAAGACTCTGAGAACGTTGCACCCTAATCTAAGTCTGGGAAACACTTTACGTGGTAAAACAATGTGTCCTCAGATGGTGCAGTGTTATAAAGCCTCTGATTTCTCAATGGAATGAGAAATGAAACTAATATTTATGTTAGGGGAGAGAATTTATTTATTTTATTTAAACATTTTTCTTTTACTTTCTTTTAATAATTATAATTACTTTTATTAATTAAAACTACTTCAAATAAGAATGTGTTACATATATCTACATGTCGGGTAAATTTGAGGTTAGGAATTAAGTTGTCTATCAAATGTCATCGTTTAACTTTTATTTAGTAAAAAGTTTCAAAATTTTAGGCATGAACGAACTTTTCACTCTTCAGCAAAGAGTTTTAATTGTGAAAATTTCATTATATCACTTTATAAATTCGAGCAGCCCATTCTGGTAATCAGGCTCCTTCTTAGATCACTGAGTGTAACTTAATCGCTAAATTCGAAAAACAAAACGCTTACGTGGACAACACATAAATAAATGGTAAAATTCGGCGCTGCATTGAAGGGGTATACGGAGCTTTTTTGCAAAACGTGCTTCAAAATTTTGAGACAAGAGCGAAGGTCTTTATTTATTCAGTAATTTTCATATTTCTAACTTACATTCATATCAATAAAACTAAAGTTGTCGAAAATAATGTGTATTTGAAGCCAATTTATTTCATAATCTCAAATTTGTCCACCCCTTACTAGATGGTGTTAATGATATTGTAATTATAACTTACATTTTATAACAAAAATTGATATGTTAAGATATGCTTTATTTTTGTTATATGTCAGGTGTGTGACTCATCACACATAAGTTTATTTTAACGCATTTTCAGCCGGCGTCCCAATTTGAGAACACCCATATTTTAATGCTGTATTAAAAGAACTTTCACAGTAAACTACAAACTTTTGCTTTGTTTTATGGTGGAAAGTATAAAGATCAAATATAGCATGCAGGGATTTGATTGCCTTTAATTTTGTTTTGGTAAAAATCCAACAAGTTTTATCAAATTGACAGCTATAGAGGTAGGTATAGGTAAATAATTATTTTATTTTGTACCTAACGTAAATCGTCACAAATTCTAATAGGTTATGGACTTTATTGTATAACGAAATATTTGCAAATGTTTTTAGTTCGATAATCTAAATGTAGAAGATTTTATAAAAATTGGGTTTGGGAACAAACCGGTTTCGGCCGTTTGCCATTTTCAGTGTTTTATAAAGCCTTAAATATTGCTGTGCCAATTCGGGTAAAACGGCTATAAGTGTAATAAAAACTAAACTATTTTAATAATGTCCGTCAACTGCAGATTTATATGAAAAACTCTTTTCGAGTTATGTTATGCATTCTTAGCTAACAGCTAAGAGATTTTCAAAATAAGAACGAAATTGTGTGCTGATACACCTACACTAATTCTTCCCAATGACGTTCCAGGAGATATTTGTCCATAACCCCGGTATTGTCTCGTATTCTGAAAATAGTAATGATGATGAACAGTTGTCTACCAAAAGGGTCCGTACTACAATCAGTACGACACGTAAAGAGACTACTGTTTCACTCAATAGGTCAACATTGAATGTTCTGTTTTGACGAAAGTGTACTTCAATTTACGCAGAATTTGATGATCGATTTCTGAATGAAACTTATGTGAAGGAAGCAGTAAAAGGTTTAACACCTGCTAAAATCTTTGAGAAATTTTTCAAATGATTGTCGACTTTTCTCAGAACAGCCAACACAATTTTAGTATCACTGTTTCTGAGCTAAAAATTTTCTTTGGGATATTGATTATGTCTGGTTAATATAAACTGCCAAGAGACGAAATGTTTTGGTCAGTGGATGAAGATATTGAAGTAGACGAGAAATAGATTCAAAGAAATCAAACGAAATCTCCACCTTGTTGACAATAACAATGCTCTAAATACTATCGATAAAGTGATCAAGGTACGAAAACTCTCGGATGTTCTCATTAAAAATTGATATATACTGTGGTAAATCAACTAACTCTGTTTCGGAGCTATTGGGTACACGGGTTGTAAAAATGCTGCTTAAGAAATTGACCATGAATCCTGCCAATCACAAAGTCTTTTTTGATAACTTTTTTACAAGCTGTGGTCTACTAACTGATTTACGCACTTTAGGTTATCGAGCTACAGGAAAAAAACGCACTAAGAAATCTCCATTTGTAACTGCAAAGGAGATGATGAAAAAAGCAAGAGCGGTATTCGATTACAGGTTTAATAAAAATAATGAGTTGTTACTGATACGCTGGAACGACAATAGTATTTGTACCATGGCTACAAATTATGATTCCAATGAGCCGATAGGAAATGTGAAAAGATGGTGTTCAATAAAAAAACAGAAAACAGATATGCAAATTCCACATGTATTCGAAAACTACAGCAGATATATGGGCGGAATAGATGAAATGGACCAACCAGTATCGTTGTATGGAATTGACATCAATAGCAAAAAATGCTGGTGGGTTTTAATCACTTATATGATTGATATGACCATATCGAATGCGTGTCGTTTGCTTGATATATTAAAAGAAGGTCTCATGAATCAGTTATTATTTCGTCAGAATATAGCTAGATTTTACATAAAACAGTCTTCCCAAAGACACGTTGCTCGCCATTTGTAATCAAATGTTGAGGGCTTAAAATTATATGGCGCCGCCATGTCCACGCAAAGCTTCTAAAGATTGTACATTGTGTCATCTGTCATAACAACAGCCTTTGGGGTTCCAAAAAATGCAAAAAAAATACACTTTGCATTGAAAAGCCATGCTTTACAAAATTTCATACATAAGAGGTCACTGTGCTAATGTGGGTACACCTCTATAAAATCCTGATATTTTTTTTTTATATTTTTAGTTGCTTGTTTTTATTCCTAATTAAATCTTAATAAATAAATTTCTAAAAATATTTCTAGCCGTTTTTGCGTGGCCACAAATGGGTTAATTACTTGTATCAATTAATATTTTGATTGTAGTAAATGTAACAAATTGCAATAAATTCTTTCATAAAATATTTTTTAAATGCATAAGTAACCGCAAAATAGTATGGTTGCAATTAAGCTTATGAAATTTGGTAAATTGTTTTGTTTTGCAAAAGATATTTTAATATAAAATTTTAAGGTTTTGTGGGTTTATTTTATTTTACTATTTGCTTTCGTTTGTTTTGTTTATCGAAAATAAAATTTTATCTTCTTTAAAAGAAATTGATAAAATTATTTCGAAATTTGTATGCAAATTATAGGATTGAATAAATGGGCAAATAATTTCTGATGAAAAAGGAGTTACGTACTAAAAGTATTGTATTATTCACACTAAAGCGATTTGATTTGATTTATTTTCTTGCAAAGAAGAAACACGTTTAATAAAAATATTAAAAATAATAAAGTATCTTATATTATATTTTTGAAGTAAGCATTTTATGTTTGGGCTCATAAATTATCCTCCCCAGAGATCACCTACATTTTGTTACGAACAGTGCAGGAAATACCTCGTAGACAAAATCGCTAATGAAAAATTCACGAGTGCAAGTTCGATACTATGATTTTAGTATTATTCCCCTCTGCTAAGGTGAAAATCGCGAAATTTTCCACAGATTTCCAGTTATCCAGCAGCAATCAAGGTTTGGCTCTGTTTCTAAGTTATGGTAGTGAGAGTAACATAAGCTGAGCTGGTTTTTGTATAATTAGGGCACCAGACAGGAAAATAATCCAGTTTCATTAATTTTACGTATGCATTCTGCAAATATGTTTATTTAACTCACAAAGGCATTTCTTTCACAAATTATTGTATGTTTTATTAAACATATAAAATGTTTCATCACACATTGTAGGATTATGGAAGTTAAGATTCGCAAAAATTATTAAGTTGTAATAATATATCCACACTTTCGCAGTGGTAACCATTTTTGAAAATAGTTTTAAAAAGCTCGTGTTTTCTAATTTGTTTGTTATACTTTGAGAAAAGAGATATCGGTTCAAACTTGTTGTTTACTTCATGGTTTAAACTATTGATTGCGCTAAAAATTAAAGACATTCTTTTTTTTGGCAACCTACTTTCGCAAACGTTTTTACCGAGTCACGATTTTATTTTTCAATTTAATCAGTAACCGTTAAAGTACAGAAACGCTCACAAAAAGAAGTTTATTTTCTAAAAAAAAAAAATAAAACAAAAAATTTAAATTAAGATGATCCAAATTTTTATTGTATTACGGAGAGCAAAGTTCGGCAATTATGAACGAAAAAAATATCTAGTAAATATCTACCATGACCACACTGATAGATGTCGATTCTTTCATCAAAGTTTTGAATTACTTTTTGGCAAAATGACGTTCCTATTTCGTTAATAACATCAGGAATTTTGAGTTTTAAAGCTGAAATCAATTCGATTTTCTTTATATACACTCTGTCCTTAAAATAGCCCCACAAAAAATAATCCAGTGGTATTAAATAACACAATCTGATTGGTTAATTAACTGCTGATTGCCGTGAAATTATGCGATCGGGAAATTTGGTTCGTAATAAATTGATCGTTTCATTGGCTGTGTGACATGTGGCACTGTGCTGTTTAAACTACATGCCAGTGATCGTCAATAATAGGTAAAAATTTAGTTGTTAGCATAGCGTGGTGGTGTGATCTATTGACCATTACAGCATTTCCAGCCTCATCTTGGAAAAAACAAAAACGGCTCAGTCACGCCCTCAGACTATATAGCGCACCATACAGTGTACTATAGGTCAAATGACAGCTCTTTCTGTGGTAAATTGATCTAAATCAAAGTGATATTTTACTTGACTTTGATGCTTCAAAAAAAAAGACGCGTGATATTTTTTTGCGTTAAAACAAGCACCGTTACACATTTGTACGCCAAAGTCAATCAATACAGTTTTTTCTATAAATGTGTTAGATTGTTCAGTAGTGCAAGGTCAATTTTAACTTTGTTTTTCTCGATTTGTGTTTGTTATAATAATATTAATTTAAATAGAAAATGAAGAGACAGGTAAATACTACTGTTTTTAATTATAACTGCTTTTTTTATGTCGATATACTTGAAACGAACTCATTAGACAACATCACCTTAAAAAGGTTTTGTCTTTTTTTAACTTTTACATTCCGTAAGCGTTTAAAAATTTTGACCCCATCTGACCTCTTTCAAATTGAAAAATTAGATTAAATATAATTTAATGAGTTAATTTTGGTTTGTGACAAATTGCGATTATTTGCACTTTCTGATTTATGCCTTTTCTTGTAGGTAACCTCTACGTGAACAAAGACAACCATCTGTTTGAAATATGGTGAAAAGAATGTAATAAGGACAAGTTTGATGCAGTTTTCATACACGTTGTTGACAAAATCAAACTTAATACTATTTCCGATGAAATTGATAAAAATATACAGCAAAAAATACATTTTTTTGCGTAAAATTGGCTCAAAAGTGGAAAAAATGTCGCAAAAAGATAAATGTCTTAAGGGATAAAAACCATACTTACGTGGCTGAATTCTGGATTACATTTTGTTGTAAGTGATATTTCAAAAAAACCTACTTGTAGCGTTGTTGGACGTCCAGAAATCCCATTCAGCGCAAAATCAGAATTTGGAAAGCTGATACTAACCTTCTCGTTCGTGCAGCAGTAACATCGGCTTGGAAGCAAGGTGATTCCGATTTGGTTGCAGTCCGGAAAGAAAGTATCAAAAGCCCGACAAGGCCATAAAAAATGCGAACAATATGTATTCAAGATACAAAAAAACACATTCCACTTTCTTTCTGGAATACAAAGAACAATAAAGCAATACGCCACGAAAGCTAATCAAGAAACCGCAATCCTTATCCACACTATAAAAAAAATTACAGCCGCAATATTATAATCGGTTCCATCACACCCGCAAAAATAGGGCTGTCTGATACAGCAGATCCATTAATTCCCACAGCATTTTTAACCAGACGCTAACAAAAGCGTAAACGTTCGTCACTTCCACCTGAAGTAATTGAGATATTATCTTGCAGCCAAGAGGAAGAAGTTAATGATATTGATCTTTTTGATTTAAATTTACAAAATGAATTAGATTTAAGCAATTTCTATATGTTATAATATAATAAAAAAAATATTCAATTCAATGTACTATGTTTGTTTTAATGATTGAAAAAGGGTTAATTATTGGTCATTAATGGGCTAAATTGCTTTTCTCTAAAAAATGTTATACTTACTTATAGAATTGTTACAGGGTGTGGTTTGAATGCTGTGTTTTTGAATACATGTTTTTGTAATGGTTGAAAAAGGGTTAATTATTGGTCGTTTATGGGTTAAATTTTATTTTTTTTTAAATAGGATTAAACTAAATAACGGAATTCCTACAGGCTTTGGTTTGAATACCATGTCTTTGTAGTAGTTAATAATTTCGCAGAGAAAAAATTCCATTTGACCTATAGTGCAGTGATACGTTAAGTATGCAAAGTCTTCTCAGTAATCGCTTTAGATTTTTCAAAAGCCCAAATACGGCAATTTTGCTTGTTGACATACCCTCGCAATTGAAAATGGACTTCGTCTGAAAAAATTATGTTTTTAGAAAAATCAGCCGTTTATTTCTGTATAAATGGAGCGAATCTACGGCGATATGAATGGTCGGTTGGCCTTAATTCCTGCAAGATTAAATGTTATACGGCTTCAAAATCAAATCCATACGCAAAATTCGCCATGTGGTGGTTTTGGCCCCTCCGGGGGCACATATATCGGTCTTTAAAGAATACTTGACTAGACCTGTGCAAGTGTGGGTATAAAGGAGCCCAATCCCCTGAAGTCAGCAGGGGATTCAGTAGCCCGCAGAGTTTCCGCTATTTGTCTCCTTAGGCATTTAGCTGTTTCTCTGACTGATTATTGAGGTTGGCCCTTCGGCAGTATCGTGGTGGTTGTGGTTTCACGGCCCCGTACACATGGCCACGATCATCTCGCCTTTAATTACACCAACTGGTGAATGATCCAGATCCAGTGAGCATGCTAGTCATGTGTTCTGGACAGGAGTTGGATAGTCTCCAGCTCTTCAGCAAGGAGTAGTGGTTTGCAGCCCTGCTCTGGAATCATTAAAATTGCTACTAGGAAGGACCTGTTGCTAGAATTACACTTCGGCCTCCTAGGGCATGGGTGGCGCTGCTTTTCACTCCAGTGGTTTGACCACCATCTAATTAAGACTTACTGTCAGGTGCAGATGTAAATAATATCACGAAATGTGGTGGTTTTGGATAACCTCAATTGTTGAGATCGTCGAGGAATTTACAAATCTGGATCCGCTTCAACACTGTGGCTCACGGCTGCAATGTTTTCAGTTGCATGATCCAGTCGAACAATCGTTGATGTTTTGTATAGAGGCGTTCGACTTAAATTTAACTACCAAGTTCTTAAAAGCAGCCTCAGAAGGAAGATTATGTTGTCGGAAAATATCACGAATTTTACGAATCGTAGCTTTAACGGAACCACGATTTTTTGGATTTTAAACAAAATTAATGCGATTTTCGTGCGAAATTTAATTAATTGTAATAATTACTGATGAATTTTGACTAAATGTCAAAAATGGCATGTTGTTGGTGTTGCCTTAATTGGAAAGCAAATTTCTTGTTAAAAATCCCGATATTATTTAATTCTTTATATACTTTTGGGGAATATCCTAGGAATAACACGTTATGCTAAGAGACCCTTTAGATATTATATTTTAATTTTGTAAATAATTAAGAAAGTAGTTGTTTATCCTTATTAAAAGATTCTTATTATTTTGATCTGAAACACTTCTTATACTTCTTTTTATACGCTCAAAGATTTAGTTTCATTTCTGGATCTTGACTTCTGTTGCCCCACGAAAATAATTAGAACTTTGTTAACGTTTGAAGAATGCAGTCAATAAGCCCTGTTATGCCACTCAAATATTTATTTCACTGAGATTGCGTTATGTAGCAAAGTTGGACAACTTGTATTGTTGTTTGTTTCATGAATTTTATTTGAATAAATTTTAAATATTTTAAATATGTAAATAGTTTGTTAAATTATATGTACAAATATAACGCAACTACTTAAGAAAACTTAGCGTTTAAGTTTTCACATTTTATTAAAGAGACATAATGTAGTAAACTGTGATAAAAGGCCGTATGCTATTGATAAGACAGTTATTGAATATTGAATTTGCTTCAAATCTTTTTTAATCAAGATTTATACCCATATATTGTTGACAATATTTTAAAATACTTAATAAATAACTTAATTAAATATAACCCTCTATACACTATAGATTACGTTATTAAGCCATTTATAATTTTCAGTATTTTGGTAATTTAAATGAAAAGTTTAAATTGAATTAATTAAGTCTTATTTTTATAAACATATCTCTTTTGGCAGCTTACCATTTTAACATGTTAAATTGTGTAAATTTTGCTTTAAATAAATATATTCAAAGATAAAATGTAAAAAAACTACAAAAAATCATAAAATAAATGACAAACCAGAGTTTTATAAAATTAAATTATATCCAATAATATCAATTTTAATTAAAAATTTGTCATTAACTGTTTAATCTTTTATAAATAGAAGTGAAAGTAAATTATTGCTGACAGAAAGTTTTAAGCTGCATGTGCTCCAAAGTATTTAAAAAAGTGAAATAATGCAGCAGTAATGAATTTGTTGTAACTTTTACTTTAACTTTAATAATATTAATACTGTAATTTATATCCGATAAATCAATTAGATTTAAAACGCTGCTCTATTAAGGCTGGGCAAATTTAAGGTTGGTATGTAAATTGCCCATCAATTAATTAATGAAAATAATTGAGATGTAATTCTTTTGGGTTTATTTTACAAAAAATTAGATTAAGTTTAGGCATGGACCATTACACTCTTGTGTAAAGAATTTTAATTGTGAAAACTTACTTAAAAATGCTGAAAATTCCATGTATCACTTCATTAAATTCGAGCAGTTTTTTTCTTAACAATATTTTGCCCCTGTACGCTGGTAGGTAGTGTGCTAGCTTACATGACTGGAAGTTGTGGATTCGATTCCCAACAAAGACCTTGATTTTTTTCACTACAAATAAAAATTGACTGTCGGTGAGGCTGCTCAGTGATGAAGGCATACTCACTGGTCACTGAGCTCTCTTATACGACAGTTAATTTCCGTAACCATCCTTCTACTTTCACCACCAGTCGCATCTCTTCTCTATCCCTTTCCTAAAGAATGTAGCACGGTACTTGACTGAATAGGCATTGTTGCCTGAAGTGCTACTTCTCTTTAAAAAAAAGAAAGAACAATAATTTGCATAATCACGCATAAAAAATTGAAATTATTGAATAATTGAAGTTGTGTTAAACGTTTGTGAACTGACTGCTTGAAAAACTGAAAGAAAATAATACATTTTTCAAAAAATAATCTTTAGTGATGAGACTCATTTTCAATTAGGCGGTTATGTAAACAAACAAAATTGTCGCAATTGTCGACTGACAAAATCTATAATTAGCACTCGAAAAGTCATTGCATCTAAAATGAGTTATAATATGTTTGTGTTTGTGGTCAGACGGCAGCAAGGAACACCGACACCGTGAATTCTCAAACAAGGATATCTAATGTTTTAAGGCCTCAGTTGGGTAATGCTGACATCAGTGACCTTTTGTTTCAGCAAGATGGCGTGTGACGCACACAGACAATAAAACAATTTAGTTATTGTATATAAAATTTTCCCGGTAGCGTGATTTGTCGGTTTGGCAAAATTAAGTGGTCGTTTTGATCATGTAATTTAAACCCGCTGGATTACTTTCTCTGAGGCCATTTGAAAGGCCGGGCTTACATGGATAACCCTCAAAGAACTGACGCTATTACAAAATTCGCTTCATAATTTTGCAAAAATGACGGATGTCTGTCGACATGCTAGAAGTGGAATTATGCTGGACTTCATATTCTGTCATTAGTTTTTATACTTTTACTTTACACGTATATAACTGGAACTGAAGTTATGAAAAGGAATTGTGTGTTTAAGGCCGGCCCATTTTCTCTCTAACCTTAAATTTGCCCAGTCATTATAAATAATTTTCTGTAAATTGCATATGTGTAAGTAATAGTTAGAATACTGACTAGAGGCTCCTATAATTGTATATATTAAAAATATACTTAGAGTAAATTATATTATATATTATCAAAACGAAGTAGATTAAGCTGGAAAGTTATTGGTGACCAATATCGATACATTGTCACTTTGCGAATTGTAATTTAATTTGCCTAACGTCGTTTCAAATGCCCTGGGCCAAATAAGTGTCAATATTTTCATATTAATTTAAGTGCAGAAGTTTTTATGTTTATTTAATGTTTGTTTAATGGAAGCTGTTATCGATTTGAGTAGTGAACTAATAAAAGTATTATTATTGCTAACAACACCAGAAAATGGTGGTATCGGTGTTTATAAAAATCCCATATTTGTTTGCAAAAATTACAACCAATTCACACGACAAATTAATAATAACACTGAACAACAAAGTTTTTGTGACCATAAAAATTATATATTAGCTCTTGTTTTCAAAATATAGTACCATTATATTGCAATGGCAACAATGGCTTTTGCAGTATCTATGGTTTGGCGTGAGCCTACCAATCATACAGACGGATGTTATTCCTACTTAACTCCTCCCATTAAGCATGGTTTATCTATGAAGAAAAGAGGAACGGTTAAATACCCTAATTCCCCATCTGCTCTTCGGCCTGTACCACACTCAGACACTTTGCCAGTCCCTTCTCCACCCCAATACCATGAAATTTTAGAGGAAGGTGATAAAGACTGTGTAGATGGAGCAAGCCATCCTTCTACATCTTATGACCCTGATTTTGAGGCAAGCGATAGGTCTAGTGATCCGTACAAAATTAGTCAAGCAGAAATGAGTGACCTTATAAGAGATCTTGGCTTGTCTAAGAAAAAGGCTGAGCTTTTTGGGTCATACAACGTTGGAAGCTTCTAAAACATGATGTGAAAATATCTCAGTACAGCCAGCATCAAAAAGATTTGCTTCCTTTTTTTGAGAAGAAAGAAAACCTCGTAGTTTGTTCTGATGTTAATGGTTTGATAAACTGCTTGAATTTGGATCACACTCCATCTGAGTGGAGACTGTTTATAGACTCTTTAAAACTAAGCTTAAAAGCTGTACTTTTGCATAAGGTCATGCAGTTCACATGAAGGAATTTTATATAAATATGAAAACACTTCTCCAATTAATCAAATATGAACAACACAAGTGGCAAATCTGTAGTGATCTGCTATACTCCGAGGAATGCAATTAGGGTTCACCATGTACTGTTGTTTTTGGTGTCTGTGGGACAGTCGGGATAGAAAATCTCACTATAAAAAAGTGAATTGGCCTACACAAGACCTAAACCCTAATGAGAAAAACGGAGTTGACAAGCCTCTTGTAGATCCTAAGGATGTTCTCCTTCCGCCATTACATATTAAGTTGGGATTAATGAAAAAATTTGTTAAGGCCATGGACCAGGAAGGACAAGCTTTTAAGTACTTGAGAGCAAAGCTTTTCCAGGTTTAGTGATGCAAAAGTCAAGGAAGGCATCTTTATTGGACCTCAAATCCGTGAAATCGTAAATGATCCGGCTGTTGACATGATTTTAACAGGAAATGAAAAAAGAGCCTGGGAAGCCTTTAAGGGAGTTTTTCATGGGTTTTTAGGTAAGAAAAGAGATGATAACTTCACAGCATTGGTTAAACAGCTTCTTCAAGCTTACCACCAACTTGGATGCAACATGTCCTTAAAAATTCATTTTCTTCACTCTCATCTAAAACCAAAGCTAATAACAATTTTTCATTGTCATTTTCGTTTTTATCACCCCAAAATTAGTAGAAATTGATTAACTTAGCGTAGGAAACATTCAAAAAATATTTTTTTGTTGTGCAGTGTAATATATTGTTACGGATACGTCTTGCTTAAGTTTTAAAAGAGAATAATTAAGTAATAAAGTAAAAAACTGGGTATACTGTTTAGTAGCTGCTTATACACGCAAGATAACAACAACTTTCTAGTTACAAACTGCGTAGAAATCTCATACACGCAAGACAACACAGCGACTATCTTAAAATAAATTCTATGAAGAAATTTTAACAGCATAAAAATAACAACAAAAATACATACCGACCAACAGGCGTTATACATTGAATTATTAATATGACAACAACAAAATATACAATATTTATATACAAAGAAAGTGGAAAATTCTTAAATTTTCTAGACATCGAGTGGACAAATATAAAAGACAGCGTCTAAAGTAAAGACGTGCATCTAAAGTACATTGTTCTGTAGTGTCAACTTTCTGTGTAGTTAAAGTAAATAAACTTGTAATTAATTTGAAAACTCTAAAATCTGGTGTTATTTCTTTTGCAATAAAGAACTCAGTAACAACAAAACGTTTATAAAAGGTGTAAATGCAACAATATTATTAATATTGTAAAAACAACTGTAAAAATTTTTATATGTGCTAAACTGATTTTTGCTAAATAAAGGAACAATTCGAAGGTATCGAAAGAAATTACAAAGATTTTCTTAAACCAAAAGCAAACTAAGAATTATGTGAAACGATTAAAAACCGTAAAATTCTAAATTTCTGTCACATAGATTTAATATTCGAGATAATACAAAGATAAAAGCTGGATGTATGTTTGTAAGAGGTGACTTGCGATACTTGAAATAATTTTTTTAACGACATGTTATTTTTAATCACTATCCAGCATTAAATCAGACTGAAGAAAACATAACTTTATAAATTTACTTTACATCAGCTAAATAAGATTCGAGTGGCAAAGGATATACCGACAGTTGTAAGTGGATGTCATAAAAAGGCATTTTGAGGAAAAAAATTAATGCTCGGTATATTTTACGGGCGTTACTCATACATTCAACAAGCTTTGGCATTAACACTCATTCTCTAATTTAAAATCAAACTCAGTTTTTCTTTATATATTTATTTATTTAATTTATTATATTTCTATATCTCTATATATAAAGAAAAATTTTATATAACAGCCCCAATGTGCGTTTGTAATTTATGTTATAATTTATTTTGTATAATTCTTTATGACAATTGTTGGGATTTTTGTACATTTTGAAAAATAGTTTGTTTTATTATTTGTTATTCTAAATAGTTGCTAAAAATGAAGCAACATTTTTAGAAGGATGACATTTGCAACTGTTTGCCGGAACTGTTTGACAGGATGTACGCACCATTGCTTATTGCAAACTTATTTAATTCTTGAAATTCTTAAAATTCTTTTTGGTTTTGAAAGTATGCAAGCAAAAATTTATTCAGTTTTATTATTATTTGAAAAAATAAAATATTTGTCAAGTCAGAAATTTAGTTGTATTTGCGCATTTTCTTTTAATTGTTCATCACTTACAAAAAAAATTTAAGTTCATTTGAATATTTTTTGCTAACAAAAGTTAAAAGTATAAACTAAAGAAATTCATTTTTTGTTATTTTTGTAGCGGTACTATCGAAATAGATTTATTGCATTTATTTTGTGGCTATTTGACAACCATTCAAAGTTATGAAATCGTTGACTGCAGTAGCGGTTAGATTTGTAGTTTTTGTTTTATTAACAATTAAAAAAGTATTTTATTCAGGTAGTAGTCAAGTATAAGTTCACTAAAATTTATTTTTTTGTTCCAATATCTGGAACTGTTATATTGTTTTTATAGAGGTATAATAATTTTAAATGGATAAAAGATAGATGCATTTTTTTTTAATTGAATTGTGGAATTTACTTTATTCGACTTCTGACATATGAGCCCTACGGCTGGATCGGACATAGCTTATCCGACTTCTTTTTTAACATTTGTCACCGTATAACGACAAAAACGCGGCAAATGTTGTTCTCAAAGTTGCAGGCTAATCAGCATAGATCAGCGACTTCACATATCCCCACAGTAAATAATTTAGCGGCGCTAAATCGAAACGCCAATTCACGTGTCTAAAACGTAAAAGTATGCGGTTAACAAACGTTTCATCTGGTAAATTATTTGTGTAGAGGAGCTGTATGACCACAACATCATCATGTCCATCATGGTTGTTCAAGTGATAAACTAAAAATCGTGGCTCTTTAGTGGTCACCATTGACTGTTACCTTTAATTTTTAAAAAAGAAAGGAGCAGTGATGGCCCCCATAAAGCCAACCAAACTTTTTTTTTGACGTAACGGTGTGTCAACATGCGCTTGAAGATTATCATTACTCCAAATATTGAAGTTTTTTTTTATTGTCGAATCCATTAACAAAAAGTGAGCTTAATTGCTAAACAAAATTCGCTTATCAATATCTTGATCAATGGCAATTTATTTTGGGCCCAGTTTGCACATTTTGGAAGCGTTTGTTAAACTAAAACCAAAGTAAATTCTAATCGATTGAGAAAATGACTGCCAGTTAAAAAAAGTGTTGCCAAAACAAAGTTATATACCGTCATAAAAATACGCGATATTTACGCGACATATTATTTGTATACTCAATAATAAAAGAAAAGTATATGTATAATTTTCAGAAATTTTTATACCAACAATTGAAATGTCAAGCAGCATCAAGTGTGTTTTACTAGACATGTTTAGCCTCAGTAGAGTTTTTAAAAGTATTAGCTGATATAAGGGCTTTTCAACACGATTTTTTTATTCTAAAATAAAATAAAACAAAAAAATTTAGAATAAGATGATTTAAATATTTATTGTCTCACGAAGAGAAAAGTTCACAATTGTGAATGAAAAATGGTATCTGGCAAATATCCACTTTTAAACACTTTTTTGGCAAAGTGGCGGTCTTATTTCGTTAATCACATCACGGATTTTAAGTTTTAAGGCTGAAATCGATTCAATTTGTTCCGTATAGACTCTCTCCAATCCGGCGATGTTAAATCACACAATCTGACTGGCCACTTAACTGCTGATTGTCGTAAAATTATGCGATCGAGAAAATTGGTGTGCAATAAATTGATCATCTTATTGGCTTCCCTCTGGGGGCACATTATAGTCTTTTTGGAACCTACTATTTCATTTAGATTTGTGTCTTGCGGGGTAAAAGGGAGCCCAGGCCCCTCAAAGGCTAGTAGGAGTCACCTGGACAATCCACATATTTCCACGGGAAATCAGTTGCCCCAGAGTACAATATTTGCTCTCTTTAGACAAAAAATATGCTCTGACTGGTTATTGAGGTTGGCCCCTATATGGGAGTATCGTGGTGGTTGTGGTTTCGGACCCTCGTGAGAGTTTGTGGGTCGGACCATTCAAATTAACACAATGAATGGTTCAGGTCCAGTGAGTATGAATGCTGGCGTGTTCTTGATAAATAAGAGCTTCGTGCGTTCTGGACCAGGAGTTGCAAAGTCTCCAACTCCTCAGCAAGGAGTGAAGGCACGGCCTACTCCGGACTTTCTAAATTGCTACTAAAAGTGACTGGAGGATATACGTATCTGAAGGCCTTCTAGGGCGTAGTTGGTGTCCAATCAACTAAGTGGTTTAACTACCATCTGATTATGACCTCGCGGTCGGTGCAGATGTAAAACAAATCACACATTGATCATCTTATTGGCTGTATGTAAGGTGCTTCGTGCCAGTGATATCCATGTCGTTAATAATAGGCCAAAATTGAGTCGTTACCAGTTCGCGATAGTATGATCCATTGACCGCTACCGAATTTCCAGCCTTATCTTCGAAAAAAAAAGAAAACGGCCCAATCACGCCTCCATACCACATAGCGCACCATAAAGTGACAAGTTGAGCAACCACAAGCTTTTCAATAATCGCTCTAGGATTCTTAGAAGTGACAAGTAATACTAAGTATTCAGATCTTTAAACTAGATTTTTCCCATTATGTACAGCCACTGCTGGACAAAATCTATATTTCACGTAGATAATTTATTTGCTTAAATTATAGGCATCTTATTTAAATTCGACCAAGGGCCAAGGTGTCTCTCCTCTTCAATCGAATGTAAGAAGGTGAAGGTGCTTAAGAATATTGGAATTTTTAATATACCATGGGGCGGTTGTATTCATTCGAAGGATTTTATTTTGTCTTCTCTGAATTCTTTCTACAATTGTCACTAAGGCAGTGCCCCATAATTGAATACCATAACACCAAAGTGGTTTCAAAATAGTCTTATATATTAGAAGTTTGCAGTCCAAGCTCAATGTAGACTTTCTTCCAATCAGCCTATGTACTTGAGCTGATTTTAGTCTTAATTGAGTCAGTTGAGCATCTATGTATATGGTTTTTCCAAGTCAAACGCCTGTCCAGGTGAAAGTCGAGATATTTAACCCTCGAGTTTTGAGGTATGACCGTTAATTGTAACTGGTGCGCATGTTTGCCTGCCCAGGGTAAATGTTATATGAATACACTTTCGCTCATTGAATGCTATTCTCCATTTCTTTAACCATTTTTCCTTACTTAAACACACGAGTCTGAAGGTTCTGTGATACCCGTTGAGGGCATTTGTGTATGCTGAGAAAAGCCGTATCGTCAGCAATTGTAGAATTATGGATTCTACCGTCGGTTGGCATATCAGATGTAAAAATAAGATAGAGGAGTGGTCCAAGAATACTTCCCTGGGGAACCTCTACCTTAATTGGCTGAGGCGAACTCAAAAAATCCCCCTGTCGTACGACAAACTTTCGACCGCTTAAATAGCTGTCCAAGAAGTTGCTAAGGTTTATAGGCAAATTCTGTCCCATCTTGTACTTCAGCTCTTCGTGCCATACCTTATCAAAGGCTTGAGAGACGGCAATGAATAGGGAAGAACAGTATTTTTTTCCTCAAATGTTTGTTTTATTGCATTTGTTACTCTGTGCACCTGTTCAATTGTATTATGATGATGACTCGGGATGCATTGTTTCTCATTCAGAATCTGAATTAGTCTATTTGCTATTAGTTTTTCAAATAGCTTTGACATGTTAGGCAACAGACTAATGGACCTATACGATTCCACCTTTGTGTGATCCTTTCCAGGCTTAGGGATCATGATGATCACTGAGACCTTCCATTGTTGCGAAAAATATTCGAGTCTCACTATGGCATTAAAAATAAACAGAATAATTTTAACAACTGAGTGAGGAAGCTCAATTATCATTTTGTTGCTGATATTATCAATACCCGGAGATTTCTTGGGTTTCAATTCTTTAATGGCTCTTTGAAACTCCCGAAGCTTTAACCTTATGCGAACAGCTGATACATAATTGAACGAGCTCAGATCGACAGTATCAGATGCAATGTTCTAGGTAAATATTTTTTTAGATGTGTGGCGAATAAATTACCCTTTTCTTTATCGTTTCTAGCTCAGTCTCCATATAAATTGCGCAAGGGAGGTTTATTTATCGTAGGTCTGTTCAGATTTCTTGTTGCATCTAAGCTTTCCAAAAATTTTTTAAAAGATGCAATTTTTTGAGACTGTAACAAGTCTCTTAACCGTCTTGTGCATTCTCTTAATTTGGCTTTAAGTTGTGGTGAACTGTGCTGCTGCCACTCTCTTCGAGCCCTTCTTTTTTCAACCAAAAGTAGTTCAACATCTGCTGTATAAATTTTATTACAAATGACCTGTCTGGAAATTTGGCTAGCGTGTTGAAAATTTTCCTCGAGGTAAACAATGGAGGTTTCTGTATCCTCTCGCGTTCTAAGCATAATATTTTCCGAGCAGTGGGTACTTAGATATTTCTTATATTTCAACCAATTTAAACTTGTCCCTGGTTATCGTTTAGGTAAATTATATATCCGGTCATTACTTATATAAACAATGGTTGGTGTGTGGTCTGATTACAAATCTAATGAGGTATTATGTTGTTTGGTTGTCCTCTGCCAGTGAATGAAATAATATTGCCATTTTCCATCCTAACTGGCTGGTTTGTATTCGATGGCGAGCGCTTTCGATGAGAATGCATCATTTTCAAGCCGCGGTTTAGTTTGTACTGGTGAGTCAGTGTTGGCGTTCAGGTAGTTCTGTTATTAGGTCCGTATATATTCAGGTTAGCAGAATACTAGCCACCTGGCATTTGTATGCAAAGTGAATTTATTGATACCTCCGTCTTTTACTATTATGTAGGTACGTGTGTCCGTCTGAGGGTGTTTTTCGTTTGCCCGTTTGCATGAGTAGTCTCAATGGTGTGAAAGTTGTGTCTGAGGTCGTGTTTACCTGTTCGTTTATAATTTCGTTGTTGAATATTTTTGTCTTGTAGATTTCCATATTCCCAAGAATGTCTGTCTTCGTCCTTTTTCGCCAGGATGTAATTCATCTATTTCCCTTGGTGTGTGTCCGTGAGTGTCAAGGTGTAATGCAAAGTTTGAATCTTCTCTTCCCTCCTGTACTTATCTGGAGTAAGTGGAATTATCCCAAGCCTGTGTATCATATGCCTAAATGCTGCTAGTTTATGTTGGGAAGGTGGTTTGAGGGGTTGTGGATGGTAGCGTTGTTGGTTTTCTATAGATGTCGAATGTTAAATAGTCAGTTTCTCGTGTTATAGTGATGTCAAGATAATGTAAATTTCTGTCTTGTTCTTTTTCCATTGTGTATGTAATCTTATCATGAATTGTGTTTAAGTTTTCTAGAATTTGTTCACCGTTGTCTTGCTCGAGAATGCATATAATGCAACAACGGAAGCTTTTGATGTTCTTGGCATAAAAATTCAATATGGTGTTCATTGTACTAAACGCATTTTTCAGTTTTCTAAAAAAGCCCTTGGTTTTCTAAAATGGTGTAAGAGATACATCACTTATTCCGATCTTCGTACTATTTATACCATCTATATCCGTCTAAAGTTGTGTTCCATCAACTCTCCAAAGAATATTTTGGAGTTGCTCGAGCGCGTACAGGAGAGGGCCAAGAGGCTTATTGGGGACAGTAGAGTATCCAACTCTATTGATTCTCTGGAGCATGAATGCAATGTGTGATGTATTTCACTGTCTTATAGTTACTAAAATGGTAAGTGCTGTAACGAAATTAGGCAACTTGTTCCCGTTACTTGCAAGTTTTTGCGTTTAACTCTATTTTCGTTGAAAGCACATCCATTTGTAGTTGATTGGCTAGTGAATCGCACTACGCATTACAGGGAAAATTCGTGTTCTAACACAACAGTCCGTATGCGGAATAAACTTAATCCAGTGGTCTTTTCTGTCACTTTCAATGTAGGAAAGTTCAAACTGAATGTCCACAAACACCACTCCCTCTTTCCTCCACCCCATAATCTGATTTGCTAGTTCTGGTACAATGCATTGCATGTCTAGGGGTCATCCTCTGAGTGCTGGTCCAAAACCAAAACCAAAAAAAATGGTGAAGTTGAAAAACATAAATTAATAATAAAATATTATGTTAAGCAAATGTCCGCATCTATCACGTTGACCAGCGTTCGCTTTTTTTCAAAGAGCGCACCTTTTGTAATAAACCTATCGCTTATTTCATCAATGCACTGCCGAGTTTCATTTTTTAAAGCGTCAGGTAGTTGTAATTTTTTCACGTAAACTCGCTTTTTCAAATGGCCATAAAGAAAATAATCCAAATCTAAAAATTACGCAACCGAGAAATTTCTCATGCAATAACTGAACTGTGAGGATGGCTATGTGGCTTGTTTCGCCATCTTGCTGAAACCAACGATACCTTATGTCCACATTAGCCACTTGTGGTCACAAAAATTGGTTATTATGTTTTAGAATCATAGAGAATACACGGTGACGGGATTTGCGTGCTAATTGAAAAAAAAACAAAAAAAGAAAAATACGGGTCGATGATGCCGCCTGACTACCAACCACACCATACGGATATGATCCTATTTTGAGGATTGTTCGTGGATTTCGAGTGGAGCATGCAGATGAAGATCTTTATGTAAAATATTGCGCAAAGCGCTTCTAGTGATTTCCAATTGTTGTGAATATTGACGACTTGATGTTCTAGGTCACTGCTTGCCAATTGTTTCGACCTTTTATCAGCAAAAATGTCGTGAGCCCCTATTTTAGTGACTAAATTACACACATTAGTCTCAGAAGGAATTTGATTGTGAAGAAAAGCTGCTTAATATTTTACGAAGTAACATAAAGAAATTTTTACTATTTTGATAGTAGTTTGCTCAATTAAAATTCCTTATTCCTTAGAGTGTAACCTTGCATGCTTCAAATTTTCTTTCTAACCTCAACCATTGAAATTAAATTTTCACACCTTTGCTGTCGAATTCTTCTGCTTGTAAATAGTGCAGGGAAGAGTCAAAATCAATTCCCTGGCTGTCAGTAATTGCAATGCTTGTGACAAATTTAATTGTATTTTTTCTCCTAATGAATCTATTGTTGGTTATATTTTTTTTTATTTTCTCTTTCCCTAATACAAATACAGATGAATGAAAGTGCGATCAAAAATGTGAATGGATTTTAGAGTATTGCATTAGTGTTAGTTATGTGCTGCTATATATTTTTTTATTACTCCATAAAATATTAATAACATCGTGCATTTGAAATAAGAGAAAAATATGAGCATAAAACAAAATCGAAATGAATATAATTTATTAACACACATTTCAATTGAAAAGGAAAACTGCAGAATATTGAAAAACTAATGAAACTAAAGTTTCTCTTTTTTCCCTTTTTTAATAATAGAGTAAATTAATATTGCTTTGAGCAACATTGTGAGTCACATTATTTATATTGTGGTCAATAAGAAATTTCATTTTTCTAGAATTTGAAAATAAATTGCTTTTTTAGAATTCTTTTTAAATGGGTTTTCTAATGCATTTATTACTTTTAATATGTGTTGCAATTTAAATAAATAAAAATTAAAATAAAGGTAAATGTTCTTAAAACAGTAAAAATTCATTAAAAATATTAAACGCTAAAGATTCTATTCTGATCAAATAGTTTATTTATAAATAATAGTTTCCAGCGTCACTTTTTATTTTAATTCTCAGTTTAATTAATGCAATTTTTATGTTAATCTGAATAAGGAACCTAGAATTTATTAGATCTTTAACCATCTTCCATTGTTTTAATATTTTTCCGACACAATTAAAATGTGTTATCGTGAAGCCAGAATCCATGATTCTAACGGGAATTGTACATTTTTTGAAGAGATGTAGTTAATGAAAATTGTTTAATGTGGCGAAATGGCTGAAGTCGTTAGAGCATCGATAATCGCATCTAATTATTTTTGGAAATAGGACCTTGCAATTACCGTGTTGTTTTAAATAGTGATTAAATAAGTAAAAGTGTTCCAAGTAATATTATTATTATTATTATTGAGCTTAACAGTGCTTGCATTAATGCTTCTTAACATTTACTGCAAAATTTCTCATATTTCCCAAATAAAGCATCTTGGAGTATCTAACTCATGAGCTAATGGAAATAATTGAAAAATAAAATATATAATTATTCGTTTGCATTTATATACTGTTTAACGAGTAAAATTATAGCTACGAGTAAAAAATAGTTTAATTACAGCTTGACAATAGTGAAGTGATTTTTGCCTCTGTTGCCTTTATTTTTGAACCGCAGTAGGCAAAAACTCCTCTATAAGAACAAGTAATAAAATTAGCAACAAATATAATAAGTAAAGGAGATTCCTAAAATGACATGATTTCAAACGTTGTGTTGCGAAGGTGCTTAGTTTAAGTTATTATAAAAACAAAGTTATCACCAAAAAAAAAAAGCGAAATGACTTATTGTATCTGTTTATAGATGAAGAATAAAAAACAATAAGATGCTACATTCAAATTGCATAAACTAAGATTAATCATTAGAAAGTGATAACAGCGCCATCTATATTTAAGGCTCTCTCTCAGGCAGTAATGCCAGTCTAATTGTAAACGTGATCGAGTGAAGATATAAAAGTTTATACTGCAGCTGTAAGGCGTTAAATTGTTGAGTCGTGTGATTATTTTTGTATATAAAAGTAAATAACGGGTGCGCCAAATAACTTCTTTGTTGTTTTAAATGCTATTAACAAAACTACTGAATATTTTCTCAAATTTCTTTTTTTATTTTATTTCGGTTAATAATGGAAAAAAATTTCATTCTAATGGCTGCCTCGGCTGGCCATGTAGTAGGCTACATGATCGGTCTAATTTTTAAGCACATTATCGATTGTGTGCAGCTGTATTTCATCAATGGCTTCATGAATATTGTCCTTTAAAGCGTCAATTGTCTCCGGCTTGTCGGCGTAACACTTATCTTTGACGGCCCCCCACATATAATAGTTATCAGCTCTGCACCTGGTAATGCGATCTTCAAAAATATGGCGCAAAATATCGAGTGTAGCTTCGGCTGTCTGGCACGTAACGCCGTCCTGTCCAAATGCTGCCAATATCCTCCTCTTCGATTTTTGTGACCAAAAATTCGTTCAACGTGGCCCAATAACGATCGCCATTTACTGTAACGGCCACTTCTTGCTTATTTTCGAAGAAAAATGGTCTAATTATGCCTCTGGACCAAAATCCGCACCAAACAGTGACTCGTTTTGGGTGCCTCGGCTTTTCAATGTATGCGTGCGGGTTTTCTGTGCCCCAAATGCATCATTTTGCTTGTTTACATACCCGCCAAGATCAAAATGAGCTTCATCTAAAAAGATGATTTTTTTTTCAAAATCGACATCTTCTGTAAGTCAATCGCTGGCCCACTTATCGAAGCGAAAACACATTGGATGGTCACTTGGCTTTAACTCCTGAACTTTGTATGGTCTTTATGCAAAATTCGTCTCAATGATGTCTCTGAAATGTTCAATTGTTGAGAACGACGGTGAATTGATGTTGATGGCGCTTCATGCACACTTTCTGCCACAGCAGCAATATTCTCGGGTGTACGCACTGTTTTTGGCTTTTCACGCTTTGGTTTATCGATGAGGATGCCAGTTTCTTTTACTTTTTTCACAAGATAACGAACATACGGAGCTGACGGTATTTCTCCTCTTCCAAAATCCCTACGAAATTTTCGCACACATTTTGCAACATTATCATGATTTTGAAAGTAAAGCATGTTATAAAATTAAAATAAAGGTGTTCCAATAGTTACGCTAGTTTAGAGTGGCCTTATTCTCAGTTAACTTAAAAAAATATTTTATTTAATTCGCTGCATAAAGTGTTACGGAACTAGCATTTGTCGGTGTTAGTTTAATTTTTTCCTATTTCAACTTGTTTATTTGTTTACTCTATAATTGCAAATGGTGTTGTAGAGCAGCAATCACATTATAGTTGTTTACAGATTTATCTTGGGATTTTACCTCTTCTCATCTTTTCTAATTTTGAGTTTGATAAGCAAACAGTACTGTACATAACACCCGAAACAGCTCACAAACAAACAATAATCCAACAAATAGTATTAAACTCTGAAAGAAATTTAACAGAGTTACAGAACGATTGTTTATACCTTCTATCAAATACTTTAACAAATTGTTGTCAATCACCTCAACTTTATTATTTCATTACTTGTACCAATACCAAGATTATTATAATAATAATATAATAATTACAATAAGTAATAATTAAAAGTTACATTTAAGCCGTAATGAAAAATTTTATCTCAACACTAAATTGGCACTTTAGAGGTTTGTTAGCAAGGTTTCAATTTTAAATATCCTTAAAAATTGTAAATTCATTTACGTTACAAAAATAAAGCCTCTCTAGAGTTTCATGTTGTTGTTTGTACCAGCATATGCTTAAAACATATTGATTATTAATCAATGATAATTTCAATAAATTCAACTCATTCAATTGATTCATTTGTATTGACTCAAATTTCATTCAATTAATTTTTTTCTTTTTTTCGTTCGGACACGCATTTAAGGGATGACCCCTACTCATGCAATGCATTGTAGCAGAACAAGGAAATTAGGTTATGGGGAGGAGGATAAAGGAAATAGTGGTTGTGCACATTCGATTTGAATCTTCCTAAATTGAAAGTGAAAGGAAAGACCTCTGGAGGGAGTTTATTTTACATACGAACTGTTCTGATAAAAAACGAATGCTCCCTGTAATACGTAGTGTGATTCACTGGCCAATCGACCACAAATGGATGCGCTCTGAACGAAAATCTCAATGCAAAAACGTGCGAGTAACGGGAACAAGTTCCCTAACTTCGTTAGAGTACTTACCATTGTATTAACGATTAAAGAAATACAACCAACATTATGTCCATGCTCAAGAAAATCAGTAGAGTTGGATCCTCTGCTGTCCCCAATGAGCCTTTTGGCCCTCTCCTATACGTACTTGAGCAACCCCAAAAGAGACTTTGGTGCGCCGGCCCATACATGAGAGTTGTATTCCATTTTTGGATGGATATACAAATATACAATATAAATAGCAAAAAGATCAGATGGAGTGAAGTATCTCTTACACTGTTTCAGAAAACCGAGGCAATTGAAAGGTTCTTTAGAAACTTGAAAAATGTGTTTAGTATAACGAAAATCACACTTGAATTTTCATGCCGAGAACATCAAGAGCGCCTGGTTCCATAGTACGTTTATCACCCCTAGTAACAGATGCAGCACCATTCCCGAACGCAGATCTATGCATAAGCATGCAACATTTTGTCTTAAAATCGACTCTATTTATACCACCCCATGCCATCATTATCTCGAGATCGTGATTGAGCGTATCATTCACGTTCCCTCTTTTGAAACTCACCTCAAACTGATTCGGTCTATTGCCAAATGAATAGGAATGACAAATGATGCTGTCATCTGCGTAAAAGTAAATAGCATTGAAAGTTTGACAAAAAAGGTCACTTAGAAAGACCAGCAAGAACGCAACCTTGCGGTACCCCTGTATTAATCTTGCACTCGCCTGATGAAATCACATCTATTATATGCGAAAAGAATTTATTCAAAATTTGCTAATTCTCTGATTCACTTACATCTCTGAATAGGAAATATTTCTAATTTAATATTTCTCATATGTTGGTCTCTCATAACGTTTTCCTGGAAAGTAATACCCAAATATTTTACTCTAGAAATGTCTTTGATTATCTTGCCATCAACAAATTACTTATTCATTGTTGTAAGCCCCTGTAAGCTAGTACTATCTTGCCAGTATGGGGGTTGTGGGTTCGATTCTCAACAAAGACCTTGGTTTTTTTCAGTACAAAAATAAAAATTGACTGTCGGTGGGGCTGCTCAGCGATGAAGGCATAGTCACTGTTCGCTGTGCTATTTTATACCGCAGTTAATTTCCCACTATCCTTCTACTCTCACCACTTGTTTCATCTCTTCTCTATACCTTTCCTGAAGAATGTAGCACGGCACTTGACTAAATAGGCATTGTTGTCTGAAGTGCTACTTCTCTTTTATTTTATTATTATTTAAGAATAGTTTGTTTATGCGAAGGTATTGTGAAATTAATATAGCATCTTTTTCCATATAAGATTTTAAGCCAGTTTCATGTTTATACCGATAAAAATGTATTTATGTTTTCTATCTTCAAAAAGCTATTTAAAAGTAAAATTCCTTTTCATTATAATCGTCACATCTTGGGTTTTTGGATCAATAAAATTAAATACTTTTGATAAATTAACAAGATATACTTGTGATAGCATTTTCGCTCTCATTAAATGCTTATATACATATATAATTTTGTAACAGTTTCTTGAGTGCCGCATCCCTTTCAAAATCCAAATTAATAACTATTATATAAAAAAACAATATATTGTTTTTCACGAACAAATTGTAATTCGTTTAAACATCTGATCAACATTAGGTAGTACAAATATAAAAGAAAAGTTCGGCAATTATGAATGAAAAATGATATCTGGCAAATGTCCACCACGAACTAACAGATGTTGATTCTTTAATGAAAGTTTTTAATCACTTTTTGGAAAAATGGCGGTACACTTCGTTAATCACATCATTTTGAGTTTTAAAGCTGATATTGATTCGCTTGGCTCCGTATAGACTCTGTCCTTAACATAATCAAACATAAAATAATCCAGTGGTGTTAAAGCGCTCGATCTGACTGGCCAATTAACTGCTGGTTGTCGTGAAATTATGCAATCGGGAAATTTGGTTTTCAATAAATTAATTGTTTCATTACCTGTTGAAACCACAAGTCAATGATATTCACATCGTCAATAGTAGGCCAAAATTGAGTTGAAAAAATGATTTAAAAAAACACCCGATTGTTCCTGAATAAATTGAGCGAATCTGTGGCTCACGTTTGCGATGTTTTTAGTTGAACGGCCCACAGCGGACAATTTTACGAGAAGTCGGCCAAAAAACCTTTTTTTTCATGGTCCCCAATTGTAAAATTTTAAAGTTCTTTCGAAAGTAGATACTAGTGTACCTTGGGAGCCAAAAAATTAAAACATTATTTTAACTATATCATACTGAACAGGGTGATTTAAAATGAGCATTTTCAATATTCTGGTAAAATGAGAAATTTCTGAGTAAATTTTTGATTTTAAACATCTATAACTTTTTTGTTATACAAGATTTTTAAACGAACTTTGTATAATAGCGTAATTTGTTATCTATTAGTATAAGAAAACTAAATTGTTTTTGACTGATTTTTGATTTTTAGAAATTATTTTTTTTAGAGGTCTAAATTTTTTCTAAATTCTCTTACTTAATAGAGCATAACTTCTAAAGTTCGCTTGGGAATGGTAAAGCATTAGCAATGTGTCATAGTCCTAAATGTTTCCTACACGCCTAAACCCCATTGTATTCCCGGCACGATCCGACCGTGAGCACCAGAACAATTTTCCTGATTTTTTTTTTTTTTGTTTTGCTATTTTGTAAGCATTTTATTTATTTTTTAAATCGCCTTAATGAGAGACGTTATTTAGATGAATATGCGTATTTTTTTAAAAGAAAACAAAAATGTTTAGTCAATTTCAAAGTCATGCACAGTTAGTCACAAAAATAGTTTGTTAGGTCACAAAAGTACTTTGGTTTTTAAATTAATTTGCACTGATTGTAAAACAGTTTTTTTTTTAATTGTTAAATTGCTTGGAACATATTCTTAAATTGGGTTATGATTTGGATTTTGGTCCTTTAGGCGAAAAAGTAAGAAAAAATAAGGAAAATGAAGAAAAAAGAAATAAAAAAATTCAAATTCAAGAAAAATATTTAAAAAAGGCCCAATCATCGATCAGCCAAAGCAAGGGAAAGGGGAGACAAATGATGGAAACACTGCAAGAAGATAATTTTCAGAACCAAAAACTGCAGCCTTTATCACAGAAGTAGATTTGGAACTAGTAAGGAGATTCAGTATTATTTTACAAAAAAAAAAACAGCTGTACTTTACAACGAAAAATATTCTTGGAGATATATGCCATCCACAGTTCATAAAATATTGTACCATGCGGAACAAATAATTCAATACAACATGCTAGATGTAGAAGCTAAACTCCTTTTAGAAGATAACAATCAAGGCTATTTAGGAGTAATTAATATTTACTGAAATTTTTTAATTAATAGAAATTTTTCCCAACACAGGAGTTATCTGTATGTATTTCATCCTTTTAAAATTTTTTGTACATTAATAAAGTATTAATCAGTTTACTGAAATACCTCCTTATCTATAGTAAATTTGAACCAATGAATATATTTTTATGTTTGCTACTTTATGTGCTAATTTTGAAATCAAATTGTTTTAAAAAAACCAATCTTTGCCCATCTTAATAAAAATTTCACGTGGGCCAAAGCTTGGCTCTATCTGACTAAATTTAAAATTTCCATAAGTATAAGTTCTAAACGTGAAGCAAAATATAAGACTTTATGTAAAACAAACTCTTTGAACAAGTTTTAATACTTTACTTTCGTGCCAACTAATCAACTAAAACTTAGAATGTATTTTTAAAAAAATATCTCTAATTTTAATGTAACTTTAACAGAACCACCATTTTCATAGTGGATGTTAATTATTTTAATGCAATTTTCGTGCAATTGCCAATGCATCTACTACGAATATCAAAACTATTATGTTGCTGGCATTACCACAATTGAAAAACAAACCGCTTGTTGAAAAACCCGTTACTTAATGATATGCGGCTGTATGCATAAAAAACGCTTATTTGAGCTTTGAAGTACACGTTAGTTAACAAACACTTTAAGGCTAACAGACGTTTGTTAAAAAATGGTATTCATAAACAGTACTTTAACTAATGTATGCTTTAGTAAAATTAGTATTTTGATTCTGGCAATGCCACTATTTTCAGTTGTCACGTTGTAGTTAACGATGTATAAAAATGAATATTATTTATACGGGTAGTCAGATCCATAAAAAATGTTTTTTATCGTTTTTCATTTTTTTCAGCAAAATCAACATATTTTTGTTTTTTTTTTTTATATTAATCTTTTTAATAAAAAGCAAAGCACCCAAAAAAGGTTAATTTGCAAGACTTACGAAGAACTTACAAAGAATTTGTTCATATTAAAAAATAATTATTCGGATAACGAGCTTTGTTTTGATTATATGTACATCAATAAAACTTTTGTTTAAAATAATTAATTATAATTATATTTTTGTAAAATATAAAATAATGATGTAAAAATGTTTTATATTGAATGTTTTAGTTTTTATTATTATTTGTATATTACAATTTGTTTAAATAAATATTTGTTGACATTTTTGGAATAACAAAGTATAATTGTCAATTGAGCCGTTTACATTAAAAGTGGCATAAGTCACAACGGAACAGTTTTTTTTTTCATTTTTAATAAATTTGAAATTAAGAAGTATTGAGATTTGTTAAGAGTTAAGAAGTATTAAGATTTGCTTGAGAGGAGTGTTGATAATTAATTAAAATGCTTATTTTGAAAGTGGCGTTAGTCGTTGTACTTAGGAAATTAATTACGGAGCTTAGTGTGAAAGAAATGGAAACATGTAATAAGTGTGTGTGAAGTATTGTTGTGATTATTTGACTTATTTTTATTAGTTCGAAAGAATAGTGCAGTTTACGGAACAATATTATACTGATATCTAATATACTACACATAATTACCATTATTTTATTTTTTTATTCTCAGGAGGTTGTTTCGAATGTCACAACTCAAAAGCATATTACTGCACATAGTGACTTATGTAAAGGACAAAATAGTAATAGTAGTAATAGCCCCCTGTCGAAAATCTCCTTCACAGTACACAACATGGAGAAAAAAGATTTTACTTCAACACAATCATTAGAAAAATCCGTTTCAGAAAGGAAACTAAATACAGACTAGTTGAAATGGCTAAAAATTAAAATGTCTTATAAACTAATTTAATTAAAAAGATGACTATAACAAAGTAACTTAAGCCACTTTAAAAAAAAACGGCTCAGTTTATTGTAAACACAATTTGTTTGGTTTTTGAACTTTCAATAATAAAATTGAACTGTCAATTTATTGTAGGTTTAACGTAGGTTTTTCCTACTTTAAAGTTAACAAGGGTATTTTAAGGTAAAAGTGTTTTATGAATACAACTTTAGGAAATTGTGCTAGCAACGGCAGTTAAACCTACTTTAAGTTTTTATGCATACAGACGATAGGCTTTAAGTAGCCAGTGGTATGTTGTTTTTTACGTCTGGCAGATTATAGTGTAAATATAGACTTTATTGTGGCATAGCGTAAATCAAAGCCTTTTATTTATTAGTTACAACATCAAATTTACTGTCAGTATTATTTGCTTATCTGTGAAGCTAATAATTTCATTATTATTTAATTAAATAAATATTTTACGGTTTAATTTATTGTTGAATGATTATTAAAATTAAGAGTCTTTTACATTTTCAATTGTACATATGTTTGCAAGCAGCGGGTCTTACATATATATACATATGTATGTATTTATTTACTTATATAATAAAATATTTAATTTATTATTAATTTAATTTATTTATAAATAATTCTCTTTTTTCATTCCAGGTAAATAAATACATGCAAACATTTAATTGGGACTATTTGAAGCAGTAAATAATTTATAATTATTAAATAGAGTTGCGAGAAGTCATACATAAATGTATGTTTGTATATAAATTAATTCTTTTTAATTTTACTTATTTACAATGAACACTTAATTATTACAGTTATTTAACCTTAACTGAACTTCATATTGCCGTTAAATAAATATTTATTACAAAGATTAAACATTTGTCATTTTAATGTATTAATTTTTAAATAAACAGAAGCTAAAAGCCGTTTGTATGAATCATGTCTATATAAAAGTGCGATTGCAATTAAAATTAAATAAAATTAATTAATTGTGATTAAAGGTTTATTTATTTGTGAACACAAAAAAAAATATTTTTCTGTACTCGGATTGATTTTAAAAATTATCATAAAAAATCGCTTTTCTGTTAGTAAAAATTGTCATTTTCTGCAAAAAAAATTGAAATCACAAAATGCAGAAAAGTTGAAGACTTACGCAAAGACGATACTTTTGCAATTGCCTTTGCGGCGGGAAATGAAAAATGGATTTCCATCTAAAACTGAAAAAGAAAAAGATAACAAAAGTTCAGGTCAGATTGTGCTCATAATTAAATATCTTCCAATTATTTTAATAATTTTTTTTATATACAATTATTTATTTATTGAATCTTCATATATATGAACTAACAATAAGTGTACAAATCTTAATACTAAAAATTTATTTGAAGCTAGCCAATGCTAGACAACAAAGTAATGTTTCAACGGGTGCTAAATCTGCAAGGTTATCTGTCTTATGCTCGGTTGATAGCAAGGATATCCCTCCTTTTCAACCGAGCATGGCCGCCAAAATTAAGGATGTTACGTGCGACTGGGTTAGTGTGTGTTTATAGTTTGTCGATATACTTAATCGCGACCCTAGCGAATTCTGCTCTCACCACGGGCACGCCTAGGTGTTCGAGAATACGGGAGTTTTTATTATACCATGAAGCTGCTGTAATCATATGGAGAATTTTGTTTTGTTGCTTTTGAATTTTTAAAATATTTGATGCTAAGGCTGTACTCCATAATTGAATTCCATAACACCAGATTGGTTTTCAAATTGGTTTTGTAGAACAAAAGTTTGTAATCCAATTTCAGGGTAGAGTTTCTACCGATAAGCCAACTCAATTGCACTGCTTTTAGTTTCATCTGAGTCAGTTTTGCATCAATATGAGACTTCCACGTAAGCCGGCGATCAAGGTAAATGCCAAGGTACTTGACTTCATTGTGTTGCGGTATTACTTGATTATTGATCTTGACTGGCAAGCATGTTTTCCTGCGCAATGTAAATGTTACATTTCTGTTCATTTACTTTGATTCTGAAAATGTTGCGAAGCTAATCGGGGATCCTTATTGACACTAAGAAAAGCAGTATCATTTCAGTTGAAGTGTGGATTTGGGATCCTATTGGCATGTCAGACGCATAAGTTAAATAGGACCCAGTATACTGCCTTGCGGGACTCCTGATTTCATAGGCTGAGGGAGGCTTGTAAAGTCTTCTTCTCTAATGATATTTTGGCGACCATATAAGTAACTTTCCAAAAGTTTGTGGGTGTTTGTAGGCAAATTTAGCTTTATTTTGTGAAGTAAGCCGTCGTGCCAAAATTTTTCAGAAGCTTGAGAAACGTCAATGAACAGAGCTGAGCAATATGTTTTGTCTTGAAAAGACTTTCTTATGACATTTACTAATCTGTGTGTTTGTTCAATGGTGCTATGCTTAGCCATTGGGGATACATCCTATAGCATTTATTACGGGAGGCAACTTTATTATGAGTAATTTTTCGAATAATTTGGAAATCGTCGGCAGTAAACATATTTGCCTATAGGATTTTACTTCCTGTGTTTAGGTATCATTGTAAGCATAGATAACTTCCATTCGGCAGGAAAATATTCCAGGCATAAAATAGCATTGAAAATAAAAAGCATAATTCTTCTAGCTACTATAGGTAACTGTACAAGTATTCTGTTACTAATTTCATCAATATCCGGAGCTTTTGTGAGTTTCAGGTTACAAATAGCATTTTCGATATCTCGAAAGGTAATATTTAGAGGTACAGGGGATCTACTGACAAATGGCGGCAATTCAGCTGCCTCATCAGATGTGTTTAAAGCACAAACTTTCTTAAATGGGTAACAAATAAGTTCCTCTTCTCGGAATCGCTTCTAACCCAATTACTAGTTGAATCGTTTTAAATCTCTTGTCGCGCGCCGTAAAGATTAATCGGACTGAAGAGTGCCATCCAGACTTTCCAAATAGATTTTGAGGGAAGCGGTTCGTTGAATTTCAAGTAGATTTCTAAGTCGATTTGTGCATTTTCGTTGCTTACTTTTTAACTGGGCAGACCTGCAAAGTTGCCACTTCTCGCCACTTCTTCTAGCTCTTCTTTTTTCTGACACAGGTTGTTCTATTTCCATAGAATAAGTGCTACTGTTTGCATTTCTGGGCATTGTAGCACAGCTTGATTAAGGCTACGGGTAAAATTACCAGTTGCCAAATCAATATGTTCAGGCCTTCCTAAAGCAATATTTTCGGTGCAGTGTGTACTTAAATACTTTTTATATTTTACCCAGTTAACACGTGTGACTCTTAAAGCCAAATCATTTGGTAGTGACCTAATTTCTTGCGGGAAGCATATGGAAAGAATTGTGGGTGAGTTATCAGAAGACAAATCGAATAAAGACTCCACTTCCATCCAGTCTAGAGGGATGTTTCTTGCAACTCCAAAATCAATAAGATCTGGAATATTTCGCCTGTCTGTGAGCCAATATGTGGGATGCCTGCTTGAAATTGTATTTAAACTCATTCGGGAAATAGTGTCAAACAGCACGCGACCTTTGGGGAAAATTAACCGCTGGTGTTATAGTCGCCAGCAGCGAGAATGCGAGTACCCAGCGAATTGAGAAAAATTGAATATTGAGTTTCTGTTACAGTAAATCGAGGCGGTGAGTAAATCGTTGAAATAACTAGTTTATTACAGAGCTTATCTATGCAAATACTTGTAGCTTGAAGGTAATTCTCGCATATGTAATTATACAGATAGTGTTTGTTTCTAGATTTTATCAGAATTGCAGAGCCGATGGTTATTTTAATTAAAACACAAAACATAATATGAACCAAAAATGTTACAACGAAAGTCCCAAAAACTAAATTTCAAAGCAATCCTAAAAATAAATAAATTAATTAATTGATAATTATAGTTAATTGGCCTTTTTAAAATTTAAAAATACCGTTTTAAGCACAAAATCTTTATATAAAAATTAAAAAAAATTTAATTTTATTTTCAATATTTGGCCACATCATTGTGTGGCATCGCTGGTAAAAAACATTATAGTTGTATTGGAAATAAATTTTGAAATAATTTCTTTATTTCTGCATCTCATTAGGAAGCTTATTGTTGCTTTTGTTTTAATACTTTTATTGCTTACAGTTTTAACATAAACTGTTAACTTGGCTTGCGATCTCCAGATTCTTTTTAAATTTGTAAAACTCTCTTTCTGTACTCTTTTTATCACAATAATAATTAAATTTAATTGACGTTTTAAATATTCTATAAATAATTTTCTTTGTAATCGCAAGACCTTTATATAAAAATTAAGTCAATTTAACTTTTACACTCAACATTTTGCCACACCATTAGGTGGCATCTTTAGAAAAAGAAAAATGTATAGTTGTATTCGAAATAAATTTGTTAATAAGAATAAAAATAATTATTTTCAGTTTTATTCGACCACAAAGAATAAACTTAAAACAAGATTAGCTGGTCATAGATGTGACCAAAAATATACGAATATTTCAACACAGAAGACATCCTTATCTTCACATTGTAAGAAATATAATCATTATCCAAAGTTTGATGAAACATCAGTATTAGATATAGAAAAAAACTACAAGAGACGTTATATGTTAGAAATGTTAGAAATTGTTAATGTACCAAATGTAAGGAAAATAAATTTCAAAACAAACACACACAATTTAGCGCAGAATTATAGGTACTTAATACAAAAGACACATAATTTGTTATAATTATTTCATAAGAAAGAATTTGTTATTTAGTTTCCGTTTCCTTGTTTTTGTATGTTTAAATATTTTAAATTTTAATTTTTGTATGTTTGTATGTATGAAGAAAATTATTTTATATGTTTTGTCAAATGTTTTTCAAAATTTTTTCTTTTCAAATTGTTATAATTTTTGTTTTTGAAAATATACAAAACAATTTCCTGAAGAAGCTTTCCACAGGAAAGCGAAATATTGAGAGAAAAAAATAAAATCGTTATAATTTAAATGACCGTGTGAAAAGATTAAAATTTAATAGAAAATAAAAATAATTTTTATATTTTTTTTAATTTTTATATAAAGGCCTTGTGCTTAAAAAATAAATTGGTTTTGTTAAATAAATTAATTTTTATACTAACGAAATATGGCAATAGAATTAGAAACATCATGACGACAATTGTCAGCATAAACTAAAAACTCACACAAAGTTTTGGAAAGAAAAACGTTAAATATTTTTATTGAAATAAAATCACAGGGTTCCCAAAAAGAATCAATTAAGTTAAACCTAAGAGAGATGTTTGCATCGGTAATATAATTATCTGACAAGTAAAGTGTAAGTATAAAGTAAAACGGCTATCGTTAAAATAAAAAAACTAAGAGTAATATGTTAACTTATACAAAAACCTTTCTAGGTACTTGAAATGATAAATTTCAATAAATTTCGTCCAGGCACTTTGATATCGTGTCGTTCCATATTTCGTACAGACTTCTGTCAAAATTAAACAAATTGTATTTCAATATTAAATATGCATTATATTTGAATAATTTATTATACAATATATTATACGTATATACGAATATATCATCCGTTTTCAAAAGAATTATTTGCAAATCATGCGGAAATATTTCACGGCCTTTGAAATATGGTTTTCAGTACCTTATTATTCTGGGGATAATAGTATTCTGTTCTCATATATTCAAGTAATAGAGTGAAGCAGAACATTTTCAAGATTTTCAAATATCAGCAGGTTAGTTCTAAATGTGTTTACCAAACTTATTAAGATTCTAAAACCACAACAAATTCTGACCAATGTATTGGCAATTGTTACGATGAATTAAATTTTGCGCGAAAATCGTATTAAAATAATTAAAAACCAGTATGAAAATGGTGGTTCTGTTAAAGATACATTTCGTAAAATCGTGATATTTTCACACAACATATTCGTCCTTCTGAGACCGCTATTAAGAATTTGTTCGTTAAATTTGAGCCGACAGGCTCGATAAAAAAAAATGTGCGAACACCAACGCGGTCGACTGGGTCGTTCAAAATCACAGCCGTGAGCGACAGTGTCAAAGCAGATCCAAATTTGTCTATTCTTCGGCATTGTCAACAATTTGGGTTATCCAAAACCACCATATGGTAAAGATTTGACTTTGAAGCCTTACAAGGTTACACTGGTGCTGGAATTGAAGCCGACCGATCATATACATCGCCGTAGATTCGCTCATTTCATTCAGGATTTTCTGAAAAAATAATTTTTTTCAGACGAAGCCTACTTTAATTTATAAGGGTAATCCTGAAAATTTATCTGAAAATGCTATATCAATTACATGGAAGCCTATGTGGTCTGGAGGCATGATTGAGCCGTTTTTTTTCGAAGAAAAGGCTGGAAATGCGATAACAGTCAATGGATGGTGCTGCCGCAAGATGCTAACAACTCAATTCTGGCCCATTATTGACAACGTGGATATCACTAACATGTGATTTCAACAGAACGATGCCACATGTCGCACAGCCCGTGAAACGATCAATTTATTGCAAGCCAAATTTCCCGATCCCATAATTTCATAAAAATCAGCAGTTAGGTGGCCAGCCAGATCGTATGATTAAACAGCACTGGATTATTTTTTGTTGGGCTATGTTAAGGACAGAGTCTATACGGAGCCAAGCGAATTGATGTCAGCCTTAAAACTTAAAATGATGTGATTAACGAAAGGGTACCGCCAAGAAGTAATTAAAAACTTTGAAGAAAAAATCGACATCTGTTAGGTCGTGGTGGACATTTGCCAGATATCATTTTTCATTCATAATATCCGAACTTTTCTCTTCCTAGTACAATGAAAAATTGATGCATCTTAATCTAAATTGTTTGTTTTACTTTATTTTAGGAAAAAAACGTCGTATTGAAAATCTCTTTAAAACATGGAATGTTCACAAATGTTTTATTTTCGGTGTAATTAATTTTTTTTTTGTAAGCCTCTGTGTTTGCGTACGTAGCATATAATGTTACTAGATGAAATATATATGGCACTTCTTACAATCATTTCAATACAAAAATAAAGCTGCTTACTTAGCACTAACTTGTATTATGTAAAGAACTTTCCAACAATATAACTTCATAACAAGTGGCAAATTTTGAGGTTGAGAAGTAAATTGGCTTAAAAAGCATACCGTTTTTGATCAGTTCAGTTTTACTAATACCAGTATAAAGTAGAGATATGAGAATTAATAATGTGACATGATGTCGGGCAAATGTCCACCTCTAGCAAGTCGGCAGACGTCAGGGCTTTTTTCAAAATTTTGAAGTACATTTTGAGGCAAAGTTTCGCTTATGTCGTTAATGCAGCGCCGGATTTCATCTTTCAGAGTGTAAGATGTTTGTGGGATCTTTGCGAAAAGTCTCAGAAAAAATAACCTAGCAGCATTAAACCACAAAAAGGAGATGGTCAGTTGAGACCGAAAAAATTGACATGCAACAACTGAGTGGTTTTTGGCACCATCGTACTGAAACCAAAGGTCACTGATGTCAACCTAAGCTTATTGTGATCACAAAAAATAAGTTATCATGGGTTGGTAACGCAGAGAAGTCATGTTGACGGCTTCTTTGCTTATTGTTGACAAAATATGGATTGGTAATGCTGATGTATAATGTCTCATCATCTTTTCTAAAAAAAGTGACTGTGCTTTCGCTCAGTGTTTTAAACCGTAAGATCGCAAACGTTCAACGCAAGGAGTTGAATTTTATAAGCGTGAGAATGAAGATCGTTATGTAAAATGTTGCGTAAAGCGCCTCTGTTGACGCCCAATTGTTCGACGAGTTCATGTTCCAGGCTTATTCTCAACACTTTGCTGTACAGCGCCTATGTATGTATCGCTACGGCCACACTCAGAGTATTGTTTTAGTTTATTGTCAGCAACAATACCGTGAGCCTCAAATTTAGCAATTACACACAGCGTTTGTAAAGCGATAAAGTGAAGTTTTGACTATTTTGTTTTCACTAATAAGTTTTCAAAATTAAAGTTGTTTGCACAAGAGACCAAATTTCTTAACTCTTTTCTGAATAAGTGTCAAAGATGATAGCTAAACTTCAGTCATATTCAATCATTTAATAGACAATGTAGTTCCTAACCTGAAATTTGACAACCTGTTATAATTCAAAATTTTATCAGAATAATTTTCCGGCTTAAAGTCAATTCTAGATGTATTAGAAAAGAAAACATTTTAGTGCAGCATTTTTTAAATTACTTCACCAGCATTCATCCGTTGGTTTAGTAATGATTAGTTTTCACCACGGTAGGTGCTGTTCTACTATAGTTCTTATTATGTTGAAGGAAGTATAAAGTGGCTCAGCTTAGTTATCCGTGCTCAAGATTTCCCATATACTTAATATGCGTATTAGAAAAAAAAAATAAGCAAAAACTCCAGCGAGATTTGAATTTGTAGAGTCATGTCTAGCAAACAGCGATCTCCAGCCAGTTAAGCTACCTAGACTACAAAGCTCCGTTGCTTCACAAGAGGGAAAATATAATAAATTTTGTATTGCATGCAGCAGATGGAAAAACCTAAAAAGTGTCAGTTACATATAAGTAGTAACAGCTAATTGAGTTGGGAGTATACATTTTTGCAATCATTTTCCTCCGAAGCCTCTCGACTTCCTGGCAAAAATTTAAGTTTTTTTGCATATGTATTTTAGATTTAAGAATTGAATTTAATTAAATTTTTAATTATTTTTTCATTACAACAAAAATTCAATATTTAAATAATAAGAAAACATCAATTTAAGAAGAAAACTCAAGAAATTAAATTGCCATATGAAAACATATCGCTCGCTAAATACAAAAGGGTCAAAGCTCAAAATACTAAAATTTTTAGGATCGATAAAAAAATTGGTTATTTTATTATGCAGAAGCAACATACTCAACACAAAAATACACATTTTTCCAGTTAAAGAAGATAGTGATGTGAATTTTTGCAGTAGTTAGAGATTATACTCGGAATTGGTTTATACAAAAAAAGTCACCTTTGGACAATTTTGAGTTGTGACCCTTTTGTATTTAGGGTGCGATATCAAACTTTTTTTAGTTTAGATGCAAATGATCCCCACAACTTCTCTAGTTTTTATGGAAAACGTAAGTTTGCAATTATTGTTTATGCTTACTGAGGTAGAATGTTAAATGTATTATAACATTCACATGGAATTGTTTAACAGTTTCCTGTTCACTAATTACTAACAAAATCTCCAAAACCTTTGCATCATTAAAAGTAAAAGTAAAGAAAAAACAATTTTCGTTTCATTGCAACGCTTTTCCTCTTCTTTAATACAATTTCTTGAATTTTACGTTCTAATCACCTGAACTTAACAAATTTAATACTTCTTTGCCTTAATACAACACAAGCAACACAAGTAAAAGTTCATCATTTATGGTAGCAAACAGTACCACAACTACAAAGTAATTTCCTAAATACGACTACATTATCCTTAAAACAAAACCAAGTAGGAGTGATATATTCGACTGCACCGGATACTATATATACCCTTCACTAAAGCAACCCTGTTATTATTTTCTTAATATAAAAGAATTTTTTGATGTCTTGATACTTGAATTGCTTATTTGTCGAAGTTTATGACCCGGGGTTCCTATGCCTGATGATATAAAAGTACCAAATTCAAAATCAACTGAATAAACACAATACTCGTTACTCAAAATCTCCTTAACCTTCCATATTCATTTTAAGTTCTTTGTTCACTCATTTTATTCCACTGATCATCTCTCTTAGCTGCAGTATCTCTCAAATTTAGTTTACTAAATGCCCACCGAGATTTATAATGTTCTCTTTAGTAAGGTAAAAAGAGAAAACGTAATCTGAAATGTAGGTGCTCCTGTAGGCTAGGAGGAAGTGTACTAGCTTGCCAGTCCGGGGGTTGTGGATTCGATTCTCAACAATGACCTTGGTTGTTTTTCACTAGAAAATAAAAATTGAGTGTCGGTGGGGTTGCTCAGTGATGAAGGCATGGTCAGTGGTCGCTGTGCTGTCTTATATGACAGTTAATTTCCGTAACTATCCTTCTACTTTCACCACCTGTCTCATTTCTTGTCTATCTCTTTCCTAAAGAATGTAGCACGTTACCTGACTAACTACGCGTTTCTGTCTGAAGTGCTACTTCTCTTTAAAAAAAAAACCAAAAACACGACGTTTTGTAAATGAATGATTTATTTACAAGTTAATAATGTCGATTTTTTTGTTTGAAAAATGCATTTAATAAAACGACGGGTGAGTCCAAACTTCCAATGGAATAGAAGATAATGTACCCGTGTCTGGTCGAATATTCTGGTTGTTTTTCGACGACTGTTCTCTTCAATTGAATCAGTTGTTTTCGGTACAGGTTTCCTGTGATCGTCTGATTTGATTTTAATAGCTCATAATACAAAACACCCTTCTGATCCCACCAAATATATATATATATATATATATATATATATATATATATATAGATATTTCCTTGGTATCATGGGCATTCGCCTTCGGCGTTAATTTGAGTGGTTGTCCGGACTTTTTTAAAATGCATCCATTTTTAATCACTAGTAACAACATGATGCAGAAATGATTTCTTTTTGTATCCTTCAAGCATCGTTTTCATCATGCAAACTCACCTTTCAACGTTTTTCGTCCTTAATTATATAAACGATTTCCTTGTTTTTGGATAACTCCCAATGCTTTTACACGTCGGGGAATCGCTTGTTCTGTGACTGCCATAATGCAAGTTCTTCTTGCGTCTGACAACCATGTTCGTTGGATAATGCTTCTAATTTCTAATCTTTACTCTTTTTCAACTGACCAAACCTCTCCTTGTCTTCTGAGTCGAAATAACCACTTTTGAAATGCGCAAACTATAGTTCAAAAATTATCCGAGTTGATTGCCCCTGTAAGCTAGTAGGTAGTGTACTAACTTGTCAGTCTGGGGGTTGTGGGTTCGATTCCCAACGAAGACGTTGGTTTTTTTCACTACAAAAATAAAAATTGACTGTCGGTGGGGCTGATCAGCGATGAAGGCATAGTCACTGGTCGCTGTGCTGTCTTATACGGCGGCAGTTAATTTCCGACTATCCTTCTACATTCACCACCTGTTTCATCTCTTTGCTATCACTTTCCTAAAGTACCGTGACGTGACTAAATAGGCATTGTAGCCTGAAGTGCTACTTTCTTTAAAAAAAAAACAGAAGTTGGCCTTAAACTTCTACTAACAATAAATACCTTTCAGCAGCCGTTTTCATTTTCTTCAAATGACAGAAGGTTATCCGACTTCCCCGCAAAACATCTTTTTTAAGCACAAAATTCGAGCGATTGAAAAAATGGGTGGTTTATAGTGTTTCTATCGAACACTGAGTTAAATTAACAGATGTTAGCCGTCCAAAATACCATATTTGTATTGACAGAGACTATATGTGATAGTTATGACATTTGTTGTCCAAGTCGACATATTAGCTTGTATAACAATAGCTTCAATGAAATTTATCGGCAACCCCAGCTGGTCTTTGCATATTCAAGCATAAAAAAGTAGATTAACCTAATTAGCACAGTTACCGGCTTCTAAATTCACGTTGTCGTCTTCACTTGTAAATTTTCAATACAAATTGGAAGCCATAAAAGATTTAATTTTTTTTTTCTAGTACATTTTCGGTTTTTATTAAATTTAAAATTTTTTGATTGCAAACAAAGTTTTGGAAAACTTAATTTTACTTTTAATTGCAGTAATTAAGTTTCATTTTGTGTTTTGCAATTTCCGGTTTTTAATAAAATATAAAACTTTTTACTGCGAGAACAATATTTTGGTAAATGTAGTTTCCAGTCCTAGAATTTTCGATTGTTATTGACATTTCGATATATTGATTATCTAGAGCGACAACAGCAACAACAGTATGAAAAAATTTAAAATTTTGTGGTCCATATCACCATCATTACCACACGGGTTGTGTTGATTTTAAATAGCAAAATTCACGAAATTATAACAGATAGATTTTCTATTGCTCTTCTGGTGATTTGGGAAAATTGTTTTCAAAACGAACGTAACGGACAGATGGATATCAAGGATATCATATATATACTCTATAGGGTCGAAAATTAAGCGAAATTACAAACAGAATGACAAACTTACTTTACACTCTTTTATTTATAACCAATGAAGGGTATAAAAACTATATGTACATCGAATTGTCAGCATATGTAGGTGTAGCTGTGTGTTAATGTGTAAATGAATTATTGGGGGAAGAAAAGTAATGTATGACTTTGGTTAACAAATTACAGCACTTGTAGTTAAACATTTCTACTTATTTTACCAAATACATGCAAAAATTATTTATACAAATTTAAGTGCGACTTTATGTGAACAGTTCAACTAGATGAGCTTTAAAATAACATTAAGGTTCTTCTTGAACATACATTTGTAAGTATGTATGTGCTCATCCTTGTGTATGTCATATTTTTTAGTGTTTTGGTTTATTTTATGCAAATAAAGTTAATATAAAAAGAATGAATAAACAGAATGTGATCATGTGTAAAAGGCAAGAAGAATTTTAAATACAAAACGAACTTATAGATTATTAAAACAATCTGTTTTTCTTTTACATTACGAGGATAGTTTTATTTTTTTATTATTTTTTTCATAATTTCATCCATAAAATTTTTTAACATTTCATTACACAACAATGCAGAATGTTTTATTTCGACACCTAATGTTATCTGATGTTTTCGTTTTTAGTAAATAATGATTTGCATACAAGCTCAGAATGAAAGCAAAATGTGTATTTTTATTTTTATTTTTTTTAAGAGAAGTAGCACTTCAGGCAACAATGTCTATTTAAACAAGTGCCGTGCTACATTCTTTAGGAAAGCGATAGAGAAGGGATGAAGTAGGTGATGAAAGTAGAAGGATAGTCGGAAATTAACTGCCGTATAAAGATAGCACAGCGACCAGTGACTATGCCTTCACGGCTGAGCAATCAATTTTTATTTTTCTAGTGAAAAAAAAACTAAGGTCTTCATTGGGAATCGAACCCACAACCTCCATACTGACAAGCTACCACACTACCTACTAGTCTACAGGGGCACCTAAATCGCTTTCGCTTATCGCTTCTCGGCCTTATGGCTAAGATCAAAGTGTATATTTATTTGCTAGCGTTTTAAACATTTTCGTCAAATAATTGCTTTTTTGCGATCAGAGTTCTATTTTGAATTGTGTGTCAAGTATTAATTTAACCCTCACCCTACTGCTCCTTTTTTGTGAATAACTCGTAGAAGTATTTTGGACAGCTACTTGCTGCTACTTACTGCTTGAAATATATAAAAATTAAAACGCCAGAAGATTGGATTGCCTCAATCATTGGCTTTGAGTGGCTTATTAAATTATGACTTATTAGATTATGGCCTCGTGTCTAATCAAATATTCTTATCATTTTTCGTTGATTGCTGCTCTCTGCAAACGAATCAATTGTCTTCGGTACTGCTTCTCTGACCCCACTTCAGCAGCTCATAATACAAAACAGTTTTCTGCTCCCCGCAAACACAGAGCATTACCTTGACGTCATGACTAATCGGCTTCGGTCTTGATTTTTCTGTTTGGCCGGGTTTTACAAATGACAAAAACACGATGCAAAAATTACTTCTTTTTGCAACGCTCAAGCATCATTTTCGCCATGCAAAATCACCTTTCAATGTTTTCCGATTTCAATTCATATGGCACCCAAATTCCTTGCTTTTGCATGAACCCCAAAGCTCGTAAATCTAGGTGTTGCGACATAAGTTTGAAACACAATTTTGAAGCTAGTTTTCTGTGTCAAAATCACTAGACTTGAATCGCTTAAACTATTCATAAATTTTGTGGGTTGATGCACTTTGACCGTAAGCTTTTGCCAATCGGTTATTTTGAGTTAACTTTTTCTTCAATTTAAAAACCTTTCCCGCTTAACAATTATTTGCCACAAAATTTAACATTGTTATAGTGATTAAAAAATAAGTGTATTTAAACTTTAACCTCTCTCGAACACAGAATTATAATGGCGGATGTTTACCTTCAAAAAACCTCATTTGTTGTTATTGATACAAACCATATGTGTTATTTATGCTATGTGTTGTCTAAATCGACATAACTAACTTGTGCTCCTCCCCGGGGGAGATTTATCGGTCTTTATAGAATACTTGCCTATCTAGACCGGTGCTGCTGGGGGTATAAGGGAGCCCAGTCCCCTGAAGGCAAGTAGGGAGTTAACTGGAAGCTTCACGTTATTTCCACGGGAATCAGTAAGCTCCAGAGTTCCGCTAATTGTCTCTTTAGACTTTTAGCTGTTCTCGGACTGATTATTGAGGTTGACCCTTCGGAAGTATCGTGGTGGTTGTGGCTTTGCGGCCCCAAGCATGAATTGATTAATGGTGGCCAGGATCATCTCGCCTTTTATCACACCAACGGGTGAATTATCCGGCTCCAGTGAGCATGCTAGTCATGTGTTCTGGACGAGAAGTTAGATAGTCTCCAGCTCTTCAGCAAGGAGTAGTGGTTTGCAACCCTGGTTTGGAACCGCTCAAATTGCAACTAGGAAAGACCTGTTGCTAGAATTAGTCCTCGGCTTCCTAGGGCATAAACGACATTGCTTTTAATTCCCAGTGGTTTGACCACCATCTGATTAAGGCCTACGGCCAAGTGCAGGTGTAAATGTTATCACGGAATTACTAACTTGTGCATTACTTCAGATTTTACTTGCGGATATTTTACCAGTTACTTGAAAAACTTTCTATGTTTTCCGGCTTGTATCGGGCTGCTTTTATTATTGAATAAGTTGAATTTTATAAGCGTGAAGAAAAAAGTCTTTATGTAAAATGTTGTGCAAAGTGCCTTTAGTGACTGACGCCCAATGTTGACGATTTTCAGAGTGTTATAGTTCTAGACTCATTCCCAACACTTTGCTGTATCTCGAATCACTACGGCGACAATAAGCGTATTGTTTTAGTTTATTGTTAGCGGCAATATTGCAAGCCTCAAATTTAGCATAGCGGCCTCAGAAGGAGCCTGATTACGAGAAAATGCTGCGTAGATTTTAGAAAGTGATACAGAGAAATTTTCTCAATTTTAACATCAAATTTTCAGTATAAAAATTTATTGCCCAAGAGCCTATAATTTTGTACTAAAAATTTTCCAATTTTTTTTTAAATAAGTGTTTCAGGACAACAGATCAGTTCTTGACATTTGGTCATTTGACAAAGAATTTGTTTTCTAACCTCAAATTTTCCCAACCGTTACACGACTACGAAATAGAGAAATGAACAAAAAATAACGCTGCTTAAGCTTCTTGTTAATATGCGCGAATGCAAAAAGACACCACTTAGTTAGTGACCCTTTTTTGACACCCTTCATTGCACAAGATAAAATCGAATTAAGTAAATTAAAGCTTTAAGATTTAAGGTTAAAAAAATTGTTACTTAATGTTTTCTGAAGATTTAATAAAAAGATTTAAAAAACGAAATACATACTGTAACTCCTCTCGTATGTTAAATTTACACCTTTTAGCATTTAGTTGCATCAAAGGATTACTTTAACATTTAACATCATGTGCTTTATATTATGAAGTAGTGTGATTTGGTTTTGTTGTTTTGGTCTTATGTCTCAACGCAACTAAATAAGAAAGTAAATTTTTCTAAGAAATAACATGATAACAACATGAACTATACACATGTATATGTAAGAGTATATAAGAATATATGTGCATTTATCTGTATTTGCATATGTATCATTTTCAAAATTGCTATGGAATTTACTCCCCTTGATACCTGTAGTGTTTGTCAGAAAGAAAAAGAGCAGGTCATTATTTTCAAATTTTCATATTCAGAGTATACAGTAGTAAAATAGCAGCTTATAGTCATATGTAATGCTTCTGAATAACTATGATGAAAATATATTTTCTTAAGACCGATATAATTGTAAATTGCAAATAATAACAAAAAATTTAAAAGTTTATAATATGGTGTTAACATTTTCAAATCAATTTAGGTATATGACTATCGTGGCTGTTCTTAATGAGGATCTTTTTAAGCGCCTCATTTTGAATTTTCCTAAACGAGTGTCACGAATAAGATGAAAATTGTTAATATTATTTAGGTACGGTTTTCCGTCGACCCTCGTCAAATTTGGTTTGTGAACAAACCGGTTTCGGCTGTTTGCCATCTTCAGTGTTCTTTTCGTACTAGTTGCGTTCTATTGTCAGTTGTGTTTATATAGTTCGTGTCTTCCTTCGTGTTATTGCGTTCGTCCCTTTCTGTCGTTTTTGCCTGCCTCTCTCCTTTTTCGTTTGTCCCTTTTTACCTAATTTGTCGATCCCTTTTTCATTCGTCTTGTTTTTTTTTTTTTTTTTGTTCTAACTAAATCCTTTTACTGTCATGCTTGCGGTCCGTTTTTGTTATGCGTGAACCTATTGGGTTTTTTTTTATGTGACATAATAATCTGTAATTGTACGTTTATGATGTTCTTTATTGCTTTCGTCTTGTGCACTTGCGTAACGTTTTTGTGTTGGTGTAATGTTTGTTTTCCTGTAAAAATGTTTCAACGGTTCAAATATTGTGTCCGAAGCAGTGTTTATTTGTTCATTTATAATTCGTCCGTCAAATGTTTTTTGTTTGTATATTTCCATGTTTTCTAATACATTTAGTCTCCTTCCTTTGTGCTGGGTATGAAGCAGTTTAACCGTTGTCTTTATATGTCCTGGTGTACATTTGTTGTTAAATATATGGTTCGCAAAGTTTGATTCTGGAGTTGATTTTGGTTCTCGTAGTTTTTTGTTATAGTCTCTAATGTGTTCCCTAAATCTGGTCTTAATTTTTCGTCCTGTTTGCCCGATGTAGCTATAATGGCATGTACAAGTTAATTTGTACACTCCTTGTTTGTCTAGTATATTTGCCCCGGTTGTTTTATTCCGTAGTATTCTGCCTAGGTAAAACAACCGGGGCAAATATACTAGACAAACAAGGAGTGTACAAATTAACTTGTACATGCCATTATAGCTACATCGGGCAAACAGGACGAAAAATTAAGACCAGATTTAGGGAACACATTAGAGACTATAACAAAAAACTACGAGAACCAAAATCAACTCCAGAATCAAACTTTGCGAACCATATATTTAACAACAAATGTACACCAGGACATATAAAGACAACGGTTAAACTGCTTCATACCCAGCACAAAGGAAGGAGACTAAATGTATTAGAAAACATGGAAATATACAAACAAAAAACATTTGACGGACGAATTATAAATGAACAAATAAACACTGCTTCGGACACAATATTTGAACCGTTGAAACATTTTTACAGGAAAACAAACATTACACCAACACAAAAACGTTACGCAAGTGCACAAGACGAAAGCAATAAAGAACATCATAAACGTACAATTACAGATTATTATGTCACATAAAAAAAAACCCAATAGGTTCACGCATAACAAAAACGGACCGCAAGCATGACAGTAAAAGGATTTAGTTAGAACAAAAAAAAAAAAAAAAAAAACACGACGAATGAAAAAGGGATCGACAAATTAGGTAAAAAGGGACAAACGAAAAAGGAGAGAGGCAGGCAAAAACGACAGAAAGAGACGAACGCAATAACACGAAGGAAGACACGAACTATATAAACACAACTGACAATAGAACGCAACTAGTACGAAAAGAACACTGAAGATGGCAAACAGCCGAAACCGGTTTGTTCACAAACCAAATTTGACGAGGGTCGACGGAAAACCGTACCCAAATAATATTGATTATAACCCCGTCGGAAAAACCAAGCACATATGAAAATTGTTGGTCGTTAAAATGTAAACTGTTGCTGGGTTATCTGCATATACCAGTCACTTTGTGTAAATCAGCAATTGTACTCCGAGCTTCTATTTTAAAGAAATTATATTCAATTATATCACCAGGATGTGAACCACACCAAATGGTGTATATTTCTCAATATGATAGATGTTTGTGGACTTCATTGTGGATGAGTTTCACTCAAAAACCATAAGGTTTATTTATTAAGCGAAGAACCACCCTCTCGTAATTTCAATCGTCCCTAAATTTACATTAGATTTCCTATTGGTACATTTTCGCGTGTATTTCAGGTGGCAAAAATAAAAATGGCCACCAAAATTTAGGGGGCTCAAATTTAATTTCGGACCAATGCTTTTTTTAGCAAAGTTTCTTGGTATCGCAATATGGTGCTGTAAATATTTAATCTCCCACAATTTGACCCACCCCAGTGGAAGGGCTTTTCAACAAGAAATTTGTTTTCTAAAAATAAAAATTCGGCAATTATAAATGAAAAATTATATTTGGCAAATGTCCACCATAACCACGCTGACAGATATCCATTTTTTTTTGTCAAATTTTTAATCACTTTTTGGCAAAATGGCGGTCCTATTCTATTAATCACATCACGGATTTTAAGTTTTAAAGCTGAAATTGATTCGATTGGCATATAGTCTCTGTCTTTGACATAGCCCCACAAAGATAGTCGAGTGGTGTTAAATCATATCATCTAACTGGCCACTTAACTGCTGATTGTCGTGAAATTATGCGATAGTGAAATTTGGTTTGCAATAAATTGATCGTTTCATTGGCTGTGTTATATGTTGCACCGTCCTATTGAAATTACACGTTAATGATATCCACGTCGTCAATAATGGAATGAAACTGAGTTGTTAGGATCTTGAGATAGCGCCATCTAGTGACCATTATCCCATTACCAGCCTCATCGTCGAAAAAAAGTGCCCAATCTTTCCTCCAGACCGCATAGCGCACCATACAGTGACTCGTTGAGCATTCAAAGGCTTCTTAATAGTCGTTCTAGGATTTTCAGAAGCCCAAATGCTTCAATTTTGTTTGCTGACATACCGTGACGAGTAAAAATGGGCTTCGTCTGAAAAAATGATTTCTTTACAAAAAATAGCCGGTTAATCCTGAATGAATTGCGCCAATCTACGGCAATGTGAATGGTCGGTCGGGTTCAATTCCTGCACCAGTTGAATCTTGTAAGGCTTCAAAGTCAAATCAATATGAAAAATATGCCATGTGGTGATTTTGTATAACCCTAATTGCTGAGAACGCCGAGAAGTATAAAAATTTTGATCTGCGTCAAGACTGTGGCTAACGACTGTGATGCATTTGGTTAAACGATCCGGTAGAACATGCGTTGGTGTTCGCTCATTTTGTATCGAGCTTGTTGACTCATATTTAACGACCCGCCTGTCGAATAAAATTTAACTACCAAATTATTAATAACAGTCTTAGGAAAACGATTATCTTGTCTGAAAATATCACGAATATTACGAAATGTAACTTTAACAGAACCACCATTTTCGTAGTCAATATTAATTATTTTGATGCGATTTTCGTGTAAATTTTAATTCATTGTAACAATTTCCAATGACGAATACGTCAAAAAACTAAATGTCAAAACTATCATGTTGCTGGTGTTGCCACATATAATACTACTTATTGGGAATATCATCATTTATTGATAATCACAGGAGGATTAAGAAAACATGGGATAAATAGATCCAAAGGGAGCAGATCAATAACAGATATTTCGGAGAATGTAAGAGCGAATATCAACAATTCTGTAAATTTGTTAGTGGTGGTACTTGATGTTACCAAAGCATTCAATTCTTAGTGCAACAAAACTTTGTATGCAAAACTTCATAATAACTTTAATTATAGTTCCTCTTTTGTTTACTTAGAAGGATCGATTCTTCATAAAATAGTTGAACTGCGAAATATCTTCTAATAGGGAAGTTTTTTAGAGATGTGCCGTAAGGCTTTAGATCCTCTTTTATTTTAAATTTACTTGAATTATCCAAACAAATATATTCGGGATCTATTAAAAATTTGTTTGTCCCACTGTATGAAATTTATCTCCAACTTTGCTGGTATCTGTGTGGTAAGTAAATAATGCATATGCACAACTTAATTATTGCAAAGAATTTCGTAACTTTGCAGTTTTATTTTTTTTTCTCTCTCACATGAAGTTTAATCATTTACATCCACAGAGCTTTGCCAAAATTTTAAATTTAATCTTGTTATTGTTTTTACTTAAAAATATGAAGAAGTAAAAATAAGAGCACAACAATATGTAAACTTATACTAATTTTGATTTTTAAAGTTTCTTCCGAAACTCTTAAAAAAGATTTTTTTATTTAAAGTCTTTAGTTCAGAAAACAGGAAAATAAAACTCCTTTTCTGAATGTTATGTAATTTGCAATTTGCTTTTTTGAGAGTTACTTAAATGTCTTAAGCTGAAAATAAAATAATCGAATAATTTTACAAGGATTCTTAATTGTAACAACTTATCGACACAACAAAATTTATTAAACAAGATTTTGTATGTGATTTGATTCAGATCCCAACATAACAAACCTGTATTTATTTAAACAAATAAATTAATAGCTTCTATTTGTTCAAGAGATGCACTGAGTTGCTATAAACTTAAATACCTTAAATGAATAGAGTTAGTAAACGTTCTGTGTAGCAATGAGAATCATGCTAGAACGTCATAGACAATTTGTTTGCAATTTATGATACATATATGTTAACCGACACAAGATAAGAATAACTACTGTAATTTGTGTAGTTAAAACAATTGCGTAAACAAGAGAAGGTTTTAAAAAGGAATAATAAAGGCTTTTCGTAAGTCAGCCAACTTGTGTTAAAGAAAATGTAAAATGTGCAAAGAAGAAGAGAGACGAGCAAAATGTAAATTACGCACAATTTAATTGGCCTAAATGATATCAGATTATTTAGATTATTAGAAATAAAATTCTAATTTTGGAACTATGCTACTATACTAGTTTGAAACTAATTGAGAATCTCTACTGAAAGCGAATTGTACTAAAAACTCTTAAGAGCAAATTAGTTAGATCGATGCATAATGGAGAAGAAGCGAAATATCGGGCAGACAAATTTGAGATTAGAAAGTAAATTGGCTAAAGGCATACACCCTTTTTGGAACACTCCATTGCTACCAACCCAATGCAGAAATATGGGAGTTAATAAATTAATATTTGGTCGGATTAATGTCCTTATCTATCACGTTGGCAGACCTCCGTGATTTGCACAAAATTTTGAACCACTTTTTGCACCAAATCTTCACTTATCTCGTCAATACAGAGACGAATTTCGGCCCTCAGAACGTCATTTGCTTGTGGGTTTTTTATCTAAAACCGGTCTTTAAATGGCGCAAGAAAAAATGAACCAGCGGTGTTAATTCACAAAAAATAGACGACCAATTGACATCGGCAAATCGAAAAATTACTGGGCGCGGAAATTTCTCATGCAATAACTGAATTATTTAGGTCAATATTAGCCAATTGTTTTTGTTCTTTTGTTTTTTCCTAAAGAGAAGTAGCACTTCAGGCAGCAATGTCTATTTATTCAAGTACCGTACTACATTCTTTAGGAAAGGGATAGAGAAGAAATTAAAAAGGTGGTAAAAGTAGAAGGATAGTCGGAAACTAACTGTCGTATAAGATAGCACAGCGACCAGTTATCATGTCTTCATCACTGAACAGTCCCCCCGACATTCAATTTTTATTTTGGTGGTGAAAAAAACAGCCAAGACCTTTGCTGGGAATCGAATCCACAACCCCCAGACTGACAAGCTAGTACACCATCTACTTACCTGCAGGGGCACCTCCGCAACACAATAAAAATTTGAATCATCTTAATCTGAATTTTTTGTTTTATTTTGTTTTGGAAAACAATCTTCTTGTTGAACAAGACTTTACAAAAAGTTATGTGTTTATATTGGAAAACACAAGAACCCCGTTAAGTTAATTGAGTTCTTTTATTGCAAAATAATAACACACAACTTTTAAATAAAATACACGATTTATTTAGACGAACTATTAACCTTTATAGACATAAAAATACACGATGCTAACTCTACTAATTTAACGCCTAAAAGTTGCTGTATCAACTTTTTTGTCTTTACTCGAACTCAATGGCCCACGAGAGCGAATTTAGTAGAAAACTCTAATTTATCGCATCAAAAATAGTTGACGTTGTTATCATTATTTAGTATGTATGTGATTTTTTGGTTGTGTATCTGCTTGTTCTGTGTTAGTTATTTGATTTTCTGATTGCTAACCTTAGTTCATGAAATTTCAGTGTACTATATTGTTGTTGTTTTGTGTTAATAAAATTTCTTGGAAACTGCTTGATGTTGTAAATAGGCACAATAGGTCAGTTCACTTTACTTTTTTTTTAGTGATAATAACCTTTTTATAACTTTAACAGAGCGATATTATTTTAAAAGTTTTATTAAATTCTTAAATTTTATATTTAAAACACCAAACTTTAAAAACGCATTTCTTATTTATATTTTATTAATAAACACTTGCTATAATAACAAAATGCATGCATAAGAGATTAACTGTTTTTAATCCTTTTAATGAATTGATGTGGTAGAAACCTCATTTGTTTATTCACACATTTATTACAATTTTTTAATGTCACAATGCATGTAAATTAGCCAACGCAGTAACGCGTAACCGACATTTGGTTGAATGTTCTGTTTTTTTTACCTTCGGACAGATGTCATTTTAAGGTGAGGATATAAAAGTGCAGAAAAAATATAAATTAAATAATTATTATAAACAAGTCACTGCAAAAAATGTAAATGTATTTGTTTTTTTTTTGTTGTTTAACAAAATAAACAAACATCAAGAAAAACTTCAGTTTTAATTAAGGTTTAACTACCTTCACAGTTATCAACATAATACAATAATAACAGGCAGGTAGCATTAACTAAGGGAGATGTAAAACTGAAAATAACATATGTACATACGTAGGAGTATATATTTGAATAGAATACTTGCAGACGAACGTGCTCTACGCCACTAATAGTGGGTGAGTGCTTCACTAATAGTGAGTCATGCTAATGCTATCATGTACAAAAAATGTTTTGCATTTTTTCTAGTAAAATATTTTAAAATCTATTAAAAGTTGAACTAACGTTGTCCTGTATGATCCTACTGCAAATTGAATACACGTCATCAAAGACGCTAAAAAAGCTACAACGGCGAATAACGAATTTGAATGAAATACAAAATCATTTAAGCAAAACTTTTATTTATTATTATACTTTTCACTAGAGATGTAATTCCGCTTGCATTTCCTTGCATTCCAATAGTCAATTCCGATCCCATACCTAATATATATCTCTCTATCCAGTGGTGTTCAAGCTGAGCACTGGATGGGCTACAGCAAATATAATAAAATATGAGTAGAAAATAATATAATATATAATGATCAAGTTCGAAGTTTCTGTCAAATTGGGAAGCATAAGGGTCAAGGGTTTATAGTTTCTGCACTGCAGACAATAACACTATTATTTTTCACTTCATTTGTTTATAATGCAAATTCCAGTTAGTTTATACTAATTTCCTAAAAATGTTCATAACATGTTCTTCAGGTCTTAGAAAGGGTATTTTTATAGAGATATAGATCTTTAAAATGAAATAAACCAAAGATAAATTTTGTTATATTCATATGAAATTTACTTTAGCCGGAAGATATTATTCTGCATTATAATTAGCAATAACTTTCGAGCTTATCTGCGTAAATTAGTAACATAAAATATTTTAGTGGCGTTAAATTACACGATCTTTGGGGGCCAAGTCAAGGTTACGAAACGTGAAACTATGCGGTTACCAAACGTTTTCTTCAATAAATCAATTGTCGCACGAGTTGGTTGACATGCTGCGCGGTCTTGTTGAAACTACAGCATCTGCATATTATTCTTATTCCATTGATGAAGGTTATATAGCAGTCACCATTGACTGTAACGTTCTGACCATCAACGTTTTATAAAGAAATATGGACCAATCATTCCAACAACCGATTAATTACACCAAACCGTTAGTTGTTCTGGATATCACTTCAAAGACGGAAGTTTCGTTTATTGACCATTTATTGTAGATTCAGGATTATTAGCGTATACAGTGTAATACTTACCTGAAGACAGGCTTTTTGAAGGATAGACAAGAGAAAAGTCAATTCATGTGGCTACGCATCAATCAAATCAAAGGATATATACGATATCGTAGGAGAGATATTAACAAGATCACTAATGTTTTGGATCCAATCCCTTTACATTTTTCTATAAAGAGCTACAAACATGATTCACGCCAATTAAATGGCTTTTTAAAGTAGTGATATAACGCCCTCGGGTGATAATTGTCGGTTTCTTTGTTCATCCTTATGATTCGCGCAGTACGTATTCTGTTGCACTTGAATTTGAGCGCAATTCTAGTTAGTCCAAGTTCTGTGCATATAAAGACCCCCCTCTAAATTGGGATAAAATCTTAGAAGCTCTCAGAAGATTCTGAAACCCTGGATAATAATTTTAATTTTAGGATTAGTTATCATAGAATAGCTGTTGTCAGTTGGCCTTTATTACTGGCTGTCTATATTTTTTGACCTTTTGTTCTTTGACTGGTCTTAGCCTAACTGTTCTTTGACTGGGACATCTGCAAGAGAACCACTTTAAATTGCTTTCAAAATGTTGTCCGGCTTCTTAAGTAAATGGAATTTACACTGAGTGGAAAGTAGACAGGCAAGTTCAAAATTAAATTAGAGTCGACAGCTATCCAGAGTCTACATGATAGAAAACAAATACTTTACTGACCGTGAAACATTCTGCTTAAGTGTGAATAATGCTCCTGCAGGCTAGTCGGTAGTGTACTAGTTTTTCAGACTGGGGGTTGTAGGTTCGATTCCCAACGAAGACCTTGTTTTTTTTACTACAAAAATAAAAATTGACTGTCGGTGGGGCTGCTCAGTGATGAAGGCATGGTCATTGGACGCTATGCTGTCTTATACGACAGTTAATTTCCGTAACTATCCTTCTATTTTCACCACGTGTTTCATCTCTTCTCTATCCCTCTCCTAAAGAATGAAGCACGATACTTGACTAAATGGGCATTATTGCCTAAAGTGCTACTTCTCTTTAAAAAAAAACAAGTCCAAATTCCTCTGCTTGAATCAAAAAGGCAACATTCCAGATACCTAACAGTCTATTTCCGACCAACGTCATGATTAAATTTAAATGCTTAAAAATCTACAGCAATGGTTTTCTATTTCAAATTCTGTATTTGATTTTCTCTCAGTTAACGAATATAAAGGCTAAGGTATGTTTATTTTGTGAAATTGGAAATTGCAACGAAACCATTTCGTTCATGACTTATTTGATCACTTGGTGGTTTTACAGCTAAATTAAACAGAATGTATTGATTTGTGGATGACGAAAGCCGTCAACTTCTCATTACAGTAATGAAATAGTATTGTGCAATAAGCAAAGAAGCAAAAAATAAATATTCAGTATGAAACTGCTAAATCAGGAAGCTTTATGCAGTTACGTTTAGTCGAGATACACTTGAAATTTTAATATTCCTTTTAATTGTTTATGGTTCTGCTATTATTCAAGCTACTTTAATCTAATTAAATACTTATTATTATTTGGTTTTAGTTATCTGGACTTGTAAACTTTTTGAATGAGAACAACTATTTTTTTTAGTATTTTCTGCGACGATTAGTTGGCAGTGAACATAAGTGCGCCCAACATTTCCTTGTAGTGACGATCGAAGACGCACTTATATTAGATCATGTATCGATTAAAAGTACTGACTAAATAAGTGAAACTCCTTGATATACTTTGGAACAGCAGTGCATTTTCGCCTCTGTGTTAGCGAAAAAAGTTCAAAAAATACCAAGGAGATAGAAGTAATAACAAGTTCGACCTTAAGAAAAAGGACAATAACACCTTGCAGAACGTGGAGAGGTTAAGTTTTACAGAAATTTGTTGGAAATTATTTTCTAAGTTTGTTTACATAATTTCCCTCTCTTCAGCTGTTCATAAGTAGTAAACATAACCTATTTGAGTTTGTCAGCTGTACGCGCCTAGTTGCTATTGAAATTATTGTGTGAAGTTAATTTTCAAATTAATTTAACTGCTGATCTGAAATGCCTCGAAAGTGTGTGAATTCTGTCGATAGCTTTTGCGATATATGTGGTGAAATAATAGTTTTGGTCCAGAAACGTAAAATGACACCTATCGTTACGACTGCCTATAAGCATTATTTTGGTGTGAAAGTTGGGGGCCAAGATAAATCATGGGCTTCTCATATATGTCGCAATTCCTGTTCCATCATATTGCGAGAGTGGCTGAAAAATAAATACCGGGCAATGGCTTTTGCAGTACCTATGGTTTGGCGTGAGCCTACCAATCCTACAGACGACTGTTATTTCTGCTTAACTCCTCCAATTAAGCATGGTTTATCTATAAAGAAAAGAGGAATGGTTAAATACCCTAATTCGGCCTGTACCACACCCAAACACTTTGCCAGTCCCTTCGCTACCCCAAAACTATGAAATTTTAGAGGAAGGTGATAAAGACTGTGTAGAAGAAGCAACCCATCCTTCTACATCTTATGACCCTGATTTTGAGGTAAGCGGTAGGTCTAGGGATTCGTACAGAATTAGTCAAGCAGAGTTGAGTGACCTTATAAGAGATCTTGGCTTGTCTAAGGAAAAGGCTGAGCTTTTAGGGTCAAGACTACAACAGTGGAATCTTCTAAAACATGATGTGAAAATATCTCGGTACAGACAGCATCAAAAAGATTTGCTTCCGTTTTTTGAGAATAAAGAAAACCTCGTAGTTTGTTGTGATGTTAATGGCTTGATGAACTGCTTGAATTTGCAATAATTTGCATAATGTATATCAGCTACCTTCTATTTCTATAGGACATACAGTTCACATGAAGGAAACTTATATAAATATGAACACTTCTCCAATCAATCAAATATGAACAACACAAGTGGCAAATCTCTGCTGATCTGAAAGTCATTGCTATACTCCTAGGAATGCAGTTAGGGTTCACCAAGTACTGTTGTTTTTTGTGTTTGTGGGACAGTCGGGATAGAAAATCTCACTATAAAAAAGTGAACTGGCCTAGACGAGACCTAAACCCTAATGAGAAAAATGTAGTTGACGAGCCTCTTGTAGATCCTAAGGATGTTCTCCTTCCCCCATTACATATTAAGTTGGGACTAATGAAAAACTTTGTCAAGGCCGAGCAAAGTTTCCCAGGTTAAGTGATGCAAAAGTCAAGGAAGGCATCTTTATTGGGCCTCAAATCCGTGAAATCGTAAGTGATCCTGCTTTTGACATGATTTTAACAGGAAATGAAAAAAGAGCCTGGGAAGCCTTTAAGGGTGTTGTACATGGGTTTTTAGGTAAGAAAAGAGATGATAACTTCACAGCATTGGTCAAAATCCAGAGCTAATAAAAATTTTTCATTGTCATTTTCGTTTTTATCACCCCAAAATTAGTAGAAATTGACTAACTTAGCGTAGGAAGCATTCAAAAAATATTTTTTTGTTATGCAGTCGACTAATAGACTGCCCTAAAACTTCTAGACTGGAAAAAGTGGGCTCAGCGTCGTGGTAATATAACTATAATACGGAAATACTATTTTTGTATTGTATTGTTATTTACTGTATTGTATTTTTTGCTTATCGCTTTTGTTATTCTTTAAATTTCGACCATTATTTATTTATCTCAACTAATTAATTTTATAAAGCCTAATATGGCCAAAATAACAACATTAGGAACTACCACTCTTGTGAGAAAATGCTTTGTCTTAGTCAGTACCTTTTTAGTATTTTGCAGAAGAAAATCTAGAATGGAATTCTAAGGTAATAAAATTTGTATGTGTGCGATTTTGTAATTTTAAGTACATTTTTAGATTAAGTTTAACAATATAATTCAACTGTGAGAAACTGTACATAACTGATGATAAATTATTGAGCTAAAAGAAAAGAGATATTTTTCTGTAAATGCCTGTAATATTTCTCCATTTTAGATTTGATGCAGTTTCTTTCCCAAATAAGCGGCAAATAGGGATTCAAAGCACCGGAAACGTCGATAAGAAAAACGAAAATAATTGTGGCGTAACCACGGTAATAGCGCTTGTTATAATATTAAACCACTATTTAAAATAGATAAGGCCCCCTTATAGTAATTAGAGAATTTGCAGAAGGAGAAAAATTAATTAGCTGTATACTACTTTGTGCAGACAGATAAAATTTTTTTTTTTCCAACTCCATGTTATATATTGTATCTTTATAATATGAACTAACAATAAGTAAGCAATTCTTAAATATCTAAATAGTAAATTAAAAGACAAAAAATAATAAACTAGTTTTTAAATTTATCCATATATACTAGTAGTTCTCAATGGTCTTGTACGAGAGCAATAGTGTCCTTCCACTTCAATCGAGTGTGTCCACGATGTTGATGGATACTTCGAGCAAGCGGATTCGGATGTGTTTCCAACTTATTTAAATATCTACTGACATGTTTTGTAATCTCGGTTTTAACCGCCGGGACTTAAAGATCCTGGTGAATGTTACAGTTCTTAATGTACCAAGAAGCGGCAGTTATTATTCGAAGGATTTTGTTTTGCTGACGTTGAATTTTCTCAATATTGGAGGCGGAAGTAGTGCCACATAGCTGAATCCCGTAACTTCATATTGGTTTCAAAATTGTGTTGTATATTAAAAGTTTGCAATCAAGGCTGAGAACGGAGTTTCTGCCAATAAGTCAATTAATTGCTATTGTTTTCAGTTTCATCTGAGTTAACTTTGCCTCAATGTGATGTTTCCAAGTTAGCTGCCGGTCCTAAGTATTTAGCGTAGACGTGATGGCGTACCACTTGGTTATTGATACGGATATGGGGACACGATTCACTGCGCAATGTGAATGTTATATGTACACATTTGTGTTCATTAACCTTTATTCCCCATTTTTTAGTCCATTCTTCCAGGACCACGAGTTGTAGCGAAGCATATCTTGGGTCACTATGGGCGCTAAGAAAGGCGGTGTCATCTGCAAACGTTGATGTGTGTATTCCACTATTTGTTGGCAAGTCTGCTGTATATATTAAATACAGGATTGGGGCCAAAATACTACCTTGGGGTACTCCAGCTATAATCGGTCGGGGGCAACTTGTATAGCTCCATGTTTTATTATAAACTGGCGACCCATAACATATTTCTGCAGTAGATTGTGAATATTCACTGGTAAATTTTGTTTTATTTTAAGCAAAAGGCCTTAATGCCATATTTTGTCGATGGCTTGTGATACATCGATAAAAAGTGCCGATTAGTATTTCTTATCCTCAAATGCCTTTCTTATGACAAGTCTGTGAGTATGTTCGATGGCACTACGTTGTCTCCTTAATCCAAATTGATGGTTTGGAATGCAATTATTCTCATTCAGACAACTTCACCATCAGTAGTTTCTCGAACAATTTGGACAGAGTTGGTAATAGGCTTATGGGCCTATATGAGTCCACCTTGGACAGATATTTTCCCGGTTTAGGTATCATCCTTACCAGAGCAACTTTCCATGCCGGAGGGTAATATTTAAGTCGTAAAACGGCATTAAATAGGAAAACGATTATTCGCTAAGCAACGAGAGGCATCTCTAACAGCATTTTGTTGCTTGTTTTATCAAAGCCAGGAGCTTTCTTGGTTTTTAACTTTCCAATAGTGCTTAACAACTCCGGAAGTTTGAACCTTAATTGAATAGCTGGTCTAGCAGTAACTGGTGGGAGTTGAGTTAAATCAGCACATTTATTAGCAGAGAACACATTCCTCAAATAGCTTACGAAGAGATTACCTTTTTCATCATCATTTTTTTCCCAAATACCGCCTGGCCCGCGCAAAGGAGGTTCAGCGATTACAGGTCTTTTAATTTTTTTGGTGGCACGCCATAGGGAATAATTTGTGAAGACAGATAAAATGAAATGATAAAGGAAAACGCAGGATTTTGTTTTTTAGAAAATGCAATTCTTTTACTGGCTCCCTAAATCATCTCCCGCAGATAAACACTACAAGCAATCTCTTAACCTGTTTTTGCATTAAACAAATCTGTATAACTGCCACTCATATCCAATTAGCCCAACTTTCTTAAATAAAGGTTAAAGATGTAACTTCTATGTTTGTGCCATAACGCTATAGCGATTACTAAAGAGAAGGTGAGTGTTCATAAAGTGACTGATTATGTAATAAAACGAGTTATTTTTTTTAACTGTTGTAGACAAACACTTCAAATTAATATTTTAAAGTAAAACTATGTCCGCGATAGCAACTGGTATAAATAGTTTTTTTAAGCAAAAGAATGTTCTAAAACTAATATACGAGGTCTTGCTTTATCCGCTATAACAATAACTACAATAAGTTAGACACAAAATTAAAATATAAAGAGTATTCCTATAGTCACGTGGATTTTAAATAACTTTATTTTTGCTACCGCAGTAGAAAAACATTTAGAAAAAATTTAAAATTTAAAGGTTGCTCTCTAGTCGCGGTGATTTTGACAATTATGACCTTGTTTTTTTTTAATATTTTAAAGTATACTTCTATTTTTAGTAACAAACAAGTAAAAGGTAAAGTAAAAAATTAAAGAATGTCGCAAGCGTTGTAAGGAGTCATTCATTTATAATTCAAACTTGTAATCGATGGATTCATTTGAATGATGAATCACTTGACTACTGCACAATAAATTTTATTAATATGAGTTTTAATTATAATTGCAGTAGTATATTATTTTGTACACTTCTTCATTCAAAAACAACAAAGTAAAGCAACAACAAAAATTGTTCTTTTCATCACTTATTGAAGTATTTATCCCTGGCTGATCATGAAGAAAATTTTACGCAAATTAAGAAATACAAAGTTATATACTCGTATAGTAGCGTGGTCTTATACAGCTTTTAATAAATAATGGATCTTCTACATCACACCATGAGAAGATAATAATAACGTTTTGTTGTGAGTTCTTTATTGCAAAATAAATAACACCAGTTTTTAGAGTTTTAAAATTTATAACAATTTTATTTATTTTAACTACACAAAATTGACACTACAAAACAATTTACTTAAGATGCACGTCTTGTTTACGAGGTTTATTTTTACACTGACTAACTATCGACTCAGAAGATGCCCTTCTATATTTGTCCATTAAAAGTCTAGAAAATTTAAGAATCTTCTACTCCCTTTGTATCACATTTTGTTGTTGTATGTTGTTTAGTCAATTTATAGGCGCCAGTATGTCTGTGAGTAGTTTTGTTTTTATACTGGTAAAGTTGCTTCTTGGAATTTATTTTAAGATATTTGTTGTTGTCTTTTGTAGAAAACGTTTCTTAGAAAACTACGCAGGTACTAAACAGCATACATGTTTATTGTTGTCTTGCGCGTATAAAATTTCTACGCAGTTAGAGAGAACAGAAATTTTTTTTGTCTTGCATGCCACGCAGTTAGTAAACAGCATATCAAATTGTTGTTGTTTTAAATTTCTACGCAGTTTGTAACTAGAAGTTTTGTTGTTGTACCATACGTTTTCTTAGCCAGCCACGCAGTTCATAAACAACATACCCAGTAGTTCGCTTTTTTGCTTCATCATTTTATTTTAAAACTTAAGCAAGACACATCCATAGCAATATGTTATTTCGAAGCACTATCTTAATTATAATTGTAATAATTTATACAATAGCATAAACAGTATGTAGGAAATTGCTAATTGGATAACCCTTTCCACTTCTTTAATTTGTACAATTTAAATGACTACGAGGCTATTTGATCCAAAAATATTTTTTCGTTGTTTGTGTCTGGCACACAAAAAATATAAATAATTTTTATGATCAAGTACAATTCGAAGTTAAAAATTTTCAATGACACAATCGAACATTAAAATTATATATTAAAAAAAAATTAGTGTATTTTTCTTTTCATCCTTCTTTTTATTTTTATAGTTTACTGGTTTTGGTGTAATTTACAAAAGCCACACCACTAATTTATTTAAGTAGAGAACATCCTTGAAACTAAATAAAGCCTTTGCGTTCTATCTATTTATAAAGAGATTATAAGTGACTTTACGGAGAATAGTTCTTTATCGCCTTAATGCAATATCAAATGGTCAAGTGATTTACTAGTTTGTAAAAGTACAACCTGTTTGGTTCCATTCATATTTACACATACAGCAACGTCAGAAAGGACAAAAAAAAAAAAAAAAGAAAAATAAAAGAATAATATTTAAAGCAGCTTAAATATGATATTTTTCTAGAGAAAATGGATTAAAATTAATACGCCTGACTACCGCTTGTAAAGTTGTAAAAGCATGACTATGCAGAAATAAATACAAAATATGTCTTGTAAAAAAAATTAAATTATAGTATTGGAAAAAATAAAAACATAAATTGAAATAAATATTTTTTTAAATAGAAATAAAGCATTCGAATAGAAAAACTACAATTTATTTAATAGACTTGCAACTTAACATTGTTTGGTTGCATGATAATAAATTTGTAAAACATTCGCCAATTTTCAGCTACATATATTTGGAGTGATTCTATTTTTTATTCAGTTGTATATTGTTACGTTTATTTCTTTTAATAAACGTTTTTTTATATTAAGTGGGCAAAATAACAGCACAGCTATTTATTGTTTCAAATTAAACGATTTATTAAAATTCAATACATGACTTCACTACTGTAATGCCTAAAAGAGTGGTTTTTACATATCTGTTTTAAGCGGTTCTCGCATATAGAATAATATTCTACTTTAACATCAACGTTATTATCATTCAGTCTAGGCGCCTGCTGTACGTTTTGTTTTGTTGCTTAGTTTATTTCGTGGAATTTCTTAAAAGCATGTTTTTATTGTCTTGTGTGTATAAGATTTCTTAAAAAAAAAAACTACGCAGTTTGTAAAATACACGATATGTCATTTCGTCTACTTTTTCTTACTGATAATTGTTTTCTTTGAAAACTTAAGCAAATCATCTTCGAAACAATATAGTGGAATTGCTAAAAGTGCCGCATATTTAAATCTAAACTTGCTCATGCTGTTTTTTTTACTCTTTCGATATAAATTTCACTAAAAATTTTCTAAAGTAATATTTGAGAGATGACCTCGCTTACCTATGAAACTGTTGCATTAAAGCACTAATAGTGGTGAGTGAAGAGATGCTGAGGAGTTGCTAGGTTATTGTCGAAAAATCTCATTTTCCTACGAGTGCTCTTGTCTAGCAGCAGCAGCAGCCACATGCTGTCTTTACAGCCTTTAACTTCTCTTGAAGAAAGTTACAAATTCGGAAAGGCCACCGAACCCAATACCTCTATTTATCTTAGAGCTCCTACATACATCTGAGCTTCAAAGTGTCCGTAAAATTTACCTTTTTAAAAAGATAATCTTCTGGCATTATAATTTAAAAATTAATTCTTGCATATATCTGTCGTGGTTGACTCGGATATAGTCTAATCTGGAACTTCAATTTCCGATGATTTTTCCATTGTTTCAGCAATAACGTGACTAACGACGTAGACTAGTAGCTTCACACATCCCCATAGAGGCAAATTCACGCGTACGAAACGTGAAAATATGCGGTTACAAAATGTTACCTTCAACAAATAAATCGAGGCAGGATATGTATAACATGCAGCTCCTGCACATCATGGTTATTCAATTTATGAATTAATACAAATAACTATGTCCCTTTAGCGGCCAGTATTTTATGGAACGTTCTGACCAGAACTGTTTAACTGTTTATGTTGAGTATATTCATCAGAGCGAAATGAAAATTTTTCGCATAATTCCGATTATAGTTGTTGTGAAGATAAAAGAAATCGATTTCGATTGGATTCGCTAACTTAAATTTCTATAGCCATACAAGCAAGTATCGGGGTTTTCAACAAAAAGTTTGTTTTTAAATTGTGCCAACAGCAACAACTAAGATAGTTTTGACATTTTAGTTTTTTGGCGTATTCGTAGTAGATGCATTGGCAATTGTTACAATGAATTCAATTTCACACGAAAATCGCATTAAATTAATTAAATCCACTACGAAAATGGTGGTTTTGTTAAAGTGACATTTCGTAAAATTCGTGATATTTTCGGATAATATAATCGTCCTCTTCAAACCGATATTAAGATTTTAATCGTTAAATTTAAGTCGACAGGCTCGATACAAAATATAAGAATTCCAACGCCTGTTCGACCAGATCCTTCAGCTGAAAACATCCCAGCCATGAACTGCAGTGTTAAAGCAGATTAAAATTTGTCAATTCCTCGACGTTCTCAGCAGTTGAGGTTAACCAAAACCACCACATTGCGAATGTTGCATGAGAATTCAACTGGTGCAGGAACTGAAGCCAACTGACCATTCACATCACCGCAGATTCGCTCAATCTTACTCAATTTTTCACTTGTCAGGGTATGTCAACGAGAAGTCTTTTTCAGACTTAAAACTCAAAATCCGTGATGTAATTAAAAAAATTGAACCGTCATTTTGCAAAAAGTGACTAAAACCTTTGATGAAAGGATCGACATCTGTCCGCGTGGTGGGGTATAATTTTTCATTCATAATTGCCGAACTTATCTCTACCTGATACAATTGAAATTTGAATCACCTTAAATAAAATATTTTTTTTTATTTTGTTTTAGCAAATAAAGTTCTTATTGAAATATTCTTTATTTTTACTTTCTTATTTTTAAAATTTGTATATAACTATATAATGAGCATAAATAAATTAGTAGCAAATATTCAATTGTTGTTGTGTTTCTTTTTATTCATATTGTTACTTTTAATAAGCGTTTTATTAGCTTGAGTTCTTCTATTGCAATATAATAACAGCAGTTTAGAGTTTTAAATTAATTTAAATGATTTATTTACTTTCGATACACACAAAATAAATACGATGGTAACTTTGTTGTCTTTGCTTACTGATAACTCAACTGGAATTAATTCATTTCTACTTTAACATCAACCCATATTGTTGTTGTTATTGTCAGACATTTTAGAAGCCTGCTTGGTTATGTTTTGTTTTGTATTAGTTGGTTTTGTTTTCTGTTGTTTATCTTATTTGGTAGAATTTCTTATTACTATGTTGTTATTGTCTGGTGTGTAAAAGATTTTTTAGAAAATTACGCAGTTTATCAAATGCAAAGCGGGTCGTTTCATTTTTTTACAGATAATTATTTTCTTCTAAAACATAATAAATCATCTTTGTATGAATATGTTCATTTAGAAAGTTAATTTTCTTTTGAAGCATCTTAACTAAAGCATTTAAACCATAAATATATCTCGAGAAGCAAAATATTTTTATTATTTGTAATTTTTAATCAAACTTTTTAACTTTTAAAAGTTTTGTTACAATAAGAGATTCGTGCAGGATTAAGATTAAGATTTTTCTTTATGTGTAAATTACCTTGTAAATTTCAGACAGAAAAATATGTTATGAAATATGGGCAGAACATTAAATGCTGCTTTAATAAAATTTAACCATTTATTTTAAGGGATTTATTTAATACAGCATTTTTCAACGGATTAATGGATCAATGCAAGCAAAAACAATAAAATAGCATAAAAATGCACTTCAATTATTCAGTGCGGGTAACAAAATAGAAAAAGTAAAAAAAAAAATTTAAAAAAAAAATGTTTTTTTGCATAAATTTAGTTTTTGGTTTATTCAGTGTTTACAGGCAATAAAAAGCAAAAATAACACAAATCGTTTTTATGTAATTGTTAAATGGAACTTTAAAATGAAACTAAATATTTAAATTTAACTTAAACAATTTTTAAATGTAAATTCAGCTGGTTAGATCACAATTTAAAAAATGCGAATTATTTTTAATAATAATTTTTTCTTGTTTTTGTTGTTGTATCGTTCAAATGCGATACTTTAAAGTTTTAATGTAATAGCCACCAAATAACTTTGTGGCCTCCCGAAATATTGAATTATAAAAAGATTTTAAAACTACGAAATTAATAAAAAGAAAACAGCTAGTTTTCATTGATTATCATAAAGCAATAGTTTCGCTACATGCTGCACAGACTTAAAAAAAGCAAGCTTTACATAATAATGCCAACGTTTTATCCTCCTAATGAGTCCCTGTTCACATTATAAAAAGTTGCCTGTTTAAGCAATTTAACATTTGCAAGTTCTCTTTTAGCATGCATGAGTTTCTGACAAGGGTGCAATAAGGAAAAGATAAGAATGTACACTAGCATGTAACTGAAATTGTTTGGTTATTCATAATTAAAAAAATATAGTAAAACATATAACCCTAAATAACAAAAGTTTTTAAAGTACAAATTTGGTTGTTTGTTTATTATTCAAAAAATATATATGAAATGTCTTACGGCGGGGGGGAAACATATCCAATAGTCTTTTTACTACTGCTCACATAGCCCGTCATTGTTTTTTACCCCATATTTTGTATAGAAAATTCTAGAGTTTTATTTCTCAAGCCAAATTGATTAAATGGTTTGTACCGTAAAACGCATCTTTCATGTCGTTGATATACATAGAAAATAAAAGCGGACCTAATCTACTTCTTTGAGGCATCCCATATTTTACAGCATCAATAAAACTACTCTCTCCATTGTTTCCTATTTGAAAAATAATTTGGGTATAATTTTACGTCAAACAAAAAAAAGATAATTCTTAAATAGCTGTCTCCACATATCGATAATTTGTCGAATAGTATTTGCTAATCACGATACCAAACGCTTTTGTGAAATCTAAGAAAATGCCTGCCATCTCATTGAAGCCGTCATCCAACATTCTTGAGAGTTTACTGATTAGAAGTACTGCAACAAATATTGTCATATTTGATCTTATGTTGTTTATATTTTTCCGCCAGTAAATGAAATACTGTTGTTTTTTCTCTCCATGCTTTCTGGCTATTGTTCACGGGGTGTACTGGCGAATAAAATATAAACAACATATTTTATTTGGGTACGGTTTTCCGTTGACCCTCGTCAATTTGGTTTGTGAACAAACCGGTTTCATCCGTTTGACATCTTCAGTGTTCTCTTCGTACTCCGAAGAGTAAATAAAATAAAAATCAATCCCGTCGGAAATTCTAAGCACATATCATAAACAACATAACACCAGACGCAGTCAGTCGGGCTAAGGTAATGCTAAACAGACTAACTAATAAGACTACAGCTACACAACACGATTGCAATTATACAACATTACGCCACGCTACGTAACTGTGCACATCGCCACCCAAACCTACTTAGTTAAGCGTATAGCAGGCTAAACGTATAGCACAACTAACATGGGTAAAGGGTGAAATACGCTCACTTTACATCAAAAAAGATAAACTTAACAAGGAAATATATAGGAGGTAGCTGACATATTGACTAGACCTAATCTATTCCATATATTTCCATCTTCTTACACAATTTAAGCGATAAGGTACAAAATCAGATGTATGAAAAATATCAACAATCAAGCGTCAAAAATCTTACAGACACACGATTCAGTGACAACGAGACAAAACTAATGAAGAGAGGAATGAAACATAATTTATCTTTTGACAGGATACAAAAAACAATTGAAACACAAATTGTAGATGCCGAGGCAACTATTGCTCAGTTACCAACCGACCGACAAAAACATGTGAGGCACAGAGTAGCCGACGTACTCGAAAAAAAACGATAAAAGAACACAATACAGCAAAGACGTATACCAACGAGCAAAATATTGCTAAACAGATAAGGGCAAAACTACGGGACAATAACCTAATAATTACAAAGGCGGACAAATGAAATACGACTGTAGTAATGTACAAAATAGATTATATAGACAGAGCAGAACAATTTATATAACAGAGCAACTGCACTAAATTTAAAAATGATCCAACTGAATCTTTCCAAAGAGAAATATGCAGCCTCTTAAAATGCTGCAAAACGTTTACTAACGAAAAAGTATACAAATACATGAACATGAATCCAGGACCACCAACACTCAAAGCACAACCAAAAATACACAAGGAAAACATACTAATGAGACCCATTATAAACAATAGACCTGCATCAGCATACAACCTGGCTAAACACCTTACCGGCCTACTTAAAGAAAAGATATATTTACAAAAATAATATACTATACGTAATACACGTGATCTTATCGAAAAACTTAATGGCATCAAGATAACCAAAAACACGCGACTCGTTTTCTTTGACATCAAGGATTTACAATACCAACACCTGAAACCTTAGATATCTTACGCGACACACTAGAAAATTTATATGAAAACCAATACATCACTGATATTATAGATATTACAAAGGCGATAATAATTACTGTTACAAATTAGCTGACGGACTCGGTATGAGAAACCTAACTTCCGCAATCTTCATGGAAAGTTTCATGCAACATCTCGAAACACTACACGTTAAAACACTAATGGAAGCACACAAAATAATTCATTACTTAAGATACGTGGATGACATTGTATGCATCCTCCAACAAGACAACGGCGAATTAATTCTAGCAAACTTAAACACAATCCATAATAACATTACATGCACAATATAAAAAGAACATGACAGAAAATTGCATTATCTTGACATCACTATAATACGAGGAACTGACTATTTAACATTTGACATCCATAGAAAACTACGAGGACTACTACCATTCACATCACATCGAACCACTCTACCCAACATAAACGAGCAGAATTTAGACATATGATACATAGAGTTAAGGTAATCCCACTTACTGCAGATAAGAAAAACAAAGAACTCGACACAATTTACATCATAGTTAAAAATAGCGGCTACAACCCCTCTAATATCAACAAACTTCTTAGGCGATACAACATTCAAAACAGGAAAAGACAAAGAGTACACAGATACATGATGGCACACTTTTACGTACACAGGATCAATATGTAGATTCACAAACCTTTTTCCTAAAGAAGGTTTACTCACAGCATTACCAACGAACAACCCTCTGAGGCTTAACCTCGAGACATCAACAGAAACAACTGATAAATTTAGTTCCAGTGGAGCATACAGATTTACTGACTACATTACAGATTAATTGAACGAAATATACACACGAGAAAGAGCAGACTTCAGCTTTGGATTAGACTTTGACACTCACGGCCACTCTTCAAGGAAAACAGGTGAAGGTATGGCATGGAGATTTACAAAACAAAAACTTTTAACAGTCACATTATAAAAACCTGATCGACCTCAGACACAATTTTTATATCACTAAAACTACTCATACACTTGAACAAACAGAAAATACCCTCAGATGAGCACACGTATCTAGATAATAATAAAAGACAGAGATATTGACAATCAGCCCCGCATAAAGTGTCTGGTGGCGGGCATTCTACGTAAATGAGTAGATACGACCATAATAAAAGAACTACCTAAACCTGAACAATGACTCACCAGTACGAATTGAATTACGGCCGAATTTAACTACGACCCTCGAATTTAATGATCGAATTACGCACAGTGGTTTCAAAAGCGGCTTGATGACGAGGTAAATCTAATCGAATTTAACGCATTGCTACAGTGAATTTTTCAGCATTTTGAATTCTTTACTCAAGACCGTAACGTTCAATGGTTAAAATTTCCCAATTTTTTACTACAGAAATAAATGCCAAGTGATGACATCATTATCAATTCTTGACTTTTAATCATTTGAAAGACCATTTGCTTCCAAAGCTCAAATTTGCCCACCCGTTACATTGCAATGTAAAGAAATGCAATGAAATTTACTATAAAACTATATCGTCCAAGCAGAATTTCCACAGGCTCCTATTGCAACTTACATCTATTTAATTCAATTACTCCTCAAAAAGTAATTTAAAAATATTATCAAATTTGCCGCAATGAACTTTAGTTTAATTTTATTAAAACTTGTTCCAGTCGACCAAAGATTTTGTGTTTTTGTTGTTTTTGCGAAACCTCAATTACAATTTATATTCTTGAATATGCTCATGCTTCCTAAAAACTTACTTAAAATTTTAATGTAAAAATCCAATTAAATTTTCTCTTCCCAAATCAAAAAAAAAAAAAAAAAAAAAAAACACGAAAACATAAAAATTCAGATTTTGTTATGTAAACTAATTTAAATTACTTTCATGTCTACTGATGCTGTTTTTACAGCAATTCATTCTGTTCTCTTCTTTTATTTTACCACATTTTCCAGGCCACAAAGTGTTTGTTGGCCAACAGTAATTAAACAACATTGTAGCGACAAAATGAGGTTTTTCTTTTTTCTCTACAACAAAAACATATTCCAAGTTGCTGGACTTTGGAGTTTGCTAAAAAAAAGTTCTATTTCTCTCTCACTACATTGAAGTATAAGTAAAATGTCATTAGAGAAGCTGAAGGCTCAAAAAGTAAAAATAAAAAATATTTAAATAAAAATTAGCTATTGCTTAATTTAATTTTAAACATCTTGAAAATTTTTACTAGAAATTTTTAATACACTCAACGTGCCACAAATACAACAGGTTGCCTCTTGATACGAATTCTTAAATCAGTAGAAACGGATGTTCGAGGGTGAGTTAATCAGCCTGTGACTTTTTTCTTTCGCGCCTCTTCTACGAAATACCAATATTGCTCCTGGGAACAGGCAATAGTCAGTTGATTTCTATTTAAATTTGAACACGTTTGTGTTTTGCAGCCGCTAATAGCGGCCTACCTCGCCCGTTAAGAAGGAATTGGAAAAAAGTGAATTTCGTGCTGTTTGGTGCTGATGTTTTTAATCCGGCAATGTATACAAGTTTTTGTCCCGCTTCGTGACCAAATAGCACCAAAATGCCACTGTAGGGTAGTAGGTAGTGTACCTGCTTGTCAGTGTGAGGGTTGTGGGTTCAATTCCCAACGAAGACCTTGGTTTTTTCACTACAAAAATAAAAATGACTGTCGGTGGGGCTGCTCAGCGATGAAGGCATAATCACTGGTCGCTATGCTGTCTTAAACGGCAGTTAATTTCCGACTATCCTTCTACTTTCACTACCTCTTCTCTATCCGTTTCCTAAAGAATGCAGCACGGTACTTGACTAAATAGGCATTGTTGCCTGAAGTGCTACTTCTCTTTACACAAAAAAAGAAATAAAGTATTGAAGCTGCTAAGAAATTAGTATTAATACAACATTGTGTTTTGATATTAGTATGATGTCGAAAACTGTGATAATGTGAATAAGGGTTTTTCTAGTTTTCCCCTCGTCTTTTACCATTTATAAGTCTCGAGCTGAAGTGACTAAACTAAAATAACTAAGATAAATGAAAGTGGAAACGATCGTAGATCATTTTTATGTGAGCGAAAAGATGTCTTAGAAAAACTACATTTCGAAAATGGTGTTCTACTAATTGTTTTTGAATTCTGTTGTCAAACAATCTCTTGCGTTCTGGTCTATTCAACTTTTTCAATTATGTGTCTGGGTTTTTTATCTTTACACTGTGAGCTGCGTTCACTAATCAGGTTCCCGTTAATGAAGGCAATATATAGAATCTTCTCTCTTATTGCCAAACGTTGGACTAAATGGACAAATGAACCTTGAGTGTCGTATAGATACTTGTACCGAAAGAATGTTGTTGTTATTTTTATCAGTTTGTGTCGGTTTAGCATGCTGTTGGTGCGGTTACTCAGTTTTACTATTATCGAGTTTTCATTGACCATTATTGTGGATTTACGTTTGAGTTTTTACTTTATCTGTGTCTTAAAATGTGTGTCATTATTTTGCTTGTTCGTAACGTTATTGCTGGTGATAAAAATTATACCAGTAAAGCAGAACTGTCAGTCTTGCACTTTTGCGAGAACAACTATTAATCGCTGTAACAAAGTCTATTAGAAGAACTTTACTAGAGGCTGAACGCTAGTACCATGGATATAAGAATAAAGTCAGAGTTAAAAATACGTTTAACTAAGGTGGCCCTGTAGACTAATAGGTAGTGTGCTAGCTTACATGACTGGGGATTGTAGGTTCGATTCCCAACAAAGACCATGATTTTTTTACTACAAATAAAAATTGACTGTCGGTGGAGGCATGATCGTTGGTCACTAAGTCGTCTTATACGGCAGTTAATTTCCTTCTACTATCCTTCTACTTTCACCACCTCTCTCATCTCTTCTCTATCCCTTTCCTACAGAATGTAGCACGGTACTTGACTAAATAGGCATTGTTGCCTGACGTGCTACTTCTCTTTGATACTCACTTAGATGCTGCTATTTTTAAGAGCACTGTGATTTTCGGTCTTCTAGCAGTTCTTCCCATTAATTCTCTCAAACTTAATATAGGGTTTTTCAACAAGTAGTTTATTTTTCAATTGCGGTGACACCAACAACATAATAGTTTTGACATTTAGTTTTTTGATGTATTCGTGGTAGATGCACTGGAAATTGTTACAGTGAATTCAATTTCACACGAAAATCACATTAAAATAATTAAAATTCACCATGAAAATGTAAGTTCCTAAATATGAGACGACAGGCTCGATACAAAACGTAAGTCCACTAACGCATCTTCGACCGGGTTGTTCAACTGAAAACATCGTAACCGGGAGCCATAGTTTTGAAGCAGATTTAAATTTGTCAATTCTTCGACGTTCTCAACAATTGGGGTTATTCAAAACCTCCTTAAGGCGAATTTTCCGTAAGGATTTGACTTTGAAGTCCTACAAGTTTTAACTGGTGCAGAAACTGAAGCCAACCGAGCATTTACGTCGCTGAATTCATTCGGGAACAACCAGATTGTTTCCCTAAAAACAACCTTTTTTCAGACGAAGTCAATTTTCATTTGTCATACATGCCAACAAGCCAAATTGCCGCATTTGGGCTTCGGAAAATTCTAGAGCGATTCTAGAGAAGCCTTTGCATGCTCAAGATTTCACTATATGGTGCGCTATGTAGTCTGGATCTGGGTCGTTTTTTTTTTCGAAGATGCTAACAACTCAATTTTGGTGTATTATTGACGACGTGTATATCACTGGCATGTGGTTTAACAAGACGGTGCCAGATGTCAAATAGCCAATGAAACGATCAATGTATTGCAAACCAAATTATACAATCACATAATTTCACAATAATCAGCAGGTAAGTAACCAGCCAGAACGTATAATTTAACACTGCTGCATAATTTTTTGTAGGGCTCTGTTAAGGACCGATTCTATACGGAGCCAATCGAATTGATTTCAGGCTTAACACTTAAAGTCCATGAAGTGATTAACGAAATAGGACCGCTATTATGCCAAAAAGTGATTAAAAACGTTGATGAAAGAATCGACATCTGTCAGCGTGGTCGTGGTGAATGGACATTTGCCAGATGTCATTTTTCCAAATTTTTTGTTTTATTTTCTTTTATAAAATAAAACTTCTTGTTGGAAAACCCTATATAATATAACAAATCACCCTTTCAGCCTATAATAAGTTTTACCGAATTTCGTATACTCCGTAACAATACCCTGAGTATTTACTCCTTTGGACTATTATAGTTGGATTCTCACAGCTCTTCTCACCTTTTATAACTTTCCGCTTATAAATCAAGCATCTGCAACCAGAGGCGAAATGTTGTTTTCATAAATTTCGAGATTTTGCAAGTTATCTTTGATTTTTACATGATACAATTCAGTAATTTAATTAAGCGTAAAATTATGAACTTTGCTGCAGTTTTTGATAGATTAACTGATTTTTAGTTACGGCACGTTTTTAATCCTTTTAGCGATTGTTTGCTTGCCAGATTTTTCTACTGAAGTAGGGCTTAATTTAAATATCTTAAAAATTAATTTTAATTAATCTCTTCTCTCTATGGCACAACTTAATTTCACATTTTTTTTAATGAAATGCCATTTCGTTTAAAACTATTTGAAGCTGCTAAATATGAATGCCATTTTAGACCGCGAGACGCGTCTAACAGGCGTCATGTGATAATTTGTAACTCAAATATGTGCAGAAAATCTGAAATGATGTTCAACTAAGGAAATTTTTAAAATTTGTATACGTTGCACTTCCTGAGTTTATGTAAACGTCACACATCTATTTTGAACAAATGACAAACAAATATATTTTGTTTTTATGAGTAGCAACAACAGACTGCAGCAAAGTAAATGGATTAAAAAAACTGCTAAAAAAATTACACTTCAATATGAAAATATTGTGTAAAGAATTAAAACATGCACTCACACACAAATAGGATGAGGATTTTTATCTTTGACACACTTAATATGAATATTTATTTAAATAATTTCAGTTTTTTCTTGCTTTATTTTATTTAAACTACTAAAAGTTGCATACATTTTTAATAATTACCATTTTTTTTAGCATTAAAACATGTTTTTGTGCTGCAAATAAAACTGCAAAAAATCCTACAAATAGGATTTGCGATTCCCATTGGCTTGACGTAAATTAAATATTTTGCAACGTATTTTATTTTGGTTAATATTTTGTTTATAGTAGGAATTACAGTTTGTTGCTATTTTAACTAATAGAGAGTATTTATACACGATGAATTCCACTGCTGGTATTTTATTTTATTTCTCGTTATTAATATGTTAAACAAACAAATAAAAAAAATAAACAAATATACAGGGTGTCTGCCGGGAACTACTTGTTTGTTTATAACTTTTGATTAAATGAAAGAGAATGGATTTTACATTGATAAATATTTTATTTAATGTCGGCAATTATGTATGGAATACAATATCAGATAAATGTTCGTCTCTGTTAATCTCACAAATGTGACCCTTTTGAGCACATTTTTCATTAAATTCTCACATATTTCGTGCTTGCTTTTCAAATATCCCCGTAAAAAGAAGTCTGAAGCAGTCAACTCAGGCGATAGTGAAGACCATTTCTTGAAATAACTAGTTGTGGAAAGAGGTCTTGCAGTAATTTCATAACATGCAATGTGGCACCGTCTTGTTGATACCACATGTTAATCAAGCCCAAAGCAGGCAGTCGTGGTGTTAAAAAGTTTTCAATCATATCACGATATCGCTAACCTATCACAGTTACCGTTTCGCCGTTTTCATTTTGAAATAAGTAAGATCCAATAATTTCGCCTGACCCAATTGCACACCAACCTTCCACTTTTAATGGATGCAAAGGTGACTGTTAAGTAATTTGGGGGTTTCCCATTCCCCAGAACCGACTATTCTGTATATTCACATATCCTTTTAAATGAAAATGTGCCTCGTCACTCATTATAATTTTTTCATGAAAATCGAGATTGTCATGGGCGGGCTATAATATCCTTTTGGCATATGTGAAAGAAGCTTTTATTTCAACTGAATCTTATATAGAAACAAATGCAAATCCTTGTGCAAAATTGTGGCCAAAGTTGTTCTTTGAAGACCAAGCTCCTGAGCACGGCGTCGAATTGAGTTTGATGAATTGTTTTAAACACTTTCTTTAGCAGCAATAATGTTTTCAGCCAATCTTGCAGTATGTTGTGGTCCATGCTTGGGTCTATAACCTACACACCCTCTTTCATCGAAATCATTTACTTTCCGATAAATAGTTTTGTTTTCTTGGCACGTTGTTTCTCCCAAAATTTTCACGTAACTTTCTCATCGCCACAGTAATCGATGATTGATTTTGATAAAATATTTTAACGACTAAAACACATTGGTTTATCGAATATTTTTTCATAATAAATTTGCCACGTGGTCTACTTCACGACTGCCAAATATGAACTAAATGGCGACAAAACAATAGTATACGCACACCCTGTAGATGTGCAGTTTTATGAAAAGGACTGATAAGGCTTGTATTTTTCTTCAATAACTTTGTGTTAACAGCAATTGCTGTAGGCAAATTAAAAATTAATTTTAAGTTTTTTTTGTGTAAAATAAAAATGGAACTATTGTTAACGGCTATTGGAAATTTACAATATACAGTTTTAAATCATATTTCGGTGATTATCGTTAGAGACAAAAAAAAAATTTACAACTTTATATTTAACCCTTTATAGATAAATTACGTCTATCAGACGTATGCCTTTTTAATTTTGTACTCCACCTCTGTGGTTTGTAGTAAGAAAAAATGTATACACTCAGTATTTTAAGTTGATCTCAGTAGCTTGCTAATGGTTATCAAAGAGAAAATTCAATAGATAAATGATTTTAATAACTCCTATGCCAATTTTTAGTTTTTTTAAGTCCTTAAAAGGATGTTAGAAACCATCCGTCTTTCAAACGTAACGTTATCTTTACCATACTAAAGAATAACGTTATCTTTTTAGGGTAAAAGTTCTTAAAACACTTCAAAAAAAATTTGATATTTCAAATTTGTTGTGTTGTGTTGTTGTTCCCTAGCTTATGCACCACATTAAGCATTTATTAAAACGTGTTTTTTATTACAAGATCTATGTCATGAATAAACAATGCGTCTTGCCATCGCTAGCTGGCATCTTATTTCGTTTGATGCCTCTCATTGATTATTTATTAACATTCCAAGATATTAATAGATTTTGGCTCGCTGAATTTAATTTCCTGAATTTCAATGTTATTCCATCGTGTAGATTTTTCTGCTAACAAAATGTATTACCGTTCTTAGTTTTCGATTTTTATGCCATACGATTGGCTTCTGTAGGCTATTTACACTACTTGTCAATAAAATGGTATTATCTTCATATTGTATACTATTGATTAATATTATGTTAATATCTGGCCCTGTTCTTCTCCCCTCAATTGATTTCCGAAATAATTTTTCTAAACACATATTGAATAACAAGAAAAGTTTCCTTATATATTTTCTTACCTTCTTATCTAATCCAGTAAGTGTTAAGTTCTCCATTAGCTTGTCTTATTGAATAGCATCAAAGGCGTTTCACATTTTTAAGGAAGATGTCCTTGTGGATATTTTGATCCAGCAAATAATAATTTGCGTTGAGAAAGTATTTTCTTATGTATCATTCTAAAAAATGGTTTGAATGCATGTGATATTAAATTTATCAGTCCTTATCAATTACAATTTCTCGCATTGGACCTTTTCGGTATTGAAATAAATGTAAACTTCGCCATTCTCAAGGATATAGTCCGAAGCCGTAACTATAGTTAAGAATTTGAGACGACTTAAGGATCTTAAGCCGAATAAAATTCTCTCAAATAAAGTATAAAGGTCAACTATTAACATAACACACACTATAATTAAGAATTTTACAAGTAGTAGTCTTATATAAGTTTTGAAAGCTTCACAGGATTTTCATATCAACCTTGTACTTTAGCACATTGTTAGCACATTTGACATCCAATCTTATGATTTGTATTGCAGTCACTCAGGTTCTGTCTCAAATTCTTATCCCGATTGTTTCTCGTTCATTAATAATTTTGTCACACAGTTTTTAACCACCTTGACTATCACCTCATTATTATCATCAAATAAAGTCAAAGTAACGAAGGACGGTTTTCATGAGTCTTTTATGTAGATTTAAATCATTGTAACGATCTCGCGATGTTTCTTTTTCCCATCACCGAGATTTGTTTGTTCAATTCATAAATTACAATTTCTTAATTGAAATTCTTATGCTTACTCCTTTCTACCTGTAACCCTTGAATTTCGTCTCGCCGTAATATAATTCTCGTGGTGGTGTTTATTTTTTACATAACTACTCGTATACAAGTTTTTATTTCTTCTTCAGTTGATGGATGGTGAAGTTATTGCTCGGTTAACGTTTTCTTTATTGTACTGTGAGGATGTCTCTATCCATATGTACAATTTTCTAGGGTGGACTTGTGTCCAGTTTGTCTTCGCTATTATTTCGTTAGCCCATTCCATATTTATTGCTGAAATTTATTACATACGCCTACCTCTTCTTCACATTAAATTCGTTCTATATGATTGGTAGTCCGTGTATCTTCGTGATATTCAGTAGTTTTCTTATATCCATCAATTCATCAATTTTGTCGATATTTGCATACATGCAGGAATCTCGATAATGACTTCCTTTCTGTTGACCTTCGTTCTCAGCATACATTCTTGTGCCCTTTAGGGCCCCAAACAGTCACCAAAACTGTCACAGGTGCCCCTGTAAGCTAGTAGGTAGTGTACTAGCTAGTAAATATGAGGGTTGTGGGTTCGATTCCCAACGAAGACCTTGGTTTTTTCACTACAAAAATAAAAATTGACTGTCGGTGGGGCTGCTCAGCGATGAAGGCATAGTCACTTGTCGCTGTGCTGTCTTATATACGGCAGTTAATTTCCGACTATCCTTCTACTTTCACCACCTGTTTCATCTATTCTCTATCCCTTTCCTAAAGAATGTAGCACGGTACTTGACTAAATAGGCATTGTTACCTGAAGTGCTACTTCTCTTAAAAAAAAAAAAAAAAACAAAATAATTTTTTCAACTAATATGAAAATTAAACCATTGGAGGGAATGTTGAATTATAGTTTGATAATTAGCCAACACTCGCTTCCATTTAAGTATTTTGATACGTTTATTCCCTTTACTAAACGTTATGTTATTTTGAGTTCTTTTATTGCAAAATAGTAACTCTATTCTTTAGAGTGTTAAATTAAGTTAAACGATTTATTTACTTTCAATACGAACAAAATAAACACAATGGCAACTTTGTTGTCTTTACTCACTGATGACTCATCTTCAATTAATTTATTTCCCCAGAAAGTGGTGCTTATAAAATTGCTTTAAGCGGTTCTCGCACATAGAAAAATACGCTACTTTAACATCACCCAATATTGTTGTTGTTATCATTCAGTTTAGTCGCCCGTTAGTCTGTGTATTTTGCTTTTTTCTGTGTTAGTTGTTTTTAGTTTTCTGTTATTTATCTTATTTCGTAGAAATTCTTATCAGCGTGTTGTTGTTGTTTTCCGTGTATAAGATTTCATAGTTTGGGAAATGCTGATAATTATTTTCTTTTGAAACTTAACAAATCATCTCCGTAACAAATTTTTTTTTTATTCGTGACTAATAAACAAACAATTTTGAGCTAGGCTATGATTAATATCTATCTATGAATCTACGCCTTTTTAGATTTATAATGCGAATAGTAAGCTGCAATAATAAACTCCGATAAGAGAATAATAAATTTCTGTAAGAGATTTTTTATTTAAATTTAAAACAATTAATATTAATAATGCGTTATAAGTTTAGAGCTGCGGAAAATATTTATTATGAATGCAATTTGCACACATAGTTGGTGTAATTGTCGGCAAACTGTCTTCTATAGGACTTTCTTTAGTTCTCTTATGAATTAATCGTTTCTAGTGTTGATCCCTGGAGACATGTAACTCTTTCCTACATACCAAATATTTTCAATGGCCTTAAGCATTGCATTATAGGGACCAAGTTTGAGTAAACTGTTACAACGAAATCCCTGCTTCAGTAAAACTTCTTCAATTTGACTATGACTATGTCTACCTATTGCTAGACAAAGAAAGGTTTTAATCCACTCTTTTCTATCGTTTTTCTTAAGCGAACCGCATTACGGAATAAATACGGTGCTTATGCAATTTATGACATGAAGATAAGCACCATTTTAAATCAGCAGCTATAGCTGTATATCGTAATACTTTAAACGATCTCCCTTGTGTTCTTGCAAATACAATATGTTTGTTTTGGAACTAAAATTCTCAAAGGCCTTCAATGAACTTCTTTAGCTTTTCTTTGTTTTCTGCGAATTTTCTTTCTTAGGTTTAGGACTTAAATACCTCCAAGTGTAACATAGCAACATAAATATTTCTTTTCGCTACTGCAATGTGTGATGCGACAATTTTTTAACCCTTTCCTCCTGACTTGTTTATTGTTTCTCCCTCTGATATCCAACGATATGCTGTTGATTGGGGAACGGTAATCATACATACGGGTTGTGGCCACTCTCCGTTAACATTTGAAATGGCAAGTAATTGTATTTTTTATATTCTTTTGTTATTTTTATAATTTGTTATTGCAGTTTTCTGGGTTTTATTTTTTAGGTTTTAGGTGTTGCAAAAATTTAATTTTATAATTTCTTGATGAACACCATAATGATCACTTTCTAAGCTATTGTCAAATTGAAATTTACTACTCTCATCTCGCAACTATGTAGAGAATGTTACTGACTTAAGACATTTTAAAATTTTTCAAAAAATAAATAACTTTTCCTAGAAATAAAAATGATATTGTTATTCATTCGTTACTTGACTTATGTTAGATTACGTAAATTTTAATTTTTTGTGATTTTTATTTTTTATCAAAATTTGATATTTTGTTAATTTACTGCGGGTTTTATAGTTCTGAATGAAATTTTTATTAAATTGCTGATTTATTTTGAAAATGTTGGTTAAAATTTTTTAAAGCTCTTCTCTCTCTATACTTTATACTTTTTTTTAACAAAGCAAAAAACCAGTTAAATAATTTTATAAAGAATAAACGAAGTTGTTATTATATAACAATCCAAATTTATGCTTTTTCATGTGCTTTTTACAAGCTTTCATTGCAAAACTCTCCGATTGGGCGAACTTGCGATTTTCAGAAAAAAATAGATATTTTCTTTGGGAACTGCTTTATTTTTACAAGTAGCTAAAGTCCTTATTTTTATTCGTATTTATTAATATATAAATAACATAAACGTTCTTGCCCATTGCCACTTAGAGATGAAAATCATTTTTATCATCAACTATTAAAGTTACGCCTTTAGGGAATGATTTTTGTTTTTATTTCCTCATCAGGATGAAATAAAAATTAATTTTCTAATTTTGTTCCCAAGTGACTCAACAATCAGTGTTATTACATTTTTTTTTGTAAATAGCTGAAAACGTGCAACTGTATCCTAAAAATCTAGCGGAGGTCTGTTCATTGTTGAGATCTGAGGTTGAAATACACTGCTGTACTTTAACTTTTAAAAACGAAGTGAACAAATTCTGATGGTATTTAGTTATTGCAACCTAGTTATTGTAAACCTTAACATTAATTAAATTAATAATGACTATGCATAGAAGGTGCCACACCTATATAAAAAAATCTTTACAATATATATTTGCAACTGATGGTATTTGCAATTATAAAGGTTTCGCCAAATATTTTTTTTTAACTGCTATAAACTCCTGAAGCAATTGGACTTTCTATGGCGTCATATGCAAAATTCGTCTCAGTGATGTCTCTCAAATGTTCAATTGTTGAGAACGAAGGTGAATTGTTGTTGATGGCGCTTCACGCACACTCTTTGCACAGCTGCAATATTCTCGGGTTCACGCACTATTTGTGGCTTTTCACGCTTTGGTTTATCGATGAGGATGCCAGTTTCTTTCAATTTTTTCACAAGATAACGAACATACGGAGCTGACGGTGCTTCTCTTCTTCCAAAATCCGTACGCAATATTCGCACACATTCTGCAACATTACCATGATTTTCAAAGTAATGTTGCAATATTTCCCAGCATTGTTCAAGCATATGCATACATAATCATACTGGTTCAGCGGAAGTATAAAACTAATTATTTGTCAAATCAAACATGAGCTAAGTGTTATTATTCACGAAATAAGCACAAGTTGAAAAAATGCGTTAGATTGCGGACCCTATATTACAACTGCATGGGGTGAGGAAGTTTTAATTCTCTATACATATGTGGAACTAAAAGCAATCAAATATAATAAATATAAGCTACAAGCAGCTAACTGATATCAGTGTTTATATATATTTATTTAGTAAGAAGTTTGGAAACGCTAATCATTGAAGGTACACTCTTGAGAGAGGAATTTCAATTGTGAAAATGTACTATCAAAGTCGTAAAGATTTGATAGTACATATCACTTCATAAAATTCTATCAACTGGAACGGGAGAACGGGAACGATGGCTGTTAAAAAATCAACGGCTTGATAGCATATTACATCTCTTCTACACTTCACGCCCCAATTTCCCACCTCAACTTTGGACACAACATTGCAGTCCGCATACAGCTACAATTATTCTATCTCTCTTGATAAAGATTCTGATTCCCAGATTCTTCAGGCGTGTAGTCTGATACCTAAAGTTTGAAACGTCCGCTTGACGAATCCGCCTGAATAAAGTATCCTGGTATATATATATGGCTACTAGAGTTGAAAAAGTGCATTAATTTTAAGAGAACTAAATTGCAAACAATTCTCCTATCAATAAAACTTGTAAGTCTATAAGGCAGCTTTTGGTGCGAAGAACGCTTGCCTCGACAAAATGAAATTAATAGAATAGATCTAGTATCAACATGTTAGTGAATATAAAAATAGCATAAATGTCAATATGACTTCTTTCTATCAACAACACAATAAGGGTATTGTGTCTACAATATTCGCAGCAAATATTCCGCCCTTTTCTACCGAGGAACACAGAATCCTTGACTAGCTGATTTTTATGAAATGACTTACAAGAGATTTACTGACCTCAAACAAATCACTTCTACAGAATTGATGTATAACCTTACTCAGTGCTCTATAGCTGATGAGCGTTGTAATCCTACCACAATAGGTCCATTTCTGCTCCTCGGCAATCTAAGCTATAATACGACTCAAGTTGAATACGCGTCTATGTGACAGAAATTGGCCAGTGTTTAAAAGTGGAGTTTATGCATTTAATGGAATCAACAAAATTTGAATGGAAGTAAAAGAAAATATGAAGTGAAAATTGTTCGTCATTGTAAGCATGAACTCCTGTTGTTGTACTAGAGAAAAATACTATTTAAAAAATTGTATTGGATAATTTTTCTTAGTACTTCTTTATAGCCCAGAGCTACCTAGATATTATTATCATCTTTGGTAGCTGTAAAATAAAGAGTATAATTTTAAAACTAAATTAATTTTTCCTTTCGCATTTTAGTTTATTAAAATTAAACATATTTAATGAATCCAATAAAGAAAAATTTGAGTTCCCTTTCAATTTGATATATTTCATCTTATACTTTTCGCTTTAACAAAATAAACCACAAAACGGAAATACAAAATTAAGCAGCATTGAAATCTCCAGAACAAAGTACGACTACTAGTACATGCAAACATAATTTTCTTTTGCTCCCTTTTTAACTGCAACTTTGCTTTTTCTGTTTTTAAAACATGAAAAAGAAAATTAAAGAAATGACAGAAAAAATCTTCAATTGAATACAATTCGGCATACAAAACTATTTGGTTTACAAGCGAATGTACACTAAATGGAAACAGTTTTTTCCCTAAAGACTAACAAGTAAAAAAAACCGGTTAATCAGGCTGTACTTTATCCTACATTATTTTATTCTTAAAAAATTTTTCTGGCGGAAACCAAAACTGATGTAATAGAAACGACACTCAGGGGAGAAATTTTAAAAAGATAACAAAATTTCTCATTTTGTGGTTGACGAAGCTTTACTCAAAAGAAAACCTTATGGCTTTTTCAGAAATTTGTATGGTTTCCCGATGGATTGGCTTAAGCAACCAATGAAACATTGGTAGCTACAAACTTTTTCAAATTATAAATAAATTGCATTTATATTATAAAATGGGATTTTATTATTTTTCTTAATAGATTGACGAAGCGATGGGTGCAGTTTAAGTCATACTTTTAATTACAGTCTCTGTGACTTTAGTTTAACATTAGATTTCGACCTACTTTTTATAAAAACATAAATTTTAATAACTCAAATAAAAACTGAAGTGCCATAACCTTATAGCCATGACTTTGGTTCACCCCATGCCAAGAATTATGCTTTCTAAAACAAAAAATAAAAATAAAAAATTTAGATTAAGATGATTCAAATTTTTATTGTATTACGAAGAGAAAAGTTGGAGAATTGTAAATGAAAAATGATATTTGACATATGTCCATCGTGACCACGCTGACAGATCTCGATTCTTTCATCTAAGTTCTTAAGCTTAATTTGGCAAAATGGTGGCCCTATTTCATTAATCACTTGACGAATTTTAAGTTTTATGGCAGCAATCGATTCGTTTAATTCCGTATAGACTCTGTCCTTGGCATAGCCCCACAAAATTAATCGAGTGGTGTTAAATCACACGATCTATCTGGCCACTTAACTGCTAATTGTCGTGAAATTATGCGATTGGAAAATTTTGTTTACAATCAATTGAGCGTTTCATTGGCTGTCTGATATGTGGCGCCGTCCTGTTGAAACCACATATAAGTGATATCCACGTCGTTAATAATAGGCCATAACTGAGTTGTCAGTATCTCGTGTTAGCGTGATCCATTGCCCGTTACCGCATTTTCAATCTAATCTTCGAAAAAAAAAGAAAAAAAACGGCCCAATCACGCCTCCAGACCGCATAGAGTGCCCTACAGAGACAAATTGAGTATATAGAGGCTTCTCAGAAGCCCAAATGCGGCAATTTTCCTTGTTGAGACACCCTGATAAGTGAAAATGGGCTTCGTTTAAAAAAATGATTTTTTCAGACAAATCGGTTGTTCCGAAAGAATTGAGCAAATCTACGGCTCATGTGAACGCTCGGTCGGCTTCGGCACCAGTTGAACCTTGTAAGTTAAATCCATATGCCAAAATCGCCATCTGGTGGTTCAAAATTAAGCTGCTGGAATGATGATAGAGGGTGTAGTGTGAGTTGGTTTTTAATTTGATACATTGCATATTGAAAGCAACAAGAATGACATCTGCATTCTTCGTTACGAACTAATTGGCTAAAGAAGCTAATTGTCTCTGTAATGCGCAGTGCAGCTCACTAGTCAGTCAATTTCAAAGGGATCCATTCTTGATAAAGAATGAGTTGCGCTACTGAAATGACGGTTTCAGAATTATTGTCCCCTGTGACCTTCCTTTGCAGTAACTATAAAACAGTAAAATACATTCTATATTGCGACCATGAATCAGTGGGTATATCCTGCTAACATCGATAAATATCTTCGGTTTCTCCTGCATGCGTTGTATTAACTCTAAAATAGACCTTGAAGCACCGGCCCACTGATGAGAGTTGTATTCTGTTTACGGTCTGATAAAGGTATCTTAGTTAATAGGAAGACATGATTACGTGAAGTATATCTTGCTAATTCGAGCATCGTAGTAAATTTTCACACCTTCACCTTCTATAATTACAGATGATGTAGCAAATTCGGCGATACGCTTATATGAAAGTACACACTACTGGGCTCTCGGAGCGTTAAAAATCCTGGCCCCCTTCAGAAATTGTCAAAAGAACGTGCTTGGGGGTATCATCGATGTACTTTCAAATAGTCTTAGTTTTCAAAAGGCATAACCTAAGGCGAATTGAATTCAAATGCTATTTTTATCTGTGATAAAATAGAAAGCGATGGAGGTTTGAAAATTCACAAGAATTTTGATTTTTCATTTATACGATTTTTTGAATTGCGCTACTATACTTGCGAGATATGCGAAACTGCGATCGATGATTAAACGATAAGAAACAAGCGCTTTAAAAGGCAAACTTAAAAATTTTAAATATTGCGTAAAATGGAAAATTTTTTCTTCAGATCCATCTGATAATGAGCGAAAGCTCCTTAAAGTAACTGAAATTAATTGCTTACTTCTGCGGGGGGGAGGGGGGGGGTTGAATGTCACATTGAAGCACTTTATTTAATACAACTAATTTTCTAAAATTATTTTTCATACAAAAAACTGCATTTATTAAATTATACATTTACCGTATTTAGGTAAATTTTTGGTCCAGTGTATGTTTGTGTAGTTAGTTATTCCAGCTTCATTCTGTTCTTTTATATAAGAATCAGTACAAGACGGAGTTTTACGTTGTGACACAAAATATTTGTGTTGATAAAAAATAACTATAAATACTTTTCCAAATATGGAAAATTTAATTAGTTTTTCTTGAAAGATTAAAAAAGAGTAAAGACAAATTAGAGGATAGTAATTAGCATCCTAGTTAAATGTATGAAAATGATATTACAAGGAGTAAATAGAATAAAATTCTTAGAAAAAAATGCAACTGGACAACAGCATGAAGCAAGAGCACGAAGAATGAATTCTTTGATATGTGCGTATATTTTCCGGCAGGGTTTAATTTATTTGGGTATGATTTTACGTCGACCCTCGTCAAATTTGGTTTGTGAACAAACCGGTTTCAGTTATTTGCCATCTTCAGTGTTCTCTTTATACAGTGTAAAGAATTCTTTAGTTTTATGAAATTTAGTTTTATGAATTCTTTAGTTTTCTTATAGGATATTGCATAGAACGTATCTTGAACAATGAAGTCAAAAAATTTCGTTTTTGCATTGGTTAGGCCAATTTGAGGTTGGGAAGTAAAGTTGCTGAAAACACACACTTTGTTTTGACAACTTCAGTAAAGTGGAAATATACAAATTAATAACGGAATTAGGTGTCGGCAAAATGTTCTCCAATAGCACGTGCGAAGACGTCCGCTTTTTTTTCACAAAATTATTAAGCACATTTAAAGGCAAAGCTTCGTTTTTCTTGTCAATGCAGCGCCGAATTTCATCTTTCAGAGCATCAGTTGTTTAGGGGTTATTCAAGTAAACCTGGTTTTTGAAGTGACCCAGGAGAAAATAACTCAGGGGCGTTAAATCACAAGAACGTAGTTGACATTGCCAGGAAATTTTGAATGCAATAACTGAGTTGTTTGAGTGGCAATATGACTTGTGGCACCGCCTTGCCAAAGATCACTGATTTCAACATTAAATAATTGTGATTAAAAGAAATTTGTAGGGAAAAGAATTCACGGTGGGGGTATTTCCGAAAAAATACGGACCACTAACGTCGCACAGCGGCTCATTTTTCTGAAATCTGGGGCAAAAATCAAAAATTCGACTATAAAACTTTGAGATATAAACTGATTCATATTGTAGGTTTTATAATTACTAGTCAAAAATCGAAAAACCGTTCATAAAAAGTATGAAAATTGTGGGTGCTGTGGCCACTTAAAGTTCGTAATTTTTTGGACTGTGACAATAACGGAAATTTTGGAAAAAAAATTTAGGTTTCAAATTAATTTTTTATATAAAGTTTGCACTCGATTACTATTTCTTGTTTTTGTTAGAAAATGTTGCTTGGTTTTTATTTAAATTCAACTTAAAAATTTTTAATGTTTTTATTTAACTTTAGTAGGCGGAGTTTTTCAAAAGTAGTTTTTGGGATTTAAATAGAGTAGAATTAATAATTAATAAATTCACACCAAGTTTCGGGAAGTATTGATACATACACTTTCTTTCTTGTACACTAACTATATTAAACAATTTGGCTGTCCGACCCTGCTCGTTCTTTTGCAAGACAGCAAAAACTATCACAACTTTGTAATTAAGGCGAAAATACGTAGTGTAGTGGATATATGAGTTTTTTCATTAAAAGTGATGACGTGATAAGGTTTATATCTGCACCTGGCCGTGGGCCCTAATCTGATGGTGGACCATTACCACTGTGGATGAAATGTAGCGTCATCCTCGCCCTAGAAGGCCTACAGATACGTATATCCTCCGGTCACTCCTAGTTGCAACTTCAAAAGCCCGAAGCAGGCCGCAGCCCTCACTTCTGGCTGAAGAATTGGAGACTATCCAACTCCTGTTCCAGAACGATGAAGCTAAATATAATTAAGAATCATGCAGCCACCACGATACTCCCGAAGGACCTACCTCAATAATTAGTCAGAGAACAGCTAAATGCCTATAGATACAAATAGCGGAACTCTAGGGCCTTATTGATTCCCGTGGAAATATAGTGGATTGTCCAGTTGGCTCCTGCTAGCCTTGAAGGGGACTGGGCTCCCTTTTACCCCGTAAGACATAAGTCTAAATGGTTGTGTAATTCATAAAGGCTTATAATGTGCCCGGGGGGGACATTAAAAGTGAATGAAGATTCAAAAAGCATTTTATAAAAAACTTCCAACACTATGAAGCAACTGCTCGTAAACATATCCACGCCTATAAAGGGGGTAAATAATTTACACAAAGTATCAATACTCCTCATAATTTTTTAGGTAGTAAATAATATTAAATATATCTAAGCATTTGAATTCAAAAAATAGCAACAGGTAATTTACCAAAAAAAAAAAATTACTGCAATAAAAAGAAGCAATTCCGATTGTCTTACAGATAACTAAAATATCAGCAGAGGTAAAACTTCAATCTTTAATAAATCATACTGCAAGACGTCAATTGAAAGTTTACATTACTCAATAAATCGGGTTGTCCGGTCAAAGTGCCTACAATCAATTAATAAATACAAATGACATGACAACTACAGATGCAAATATGTTTATGGCTTCTTAAGACTTAGAAGTAAAAACTTAGAGTGCAGAAAAAATCCTCGTCCATAATCAGTTAATTTTTGCTGTCCAATACAGTTCTGATATTCAAAGGAGTCTTTAGAAGTAATCAAAACTACACTGAGTAATAATAAAAGATTAAATTGATAAACTTAAGCCTGCTGTTTTTGAAATAAGGGATGGGAAAATTGTTACTGTTACTCATACATTTTCTCTTACAATGATTGATGGTAAAGTCTTGAATGAAATTACAAACACCTCGACAACTTTGAAATGTCCTATTTGTAAAACAGCACAGAAAAACTTTCAAAACTTAAACGATTCAATCAGTGATGAGAACAACTACGGATATGGAATTTTCCCATTGCATGCTAGAACTAGATGTATGGAGTCTATTTTGATGCTGGCATACACAATTCCACGGGTGGGAGAAACTTTTAATGAGAATGCACCACCAAAGGAAAAACAGATGATAAAAAAAAGTTATAAAAGAAGAATTTAAAAAAAAAACTTGGACTAAAAGTAGAATATCTAAAGTATGGATTTGAAAATGCAAGTGGTAGCAATACAGTGAGATCATTTTTTAATAATGATGAAATGACTGCTCAAATTACTGGTGTGGATATGAATATTATAAAAAGGATCGCTTAATGTAGTAAACTGTAAAGAAAAGATCAATAAAACAAAATTAGAAAAAAACGCATCAGAAACTGCCCAACTTTAAACCCAAATGTATCCCGAAAAAAAGCTTGCCCCCACGATACACAGAATTTTGGCTCATGGGAAAAATTTAATTGAATATCAGTGCTTTCAGAAAAAACCCAGAAGTGCAGATTTAGATTTAACGCATTAGAGAAAATGAAGATTTCTTCAAGATGTTGCTTTCTTCATCAGATCCATCTTCATCAGATCCATCTTCATCAGATCATTTCATCACGAAGACATGTTAGATCACGGAAGGATTTGGTAAACAATAACTTTAGTTCAGAAATACTAAGTTTATTAGATATTGCTCCAAATGTAGATTTCATATAATGAAAATATTCTACCATGACTAAAAGTTCAAAAAGACAGTTTTATATAAAAAAAAGCAAATAATTATTATAGCTGACATTAATATTAAAAATATTTCACTAATAAAAATCTTTGACGCCAATAACACATTAAATAAAAATTAAAAATATAAAATTTGCACCAAAAATATTTTTTTTTTTAAATTTGACTACGATATTTGCAGCACCCTGTATTTATTGAAACACATATGATACACAATTGGAAATCAGAAGATATTTTCTTTCACCACCTTCTTGAATTTTTAAAATATCTTCATTACTTCAAAAGTTGTGATTTTTGCAACGGAAAAAGTCAAAACGAGCCACTGTGCGTCGCTTGACCACAAAGCGCAGTTTTTTTGATTGTAATGGTTTTTCGAGGACTGTTAGTGGATTTTGAAAGCCCCATATGCTCACGTACTAAGTTTAGTTTTTCAAATAGCCAATTCACAAACTTTCGACGGAAAAAATGGTTGGTCGGGTTTTATTTTTGAACGAGTGGAACTTTATAAGCGTGAATATGAATATTTTTGTGCAAAATGTTGCACAAATTGGTGCGTCGACTATGTTTGCCTCTTTACGCCCAGTATCAGCGTATATTATCAGCAACAAAACAGTGAGCCCCAAATTTAAATTGCACACAGCGATCTGTTTCAGCGTCAATTTTACACCGTGATACGGCGAGTGATAGTAAACTTTTACAATTCAAATTCTTTGCTCAAGAGCTTTACATTATATGCTTAAAGTATTCCAACTTTATTCCAAAAAAAAACTTTAGGGGATGACAGCTCAATTCTTAGCAGTTAGTCATTTTACAGATAATTGATTTCTTAACCTTAAATATGAGCGACCGTTATTTTTGAGTTTAACTTAAATTGAATCCTGTTATTAAAATATTGGAAAAGCCAAAATGTAGCTTTTTAAAGTAATAAAATTTTGCTGACTGCAATTCAAACAGAATTTAATTAACTTTAAATATAAATATAAAATAATTTCCTTTTTTTTATTTGCGTCATTCATATTCGCGGCAATAACATTCAACTGAAGAGCACTTAAAATGTCAGCAGCAACAAAATCATTTTACGTCAAGTTATGAAAAGAAGGAGAGTGAAATAAATAAAGTACATTTTGTATTCACGCTCATTGAATTCCAATATTATTAAGGAATAAATAATAACCATAATAATATAGTTATTTCGTGAGCAATGCTCATTGTTCAATGAGTTTAAAAATTTAATGTTTAAGTTAGGTAGAGTTTGAAAAGTAAGTGAGTGTATTTGGTACAGCATGCCCAACCACAGACTTCAGATAATTCGATTATGTGGGAGAAGAAAGAGGAGAGGATGCTTAGGAAATTATTTAGACAAAAAAAAATAAAACTTACAAAGAGTGTGCAGAGCTTCGCTTTACGCTCTTTGGAACTTGTTACAAAGCAATTTGCTATTTAGTACTAGAAAATTGAAATATCAAAACTGTAGTGATTTAATTCCATCAATAAATACAGGATTATTTATCGAAATCGAAAATAATAAATTTAAACGTCATAAAATAAAAATAAAAAATGAATTGTTATTTATTTATATTGAAAGGTTTAGAAAGTGATCCAAGAGTTTTGCTATTTAAGCTCTTAGACGCGTAGTTTACGAGTAAATTGAGTTTAAAGATTTTTGTTAAAGTAAATTGTCTATCAATTGTCTGTGATTAAGTATCAAGAAATCAACTGTGCTTAAATTATTTGCGGTCAGATAAGATACGTTAAGTGTTAGAAATCTAATTTAAATTAATTTGTTTAACCATTATTTTCGGAAGGTTGAATTTATACCTTAAGACAATTAAAATAACATGTACAATTCAACTGTAACAATGATAGAACAAATTCTGCATAACGGCTTGTTAAACACCGTTCGAAAATCTCACAAATATACATATAAATCTAATAGTTGTTTTTGTAAAATCACTTGATGGCTTGTACCTATAGGTATAGTTATATCAGTATGATCAAAAACCAATCGTTATTTTCAAATTTATGTATTGTTACGCTTATACTTATTTTAAAACGTTTTTTTTTTGTGAGTTCTTTATTGCAAAATAAATAACACCAGATTTTTGAGTTTTTAAATTAATTACCAGTTTATTTACTTTAGCTAGACACAAAGTTGACACTGCAGAACAATTTGCTTAAGATACGTCTTTACTTCCCGAGGTTTATTTTTTAACTAACTAACTAACTATACACTCACACGCTGCCTTTTATATGTGTCCACTGGAAGTGTAGAAAAATTAAGGGTCTTCTACTCCCTTTGTATCACATTTTATTGTTTTTATGTTATTCTGTAGGTCTGTGTGTATTTTTGTTTTTGTTTTTATGCTAAGTTCCTTCCTGGAATTTATTTTAGAAAACTACGCAGTTAGTAAGCGGCATACCCAATTGTTGTTGTTTTGCGTGTATAAAATTTCTACGCAGTTTGTAACTGAAAAGTTGTTGCTGTCTTGCGTGCATAAGTTTTCTTAGTAAACTACGCAGTTCGTAAGCGCTGTACCCAGTTGTTTACTTTATTACTTTATTCTTTTCTTTCAAAACTTAAGCATGACGCATCCGTAAGAGTATGTTCAATTTTCGCTTATTTTTTTTTTGTTATGTTGGTTCTTATGTCTGTTATATATGTTGTCAATATTAGCCATTTTGGATTGTCAGTTTATTTTTGACAGATAAAAAAGTTAGCCGTGTTTTGGTGTGCTCTTTGATTTTTTACTATATGAAAAAATCAGGGTTCAGAATTTTTCATTTATGAACATTCAAAAATCAACATTCATGATATTTTTCATAAACGAGAAATCTAAAATTTTATATTTTTTTTCACCCTCATAAACGAACAACAAAAAATGTTCTGGTTATTTTTATACATGAATGCGAACAACAAAAATTATTAGTCTTATTCATATGTGATAAATGATAAATTAGCTACTTCTCATAAATGTTATTTTTCATAAATGTACATGTTCATTTATAAACGTTGAAATTTTATAAAATTTCTCATAAATGAACGTGAAAAAATTTTCTACCTACGATCGCAGTTTACCGTAAAATGTAGTAAAAACACATGTAACTCAAAATACAATATTGCAAAATATTCTAAAAGAAATAAAAAAAAAACATTTTTTTCCTGCATACGCCGACAATTGCGCATTATCAAATATGTGCGTTTATGTACGCGAATGCTTAACGCACATATTTTTACGACCTTTTCATTTATGAAAAATTATCAAAATTGTAAATATTCAAAAATGAACACTTGTGTGTTTCTCATTTTTTCACTTATGAATAGAAAGAAAAAAAATAAATCGTCGCATTCACATATGAGAAAACACAAAATAATTTCTAGTCTCTCACACATGTATGAGAAGAAGCGGCTAAAACATGAAATGTACATATTCATACATGTATGAACAGTGAGTGAATACTTCGCTACTCTGGAAAAAATGGATCAAAGAAACTGTATTTAGTTTTGTGCAAAAAATGAATTTAAATGTGCAAGGACATTTGAAATGTTGACTGTGGCGTTTGGTGAGAAACTAGAAACAGTACACGAGTACAATTGTGGTATAACCGGTTTAAGAAAGGCCGAGAAGATGTCAATGGCGATGCTCGGCCTAGCCGCCCTCTGAAAACATTGAAGCAGTGAAGAAAATGATTTTAGATAATCGTTAAATCACTTTTAGAGAGGTTGCTGATGATGTTGGCATATCGTTCGGCTCATGCCAAACAATTTTACAGACGTTTTAGGCATGAAGCGTGTGGCAGCGAAGTTTCTTCCAAAATTGCTAAATTTTAAGCAAAAACGACGTCGCATGGACATCACTCAGGAGCTATTAAACGTCGTCAACGACGATTAAGATTTGCTCAAAAAGGTCATAAGTGGTGATTGAAACCAAAGCCCAATTATCCCAATGGAGGCGTCCAGAAGAGCCAAGACCGACAAAACCACGTCAACTTCGGTCAAATGTGAAGGTTTTGGTCACTGTGTTCTTCGATGGCAATCGCGTGGTATATCATGAATTCTTGCCACAAGATCGTACGATCAATAAGGAATACTATCTTGAAGTTATGCGCTGCTTGCGCGAAGCAATTCGTCAGAAACGCATAGAATTGTGGAAAAACCAATTTTGGATTTTGCACCTTGATAACGCACCAGCTCTGCCCTCGATGGTCGTGCGTGAGTTTTTAGCCACAAACAAAATCGTAATTCTCCCTCAACCACCGTATTCACCAGACTTGGCCACCGCTGACTTTTTCCTCTTCGTAAAACTGAAGACGCCGATGAAAGGAAAACGTTTTGCTACGATTGAGAAGATAAAAGAAAATCGAAAAGGAGCTATGGGCGATGGCAAACAGCGCGTTATTGTATCTGAGGGGGATTACCTTGAAGGGGACAAGATACTTATTGATGATTAAATAATAGGTGCCCCTGTAGGCTAGTAGGTAGTGTACTAGTTTATGAGTACGGGGGTTTTGGGTTCGATTCCCAACGAAGACCTTGGTTTTTTTTTCACTACAAAAATAAAAATTGACTGTCGATGGGGCTGCTCAGCGAAGAAGACATAGTCACTGGTCACTATATATATATATATATATATATATATATATATATATATATATATATATACGGCAGTTAATTTTCGCCTATCTTTCTACTGTGACCACCTGTTTCATCTCTTCTCTATCCCTTTCCTAAAGATTGTAGCACGGTACTTGACTAAATAGGCATTGTTGAAAAAATTGAAAATAATGGTTATTTTTTTAATCAAACTTCGTACATAAACACGAGCATTAAAAATAGATTTAGAAAGCTTGTGACATCGTCTTTCATGAAAATAATCTAGACGTTTTTACTCGCCTATAAATAAAAATCGCAGTAGCTATCGGTTTATTAAAATTAAGGAAAACGTTTAACAAAAAGCTTTTGCTGCACTGTATTATTTAACATTATTGTTATCAATATTTTACAGAGGTGAGTGTAGAAAGTATATATATATATATTCTTTATATATTGTCAAGTATTCTTTCACGAGCATATACCAAAAAAAAAAAATACAACATTTTAAGCTCATTGTATAAAATCCACAAATTATGCCATACATAACAACAAAATCTAACGTGCATAGCAAATCACATTTATTTTACACGTCTTCGGTTATTAAACTATTTTACTCTTGCTTAAAATTTTCATATTTAACATTCACAGAAACGTTAGTAAACCCAGACGAAATACTCGCATTAGTACTTGAACAATGAAGAACACTAATAATAATGCGCTTAATTATACACCATAATACTTAAAATAATCAAAATTGTATTTCTTCTAATAGTGGCATCGACTTGCAACTAGTGTCTATATGTGACTTGCATATTGCTGTTCCACTTTAATTAAGTTCCATATAAAATTATTCTTTGCTAAAAAAAAACAATATGCCAACGGCAAAAGAATGAGCAAACATATAACAATAACCAGAAAAAGTAAACATCTTAACATTTATTTGAAAAAAACATGTAAAAACATTCACTCTGGGAAGCACACAATCCAGTTCTATCTGTATTACATTTATGGTAATGAACAGCAATCAGGTATTATTCCCAAGTAGAAAATTGTTGTAACAGCAACCATAACAACTGAGCTTGTGCGTACTTTAGTTGTATACACGTTCGTATAATCTGAACTTGAATACCGGTATATATAAATTGTATGCAAATTTTATAACACAATTATAACTTGCTTGTGTTACTTTAGCTACTACCAAGCTGTGATAACTATTTTCATTTTGATATTCTTTTGTTAAATTTTTAATTGGATTTAACAAAATTTAAGTAATTTTTTTTACACAATTAAAATCAATAAGCAACCACTAGAATTAAAACAATAAAAAAAATTAAATTCTTTAATAAAATTGAAACAAAAAAAAAAACAAGAAAAAATAATTGAGGGTTTTTTTAGCAAGGTTTAAGTTCGTTATTATAAATAACTGCACCTGATAGAAACAAGTTATTATTTTTTTCGGTGTCAATACATTCATCTTGAGCACTGGTAATTTTTTTACATGGATAAGATATAAATTTTAAATCTTTTCTATTTACACAACTGTATTCTATAAATACTCGTAGAGTACATTACATTATTATTTTTGTTATTACTAGTGATGTTCAAAATTATTGAAGTTTATTTCTTACATATTGTATACAGATGAGTTTTGTGTTTAGCCTTGGATATCCAAAGGTAATTTTGTTCATAAAGAACTGTGCATAAGACGCGCATAATTTTTTATTTCATGGCATATTCGAAAAATGTAATATTTTGGCGGATTTAAATTCAGCTCTTTATTATCATAGCAATCGTACAGTTGTCGGCACAATTATTTTGACAAGAAAAAAAATTCACTTATTTCTTTTTATCTTTAAAAATGCTTTATTGAAAATTCGGAAATATTTTTATTACTAATATTTTAATAATTTTAAGAAAAATCAAAAAAATAAAACAATAAACATTTTCCATTTTAACATAAAAAATTCCGAATACAATTCAATTCGGTACCTAGACATAAGTATTTTCACAAAAGAAAATTGTAAAAAAAACAAGGCTTAAGGTCCAGCTATAATATGCATGAGCTGGCTTAAGCTAATCTCAAAAATTGAACGAAAAGTCTGTCAAATGTTAAAGCGAATCATTGAAGACTTTTACAGGAATACAGAAATTATTATACACAGTTGCACATTTGTTTTGTTCGCACTTTTGCAAAAAAATAATTTAGTTCTAAACAAATGAAATTTATTAGCAAAAAGGTGTTTAATAATCATATTTAGTATACTTAATACTATCCTTATACAAATTTATAATTTTTGTTAATAGTTTAAAGAAAATTACGAAGGAAAAATTACACAAAATTACAAAAGTACTAAAGAGTGCAACTGTGTATATCATTGAATTTATAAACAACACAAAATTAAATTTTATTGCAAATTGTGTGTCAAAAAAAAAAAAAAAAAAATGGAAAAGAAAATAAAATGTTTAAAGGACCTCGTTCCTTTGAATTGCCGTTATAATAAAACGCCTCTCTTTTGTCATGAAGCAATTTTTTCTCTGTACATTTTCTATTAAATTCAGATAAAATATTTTTTGACCTCCATTTGAATTTGTTTCCTAATGTATCTATAAGAAAATGCAAAATCAGCTGTTTCAGTACGGAATGTACGATCTGTTTCGTACTTTGCTTAAGCAAATAACATTTGCCGACACTTGACGAAAAGTTTTGTTAACTACATTATAGTTTGCCACATTATTAGCTATTTGCACAGTTGCTTAAGTTGCCTTAATCCAGTATATGCATAATATAGTTGGGCCTTTAATGTTGTAAACAAGTAGTAAAGTTGATTAAAATTTAGTAGAAAGTAAAGCCCCCTTTGGCTTGAATGACTTTTTGAAGCGACCGTGGTACTGAATCTACCAAAGATTGAAGAACTTCGGTAGGGAACTCCTTCCAAAGAGTGGTCACTTCAGAGATGGTTTCTTCTTTGGGTTTTTTAAATGAAATATTTCTCTTACGTTTTACATATATCTGTCTACACGTTTTCTATGACCACCTCAAGTCCGGACTTTGAGGTGGTCAATCCAGTCCAATATTTCTAACGAAGCTTTTGATTAATTTACTTGTGTAACATTGAGCATTATCTTGTTGCAATACAAATGATTCTCCTATCAGTTTGTCACCCGAGAGGAATGCGTACTCATTTAAAACTTTTAAATATTGATTTTGGTGTGCAATGCATCTCCAGAACTGAACAGAAGCCCCACCATGTGTAACCTTTTCACAAACTGGCGCAGTCTTTGAAATAATGGAAGTCTTACAAAAATCTTCTTTTTCGATAAATTGTATTCGAATGAGCTTTCATTAGTTCAAAGAACTTTACTCCAAAACTCTCCTGACTTTTGGCTTTGAGTTTGTTTTATTTTGACATGTATGGGATATCTCTTGCTATGAAAGTCTTAAAACTTGCTTCTCTCAAGTGGCGTCGAATCGTCCGGTCACTAATTTAAGGTTTTAACAGAAAGTCTGTTTTAAATTTTCGCAAGATGATTCGGTCTTCACTTACAGTTGTTTTGCGTCTCGCGCCAGATCCTGGTGAATTTTATACGTTGTAATAAACTGTATTGTTGTTGATGTGCACTTTGATTTGAGCAAAGCTGAGGTAACGGTGTCTTACGCACGTGATTGGAAAAACCGCCAATAGACAAGAGAACAATTTGACGAAATAATTGTATTAACTACTGAAGGTTAGATTAGTAATGCGTGGTAAGATTTACATCTGCACCTGGCTGTAAGCCTTAATCAGATCGTGGTCAAACCACTGGCAATGAAAAGCAACGTCATTCACGCCCTAGGAAGCCAAAGATTAGTTCTAGCAACAGGTCTTTCCTAGTTGCAATTTCAGCGGTTCCGAAGCAGCGTCGCAAATCACTACTTCTTGCTGAAGAGTTGGAGACTATCCAACGCCTGGTCCAAAACACATGACTAGCACGCTGACTGGATCCGCATCAATCACCCTTTGTACTCAGTTAAGGTGAGATAATCCTGGCCCCCTAATCAAATTGAGGGGTCGCAAAACACACAGCCACCACGATACTGCCGAAAAGCCAACCTCAATAATCAGTCAGAGAAACAGCTAAAAGAGTAAAGAGACAATTAGCGGAACTTTAGGGCTTACTGATTCCCGTGGAAATAACGTGGAGTTTCCAGTTGACTCCCTGCTGCCTTCAGGGGACTGGGCTCCCTACTATGCCCGAACGACACAAGTCTAGATGGTAAAGTAATCCATAAAAACTGATAAGTGTGCCCCCGGAGGGGGAGGGTGGTTAAGTTAGATAATATGATTAAACAAAATGAAAAATACTCTGTTAATTTGTAACAAATGCTGTGATTGCAGCAAAATTCTCTCACAAGTTATTGCGCTATCGATCAATTTTGACAACTTCAATTTTATTGATATCAATGTAAAGTAAAAATATGTGAATACATGAAATATGGTGTCGGGAAAATATTCACCTTTTACACGTCGGCACATGTTCGCTCCTTTCACAAAATATTGAAGCACATTTTGTAACAAAGCTTTGCTTATCTTGTCTATGTAACAAGGAATTTCATTTTTTAGAGCGTCAATTGTTTGTGGGCTGTTCACGTAAACTTCATCTTTCAAAAGGTCCTAGAGGTTTTGAAACACAAAATGAGGCGGCCAATAAATATTGCCAATTCGAGGAAATATGCAATCAGGAAATTTCTCATGCAATAACTGAATTATTTCGATGCCTGTGTGAATTGTGGCGCCATCTTGTCGGACCAAAAATTACTAAAGGCAGCATTAGTCAATTGTGAGCACAAAAAGTTGTTTATCATAATTTGGTACCGCAGACAATACACGGTAACGGCCTTTTCTTGCTTATTTTAGAAAAGATACTTGCCGGTGATGCCGCCTGACCACAAATCACTTGATTTAGATGTAATGTTTTTTTTGAGGACTGGCTCACCAACCTCGTATAAAACAATTTTGTTGAAAATGAGGCTCATCACTAAAGGCGATTTTATTGAAAAAATGTGTTATTTTCGTTTAGTTATTTAGACAGCCAATTCACAATCGTTCTATGCAATCAAGGGTCGGCCGGCTTTAATTCTTCAGCGAGTTAAACTTTAAATGTGTTTTCTGGAGTAACAAGGGCATAGTCGGCTGGACTGATAGGAGTCCGATACTAGAGGAAAAGTAAAGTGGTTTATCGAGGTTGGATCAGTTAACTTGAACACACTGTTATCACGGAAATCAGTTGCCCGCAGGGCTATGGCTCTTTTTTTGGTTATTGGTGAGGATAGTTACGTGGTGGCCGTGATTTTAATCTCCGAAGAGATGTTACGTGATAGGAAGGGTAACATCCAATGCCCGATGTTACGTATGCAGCAGGACATTTAGTTGGATAGTCTCCAACTCTAGAGCAAGGGGTGGCGGACGGCCCTGCTGCTATGCTCCTAAAATTGCTATTAAGGTGTTTGTTCATCTAGGTGTGTATGCGCCTTAGGGTTAGGGTGTCCTCAGATTAGGGTCAAATGGCAAGCTGCTGATGTGAATCGGTATCACATCTAATGTTGCAGGTTCATTCTAAATACTTTGTTGTACGGTGGCTTTGCTTGCATCACAGAAGGAGCCTGATTAAGAGAAAAGGCTGCTCGTATCTCACGAAGTGATACAGTGAAATTTTCGCCGTTTTGATAGAAAATGTTTACAATTAAAACTCTTTTTTCAAGAGTGTAACCTTCCATAGTCGTTTAAGGATGACAGTTCTATTCTTGATATTTAATCATTTGTCAGACAATTTACTTGCTAACCTCAAATTTATCCCCCGTTAAATATTGTAAATCGTTTTTATTTAGGCAACTGTATTCGAAAAATGCTCGTAGGATACATAAAATTATAAGTATTATAATGAACATTTCTCTAACAAGTTATTGAAATATAAATCGTTTATTTATAAAAAGTAATTTAGTAATGAAACAATTATGATTATGTAGGAACCGTGTAAAATATGCGTAAATTATGATCGAAAACAGAATTACATGACTGACTGTTACATAATATTGCTCATATCCTTTAGTATTTAATAACAATTCTATTCAACCTAATTTGTAACCTCAAACAAAGAAGGAATATTTTAAAAATATTAAGAAATTAAGCCAAGTTATTTCAAATGTTCTTTGTGTAAAAAGCTGATGCGAAATAAATTTAAAAATAATATTTTAAACAGTTTAAAGACCCTTAAAATTCATCAATGATTTAATGACATGAGTCAGTAATGGGCCTGGGTCTTTATCTGCATTGACCTATATGTACGTTGTAAAAATTTTACAATAACATAAATTAAATTTTGCATTTTATTGAAGTTATTAATTGAAATGAAATTGAGTAATAAATATTTTATATTTATTTTTTGGAATTACCTCAATTTAATCTAAGTTAGTTTGTGAGAAATTTCTTTAAAAATAAATATTTTATGACATTTTCATAAAATATTTGTTATTATTTAAATATTTATTACTTTGATTTTACTGCTGCTCATGTAACTCATCAGTGGACCGCATAGCGTACCATACAGTACCATATTAAGTTTGTAAAGGTGTTTCAATAGTCGCTCTAGGATTTTCAGAAGCCCAAGTGCAGTAATTTTGCTTGTTGACATATCCCGACAAGTGAAATTGGGCTTCGTCTGAAAAAATGTTTTTTTTCAAAAAAATCAGCCAGTTGTCCCTGAATGACTTGAGCGAATCTACGGCGAAATGAATAGGCAGTCGGCTTTAATTCCTGCACCAGTTGAAACATGTAATAGCCTGTTTCCACGACAATTTGAATCTCGTGTTTCACTCTCTGAAGCAAGTTTATGAATCATGCTGTTTATACGACTCATTTATCTGCTTCGATTTGACAGTTGTTATTAAACAGAAAAACATAAGTTGAAAATCAACAGCAACAGTTGAAAAACAACAGAAGATATCCTTCTTGTCGCGATAACATTAATTATAATATTTTTCCTATCCATTTTTTTTAATCTTATAAAATTAAAATAAATTAACACACCCACAAAACAATTATATTTTTTAAGTTTTCACTTTTAACTTTGTTTTGTTTGTAATTTTTCTTTGTTTACAAAAATGTTTAATTTTGACAACTAGTGCAGATATAAACTTACGATAAAAATTAGAGAAGAGAGGATTTTTCCTTGATTCGCAGCTAGATTCAATATGAATCTACCAGCTTCGTTCTCAATTTTGTATGGCGAAGCAGGTTGATTCGCTTATGATTGGGATGTGAAGCAACAATAGAGAGCGAAGCAGGTGCCGTGGAAACAAGCTATAAGACTTCAAAGTAAAATCTTTACACGAAATGTCGTAGAACACGCGTTGGTGTTCGTACATTTTGTATCAAGTCTAACGACTCAAATTTAATGACCAAATTCGTAATAGCGGTCTCAGAAGGACGATTATGTTGTTCGAAGATATCACGAATTTTACGGAATGTAACTTAAACAGAACCACCATTTTCATAGTGGATTTTAATTATTTGAATGCGATTTTTGTGCGAAATTGAATTCATTGTAACAATTGCCAAATACGTAAAAAAACTAAAGTTTAAAATGATCATGTTGGTATTGCTACAATTGAAAAGGAAACTTCTTGTTGATTTGATATGATTTGATTTATTATTCGATTAATATTGTTTTTACTTTCAGTATGTGATATCAACTTTGAACTGGAGTTAAATTTAAATTTGAAACTGGATATAAACAGCAGAATTATTCAAATCATTGGTGTAGATAATTTTGAATGTATAAAACATACATCAGCTTAATTTCATTACAACTTTAGTTTTATTCTTCATTGTGTTTGTCTCCAATTCATTTGTGAATATAAATTAGAAAGCAGAGTCTGGCTTAACTCATAAATACTTTATGTTGTGTAAATTAAAACCCACTCAAAATTCTTTCGTAGATGAGATTTCATTATTGTCATGTAGATTGCACAGTTCAAAATGGTTTTTTAAATGAAAATTATTTAATACAAAAACACTTTAGATATTTGGAATTGGCCACCTCAATTCGAATTAACTTGTGCAAGAGTTACTTCAAATATTTTGCTAATTTTGGGAGAGTGCCTGCTACTTGTAAATAAAAGTGAAACTTGAACTGTTACGAAACTTGTTATTATAGTGCTATTTCTCAACTCAACTCACTGCACTTTATCATAGATGAAAGTTTTTCATAAAACGATTCATTCCTTTTGTTGTTCTATTAATACGAGTATGTGCACAAATAAACAGGTGCCTGTACATTTATCAATATTTTATGAATATGTGTTGGTAAATGTGAATACAGAATAATACCCATTCACAAATTGCAGTAATAAAGCTAAATTGAAAATTCTGGTGCAAGCTTGAAGGATGTACTATATTTATCCACACTATGGTATTTTGTAAATTAAGATTCCATTCTTGTAGCACTACTAAGCGTATTAAATTTACTCTGGGCACATATTTAAAGTTGAATTTCTAGTTCTCAACATTTCTTCTAAATCGGTAATCAAATTTTTGTATCACAGCTGATAAAAATAAATATAAACACATTTGACAATTTATCATCAATCAAGCTCTTTAACAAACAAAATTTATTGAAAATTCCAAAATTGTAGTAATTGATTAATTTTATCCCAAAGCATAAAATTGCATTAACTATAATAATTGAAATAATTTTCTTACTTTAAAATGCAGTGTTCGTTTGCAAAAAAATAAATTGGTTTTTTATAACTTAAAAAAAAACTCAAAAAATAAACAGAAAATTAGTTTTTTTAAGCACCGGATTTTTATACTTATAGAAATTTATTAAATCTTATTTTTATTTCCAAAATTTTGTCACTTCTTTGGATGACTGGCATTTATAGGAACAATAAATTAAAACATTTTTTGTCAAATAAATTCTAAAACAGGCAAATAAAGCTTTCAAAATACAAAATATTGTAACCGGTTTTTCAACAAGAAGTATGTTTTCTAAAACAAACTAAAACACAAAATTTATAACAGGATGATTAAAATTTTTATTGTATTATGAAGGGAAAATTTCCGCAGTTATGTATGAAAAATGGTATGCAGCAAATGTCTACCACGACAACGCTGACATGTGTCGATTCTTTCATCAAAAATTTGTAACATTTTTTGGCAAAATGGCGACTCTATTTCTTCAATCACATCACGGATTTTGAGTTTTAAGGCTGACATCGATTCGCTTGGCTCCGCATAGAGTCTGTCCTTAACATAGCTCTACAAAAAATAATCCAGTGGTGTTAAATCACACGATCTGACTGTGGACTTAACTGCTGATTGTCGTGAATTTATGTAATCGAAAACTCCGGCTTGCAATAAATTGATCGTTTTATTGACTGTGCGATATGTGGCACCATCCTATTGAAACCACAAGTCAGTGGTATCCAAGTTATTAAAAGTAGTTCAAAATTGAGGTGTTAGCACCTCGCGATAGCGTGATCCATTCACCGTTACCGCATTTCCAGAAGCGTCAATTTTGCTTGTTGACACACCCTGACAAGTGAGAATGGGCTTCGTAAGAAATTATGATTTTGTTCGAAAAAACCAGCCTGAATGAATTGGGCGAATCTACGTAAATGTGAATGGTTGGTCCGTTTCAATTTCTAAACCAGTTGGACCGAATTCTTAATAGTCGTGTCAGAAGGACGATTATGTTGCCCGAAAGTACCACGAATTTTATGAAACTTTAACAGAACCACTATATTCATAGTGGATTTTAATTATTGAATTTATTGTAACAATTGCCAATTCAACTACTACGAATATAACTATCATGTTGTTGGTGTTGCCACATTAAAAAAAAAAACAAACATCTTTTTGAAAAATCCGATATAAATGACAAATTGAAAAACTATTTGACCTAACATTTGCAAAACTTTTTCGTACTCAACTTTTTAAATAAATTAAAATTTTGAAAACAATAAATATAGAAAACAGACAGTACTACTTTACATACACATACAGTAAATATTTTCTTAGTGTTTTATTTTATAACAGATAACAATGTTCTTTCAAATCAACTTATCAGCTTTTATTCAAACCCAAGTTAAAAAACCAAATGCTGGGCGGGCAAATTTTAGTTTAGGAAGAACATTGGCTATCAATTATATTGCAAAATATTTAGAAGCTTTAGGAATTTAAGGTTGAACTCTTGATAATTTTAACTGTGAAAATTTACTATGCAATTGATGAAAAATTCACCGTATTATTTTGAAAAATTTAAGCAGCTTTTCCTCGTAATCAGGCTCCTTCGGAGACAGCTGTACATAATTTAGCCACTAAACTCGAGGATTATGGTATTGTTGCTAACCAAAACAATACGTTCGTAGTGGCCATTGTAATGCAAACGTAGGCTCTGTACAGCAGATTTGAAAATGACCCAGGAACATCACAAGAGGTATTTTGCATAATATTTCGCGGAGAGATCTTCATCTTGTTGTTTATAAACTTTAAAGCCGACCGATCACTGTTTGCGACATATGTTTCAGAAGTAGCTGTTTAAAAAACTGAACGAAAACATTACATTTTTCATCAAAATCATCTTTAGTGATGAGGCTCATTCTCAATTAGACAGTTATAAAATTTTATAGATAATCCTCGAGAATTTATTACATCCTAAGAAAGTGACCGAATGGTCCGCTTTATGTTCGGTAGCACCATCAGCCAGTATTTTACGAAAATAACAAATGTTCAACAAATTTTTTTGGCTACAATTGTCTATTATTGCCATAAAAGCAAAAGACCAAACCAATAAAGAACATCATAAACGAACAATTACAGATAACTATGTCATAGAAAAAACCCAGTAGGTTCACACATAAACACAAACGGACAACAAGCATGATCGTAAAAGGATTTAGTTAGGACGAATGAAAAGAGAGAGACAAATTATGTTAAAACAGACAAACGAATAAAAAGGAGAGAGAGATACAGACAAAAAAGAGAGAAAGTGACAAATGCAATAACATGTAGGGAAACAGGAACAAGACGAACTATATAAACACAGCTGACAATAGAACGCAATTAGCACAAAGAGAACACTGAAGATGGCAAACGGCCGAAACCGGTTTGTTCGTAAACCAAGTTTGACGAGGGTCGACGGAAAACCGTACCCAAATAAAAGCCATAAATTAACTCTAGTTTTTGGGCCACAAAGCCACCCAGTTGTTGCATTAAAAATTTCCCGGTCGCGTTACTTCTAGTTTTGGCGATATCTATTGACCGTCATAAGAGGATATTTGCAAAATTGGGATTACGTGAAAAACTCACCAATAACTAGCGCTCTGAAAGATGAAATTCAGTGGTGCATTGACGGCATAAACGAACCTTTGTTGCAAAATGTGTTTCAAACTTTGTTTAAAAAAGCAGAATTTTGCTTTACATTGGTATCAATGTAACTGAAGCTGTCGATAAAAGGTTGGTGGTTTAAGCCAATTGACTTTGTAACACCAAATAAAATGTATTTGTACTTTCTATGGTTTTGTATTCGTTGCTGTTTCCTCCATATCTTGAATAGTGTTTCTCCGCTTTTCTTGAAAGTGTTTTTCCAATCGTGATGAATACGAAGTAGTCATCTTAAGCGTACATGGTGTATCCTCATCATCACACTAGTAATCCTAATTTACATTACTCTTCATTTGATTTATAAGGAAGATCAGATATGGAATATTTCTTCATCCTGCTGATTTTATTCTTTCCGTGCCTTTTCGTAAATAATAAGAGGAAATTTATGACTATCCTTATTGTCCAAATTTTAACCCTAGTCCTTACACCCCGTAGCAATGTACCTCCTAAACTGCTGGACATTTTCTGAAACTTCGGATCTAAGAAGATGCAAAACTGCATCGATTGACACCTCAACTACTATCATAGGTCAAGGCGCTGAGGAGCTATGAGCCTCCAAAGTCGAGATCCCCGAGAACGTATACCCAAGTACAGGTGTACTTGGTTCAATTTTAGTGCACAAAAAGAGCACATGTTACGCGTGAGTCTTTTGTGGTCTTCGCAATCATAGCACATGTAGCAGCTGACAATCTAGGGTTTCTCAACACCCCCAGGTACGGCTTTAGCTCTTTTTTCTAAAAAATTTTTTTTAAGCCCGCTAAGGCAAGCTTCGTATTTAGGTTCCTCATTACCTGAGCATTAACTGACCACTCTTCAATGACCGGCATACAAAGCTCTTTGGCTAGCTGGCGAAGAAAGCGTTTACGCCTCAACTTACTGTATGTCAAATTTGTATGCTGCGAATGTCGTCAAATCTATAATGTTAAAAAAAAGGGACAATGGCCAACGTTTCGTTTTTCTTTGGCAAGTATACTATCCACTCTCGTAATGAGAGTTGGTTATAAGGACTAGGATTAAATGAACTTCAATGAAAATGTAGATGCTATGAGGACAAATAAATTTGCGTACAGCTCATTTTTCAGGAAATATGACATAGCGTGACATAATTATATCTGAATTTATTTTAACATATTCTTAATAACTTTTGCCGCTATTATTTTATAAAATAATTTGTAATAAATTTTTAAAAAATTTTTACCAGAAAAGCACCTCAGGAGAAAAACTTTATGCTTCTGGGCTTTGTAAAAACGAAATGAAAATTTAATAATATTTACACGGCAACAAATAAAATTCTCCCTTTAAAAATATAATAAATTTCTAACACTGCACTGCTTTGGGTGTTTTTAAGTCGTTTAGAAATACAAATTAATAATTTTAAAAAGCATATTGAACTTTAATACCATAAAAATACAGTTTTACATTTCAAAGTGAACCTTTTTTGTATTTGAGAATATAAATTTAATTTAAATTTGTCAACACAACCTGAGTTGGTAGCACATAATTGAGTCTGTAAAACAATATTTGGCCCTGTACTCATGTACTTTAATTTGAATTAAACTCTAAAGCAGGAAAAATTTAAAAACACAACAATTATAAAATGAAAAATCGAAATGTTTGAATAGGGTAAAAATTCTTCTTCCTCTTCTTCTTTTTTAAAGCTATTGTTTGCTTACATTTTTGTAAAATTGAAAATAGAATTTTGTGAAATAAGAACGTACAAATTCACTTTAGTTTAATATTTTATGATTTTGGTATGCATTATGCTTGAGACTACTTTTTGTGGAAAGTGTGTATTTTACAATTCAAAAAGGATAAAATGTTCTTTTCTCAATAAGAATAAGTAGCAATATATATATCTGAATAAGAATAAAGTAGTAATAGTACAGGTAATAAGTTTTTAGAATATGATTATTAAAGTCACAGCATCCGTTTATATAAAGAGCTTGCCAACCAAAAATTTATTTTCTAAAACAAAAAATATAGATTCAGACCATTAAAATTTTTATTGCTTTACGAAGAGTAAAGTTCGGCAATTATGAATGAAAAATGATATTTAGCAAATGCCCACCACGACCAAAGTTTTTAATCAACTTTGGGCAAAATGACGGTACTATTTTGTTATTCGCATCACGGATTTCGAGTTTTAAGGCTGAACTCTATTCAATTTGCTCCGTATAGACTCTGTTCTCAATATAGCTCCACAAAAATAATCGAGTGGTGTTAAATCGCATGATCTGGCTGGCCACTTAACTGCTGATTGTGGTGAAATTATGCTGTCGGGAAATATGGTCTGCAATATATTGGGCGTTTCAGTGACCGTGTGATATGTGGCACCGTCCTCTTGACACCACATGTCAGTGATATCTGCGGCGCCAATAATAGTTCAAAATTAAGTTGTTAACATCTCGCGGTAGCGTGATCCATTGAACCATATATTTGTTATTATAGTACTTGAATGGAAATGAAGGTTGAAGATTTTTTGTTGAATGTACCTATTACATGCTTAGAAGGTACCCCAAAACAAAGTGGTGGATAGAGACGAATTAATCGATATCGGTCTAAAGCAAGTACTGCCAATTACCTAGATACTCTACTGTAGGCTGAAGAGAGGAGGAGAGAGTTATTAACCTATGACCACAAGTCTAGATTAAATGCTTGGTAGGGAGCAAAAGTTCTTCCAATATTCGTGGTTGTAATTTTTGCTCACATCATAAAAAAGAAGAGATTGAAATAGTGTAGTGTTCGCCTTTTACTGCCGCTATAATAATATAGCGGTCCACTCTCAAATTAAATTTGACTTTTACTTTGCTTATACGGCCGTGTATGGGATTTGTCTAAGGGTATACTTATTCAAAACCATAAAAAAACTAAAGCTAATCTGTAAGAAATAGATGAGTAATCTTAAGGCTATACACCTATTCCCCGCTTTACACGGAAAATAGGTTGCATAAAAATCCGTGTAACTCGAAAAATTCACTCTTTTATGGAAAAACCGTGCTAAACGAAAATCACTATAAAAAAATCCCATTTCGTCAGTTTTTAATATGATGAATAACAAGCGCATTGAACGAAAAATAAATATTAATATATTTAATATCAAACACATTTAATAAATTACAAGAATATTAATTTATTTCAATAATAAAACAAAAATAACAAAACCTATTTTAAATACTGTATTGCTTTTGCAGATAAAAATTAAAATTAGAAATTTGTTTAAGATGATTGCGATAAATAAGACTTAACATTCTATTTTCATTCAAATTTAATTGCTGTCAATTTCGCTTTCAATGATACGCCTTTTTTAGAAATTTGTACAATATCAGTTTCATCACTAGACCACACTATCTCATTAGATTCTTTCTCAATAGGATGTGAACTTCCGTGAGATTTTGCAGTAAAAAAATCTGATATGAGCAATTGCGATTTATTTTTAGTCATATGTTTATATACCTCTTCGATAAAAGTTGGTTAACATCTCGTTGAAATTTAAGAGTTGAAAATAGTTGCCTAAATTCCTTCCTATTGCAAGACTCTCACGTACGATCTTTGCTGTAAATGCACTAGGTTTGTTTTCATCGATATCAGAAGCCCTCTCCACCTAAAGTATAACTTATCTCAATTATCTGAGAGTATCCATTTTCTAGGGACTGTTTAGTATTGTTATCTTTTACTATAGTAGGCCATACTGCTTTTCAACACGCATGGAGCGTTGATTGTTTGATTTCGATGTATGACATTCCTGTATGCTTGATGCAATCTAAGATTGTAAATTTTTTCCAAGCATCAATAATCGAGAGAGATTTTCCAGTTCCGATTTCATTCTAAATATATTCGAAGGACTTTTTAACGTACAGTGCCTTGAATGTAAAAATTAGCCCTTTAGAAGGACTGTAGGGCTGTACGACTGTTTAGCAATAATTTACGCAAATTTTTGAGGAAATTTTTGTGCAGCTTCTAAAACCGCAGATGTTTGCTCACCTTTTAATTTTAGACTATGTAAAGAGTATCTTTGGTTAAAGCGTTCAAACCAGCCATGGCTTGTTCAGAAAGTGACCTGATTTGCAGATGTAGATGGCAACTAATTCTCGATTTTCTCATAACTTTTTAAGGACATATTTTTTATGGAGTTGGTATCGATAGGAATTCGTTTTTGATTTTCATCTTCTAACCAGATTATCAAAGCCTTCCCCATACTTTCCATGGCAACATTTCTACAATGAGAAATTGTGGTGAGACTTGTAGACATTCCAGCAGCTACACTTTTTCTAATTGTGTCTTCGTTTTTTTATAGTTCCTATTGTAGCTTCATTGATAGAATAAAAATTAGAAACATTTATTATTTTTTCATATTACGGAGACGGTTCAAAATTTCAATTTTGGTTTCTAAAAATATAACTTTTTTTTACTCTCTAGTTTTTTATTTGTATCTTTTTCCATTGCCGAACTATAAAATTTTTTATAAGTTATAGATTTTGTAAAACATAATTCTGTTATTTGCTCATCTTAAATAAATTTACGCTATCAGTTATAGATAAACACTAATAATTAAAAACAATGATGCTCTTTGTTTTAGTATTTCAAACAAACTAGCTTATACACACATAAAATTTAGTTTTGATCATAAAACGGGGAGTTTCTTATCTATTTCCATCATAGAGATAGACTGCTAAGAATTCGTAACTATAACATATATTTTCTAGTGTTGTATTTTGACAATAAAATATTTTGACAGTAAAACAATGAAAATGTTATTGTAGATATAAGCAAATTGTAGTTTAGTGTTGATAATTTTGTGTAAATCCAAAATTAATAAATTTCGTTAAAAAATTTTTTATTTTCAAAAACCGTATATAACCGAAAACGTGTAAAGCGAATACCGTGTAAAACGGGGGGTAGGTGTATTGCTAAAAATATGAACGTGTCGTAACTAATTGATTACAAATTTTATTCAAAAAAGGCCATTTCCGGAGTATCCTGTAGATAAACGTTTTTAAGATTTTAATTATTTGACATCAATCACATAAAAAGCGTGTTAACAACATAAATACTAATCAAAAGTCACTGAAATTGTTTACGGGTGATTAAGGTAGTTTCTATGATCATTTTGATTATTGGTTGACTCTGACAGTAATTAGGTGTAATTTATAGAGAAACAATTTTACGCCTAAATAAATTTTTTTTTAAGAGAAGTTGCACTTCAGGCAATAATGCCTATTTAGTCACAACCATACTACATTCTTTAGGAAGGGGATAGAAGAAGAGATAAGATAGGTGGTGAAAGTAGAATGATAGTTACATAGCCTTCAAGCTCTAATTTTTATAGTGGCAACAACCACCCCTAGATTGGTAGGCTAAGTACACTACTTACTAGCCTATCGGGGCGGCTTTCATTTCTAGAAGGCTAATGTTATCGGAAATTAACTGTCGTAGAGGGCAGCACAGCGACCAGTGACTATGCCTTCATCATTGAGCAGCCTCACCGACAGTCAATTTTTTACTTTTTTAATGAATCTTTATTGGGAATCGAACCCACAATCCCCAGACTGGTAAGCTAGTACACTACTTACTAGTCTACAGGGGCACCTAATTTTAAATGACCTGATATTAACACTCAATTGATCTTTTAATTGTTTTCATTAAATATTTTATATAAAAAAATGCATAAGTTTCTAATAAAATAAATAATAGAATCAACTATATGCTTAATTTAATTGAACTGATTAAATACTTAATTTGAGCTTAGTATTTAGTCAATTATAATCTTTAATAGGTGGAAAAACTGTTATTTTTGAAGGTAACTACAGTCATATTTTTGTATTACAAGAGATCAACTCATTTGAAAATTTACACTCAGTTATTACTTATTAGTGTTATCAAATAGATTAACAGCAACTTTAAAATATTCGACCCTTGAAAGTACTTCACTTTAGATTAAATTTTAGTATCATTTGGTTATGTTAAATCACAAATATACACTCAATTACTCTACACTTCTTACAGTTCGTAATAATAAAGAAGGAGAAAAATCTTTAAAAAAATCTAGTTAGATGTGATTGCAGTCAGTGGTTATAGCAAATATAAATTTAGATTTATCAGTCATTGAACATTGAATAAAAAATTTAAGTTTGGATTTTTTTACTCTTTCATTTGTCACGTAATTTTTAACAAGAAATTGAAAATTACACACTTTTGATAAAACTTAACTTTACTGCCCCATTCACCAGCAAAAATTTTCTGTTTGAAACTGAAAAAATTACAACAAACACTTTAACAAAAAACATTGGAGAACGCTACAAATGAGCTCAGATAACTCTTGTGGGACATGTTTGTTAGTTTTTTGTTATTTGTTCTTTTGTTTTTTTTTTTGTTTTTTTTTGTTTGCGCACAACGTTCATTTCATTTTATGGGTGTTTTCTTATAGTCTTTCACACTTTCAATGCTGGAGCAAAAGTTCAACCCATTTTATAGCAAACCAACAGTCCCACAATATTTTCTACCCTTTGTATACAACAATAGAAATGGTAAGAAAAAACTAAAAGGAAAGTTGCCACAAATTGTGGACACATAAAAAAGAAAAAACAAAAACAAAAAAACAGAAATCCGACGATGAGGTTTAAACTCTAACTGTTGTCCTCATAAGTTCTTTTAAATGTTTGTTGTATTTTCAGAGTGTAAAAAATATGTAAAACGATACTGGGAATTGCACAAACCAAAGATAAAAACGAAAAGTACGACTTTTTAATATTTCACATTTTCTTTCTGTTGCTTTTGTACTCGAATTAGTTTTTCATTCTTTAAGTTTCTAATAAATTTGATTGTAAAACATAACTGGAACAAAGAATTCCGAAATAGTTTCGGTTTCTGTTAGAGAACATAACTTTTTGTCACTTCTTTTTGTCATTTTTTTTTGCAACATTCAAATAGCACTTTTATTTTTTTTATGCGATTCTTACTTTTACTCTACGTAAAAAACATCCAGGAGCTAGAATTTGAATATATTAATTATATTTCAAAACGTTTTTTAAGTTTGTTTATTTCTTTGTTGTTTAAAACATAAAACAAACAGGTATTTTTACAGAGATTGAAATAGGCTATAGGCTTCCAGCGGCAAAAAAGCGTGATTCTAGAAGTTTAACAGAATTTAAAAAATTACAACCAAAAATTTTTCAAACATATTTGGTGGAAGGTGGTAACTTGAGGTTTGAAGGTAAATTGGCTTAAAACATACACTTTTTTTGGACTTTAATTTTATTAGGTGGATGTCCACCTCTAGCTGACGATCACACTTTTTCCACAGATTTTCCTGCCGCAATACATGGCGATAGTTGCTTCATTTAAATCATTAAAAAATCCAGCGGCTCTAAATTACAGGAATAAGGCAGTCAGTTGACATCGATAAATCGAATAATTTCGCAACCGGAAAAATTCTCGTAATAACTCAATTGTTTGTGTGGCTGTGTAGTTTATCACGACGTGTTGCTCATTGATGTCAACATTAGCTAATTGTGGGCAAAAAAAAATTGATTATCCTGGTTTGAGAACGCAAAGAATTCATGTTGATGGCGCTGCTTGCACATTTTCCAAAAAAAAAACCTTTGAACCGCCTGACCACAAGCCGCACCAAAGAGCACTTTCTTGCGATGTAATAGATTTTGTGAGCCTGATAGACGTCAGTTTAGTTTGCTTACATAAAAGTTTCCTAATTAAAAATGAGTTTCATTATTAAGGATAATTTTGTTGTTTTCGATCAATTTTTCAAACAGGCAACGGCGCCCCAAAGTGCATTTTGGAGTTGGGAACAATATGGTATTCAATTCTTTTGAGCATCGACACAATGTGAATTGTATTCCACTGTTTTATGGTTACTACAATTGTAATTGTAAATCTAGATAAATTAGAGAACTTGTTCTTGTTACTCGCACATTTTTTTGCGTTTAATATGCTTTTCGTTAAGAGTCTATCCCTATGTGGTTTACTGGCCGGTGAATCGCAGAGCAGTTTGTATGTGGAATAAAATCCCTCCGGAGCTTTTTCCTGTCACTTTCAATGTAGAAAATTTCAAATCGAATGTTCCTTATTTAAAGTTGTGGCAATATGCGTTGCATTATTAGGGGTCATGCCCTGACCGCTGGTCTGAAAGAAAGCTATATTTGGAAAAATTTATTTACGATAGGTTTAAATGTTTTCTAGAAGATTTCATATGAACATCTCGATAGGATTTTATTTGTTTTTAAGTATCGATATGTCTAATAGATGTCTGTTAGATTTTGTACAGAAATAAGTACTGTGGCTCAAAGTTATAATGGGACAATAACGATTGTCAGCAACTTGTCGAATATTTCGCCAAGTCCATAAGCATTTAAATAAAACTTTTAATACAATTTTGCTGCTAATATTATAGTTTATTAAAAACAGAAACAAAAAATTTAACAACTCCTGTATAAAGAAAATAATAACAAAAAAACTTAATTATCGTATAAACTTTACATCAAAGTAATAATGGGACATAAGATAATTCAAACCTTTATATATTAAATTTAATATTAAGTTGGAAGGCCCTTTTATTGCAATACCGCATTTAGCCTACTGGTCATGACGCATCAAGTTTTTGGCAAAAATCAGTTGATATGCTTGCCCATCCCTCCTTCAAAGTCACAATCTGCGTAAGTTTCAATCTTTGTTGCAAATGACTCCAAACGTGGACCACTCACTTCTTCGTTGTTTTGATTATAATTGAATAGACTTAACCAAAAAATTCTTAAGTTTAGGTACAAATTAAAATAAAGAAAGAAAGAAAACAAAACTTAGCTGTAAAATACTGGGTTACACTCTTTGAGTTTTATATACGTACACCCAGTTTAATTCACACTTAAACAGAAACCAATCAACATCACCATTTCTTAGAATAACTTGTTGTGGAACGAGGTCTCGCACTGATTTCATTGTAATCATTTTCGAAGAATTAAGGTCCAATGATTCCTCCTGACCAAATTGTACTCCAGACTGTGACTTTTAATGAATGCAAAGGCGACTGTTGAATAATCTGTTTATTCACCTTCTATTCAAATGAAAATGTGCCTCGTCACTGATTATGATTTTTTCATAAAAATCGTTTTTATCATGATCTTGTGGAAAAAGGTCTTGTGTCAACTGGATCGTATATGGAAACAAATGCATCTCCTTTTCCAAAATTGTAGCCAAAATTGTTTTTTGTAGCACAAGCTCCAAAATCACGGCATCGAATTGGGGTTGATGGACCACCTACAGACCCTCTTTCTACGAAATCATTTATTACATGATAAATAGTGTAGGTTGTTCCTCCCAAAAAATTAACCTAAATTTCTCATCGTCACAGTAATCAATGATTGAGTTTGATAAAATGTTTTAAGGATTAAAACACGTTGCTTTAGCAAATATTTTTCCACAATAAATTTACCGTGTGTCTACTTCACGACTGCCAAATAGGAACTGTAAAGACTAATGTTTACCAATATGGCGATAAAACAATGTTGTACACCCTCCAGGTGGACACCCTGTATATATTTCTTTGCCTAATGATGTCATACAAAGTTGTGGCAAAATTTTGAAAATAAAAATAAAATTTATTCAATATTTATATAAAGATCTTGTGCTTAAAGAATTATTTATAAAATCTTAAAAATATTAATGAACTTTAATTATTATAAATAAAATAAATCATATATTTGAAGATTTAAATTTTTGTGTATTGTATATATGTAACGAACCTGCAAAGGCTAATATATCACAAGTTCAACTAGTTTACTTATCCAAATGCCTACACTTAAGAAAATTACGAAATAGAAATGACTTACGAAGAAGAAGTTAAAGTTTATGAACTGAGTAGTTTGGAGAAGAGTTTGACGTAAAATTTGAGAGAACAATTCAATGACATTTCTGCCACTATGAACATATAAGCATATATTATGTAAAAAAGGTATTTATTTGGTTTTGTGGTATGTGCAAGGATTATCCTATTAATAACAAACCTTTATGCTGGCAGTCTATGGAAATAGTTTTTTTTTTTTAATTTATTCAAAAACTTCATCAATCACTCACAAAGAATATGATACAGAAGATCGACAGCATTAAAATGAGATCTAGTTTTTGTAATCCTAATTAAAAATTCATAAAATATGATGGAATTAAGAACATCAAATAATCTTTTTTCTTCTATGTTATTCCATAAATTGTAAGAGCAACTATAGCTGTGAAAGAAATATTTTTCAGTGAGACTAAACAAAAATAAATAAAATTTAATGCAGTGTAGAAACAAAGAATTGTTTCTAAACTTCAAGAGTAAACAAGAAAAATTATAATAAATTAATACGTTGTATAAATTTAAGTCACGTATCACAAAAAATGACTTTGTTGATTTCAACCAAATAAAATGTAAGCATAAACGTTGCGAAACATAAATTATATTTAGCGCTTATTTCTAAACTTTAAATGTGAACTAGTATTCATAAGCTGCCTATTTAGTTAAAATAAATTACACTAATAACATGTTGTTTCTTGTTAAAACCACAGTTTCGGAACATCATGGTTGCTCAAAGGATGAACAAAAAATTCAGTAATTATATAGCGATTACAGGCCAATGATTCCATCAGGCACTAAGACACACTAAACAGTTGGTTTTTGCGGACGTAATGGTGTTTCAACATCATTCTAAATACGGTAGTATTAACGTATTAACGTATCCATCTAAACAAAAGTAATCCTAATGTCTAACTAAATTTCACATGAACATCGCAATCCACGGCAATTTTGTATTGGGCCCAATTTGCACAATTTGGAAGCGTTGTTTAGGTGTTAGTATATTCATGTTGAAATTCTAAACAATGACAAATTAGCCTTCAGATAAAATGGGGTCGCCAACTTAAAGTTCTATAGCCCTATAAAAACACCCAAAGTTAAACCAATTTATTAAAATCAAATGATGTAGATAGATTCCCACTTTGAATCACTGTTAGCTAAAACGAGACTAATGTACCACCTAATGTTGTGATATGAAGATGCGAACTTGAGCTTGAATAAAAATTCTTTGTTTCGATTAATAAACTTTTTGGTTTTTTATTTATATCAGAGACATAATAAATTATTACAACAAAAGAAAGTTGACATGATAGTTCTTTGTGGTCCGCCTAAAAATTTGTCAGTGACAACGCTCAAGCAGTCTAAGGAATTTCTTTAGTCCATTTTTTGCTTTTCTAAAATGTTGAATAAATGTTAAAATTTATGAAAAATAGCATAATTTACGTACTAATAATAGAAAAGTACTTGACCTTAAGTATAAATCATTAAATTGTATTCTATAATTTGCAAACTGTTTACATTTCAAATAAATACATTACAAATCTGTCCATATTTCGGATATAACTACGCTACACAGGGGAACATTTTACGAGAAGGTGACCAAAAGTCCTTTTTCCATGGTCCCCAATTGTAAAATTTTAAAGTTCATTCGAAAGTAGATACTAGTGTACCTCTGGAGCCAAAAAATTAAAACTTTATTTCAACTATATCACACTGAACAGGGAGATTCAAAATTAGCATTTACAGTATTTTGCTAAAATGAGAAATTTCCTAGCAAATTTTGGATTTTTAAACATCTATTACTTTTTTGTTATACAAGATTGTTAAACGCGACAAACTTTGTATAATTGTGTAATTTGTTAGCTATTAGATTTTTTTGATTAGGCCCCTACACACCTATATCTCCATATTGTACCAATGAAGGCTTGATTGTTATTTTATTATGCACATCAGATTCCTATATCTCTAATATCTGACAAAAATGGAAAACTACTTCTATTAAACTAGACGCAGAAGCTAAACTACTTCTAGAAGTTGAAAATCAAGGCTATTTAGAATTGTTTAATTAATAGCAATTTTTCCAAACACAAGAGTTATCTGTATGTATTTCATCCTTTTAAAATTTTTTGTATATTAATGAAGTGTTAATTAATTTACAACAAAAGCTTACATATATGTTTATTTTGGACTTACATATCTCGTTATCTAAAGTAAATTTCAACCATTGAATATATTTTTTAAGGTTTGCTACTTAATGAACTAATTTTTAGGCAAATTGTTTAAAAAAACCAAATTTTGGCTTTCGTACTAAAAAAAATCACGTGGCCAAATCTTGGCCCTATCTGCCTAAATTAAAATTTTCAATAAGTATAAGTTCTAAACGTTAATCAAAATATAAAACTTTATGTAAACCAAACTCTTTGAACAAGTTTTAATACTTTACTTTCGTACCAAAAATCATATAAAACTTAGAATGTATTTGTAAACCTATCACAACTATTTTTCTAACCAGTCGATTTTAAATTTTTATACCTTAAACGAAAGACTATGCTCGCACCTAGTTGAGAAAAAAATTAAGTTGAGATCAAAATTACAATCCTTTTAAAAGTTATATATTTTTGACCGCCTTCTCGTAAAATGCTGCACTATCCGCTACATGTCTGAGGTAACCTCTTTAACATTGTAAATGGCTAGCAATAGGTTAGCGATGATAAAATAAAAAATAGAACTTCTGGAAAATTATCTTGCGAATAAAGACGACTATAATTTTTAAATGGCATTAAGCAAAGAAGACCTAATTTGTATTGATTAGAAGGAATATTTCTCCTTCCCTTGTTCCTGAACGGATGGAGTGGATAACATTAATGAATTTCTATTTGGGTACGGTTTTACGTCGACCCTCGTCAAATTTGGTTTGTGGTTTTGTCCCAAACCAAATTTCCTTACTGATTACATAATACAAGTAGCCGAGAGTTTCTAATTTAATTTAAAATGAATGCCAAAAAGAGTATAAATTTTACTTTATTCGATTGTGGCAAATAACAATTTTTAAAAATTGGCTTGTTATCAGATATATTCTGCAGTTTACTTAAAAAGTACAAGTAGTTTTCAAGTTAGTTTAATGTGACTCTCTTGTCCTTATTTAAAATAAAATTGAGAAAATTTACTTTTTACATTTTTAAAAAGGTATATTTAAGAAATACTTTTTAATTGAAGCATCCTAAACAGAGAAAAATGTTTGTTTTTTTTTATAAAAATAACCCTCTTGGAAACTTACTTTACAGTCAGTACTTTTTAAAAAGCAACTTCAACATACCTCTGTTAAAGACCGTACTTTAAAGAAATTACTAAAACAATTACTTTTTTTTTTATTTTGGAATAATATCGTTTCAAAAATTACTGCTCCAAAAAGTACCTTTATAATTATCAAAATATATTTTGGAACTATAAATAATTTCTGAAAACTTTTAATTCTACAAAGATTCTTAAAAACTTATTTTCAAAATACAATCCTGAACATGTACATTTGAACAGTTTTAATATTTTTGTTCATTTTAGAACATTAGCTATAGAAATATTCTTTAAAATAAGTATTTTGAGAATATATAAAAAGATTTAAGACAGTTAAGGATGTACTAGCAAGGCAACTAACTTTAAGTAACTCTTTTAAAGGGATATTTAAACTTGTGAATTTTAATCGATACACAACTTCTGAGATATTCCGTTTAAAAGGAGAACTTTTTGTAGAAGGTGGTATTATGAATATTATTATAAAAAATAATAAAATTTATGTTCTTAAAAAGTACATTAGTTTTTTTTAAATTACGTTTAGAATTCTAAATTGCTTAAAAGTATTTTTAAAAATATAATTAATCAGTAAATCTCATTAAGTACCTTGAGAATTTTTTATAAACGCTATTATCGGTAAAAGTATTTTTAAATTAAATTACTTAAAAAAACTTTTTCAAAATGTTCCATTGGCAATAAATTTTTAAAAAGTACTTGCGCTTTTTCAAAAATTAGCTGTTCAAAAAAGAAACTTTTCGAACGAAAAGTTCCATGTACGAAAGAATAATTAAAAAATCATATAATATACGCTTCATATAATATCTTTTAAAAAGTACTTTGTGCAAAAGTACTTATCAAATTAGAAGAATTTGTAAAAAAATATAAGGCGCATATTTCTCAAATGTACATTAGAGCTATTTTTACCAGATAAAGTACGTTTTGCAACAAATTTAAAAATACTTTTGCTTTTTTTCTAAAGGGTTTTGCAACAAGAAGTTTGTTTAAAAAAAAATTAAACAAAAAATTTAGGTTAAGATAATTTGAATTGTTATTGTAAAACGAAGAGAAATTTTCGGCAATTATGAATGACAAATGATATGTGGCAAATACGCACCACAAACACGCTTACAGCTATCGATTCTTTCATCAAAATTTTTAATCACTTTTTGGCAAAATGGCGATCCTATTTCGTTAATCACATCACGGATTTTGACTTTAAGGCTGGAATTGCTGTACTGTGAACTGTACTTAATATAGCCCTACAAAAATGGAATCCTGTGATGTTATATTGGTCGTGTGACATGTAGCACGCTCCTGTTAAAAGCACATGTCAGTGATGTCCACGTTTTAAATAATAGGCCAAAATTGAGTTGTTCGCATCTTGCGATAGCGTAATCCATTAACTATTATCCGTCACCCAATCAAGCTTCCAGACCACATAGCGCAGCATACGTTAACACGTTGAGCATGCAATGGCTTCCCAATAATCACTTTAGGATTTTAAGAACCCCTAATGAGACAATTTTGCTTGTTGACATACCCTGAAAAGTGAAAATAGGCCGGTTGTTACTAAATGAATTGAGGGAATCTATGGCGGTGTGAATGGTCGCTCGGCTTCAATTCCTTGTAAGGCTCCAAAGTCAAATCCTTACGCAATATTCGCCATGCGGTGATTTTGGATAACCCCAATTTTGGAGAACATCGAAGAATTGACAAAATTGGATCTGCTTCAACACTGTGGCTCACGGCTCCGTTGTTTTCGGTTGAACGACCCTTCGAATACGCGTTGATATTCGCGCATTTTGTAACGAAACTGTCAACTCAAATTTAGCATCAATTATCCATATTTCAGAAAATGAACATATTTTCCATTTTCTACAGTAAAGTGACATTTAAAGCACTATTCTACAAAAAAACCGCTTGAATGAAAAATCCTTACAACTTGCGAACCGGTTGAAATGCTTAATCATTCTTTATTTGATATATTCAGCTGCAAAAAATTTCATTGAAATCAATTAGCAGTTGGAGATAAAATTCATGGCAAGGTTTGGATTTTTGAATGAACGATTTTTGTTAGTTGTATTAAATTCTTTATAAAGGGTGTTTTTTAAGCCCGATAGAACTTGAAATTGTAAAAAATAACACAAAAAATTAAATTGTAATCAAAATTTCTTTTTTATTCGAAGGATCAATACGTGACATTAACATTTGAAAATGATTTCGGGCATATGGGCACCGCGGCTGTTCTTGACGAAGCGCATTCTGGACGTCCAATTTTGGGCCACTTTTTCGAGCACTGCTGGGCGTATGTCACGAATAACACGAACAATACTGTCCTCCAAGGCGTCAATTGTTGCTGGTTTATCAGCATAAACCAGTGACTTCACGTAGCCCCACAGGAAATAGTCGAGTGGTGTCAAATCGAACGACCTTGGAGGCCAATTGACAGGTCCATTTCTCGAAATCAACTTATCGCCAAATTTTGATTTCAATAAGTCGATGGTTGCGTTCGCTGTATGGCACGTAGCGCCATTCTGTGGAAACCAAATCTCTTTCGGATCAATGTCATCCATATTTTCAAACAAAAAATCATTGATCATGGTGCGGTAACGATCTCCATTGACCGTAACGCGAGCTCCGGCCGCATTTTTGAAGAAATAAGGTCCGATGATGCCACCAGCGTGAAAACCGCACCAAACGGTGCATTTTTCTGGATGTAATGAAGTCTGTAGGGTCTGTTGTGGATTGGTCCCACTCCATATGCGGCAATTTTGCTTATTAACAAACCCGTTAAGCCAAAAATGCGCCTCATCGCTGAACACAATTTTGCGATAAAACAACGGGTCGGTTGCCAACTGCTCTAGAGCCCAATCGGCGAAAGAACGACGCATATAATGGTCTCGTGGCTTCAATTCCTGCACCAGCTGGATCTTATACGGGTGTAGGCCGAGATCTTTGCGCAAAATTTTCCACGTAGTGGATGGACAGAGCCCCAATTCCTGCGACCGACGACGAATTGATAAATTTGGATCTTCTTCCACACTTTCGTTTACAGCGGCGATATTCTCTTCAGTACGCACATTCCTTCGACGTGTTGGTGTTATTGCATCCTCTAGAGAGTATGTGGTACGAAATCTATCGACAGTTCGACGAATGGCTTGTTCAGATGCACGATTATGTACGCCATAAAAATGACGAAGTCGTCTATAAGTTGCGCGAATCGACGACTGATTTTCAAAGTAAATTTGGATAATTTCGTAGCGTTGTTCAAGCGAGAGTCTATTCATGATGATTTGTCAGAGTATACTGAAACAAATAAAAAAAAATGTTGCATCAAAATTTCATTTTTTGTGTTACTTTTTACTAGCTTAAAAAAACACCTTTTATTTACGCTTCTATCCGCAACTGCTACAAAGTTTAGACAGCTCATGGTAAATTTGTTATCTTTACTCACTGATGACTCAACTTGAATTAATTTTCCCAGCATGTGGTGCTTATATAGTTGTATATAAGAATATTTTACCCCCATATTGTTGTTGTTATTATCATTCAGTTTATGCGCCTGCTTAGTTGTGTGTTTTGTTTTCGTTCTGTGTTATTTGTTTTTTGTTTTCTGTTCTTTATCTTATTTCGTAGAACTTCTTATAAGCATGTTGTTGATGTTGTCCTGTGCATATACGATTTCTTAGAAAACTATGCAGTTTTCTTAGTTTTCAGTTTAAAAGTTAACAAATCATCTACGTAACAATACTATATAATACTATAACTTAGAATAATGTGTTTAATATATGCTTAAAGATGAGTTCTTTTAACAACTTCGTTCTTCTTTCGACAACTTCGTTCATATCTTCTTTTTTGTTTTTTTATTATTTAACTAATTCTCATTATTGTAATATTTTGTGGTAACTCTTTCTAAAACATTTTATTAAAATAATATTTAAAATCGAATTTAGTTTTCCACATTAATTTTCGTTTATAAAAGTTGCTTCAAATATAATCTGTGTTCATTTGTTTCATTAATTATGCTGTAATGTAAAGTGTAATCATACATATTCACCCCGTTATGTCGAGTTACATGTAGATACTCATACATACATCTACACATTTACAAAAATACAACACTTTTAACCCATTTACCTTAATGAACTTCCATAGAAAATTCTAAAGAATTTCAATTTACTCATGTCTTTCTCTCTTTTTCAATATTTTAACTTTATAATAGAAAGGAATATTACAAAAAACCAGTTCTATGGTTTTGAAAAGAAAAACTTTTAGAGGCAACTTCCTCATATTTTTCAGCTCTTTTTATTGTTTTGTTTTTGGTTGCATGCATGAAAAACAAAGTTATTCCTGAATGTGGTTTCTGTTAAATGTCAGTGTGTGTGCGAGCGTGTGGAAGATGCTTTTAAATATCTTTTTTTGTTTATTTATGCTTAATAAACTGTGCCATATGAAAATAAATAAATAAATAAAGTATGAAGTATTAAACTTAAGAAGAGCAGAGCAGAGCAAAAACCATACGCATACTTGCAACATCGTTCAACACACTTGCTAAAATATTTATAAAACAAATACCACCACAAATGTCTTAACATTTATGATATATAAAGTGTTTAAGGTGTTAAATGAAAATTAAATTTATGCAAAACCTTCCACGTTGTAACTTTGCGTGTGGGAGTGTTTCCTTATTTAAATGGAAGAAAGAAAAGAAATGCTTCTTTCTATAGAAAAATTTTTAATGCACTAAAAAATGGTTCAAGAGTGCGTTTACTGGGCGTGTGTTTGTGTGTGTATGTGCAACTAAGTGTTTTGTTCTGCTTTTTATTTATTTTATTAATGTTGACTTTTTCTGCAAATAGTTTTTTTTTTTCGGAGTTACAGTTTATCAAAAAATTTTGTAATTAATTATTTACACCTACACAAGGGAGTGTTGGTTTCACTTTGTAAATTTAAAGAAAATCACCGTGCAGTCCATCAATTTCTAAAGATCGCTGTTGTTTATTAGTTTTGGTTTCGGCATAACAAAGAATTATAGAAGTATTATTCTTAAATAACAATAGGCTTCAGTCTGATACAGTAAAGCATAGTAGTAATTTCACCCAAAGGATACAGCCATACTTTTTTTAAATTGGATTACTGTGGGTTTAGGTATTTATTTCCACCATTTATTCCAATTAATATAATGCATCAAATTAATTTGATAATTTGGATGTAAAAACAACTGTGTTATTAAAACCATGGTAATCATATCCAACATTCCAAACCCGTAACTTAGGTCATGTAAGCCTCGTACACCTACAATTTTACATAGAAAATTTCGTAAATGTTCACCCATTCCGGAGAGTTTGTTTTAATATAAACAAACTTTGCGGTCACATCCACTTAACGGAGAACGTATCAATATTTCTGAGATATTCAATTATAAGTGTTGTTATTAGCACTTATTTTTATAATTTTCAGAGATATAAAATAGCTGTAAATAAATAGATATATATTTAAATAAATTGGAAGGCTATAGATTACAACTGATCAAACTGAATTCATTATAATAATAATTACGGCATAATCGATTTTAGTGAGAGTTCATATATCGTGTAAATATATAGCCTAATACACCTTGTATCTTTTGAAAGCTAGGGGATCCAAAGGGAAAAAAACTAACGCGCAACTTAATGGAATTGAACCTATTTTAAATATATTTTAAATATGTATATGGAAGCTTATTTACAAAGTCCAAACGGCGGGATTAAATATATTGAAAAATTAGGAAAACTCTGCTCTCACCAAACAAATGGGAATTTTGTTGTAAAAACCTGAAATGTAAAGAAGTCAAAACAACTTAAAACTCTTAATAATAATATTTGAGGTTAGGAAGTAAATTGTTTGTCAAATAATAAAATGTCAAAAATTAAGCTGTTAACCTTTTACATTTATATTACAAGAACTTGAGAGGTTTAAAGCAAGGAACGTTACATTCTTAAGCAAAGAATTTAGATTGTGAAAATTGATGATAAATTATGAAAATTTCACTTTATCACTTTGTAAAATTCGAGAAACTTTTCCTCATAAACAAGCTTGTCCTAGATCGCTGTGTGTAATTTAATCATTAAGATACTCACGCTGATAATAGACGAAAACAATACCCTCATAGTAGCTGTAGTGGAGCAATCATAGCCGCTGTACAGCAAAGTGTTGAGAATGGGCCTGGACCATCAACTGTTCGACGTTCGCAACAAAGCAACATTATTAGGGACACTTTGCGCTACAATTTGAATACGAATCTTCATCTTCACACTTATAAGGTACAACTCGTTTAATAATTACAGCCAACCGACCATTGATTGCGTCGAACGTATGTAAATTGGCTGCTTGAAAAACTAAACAAAAGCTGCGCATTTTTCAAAACAAAATCATTTTAATTTAGTCATTATATAAATAATCAATGGAGCTCACGAAACTCACAAACAGGCCTGGAAAAATAATTACATTTAAAGAAACTGACGGTGTGGCGTGGTTTGGTGGCATCACCAGCCCATATTTTATAGAAAATGGGCAAGGAAATGGCGTCATCGTGAATTGTCTGTGCTAGAAAACAATAATAACCCATATTTTGTGGCCACAACAGGCTAATAATGACATCAGTTACCTTTGGTTTTAGCAAGAGGGCACTAGAAGCTACCCAAACAATTTAGTTATTACAATTCAGTTATCGAATATATACGGTTGGGTATATACTCGATTTGTCGATGTCAATTGACCGCCTCGTTTTTCGATTTAACCCCGCTGAATTATTTTGTGGAGACGGGTATACATGAACAACTCACAAACAGCTGACGCTTAGAAAGTTAAAATTGGTTGGTACATTGAAGAGATAATCGAAGCTTTGTTGCAAAATTTGCTCCAACATTTTATGAAAAGAGCAGACGACTGTCGAGGTTGTTAGCTCCCATATTTGTACTTTATAGAGTAAAAAGTAAATAGTAAGTAAAAAGTTGTAAAAAGAAAGTGTGTATTTTAGGCCGATCTGCTTCCTAGTCCCAAATTTGCCCACTTGCTTGCTAGTTAAGTAATTCATATAAAAGCAATTTAAACTTTTTAAAAAAGTAAATAGCGGAAGGATAAAACTAATTATCTGTCATATCAAACATGAGCTAAGTGTTACCATTCACGAAATAAGCACTAGTTGAAACAAACGTTAGATGGCGGACCCTTTAATTCATATAAAATTAATTTAAAGTTTTTAAAAAAGTAAATAGTGCAATTAGTTACAAAGGTCGCAGAAATGGAGAAACAGTCCAAGTCGCAGCACAATGGCAGAAATACGCAAAGATCAAAGCTTTTCCAGATATAGCCGTCACTCCACTAAATGGTGGACGAACGATACATTGCACATATAAAAGAATATAATAATTTTCTACTTTTGACTATATAATTTAACCGCCACCGGCTGGGTGCTACGAAAATAAAAGTAAAAACTGCATATTTTGGATAACTCATGCTGTTTTAAAGAAAAATATTAAGGTAAAATGGTGGTTTGGAATCTAGGCCAGGAGTTGTTTATTTAATAAAATATCAGCACATATATAGTAAGATTTTTTTAAACCTTAACTACACTCTATTGAGTAACGAATATTACAAAAGAATTATTATTTAAGATCTAGTTTTTTTATAGTTTCGGAAAAATAGCATCTCGAAAGAAAAATATTTTTATGGATTCCGTATAACCTTTTTAAAATTTAAACAATTTCCGATTTTTTTGGACTTTGGATAATTTTCAAATTTAGTTTTAAGAATGATTCCATTGAAAGAAAGTTTAGTCATAATTTCGTGATAAGATTTACATCTGCGCCTGCCTGCAAGCCTTAATCAGATGGTGGTCAAACCACAGGGAATAAAAATTCATTCAGGCCCTAGGAAGCCGAGAACTAATTCTAGCAACAGGTCATCCCTAGCTGCAATTTCAGCGATTCCAAAGCAGGGTTGCAAACCACTACTCCTCGCTGAAGAATTGGAGACTATCCAGAACACATGACAAGCATGCTCACTGGAGCCGGATCATTCACCCCTTGGTGTTATTAAAGACGAGATGATCCTGGCCCCCTAAATCAAATTCATGTGGGGCCGCGAAACCACAATCACCACGTTTCTCCCGAAGGGCCAGCCTCAATAATCAGTCAGAGAAACAGTTAAAAAGCTAAAGAGACAATAAGCGGAACTTTGGAGCTTACTGATTCTCGTAGAAATAACGTGGAGCTTCCAGTTGACACCCTGCTTGCCTTCAGGGGACTAGGCTCCCTTTTATCCCCGAACAGCACAAGTCTAGATGGTTGAGTAATCCATAAATACTGATAAATGTGGCCGCCCCGGTGGGTGGGGGGGCGAGTTTAGTGGTAATATCTTTAACATTTTTATTATAGAAAACTGAACCGTAAATATTTTCAAAAATCATACTGGCCACATTAGGAGATGTACATGTTGTGCTGACATAAATATTGCCTATTTATTGAAGTCGGTGCAATAATTTTGTTCACTTTGTAGCACTTCAGGCAATAATGCCTATTTAGTCAAGTACCGTGCTACCTTCTTTAGGAAAGGGATAGAGAAGAGATGAAACGGGTGGTGAAAGTAGAAGGATAGTCAGAAATTAACTGCCGTATATAAGACAACACAGCGACCAGTGACTATGCCTTCATCGCTGAGCAGCCCCACCGACAGCCAATTTTTATTTTTGTAGTGAAAAAACCAAGGTCTTCGTTGGGAATCGAACCCACAACCCCCATACTGACAAGCTAGTACACTACCTACTAGCCTACAGGGGCACCTTTTAGGAAAAGTTTACCGTAATACAATCTTGTAATGTTCGTGTGTCATTTTGCGGTCACAATGCTGTCCTAGACCTACTTTAGGTTGTCTTTTTTTGTTTTGTAAAAATAATAATTGTAGCCATCTGAGTTATCCAAATTTTATTTATATCCGTAAAACTACTAAATATCAAATGTTTTATTTAAATTTACCATGTCAATAACTCTCTAGCGAAGTGTTATCAGTTTTCTTTGCGTACATTACTGCAGCGGCGGGTTTTTCTTTAGTTTCTTTAATTTAGCGCATTCTCAAGTTGAAAGGCTTATATTTTAATGGTTAAAATACTTTTTAGAATCCACTTTGAGGCATGTTATTGTTGGTGTTGACTTCTTTATATTTTCATTTAAAATTAAAACGGTTGAAATACACTCTTTTTACAGTTTTATAAATATTTTAACATTTTCTTTTGATATTTATATCGCAGATATTTTAAACAACTATTTTTTTAATTATAAAAATAATACATTTCAAGATGTATATACGGCAAAGTGCATATTTAAAACCCACATCTTAGTAAGGATGTCCTTAGTTTTATTGTGTCTTTACGTAGAAGTTTAAGTTAGCAACACTTTTTTAACGGCGGCAATTTTGTCAGCTGTTAATGTAATTTATGTTAAGTTTTTTTGGCATTTTAACATGAAATTTTTTTTTTCAAAATCATGACTCCATTGGAAATACCCAATGTCGTAAGCAAGTTTTGTTTAAAAGGATACGTTAAAAAACTACACTGCCCTGTTTGGAGTAATAATAATCCTCCAGTGTATGTTGAGATTCCCTTTACATTCAGACTATTGACTATTTAGTGTGCTTTATGGACTGCTGGAATCATTGGCCCATACTTTTAGAAAAAAGATGCTGGTCAGAACCTTAGAGTCAATGGTAACCGCTATAGACTCCTGATTATTGAATTTTTCGTTCACCAATTGCACACGATGATGAGCAGGAGCTGCAGTTTCAAAAAAATGGTCACTTAGCTCGTACTTTAATTAATGTATTGAGGGAACAATATCATAACCGCGTAGTTTTACGTTTCAGATCCACCGCTGGCTTATTTTCGGTGAGAATATATGAAGTCGTTAGTCTACGCCGATAAACCCAAACTGACAAATTATTCGGAAGATAACATTCGCCACGTTATTGACGACAGGTTGGAAAAAGGTCATCAAAAATTGGACATCCAAAACAGTTTCATATAGATGGTCACTTAACTCGTGCTTCAATTGATGTATTGCGGAAACAATTTCATAACCGCACAGTTTTAGATTTCAGATCTTCCGCTAGCCTATTTTTGGTGAGAATATATGAAGTCGTTAGTCTACGCCGATAACTTCGCCACGTTATTAGCGATATGTTGGAAAAAGGTCATCGAAAACTGGACATCCAAATTAAATTGAGCCTGACCTAGCGGTAGCGGTATATGCCAGAAGTCATATTTAAATTATAATGCCGGAAGTATTTTTTTTTCGAATAAATTAAATTACATGTAATTTTATTCCATTTTAAGGTTCTATACCTCTGTCAAAACACCTATACCTCTGACTACACAGCCTATCGTGATAGCTAAATGCATTTGCCTAGTTATACAGCCGGAAATGTTTCCCTCTGAATTTTTATTCTACTTAAGTCTCATCAATTGGACTACTTAAAGTCATATCAAGTCATAATAATGAATGCTTTTAAAATAGGTTCTTTAAAATCAAGTTACTTCTTACGTATACGATTAAAATATACGAATAAAATAATTTAACAGATTCCATTTTACAATAGTAGTTTTAGAAACATTTTGTTTAGAACTCAATTTCCACAGACCCCCAATCTTAAATGAATTTTTTTCACTTGAACCATAATTTAGTTTTATATACATTGTATGTATACTTTTTTATATCACCGTACCATGCCGTTGTATTTATTTTTATCATTATTTTTATTGCATTTATGCTTATAAATTTCATTTTTTCAAAGCAACATTAACTTAGTTATGTTTTTGTACGTGAGCGTATGTTTGTTGTTGTTGTTGTATTTATGCTTATTCATTTTACGGCAAACGTTCATTGTAAATATGAGTTCAATTATTTACTTACAATGTTTATTTATTGTTGTTGTCATGCATGCATGAACTCTTTTTAAGATAGCAAAATTAAATTGTTCATTTTAGAAAAAATTGTTGCGGCAACAAAAAAATGTGATGATGTTGCATAGTTGCATTAGTGTTTATTGTTCACTTCTTTTTTATAAAATTACAAAACTTAATAAATACTGTTTGAAGTAGGAGCTATTAAATTTAATAAATTTTGTTGTCTTTTACTCTGTTGTGTATTTTGTTTTGCATTTTCCCAACAAAATGTTACTTTGTTACTTAAGTAACGTTTTTTGTTTCATGTTGGCACATGTGAAAAATTTAATTTATATAACACACTGTAACACAAAATCACACATGTTCAACTAAAGGACTTTAGTAGAAGAATCAAATACATAAGAGTGTATTTGGCCGTGCTGAATCTTATATAGCTTTTAGTGCTTTCCCATACGCAACTATAGGTGGGTGCAGAATCGTTGTTTATTCTTGTGACTTGGTACTGCAATTCTACACTTACAAACGTTAATTTTGATCCTGTAATGAAATTTGTAAATAGTTTAATCAAAAGTAAATTTGACCCAGAAGAGTTAGTGCCTTAGTCCCCTTTCGCTTTTAAACCTCAATTTTCTTATTAAACTTTTGTAAAATTGTAAAATTTCAATAATATAAAGGGTTTTTCAAAAAGAAGTTTTCCAAAAAAAAAGTAAAACAAAAAAATTTTGATTAAGATGATTTAAATTTGTATTGTATAACGAAAAGAAAAGTTCGGCAATTATGAATGAAATATGATATCTGGCAAATGTCTACCACGACTACGCTAACAGCTGTCGATACTTTCATCAAAGTTTTTAAAACCGGTCGCATTTCGTTAATCAGATCACGGATTTTGAATTTTAAGGCTGAAATCGATTTGATTGGCTCCGTACAGACTTTGTCCTTAAGATAGCACACGATCTGGCTGGCCATATAACTGCTGATTGTCGTGAAATTGGATTTGCAATAAATTAATCGTTGTGTGACATGTGGCATCGTCCTGTTGAAGCCACATGTTTGTGATATCCACTTCATCAATAATAAGCCAAAATTTATTTGTTTATATTTCGCGGTCTATTAACCGTTATCGCATTTCCAGCCTCCTCTTCGAAAAAGAAAAAACAGCGCAATCACGCCTCCATATCACATAGCGCACCATATAGTGACATATTGAGCATGCAAAGGCAATAAACGCTCTAGTCCAAATGCGGCAATTTTGCTTGTTGACATACCCTGGCAAGTCAGAATGGGCTTCGTTTGAATTGAGCGAATCCACGGCGATGTGAATGATCGGTTGACTTTAATTTCTGCACAAGTTCAACCTTGTAAGTGTTCAAAGTCAAGTCCCTACGCTTTTCGGTTAACCACAATTGTTTATAATGTCGAGGAATTGACAATTTTGGATCTGCTGCAACACTGTGGCTCACGGCTGCGATGTTTTCAATTGAACGATCTGGTGAAACACGTGCTCACATTTAACGACCATCACCTTCCCGGCGGAAGGAACAGGGTAATAATAAATGTTTTGTAAGGATACTAGCAAACCCGGCGATACTAGCAAATCCGTTCGCCACGTTTGCCACCAGATGGCTTCGTTTTTTGTAAAATTTCGTTTGGGGTTTAAAAGATAAAGAATAATTATTTTTTTTTTGTTTTGTATTTAAAAACAAAAATTTTATTTCATTGCACAACAGTAATGAATTCATTTCCATTACAAAAATGAAGTGGAATTTAGTTGAACTTCTTCAAGTAAAAAATGAAAGTGAATCTAAAGTAAATACTTAATCGAAGCGTTATACGTGTCCGCAAATTAACCGTTTCATTTAAGTGCTCTTAGTTTTTTGGTCTGACGTTAACACAAATAAAGCGGATAGTTTTACCAACTCGTGAACACGCAACGTATAGCTGCCCATGTGAAAAACAATGATTTTCTAAATTTATTCCGCAAAGTCGCCTTGCGACTTGTTAATTGGCATTGCGAACGCAAGGCAAACCGGAAATGGCAATTGTTCACCTGCGTACTTTCCGTTAATAATGAATTATCCATAAATCAAATTCGGCATAAGTCCACTTGGGACTTATCCATTTTCACCGCAAGTCGAGTACCATTGCAAAATCGCGGCGGATTCAAATTACGCAGTATCATAATAACTGAACTAACTTTGAGTTGCAAGTTATGTGGCGGAAATCCTGGTAAATCCAGAGAGTTCAAAAACTTCATTGGATAATTTACTGCATCATCGGGATTTGTTATGGGATCAGCGGATTTGTATGTCACCAAATCACCATCGATTTTCGATTGAATGGTAAAAATTCAGTGCATGTACAACATTATTATTCTTTGGGGCGAGAATTGCTCGTTTACTTAACCAAGCATAATTCTGATAATTCTCACTAATGGTTGGAAAAACATTTTCAACAAGAGCTAACTGAGAGTCTACAAATCGGCAAAAGTCGTTGCTCAGAGTTATTAATTCAGCTGCCGCATCAACTGGGACTTTTCCATTTCCAACAGCTAACAATTGTTTGGAAAATTGTGCAGCATTTTGAACATTTTGAAGTTGTACTCTCATATTAGTGGTTAGCGATAATGTTTTTACGTTATTCCACAAAGGTGATGCCTTCAGGCAAGCATTCAATTCATCTGCAGGCGTTGCATGGGGAATTACTGGCAACGTCAGACTGAAATTGCCTGCCAACAATATCATCAAGCCGCCAAAGATGGCGTTATTTCGCCGAAGATCCTTCAATGTGAAGTTAAGTGTTTTAAGTGATTTCTTATGTGCCATTGTGCACTTATCCTAAACAAAGAGCATGCATTGCATCAACAATTTTCCCGTTGTACTGGATCGGGAAATATTGCATGTTGGAGTATCAATTGTGTTTAAATAGAGTGGCAACTTAAGCGCAGAATATGCAGTACGACCGCCATCTAGAAGAGTCGCCGCGATTCAAGATAATGCTAACGTCAGAGCTATGTCACATCTTGATCGAATAGTGGCCAAAATCAATGAAATGATAAATGTTTTCCCTGTTCCTCCAGGTGCGTCCAGGAAGAATAGACCACCAGTATTATTGACCACCGCTTGCATAAATGTTTCGTATACTTGTTTTTGCTGTTCATTCAGCAACGGCACATTACTTGAAACGAATTCCTGCAATGTATCAACATTGTATTGCAGCTCTCGATTTAATCGTTGGTTGAGTGCATGGTGCATCGATCGATTTGGCGCAATCATTATTCATACTTCAATCAGTAGCCCTTTTGCAATAGTCAAGCATTGCTCTTCAATCAGAATCAATCCATCATTTTATATTTCATCGGTTATTTGCATGTCAGGATTATTCGTTCGAATGCCCAAGCGATGCAAGATATCTTCACATATGTTGTCTTTGCATTTGTTCCACAACTGAATTGGTTGTGAAAGGAAATGTGTTGTGGTGATAATAGCGAACAGCAATCATATTTGGTACGCATTTGATAAAATAACTAAATTCACAAGTGTTAAATCCCAATGAGAATCGTTCTCCAGCAAACGCAATAGTTGACATGCTTCTCGATATGTTTGGCATTGGTGGCCATTCACGGTTTTCAAATGCGCAAATGATTTTGGTCCACGTACATTTACCAACAGCAGTCGCAAATAAAAACATTCATCATTTCTAGGATGAACAGTAAACATGCGACCTGGCGCACGGCGTCATCTACTTAAAATGAAACGTACTTATTTTTGTGAGGGATATTCACACACCACGTACTGGTGCCATTGTGGTACATCCTATGTATCAGAGATGGCGCTATATGTGAAAAATAAATTTTTCTGTTTTCCTGCTTTTCTCTTGAAATTTTTCCTGAAGTCTCTTTGCTATAAACCTCACGGAGCCCGAGACCTTTCCAACGAATGCAAAACCGTGGAAATCGGTTCGTGTGTTCTGAAGTTATAGCGTCAGGAAGTAAAACCCGACTTATTTTTATATCGTAGATTATAAAATAAAAGATTCTAGCACAACAACTTAGATTAATCTAAGATTTATTCCTAAAACCTGGCGAATACAATTCTACAAGTATGACAAGTGAACCTCCGTACAGAAATTTATGCTTCAAAGAGAAAACATGTCTATATTAAGTGTCTTGCATACGTCGACCAAGTAAGACTGTCCTCAAACAAATTTCCTTCTTCACATATGCCAAAACTTTTGCTTAGGCTTTGGGATACAATTTGTTTGTTACACTGTGTAGGATATTTTATATATGGAAATATATTAATACAACTACATACATATATATTTTAATTTAATGTTGTGAAAAATATTTCCGCTTTACTTTAAATATCTTTTAAGGATTATTTGCTTTCTTTTGTTTCTTTTTCGACAATTAACAATTTTTCTGGTATTTACGGTCGAGTTTATGTCCTTGGCTTTTTTTATTGTTGCGTTTTCTTGTGTTTAGGTTCATATTCCAGTTGGATATTTTTGTGTTCTGTATGACGTTAAAATAAAGACATTCTGATGATAACAAGATAGTCTTATGAAGCAGAAAATTGCTTTATAATCAGTAACCGGATATAAATAAATTCTAGATGTATAAATGTGCCTGCACATATGACATCAAATAGATTATTTATTGAAATAGGATTATTATGCCTATATTTAATAGGATACGCTTAAATAAAATTGTCAAATAAGGAATTTGTGTAATAATCAGCTTTGTTTTATGTTGTGTGTGTAAATATGAAAATGTTGCAAGTGCCTGATGTCTTAATACAAGGATGGCAATAATCCTTTGAATAATTAGTGCTTTTGGGTCTCTTCTAAATTAAAAAGAAACACCCGCTTCCTTTGCCAATGCGACCATATGTCATTATTTTTCAAATAGAATTGTAATTCTTTAATTTCTAACAAGTAATAGCGTCATCACTGAATCAAACTACAGTTATTGCCCTAATTACAGATACTTAACTTTTAAGGAAATTTGAATGATAGAATACGGGCCAGTTTGCTAACTTACACACTTTTGAATCAAAATAGATTTCGTACACTCATCAAACTCTTTTTTTAGGAAAAGCGCATCACCGTATAGTCACAAGGACTATATTTCATTCTTTGTAACAGTATATGGTTAAATATTTGTTAAAATTTAATTATTAAATCGTTAGCATGCACACAAATTTAATTGTGACTATGAAATTCTCGTTGCAATTTTAAGCACAATCACATCGTCAAGACTATTTGCACCATTAGAAGCAAACATAATATGATATATTTCATGGTTTAATGATTTAGATTTAAACGTAGCATCGCAAGTGACGATAAATGTTTAGATCGGTTAAAAAAATAGAAGAAAATGGAAGAATGTCAAACGAATGAGAGGTACTTTAGCAGCTATCCGCTTGATAAGTATTTTTTTTTCCCTATATAAATTATTTCTTGTATCTTCATATATAATATGAATTATCAATAATTTTTCAAGTCTTAAATCTAAATGTATAATCATTAGGCCCGACCAGTGTCAGACATAATTCTAGTGACAGCAATAAAATAATATCTTAACAAATTCTCACACTCAAAAATAAATATAAAAAAAAGTAAAAACTATTTTCAAGAGATTCCATTTCCATTTGGATGGTTATTGACCAGTTGAATTTTTTCCACATTTGAAGCTGAAGCAGTGCCCCATAGTTGCATTCCATAGCACCATATTGGTTTCAGAATCGACTTATACAATAGAAGTTTACAGTCCAGACTAAGAGTTGAGTTCCTGCCAATTAACCAGTATATTTGAGATAACTTGATTTTCATTTGGATTAGCTTTGTGTCGATGTGGTGTTTCCATGTAAGCCTACGATCAAGGATTATGCCAAGATATTTAGCGTGCAAGTGGTGAGAAATAATCTGCCCGTTCATATGAATAGGGGAGCAAGTTTCCCTTTTTAAAGTAAAAGTTAAGTGGACACACTTTTGCTCGTTTAGTTTTATTCTCCATAAATTCAACCACAATTCCAGATGTGGAATATGTTCCTGAAGAACTTGAGATGCCATACGGGACTCTTCGTGAGAACTAAGGCAGGCCGTATTATCGGCAAATGTTGAAGTATGGATGCTACTGCTCACAGGCACATCACAAGTATAAAGCAGGTATAAAACTGGACCCAGTATACTCTCCTACGGCATACCGGAAGCTATCGATGCGGGTTCACTGATGAAGTCTCCTTCGGCTACTGTAAACCTTCTCTCCACAATGTAACTTTCCAGAAACTTCACCATATTGATTGGGAGATATGTCATCAATTTATGTAATAGTCCCTTATGCCATACTTTGGCAAATGCTTGCAAAACATATAGAAAGAGGGCAGAACAATATTTCCTTTCGTCCAATGCCTCTCTGACTACTTGAACCAATCTATGAGTCTGCTCAATGGTGCCATACTGGCTCCTGAAACCAAATTGATGGTCTGAAATGCACAACCTTCTAACAATTAAAATTGGTAACAGCTTAGTCATAAACAATTTCTCGAAAAGCTTTGATGAGGTTGATAATAAGCTTATGGGCCTATATGATTCGGCCCTGGTAAGATCCTTGCCCGGCTTCGGAATGATTCTAACTTTGGCTATTTTCTAGACGCTTGGATAATACTCTAATCTTAAAATGGCATTAAATATAAATAGCAAAATTCGAATACAAATACTGGGCAACTCCATTAACATTCTGTTGCTGATACCATCTATGCCTGGGGCTTTCTTCGGATTGAGTCTATCAATTTGTCCTTGAACGTCACGCAACTTGAATTTTATGGGTAGAGGGGATAAAGCCACTACATCTGGCAATTCAGCCTCCCCAGTAAACGAGTTCGGGGTGAAAACGGATTTCAGATGCTCAACAAATATATCACCCTTTTCAAAATCACTTCTTGCCCAGTCTCCAGTTGAAGTACGCAGAGGTGGTTTAAATTCAGCAAGTCTTTTAAGGTTTTTAGCAGCTCGCCACAAAGAGTAATTAGAGGTTGGTAAAACATCGAGTCCCTCCAGATTTTTGATGAGTATAGCTATTCCATTGTGACGACAAGTGCACACATATATAGTTCTCCCTCCAATAACCCCTAAATTAAGAAAAAGCTGCCCCTTCATCGAATACACTATCCTAATCATATTGTAATAATTACAAATTTGAAGACACTTTGGGACAAACGAAGAAGTCATTATTTTATCACATTGATATTAATTTTGTAAAATTAATAAAAATTTTAAGCTTATAACATTACACTCTTAAGCAAAAAATTTTAATTCTGAAAATTTCCTATCAAAGTAATGAAAATTTGACTGTACCATTCGCAAAATTCAACCACATTTTCCTCATAATCAGGCACCTACTGCGAGTGCTATATCTTATCGCCGAATTCGAGGCACACGGTATTGCTGCTGACCATACATGACAACAACAATAAATAAAGCGCTAAAGAGCTAAACATCAAAGTGTTGAGAATGAGCGTGGAACATCAACTCGTCGACCTTTGCAACAATTGAGAATCACTTTGCGTAATATTTTGGCTAAAAATCTTTATCTTTACGCCTAAAAAAATGAACTAATTTAAGAATTAAAGCCGAGCAACTATTGTTTGCATTAAATTGCATTGTAATCTGATGATGAAAAATTTTACGAAATCCGCAATTGCCAACAAACTCGTCCTTAGTGATGAGGCTCATTTTCAATTAGGCAGTTATGGGGCTGACAAAATCCCGAACCAGTCATCGAAAAACCATTACATCTAAAGAAAGTGACCGTATAAATCGGTTTGTGGTCAGCTGGCATAATCGGTTCTTACCTTTTCAAAAATTACCAAGGAAACGGAATCGATAACCAATTTTTTGTGGTCACAATTGGCTAATGTTAACACTAATAAGCTTTGGCTTTCTCAAATGTTAATTGGTCGGCACATTCTTGTGATTTAACACCGCTATAATGATTTTGTCTGAGGCCAATTTTACGTCAATAACTTACAAGCAGCTGACGCTCTAAAAGATAAAACAAAATAGACGAAGCTTTGTTGCAAACTATGTTTCCAAATTTTGTGAAAAAAGCGGACGTAGGGCCCACATGTTAGAGGTGGACATTTGGCCGACATTATATTTCATTATTAATTTTCATATTTTTGCTTTATCTTGATATAAATAAAGCTTAAGTTGTCGAAAAAGTGTGTGTCTTAAGCCTAAACCCAAATTTGCCCATCAGTTACTTTCCGTGGGCTTGGTTGCTTTCAATCCATCCCCTTCTTCCAATTCTTACTCTTTTTACTTGGTTATACATAATAAGAAGAATGTATTTATGTGTGCAACCCTTCTTGCAAATTGAAGTCTCCTTTAACAAATGAACTCATAATAACAAAAATAGCTTCGATTCCATTTACTTTAATATCTTTGCATAAGCAAAGGCTAAATACCTGTATGTGTAACGTATACGTAATTTCTGCGCTTTTGTTAATGTTACAAAATGCTTATATCTCTCAAAATTCTGAACCGATAATACATACATTATACAAATCTGTGTAAACGTCGCTTTCAAAACATATAATTAATCTCTATGAAAATCGGCTGCACATAGCGACCACAAAAATGGACTTTCCTATTAATTATTTATGAAATAAAATAAAAATAAATAAAAATAATAAAGTATAGACTAATTTGGTAATAAAAATATTATTTATAATATTTTTTATAAAGTTTTTCTTTATGCCTTATGCTTCGCTTTGTTGTTGTTTGATAGTAAATTTTTTTAAGTCTTAAATGTGTTTCTCATTTTACATCCCTTCATATAATTTACCCTGATTTTGCACATTTTCATTTTAGATAATATAATAACAGCATAATTGCAAACAGTTTGTTTGTTTTTTGTTTGTAATAAATATTTGTTCTAATAATATTAAACTTAATTAACTTTCAACCCTTCAGAACCAAAGTGTACGTACGCCATATCTTGAGATTCTTACTTTTATCCAATTTTACATGTTCCCTTAAAGGAACTTTATTTGTTAAAAGTATTAAAATCATTAAACGACCCTTTACTTTATATAATTAAATAAGACTTTTATGAAAAATGTGAAATTGAAGAAATAAGTAAAAAGAGCTGGATGGAGCAGCCATTAACCAATAGATTTAACGAGAATCTTTGCCAGCATGAAACATATTTTACTTTGCTAGATTTTTCGTATAATTTTTAACGTATTGAAGTCAGAGCCATGAAAACTAAGTAAAGAGATGAAGCTGCGACGATTTAAAGAAAAGTGTAGATGAATGCGTGAGTGAGTTACGCCTTTGGCGCGACTTAAGTGAGGAATAAACTAAATTAAGTAAAGATGATTTTAGTAGAATTAGGAGGTTTGTGAGAGGGCATAGTATATATGCTATGAAAGGAATTTGCAGGAAATTGGATATATTAAAGGTTACTATATATTCTATGATACTGCTCTGCAGAAATAAAGGGTCCGCCAAATAACTTTTATTGGTTTAAATGCTATAACCAAACTACTGAATATTTTCTCTTTTTTTATTTGAAACTACAATCCTTCCGGTTAATAATGGAAAATAATTTCACTCAAATGGCTGCCTCGGCCGGCCATGTAGTAGCCTACACGATCGGTCCAATTTATAAGAACACTATCGATTGCGTGCAGCTGTATTTCACCAATGGCTTCACGAATACTGTCCTTTAAAGCGTCAATTGTCTCTGGCTTGTCGGTGTAACACTTATCCTTGACGGTACCCCACAAATAATAGTCCAACAATGTCAAATCGCAGCTACGAGGTGGCCAAACGACATCAGCTCTGCGGCTGATAATGCAATCTTCAAAAATAAGGCGCAAAATATCGAGTGTAGCTTCGGCTGTGTGGCACGTGGCGCCGTCCTATTGAAATCAAATGTTGCCAATATCCTCCTCTTCAAAAATTCGTTCAACATGTCCCGATAACGATCGCCATTGACTGTAACGGCCACTCCTTGCTCATTTTCGAAGAAAAATGGCCCAAGTATGCATCCGGACCAAAATCCGCACCAAACAGTGATTCGTTTTGGGTGCGTCGGCTTTTCAATGTATGCGTGCGGGTTTTCTGTGCCCCAAATGCTACAATTTTCCTTGTTTGCGCCAAGATCAAAATGAGATTCATCTGAAAAGATGATTTTTTCGCAAAATCGGCATCTTCTGTAAGTCGATCGCAGGCCCATTTAGCGAAGCGAAAACGCATTGGATGGTCACTTGGCTTCAACTCCTGAACCAATTGCACTTTTTATGACATCATAACAAGATCTTATTGCAAAATTCGTCTCAATGATGTCTCTGAAATGTTCAATTGTTGAGAACGACGGTGAGTTGATGTTGATGGCACTTCACGCACACTTTCTGCCACAGCAGCAATATTCTCGGATGTACGCACTATTTTTGGCTTTTCACGCTTTGATTTATTGATGAGGATGCCAGTTTCTTTCATGTTTTTCACAAGATAATGAACATACGGAGCTGAAGATGCTTCTCTTCTTCCAAAATCCGTACGCAATTTTCACACACATTTTGCAACATTACCATGATTGTCAAAGTAATGTCGCAATATTTCCCAGGGTTGTTCAAGCGTATACACAATCATATTCTTTCAGCAGAAGGATAAAACTAATTATCTGCCAAATCACACATGAGCTAAGTGTTACCAATCACGAAATAGCCTTAATTAGAAAAAAAATTTAGATGGCGGACTCTTTAGTGTAATTTTATTTCAGTGCTGAATCATTACCAGATATAACCCTTTAGTGGGACATTTTGCGGAAGTTTTTGAGCAAATTTGGTCAAAATAAAAAGTTGATATGACATAATGTCTTCCAAAGCAATTTATTTATGCCCTTAATCATCAGATAAACGATTAATATCACGTAATGGCAACGTTAATTGCACACAGCTATACAAATTTGCATAAGATATGAAGAAGGCAAAAATTATGGTTCTAAATTCTGCCATTATTAAATATTTTCTACTTTCTTTTAAAATCAACGCAAATATTTGTGAAAATAATTTTTTCTTTCTTAATAATTGGAGAAATTAAAACATTTGTGAAGTTAAGCCCGATTAATTAGGTTATAATTGATATTATTTTTTATGAAAACCATTAATAAACCTTTTATTCTCATATAAAAAATTCAAATGGGTTTTGATTGTAAGTTTAGATTAAACAGCTATTATGTAAGAGCAATCAATTTATTATTTAAAATGCCACTACTGAACGTAGGGTATATGTCCATAATAGCAAATAATCCACACTATACAGATCTGTGATGATTTTCCTCTAATGCATGTAATAACAAAATGAAGGAGTTAAAAGAAAAGTTTTATGTAAAATGGCAAATAATGATGAACAAATTTTGAAAGAACAAATTTTGATAAACAAATTTTGAAAGAAATTGTAGAATTTGTAGCTCAATGTGGTAATTTTGATTTTTATCCTCTTTTTGACTTAATGGTTGTAGAAGTAGTTCTTTGGTCTTTAAGGATAAAATAACAAATATGCAGAATTTATTTAATAAAAAGTAATAAAATAAAGGAAAAGATTCACAAACTGCATAGTGATCGAAAAAAACTTATACACTCAAGACAGCAACAAAATGCTTATAATAAATTTTACCAAATAAGACAAACAACAGAATATAAAAATAGCTAATACAGAACAATAACAAAACACAGCCAATTAGGCGCCTAAACTGAATGATAATAACAGCAACAAAATGGGCTGATGTTAAAGTAGAATATCCGTCTAAGTGTGAGAACTGCTTAAAATAACTGCAAAAGCACCACTTTCTGGGCAAATCAAATCAATTCATGTTGAGCTATCAGTGAATAAAGACAACATAGTTGCCTTTGTGTTTAATTTGTGTGCACTACATGCAAATTAATCGTTTAACTTAATCTAAAACTCTAAACTGCTGTTTTTTTTATTTTTAAATAAAAGAACTCAAAATAAGAAAGCGTTTATTAAAAGAAAAATTTTCTAGAATAACTAAAAGCAATTTAATTTTTTGAAATTTAAGTTTTCTTAAGCACGATTTAGTCGCTTTCAGCCTGCTGTAACCTTATTTATATTAAGCTATAAGACTACCGAGATACAATAAAGCTTAAATCCATCTCCAAAGGTATCTATAGTCTTATATTAAATCAATTGTTAATTTAGAAGTTCCAGATTAATTATGATTTATTTTATGAATTCCAAGACTGTGTGGTTTTCATTTATCCAAATCGATTCTTGAAATATCGTGCAACATTTTAATGCGTGTTCATTTTTTTATCATGCACCTTGAACTGAAAGCAGATTCTATTTTATTTCTCTTCAGAACAGCAATTTAGATTATTATGGTAATTGAGAATCAAACTTGACTCCACCACTTATTGTTAATATTTCGAATTATCCTTCATAGAAAATTTTCTGCTACTCTTATACATAAGTGTCTTTCAACATAAATGTAACTATCAACTTCCAAAGTTTGGTCGTAAAAAATTGTTCTAAACTTTAATAAAGAAGAGTATAATAGATTCGGTACAGACGTTGGTGTAGCTGCATCTGCTTAATGTTTGGGATTTATGTTAAAACAAACATTTTTGTTGGTACTCATGTGTTTTATGTTTGTTTAAAAAAGATAAGAGTTTTAATTAAGTTCATACGACTAAGAGTGTGAAACAATTTTATGGTTCAAACTAACTACACTATCATTATAAAATATGACAAGAGGGTAAGGTATTAAAAATTTTTTTTGTAATTTGGTTTCATATTTTTATTTTAAAAACAGTGTCACAAAAATTATAACTATGCTACAAAATGTATATTCCAAGAAATTTTTAATATTTAGGGGCTCATAGGGTGTAACAAACTTCAAAATTGCAATTTGCTGCAAGCAGCTACATAACATTTTCTTTTTATTATTTTTGTATTTAAATTCTATCTTATGTTGCTTTTCTGTTAATTGAAGTGATTCTCTGTAATTATAACTCACTGTCCAAATTTCACTTGCGCTTTTAATACCTTAAAAAATTGCATTACTGGCAGTAATGATAACAGAGATAACAAAGTGAATTAATTTTATAACCACTTTTTTAAGAATAACTTTTTAATATTCTGGGGAAAATTCAAATTGACATCGATGAATAATTTGAAATTTTAATAAATGTAGTGAACAGCAAAATTCATTTGTAAAGTATGAGAGGAAAACTTATTTGATATGTGCTTAGATTTTCTGACGGGGTTGATTTTATTTTTATTTGGGTACGGTTTTCCGTCGAGCCTCGTCAATTTTGGTGTGTGAACAAACCGGTTTCGGCCGTTTGCCATCTTCAGTGTTCTCTTCGTACGAAGAGAACGGCCGAAACCGGTTTGTTCACAAACCAAATTTGACGAGGGTCGACGGAAAACCGTACCCAAATAAAAAAGAAAACCTATTTCATAATAATTGGAAAGCTGTGTTAAAAGTAATCTATCATTTCTTCTTTCTTTAAAATGTTAATTTGCGACTGCAACTTAATACTTTAAAAATGAATCTTTTTTAAATATCTAAGCTATTCTTTAATGTGATTGAGATGATTTTGGCCTAAAAAGTTGTCTGAACGGTGCGTTTAATTAAACGATAACCAGGGCAAGAAAAATATTTTGAGACACCCATGACCAATCAGTATTTTGTTATGCACAGTGAAAATAATTCAGTAGCTCGTGAACCACTTAAGATATTATAATGCGTTGGGTACCTCGGGCATACAATTTTAAATAAAAGTTTATTTATTACTCAAATACTAAGAGCTTTTGAACTTATCTAGACCTTGAAAGTATCTACAAAAAGTTTGCTGACAGGTTTAGGTTACCTCTTTTAGTTTGGAAGAAAATCAGTATAGAAAACAGGGTGTGCTTATTTACGTTCGGTTCATTATTCTAAGATATTGGCTGCATTCTCGATAAAATTTATAATAAAATAGTGGTAAGTCGCCTTCGACTGAAGTATTTCTCTCTATATATGAAAAAATATGTGTAAACATAAAATGTTTTTTTTTATAAAAATTTTTCATTTTTACATATAAAGTGAAAAACTTCATAAGAAGGCGAGGTCTGTGAATCTTCTACAACCTAAGTATATGCTCTTTGTACAAATAGATGATACTAGAGAAAAGCTTATGACTTCTAGATTAACAAGTTTTAAAAATTTTTTACATGTTGCATTTTTTTGGGTATCTTTTACCTTTAAAATTGGTTTTTTTAAAAAATAAAATATAAAATTTTAATTGCCACAAAATCTAAACGGAACGATATAATCTTAGAACATTTTTTAGCAATACTAGCAAACCCGGCAAACGCCGCGTTGCTAGTTCGCCACGTTTGCCACCAAATGGCTTCGGTTTTTGTAACATTTCGTTTGGGGATTAAAAGATAAAGAAAAATATATATTTTTTTTGTTTTATATTTGAAAAGGAAAAATTTTATTTCATTGCACAACAGTACAGAATTCATTTCGATTACAAAAATGAAGTAGAATTTAGTTGAACTTCTTCAACTAAAAAATGAAAGTGAATCCAAAGTAAATACTGAATCGAAGCGTTATACGTGTCCGCAAATTAACCGTTTCATTGAAGTGCTCTTTGTTACACCACATTTTTTGTTTTTTGGTCTGACATTAACACAAAAAAAAGCGGGTGGTTTCCCAACTCGTGAGCACGCAACGTATAGCTGCCCATGTGAAAAACAATGATTTTCTAAATTTATCCCGCAAAGTCGCCTTGCGACTTGTTAATTGGCATTGCGAACGCAAGGCGAACCAGAAATTGCAATTGTTCACCTGTGTACTTTCCGTTAATAACGACTTATGCCTAAATCAAATTCGGCATAAGTCTTTTCACCGCAAGCCGAGTACCATTGCAAAGTCGCGGTGGATTCAGATTACGCAATATCATAATAACTCAACCAACTTTGAGCTGCAGTTATGTGGCGGAAATCCTGGCAACTCCAGAGAGTTCAAAAACTCTGTTGGATAATTTACTGCATCATCGGGATTTGTTATGGAATCAGCGGATTTGTATGTCACCAAATCACCATCGATTTTCGATTGAATGGTGAAAATTCAGTGCATGTACAACATTATTATTCTTTGGGGCGAGAATTGCTCGTTTACTTAACCAAGCATAATTCTGATAATTCTCACTAATGGTTGGAAAAACATTTTCAATAAGAGCTAACTAAGAGTCTACAAATCGGCAAAAGTCGTTGCTCAGAGTTATTAATCCAGCTGTCGCATCAACTGGGACTTTTCCATTTCCAACAGCTAACAATTGTTTGGAAAATTGTGCAGCATTTTGAACATTTTGAAGTTGTACTCTCATATTAGTGGTTAGCGATAATGTTTTTACGTTATTCCACAAAGGTGATGCTTTCAGGCAAGCATTCAATTCATCTGCAGGCGTTGCATGGCGAATTACTGGCACCGTCAGACTGAAATCGCCTGCCAACAATATCATCAAGCCGCCAAAGATGTCGTTATTTCGCCGAAGATCCTTCAGTGTGAAATTAAGTGCTTCAAGTGATTTCTTATGTGCCATTGTGCACTCATCCCGACCAAAGAGTATGCATTGAATCAACAATTTTCCCATTGCACTGCATCGGGAAATATTGCATGTTGGAGTATCAATTGTGTTTAAATTGAGTGGCAACTTAAGCGCAGAATATGCAGTACGACAGCCATCCAGAAGAGTCGCCGCAATTCCAGATGATGCTAACGCCAAAGCTATGTCACATCTTGATCGAATAGTGGCTAAAATCAATGAAATGATAAATGTTTTCCCTGTTCCTCCAGGTGCGTCCAGGAAAAATAGACCACCAGTATTATTGTCCACCGCTTGCATAAATGTTTCGTATACTTGTTTTTGCTGTTCATTTAGCAACGGCACATTATTTCGAACGAATTCCTGCAATGTATCAATATTGTATTGCAGCTCTCGATTTAATCGTTGGTTGAGTGCATGGTGCATCGATCGATTTGGCGCAATCATTCCTACTTCAATCAGTAGCCCTTTTGCAATAGTCAATCATTGATCCTCAATCAGAATCAATCCTTCATTATATATTTCATCGGTCATTTGCATGTCGGGATTATTCGTTCGAATGCGCAAGCGATGCAAGATATATTCACATATGTCGCGTCTGTATTTATTCCATAACTGAATTGGTTGTGAAGGGAAGCATGAGCTCAATGAATGTTTTAGGCAATTCAATTGAAAATTATGTTTATTGGATAGTAATGTTAATGTGATAGTGGAAATGGTTGCAAACATGATTTTGTTAGGAATGAAATCTTTTATTCCATCCAAAAAAATTTGATTAAAACCAGATCTAAGTCATGGTTTAATTAGATGTGCAAAAATGCAGTTAGATCTAGAGAGGAAGCATTCACTATCTGGCATAGAAACCAAAACGCAGATACCGAGTCGCTACGCAAAAGGGCAAGATATTCGTGCGTCAATACACAAAGGCGCGAGAAAAATCTGTACGATGAGCGCCTTCGTGCTAAAGTTCTTGCTACTCATACAGGTAGCAACAGCATTTGGTCATTTGTTAAAAGAGTAAGTGAACATTTTAGTCCTTCAATTCTAACCCTTTTAAGGAATGGCCAAATACTGACCCGTTTGATAAATCTAATCTTTTATCTGGTATATTTGCAAATAATTCTTATTTGCTGGAGAGTAATTAACCACCGCCCAAGTTCGATAGAGTACCCGTTACTAAGCCGAAATATTTTTTCGAGCGGTTAAAACGGTTTTATATGATCTTAATATCAACAAGTCGCTTGGGCCGCATAAGGTTTCAGCACTGGCCTGGAAACAGTGCTCTTCGAAGGTAGTGCGTCTGTTAGCAGCCCTCTTCAGCACGTTTTATCATGCCGGCGAATTTTCAAAGTATTCGAAGGTTGCTAATGTAACGTCGATCCCCAAAAAGGGTGAGGCTAAAAACTCTAAAGTGATGGAAAGTATGATTAATTTTCATTTTGTGAGGTACCTGGAGTCCAATAGCGTACTTCACGAGCGAAAGTATGGTTTCCGTAGGGGGCGCTCTATGGGTTACTTGCTGGCTCTTCTGTCGGAACAAATTTGCAACTCCAGCATTATTTCGGAGAGATTAAGGTGGTGGTTCTAGATATTTCCAAGGCGTTTGATAGAGTGTGGCATAATGCACTTCTGTCAAAACTTGGTGCATTTTCTCCAGATTTATATCGAGTTTTCTTAGAAATAGCACTATAAGAGTTGTTATTGATGGAATTTTACCTCCGTTCTTTCTCCTACCCTATTTCTTATTTTTCTAAATGACCTGCTTTGCAAAACTTTCAACACAATATACTCTTTCGCAGATGGCAGCACCATTTGTCATTCGCATCGCAATTAAGAAATCAGTATGATGTCCAATGAGCTAAACACATTTTTTAGATTTCTGACGAAGTGCCTCGATTTTCTAAAACGGTGTAAGAGATATTCACTCCATCCGATCTCTGTACTATTTATACCACCTATATCCATTCAAAGAGGGAATAGAACTCGCATGTATGGATTGATGCTCCAAAATGTTGTTTGGATTTGCTCGACCGCGTACAGGAGAGAGCCCAGAAGCACATTGGTGACAGTAGGGTATCCAACTCTAGTGATTCTCTGGAGCATCGACGAAATGTGGGTTCTATTTCACTTTTTTATCGTTATTACAATGGTAAGTGCTCTAACAAAATTTGGGAACTTGTTCCCGAAATTTGCACGTTTTTGTGTTTAACTCGATTTTCGTTGAGAGCACATCCATTTGTGGTTGATTGGCCAGTGAATCGCTCTACGTATTACAGGAAAAATTCGTCTTTTAGCAGAACAAACCGTATGTGGAATAAACTCACTCCAGAGGTCTTTCCTGTCACTTTCAATGTAGGAAAGTTCAAATTGAATGTCCACAAACACTACTGCCTCTTCCCTCCTCCCCATAACCTTATTTCCTAGTCCTGGCAAAATGCATTGCATGTCTAAGGGTCATCCCTTTAGTCTAGTCTCAAAAAAAAGGACGAAAACTAGATATTCTCAAAAACATGGAAATCTATAAAACAAAAACTTTTAATAATGACATTATAAACGAACAGGATGAAATGGACAATACCCCCAAATGAACACACGTACCTAGATAATTATAAAAGACGGGAATATTGAAAATTACACTCGCATAAAATGCCGGGTGGCGGGCATATTACCTAAATAAGTAGATGCGACCTTAATAAAAGAACTACCTAAACCCGAACACTGACTCACCAATAAAGTTTAGAACACGGCTTGTGAATTATGTCTTCACATCGAAAACGATAATCGGTTATACCGAACAAACATTCTGCAAAGACGGAAAGAAATGACAGCAGTATTTAATTAACTGGCAAAACAAATCCGAGCAAATTAATTTTGATGTAATTTATAAATTTTGTCTCAAAATTGGCTATGTTTGGATAGGGCTGCAGGGTGAACCGTTAAAATTTTTTCTTCCGTTCGCATTTTCTATAGGTTTTCTTTAAAATAGTCTTAAATTGAATAGTACAGAAAAAGGTTTCAATTATAAAAGCAATAAACCCATACCACGAAAGATGCTATCGGAACCGAACTTGTTTCTGTTTTATTATAAATTTTGTCGAAAATGCAATCAATATCAAAAATACTAATTTGTGATCAGCTTGAATTAAAAAAAAATCTAATGCGATTTTCGCCCAAACTAAAAGAGGGAACTTAGACATGTAAGCGTAGATTTGTAGATGCTTTCAAGGTCTACTTAAGTTCACAAACTCTTAACATTCGAGTAATAAATAAACTTTTTATGAAATTGCCAAAATATTTTATGCCCGAGATACCTAATTTTGGTGGCGTACTTCTTTACTCTAAGAGGCTGGTCGTTCGCAACTTCACAGAAATACCTCTCCTTGGCCTTTATGAAATTTCACTACATCTTAAGTGGTTCATGAGCTGCTGAATTATTTCCAAAATAAAGTGTTTAAAATTACTGTGCTATGGCACATATTACTCCTAATAAAGGAGTTGTAGATATGAAGAATTCAATCCTTTGGAACATTTTCGTAGTTTTTTAAATAATCGTTTTAAAAAATGTTAAAAAGGTGAGTTAAAAAGGTTGACTTTTTAATTTTTTATTAATTTTAAATTAATTTATAGATTCTGTAGTTAATTTTTTAAATTAATCCTTTAAAATTGAGTAAACCTATATGGCAATTGAATTTGTAACTTCTTTGTTATCCGTTTTAAAAATAAATAAATAAATAAAAAACATAAACACAGGTATATTAATTGATAATTGCGGTTTAGATTTATTGTTATTATTGCGTATTATAATGAAATTATGCCAAATTTCGTAATGATATATTTACACATTTGAAAAGAGCTTAACGAATACTAATGTCTTCGGCTAAGATAAAAATAAATTTTTAATTTAACTCACACGTGTACATTATCTTAATTTTAGCATACGTGAATATATTTTTTGGTTCAGTTTTTGAGTACGAGTATTTTCTCTATCAGGACAAAAACTTATAAAATATTTAATGGCATGAAAAAACAGTGGATGTAGTGAAATTTCAGAATTTAAAATATTGTTGCGTTTATAGCTTTTATAAAATTTTGTTGTGAGTTTTTTATTGCAAAATAAATAACATCCGATTTTAGAGTTCATAAATTAATTACAAGTTTATTTACTTTAACTACACACAAAGTTGACACTACAGAACAATTTACTTACGTCTTTACCTAACGAGGTTTACTTTTCAGGTAACTAACTATCCACTCAGACGCTGCGTTTTTATATTTGTCCACTAGAGGTCTAAAAAAATTAAGCATCTTCTACTCCTTTTGTATCACATTTTGCTGTTGTTATGTTATTCATTCAATATATAGTGTTAAAGTTTTTCCCTTAATTTTTTTTAAGATACTTGTTATTGTCTTGAGTACATAAGTTTTCTTATAAAACTATACAGTTAGTAAACCACATACATAATTGTCGTTGCCTTGCATGTATAAAATTGCTACGCAGTTTGTAACTAGAAGGCTGTTGTTGCCTTGCGTAAGTTTTCATAGCAAGCCACGCAGTAAGTTTACAGCATACCTAGTTGTTTACTTTATTACTTAATTATTTTCTTTTAAAACTTAAGCAAGACACATCCGTAACGAGATATAATTCAATGCCAACTGTCAGACTTAAATATATATACTAGCTGACCTATTGAGAACGCATTTGTGAGATCGCAAAAAAAAAATAAGCTCGATGCTCACCGCGACTGTTTTAACGGCGGCAGTGTTCGGGTCCATGTTACTTTGTGCCTTTCACCGTCATCCGCCAATGCACATTGGAGGCAGTTGGCGGCTGGCGACGAATTTATGAAGTGTGTCCCCCCGGGGGCACATAAATATGGTCTTTATAGAGCTTCGACTATCTAGACACAATGCAACTGGGGAAAAAGGGAGCCCAGTCCCCTGAAGTCAGCAGGGGTACAACTGGAAATTCCACTTTATTTCCACGGGATCAGTAAGCCGCAGAGTTCGTTATTTGTCTCTTTAGACATTTAACTGTTCTCTGACTGATTATTGAGGTTGGGCCTTTATGGGAGTATCGTAGTGGTTGTGGTTTCGCGGCCCCATAACAGTATATTGGTTATTATGGTCGCCAGGACCATCTCACTGTTAAAAACACGCTAAGTGAATGATCCAGTCCAGTGAGCATGCTAGACATGTGTTCTGGACAGGAGTTGGAAAGTCTCCAACTCTTAAGCAAGAAGTGATGATTTGCAGCCCTGCTCTGGAATCATCGAAGTTGCAACTAGAAAGTTCTGTTGCATAGAATTATAGCTTCGGCTTCCTACGACGAGCATGACGTTCCAAATTATGCAGTGGTTTGGTCCACCATCTGATTAAGGCTTCATGGCCAGGCGCGGATGTAAATCGAATCACACAGTTATGAAGTGTGTGTATTTTTGAAGTAAACAGTGTTCAATATTTACGTAAATACGATACCATATTACATCAAAACACAGCGTACCAAAAAATTAAATACATTGAATGAATGAATACACCAAAATTCATTCAAATCGATCCAGTCGTGTAGTTACAGTCGTGTAGTGCAGTCGATAGCGACTGCAGCGCCATCTGCCGGGCTGGTTTGTTAATGTAAACCACCCAAGGTAGCACCCAAACGCATGCAAAAAAAATTTATTCAGTGACATACACACGTACTGTAAGAAGATTTGTATGGGAGGTACCAGGCGCCTTTATCAAAAGCCGATTCATTAGTTTGGATTTAGAAGAAAACATAGTACAATGGAACAGGTGCACAGAGTAACAAATGTAATAAAACAAACATTTGAGAAAAAAAATACTGTTCTGCCCTATTCATTGACGTCTCTCAGGCCTTTGATAAGGTATGGCACGAGGGGCTGAAGTACAAGATAGGACAGAATTTGCCTATACACCTTAGCAACTTCTTGGACAGCTATTTGAGCGGTCGAAAGTTTGTCGTACGACAGGGGGATTTTATGAATTCGCCTCAGCCAATTGAAGCAGCGGTTCCCCAGGGAAGTATTCTTGGACCGCTCCTCTATCTTATTTTTACATCTGATATGCCAACCGATGGTAGAATCAATACTTCTGCATTTGCTTACGATACGGCTTTTCTCAGCATACACAAATGCCCTCAACGGGCATCACAGAACCTTCAGACTCATTTGTTTAAGTTGGAAAAATAATTAAAGAAATGGAGAATAGCAGTCAATGAGCGAAAGTGTGTTCATATTACATTTACCCTGTGTAGGCAAACATGCGCACCAGAAACAATTAACGGTCAAATCATACCTCAAAAATCTCGGCATTCACCTGGACAGGCGTTTGACTTGGAAAAACCATATAAATGCTAAACCGAATCAATTAAGACCAAAAATACCTCAAGTACATTGACTGACTGGACGAAACTCTACACTGAGCTGGGACTGCAAACTTCTAATATATAAGACTATTTTGAAACCACTTTGGTGTTATGGTATTCAATTATGGGGCACTGCCTCAGTGACAACTGTAGAAAGAATGCAGAGGAGACAAAATAAAATCCTTGAAATGATCACAACCGCCCAATGATATATCAAAAATTACAATATTCGTAAGAACCTCCACGTTCCCTTGTTAGGAGAAGAGATTGTTAAACACGCATTAATTTATAGAAACAAGCTTGGATATGATCCAAACCTCCCAGCACGCAATATTTTTAACGAAAGTGGCTACATTCGATTGAAGAGGAGAGATACTTTGGCCCTTGGTCGAATTTGACTAAGATGCCTATAATTTAAGCAAATAAATTATCTGCATGAAATATATATTTTATAATTAAAATTCTTTGCTCACGAGTATAACGTTTCCCGCTTAAATTTTCCGAACTTTTTACTTAATAAATGTTAAAGAGTAATAGCTAAAATCTTGACAATCAATCTGTATTGAGGGAAATTTACTTCCAAACCACAATCTTGCCAATTGTATTTGATATGGAACTAGTGCCCCGAACTATATTGGCTTAAGGATTTGAATTTAAGGAAGAAATTTGCTGTGTAGGCTTAGCCTGGAGGTTTTGCTATTCAGCCAGAGATATGTGACCCATGAGTTGAGGTATAAATTGTCATTTATTTTCAGAGAAGGACAGAGATTTTCAGTTAAAGTATTTCTTACGCGAATACATTTTCAATCCTATTTCTCCATTAATTTAGCCACATTTCAAAGCCAAGTGTAGGATGCTGCAAGTATCGCGATACCATTGGGCCGCTTTCGGCGATGCTTAAAAATGCTATTATTAGCTAATGTCAATTATTATAGGTATTTTATATTTATTAGACATAAATATAAAATCAGAAGAATCATATTCTCTTATAAAATCTTCCTTCCTCGAAAGGATTGACATGCCTTTTATGACTTTCAGTTTTTGGATGCATTTTGAAATTTAATATTTTTAAAATTTGAGGTTTTTGTTCGCTTTTCATTTTTGATTTACATATTTTATTAACTTGATTTTAGCAGTAACCGATTATATTTTTCAAACATTTACTGGCCCACCTATTTTATTTTAGTTTGCTGAATTCGGCATACTTCATTTTTTCACTATTCGGTGGTGGACGTTTGAAAATTTCACACAATTTGTTTTTAATTTTTATTAAATAACACAAAAGTTAAATTACATTAATTAATTATGTAGCAGCGGTTTGTTTCTAATGTTTTCATTGTGTTTTATTTTAAGGCATCAGATTTGCTTTTCATGAATAATTGCAATAAAATTAATTACTTTAAAATGAATAATTATAGTGTTAATTTTGACTCTTGTTTTACTTTACGCTGTCGGGCATAAATATAATAAAAATTATGGGTTTATTTACATAAAGGTAAGAGGTGATTTAAAATTGCTAATTGTGTGTTTTGTTATTTTTAACATATTGTTATATTTAGTTATGCAAATTAGTAGCAATTATGTTTAAATAATGTTTGTACATCTTTGTCATTAATAAAAAGTTTGTACTAAATTGTGGTTTTAAGAAAGAGAAATGATTACATAAGAAATAAAGGTTGTGTTTGTAGAAGTTTTTAAATTGACAACACTTTTTTAACTGGCGGCCATTTTGTCAGCTGTCAAGTGATTATTGTTTAGTTTAGTTTAGTTTAACATTAGAAGAAGGCTTTCTAATTGCGCAGATTCGATCCAGATTTTCATAAACGAAATATGTTTAGCGGTGACGCTTACTTTTGTTTGAATGGATACGTCACTAAACAAATCTCCCGCATTTGTAGTGACCAGACGTTGTTAGAAAATTAGGTAATGGGGAGGACGAAAGAGGGAGTAATGTTTGTGAACATTCAATTTGAATTTTTACTACATTAAATTTTACAGGAAAGGCCTCTGGAGGGATTTATTCCACATACGGACTGTTCCCAGTATTGCGTACTGCGATTCACTGGCCAATCAACCACAAATGGATGCACTTTCGAGTTAAAAGCAAAAAACGGGCGAGTAACGGGAACAAATTCCATAATTCCATTTGAGCACTTGCCATTGTTGTAACGATTTAACAGTAAAATACATGCCACATTGCGTCGATGCTCTAGAGAATCAGTAGAGTTGGATACTCTACTGTCCTCAATGAGACTCTTGGTCCTCTCTTGTAAGCGGTCGAGCGTATATGACGCTGGCTTATACATGAGAGTTGTATTCCATTTTTATGACGGGTATAGGTGGCATAAATGCTACGAAGATCGGATGGAATGAAGTAACTCTTACACCCTCCCTCCTCCTGGAGGCAAATTTATAAGTCTTTATGGATCACACAACTATTTAGACTTGTGTCTTGCGGCGGTAAAAGGTAGCCCAGTCCCCTCACAGGCTCGAAAGGAGCCAACGGGAAAACACACTATATTTCGATGGGAATCAGTAAGCCCCAGAGTTCCGCTGATTGTCTTTTTACCCTTTCAGCTGTTCTCTGACTGATTATTGAAGTTGGGCTTTCGGGAGCATCGTGGTGGCTCTGTTTTTCGAGGCCCTAATTTGATTTGTGTGGATCGGATCATTCACAATGAACACAATGAATGGTCCAGGTCCAGTGAGTATGAATGCCGTTGTGTTCTTAATTATATTAAGCTTCATGCGTTCTGGACCAGGAGTTGGATAGTCTCCAGCTCTTCAGCAAGGAGGTTTGTAACCCTGCCTTGGAACCGCTGAAATTGCAACTAGTAATGACATGTTGCTAGAATTAATCCTCGGCTTCCTAGGGCGTGAGTGACGTTGCCTTTCATTCACATGGTGGTCAAACGCATCTGATTAAGGCTTACAGCCCGGCGCAAATGTAAATCTCATCACGTAATCTCTTACACCGTCCCCCATCCCCGTGGCACATTGATGTGTCTTTACGGAATCTCATCGTTATTACATGTGTCAACGGGGGTAAAAGGGAGGCCAGTCGTCTTCAAGGCTAGTAGGAGCCAACTGGACAATTCCACTTAATTCCCACGGGAATCAGTAAAGTCCCAGAATTCAGCTATTTGTCTTTTTAGTCTTTTAGCTGCTTTTTAACTGATTATTGAGGTTGGCCCTTCGGGAGTATCGTGGTGGTTGTGGTTTCGAAGCCCTCGTTTAAGTTGTGTGGGTCGGATCATTCACATCGAACACAATGAATGGTCCGAGTCCAGTGAATATGATTGCGGTTGTGTTCTTAAATTTTATTAAGTTTCATGCGTTCTCGACCAGAATAGTCTCCAACTCTTCAGCAAGAAGTGAGGGCTGCGGCCTGCGGGTTGCTCGGATCCCTTGAAATTGCAACTAGGAGTAACAAGAGGATACACGTATCTGAAGGCTTCCTAGAGCGAGGATGAGGCTACATTTCATACACAGTTGATCTACCGTCTGATTATGGCTTAGACAGCCAGGTATAGATTTAAATCTTATCACGCATCTCTTACACAGTTTTAGAAAATCAAGGCACTTGAAAGCTTCTGTAGAAACCTGAAAAATGTGCTTTGTCCATTGAACATCACACAAAATTTTCATGTCAAGAATATCGGAGGCTTCCGAATACTTATAACATACAGCATCATTTCCGAACACTTACGGGCAATAAAATCGACTCTCTCGCCACAACTCCATTGTTGCGAAATCGTGAATAGGCGTATTATTTATGTTCTGCCTTTGGAACTCACCTCCAACTGCTTCGGTCTATTACTTAATTAATACGAATGACAAATGGTGCTGTCATCTGCGAGAGAGTATATAAAAGTTTAGAATTGAGCCGTCAGTCATCCTTTAAGCATGGAATGTTGCACTTTTTTCACTTCGTAAAATTCGAGCAGCTTGTCACCATAATCAGGGACCTTTTGAGACCGCTCTATGTAATTTAATCGCTAAATTCGAGGCTCACGGTATTGTTGCTGACAATTAACCACAACAATATGCTCATTTTGGTCGTAGTAATATATATAAAACCTCTGTACAGCAAAGTTTTAAAAATAAGCTTGGAACACCATCTTGAGACTTTGCACAACATGTTTTATAAAGATCCTCATCTTTATGCTTATAAAGTTCAACTAGTTATTCCAGCGCAACGTACACTGGTGCCCAGGTTTTACGCTGTAATACTTAAATAACAACATCATTGAACATTAATGGTAACTCATTTTATTTTATAAAAACCATTTGTTGAGAAGTAAAAATATATAAAACCGATAGATTGCCGTAGAAATAATTAAACTGTTCTGCTGCTTTAACAACAACAAAAGAAACTGAAAATTAAAAATAAACAAGCAGCCATTTTCATTACTTAACGCACCGTTAAACTCAAATTTTCTAACTGGAAACCGCTAAGGCTACTTAATTAAGGTGTGCATTATTTTTATCGTTGGTATCCTGATATTGCAAAACATTACGTTGCACGATTGAAGCTAAAATCGGGTTTATTGGCAGATTTGTATTTCAGTAATATTCAATAAAGTTATTAAAACCCTTCACACTGAAGTATTATTCTCCGTGTTATCCCGAAAATAATATTTTATAATTAAGTTAATAATATTCACACTATGCACTCGCATGAATAAAAATTTGTCCGATTAAGTGTACTAAACATCCTGTTTTCTTCCCTTTCACTAGTCGCTTTCACCAATACAAAATAAATAAACTATATTGTGTCGAATCCTGGATGTAATTGTGTCATTAGGAAGCAGCGTCTCAACTCTTTAAGACTTGTACAAGGCATTGACTACAATGTTACGTCTTATCAATCTTAAATGTAGCAGTTCTTTTGGTTCCAAACACCAGCACGTCACTTTAAACTGATATGTGCGTATACTTTCCGACGGGGTTTGATTCATTTAGGTATGATTTTCTCTCTATAGAGAGAACATTGAAGATAGTATATAGCCGAAGCTGGTATGTTCACAAACCAAATTTGACGCGGATTGAGGTAAAATCATATCACAATCAGTTTTAACTCTTGCTTTTTTTCTGGCTCAGAGTTTCTAGTCTTATGTATAATCACACCGTCTTGTTTTGCTAAACATGCGTTCCAATGAGATAACCATCAAACCACTCAAGAATCTGTGAATCGCATATCTCCGCACTGTTAAGCCAATTCCAGCATGAAGTTTGGACCACGATCTCTGTATTTTATCAGTAATAACTTCCAGTTTCTTATTAAGACTCCGGGAGGTTTGAACTGCATTTATTTGTTAATTCACGTTTTAATCACCAATAAACTGTGGCTACTTACCAACAGTTATTTTTCTTTACACCTAAAACCAGATTTTAAGCGGTTGCCCATTGTTTTACTATTCTCACTATACTCACAGAAGCCGCTATTGTAACCACAATTATCAATTTTGTTTGGAAACAAAATCTCTAGAAAACTCTACGAATTTTCTAAACAAATTTAAAATTAACAAACTTTTGTTATTCGTTTGTATATATTGTTATGGATGTGTATTGCTTAAAAGAAAAAACTTAAGCAATATAACAAACTACTGGGTATGTTGTTTACTAACTGCGTGGCTTGCCAAAAAAACAAACTTATGCACGCCAGACAACAACAAATTTCTAGTTAAAAACTGCGTTGAAATTTTATACACCCAAAACAACAGTAAATGTCTGTTTACTAACTGCGTAGAAAATTGTTACACGCACGACAACAACAAATCGGTATGCTGTTTTCTAAGAAAACTTATCTACACAAGACAGTAACAAATATCTTAAAATAAATTCCAAGAAGAAACCTTATCTGATATTATGTTGTTTATTTCTCCTCCGCCAGTAAATGAAATAATATTGCTAATAATTTGTACAAACTACTACGCGGCTTGAGAATGATGCATTCGCATCAAAAACGCTCGCCTTCGACTAGAAACCAACCAGTTAGGATAGAAAATAGCAATATTAGAAACTTTATCATTATAAAAATAAAAATACACACAGACATACAGGAGTCTATACATTGAATGGACAACATACAACAACAAAATGTGATACAAAGGGAGTAGAAGATTATTAATTTTTCTAGACTTCTAGTGGATATTTAGTTAGTTGAAAAATAAACTTTGTAAAGTTAAGACGTGCATCTTAAGTAAATTGTTCTGTAGTGTCAACTTTATGTAGTTAAACTAAATAAACTTGTTATTAATTTAAAAACTCTAAAAACTTGTGTTATTTATTTTGCAATAAATAAACGTTTATAAAAGGTATAAACTTAACAATATGAAAGACAATAAATTACCGTATATAACTGTTGAGAAGTGATGACTATAAAACCTATAACACGATATGCAGGATAAAGTATCGTTCTTGTTTTACTTTACATACTGACGAATAAATTTTACTGTAAATAAAATTACATTTAATTGTTAACTGAAAGCTATTTTTATCTTTTGAATTAAGATTTTCAAAAATTGGATAATTTATTTGAATTTTCTTTGTACAAATTAACGACTCATTAAGCCTTCGTAGACCAATTATGCTCATCTCCAAAACAGCAGAATTTATTTTAAAGACATAAAGACTCTTGAACAAATTTTTTATCCCTGGCATTAAACCAAATGTCAGGTCATTGCACAAAACGTACGATACTGATAATAATGTTCTTTGCGTTGAATATAATATTTAGTAAACAAGCTGCTGTTTATATTCCTCTATTGTTGTTATCCGTTGTTTATGCAACTGGTAAATGTAAAATTTTCTCATATACTGGCACACTTCAACAAACATAATTTGCGCGTCAAAGCGTAGTAACAGTTTTGTGTACTTATTTCGATTTCCCAAAACCACACAGCCATACAAATATTTCCATTCGACTGTATAAAACTGTGACTGCAATTGAAAACTAACACACACTCAGTATTAGTAAATAGGTTTACTTTTGATGTGCCAGTTCTTACTTGCATTTATTCTAATAGCTGCTCTAGTATTGTTTAAAGCTCCATCGTCATTAAAAATAAACAAAGACTGTATGAACAGTTATCATGTGCGGCTACAAAAGAGGATAGAAATTAAAGTTAGCCTGTCTTTGATTTAAATTAAAATGATATCTTGCATATATTAAATAAGTATGATTAGGTCTTTCTTTTTTTTCAAGAGAAGTAGCAGTTCAGCAGTACCGTGCTACTTCCTTTAGGAAAGGGATAGTGAAGAGATGAAACAGGTGGTGAAAGTAGAAGGATAGTTACGGAAATAAACTGTCGTATAAGACAGCACAGTGACCAGTGACCATGCCTTCATCACTGAGCAGCCCCGCCGACAGTCAATTTTTTTATTTGTAGTAAAAAATATCAAGGTCTTTGTTGGAAATCGAACCCACAACCTCCAGTCTTATAAGCTAGTACACTACCTACTAGCCCACAGGGGCACTTAAAAACTAAGTTTAAGTTTAGACATAAGAATCTTATTTACATTGTCGTGATTATATCTCTGAATAATTAACTAATTAATAGTTTAACACTGGCAGGTCTTATATTTTGTTATATCGCGTTTTTCAACAAGAAGTTTGTTTTTTTTTACATTTTGATTTTTTACGTATTCGTAGTAGATGCACTAGCAATTGTTATGATGAGTTCCCATCGCTGTGGATTCGTTCAAATTATTTAGGAACAACCGGCTGGTTTTTCTGAAAAAGTGTTTGGGCATTTTTTTTTAAAGATTAGGCTGAAAATGTGGTAACGGTCAATGGATCGCGAGATAAGAACAACTCAATTTTGTTCTATTATTGATGACGTTGATATCACTGACATGTGGTTTCAACAGGACGGTGATGTATTTCACACAGCCAATGAAATGATCAGTTGCAAACCAAATTTTCCGATCGCATAATTTCACGACAATCAGCTATTAAGTGCCCTATGTTAAGGACATGTGGGACTATGTTAAGGACAAAGTTTTTACAAAGTCAATTAAATTGATTTCAGCCTTAAAACTTAAAATCCGTGATGTGAGTAACGAAGTTTTGCCAAAAAGTAACTAAAAACATGATGAAAGAATCGACATCTGTCAGCGGGATGGTGGTGGACATTTGCATTAATAATGACCGAACTTTGATCTGCGTAGTACTTAAAAATTGTGATTTATCTTAATCAAAATTTTTTGTTTTGTTTTGGAAAACAAACTTCTTTTAAAATAACCCTTTATATCTAATTACAATAGGGAAAATCCGTTAAAACTTAACGCCTATAAATCTTCTAATAAGAAATAGAATTTTTCGGTTATGCGAGTATATTTTGTGAATTTTTTATATAATAAAATTTAATTACACATTTTACCTAGAATTTCAAATTTTTCCAATTGGCCATTTAGCCGCCTGTGGAGATCACTTCGCCAGCTCTTGTTCCCTAAGCCAGCTATATTGTTGTATTTGTTGTTTTAAAGCATCCCTAAATTTTGTTTGGTGGTGGTGGCTGGCAAGGGCCCGAAGGAAAATTTGCGATGCAACCCAACAAGGTGAAGAACTGAGATGTCCACGAATTAAAGTCTAAGTCAAGCGACCCACTAGAACGAGTATTGTGATACTTTGCTTTAGTTTTTTTACGAAATGAATGTATTATTTTAAAACACCTCTTGGTAAGTTTCTCTCGAGTAACTCAGCCAAGAATAATTAAGTTGTCGCTGTCATATCCTAACAGTGTATTTTTCTAATCAATATAAAGACACAAAATTAAAAAGAGGTTGGCAGAGGTTTCATATGGCCATCAAGCGCGTATATTCCCAAGTAACTTGACGTAATTTTGTTAGCGCTAATAAAACGGACAAAAATTGTCAAAATTAGTTATTATTGAAATTAAAATTTGACACGCCAAAGTTAATTAATATTTAAAATTTAATTTCCAACGAATTATGCTCAGTCTTCAGTCGGCTAAATATTAAGAAAAGTTTGAATACAGTTTAAATAGTTATTTATTTTTATTTTTAGGAAATCACATCTTCTATATTAAAAAAAAGCGTAAACGATACTTTTTATACTATTTTATGAAACACCGAAACCTGTCTTTAATATATTTTTTTTATTAAAGAACTCTTAATAGAGACAGACCCTACTCACAATAACAAGTTAATTACGTGTCTGACTGTTTGTTTTTATTTGCCTTATTTTAGTGGGCCATCAATTTTCAGTGAATATTTCGTTTTGTATGTTTATGTACTTAGCCATGTTTGTTAGTCTTGGGCCAAATGCTGTGGGTTACACCATTTGGCTTTAAATTCTAAAGTCAAAGTGTAAATTTTTGTTTCGGTCCGATCATTATATGCTTTTTTATTCTAAATATCATAGTTGTTGTAAAACTTGTAACCAAATATTTTTGTACATTTTTAAAAGAGAAATATTTATAGTGATAAAAAATAAAAAAAACAAAAACAAAAAAAGATATAGATTCTAAAACCAAACAGCAAAGAGGATGACAAATATTATGGCCATAAATAACAATTTCTTTTCATGTATTTTACGAAATTTTCAATGAGTTTTTATAGCCAATGTGGGTTAAATGTACAGCTTTTTATATGTTTTAGAATACTTAACATAATTTTATGCCAGCAAAATATGCAGAATATTTAAAGGAATATATGTTACTTGAGGTCTTAAATCTTTTTAATGGATTTATACTTTAAATTATTTTGAAAACTGAATTAAAAATGTATTTAAATTTTCTCAATTTCATGCAAATGGCCAATTTAGGCAGACATAAAGGGTGAACTAAAATTTATAAAAGGTTTTAGATTGGAGTAAAATATTAGCAAAATATTAGCAGCCCAAATGCAATACAAAGGAAAAGTATTTTATATATTTTGTCTCTGATAAGATAGATCATTGGTGTGATATTAATTTGTATATAATATCTATAGCATTAAACAATTAACGCATTCGGAATTGTGATCGTATATATTCCAACATTGTTTCAGATAATTGTTCATTGTTCAGTAAACAATACAGGGTCAATATTTTTTACATATTGAACCGTGAATTGTTATTATTACCACATTAATTAATATTTAGCTTACATGGGAGGGACCGTGCCCAATTTTCAACTTCCATCATACCAATTTTATTTTCCAAGATATACGCTTTTACCATTTGATATGTATCGGAAGTGTCTTTTCTATTTTTAGAAATCCGCTAGCAATTGCAAAGATATATCAATTTTTAATTTTAATTTTTTTTTTTAATTTTCATTAACTTAAAGCATCCTTTATTACAGTAAAGGAAAATCAGTCGTATAGCCGTAAATTGTGGCAACACCAACAACGTGATAGTTTTGCATTTAGTCTTTTGACGCTTTTGTAGTAGATGCATTGACAATTGCTGCAATGAAATCAATTTCGAACGAAAATCGCAATAAAATAATTAAAATGGTGGTTCTGTAAATATTACATTTCGTAAAATTCCTGATACCTTCGAACAACATAATCGTCCTTCTAAGACCGCTATTAAGAATTTGGTGATTAAATTTGAGTCGAAAGGCTGGATAGACAATGTGCGAACACCAACGCGTATTTGACCGGGTCGTTCGACTAAAAACCTTGCAGCTGTGAGCCACAGTATTGAAGCAGATCCAAAGTTATCAACTTCTCGGCGGTTATCCGAAACTATCACATGGCGAATTTTTCATAAGGATTTCACTTTAAAGCCTTACAAAGCTCAACTGGTGCATGAATTGAAGTCAACCTACCATTCATAACACCGTAGATACGCTCAATTCATTAAGAAACAACCGGCTGGTTTTTCTGAAAAAATTATTTTTTCACACAGGCCCATTTTCACTTGTCAGGGTATGCCAATAAGCAAAATTTTTTTTGTTTTTTTTTTTAAGAGAAGTAGCACTTCAGACAACAATGCCTATTTAGTCAAGTACAGAGAAGAGATGAAACATGTGGTAAAAGTAGAAGGATAGTCGGAAAGACAGTCGTATTTAAGACAGCACAGCGACCAGTGACTATGCCTTCATCGCTGAGCAGCCCCACCGACAGTCAATTTTTATTTTTGTAGTGAAAAAAAGGTCTTCGTTGGGAATTGAACCCACAACCCCCATATTGATAAGCTACTAGCCTAAAGGGGCACCTAAATTGCCGCATTTGGGATTCTAAACATGCTAGAGCGATTATTGAGAAGCCTTTGCATGCTCACCGTGTCACTGACTTCACATGGTGCGCTATATGGTCTAGCGGGGTAATTGTCCCATTTTTTCGAAAATGAGGCTGGAAACGCCATAACGGGATTTCACTTCAAATATGTTAAGTAAAATTTGGTATATGGAAATTCTTACTCAATAACGATTAAAAGTCTTACAAATGAATTTTTCGTAGATTATAAAAGTTAAAGTTTTTTTATATCTTCTAACAATTACATCTTTAACTGAATTTGACCCACTTTCCATATCATTAAAGTCACGTAGAACACTTAATCGATTTTACAATTTCAATTTAATCGGTTGAACTCTGAAAATGAATGAAGATTTAACTAATCAGTGATTTAGGTCTTTACGGCCGTTCTAGTTCAATTCTAAAGGGATAAAATTTAATTTATATAACAATAACAAACAATATAATTAAAATTTACATCTTTTCGAGCCGTAGTTCATTTAGTTTTTATGTATATTTTAATATGTATTTACAAATGATGTGTTATTTTAAAAGAATTATATATTTCTGATTCCTTCAATCTAAAAAAAGGCCGTGTACATTGTCAACATCAACTATTAAACTAAACAATTTTAGCGAAGCAAATGTGAAAAACAATCACATTACCAACCACAATTTATGTTTTAAGACGATGTCGACAATCAGGCTAAAATTTTTTTCGCTCCTCTAAACATTTGTGTTAAGCTCAGGAACTTTTGTAGCAGGTGGAAAAATTAACGCAAAACAAAAATAATTGATTTTTTACTTAATAACATTACAGCCCATTTACCGAAAAATAAATATCATAAATAAAACCAATTGAAACAGAAAAATAATGAAAATAATCCACTTTTGTTTATTTAAATCAAGGAAAATTCTGAAGTTTTAATGAAAATTAATCTTACCAGTAAGAAAATTATAACACGAATGAGTAGAAAAAGATTTTAGCGGAAACTACTAGCTGCACCATTTTTTTGTAATTTTAAAGTTATCTGTTATCTTATTAAAATTATTGCAATCTGTTAAGAAACGATTAATGTAAATACTCTTTGCAGTGTTCACCATTAACAATTTGTTTGTACTTAATTAACCGTTAGTAAGTAATGAATGCTATTTTCGAAAAATTATGAACTATAAATTTAACCACAAAATCCCAAAGGTTTAACTGTTCATTTTTAAAGCAAAATATCCTTAAATATGCTTTACTTAAGTTGACTTTTAATAATAAAATATTTGGAGATATGAAATACTAACGTTTGGACATTTGTGAGGTTAGGAATTAAATTGTCTGTCGAATGAGTATTTGGAAAAATGCTGGGAAATTTCAAGCATGGAATGTTACAATCTTTAGTAAAGAATTTTAATGGTGACAATTTCACTGCATCGTAAATTTCCCGCAGCTTTTCCACGTAACCAGACAAAATCCGAGGCCGCTGGGCATAATTCAATCGCTAAATTCGAGGATCACAGTATTGCTGTTGGCAATAGATCAAAATTAGAGACAGTTTGCGTAACATTTTGCATAAAGATCTTCCCGTTTATAAAGTTCAACTCGTCTCAGAATTAAGGCCGACGGCGTCCGCTAGCAGCTCTTTTAAGCATATTGTGTCATGCCAGTGAATTTCCAAAGTGTTAGAAGCTTACTAATGTAAAGCCGATCCCCAAAAAGGACGACCGACAGTATGTTTTCTATAGTAGGCATTCTACGGGTGACTTGCTGGCATTTTTGCCGGAACAATGGCTCTAAATATTTCCAAGGCGTTTGATGGAGTGTGGCATGATGCAATTATGCCAAAATTTGTTGTTTGTTGCGTCGATTATAATTTCTCCAGATTTATATCGAGTTTTCTTAGGAATTGCACTATGCGAGTTGGGGATTCTAGATTAATTAAGACTTCGTTCTTTCTCTTACCATATTTCTTATTTTTCTAAATGACCTTCTTTGTCAAACAGGGTTAAACTGTATACTATTTCGAAGATGGTAGCATCACTTGTCATTCGTATTCATTTAGTAATAGACGGCACCAGTTGGAGGTGAGTTCCAAAAGACGGAATAAAAATAATACGCTCACTCATGATCTTGCACCAATATCGGAATCGATTCGTGTGAATAGAGTAGATTTTAATGCTCGTAACACGTAATGTTGCATGCTTTTGTCTATGTATTCGGAAATTATGATGCTTCTGCTATTATAGGTGATGTAAGAATTAAGGAATCGGAAGCTCTTGATGTTTTTGGCATGAAAATATAGTATGATTTTCGATGAACTAAGCACATATTTCAGGTTTCTAAAGAAGTTTCAGGTGCCTCGATTTTGTAAAACGTTGTAAAAGATACGTCACACCATCCGATCTTCGTACAATTCATACCAACTATATCCGTCCAAAGATCGAATACAATACTCATGTATGGGCCGGCGCCCCAAAGCCTGTTTTGGAACAATTCGGCCGCGTATAGGAGAAAGGCAAGAGGCTAATTAGAGACGGTATCTAAGCTCTATTCATTCCTTAAAGCATCGACGTAATGTAGGTTGGGTTTCACTGTTTTATTATTACTTCAATGGTAAGTGCTTCAATGAAATTAATCAACTTGTTTCCGTCACTCGCACTTTTTTGCGCTAAAACGTTTTTCGTTGACAATTCATCCATTTGTCATGGATTGGCCTATGAAAATACCTTTTTAGCAGAACAGGTTGCATATAGAATAAACTCCCTCCAAAGGTCTTTCCTTTCACTTTCAATGTATGAAATTTCAAATTGAATGTTCGCAAATACTACTCTCTTTTTCCTCCTCTCGATAACATAATTTCCTCGTTCTGGCACAATGTATTGCATAAGTAGGGGTCATCCCTTAAATGCTGGTCCGAAAAAAATAAATAAATAACTTTAAAAATATTAAACAGCTCCGAGCTATTAAATGAAAAGTGTTGTTAACTTAAAGTAAGTAAAAGTCACTAGTTTTGAAGGTACAAATCGAAACGTAAATTTTACGTAAACTTTTAAAATAAGCGAAAGTCAACAAAGTCAAAGTAAATAGCGATTCGGATGGTAAGACTTGTGGTATTAAAGTAGAAAATTATAAATAAGTATTTAAGTTTCCTTGCGCATTTGTAAAAAAATAAATTTTTCCACATTTATAAATTTTATAGCGATAGCTGTCAAAAAGAAACAATTTATGCCATTATTCTGCTTCACAAAAGTAAAAGTTATTTACTTCGATATACATATTAAGACAGATTTTCAATAAAATACCTTATTTAATTTTAATGAATTCTTTAACTCCTATTTAAATTACAAAATAACTATGCATTTTGCAATTAAATCCAAGTAACTTTACTAAAGACTACATGGTAGCTGTTTGATTTTATTGTAAATTCAAAACTCAGTGCAGTTGCTTGTAGCACGGCGATAAAGTAAGTCCTTCAGTTTTGCGAAAGAAAACTTTAATTAAAAACGGTTTAAAGGTTTTCTGACGCACGCATTTGCGAAATCAATTTCATTGCGAAGCACAAGTGATTATAAAATAAAAAAAGCAATGAATTGCAAACTCTCTTTAGAGTTTGTTTTTTTAGCAAAACTTTTTAAAAGTAATTAAATGTTGAAAAATTTTTTAATGATACTAAAAAATTTACTAAAAGTGAACATTTAGAAGTTGATAGTAAAAAAATACTTTAAACCTTTTTAAGACAATGCCTGAAGTTCTAACGAACTGGTATAAAAAGTCCAATCAAAAGTTTTCGATTGCAGCGTACAAATTATTGTCAAGTGATATTTAAGAATGTGGGATTAATTAAAATGTGAGCAATAACAACATGAGAAAGTAAATAAAGTAAAAAGACAAACAATCTAAATATATAGTTTTTGGGAATACTTATTAAATAATAAGCTATTGGCTGAGTTATATTGCTAAACTATAGTTTTAATAACCTTCTCCTCTATTGTAATTAGCAGCGTACACCTAAAGTTTATAGCATCAGTTCTTAGAGAGCTACGCAATTTCTTGAGCAGAAGAAAATATCGTTATATTTTTCCTAAACCGAATTTTAAACTCTAGTATCTCGTTACCTTCTTGATTCTTACCTTAATTTACAGATAATGTAATTTATATATTTGGTTTTTACTAAATGTATAAGGAGTTTAGAAATTATGTCCTCTTCTGCTGAATTATCTAAAAGAAAAAAAAATTTTTTTCGTTCGGACCAGCCCTCTGGGGATGACCCCTACTCATGCAATGCATTGCACCAGAACTAGGAAATTAAGTTATGGGGGGGGGGGGGGGGTGGGTAGAAAAGCGGGAGTAGTGTTTGGGCATATTCGATTTGAATTTTTCCTACTTTAAAAGAGGAAAGACCTCTGGAGGGAGTTTTTACTAATTGTTCCGCTAAAAACGCCTTCTCCCTGTAATGTGTAGTGTGATTCACTGGCCAATGAACCACAAACAGGTGCGCTATCAACGAAAATTGAGTTAAACGTGAAAGCGTGCGAGTAACGAGAACAAGTTCCCTTAATTTCTCTGGAGCACTTACTATTGCAATAATATAAAACAATGAAATACAATCCACATCAATACTGTCCCCAATATGTCTCTCAACACTCTCTTGTATGCGGTCGTCCAACTTCAAATATAATTTGGGGTAGTAGTACAAATATCGGATGGATTGAAGTATATCTTACACCGTTTTATAAATCCCAGACATTGAAGGGTTCTTTAGAAGCTTCAAAAATGTGCTCAGTCCATCGAACCTAATACTGAATTTTCATATTAAGAGAGCTTCCGATTTTTTTTTAAGTCTAATATGATTCTAGGGAGGGCAACATTTTCAAAAAACCTTTCATTAAAAGAAAACTTAAGTTAAGAGAATAAAATTATGGTAAGAAAAGCTTATATCACGTCTGACATCTGTTTTCAAAATTTTTAGTTAGCGAATCAGAACGTGAAGTCGGTTAATGTAATATTGTCAAGGCAGGTTATGAATCTTATTTTGAGCAATTATGTGCCCCTGTATAAGACTGCGGGTTGTGGGTTCGATTCCCAACAAAGATCTTGGTTTTTTTTGCACTAAAGAAATAAAAATTAACTGTCGGTGGGGCTACTCAGTGATAAAGGCATGGTCACAGGTCGCTGTGCTCCCTTATACGACAGTTAATTTCCGTAACTATCTTTCTACTTTTACCACCTGTCTCATCTCTTCTCTGTAATTTCGTAATAGGACACTGTGTAGCAAAGTAGGGCATCATAAAACAAGATAACTTGAAATATTGATTTAAATATGAAAGTATTATTCGAGTCTGAAATTTCTGTTTATTAAAGGACGTAGTATTCTAATTACCATGTTAATTTTGTCAATCAAGGAACCCATATGATTATTATATCTGCATTTTGAATGTAAAACAACTACAAGATATTCAAGTGTTAAAGTTAGAGGAGGTTTGTGGTGTCTGCAAAAGTAGATTTCTTGAATCTTTGTGTTTTAGTAAAATATTTATAGGCTTTTGCTAACGCATTTTAAAGGTTCGAGGAAATATCATCAGCTAATGAACTAAGGATCGCCGTATTACCAGTAAATATGGATATATTGTATCCATTTAATGTGGTGGCAGCTTCGGTTAATATATTGTAAAAAAATGGAAACTACACGAGCCCTGAGTACAACCAGCTAGAATCTTTGTTTTAGTCGAATCTACGTGACCAATTATTGCTGCAAATATGAGATAAGAAAGAAAAATTTACATCAATTTAACCAGATGTATTAACAAATTATAAACTATCAACTTAAAAATTAGGCGTTTCTACCATACTGAGTCAAACGCAATCTTGAAGACCAAAAGTTCCATGGCAGTAAACGTTATATTGTTGATATCTGATGCAAAAAATTTTTATTAGCTGAACGAAAGACTGCACTATATCATGTTGCTTGCGAAAAACCATTTTTGGATTTCAATACTAGAATGCTGTTGGATTCCTTTCTAATAATTTTTGAATAATTACAGAATAAGGAAGACCCCCATTTCAGCAACGACAGTTTTCTGGTCCATAAAATATTTTTTCGATTTTTTATTTCTTTAAGTATTCTACGGTTATATTGTTTTCTACTTGAACCAGATAAGATGAGGCTCGAAAACTTGCTATATGGATTATACAGAACTCCTACAGAAATTTTAGTTTATATTAAAACAAAATTTTATTAACAAATTTGAATTGTGCGAAGTGAACTTACACATGAATGATTCCGCAGCACGTATTTTTTTCACCTTGTTACAGCAGGCATAGATATGCACGCTTTACATGAATTTAAAATAAGATCCTATAAAAATAATTTAATTGTTTGTTTTTATACTTTCATAGTGAGCTGGCAATACTTACTCTGCATACATTTTTAGTGTCCCTATATAAAGGTTCAAGAAGTATGGCCATGTATGTAAAAATTGGTTGCTATCGACACACTATTTATTTAATTTTATATTAATTTTTTCCTTGGCTTTATAGTTGTTATAACACTTCATACTTTATGCAAATTTCAAGTGTCTGCCTAAAACTGTTTTAAAGATAAAACCACAGTCGTCAAAATGACGGCCTGTATGTAAATACCTTTTAATTTTTATATTAACTGCTCACACATATTTTGATAACAGACTCATCTTTACTTATATTTACATTTTATTTTTGATTTTGATTTTTTGTACGTGTGCTAAAAAGCGGGTATAAAAATACTTAAACTTTAGATGTCTGCCAATTAGCGTTCCAAAAAAGGGTAGATACGTAAAAATCACTTGCTTTAAAGTTTTCTTTTGTAATTATTACAATAGCGCAAACGACTGCCAATTACAACCAATAAAATAACAATATTTTTATGAACGTATAGTGAGTATTACAATGTTCCATATCTCTAGTGTTATTGATAGCTTTTTATAACTTACTGTGAATGTTAAAAGAAACTGTACACCTTTGACTTTCATGTTAAAATTTTTCATTTATTTATTTCTTCATATTTTAAATAAACATTTTATATATTTTATTTAGTATATATACATCCTTAATTTTTTTTTATTAAAAAACAAAATCATAATTCCAAAAACAAAAATATAGAACAAAAACAAAAAAGTACAGATTTTAACCGTCAAAAGGAAACTGTACATTGTCTCTATATTAAAAAATTAATATTATTTAAAAATAACTAGTATTTAGTTTGATTGCTATTTAATTTCGTCACAGCTTGAAGTCTTCTTGGAATCGATTCCACAAGTTTTCTAGTTACTTCCGGGCAAATTTTTAGCCATTCCTCTGTTATCGCGGATTTAAGAGAATCCTTGCTTGTAATTTTCCTTTTTCTTATTTGCCGATCGAAATATTCCCTCAGGGGATGATCCACCTGTTTTGGAGTGTGGTAAAGCAACCCTTTCTTCACTATTTTAGCAGTGTTCTTGGGATCGTTGCCTTGTTGAAAGATTCAAGTTCCATCCAAGCCCTATTTTTCGACGCTTTGTGCCAAGTTATCTTCTAAAATGTTAAAGCAATCTGTTTTCTTCATAGTATTTTCTACGAATACCAAATTTCCTACACCATTGGCTGCCATATATCCTCACATCATCACTGAATCACCAAATTCTTAATTTTTCGTCCACCAGCATTTTTTTACCAAATATTTCAAATTGGCTTTCGTTACTGAAAAATACATAGTTCCAGAATATATGCGACTTATTTTCGTACTGATTTTTTAAACATATATTTTTCTTTTTAGAACTCGACAATGCAGTCCCTTCGGAAGCAGTGCTTTGCGTATTGTGCTGGCACTAACACTAATCCTAGAGCTTTCTGTTATATTTTCCAATATTTTTACAGCACTTTCAGTTGGGTTTTTCTTCACTTTTCGCCCAACGGACCGTATATTAGTGCCGTTTAGTTTTGGTGGTCTTCCAGATGTTGGGTGATTTTCTAAATTTGAAAACTTTCAGTGCCTATCAATTATATTTTTGGCAGTGTTGTGAGTTCTTTTTATCGTTAAACCAAATTTTTCTTCTTCGTAAATGCACAAGAGTTGTACAGTTTCTTTTGATGCTAGAAATCTGAACTTTTTTTGTTTATTTTGTTCTATACTTTTTGTTGTTGTTGTTGGAATTTTGTTTGTGTTTTTTAATAAAATATGAAAGAAGGATGTATACTTAAAAAATTTTTTAAATGTTCATTTAAAATATTAGGAAATTAGTAAATAAAAGTTTTTAACGATAACAGTAGTTAATTAATTAAGAGGAAATCAAGAAAGTTTTTACTGAATTTATGCTTTATTTTTAAATTATACCAAATTGGTATACTGGTTTTATAATTTTATTATTTCATCATTTTACTCTACGCGATCATTGTCGCAAATGCAATGTTCAAGGCAAACTGGTCATTCCCATTTATTACAACCGAAACAAATTTTGAGTTTTGTTTTTGTTGATAAATTGCATAATGATCGGTAATTTTTTAGTAATATATTGGAAAAGGTAAAAGATTTTTGAATAATTTATTCGACATGTGACGAAAAGGTCCATTTAGAATATAAAAACGTCAATTTGAAAAAATAAAAGAATTTTAATATTTTATATTTTTTATAATTTAAAGCTTTATTTGATATAAAATGTTAACGCAATAAATAAGTATTTGGCTTTATTTAGGTCTTTTTAATCAGATTTACTTTATATGTACTCAATCTGATTAAAAAGATTTAAATAAAGACAAATACTTATTTATTAAAGAAAAACAGAAAAAAAGATCGAATAAAAATAATATACAAATATATAACCTTTTTAGTTTTTATATAATGACCTACTGCTTAATAATAAACTGCTAAAAAATATAAAACTAATATTAACACAATCTTATATAAATATTTTGTTCATGGAGTTGGGAGCTTCGGATACTAGTACACTCAACTTTTACCCATCCTCTTTTATAATTATAAATATTAATAAAAAACCAATAACGAAAATGTTAAACTTGCTGATATCTTCCCACTTATCGACATGGTGTGTTCAGTAAATAAATGTTTACATTTAAAATTTTTTGTCCACCTTCCCATCTTTTTACTTAATAAGTGCCAAAGGACGGCTGCTCAGTTCTTAACATTTAATTATTTGACACATAAATTACTTCGTAACACCACATTTGTACATCCAATATCTAAAACAAAAGTCGTTCTCAGCCTCTTCGATTAAAAAAATTCGTATTTTAAATTTTGATTGATGTTGTATCTACAAAATCTCATGATACATCAAAGCATATGTTGGTTATCTTTACATCTGCTTAATGCATACTTTACTTAAGGACATATTAAATTTATTTATCAAATTCGCTTGAGCTTTCGGCAACAGATAAATAATCAACAGTAGAAAACAATTCAAAATTATAAATATATTTCAAACTTTTAATTTTAAGCAGTGAAATTTCGATAACACAGTTGCCTCAATATGTTGGCAAACTTTATTTCATTGCAAAGTTATAACGAGATTTTAAATTAAATGAAGCCATAAAATTCTGAAAAGATGAGAAAGTGAATGTATTTCTGTTCAAACGAATATTTCAGTTATATTCTACAATTTTCGTTATAAATTAAATTTTATGAACAGAAACTTCCTTTGAATAATTGCTTAACTGGTAGTCAGGAGCTAATTTTAAATCCATTTCGCATACATGCAGTGGCATATGAAGAATCGTTGCATATTAAAACCTCAATAAAAATATTTGACATTTAGTTTAAGAAAGACACTCATCAGTCAGTGCGTGGGTTTAATAACAGATTGCCTTCATGCACAATGGCAAGAATTAGGTACAAATTAAAACATTTTATACAGAAGTTTTAATTAAAAACTAAATTTTAAATAATTATTTCAAATTGTTTGCCGCATTCATTAAAATTTTTTAAAGTTTTAATAAACTAAATAGTTTTATAATCTCTCGTCACCTTGACAATTATTTACAACATCGCGATTTAATTTTGGTAGAGATAACTGCGAATGAGGAAGTAATTATACAGAATTATAATTGTGATTGTTGTCTCACCATTAATTTCGTAATAATAAAAGTTACATTTCAGTTTAGAAGTTATCTGCTATAATTATATATATATATATATATATATATATATATATATATATATATATATATATATATTGTAATGTCGTGAGGTTAAAACAAGAATTAGAACAACATCGTTTGAAAGCAGTTGATCACCGAATAATCGTTTATTTCATTATGCTTTAATCTCTACTTATTTATTAGCGCTGCCAGATTATTTACTCGTTTTTATACAGCTATTATAACAATTCAGTTCATAAATACATATATATAACATGCACCCCTCTTTTGTTGAAATGCATCGCTTAAAGCTAATAATAATAATTCAAGTTTTTATTATAGTTAGTGTTAAAAATATAAACAATTATAACGATAAGACATATACGTATGAATATGAATAATATAGATTGTTTTATTTTTGAGGCTTAACTACCTTACCACCTTGACGCGGTCTTAATTGACGCAAGGGTGTACTTAATTCGGGATGGTAATGTGTGTGTGAGTTGGGGTTTGATTCAGCTTGAATCACATCACTTTCAGGCGGGATTTCGTTGTTTGGAGAAGCTGCAACATCATTACGTGTGACTGCTGTGCCATACACGGTGGAATTGTCGTTGTTTGTAACATTTTGTCTTGGATTTCGTATCTGATTAAGATGTCGTTTAATTTGTCGATTGTTATTAGTTAAAACGCAAAGATATGTTCTTGGGCCAAGTTGCTTATTTATTGTTGCAGAAGACCAACTTGCTTTATTAGGGTCTGAGTAGTTGCGAACCCAAACTTTTTCGCCCTTATGAAATTCTACATTTCGCGTCCCCCGGTAATTGGTAACACTTTTGTACTGGCTTTTAATTATTGCATCCTGTAGTGATGGTGGTTTAATCAAACTAAATCTTGTTTTTGGCGTTCTTTTGAGAAAAAGATATGAAGGTGTCTCATTTGTTGTACAATGCTTTGCATTGCGATAGTCTGCTAAAAATCTACATATTACAGTGTCCAAATTAGCGTGGTTGTCAGATTTAAGGTTGGCATAAATAGATTTTTTTAACGTTTTTACAAAATTCTCAGCCTGACCATTAGTTGCAGGATGGCCAGGAGCTGTTAAAATATGTCTGACACCATTGATTTCTAAAAATTTTCGAAAATTTTCTGAGACAAATTGTCGTCCGTTATCAGACACAAACGTGTCTACAATACCATATTGTGCAAATAAGTTTCTCATTTTGCCAATAATAAAATTAGAAGTTATATCTTTAGTGGGGAAAACTTCTACCCATTTTGAGAATGAGTCGATGACTATAAATAAATAATGGTTTTTAATGGGACCTGCAAAGTCAGCATGTACTCGACTCCATACAGAATCAGTAGGCTTCCAAGAAATTAATCTGCTTTTTTCGGGGCTAGCCTGAAGCTCTTGGCAAGGAACGCAATTTCGAATTAACCTTTCAATGTCATTATCAAAACCAGGCCACCACATGTACGATCTTGCTAAAGCCTTGGTTTTGAAGATGCCCAAGTGAGAAGAATGTAATTGTTGCAATAATTCCTGCCTACATTTTGGTGGAATAACAGACCTATATCCCCACATTATGCAACCATATTCTACGCTCAATTCATTTACTTTGTTTCGAAAAGGTTCAAAAATTGAATTTTTCATATTGTGAAGCCTGCCTGATTGAATTGCCTCACAAACCCTTGATAATATCGGATCACGCCGTGTTTCTTTCGCAATGTCCCGAAAGTTTATGTGCATGCTATTTACTGAATCGATAAGATTTATGTAACTATTTTCATGATAGTCCTCAACAATGACCGATTGCGGCATTCTAGACAAACCATCGGCGTGATTACGCTCACCTTTCACATATTCAATAACATAATCGAATCCTGACAGTATTACTGCCCATCGCTGAATTCGAGCAGCTGCCATAACGGGTATCCCCTTTGTTTGACCAAATAAAGATAACAATGGTTTATGATCAGTGCGAATCGTAAACTTGTTTCCTAAAAGATATTGACGCAATTTTGAAACACTGAAAACAATAGCTAAACCTTCCTTTTCAATGGGGGCGTAGTTTAATTCACTTTTGGTTAAAGCACGAGAAACAAATGCTACTGGTTTTATAGAACCATCTGAAAGCTTGTGGCTTAGCACTGCAGCAACGGCATTGTTACTGGCATCGGTGGTCAGAATGATCGGCAATTTTGCGTTAAAATGAATTAAAACTTGATCTGATTCAAGATCTTTTTTTATTTGTTCATATGCTTTCTGACAATCTTTTGACCATGTGAATTTGACATTTTTTGATAGTAAATTGTATAAAGGTTTCATTTTGTCAGCAAAATTACTCACAAATTTTGAATAATAATTCACCATGCCGGAAAAGGCTTTAAGTTCGGTCACATTAGTTGGTGCTGGTGCGTTTTTAATACATGAAATTCGCTCTGGTGTTTTCCGAAGACCAAATTTATCGATTTGAAAACCTAAATAAGTTACCTCAGATTTAAAAAAAAGACATTTAGTCTCATTTAAAGTCAAACCTGCTGAACTCAGCTTTGACAAAACCAAATCTAATGTTTGTAAATGTTCCTGCAGATTTCTGCCAGTGATTGTAATATCGTCTTGGTAGACTACTACATGTGGAATCCCACGAAAAAGATTTTCAACAGTTCTCTGAAAAATTGATGCAGCCGTTTTGACGCCAAAAGGAAGACGTTTGACTTTCAATGTGCCAATATGCGTACTCCACGTGCAAAGTTGCTGAGAGTTAGAGTCTAAAACCAATTGGTTGTAAGCATTTGACATGTCTAGCTTTGTGAAGAGCTGACCTCCCTCTAGCGATGCGAAAATTTCCTCTATGCGCGGTAAGGGGTACTTTACATCGTTTAAATATTTATTAACAGTGACTTTATAGTCTGCGCAAATTCTTAAATCGCCATTTGGCTTAAGAACTGGCACTAAAGGCGTTCCCCAATCGGAATTATCAACGACTTCTAAAATATCCATTTTAATCATGTCGCGTAATTTTGTTTCGATTTTGTCTTTCCAAGCCAGTGGAAGCGATCGCGGTTTACAGAAAATTGGAGTTACATTCTCCTTTAAAGATAACGACACTTCACTAAACCGATATTTGCCTAGTACATTACTAAAAACATTCGCATATCTCTGTTTAAATTGTGTAATTATCCTATCACAGTCGCCCTCGGTATTTATCGAGTTAATTTGTAATAATTCGAAGCCAAAAGCGCGTAGAAAACTTCTACCAAGTAAAGGTGGATTGTTAGATTTCGAAACAACAACTTTTAATTTCCTAGTGTTCCCTAAATATGAAACCAAAGCGTCGTACTCACCTAATATCTCTATTCTGTTACCACTGTAATTGACGTACGGTGTGGAACATTTCATCAAAGTTTTGCCTTTTTGATTCCTGAAAAATGAATCAGCAACCAAGATGCATGGCGCACCAGTATCACACGTTGCTTCAACCTTGGTCCCGTCAATAACTACTGACAGTGAGTACATCTCACACACATTACCATTCGTATTAATACTGAAAATAGAATTAAATATGTTATTAACATTATCATCATTCTTGTTGTTATTGCTAGATACATAATTTATTCTATTACACTTAGTTCGGCATACTGATGATAAATGCCCAATTTTGTTGCAATAATTGCATGTGCTGTTTTTGTAACGGCATTCATTGGATGAATGATTTTTCCAACCGCAGTGGGAACACGGAATACGTTTTTTTTCTTTCCCTTTTTTATTGTTGTTTTTGTTGTAATTGTTGTTTTGCCTAAAGTTGTTGCTGCTTTTGCTTTCTCCCTTGATTCCTCGTTGCTTGATATAGTTAACAGCGTTGGTGTCGACCTCATTGTTCTTTGCTGCTAGTTTTGTCTCAAGTATCATGGCTTTACGCAAAGCTTCATCTGACGTTAGCCGTTCATCCTCCTCGCACATCCGTTCAAAAATTTTCTCGGGAAGCCCCATCACAAATTGGTTCAGAATGAAAGCGTCTAAGTTGTTTTCGAATTTACAACTTAAAGCAAGCTTTTTGACTCTGGCGTACCACTCCGCTATGCTTTCACTAGAATCTTTTGTGGCTTCATGAAATTTTTTCCTTTCATGAAATATAATAACGGGAGGCATATAATGTGTATCAAGAAGTTTGCATAATTCTTTGTAAGCCAAGGAAATAGGCGCGTGTGGACTGCATACGCTGTGTAGTGTATCGTATGCCTCAGTACCTACCAACTTTAGCAATGTTACTTTTCTGGCATTTTCTTCGGTGATGTTTAATTCCATGAAATGTAAGTCAAGTTTTTGCTTCCAAACCGCCCATTTATCTCTTGATGGTGTGAACTCCGGCAACAACGTTGTATAATATTGGTTCGGAGCTGTCATTGAGGTTAGGTTGTGCCCATCGCTTGTGCCACGTGTTCCAGAAGCACTTTCTGTCATATTGATGATTTAAATATTATTAAATATTAATTGCCTATTAAGGTAATTATTTTAAACACAGCAAAAATATTAATGTTCTAGTGCAATTAAATTTGCAATTAAGTTTTCCCGTTTTCCTTTATGTATACTAGATTTTGTGCACGCGGTTGGCTTCGTGTATTTTTTTTTTGCTCGTCGCCACTGTAATGTCGTGAGGTTAAAACAAGAATTAGAACAACATCGTTTGAAAGCAGTTGATCACCGAATAATCGTTTATTTCATTATGCTTTAATCTCTACTTATTTATTAGCGCTGCCAGATTATTTACTCGTTTTTATACAGCTATTATAACAATTCAGTTCATAAATACATATATATAACATATATATATATATATATATATATATATATATATATATATATATATATATATATATATATATATTATATATATATAAATCCAAACTTTTGTTACAACTTCCCATTGTGCTGTTTAGTTACGATGGAAAAGTTTGTTTTTGTTGTGTTGCGGGTACGTGGATCATGAAATCATTGAAACAAAAATTTTAAATAAACAACTTTTCCTTTGCTGTAGTTTAACATTGTTTCCATAAATAAAAATATTCTTATTTCAGAATGCGTATTATACTCATTCGTGTTATTGTAGCTTTAACCAGCTTTCTCTACTTTTTGTTTATAAAAGTTTATTACAAAAATAGAAAATGAGATTTATAATTAATTTGTTGTTTTACAGTTGTTTCTTTTTTTCTGTCGTCTTTGGCTGTTTGTTCGATATCAACGGCGAGTGCTTTCGATGTGAAGACATAATTTTCAAGACGTGTTCTAATTCGTACTGATGAGTCAGTATTTGGGTTTAGTTAGTTCTGTTCCCACATTTATCAGTCGTTATGGATTATTCAATCATCTAGACTTGTGCTGCTGGAGCCCAGTCCCTTGAAGGCAACCAAGGTGTCAACTGGAAGCTCCACGTTATTTGCACGGAAATCAGTAAGCCCCAGAGTTCCGCTTATTGTCTCTTTAGACTTTTAGATGTTTCTCTAACTAATTATTTAAGTTGGCCCTTCGGAAATATCGTGGCGGTTGTGGTTTTGCGGCACCCGCATAAATTTGATTTAGTGGGCCAGGATCATCTCGCCTTTAATAACACCAACGGGTGAATGATCCGGATTGTCTTCAGCTCTTCAGCAAGGAGTAGTGGTTTGCAACCCTGCTTTGGAACTGCTGAAATTGCAACTAGGAATGACCTCTTGTTAGAATTAGTCCTCGGCTTCCTAGAGCATGAATGACGTTGCTTTTCATTCCCAGTGGTTTGACCACCATCTGATTAAGGCTTACGGCTAGGTGCAGATGTAAATCTTATCGCGAAACGAAGACATAATTTTCAACCCGTATTCTAATCCATACTGGTGAGTCAGTATTCGGGTTAAGTTAGTTCTATTATAACGGTTCTATCTACTCAACTTGGTAGAATGACTGCTACCTAGCACTTCATGCGGGGCTAATTTTCAATATTTTAATCCTTTATTATTCACGTATTTATGTCTGTCTATGAGTGTTTTCCGTTTGCTCGTTTGTTCGAGTGTATGAGTAGTTTTAGTGGTGTCAAAATTGCGTCTGAGAGTCATGTTTACCTGTCCTTTTATAATGTCACTGTTAAAACTTTTTATTGTTCATGAACAATTTAGGGCTTTTGTTACAGAATAGAAATAGAACCTGTGTGTTTATGCTCTGGATTTGGCAATTAAATAAATGCAATAGTTGATGATAAAAAAAATTATTTATTAATATAAAAAAAATTAATTTTCACTGGTTGGGGAGAAAACTCGTGTGTGTTCCGAGCGTTGATAGTAACTCAATAAAAAACTTAAAACGGAAATCTTTCTTTTAATTCAAAACATGTGGAAAACTCTCCACTTTCTTACGTTACGTGCTAAGTCTAATTCAATTCACAATATTCTTAAAAAGGGAAATCTTTATATAATTCAAAACGTGTGGAAAACTCTCCACTTTCTTACGTTACGTGCTAAGTCTAATTCAATTCACAATATTCTTAACAATTCAAAGGTAAATATTTAAATGAAATGAAGGTAAATATTTAAATGTAATTATGGCAGTTGAAATTTGAAAATTATGTGTCCAAACGTTAGGTTGGACATGGCGCCGGCCTTGCCGTCAGGCAACAGATGCCGCCTTATCCGAGGCACAAAGAACATTCGCCAAGGACTTAATTGCCTCCGCCAGTATTTTGGTGTCTGGGGTGACCGACTCCGAAGACCCTTGCGGTTTTTTCCGCTGTACCGTTGACGATTTTGCTCTCTTTCGTTTCTGTCTTGTCTTGGGTGTAAGAACCTTCGTCTTCTTGGGAGGCAGACTTCGTTGGTGAAGCAGCGTGTGGTGGAACTTTTCGCACTTTTTGCACGTATCCAGGGATGTGCAGCTTCGTAGGTCGTGGCTTTTGGCGAGGCAGTTCACACAGTATCCATGCTCCTCTACCACTTCTTCTCTTTCCTGAGTAGTCATGCCTAGAAATTTTAGACAAAATCGCAGGGGATGATATCGGTTGCATAGCACACATTTGTAGATGTCCGGATCACGGTGCTGCAAACGTCGTTGTGTTGTACGACTTGCGCTTGGTCGCGTTGTGGCCAATCTTCTGTTGGTTCTATTAAAAATAAAGGTAACATATTAATAATTGAAATTTGAAGAAGGTAGAGGTTGCTCTATAGCGCCCTGCTTTAAATTCTACTAAATAGGGAAACATGCCAGTACTGACAATATATGGGTAATAGCAATATAAGGACAGAGTTAATTTTTGAAATGAATGCATGAGTGGAGCTTAAATGAGTATTTTGCGCAGCGGCAAAATACTATGCAGCAACGTCTAACGATGGGTCAGACATTTTATCATTCAGGATTGGCAGATAGCAAAGTTTGACAATGGGCCGAGTTATTGTTCCCGATGCTATGCGGACATCAGCAATACGCACGTTGCAGTCCGTGCCGAGGTAGGTCTTTTCTATTCTACCCAATCGCCATTCATACGGGGGTTGTAAGTCATCTATCACAACCACTAAATCCCCTACTTGCATATTTGGAATCGAGTTCTTCCATTTGTATCTCTTATGCAATGATTTGAGATAGTCTTCCCTCCACCGAATAGAAAACTGGTGATGAATGGCCTTTAGCCTTTCCCACCTATTGATGAGAGATATGTTCTCAATCGTGTATTCGGGAAACGCCATCAAAGGAGCCCCTTTAAGAAAATGGCCGGGTGTTAGAGCTTTTAAATCTGTTGGATCCTCAGATAACGCAGATATTGGGCGGGAGTTAAGTACACCCTCAATGCGGGCTAGGATGGTGGAGAATTCTTCGAATGTGAATCTCTGAGAACCAGTAGTACGTTTCAAGTGAAACTTGAAACTTTTCACGGCGGCTTCCCATAAGCCCCCCATGTGAGGAGCGTATGGTGGTATGAATTTCCATTCGAAACCATGCGTAAGGAATTTCTGGGTTAAGTCTCGAGCTGCGTTATTTACGAAGGTGGAAAATTCGAGCTCCAGTGTTCTACTAGCACCTAAGAAATTTCGGCCGTTATCACTGACTATCCTTTGGGGAAGCCCCCGCCTCCCTACAAAGCGAAGGAATGCGGCTTGGAATGCAGCCGAGGTCAAGTCTGAGCATAGTTCTAAATGTATAGCTTTCGTGCTGAAACAAACGAAAACACATACATATCCTTTCACTGCAGGTGATCTCCTTAAAGGTGATGTTTTTATTTGAAAAGGTCCAGCAAAGTCAATACCTGTAACCTGGAAGGGATGAGATAGGCTGCATCTCTCTGAAGGTAAGGGAGCCATTATCTGTAACCCTGCCTGCTGTTTGTAAATAGTGCAGGTTTTGCAATTTCGTATTATCTTTTTTACACGGGGTTTTAGCCTGAATATGAAAAATTCCGATTGTACCATTCGGCACATTTGACTGCATTCAGCATGGCAGAGATTTTCGTGCAGATAGGTGAGATACAGTTGGCAAAAGCGGGAGTTGCCGGGTAATATAATTGGGTAACGTTCGTCATATGGAAGTGATGATTGAGCTAATCTTCCATTGACGCGTAATATAAATTTGGAGTCAAGAAATGGGTTGAGAGATTTTAATATGCTCTTATTAGGAATAGTTTGAGAGTTTAACAAACATTGGTATTCCTCTGCAAAGAATGTTTTTTGAGCTATAATTAGCAGTTTAACTTTCACATTTTTCATCTCCCTCTGTGTTAATTCATGTGAATCAAAGTGATAATCATTGGGTCTGATATTTTTTACAGTATTGTCATAAAATCTGAAGATATAACATAGGATGCGTAAAGCTCTGCTATATGATGAGAACCTGTTAAGAACATCTTCCTGCAGCACTGAGTGTAACGAGTGAATTTTATCTTCCGTCGTTTTATGTATTTGCAAAGGATTTCGTTTCGGCCATTCTGATGATGGTTTTACTAACCATGGTGGTCCTTGCCACCAAAGGGAATTATGAACAAGATCTTGAGACTTGCAGCCCCGTGTTCCAAGGTCCGCTGGGTTATCATGAGTTGGGACATACCGCCAAGTTGCATTCTGTATTAAGAGGTGAATTTGAGCAGTACGATTAGCAACGTATGTTTCCCAAGATGATGGTGGTTTGGAAAGCCATCCTAATACTATTGATGAGTCAGTCCATAGGTATATTTCATTGGGATTGAGATTAAGAGATGATCTCACATAATTTACGAGTTTTGCTAGCAAAACAGCGCCATTAAGTTCTAAGCGTGGCAGGCAAACTGTTTGTATGGGGGCAACTTTACATTTTGCCATTAATAAATTCGAGAAAGTGGTGTACTTATTCGTTTGACACCTTATATACACTGTTGCACAATATGCCATTTTTGAGGCATCTGAAAACCCATGAATTTGAATAGAGTCTGATGGAGTATATTGTATCCATCGGGGTATAGAAATAATTTCAATTTTGGCGAGATCCTGAACCAAACTATTCCACTTTTCGAGAGAATCTAGTGAAATATCTTCATCCCACTGCAATCCTTCTAGCCATAACTGTTGCATTAGAATTTTCGCTCTGATGATGATGGGTGCAATCCATCCAGCGGGATCAAACAGTTTTGCTACAGATGAGAGAATTTTTCGTTTTGTTATGTGTGTAGATGGTTCCATGGGCGTGAAGTTATAAGAGAATGAGTCATTGAATGCATTCCAATTAATTCCAAGAGTTTTAATCGAGCTTGTCTCTTGGAATCGAAGAATCTTTGAGTCGTAAAGATCTTCCTTTGGAAAATGCGAAAGCAATTGAGGATCATTGGCGGTAATCTTTTTTAATGGGAATCCAGCTGAATCTAATACCTCCATGAGCTGTACTAAAGTGGCGAGTGTTTCTGATATTGTGTTACCTCCGGACAGAATGTCATCAACATAGGTTTCATTTCGAAGGATTGACGATACTTTGGGGAATAGAGATTCGGTGTCTGACGCAAGTTGATGCAGGGTTCGAATTGCCAAATAAGGAGCAGAGTTTACTCCGAAGGTAAGAGTCTTTAATTGGTAGTCTTTAATGGGGTCGTTGGGTTGAGGTTGAAATAAAATTCGTTGGAAGGGTCGATCATCAGGATGTACCAGGATTTGACGATACATTTTCTGTATATCTCCACTAAATACAAATTGATACTTCCTCCAATTAAGTATTGTGGATATCAATTCATTTTGTAACGTAGGACCTGAGTAGAGAATGTCATTTAGTGAAAATTGAGATTTTGTTTTTCTTGAAGCATTGAACACAACTCTGACTTTAGTCGTTTTGTGTTCTGGATGAATTACTGCATGATGTGGTAAATAGTATGAGTAACATTTACCTTGAGATGTGATTTCCTGTGCCGAAGTTTCTTCCATGTGATCCAGCGACACGTACTCTTTCAAAACCGATTGATATTCCATTTGAAGGTGGTGATCTTTGCTTAGAGTTTTTTCCATTCGACAGTACTGAGCCAAAGCTATAAAGCGCGATGAGCCTAGAAAAACCTTTTCGGGAAATTCGGGTTTGAATGGCAATCTAACGACATATCTGCCGTTTTTATTACGCGTTGTGGTTTGAGAATAATACTTTTCACAAATTTCTTCTTCGGCTGATTTTGGGCGGGCTGTAGGTATGTCTTTCTGTTCCCAAAACTTTTTTAACATATCAATCAACTCCGATGAGTCGGATATTTTTACCGAAGTGGTAAGTGATTGAACCGTGTTTGTTTCTATGGGACCACTGAGTACCCAACCGAATATCGTGTTATAAGCCGTGGTTTGACCACAAACATTCTTTTTTATGCCTTCAATATTGAGAAAACTTTCATAATCATTGCCTAGTATGAGATCTATCTGAGACGATTTGTTAAAGGTAGGATCTGCTAAATCCAATTCTGCTAGCTTGGTTGAGCAAGGGATCTCAAAGCTATATGCTGGCAAACGCTCGGTTACTTTTGGCAATATTATGGCTCTAATTGGCACTCTAAGATTATATTTTTTCGCATATAAAACGAGTTCGCACTCTTTAGTACTGGTTTGTCTTTGACCGCCAATTCCTACTATTTCGAAATGTGATTTTTGGTACGGCAACTGGAGTCGGCTTCGAATTCTTTCGGTTAAAAAAGTACGTTGCGAGCCAGGGTCAATAAGAGCTCGAATAGTAAAAAGTTGATTCCCATGTTCTATTTGCATCAACGCCGTTCTTAAGAGAACGTTTTCCTTGCCTGTGGAACAATTTGCTTGAACTTGTTTCGATGTGTGAGGGAGATCATTCTGAGTTCTTTTGTTTAGAGACTGGGCTGTCTTAGACACATCTTTGTGATTTGTTTCATGCGTTTCATTTCTTATTTCTTTCTGTTGCATGTTTTCTATTTTTTGGCCTGTTTGCGGGAATTTTTGTGCCATATGAAGTAGTGTATGGTGGGATTTTCCGCAATGAAGACAATAGTGTTTACTACCACAATTTGCCTTAAGATGAGACTGAGCTAAACAATTATTACAATAGTTATTCTTATAAACGAAATCGACTCTTTGTTGCACAGAAAAACTTTTGAACTTTGGGCAAATTCTTAAGGAATGATTTTCATTGCACAATTTACAAGAGTATTCACTGAGATTATCTTGGGATGCGTATACATGAACATTGGGTTGTTGTGGCATTGTGAGACTGAAGCGATTCTTTGACGTCTTAATATTCGTAAGGCGTTCTAGTGTTTCATACCTATTGATAAGAAATTGAGACATTTCGGACCACTTTGGGAGTTCCCGAGGAGATGTTAAGGACTGCTCCCAAAGCGAAAGAGTTAAATCGGGTAGTTTCGTTGAAATTAAGCGAATTAGAATAGGATCCCAGCTATCTACTTCCACGCCTAGAGTTCTGAGTGTTGCTAAAGAGTCATTTACTGACGATTGGATCTTACGAATTGGTTCACTATCTTCCCTGGTTGCTGGTGATATATCGAAGAGAATTCTTATTTGATTATCGACCAGAACGCGTTTGTTCTCGTACCTAGTTTTTAGTGCATTCCATGCCAAATCAAAACTGTCATGAGAAAGGGGATATCTTTTAACAATGGCACCTGCTTCGCCTGTAGTTTTATTGCGAAGATGATATAGTTTAGTCACTGGAGACAGCTTTGTGTGATTTATGTAAACTGCCGTAAACATGTCCCGAAACGAAGGCCACTGCTCGTAACTACCCTTAAATACTTCAGTATCACAGGGAGGTAGTTTGACGCAACTATTTACATCGTCTTGCATAATAGTCTGACCGAGATTTTGATGTTGCGCGGAATATCTGGATGTTGATCGAAATCGCGGATTGCCTGGGTCATCCAATCGTGTTATCTTCATTAAATCTAAAATTTGGGAGGTACATTGATAATATTTTTCTGTGCAATCTTCAAATCTCTCTGTGGCTTCCTGTCTGTATTCGGGTGTTATCTTGCTGGACAACATGACACCTTCGTAAGAAGCATCTAGCCGAGCCCATCTCTGATCTAAGTCCTTAAGCTTGACCTCCAAAATAGACTCACTTTGTTCCTCTGCTGGAATTGCATTGAACCTATCATAAAACTTCAATACGCGATTGAAATCGAATTCGAAATGGTCTTTAGGAGATGGATTATATTCCTCACGGGGTGTATTGGGCATTTTCGTAAATTACGTAGTTCGAACTTATATAGAATTATTTTAGAGTAAAGGGGAGTGTTTTAGAAGGATGACCTACGAGTTGTATTTCAATGAAAATATAAAAGAATTCCGTTGCTTATTTCTACAACTTCATAAGATCGGGGCTTTTGGGTTAAAGCACTAGAAAAAATTTGTCCCTTTTTTTCTAGTATAAAGTTGCAGTGTGTAGAAATTTAAACAGAATTCAGGATTTCGTTGTAAATATTGATTCCTAATTGTAAAATAACGAGTTGTAGCGCAAACTCAAACTTATCCGTGAAAAATTGTGTTTCAATTCGAATTCTTGGTCACTTATTGCTAAAATTAAGGGTTTACATACATACTAGGGGTTTTAGAGGGATAAAACAAAAACTTGTGAAAGGAGTTGCCGGCGTATGTACTAAATTTGTAGCCTAGGATCTTTCTCAGCACTTATATAATTGATTTTGTTATTAATTCGAGAGTTTTTTTTATTGAGCTTTATCCATAGAATTAAAAATTTCTAATAAGCTGGGAATAATTGGGTACATTAATCGTAACACTAATTGAGAGAGTTAGTTACTTATTGATAATTATCCATCCAGGCATTAACAACATTTCCCATAAGTGTAATATTTAATTTATTAAATTTGGTTTTATTTGAGAGTACATTTTTAAATGTACTAATGATTTTAATACAATTTAAAATTGAAATTGCTTATAAAATTTTCGGGTATTTTTATTTCTTTAGCGGACTGTATTACAGAGAGAAAGAGAGTTTAATATGATACAAAATAAATCAAAAGCTTTTCCATTCGCCGTGATTAATTTATTTTCTCTTTTTATTTTATGCAATTAATTGGAATAAGAGTAATTTATTTGTTCAATAATTATCAAGAGCTTTTTTATTCGCTGTGATTAATTTATTTTCTCTTTTTATTTTATGCAATTAATTGGTTATTTATTTGTTTAATGATAATGGCGTTAATATAAATGTGTATTAAGTAAATTTATTCTATGCTCTTAAAATTTCCAATTTTTAGTGTCCATAATAAAATAATACTAAATCAAATAATGTTATACCTGTTAATCTTGATGTAGAGATTTTTTGAACACTGGTAATCACTGAACTCTTCGTAAATGCAATTATATTAAAGGGATTTACAGTTACTTACAAAAGTTCTGCGCTTTACTTAGTATATTTAATACTTATAGGATTTTGAGTAAAATTTTAAAGAGAATAAACCGCGTTTGGTGGTTGATTTTTAGTTTGAACTATGAAATCAAATAAGCGTTAGATCTTGTTTTTTCTATTTTTTTTTTTTTTTGTGGTTGAAATTTTCCTATTTGTGGATTAATTATGACAATTTATATTATTTCCTTTTGTAAATTTTTCCTTTTAATTAAAACAAATTTTTTCTTTTTTATTCTTGTTCTTATTTTTCCAATTATAAGTGCATGCACAATTTTTAGGTATTACTCACTCCGATTTTATTTTCAACTGTTGAACTTTACCTCATGCTGTTTTGTATTCTTCTTTTTCTTCTTGTAGTTTTTAAGAGAATCTTGCTATTGTCTTCGATCTGGTTTTTTGCCGATTACGAATAGGACCAACTTAAAGTTATTTACCTCTATACAAACACCCGACATTAATGATGACTGACGCCTCTCAGCTTTGCCTTTTCATGTTTTTTCAATTATTTTTTTAAAAGAACGCTCTGAAAAATTGCTTCTATTTCCTTTCTAATGAGTGTTTAGATCAGTAGAAACGAAGATAAATTTTGCACAGTGAGTGTTTCTGGCAACGCTGATTTAAGCTCAGTGCCTTTTGCTTCTTTTTAGGCGTCTTTTTCTCTCGTTTCTCTCACTGTTCACTTTTACTTGAATTTAATTTCAACAATTCGCATTTTTTTTTTATTTTTGTGGTTTTTGAAAAATAATTCATGCCGATATTAGCTGACTTAAAATAAATAGCAAAACAAAAAAAAATATGATACCAGAGACGACATATGATCAGCTTAAATTACTTAACAGATTCATAAAGTCATAATGGTAAATAATAATTGTTAAGTTCCTCAGCGACTTTAATATGGTCTCCGTAGAGTTTGAAATCTTGAATTTTTATTTGATTACAAAACTCTAAGAGATATAAAATCTTATTGGAGATAAAAGTTTATTGAGTTCGTACTCCAGTACTCTCCTTAAGGCAATAAAACCTTAAGAATTTAAATATAAATAAAAACACTGCATACTTATAGGCGCTCAAAAATATTTTAAAAAATGTAATTGCTTCTTTAAAAATATATAACTGTTTAGATACAATAGTTTTCAGCTGTTATTTTAAAAATGTGCCGCTAAAGGGTTTTTCAACAAGAAGTTTGTTTTCTAAAACAAAGTAAAACGAAACATTGGATTAAGATCGTTTAAATTTGTATTGTATTACGAAGAGAAAAGTTCGCCAATTAGGAATGAAAAATGACATCTGGCAAATATCCACCATGACCAAGCTGACAGAACTCGATTCTTTCCTCAAAGTTTTTTAATCACTTTTTGGCAAAATGGCGCTCCTATTTCGTTAATCACATCACGGATTTTTAGTTTTAAGACTGAAGTCAATTCGATTGGCTTCGTATAGACTCTGTCCTAAACATAGTCCCACAAAAAATAATCCAGTGGTGTTAAATCACACGATCTGGCTAGCCACGTAACTGCTGATAGTCATGAAATTATACAATCGGGAAATTTGGTTTACAATAAATTGATCACTTTATTGGCTGTGTGACATGTGGCAGTGTCCTGTTGAAACCACATGTCAGCGATATTCACGTCGTCAATAATAGGTCAAAAATGAGTCGTTAGCCGTTCGCGATAGAGTAATCAATTGACACCGCATTTCGAGCCTCATATTCCGATAAATCACCACTCCAGATCACATAGCGCATAATACACTGACACTTTGAGCATTGAAAGGCTTCTCAATAATCGCTCTAGAATTTTCAGAAGCCCAAATGCGACAATTTTAATTGTTGACATTCCCTGAGACAAGTAAAAATGGGCTTCGTCTGAAAAAATGATTTTTTCAGAAAAACCAGCCGGTTGTTCCTCAATGAATTAAGCGAATCTACGGCGACGTGAATGATCGGTCGGCTTCATTTCCTGTACCAGTTGAACTTTCTAAGGCTTCAAATTCAAATCCTTACACAAAATTGGCCTTGTAATGATCGGTCGGCTTCATTTCCTGTACCAGTTGAACTTTCTAAGGCTTCAAATTCAAATCCTTACACAAAATTGGCCTTGTAAAAATTGTTCATGGTCCTATTCGTAATCGGCAAAAAACCAGATCGAAGACAATAGCAAGATTCTCTTAAAAACTACAAGAAGAAAAAGAAGAATACAAAACAGCATGAGGTAAAGTTCAACAGTTGAAAATAAAATCGGAGTGAGTAATACCTAAAAATTGTGCATGCACTTATAATTGGAAAAATAAGAACAAGAATAAAAAAGAAAAAATTTGTTTTAATTAAAAGGAAAAATTTACAAAAGGAAATAATATAAATTGTCATAATTAATCCACAAATAGGAAAATTTCAACCACAAAAAAAAAAAAATAGAAAAAACAAGATCTAACGCTTATTTGATTTCATAGTTCAAACTAAAAATCAACCACCAAACGCGGTTTATTCTCTTTAAAATTTTACTCAAATTCCTATAAGTATTAAATATACTAAGTAAAGCGCAGAACTTTTGTAAGTAACTGTAAATCCCTTTAATATAATTGCATTTACGAAGAGTTCAGTGATTACCAGTGTTCAAAAAATCTCTACATCAAGATTAACAGGTATAACATTATTTGATTTAGTATTATTTTATTATGGACACTAAAAATTGGAAATTTTAAGAGCATAGAATAAATTTACTTAATACACATTTATATTAACGCCATTATCATTAAACAAATAAATAACCAATTAATTGCATAAAATAAAAAGAGAGGATAAATTAATCACAGCGAATAGAAAAGCTCCTGATTATGATTAAACAAATAAATAACTCTTATTCCAATTAATTGCATAGAATAAAAAGAGAAAATAAATTAATCACGGCGAATGGAAAAGCTTTTGATTTATTTTGTATCATATTAAACTCTCTTTCTCTCTCTAATACAGTCCGCTAAAGAAATAAAAATACCCGAAAATTTTATAAGCAATTTCAATTTTAAATTGTATTAAAATCATTAGTACATTTAAAAATGTACTCTCATATAAAACCAAATTTAATAAATTAAATATTACACTTATGGGAAATGCTGTTAATGCCTGGATGGATAATTATCAATAAGTAACTAACTCTCTCAATTAGTGTTACGATTAATGTACCCAATTATTCCCAGCTTATTAGAAATTTTTAATTCTATGGATAAAGCTCAATAAAAAAAACTCTCGAATTAATAACAAAATCAATTATATAAGTGCTGAGAAAGATCCTAGGCTACAAATTTAGTACATACGCCGGCAACTCCTTTCACAAGTTTTTGTTTTATCCCTCTAAAACCCCTAGTATGTATGTAAACCCTTAATTTTAGCAATAAGTGACCAAGAATTCGAATTGAAACACAATTTTTCACGGATAAGTTTGAGTTTGCGCTACAACTCGTTATTTTACAATTAGGAATCAATATTTACAACGAAATCCTGAATTCTGTTTAAATTTCTACACACTGCAACTTTATACTAGAAAAAAAGGGACAAATTTTTTCTAGTGCTTTAACCCAAAAGCCCCGATCTTATGAAGTTGTAGAAATAAGCAACGGAATTCTTTTATATTTTCATTGAAATACAACTCGTAGGTCATCCTTCTAAAACACTCCCCTTTACTCTAAAATAATTCTATATAAGTTCGAACTACGTAATTTACGAAAATGCCCAATACACCCCGTGAGGAATATAATCCATCTCCTAAAGACCATTTCGAATTCGATTTCAATCGCGTATTGAAGTTTTATGATAGGTTCAATGCAATTCCAGCAGAGGAACAAAGTGAGTCTATTTTGGAGGTCAAGCTTAAGGACTTAGATCAGAGATGGGCTCGGCTAGATGCTTCTTACGAAGGTGTCATGTTGTCCAGCAAGATAACACCCGAATACAGACAGGAAGCCACAGAGAGATTTGAAGATTGCACAGAAAAATATTATCAATGTACCTCCCAAATTTTAGATTTAATGAAGATAACACGATTGGATGACCCAGGCAATCCGCGATTTCGATCAACATCCAGATATTCCGCGCAACATCAAAATCTCGGTCAGACTATTATGCAAGACGATGTAAATAGTTGCGTCAAACTACCTCCCTGTGATACTGAAGTATTTAAGGGTAGTTACGAGCAGTGGCCTTCGTTTCGGGACATGTTTACGGCAGTTTACATAAATCACACAAAGCTGTCTCCAGTGACTAAACTATATCATCTTCGCAATAAAACTACAGGCGAAGCAGGTGCCATTGTTAAAAGATATCCCCTTTCTCATGACAGTTTTGATTTGGCATGGAATGCACTAAAAACTAGGTACGAGAACAAACGCGTTCTGGTCGATAATCAAATAAGAATTCTCTTCGATATATCACCAGCAACCAGGGAAGATAGTGAACCAATTCGTAAGATCCAATCGTCAGTAAATGACTCTTTAGCAACACTCAGAACTCTAGGCGTGGAAGTAGATAGCTGGGATCCTATTCTAATTCGCTTAATTTCAACGAAACTACCCGATTTAACTCTTTCGCTTTGGGAGCAGTCCTTAACATCTCCTCGGGAACTCCCAAAGTGGTCCGAAATGTCTCAATTTCTTATCAATAGGTATGAAACACTAGAACGCCTTACGAATATTAAGACGTCAAAGAATCGCTTCAGTCTCACAATGCCACAACAACCCAATGTTCATGTATACGCATCCCAAGATAATCTCAGTGAATACTCTTGTAAATTGTGCAATGAAAATCATTCCTTAAGAATTTGCCCAAAGTTCAAAAGTTTTTCTGTGCAACAAAGAGTCGATTTCGTTTATAAGAATAACTATTGTAATAATTGTTTAGCTCAGTCTCATCTTAAGGCAAATTGTGGTAGTAAACACTATTGTCTTCATTGCGGAAAATCCCACCATACACTACTTCATATGGCACAAAAATTCCCGCAAACAGGCCAAAAAATAGAAAACATGCAACAGAAAGAAATAAGAAATGAAACGCATGAAACAAATCACAAAGATGTGTCTAAGACAGCCCAGTCTCTAAACAAAAGAACTCAGAATGATCTCCCTCACACATCGAAACAAGTTCAAGCAAATTGTTCCACAGGCAAGGAAAACGTTCTCTTAAGAACGGCGTTGATGCAAATAGAACATGGGAATCAACTTTTTACTATTCGAGCTCTTATTGACCCTGGCTCGCAACGTACTTTTTTAACCGAAAGAATTCGAAGCCGACTCCAGTTGCCGTACCAAAAATCACATTTCGAAATAGTAGGAATTGGCGGTCAAAGACAAACCAGTACTAAAGAGTGCGAACTCGTTTTATATGCGAAAAAATATAATCTTAGAGTGCCAATTAGAGCCATAATATTGCCAAAAGTAACCGAGCGTTTGCCAGCATATAGCTTTGAGATCCCTTGCTCAACCAAGCTAGCAGAATTGGATTTAGCAGATCCTACCTTTAACAAATCGTCTCAGATAGATCTCATACTAGGCAATGATTATGAAAGTTTTCTCAATATTGAAGGCATAAAAAAGAATGTTTGTGGTCAAACCACGGCTTATAACACGATATTCGGTTGGGTACTCAGTGGTCCCATAGAAACAAACACGGTTCAATCACTTACCACTTCGGTAAAAATATCCGACTCATCGGAGTTGATTGATATGTTAAAAAAGTTTTGGGAACAGAAAGACATACCTACAGCCCGCCCAAAATCAGCCGAAGAAGAAATTTGTGAAAAGTATTATTCTCAAACCACAACGCGTAATAAAAACGGCAGATATGTCGTTAGATTGCCATTCAAACCCGAATTTCCCGAAAAGGTTTTTCTAGGCTCATCGCGCTTTATAGCTTTGGCTCAGTACTGTCGAATGGAAAAAACTCTAAGCAAAGATCACCACCTTCAAATGGAATATCAATCGGTTTTGAAAGAGTACGTGTCGCTGGATCACATGGAAGAAACTTCGGCACAGGAAATCACATCTCAAGGTAAATGTTACTCATACTATTTACCACATCATGCAGTAATTCATCCAGAACACAAAACGACTAAAGTCAGAGTTGTGTTCAATGCTTCAAGAAAAACAAAATCTCAATTTTCACTAAATGACATTCTCTACTCAGGTCCTACGTTACAAAATGAATTGATATCCACAATACTTAATTGGAGGAAGTATCAATTTGTATTTAGTGGAGATATACAGAAAATGTCTCGTCAAATCCTGGTACATCCTGATGATCGACCCTTCCAACGAATTTTATTTCAACCTCAACCCAACGACCCCATTAAAGACTACCAATTAAAGACTCTTACCTTCGGAGTAAACTCTGCTCCTTATTTGGCAATTCGAACCCTGCATCAACTTGCGTCAGACACCGAATCTCTATTCCCCAAAGTATCGTCAATCCTTCGAAATGAAACCTATGTTGATGACATTCTGTCCGGAGGTAACACAATATCAGAAACACTCGCCACTTTAGTACAGCTCATGGAGGTATTAGATTCAGCTGGATTCCCATTAAAAAAGATTACCGCCAATGATCCTCAATTGCTTTCGCATTTTCCAAAGGAAGATCTTTACGACTCAAAGATTCTTCGATTCCAAGAGACAAGCTCGATTAAAACTCTTGGAATTAATTGGAATGCATTCAATGACTCATTCTCTTATAACTTCACGCCCATGGAACCATCTACACACATAACAAAACGAAAAATTCTCTCATCTGTAGCAAAACTGTTTGATCCCGCTGGATGGATTGCACCCATCATCATCAGAGCGAAAATTCTAATGCAACAGTTATGGCTAGAAGGATTGCAGTGGGATGAAGATATTTCACTAGATTCTCTCGAAAAGTGGAATAGTTTGGTTCAGGATCTCGCCAAAATTGAAATTATTTCTATACCCCGATGGATACAATATACTCCATCAGACTCTATTCAAATTCATGGGTTTTCAGATGCCTCAAAAATGGCATATTGTGCAACAGTGTATATAAGGTGTCAAACGAATAAGTACACCACTTTCTCGAATTTATTAATGGCAAAATGTAAAGTTGCCCCCATACAAACAGTTTGCCTGCCACGCTTAGAACTTAATGGCGCTGTTTTGCTAGCAAAACTCGTAAATTATGTGAGATCATCTCTTAATCTCAATCCCAATGAAATATACCTATGGACTGACTCATCAATAGTATTAGGATGGCTTTCCAAACCACCATCATCTTGGGAAACATACGTTGCTAATCGTACTGCTCAAATTCACCTCTTAATACAGAATGCAACTTGGCGGTATGTCCCAACTCATGATAACCCAGCGGACCTTGGAACACGGGGCTGCAAGTCTCAAGATCTTGTTCATAATTCCCTTTGGTGGCAAGGACCACCATGGTTAGTAAAACCATCATCAGAATGGCCGAAACGAAATCCTTTGCAAATACATAAAACGACGGAAGATAAAATTCACTCGTTACACTCAGTGCTGCAGGAAGATGTTCTTAACAGGTTCTCATCATATAGCAGAGCTTTACGCATCCTATGTTATATCTTCAGATTTTATGACAATACTGTAAAAAATATCAGACCCAATGATTATCACTTTGATTCACATGAATTAACACAGAGGGAGATGAAAAATGTGAAAGTTAAACTGCTAATTATAGCTCAAAAAACATTCTTTGCAGAGGAATACCAATGTTTGTTAAACTCTCAAACTATTCCTAATAAGAGCATATTAAAATCTCTCAACCCATTTCTTGACTCCAAATTTATATTACGCGTCAATGGAAGATTAGCTCAATCATCACTTCCATATGACGAACGTTACCCAATTATATTACCCGGCAACTCCCGCTTTTGCCAACTGTATCTCACCTATCTGCACGAAAATCTCTGCCATGCTGAATGCAGTCAAATGTGCCGAATGGTACAATCGGAATTTTTCATATTCAGGCTAAAACCCCGTGTAAAAAAGATAATACGAAATTGCAAAACCTGCACTATTTACAAACAGCAGGCAGGGTTACAGATAATGGCTCCCTTACCTTCAGAGAGATGCAGCCTATCTCATCCCTTCCAGGTTACAGGTATTGACTTTGCTGGACCTTTTCAAATAAAAACATCACCTTTAAGGAGATCACCTGCAGTGAAAGGATATGTATGTGTTTTCGTTTGTTTCAGCACGAAAGCTATACATTTAGAACTATGCTCAGACTTGACCTCGGCTGCATTCCAAGCCGCATTCCTTCGCTTTGTAGGGAGGCGGGGGCTTCCCCAAAGGATAGTCAGTGATAACGGCCGAAATTTCTTAGGTGCTAGTAGAACACTGGAGCTCGAATTTTCCACCTTCGTAAATAACGCAGCTCGAGACTTAACCCAGAAATTCCTTACGCATGGTTTCGAATGGAAATTCATACCACCATACGCTCCTCACATGGGGGGCTTATGGGAAGCCGCCGTGAAAAGTTTCAAGTTTCACTTGAAACGTACTACTGGTTCTCAGAGATTCACATTCGAAGAATTCTCCACCATCCTAGCCCGCATTGAGGGTGTACTTAACTCCCGCCCAATATCTGCGTTATCTGAGGATCCAACAGATTTAAAAGCTCTAACACCCGGCCATTTTCTTAAAGGGGCTCCTTTGATGGCGTTTCCCGAATACACGATTGAGAACATATCTCTCATCAATAGGTGGGAAAGGCTAAAGGCCATTCATCACCAGTTTTCTATTCGGTGGAGGGAAGACTATCTCAAATCATTGCATAAGAGATACAAATGGAAGAACTCGATTCCAAATATGCAAGTAGGGGATTTAGTGGTTGTGATAGATGACTTACAACCCCCGTATGAATGGCGATTGGGTAGAATAGAAAAGACCTACCTCGGCACGGACTGCAACGTGCGTATTGCTGATGTCCGCATAGCATCGGGAACAATAACTCGGCCCATTGTCAAACTTTGCTATCTGCCAATCCTGAATGATAAAATGTCTGACCCATCGTTAGACGTTGCTGCATAGTATTTTGCCGCTGCGCAAAATACTCATTTAAGCTCCACTCATGCATTCATTTCAAAAATTAACTCTGTCCTTATATTGCTATTACCCATATATTGTCAGTACTGGCATGTTTCCCTATTTAGTAGAATTTAAAGCAGGGCGCTATAGAGCAACCTCTACCTTCTTCAAATTTCAATTATTAATATGTTACCTTTATTTTTAATAGAACCAACAGAAGATTGGCCACAACGCGACCAAGCGCAAGTCGTACAACACAACGACGTTTGCAGCACCGTGATCCGGACATCTACAAATGTGTGCTATGCAACCGATATCATCCCCTGCGATTTTGTCTAAAATTTCTAGGCATGACTACTCAGGAAAGAGAAGAAGTGGTAGTGGAGCATGGATACTGTGTGAACTGCCTCGCCAAAAGCCACGACCTACGAAGCTGCACATCCCTGGATACGTGCAAAAAGTGCGAAAAGTTCCACCACACGCTGCTTCACCAACGAAGTCTGCCTCCCAAGAAGACGAAGGTTCTTACACCCAAGACAAGACAGAAACGAAAGAGAGCAAAATCGTCAACGGTACAGCGGAAAAAACCGCAAGGGTCTTCGGAGTCGGTCACCCCAGACACCAAAATACTGGCGGAGGCAATTAAGTCCTTGGCGAATGTTCTTTGTGCCTCGGATAAGGCGGCATCTGTTGCCTGACGGCAAGGCCGGCGCCATGTCCAACCTAACGTTTGGACACATAATTTTCAAATTTCAACTGCCATAATTACATTTAAATATTTACCTTCATTTCATTTAAATATTTACCTTTGAATTGTTAAGAATATTGTGAATTGAATTAGACTTAGCACGTAACGTAAGAAAGTGGAGAGTTTTCCACACGTTTTGAATTATATAAAGATTTCCCTTTTTAAGAATATTGTGAATTGAATTAGACTTAGCACGTAACGTAAGAAAGTGGAGAGTTTTCCACATGTTTTGAATTAAAAGAAAGATTTCCGTTTTAAGTTTTTTATTGAGTTACTATCAACGCTCGGAACACACACGAGTTTTCTCCCCAACCAGTGAAAATTAATTTTTTTTATATTAATAAATAATTTTTTTTATCATCAACTATTGCATTTATTTAATTGCCAAATCCAGAGCATAAACACACAGGTTCTATTTCTATTCTGTAACAAAAGCCCTAAATTGTTCACCATACTTTCAAAAATGTCTAGTCTGCGTCCTTGTTTGCTAGGATGTAGTAATGTTATACATTCCTCTATTTTCCTTGGTGTGTGAGTGTTAAGTTGTAATGCAAGGTTGGAGTCTTCTCTTTTTCGTTTGTATGAGCGTAGGCGATCTGTAAATCTTATTTATAGTGTTCATCCAGTTTGCCCTATATAAGTATGTTTCCAGGTACAAGTAAGTCTGTATACTCCGCTGGAACTAAAATTTGTTAGTTGTTTCTGTTGTTGCCCTAAGTATATGTTTTAGAGTGTTGCCGGTTTTTAATGCCGTGAGTAAACTTTCTTTGTGAAAAAGGTTTCCTAATCTATATAATGTTGTATCGCTTGTCCCTTTGTCTTCTTTATTTCTGTTTTTAGTGTTGTATTCATCGATAGTTGTGGGTTTATAGCCTTTATTTTTAACTATGGTGTAAATTGTGTCGGGTTTTTTATTGTACTTATCTGGACTATCTTAAGTCTGTGTATTATATGTCTAAGTGCAGCTAGTTTATATTGGGTAGGATGGTTCGAGATAATGTGGATGATAGTGTCCATCGTAGTTGGCTTTCTATTGATTCTATAAATGTTAAATATTAAACAGTTAGTTCCTCCTGTTATTGTGATGTCAGATAATGCAAATTTCTGTCTTGTTCTTTTTCCATTGTGTAATGCTATCTTGTTATAGGATGCATATATTTTACATATCGTAGCCTAAGTACAAAAGGGTCATAACTCAAAATACTAATATTTTCGCAACTGTAAATAATTCTCTTTAGTTCATCGTGCAGAAGCAACTCACCTAATACAAAAATAGATATAACTGTCTTTTTCCAGTTAAAGAAGATAGTGATGTGAAAGGCATTTTTGCATTAGTTAGAGATTTGTACTCTGAATTAATTTATGTAAAAAAGTCAATTTTATAAAATTTTGTATTTAGGGTGCGATATATTATATTTTTAAATATAAAAATGTTTTTTTTTAAAGAACGAATTTATTTAATATAACTAAAAAAATATGCATTTGCATAAATATTTTTCGGGTTTTGTTATCTTTTTGTTTTGCTGGTTGAATATAATTCTTATTTAATCAATTTGGTTTGAGATATAAGACTCTTAAGTTTTCTATACAAAATGGGGAAAATCTACTGATTAGCTATTTGAGAAGAAATGATATGGTCATATGATTATGCTTTCTCTGCAGTAATATGTTTTTGAATAATAAATATTTTATCTTATTTAAAATAATCTACTTCGGTTTTAAGCAATTGGGATTAAAGATAGATGACAGAGGTCTAATTGGTATAATTATTATTCCTAAGCGATTGAGCTTGGAATGCACGAGTGCCATATTTTTAAGAATATTTATTTTTCTAACGCCAAAATGTAAATCAGCAAATTTTAATCTTGCTATTTTCCTTGCTAAGGTGCGAAAATATCTTATAATTATTATTTTGCATTATGAGGAGTCACTAATTAATTTATTGAGATATTTTTACTAAGCATGAAAATTAATAAAAGTTTATTTTCTCAATAATGTCCTATAATTGGTTGTTAACTAAACTTAGCATACACGTTTGGACACATGACAATATTAACTACAGAAATGTACATAACCGACAATCGATGCGTTGCCTCAGTAATAATGATTTTTTATTTACCTATTGTCAAAAAATTTAACAAAAGTTTTAAAAAGCTTCAGCTTTTTTATTTTTTCTTTTAATTATAAAAGGTCTCTTTAAAATCATTTAAAGTTCTAAGTTTTTTGTTATTATATTGGTAAATTAAAAACCTTTCTTGAACGTTATATTACATAAAGCATAAATTTGAGAGATGGATAGAAGTAATCGAATAGATTAGATTAGATGAAGAAATCGTTCAGGGAAAATTTTTATTTATTTTATTTAGAGATAACAAGCAGAAAATTTCAATTATTCTTAACATTTCTGCTTGTTACCTTTACATTTTCCTTTTATGCACAAGTTGCTATTGCCATAATAAGTTTCAGATGATAAGAACTAGTAACAAAAATTCAAAGAAATAATAAACAAAAACATTATGATCAGTGAAGTAAGTTGAAAGAAACTTTCACTATGTATGTGATTATGAGCGGTAAATTTTGTTAATCTTTAATTTTAAACTAATTTCTAATACATTAAATCGAGTGATTTGTAAAATACCAAACAGTTAATTATTTATCAATCTAACTTTCTAGATTTTCTAAACCCATTCAGATTGGACTCTCTACTTACAACTAAACGATGTAGTTCATTAATTCTAAATTGTTAAATTTCTATTCTTTCTAACATGATTCACCTCTTTTAAATTTGCTTTATTAATAGGTATATTTTTATATCAGCGCAGTTTTAAAAAACAGACTTAAGTATAAATTTCATGTTGTCATCATTGCCATCCCTCTTGAAATATGAATCGTTTAAACACAACAGTCTAAACAAATAATAAAGCAAACATAAGTTAATACGAAGTTGATATATAAGTAGATGCGTAAAAAATAAAAATAATGTTGCTGTTCATTGCTACTAGTCATATACAAAAAATACGAATGTCCTCCCTTTGAAACTACCACCTGTCTATATCTAAAAACTTATCTAAAAACTTTAAGTGAAACTTACATACACTTGTTTTTATAATATTTTATTTTGAACTATTGTTCAAAATATTCAACATGTATATGTCTAGCGTTTAAAGAGAATTGTATAAAATTGCCAAGCGATTGAACTGAACGACATTTGAACGAAAATGATTGAAAAGAATATTAACGATATAAATGGAACCAACCTATAAGGACCACTTTACTTAAAGGGGAGCTCAATTTTTGTTTTCGGTTTTAAAAAATCTTCTTAGTCGGCGCGAATATTCGTTGCAAATCTTTTTTTTTTATGTGTAACTGATAAATTTTTTACTCATTCATTAAAATAATTTTATTTTGGCAAGCATAGCAGAAGTATGATATCTGGCATCATCTTCAACAATAAAATAAATTAGTTAAAATAAAAAATAATAAAAAATAAATAATAAATAATAATATGGTTTTACATAAAATTGAAATTTGTAATTTTACGAAAAATACTGTCACGAAAATGATTTATTACATTTTAAAAGAAACTAATTACTAGTAAAAAAGGTTCAACGTTCCACTGCATTTTACAAACTGCGTAATTTTCTAAGAAATTTTATATACACAAGATAACATCATTTTTATAAGAAATTCTAACAAATAAGTAAACAACAGAAAACAACAACAACTGACAAACGATTAAACAAAACACACGGCCAAGCAGGCGCTTAAGCTAAATGATAATAATAACAATATGGTGGTTAAAGTAGAATATTCTTGTATGTGCGAGAATGACTGAAAACAACTACATAAGCACCAATTCCTGGGGAAATGAATTAATTCAAGTTGAGTTATCAATAAGTAAAGTAAGTTAACATCGTATTTATTTTTTGGTTATTGAAAGTTAATAAATCGTTTAACCTAATTTATAACTCTAAAATACTGTGTCATTCAACATAACAAAACATTTATTAAAAGGAATAAACGTAACAATACATTATTCATCTAAGTTCCATCTAGCAGTCACGTTCTTGATGAAAGTGAAATTTCAATTCGAAATAAAATTCAATATCTAGGATTTGTTTTAGATAAAAATTTACATTTAGACGTTATATCTGTAAACATATGGAAAAGCTATAAAGGGTGGTAGAGTTATAACTATCTCTCATTCAGAGTAGAAACTCTGCACAATGTGTATACAACCAATAATGACCTAGAGGTGTATAAAATAGTCAACAAAAGTAGCTGCAATACATCTCAAGTAGTTACAAGTTATTCATAATAAAAACTTTAATATTATTTGTAAGTTACCATTTAATTAAATTTCCTGTTTTGTGTAAATAAATTTCACAATGACATAATTCCTAGAAATATACAATCTGAGCATGCATACCTTTTATGTATATAATAAGTGAGTATTAAAAATAATAAATTTATTTTACTAATTTAATTTATTATTTTCATTTAGGCTTAAGCTCCTTATTATGTGAGATTTACTTATTTATGCTTAATTGTCTTTAATGCCTTTCACCTTTTTTTTTATACTTTTAACAAATGACTTTTAATGATTAAGCTTAGATTATAATAACATCATTAAGGATTATGATCAACTTCTAATGTTGACTAACTGGTATCATAAGCAGCAAAACACATTTACTTAAGCAGAACATTAAAGAGAATTTTTAATAAAATAGTACTAACTGGTCAAAAGATTTTAAAGGTATTATCTCTGCTTTTCTTCATCCTTTTGTTGTTGAAGCAGCAAGTGGGCATAATCTCAATGATGCGAAATAGCAAAGTTGTACGAGTTATTTAAATTACATATTATATGTTAGTTTGTTCTAAACTATCTCTCATTCATTTTTCTTTGCTATTAAAACAAAATGGTATAACTTATATATTTTCAAGCAGAAAACTGAAAACTTTTAAGAAGAATTTTATAATGATTTAAATTAAAAAAATATATTTTAACAGTATTAAAAAATGTTAAAAACAATATGAACTCAGGTTTCTTTGGTTATTATTTAAAAATAAAAATAAAAATAAAATAATCATGTGAATTGAAATTTATTTATTCTCAAAATGTATTTGCTGTAGCTCAGAGGATAACCCCACTTATGTATTTGTAATTTACTACAATAATTTTTTTTGACATTAATATTTATATATACAAATAAATCCCTGTTGTTGTATAGGTATATAAACAAGTTCGATAATTCAATTACTGGTAAAAATTCTTGGTTATATTCTTATACCTGGCAAATTTTCTTTGAAAAAGATCACATTCCTTGTACAATTTCTATAATTTAATGCTGCTGCAACTAAAACTGTCAGGTTAATGCTCTCAATTAAATACTTTCAATTTAAATTTTATGACATATAAACATAATACACAATCTTTGTATAAGATCCTGCGTACAGGGTTCAATTTATTGTTAGGAAAATCTACTGCTATATGCTTTGGCATAGGCGCACAATCGAATGCACTTTCCGTTCGTGTGGTGATGTAAATTTTAAGTAATTAAAAGCACTTGACATGAAAATTACATGCGATGAACGGTCGCACCAGCACTCAGGGGCTGACTCCTACTCATGCAATGCATTGTGCCAGATGTAAGAAATCAGATTATAGAGAGGGAGTGGTGTTTGTGGGCACTCGATTTGAACTTTCCTTTATTAAAAGTGGAAGGAGAACCTCTGGAGGGAGTTTATTCCACATATGGACTGTTCTGCTAAAAAACGAACTTTATTTTTTTATATTATAAAAACGACAAAACAAAAATACTAAATAAATAAATGGTTTGTATGATTTACTGAAATTTAAATGTAATTTTAATAGACAATCGTAATAAAGGGTCCGCCAAATAACTTTTTTTTTATTTTAAATGCTATAAACAAAACTAATGAATATTTTCTGAAATTTCTTTTTTTATTTGAAAGTAAATACAATCCTTCCGGTTAAGAATGGAAAATAATTTCATTCAAATGGCTGCCTCTGCTGGGCGTTCAGTAGCCTACACGATCGGTCCAATTTTTAAGCACATTATTGCTTGTGTGCAGCTGTATTTCACCAATAGCTTCACGAATATTGTCCGTTAAAGCGTCAATTGTCTCTGGCTTGTCGGCGTAACACTTACCTTTGACGGCACCACACAAATAATTGTCCAACGGTGTCAAATCGCAGCTCTGAGGTGGCCAAACAATATCAGCTCTGCGGCTGATAATCCGATCTTCAAAAATAGGGCGCAAAACATCGACTGTAGCTCCGGCTGTGTGGCACGAAATATCCAAATGTTGCGAATATCCTCCTTTTTCAATTTTTGTGAACAAAAATTCGTTCAACATGCCCCGATAACGATCATCACTGACTGTAACGGCCACTTCTTGCTCATTTTCGAAGAAAAATGTCCCAATTATGCCTCCGGGCCAAAATCCGCACCAAACAGTGGCTCGTTTTGGGTGTGTCGGCTTCGCAATGTATGCGTGCGGGTTTTCTGTGCCGCAAATGCGAGAATTTTGCTTGTTTACATACCCGCCAAGATCAAGTGAGCTTCATTTGAAAAGATGATTTTCTTTTGTAAGTCGATCGAAGGCCCGAAAACGCATTGGATGGTCAATTGGCTTCAACTACTGAACTAATTGGACTTTGTGTGGCGTCATACCAAGGTCTTTGTGCAAAATTCGTCTCAATGATGTCTCTGGAATGTTCAATTGTTGAGAACGGCGATGAATTGATGTTGATGGCTCTTCACCCACACTTTCTGCTACAGCAGCAATATTCTCTAGTGTACGGACTGTTCTGCCAAAAAACAAACTTTTCCTGTAATGCAGAAGATATTACTTGGTTCCAATGAGCGTTAACTTAGTTATACCCAAACTTATTACAATAGAAAGATTATCGAGGACATAATTAAGATTGATGGCCACTTAGTATATCACAGTTATGGGATACTGGAAATAAGAGTGGGTTTAAAAGGGATAAGAGCAAATAACTATAGAACAACAATTGAGCAATTGAGAAAGATAAAAGATACTTTCGATGATTTTTTCGTTTTGTTCAGGTTTTTGTAGTTTCTAGTCAGCAGTCACTAAAACATCACCAAAAATAAATTTCATCATTATAATACTGTTATGAAGATGATTTGTTAAGCTTCAAAAGAAAATAATTAGCAGTAAAAATTGTATGTTTTACAAACTGTATAGTTTTCTAAGAGATCTTATACACGCAAGACAACAATGTGCTTTTAAGAAATTCAGTGAAATAAACTAAACAACAGAAAGCAAAAACAACTAACGCAGAACAAAAAACAAATCACACAGCCAAGCAGGCATCTGCACTGAATGGTAATAACAACAACAATATAGGGTGATGTTAAAGTAGAATATTCTTTTATGTGTGAAAACCGCTTAAGACTACTACATGTATAAGCACCTGGGCAAATTAATTAATTCAAGTTGAGTCATCAGTGAGTAAAGACCACAAAGTTACCACTGTATTTAATTTGTGTGTATTAAAAATAAATTAATCGTTTAATTTAATATAAAACTCTAAAGTGCTGTGTTATTATTTTGCAATAAAAGAATTTAAAAATAACAAACCGTTTATGAAAAGGAATAAATGTTACGATATATTTTTATATAAGATATATTCCCGCAAAATGTATATATATTTAAAAAAAACGAAGGGTATAAGATTCGGCACAGCCGAATATAGTACTCTTACTTATACGTATCTAAATCATTACTTTTCTTATGAACGTCTTGGAACACTGCATGTGTAAAAGCCAAATCAAAACTGTTAAAAACTGGGTGCGTGTTATATCGATGGGATAACGTAAAACTCACAAGTTATTTTTGGCAGGTATGAGAAGTTACATAAATGGTTCATATGTGACATAAAAATGGACAGTAATATTGACAAGAGTATTTTAAATCGTCCACAGATAAATTATCGATTTCGTAAAGATTTTATCGTAGCAGAAACCTTTCTATTTTATTGCACTTTAAATTTAATGAGTGCCTACTTTAAATTCGATGGTCGCCTGTACAGCGTACTTTCCGAAACCATTTTACCAATTTTTCGGAAGAGGGCATTTTTTGTTAATCACATTTTATTTTTGTGACCTTTTGTGGTTTTATGCCGTAAAACAATTTTGCCAAAATTTATTTTGTTTTCTCTGCGTACAAAACAACTAAGTCTGAAAACTTTTTGACATTACTGTTTGCGTGTAGGTTTGCAAGTACTGTGTTTGTGAATGTGCATGTGGCTTGTAAGATAAGTTTATTTAATCTAAATTAATGTTTTCAACTTGGTCGAAAGTATTTTAATAATCTGTTAAGTATTTACTTGCATTGTAAAGATTGTAATAGGAGAACGTTTCTTTTTATCTTTGTTAAGCCACAAACATACACACACACACAAATCTGTAAAGATTTATTGACATGTCATACAAGTTGTTGGAGTATATTTCCCAAAATATTTATTTAGTCAGTAAACTGACAAATTATTGTATAATTTTGTTTATAGAAATATAAATCAATATTTCTTGCAATAAATAACGAACGATAATTCTGGACAATGAAAATGATAAAATTGTAAAAAATAATTTGATTTGCCAATAATCTGTTGCTTATTTTATCTTCAATAACAATATATTTAATTCACTTATTATTAAAAATAGTCAATAATTATTTAGATTAAGGTTGAGCTAAAATGTTATGTGACAGCATATTGGATAATTACATGAAATATGAGTTTCTTAGAGTTTTTCCTTGGTCAATGATTTAATGATATAGTATTTTATTTTATTCGATTTATGAATACCCAATGCTATCTCCGTTTTACTAAAGTCATGTTAACCTGAAAAAACTTTGTAAAACTTAAATAGTTTAATTAAAATTTATTTTGACTTTTAAATTTAATGGAGGCTATGCGTCAGTTTTAAGAAATTTCATTAAATTTAATGGTTTTGATTAAAAAATTATTTGTATAGAATGTTGTTTCGTTTATACCTTTTAATAAACTTTTCTGTTATTTTGAGTACTTTTATTTCAAAATAATAACACAGTACTTTAGACTGTTAAATTAAGTTAAACGATTTATTTACTTTCAATACACCAAAATGGTAACTTTGTTCACTTTACTCACTAATGACTCAACTTGAATTAACTCATTTATGCAGCAAGTGGTGCTTATATAGTTGTTTTAAGCGATTCTCGCACGTACAAGAATATTGTACTTTAACATCACCTCATATTATTATTATTATTGTTGTTGTTATTATTCAGTTTAGGCACCTGCTTAGCTGTGTGTTTTGGTTTGTTCTGTGTTAGTTGTTTTTGTTTTCTGATGTTTATCTTATTTGGTAGAATTTCTTATAAGTCTGTGTTTGCCATTTTGTGTGCATAAAATTTCTTAGCAAACTACGCAATTTTTACAAGGCATAGTGAATCGTTTCGTTAACTTTTTACTGATAAATATTTTCTTTTAAAATTTAATAAGTCATTTTCGTAACATATATTTAATTTTTCTTTTTAATATTCTTTTTCTGCTTAACGATTTTACAACTTTTTAAAGTTGGATAATTATTTATGTTTGTGATTTTTTCTGACATTATAGACACCAATAATATTTTACAATATTTCAGCTATAAATTTAAAGAAACAGAAATATTCTTTAAATTAATGTCAGCAAATTATTTAATCATTCCTTCCTAATATGAAAGACAATAACGTTTATTTATTAGATAACACTAAAACTCTTTATCTAAGAAAGGCTTGTGTCATTTCAATATGTTATATTAGAATTTAACCAAAAACTAGCTAAAATCTTTTACTAATTCAAGTATTTATTTTATTAAATTTAGCTAAATTTTCACTATATTTACAGCCCGTTGAGCATTCAAGCAAGAATAGTTATTTAAAAATTATTCTGAAATATAATATACTTTGTTATTTTTTTTTTTTTTTTGGGCCAGTAATCAGGGGATGACTCCTACACATGCAATGCATTTCCAGAAAATTAGGTTACGGGAAGGAGGAAAGAGGAAGTAGTGTCTGTGGACATTCAATTGAACTTTCCTAGATTGAAAGTGATAGGAAAGAAGGGAGTTTATTCTGCTAAAAGACGAATTTTCCTTGTAATGCGCAGTGCAATTCACTGATCAATCAACCACAAATGGATGCGCTCTCAACGATAATCGAGTTAAACGAGAAAACGTGCGATTCCGATAATAATAAAACAAGTTTTTTATTTTAATTTCATTAGAGCACTTTCACTAGAACAGTGAAATACATCCCACATTGCGTTGGTGCTCTAGAGAATCAATAGAGTTAGATACCCTACCGTCCCCAATGAGCCTCTTGGCCCTCTCCTAGACGCAGTCGAGCAACTCCAAAATAGACTTTTGAGCGCCAGCCCATGCATGAGAGTTGTATTCCACTTTTGGACGTACGGAGATCGGATGGAGTGAAGTATCTTTTATACCGCTTTAGAAAACACAGGCACTTGAAAGCTTTATTAGAAACCTGAAAAATGTGTTTAGTCCATCGAACATCACACTCAATTTTCATGCCAAGAACATTACATAACGTAAATCAATGCGTAAGCATGCAACATTGCGCCTTACGGGCATTAAAATATACTCTATTCGCGCGAGCCTATTCCAAGATTGTTACGAGATCGTGATTAAGCGTATCATTTTTGTTTTGCCTTTTGGAACTTACTTCTAACTGGCCTGATCTATTACCAAATGAAGACGAATGACAAATGGTGCTGTCATCTGCAAAATAATATAGAGGATTGGAAGTTAGAGTGTTGAAAGTCATTTAGAAAAATAAGAGAAAGGAGAAAGAACGGAGCCCTGCGATACACCTGAAGTCATCATGAACTCCTCTGATGAAATCCCATCTATTACAACTCGTACAGTGCGATTCCTGAGAAAACTCGATATAAATCTGAAGAAATTATCACCGATGCCAAGAGCAGCAAACTTTGAAAGGAGTGCATTATGCCACATTCTATCGAATGCTTTGAAAATATCTAGAATCATCACCTTACCTTGCCCGAAATGATGTATGGAGTTACACCATTGTTCAGACAGGAAGGCCAGCAAGCGCCCCCTATGGAAACCATACTGTCGATCAAATATTCTAAAATTCTTTTACCATAAATATATTTCTTCAATTCTACAGACTTTTAGGTTAAGTTTTGGTTCAGTAAACACAGAGAAAAAATATCCATATTATGCAAATTTTAAGTATATTTTTGGCTTGTAATTTATGTCTATGGGTTTGTGGCGACAAGACGTGCAAAACTTTAGGTCTGTTTTAATAGACTCTTTACTATAAGTTATATTTTAAAATAAATCAAAACGTGTTCGTAAACTGGATTTGTCGGCGTGGAAACTGTATTTTGTATAAAATTTCTTTTTTGTTTATTATTTGAGCCCGAAGGGTTTTTAAATAAAAAAATATTTGTTTACATTTTTTTTCTCAATTTTTCGCCACACCATTACTGGGCGGCATTATCAGCAAGCATAAAATAATAATATTTACATTAAGTTTTTTTAAAAATAACAAATATTTTATTTATAAATATTTTTTATTTGCAAGAGTTAGTGCTCTTAGGGCTAATCAAAGAAAAATAGTTTTAAATTTGATTTATTAAATCAATTCAGAATTTGTAATTCGAGCGTAGATTCTTAAGATGAAGAATATGTTAGCTAAAAAATTAACGAACAATAATTCATAAGTTGTAGTCTTTCTTCAGGAAACCTCGTTTTGTACAAAATTTAAGCGGCAATTAAGAATTAATATTATAATTAGTACTAAAATAGAGTGTTGCAACTAAAGGCTTTTTAATATAAATTCAAAAAATGTTTATGATAACGAAAAAATATTCTGTAAAAATTCAATTTAAACATCTTTATGTTGGGAAAAATTTCGTTATTCATGTCACGGATTATGAGTTTTAAGGCTGAAATCGGTTCGATTGGCTCCGTATAGACTCCGTCCTTAACATAGCTCTAATAAAATAATCAAGTGGTGTTAATCGCACTATGTGGCTGGATACTTAACTGCTGCTTGTCGTGAAATTATGCGATCAGGAAATTTAGTTTGCAATAAACTGATCGTTTCATTGGCTGTGTGATATGTGGCACCGTCCTGTTGGAACTAAATGTCAGCGATATTCACGTCGTCATTTATAGGCCAAATCGAGGTGTTAGCATCTCTCGATAGCGGGATCCATTTGACTATTAACGCATTTCCAGCCTCGTCACGCCTATAGACATAGCACACCATACAGTGACACGTTGAGTATGCAAAGGCTTTTAAATAATCGCACTAGGATTTTCAAAAGCCTAAGTGCGGCAATTTTGCTTGTTACATATCCTGACAAGGGAAAATAGGCTTCGTCTGAAAAAAATGATTTCTGCAGAAAAATGAATGAATTAAAAGAATGTACGACGATGTGAATGGTCGGTTGGCTTTACCTCCTGCACCTGTTGAACTTTGCAAAACTTCAAAGCCAAATCCTTATGCCAAATTCGCCATGTGGTGGTTTCGGATAACCCCAATTGTTAGGAACGTCGAGACGAATTGACAGTGTGGTTCACGGCTGCGATGTTTTCAGTTGAACGACCCGGTCGAACATGCGTCGATGATCGTTCCAAATACGTCGACTCAAATTTAACGACCAAATTCTTAAGAAGGGTCTCAGAAGAACGATTATGTTGTCCGAAAATATCACGAATTTTATGAAATGTAACTTTAACACAACCCTCCTTTTTATAGTAGATTTTAATTATTCTAATGCGATTTTCGTGCGAAATTGAATTCATTGTAACATGTAACAATTGCCGATGTATCTACTACGAATACGTGAAAAAGCTTAATGTGAAAACTATCATGTTGTCGGTGTTGCCACAAATGAAAAACAAACTTCTTGTTGGAAAAGCCGATATAATTTAAAATTTTGTATTGTGCGCTGTGTGATAGCGAACGTTGCCATGTATAAATATAAAGTTACAAGTGAAATCCACTTTTGCACTATATATAATTGTTATACTTCATTATTTAATGTACCGTAAATAAATTTGCAGTCTAAGAAAATTTATACGTCTCAACATTTTTCCTATGGCCTCGTCTACCCCCCCCCCCCCCCTCTGCACAACTATCTATTCAGGAAGCCCATTGACTTATTTCCATGTTGGCGTTATTATTGTAATTTCCTTGATCTTGTTAGCATTACAAGACAGTTAACTCGTTTATTATAACTAGCTGTGTAAATCACTGTTAGCATTTAAAGGGTGCTTTTATAGAGGTATAGAATGTTTCAATGGAATAACACAAAGATATATGTTTTAAATTGACATAAAATTTACTTTAATCAAAAGATTTAAATATGATTTTTGGCATATGAATGCCACGATTAAATCGGACGTAGTCTTATCAGCAGATCCAATTTTCGATGCCTTTTTCCGACATTTGTGAGTATATCACCAATAACGTAGCCTCCAAGTGATTAATAATTTCGGGCTTATCGACATAAACTAGTGACTTCACATATCCCCACAAAGGCTAATTCAGGCCTCAGTGCATGATCACGTTCGTTAGATTCGTGTTGAGAAAAAAAGAAAAATAACGATAGAAACACAATCCAAGTGGTCATTTGTCGGGAGAGCTACACACCAAAGTTCCTGAATGGAAAATAATAAATTACAAAAACCGCAGCCATTGCATTCGAAAGCTTAAGAAATTGTTAAAAGGCTTCGTTTTTTTCATTAAAGAATTGTCAAAAATACAACAAAACTAAAAAAATCCCCCAAGAAAGAATGTGATCACTTCTCGGAGAAATAATTACAAAGTCCTAGTGGATTGCTGCTAATCCCAATTTTCATAAGCGAATTTTGTTTAGCGATAAAACTCACTTTTGTTTGAATAGATACGTCAATAAACAAAACTGCCGTATTAGTAGTGATGATAAATTCGTTACATTAAGAAAAACTGACTATTTGATGCGCTTTATGGGCAGGTTGAATCATTAATCCGCACGCTTTTAAAAACTGTGCTAGTCAAAAGGTTACAGTCAATGGTGGTCGCTATAGGGCAATGATTACTGACTTTGTCGCTCATCAATTGAACAAGCATAATGTGTAGCTGCTGTAGCTTGATAACGCAACATATCACACAACTCGTACTACAACTAATTTTTTGCTGAAAACGTTTGGTAACTTCATAGTTTCAGACCCGCTAATTGTCCTCCAAGATCGTGCGAGTTAAGTATTCCTTGTGGGGATAGATAAAGCCGCTAGTCTAAACTGATAAGCCCGAAATGATTGATCCTTAATATCTTTCAAACATTAAAAACTTTTCACTTCGGAAATATCTCTTAGAAAAAATTTTTTGTGAAATGAATTAAGCAACAATAAACCACTGTAGACATAAGGCAGGACTCGTTTCATTGCCGTATCCATTTATGTAGGCGAATTGCTTGTTACTCGGCATTTTATGCGGGGTTAATTTAATTTTTTTCGTCTTTTATTATTAGTTTATTAAGTGTGTCCGTCTGAAGGTGTAACTCGTTCATTAGAGTGTATAAATAGTTTCAGTGGTGTGAAAATTATGTCTGAGGTTGTGTTTACCTCTTCGTTTATAATGTTACTGCTAAAAGCTCTGGTTTTGGAGATTTCCATATTTTCCAGGATGTCTAGTTTTCGTCCTCTTATTGCTAGGATGTAGGTAATAACATATATTCATTTATTTCCCAAATAGCCGATAACGACCGTTCTTACCGGAAGGTATGACACCAGTCTAACACTTGTTTAAGTTTGTTGCTTACATGGTGATCATTGGTCACGGCCTGTTGGAGTTCTTCTTTTATTCCAAAACTTATGTATCACGTCTTGGGGCCAGTTTTAATTGTATAGAAACTGTAGGGTTGTTTCCATTCAATTTTTAAACTTTTCCCCTGTGTGTTTTAGTTCTTAGCAGTTGTAATAGGTGCTGCGTATAAAATAGAGGTTGTCAAAAATTTTAAAAAGAGATATAAACGTGAAAATCATGACATTTATTTTGGTAAATGTTAGCTGCTGCTAATTTGTTGTTTAGACTTTAAATCCAATTTAGTATTGACATAATTTTGATTTTTTTTTACGAAATTATAGTTTTTTTTTGCTAAGTTTCTATTGCCAAAAGAAAACGAAACAGAAAAATAAGAAAATATTCTTTTGTTTATTAACTCTTTAAAGTTGTTTTTGTGCTTTAAAATTATTTAACAGTTTGCTTTTGGCTTATAATTTCTTGGCACTATAAATTTTATTCCTTCTTTGTTTAACTATAAAATGTGGCCAAAACTGAAAATTTCTTTGTAGTTCTTTGCCTTATAAATAATATTTTTGGCTGTTATCCTTCTTCTTTGTTGTTCTTTATTGCTGTCGCAAAGTGTTTCGAGCTCAACTCGTTTGTGCCAGAAGCCGATTGTAGGAAATTTTAAAAGCCAAAACAATAAAAAGTAACAATTATTGGCATAAAAGATTTAAATAAAATTTGTTTAATATATGTAATGCGGCTTAAGTTCACATTTATTTTAATTGCTTAAATTATCAAGAAAACTAAATTGTTAATTGTTGTACTCGTGCTTAAATCGCACGATGTGCGAGGTCAATTCTTAAGTCCGAAACGTGAAACTATGGAGTTACCAAATGTTTCTTTTAATAAACCCATTGTGGCACGGACTGTGTAACATATTGTGCCGCTTGTTAAGTCCACAGCTCTTTTTCATTATGGTTCAATTGTTGCACGAAAAAGTCAGTAGTCATGTTTGTATACCGATCACAATTACACAGTAAAGAAGTATAGACCAATGATTCCAGCTGTTCAAAAAGCCCCCACCAAACAGTGAGTCTTTCTAAATGCAACCGTGTCTTAACTACATTTGAGGATTATCATTACTCAAAATGTGGCAGTTTTTTTTTATTAACATACGAGTATCTATTCAAACAAAATTCGCTTATGAAATTAGGGATCAACGGTAATTTTATGTCTAACCCCATTTGTACAATTGGGAATGGTTGTTCAGGTGTTAGCTTATTCAAGTTACGTGCCCCTGTAGGTAGTGTACTAGCTTGTCAGTATGGGGGTTGTGGGTTCAATTCCCAACGAAGACCTTGGTTCTTTTCTCTACAAAAATACAAATTGACTGTCGGTTGGGCTGCTAAGCGATGATGGCATAGTCACTGGTCGCTGTGCTTTCTTATACGGCAGTTAATTTCCGACTATCCTTCTACTTTCACCACCTGTTTGATCTCTTCTCTATCCCTTTCCTAAAGAATGTAGCACGATACTTGACTAAATAGGCATTGTTGTCTGAAAAAAAAAGTTGAAATGTCAAGGCAAAATAAATATTAATTATTTGACAGCTGAGAAAAACGGCTGCCAGTTAAAAAAGTGTTACTTTAAAGATTTGAACCTGTATAAAAAACACTCGATACAATAACACTCTGTCGTTAGCGAAATAAAATATACAATGCAGTGATATTGTATCATTAGAACAAATAAATCGTTTATTTTTTAATTAAACCTTTGAAAATTAATTATAAATATAATTATACAAGGTTACCCTTTCGTTTCCTGCTTTTCATTTGTATTATAACTTTTTTTTCTTACCATCACAGTAGATGCGATAATCCAAACCTTTTCCCGTTTAGATCTTTTATCATATGGCTTTTGTCAACTCTAATTGTATCTCCAAATAAAAGGTCCGCCATCTACCATTGTTTTTTCATCTAATGCTTATTTCGTGAATGGTAACACTAAGCTCATGTTTGATTAGACAGATAATTAGTTTTATTCTTCCGCTGAACGAATATGGTTGTGTATACCCTTAAAAAACGCTGGGAAATATTGCCTGCAATTGACTTACAGAAGGTACCGACTTTGCCCCCAAAAATCATCTTTTCAGATGAAGCTCATTTTAATCTTGTAAACAAGCAAAATTGTCGCATTTAGTGCACAGAAGAGCCGCACGCGTGGATTGAAAAGCCGGCGCACCCAAAATGAGTCACTGTTTGGTGCGGATTTTATTCCAAAGGCACAAGTGGGCCATGTTTCTTTGAAAATGAGCAAGAAGTGGCCGTTACAGTCAATGGCGATCGTTATCGATCCATGCTGAACGAATTTTTGTTCACAAAAATTGAAGAGGAGGATATTAACAACATTTGGTTTCAACAGGACGGCGCTGCGTGCCACACAGCCGAAGCTACACTCAATGTTTTGCGCCATATTTTTGAAGATCGCATTATCAGCCGCAGAGCTGATGTCGTTTGACCACCTCGGAGCTGCGATTTGACACCGTTGGACTATTATTTGTGGGGTTTCGTTAAAGATAAGTATTACGTCGACAAGCCAGAGACAACTGACGCTTTAAAGGACAATATTCGTGAAGCCATTGGTGAAATACAGCTGCTCACCATCTTATGCTTACTTACATTACTTACATTTTCATTTAAAAGCCTTTATCTTTCTATAATGGCAAATGAGTCGACTGGCAATGATGAAAACACAAGTGAACTCAGCCTGACTAAAATTTAAAATTTGATATATTAATTGGCTATTTTAATAAGAGTTAAAGTTTTTATATTTATTTCAAGTATCTTGATTAAAAAAGAACTGAAGGGTCTGCCAAATAACTTTTTTTTTAAATGCTATAAACTCCTGAACCAATTGGACTTTGTATGACGTCACGCCAAGGTCTTTACGCAAAATTCGTCTCAATGACGTCTCTGATATGTTCAATTGTTAAGAACGATGGTGAATTGATGTTAATGGCGCTTCACGCACACTCTCTGCCACAGCGACAATATTCTCGGGTATACGCACTGTTTTTGGCTTTTTACGCTTTAGTTTATCGATGAGGATGTCTGTTTCTTTTACTTTTTTTACAAGATAACGAACATATGGAGCTGACAGTGATTCTCTTCTTCCAAAATCCGTACGCAAATTTCGCACACATTCTGCAACATTACTATGATTTTCAAAGTAATGTCGCAATATTTCTCAGCGTTGTTCAAGCGTATAAACAACCATATTCGTTCAGCGGAAGGATAAAACTAATTATCTGTCAATTCAAACATTAGCTAAGTGGTACCATTCACAAAATAATCACTAGTTGAAAAAAAAACGTTAGATTGCAGTTTATTAGTTTCCCTCATTATTGGTTTTACTAGAAATTTTGCAGAACGGTTCTTAATAAATTTACTACAGTTTTTTTATTGTATGTACCTTTTTTTGTAGTTCAGGAGTCAACTGGCAGTGACCGACCTTCGCTTGTTAGAGGTATTAGTGCAATTACAATTTAATTTAATCTTAAATTTACAATTTTGGAATTTTTGCACGTACAGTAGACTCGCGGTAATGTGAACTTTTAAAACCTAAGCGTGTTCACGTTTGCGAAGTTGTTCATGTTTACGAAGGTGTAATTTTTTACATCTTAAAAATAAAATGACATATGCATTTAACTCAAATTCACATATTTTTTTATTAATTCATATTCATATTTGCTTTGTTAAGAAAAACAATTTATATTAACTTTTGTTCGGGTACGGTTTTTCGTCGACCCTCGTCAAATTTGGTTTGTGAACAAACCGGTTTCGGCTGTTTGCCATCTTCAGTGTTCTTTTCGTATTTATATTAAAATTATTAAAAAAAATGGGTTATCTTTTTTTGGATTTTCTTTTTTTGCAAAAAGCTGAACACCACCTTTTCTCGGAGACATTGAAAATGTTGATTGCTTCACTAGGTTCTACTTTGGTCCGTGCTGTTTGCAGAATACCATAATCGCTTTCAACTTCATCACTGCTCAAGATTACGTTCGTTTCAGTTACGTTTTGAAGATCTGCAGTCCATTCACTGATATCAGAAAATTAAAAACTAACCTGCGAAGACACAGTTTAAGATAAGCGAATTACTAGACATGTGAAAATGTTCAAGCATCTGGATTAATTGCATTAAAAAGTTCTATCGCGGGTTCTTATTGTGTTTTAATTGGTGCACAAATTCTTTCTCTCAAAATAGATAATAGAATATCCTCTTCAACGTCTTCTTCATTTCCTATAGAGGCTAAAATGTTCGTCCAGCAATTCCATATTGTTTCCTTTTCAACAGCGTCCCTTAACGTTAATTTTTTTAAAGCTTCAGTAACTTCATTTCCTGTATCTACAATTGATGCCAAGAAACTGTTTCTATAGAAAAGCTTTGTAAGTATTATGGCTTTTTAATCCATTGGCTGTATGAGTGGCGTGACGTTACATTTATGAACCCGTCGCACAGTGGGGTATTGGACCCCCAAAACGGAGATCAATTAAACTACTTATCCGATTTGAAAAATTCTTTCACTATAAGAATGATACGTTATCCCTGAGTGACATATGATAAAATTTTTTTGGGAAAGTGGGCGGTGCCACTCCCCCTTATTAAAAATCGCTCTGCAGGCCATAATAATAGACCGATTGTCATGAAACATTCCCAATATGGTACTGTTGACCGTGTAATAGTACTTGGCTATACTTGGTTGTGACTGGATAAAGGGCGTGGCACCGCCCATATAACCTAAAAATTAAAATGGTTATATCTCATGAACTATCAGAGGTAGGAAGATGAGATTTGGTATATATGTTGATCGTACTGTATGAATTACAGCCGAGGTGGATTAGGGCGGTGCCACGCCCCCTTTGTTACAAACAAATTTACCTAATGAAAACAATAAAAAAATTTAAATAAAACTTTGAAATTATGATTTTTCATTTATATTTATAAACAATTTCACCAAAAGTAAATGGTTGTATCATCTGAAAAAAAATTGACATTGTTATATATATTTTTAAAACCCATATAAAATATTATGACCTGATTTTCCATTCAAGTGTTATTTAGTTTAGTCACTGTAATCGGAGCTACAATCCTCTAGTTCCTCAACAAGTGCATCTCCAGTTTCATCATCACTATCATCAGATCGAACAGCACTTACTGAAATAGTTGGCGGAATAAGCAATTCTACTACTGATTTTGGTAGGGCTTGAAATTTTTTTTGGTAACTTAATTTTGCTGCTAATGATCGGATCGGAGCTCAGTAGCAACCTGTTTAAAATGTCTTCATTTGATTTCTCACGGTTACATTTACGTGAAAAGTGCTCCCTATAGCATTTGAAGTCCTTGTTTCTAGCTTCTTGGGCTTCCTCTGAAAGTTGTCCGATTGGAAGAAGTGCGTGCGATACAATTTCAGGGCCATGAATTAAATATTTGTGTAAAGTGGTAGGCATTTTATACCATGGATACATTTTAACAAAATGTCTGGCAGTGTTGTGACAAAAATTTTTGAATTTTTCAGAATGTATTTCATGACCCGAAGAAACAGTAATTAGTATCACGTGCATTTTCTTGATTAGTTCTAAATCGACTTTAGTAATATCTGCAGAAACTTCAGCATTTTCAAAAAATCTTCTGGCTGTATTACCATCGTTAGAATTTCCGAAGCCAGGCTTTGGTTGGTCAATAATCAATCCGGTTTTGACTCTAAATTCATTTTGAATGCGTGCTTTAGTAGACTTTATAAATTTTTTATCATCAGTCGATGCAGCTTCCCACTTTTTTATAGGCAATTTGTAAGAGATGTGTATGATACATTCGAAAAATCTAATCCATCCATGTAATATAGACAAACCAAATTCTAAGGTTTCTGTCTTAACAGGTTTTTCTATCATTTTGTAAATAGAGTTAAACTCTTTAGAAGTGGAATTGCAAATATAACACCTTTGGGATGATGTCGTTTCTGTGATTGCATTGCAAACTTTTCCGTCAATCATTATTAACATTAGTTTGTGGCTTACTTTTACGAGCCTTTCTCCTACTGGCACAACAGACATTTCCAGATCCTTTGCTTCCTCATCAACTCGTTCTTTTTCTCTTACCAATATACTTGCAGTCTCTTTGGTGAATTCAATTTTTAATGGCCTGCAAAATCGGGTTGATGACGTCCTAGGGTTTTGCCAAACAATTTTATCATTACATACTAATCTGAGTGGAACAATGGACGTTATTAAAACAGAAGAGTCGCTAGCGCCTGGGCCATGAAAAGCTTGCTTATATGAGCTATGCCCAGAGCTTCCATCGTACCCCCACTTTGTAATTAAAGTTAAATTTGATATTTCTTCATTATCCAGGGTGTCAATAACATTTTTTTGAAGCAGCACAAGGCGTTCAATCGTATGATCCAGAAGGCCCTGCAATGATACCTTAGCTGACGATTCGGAAATTTGCATAGTTTCAGCCTTAGGATAACATTTCTTTTTCGCTCTTTGAACCAACGTGTACGCAGGGAATTTATCAGAAGCAGCTTTTCGTATAACATTTTATTGTTCACGTGAAAGCTTTGCTTCAACCAAAACCATAAGCGCTTCTTCAGCAGTCAACTGTTTTTCTTTTACACAAATTACTTTTTTTCTAAATTTAGCTGCTCTGGAAGGTGATGCAGTTATTTCCTTGACCATTTTTGCTGCTTCTGTTTGACCACTTGCTCGCAGACTTATTTGGGTAGCATAATTCAAAACAGGCAAGGGAACATTTTGTCTTAAATTCTTACATTTTTTCACTTTTGTTTTTTCGGAACACTCCTCGAAATCAATTTCTTTGCGACCTCTTTTAGTTTTTGCAGTCACAAAGCCTATTGAAGAATCTAACCAATTTTGATTTTTTCTCAAAAATCGCTCCTCATGTCTACTTGATTTTGCCCATCGATCCTTAAAATCGCAGACAAAACGAGAAAAATTCAAATTAAAGTCTTCCATATCCTCTGGATTCGTTTGTCTTATCAATTCTTGCTTCAATATATTCAACTTCTCCATTAATTGCGAAGCCTCAGCATTTTTAATAATACTGTAAAGTGTTCGCCGAGAAATGAATCTTTTTGAGTTTATTCCTAAAATATAAACACTGTATTCAGAATCTTCGCGTGATATTTCTTGTATCAATTACCAAAATAACGAGCAGGAACAACACATTCTATATATTAACACTTAACAAAAAAATAGCAGCACGTCATTGACGTTGTTATTGTTGTAACCCGAAATATACCACCACGACCATTCACATCGAATTGTATTCATATAAAATAGATATAATAGTTAATGTAACAGTTAAAGTAACACTACACACTTATTTTATACATATTAGCTGTTATTTAAATTAAGTTATACAAAATTGTCTAAGAACACGAGCGCGAAGACAAAATAAACTTACCCTACACTTTAAATAAACCAAACAACACAATGAACAGAACACACATATTATTTTTGGGTAGAGTGCATACTAATATTGCAATAAACAAATTTAAATAACAATAACAACAATATATGATGATGATAACGAAAGCGAAAACAAAAACAAAACAGAAACTAAAGGGTTTGTTTTACAAACTTTGTTAAAAATCGAATTGGCGCAAAAACGCGCAAAATGTTTTTGTTTATTATATTAGTACAGTTTCTAAGCTTTAAAAATATATAAATTTTAGAACACGAAGTTAACCGGTACCACTTTAAAACTCTACATACTTCTCAAGAATGGCTAAAATTGAGACCTTTTTTCTATAAATGATTAAAATTAGTTCTAACAGGTTAATGTCGACCGGCAACTGCTTTTTTGTTAGAAATTACCTGAACTTGAAGGATCCATAATAATATTACGCTTTTTTAATGGCAAAAATAAAAAAACTGGCACTTGAAAATACAAAAAATTCACTTTTTGTAAACACGCGAAAAAATCGAAAAAAATTACGAACTTTGAGACAAAGCAAAAATTGAATAAAACAACATATGTTATCGATTCTTTTGCCTAGTGATGGAGAATTTTGTCTACAATAATCGGGTATAAAACATTAATCGGATATCCCAATTTTCATTCTTCAATTAATCTCCGCTTTGATGATCAAATACCCCAATGTGCGTCGTCTGATCTCAATTCATTTTCTGGAGGATGAGATGGAGCGTTATCTATTAATAGTAAAGCTTTATTGGGTAACCCTTGCTCTTTAAAAATTTTATCTTGTTTTTTGTTTATAGCGCAAATTGTTGACTTTGCAACATTGTATTGCTTTACTAAGATAGTCACGCTTGATCCTCTTTTTATTTTTTCTATTACATCCACTTTTTCCTTTAAAGTTAAAAAATTTGTTAGTTTTTGCGACATTTTTACGACACACTTTATATGCGATACACAAAATGCCAGAATATATTCATAAGCATTTATTTACGGGAATTCTCAGTTTTTAAAAAAGCAATGATTGCTTAAAAATGTTCAAAAGAAAACAATGTTCTCTATGTTGCATGAATTATACATTTGTTCACCTTATAGGGCTTTCTTAATGTGCTCACGCTACAGAGTCGTCAGTGTAAAAAAAAATATGTTCATGCTAGCCGGAGTTCACGTAAGGCGGTGTTTTTGTCATCGCGAGTCTTAACGTAATCAAAAAAATTGTCTGAATTATTCCCAAATTTATTTTGTTGTCAGTATTACGCCAACCAACCTCTGTTAGACTTAGACTAAATTCATTATTTTTTACTACTCATCCAACTAGAGATTTCGAACACAATTCCTCTTGTCGGCCTTTTATTGATGAGATATACATACATGTCCTATTTAGGCGGCAGGTTTAACAACTACGCTTGTCTTTGTCCCAGCATTCATTAAATCTGCACTGTGCATCTGCAAAATCACTCGTAAAAATACAGAATTACAAGTATTATGTACCAGTTATTTTACATTGCAACATTTTATTACAATTAACACGAAAAGTCAAAACATGTCATAAAATATTAATGGTTAAGATGAACAATTTTTAACGTTTTCTCTTAATTATTTATGTTTGGCTTCCTTTTGTAGGTTTCGTGTCATTGAAATATAAAATACAAGTTCTAAAGCACAAGTCTCATTACCTCCAGTCATGCATTCGCATTTAAAATACTTATTTTGTCTGCTACAACTTGTTGACATAAAATTTAATTTATTTTTAAACGATTTTGTAAAAATCTTAAGAAAAACGTGAAATTCAATATAAAAGGAAAATAAAAATTTATTTTTATCAGAAAGTAAATGATATATTTTTTCAATGATACATACTTTTGAGGGATAATTGAAAATCTAGATAAATTGGTTTTTGATTCAGAACAACATCAACTGACAATTCAATAGTTTAATTCTTTCATGTTTATTTTTTATATAAAAAAAAAAAAATCATTAAATTAAATATTAAAATTATGTGCAGCGGTCAGCATTCTCTCAGTGGTGGCAATATTTGTTTAATTGAAAAATCCTGTTTTGCAGTATGTAAAACATATTTAAATAAATCACATTTATATTTTCTTTAATGAAAATATTTCCATTTGAAAAATTACTGTTTAAACGATCATAATTAAGTAGCTTATTGTTAATGCAAAAAAACTATTAATTTTAATTTCTTAATCCAATCTTCGTCATATAAATTCCAATTAAAAGTTGATTATGCAACATATTTAAACTCATGCAATGGCAAGCAAAACTTAAATATTTAAAATGTAGTGAAATATAGATTCAAATATTAAAAATATTAAATATTTAACTGTGAGTATATATTTTTGAGCAACAAAAACAAATCCATTTCTATTGGGTTTTTCAACAAGAAATATGCTTTTCAATTATGACAACACCTACAACATGATAGTTTTAACATTTAATTTTTTGACGTTTTCGTAGAGATGCATTGCCAATTGTTGCAATGAATTCAGTTTCCCACGAAAATCACAGTAAAATAATTAAAATGCAGTAATAAAAATGGTGATTATGTTAAAGTTACATTTTATAAAATTAGAAATATTTTCGGACAACATGATCGTTCTTCTGAAATCGCTATTAAGAATTTAGTCGTTAAATTTGTTTCGACAAGCTCGATAAAAAATATGCGAACAGCAACGCGTGTTCGACCGGGTCGTTCAACTGAAAATATCGCAATCGTGAGCCACAGTCTTGAAGCACATCCAAATTTCTTAATTCCTTGATGTTCTCAACAATTAGGGTTATCCACAACCACTACATGGCGAATTTTGTGTAAGGATTATACTTTGAAGCCTTACCAGGAATTGAAATCGACCGGTTTTCCGGAAAAAATAATTTTTTTTTTTCACGAAGCACATTTTCGCTTGTCAGGGTATGTTAACAAGCAAAATTTGGCCTTTTTTTCGAAGATGAGACTAGAAAAGCGATAACAATCAATAGATCGTGCAATCGCAAGATATCGTGCAATCGTGGATATCACTGATATGTGGTTTCAATAGGATGGTGCCACATGTCACATGTCCGTGAAACGATCAATTTATTGCAAACCAAATTTTCCGATCGCTTAATTTCACGACAATCAACAGTTAAGCGGCCAGTCAGATCGAGTGATTTAACACCACTGAATTATTTTTTGTGAGACTGTGTTAAGAACAGAGTCTATACAAAGCCCATCGAATCGATTTCAGCCTTAAAACTCAAAATCCGTGATTTGATTAACAAAATTTTGCCAAAAATAGATTAAAAACTTTGATGATGGTTGTGGTGGACATTTGCCGGATATAATTTTTTATTCACACGCATTTTTTTCTTCGTAATACAATAAAAATTTTAGTCATCTTAATCTAAATTCTTTTAATTTAGTTTGTATTAGAAAACAAACTTCTTGATTAAAAAACGTTTATATTTAACAAGAATTAAAACCTTCAAAGGTAATCATGAGAATGTAGAAATAACATTAATTAATTTCAAAGCCTACTGGATTCCGGATTAATTAATATAAAATCAACGAATATTGATTATGAAAACACAGGTAAGTCAAGAGGTATTCCGCCATCAACTGTCAATATCGGTGTATTTTAATTATTTAACCCGAAAACAAGCTAACTTAATTAGCTTTACTTACGATTATTTCATTTTAGTTCCCAAAATCAAATTTCAAGCCTGGCTCTAGTTCCTTCCTTAGAAATAAAGTGAATTAAACTTTCTTTCTGTTCGACACTGCTCACATTGTCAAGTATACACAAGTGTACATTTTATGCTTTACAAATAGATTTAAATTGTTAATAATTAAATTGTCATTATATGTGTCACATTTGCATTAAAGCACTTAATATTTGCATATCGAAATTGAAAATAAAACAAATGCAACAACTATATTCACTCTCTTCATTTGATGTGATGTGTAGTGAATTCATACTCGACTGTGTTACATGAGAGAATCAAAGGCAGTTGTTATTAATCGTTCAATATAAAATGATAAATTGTAAATTAATAAAAACAAACATTCAGTCATAAGAGTTTTAATTGATGAAGGTATTTATGCAAATGAAATTCTTATTTAAATAATGATTTAATTTTTACTACCATTTACTTTTATTGAGGTGCTCGTAGTTTAATAAGCGTTTTGATTTAATTTATTAAGAATTTATTAGACATGTGCATCAATATTATAAAATATTTTTCTTATTCACTTATTTTTTCTCTTATAAAATTCCATGAGTTTATATATACGATCACCTTCATTCATTTATTTATTTTCTTTTTTATTTCTCTAAACACTCAAATATTTTATTTTTAATAATTTTTTGGAAATAAGGCAAGATTATGTTTAATCAATAACTAGTTAGTTTTATTCCTTTATTATTATGAATCTAGTCTATAACGCGACTATTCTACTGACGGTATTTGCAATACAAATTGTGCTTACTGCTAATCGAATTTATCGATACACCAACATTCTAAAACTTTTCGAGTTTAGGTTGCATTTGCTAAGTATATTATTTTAGATATCTAATTCTAAAGGGGTTTTTAATAAGAAATTGGTTTTCTACAGCGAAATAAAACAAAAAAATTTGATTAAGATGATTAAAATTTTGATTGTGTTACAAAGATAGGCAATTATCAATGAAAAATTATATCTGGCAAATGTCCACCACGACCACGTTGACAGATATCGACTATTTCATCAAAGTTTTTTATCACTTTTTGGCAAAATGGCGGTCTAATTTCGTTAATCACTTCATGGATTTTCAGTTTTAAGGCCGATATCGATCGATTGGCTCCATATAGGCTCTGTCCTTAACATAGCCCCGCAAAAAATAATCGATCACTAGATCTGGCTGGCCACTTAACTGCTGATTGTTGTGAAATTGTGCGATCGAGAAATTTGGTTTGTAATAAATTGATCGCTTCATTGGCTGTCTGAAATGTGGCACCATCCTATTGACACCATATGTCAGTGATATTCACATCGTCAATAATAGAACAAAACTAAGTTGGTAGCATCTCGCATCTCATGTACTTCTCCCCCGGGGGCACGTTGATATCTTTTAGCGGAATCTCACCGTCATGACATGTGTCAACGGGGAGAAAAGGGAGCCCATTCCCCAAAAGGCTATTAGGAACCAACTGGACAATTCCCGTTATCTCCACGGGAATCAGTAAAGCCTTGGATTCCAGCTTTTTGTCTTTTTTCTTTGTACTCTGAGTACTTATTGAGATTGACCCTTCGGGAGCATCGTGGTGGTTGTGGTTTGGAGGCCCTCGTTTGAGTTGTGTGGGTCGGATCATTCACAACAAACACAATGAATGGTCCAGGTCCAGTTTTATTAACCTTTATGCATTCGGTACCAGAAGTTGGATAGTTTCCAACTCTTCAGTAAGGAGTGGGGATTTCAGCGTGCTTCGAGCTCTCAAAGTAGCAACTAGAAGTTACTGGAGGATATATGTATCTGAAGGTTTCCTACGGCGAGGATGACGATGCATTTCATTCACAGTGGTATAATTCACCGTCAGGTTATGGCTTACACAGCTAGGTGCTGATGTAAATCTTATCGATTATCTCGCAATAGCATGATCTATTGACCGTTACCGCATTTCCGCTTCCAGTACACGTAGCACACCATACACTGACGCGCTGAGCATGCAGAGGCTTCTCAATAATCGCTCCAGGATTTTCAGAAGCCCAAATGCGGCATACGCTGGCAAGTGAAAATGGGTTTCGTCTAAAAAAATAATTGTTTCAGAAAAACCAGCCGGTTGTTCCTTAATGATTTCACCGAATCTAAGGCGATGTGAATGGTCGGTCGGCTCCAATTGATGCACCAGTTGAACTTTGTAAGGCTTCAAAGTCAAATCCTTACGCAAAATTCGCCATGTGGTGGTTTTGAATAACCTTAGTTGTTGAGAACGTCGAGGAATTGAAAAATTTGGATCTGCTTCATTACTGTGGCTAGCGGCTGCGATGTTTTGGTTAAATAAGCTTGTTGAACACGCGTTGGTGTTCGCACATCTTGTACCGAACCTGTCGAATCAAATTTAAGGACCCAATTCCTAATTGCGGATTCAAAAGGACCAAGGTCTAAAAATATCACGAATTTGTCGAATTGTAACTTTAACAGGACCACCATTTTCATAGAGGATTTTTATTATTTGAATGCGATTTTCGTGCGAAATTGAATTCATGGTAACAATTAGCATCCACTGCGAATACGTTAAAAAACTAAATGTCAAACCTATAATGTTGTTGGTGTTGCCACAATTGAAACCAAACTTCTTGTTGAAAACCCCAATATTATATTTTCCATATCCTGCAGCAGCAAAAGAAATTTTTGGAATGTGCATATATTGTAGTAAATTTATTTTTTAAAACACAAGCAACGAAAGGCCGTCACCGTAAATTGTTTGCGCTACCAAACCATAACATCTGCAAGACGGAGCCACAAGCCATATAGCCACCCAAATATTCCAGTTATTGCATAAGAAATTATCCGGTCGCGTAATTTCTCCATTAGGTAATGCCAGTTGGCCGCCTTATTTTCGCTGGGTCCATTAAAATGACATGAATAGCTTACAAACAGCTGACGCTTTGATAAATGAATTTCATTGCTGCATTGACCAAATAAGCGAGTTTTCGTTGCAAAATGTTCTTCACAATTTTAAGAAAAATATGGTCGCCTGTCAACATGCTGGAGATGTACATTTGCCCCACATCATTTTCCATTATTAATTCTAACATTTCTACTTTAAATTGGTATGAATAAAAATGAAGTTTTAAAAAAAGGGTGTATTACAAGCCAATGCACTGCCTAATCAAACGTTCACCAATACCAAGTTAATAAAGTTGGTATCGCTATAGCTACGATAGGAGAAAGTAATAAAAACAAATTCTTAATATGAAAGGGTGTCTCCATAGTGGGCGAAATTTTACTTAAAAAGTGAAACTTATTTCTTTAATTCTCATTCATTTTTTTTTATAGTCAGCTGTGTCCATTAAATAGAAAACAAAAGATGTTCAGTATTTTTCAATATATAAAGAATTTAATACAACTAACAAAAATCGTTCATTCAAAAATCCAAACCTTGCCATGGATTTTATCTCCAACTGCTAATTGATTTCAATTAAATTTTTTGCAGCTGAATATATCAAATAAAGAATCATTAAGCATTTCAACCGGTTCGCAAGTTGTAAGAATTTTTCATTCAAGCGGTTTTTTTGTAGAATAGTGCTTTAAATGTCACTTTACTGTAAAAAATGGAAAATATATTCATTTTCTGAAATATGGATAATAATGAGTTCTACTTAATATCTAAGCGGTCGTCAATTTTATGAAAGATATTATTAGTTGCGGGTTTTTTCAATGTTTAACAAGAATGTCCTTATTCCAAATAACTCAAATTAGTTCTGTAAAGACAAAAAAGCCCTAATAATTTTTTATATCATTTTAAGAAAATAAAACAATTTTATGTTTTGATTTATAAGAACGTAAAAATTAAAAAAAAATCATTTACAGATCCTTTTAATTGGGTTCAAAGCACATCAACACATTGAGTGCCAATAATGTTGTGCGGTTTGTTAGAACATTGTTAGTGTTGTTCTTTTAGTACATTGTCAAACAAGCTAATACGATAATGGCAACAAAAAAATTTATTAAAAAAATATTTATTGCTGCATGTATAGATTGCATAAGTTGAAGTAGTGACAAAATTGTTTTGAGCTCTTCTAGTGCTTCTAATAAACAGTTTTTTTCCTATTGTTCATTGTTGGCAATAAATTTATGTTCTGGTCAAATACACACAATAAAAAATAAAGAACAAAACTAGAGAAACTTGTACACATTGACCACATAATCATTTTTATGTCCTTATTTGGTCTCAACAAGGTGCCACAGAGTTGGGAGTTTTAGAAATCTAAAACAATTTTTTTGTATATTTCAATTACTACTTTGACTTTTTTATTTTTTATTTTTTTTTTTGTTTTTTGAAATTTTTATTTACTTGTTATGTGGTCATAATTTAGAACTGGTCAATCGCATAAAAGAATGTTAAAATGTGTGAGTTTAAGTTTTTTATTTTTGCTAGTGACACAAGTCACGTTTTGTTATATAGTAAAGTTGCTTCCATTGAAATACAATATGAGAACAATATTATTTATTAAGTGACATTTCGAGTTTTGATTGGAATTCTTTTATTACAACTTTAAATAATATATTTTACTTGGATCACATTAAGTATGCGCTGCATTAAATTTTAATGAAATTTTTCAGTTTTCACACAATGCTCTGAAGATGGATTTTCAAAATCTAAAAGTTTTAATTTTTGTAGGATTCTTCCGCACTATAAACTTTCCACTGTTGCCATATTTAGTAAATTTTCTCTCATGCATAAAAATTATTCTATTCTAGTCTTGTATTCTAGATATTTAACGTTCCTTCCCATGATCTTCTTTACGGTTAACCCAACAATTATAGCCAGCTGTATAAAACACTCTTCCCGCTGTATTTGTATAACAAGGATCAACAAAGTTTTAAGTCTAATGTCATTACTTTCCGTTTTTGCTGGCTGTTCTAAGTGTGTTTTGGTGTCCCAATTCTGTTGCCGCTATTTTTGGAATTTTTTCTATTTCTCATGAGAATTTCGTTCACATTCTAGTCAACTTCGGCAAGGCTTTTAGTTTTTGCTGTTATGGAAGTGTAAAGTTATCTTTTTGTTTTATTTATTTTTTTCCATCAAGATTTTGTGGTTTCTTTGCTAACTAGAGCTATATCAAGATATTAATTACCTTCTCTTAAAACAACTGTGATTCAAATTATCAAATTTAATTTTCTTGCTTAAAAAATGTTGGTTGTCGCAAAACCTCTGAAGGACGTTTTTACCATTCGAGAAAATCATAATCATATTTTTCGTTTGCTATTTGTTGTAGCGCAACCAGAGTTTAAGTTTCTGCGAAGTGTTCCGGAAGATCATAAACTACTCTAAAGTCTTAGGCTTTATTTTAGAATTCGTACTTGTAACGGGTGTTTTTTTATAGAGGTATATATTTATAAGTAAGCGAAATTTTTCTCCCTGGCAGCGATTTTCTCATCTCTCAAGTGATTTATGTTTAGTTTAATTTAGCGTTTCAACATGAATCGACTGATGGCACGACAAAGCTTCCAAATTATTCAAATTGGACCAAAATACAGTGATTTACATTAAAAATCGGGCAAATCATTGGTAGCTTTCTATCAACTATATTAGACATCATGGCTTATTATTTTTGAAAAACTTTTAACACTTTTAGTGAACGATTTCTTACACTAGAAAATTTTGTCTTAAAAATATTCTTTATTCGTTAAACAACTAGCACAACAGGATGATAACATCTTATAAGTGACGGTGCTGTTGATCCTTAACATATACACATTGAGTTAATATAAAACTTAAATCTAGAAACAAAGCATTAACATTAATATAGTTATAACAAATAAAGATATGACTAATCGAAAGAAATGTAATGTAATATGTTAACACAAAAATAAGTCAAGGTTGGGTAGAACTAAATAACTAATAAAGCTCCTTTTTAAATAAATTTGCGTTACCTATTTTTTGTATAGAATTTGGCAAAGAGTTCCAAAGACTGATTGCACTTATGAAAAACTGGCGTTGAGATAGCACACTCTGCCGAATAATATTCCTACCACGATGAGATCTTGCAAAAACCATCCTATCAAATAGATATGCTGGTCATTCCGAGATAATGATCCTGTGCAAGAAAATTAGACACCTATATTTTAAAAGATCATCGAATGTCATTCCAAAAATTAAATTAGAGTATGATGAGATATGATCACGGGGGTCTTCCTGAAATATATAACGGGCACACAACCGTAAAGAATTGAAGGGATCAGATAAGTCTTTGCCAAAAGTATGCGAATATCAAACAGCGTAGAGTCCTTTAACGACCATAGGGTGCGAAGTTTACTGTAAACTCTGCCAACGACAAAATTAATGTGATTAGTCCAGGTCATTCTATTATTAAAAATTAGATGCGAATTCTACCAGTTCGATCACATTCCCGTCAATTCTCACATTAAAGTTAACCAGAGTTCTCCTAGCTTTCGCGAGGACAATACATTTCGATTTCGAAGCATTGATATACAAACCATTAGACATGGCCCAGCGATTGATCATATGCAAATCGTCATTTATCCCATTCACATATGTAGGAACGTCATTAATCCAGCTACTGTTATAGACCTGCACGTCATCAGCATACATGTGCATCCTGCTGTTTTTAGAAATTTTAGGTAGGTCATTTATGTAGAGACAGAAAAGAAGCGGGCTCAATATAGAGCCCTGTGGTATTTCTCTACTAACTACAAGCGGATTAGATCCCCCATCATCAACACTCACTATTTCATATCTGTTAGTCAATTAGGAGGATATCAGACTGCAGGCCGAGCTTGAGAAATTAAATAACTTACGCAGTGGTATTAACAAGATAGAGTAATCTACCGCATCGAAGGATTCACTGTGATCCAGTAGAATCAAGAAACTTACTATGTTGATGTCGAGTTCACTAAAGCCGTTATGCAACTTCTGCCCCTAACAACACCAGATTGAGCCTCGGATAAAAATTTATTCCGTGTGAGACTGCTGAGGATATTTTCAAAAACTTTAGATAAAAACGGTAGAATACCTACTGGTCGGAATTCACCATTAGTCTTAGGGATAGGAATAATCCTAGAGGATTTCCATTACCTAGGAAAATTGGACTTCGTTAGGATAGAGTTGAAGAAATGCGTAATGATCGGTAATATCCTCGAGATCAAAATTCTAAAGAATCTAGGGTTCATTCCGCCCATACCAACCGCGTTGGATCTAACAACAGAAAAACTCTCAAGGACCTCAAGCTGATCTACACATCTGAAACCAAAAGGATTTCGTATTGGGACATAACAAAGATCGTCATAAACGCTACCTCTCGGCCTGGGTCCATTAATATTAACAAATTTATCATTTAGAAGGTTCACGTCAACATCACAATTATGCTGTAATATTTTACTCCGACCTAAGCCTATTTTCCGAATTTCCCTCTACTTAGCTCTACTATCAATAGCCGATGAAAATCGACGCCGATAAAAAGCAAATTTAGCAGACTGAATCTGTTTTGTCAACTCCCTTGAAGCAGTCTTATGTATCGCCTTAAGGTCATCTGTTCTAAATCTCCTCCACCGTCAGTATACCTTGTCACGTGTCCTTATTAGTGATTTAATCTCCGCGCTAAACCATGGGGGTTGATCATAATTGATCCGTTTCTTCTTAATTGGAACGCACTGTTCGATGAAGAAATCAACATTTCCTTGGATAAATGAGAGTTGATCGTCGACATTGTGAATTCTGTATATATGTTTCCAATTTATACCATCCATGTATCTGATCAGTGCGATGCTGTCAATATTGTGCAGATCGCGATTTGTAAAATAGGTCTGGCCCAGTGGCATGAGTAGGCCATAAGTTAAAAAGAGGATATCGTGTCTAGGAAATACCGATGCCGAGAGTTGATCGTATAAGAAGACCTTCGATCTCTGGTTAGTAAACATTAAGTCAATTAGCGATTAAAGGGTTGTCGGTCAGTAGGTTGTTATTAAAATCTCCAGCTATGATAATATCGCCTATATACCCTAATTTGAAAAAATTCTGAAATTTAGAGCACAGTCAAAGCAAAAAATTTATTTCAATTTATATTTGTATATTTCTTAACATTTTTATATTTAAAGCGGTCTGTTTGTAGTGTGAAAATAATTTTTTTAGTTCGCGAAGTACAAAATGACCCATTCGTCTCCATTCCAAAACTTGCTTCAAGGTTTAAAACCAATTTGGGAAAGTAAGTACATGCGAAACCAATAAGAAGATTTTAAAGTAAAAACAAATTGTATTGCCGAGTGGCTTGAAAGAAACTCTGTTCCAGTGTCAAAAATAGAAAGATGCACTTGGATTTTGCAGGAGCGCACATATTAAAAGATTATGTTGGCTTTTCCTATCACCGTTTTAACATCTTATTTGGTTTTTTAACGGATGAAAGCAAATTTAATTTATTTGGTTTCGATGGCCGTGTGTTACATGTTACGTGAAGCGTAAACACAATGAAAAATCTTTGCATAAAAACTAAGAAAACAGTGAAGTATGGAGGATTATTAGTGATGGCAGCTCCAGCTGTTGGAAACATTGTTTTTATAGAAGGAGAAGACATGTATCTTGACATTTTACAAACTAACAGGAAAGTGTGCGCAAGCTGAGTATTACTGATAATTTTAAGTTTCATCAAAAGCCTTTTGCTTTACAACCGCTCTAAGGTCATCAGAACACCTAATGAACACCTGACCATATATAAATGCAATCGATGAACTTGGATGCCGCATGCAAGACAGATTGTGCAGTAATAAAAACCAGCTTAAGGCCGCATTACAAGAGGAATGGAGCCAAACAATGCCTGATGTTAGCAAGAAATTGGTGGCATCTATTCAAAGAATATTAGAAAACTGTAGAAAATCAAAAGGATATACAACCAAATATTACTTAATGCATAAGTAATCCAATTTTAAGACTTCCGAATTTATTATTTCTATTGCTATAAGCCGACACGAAGTATGTTTATGCAAATAATGTATTATTTATTTTAAAGCTGCTAAAATTTTCTGTAATTAGTTGCCCGACTTTCGATGCCAGTCAAATGTATGACGACACTCCAGATGTGGTTAATGGTGAAATCTGATCAGGTTTTGGGGTGGAGGAAAGAGGGAGTATTGTTTGTGAACATTCGATTTGTTTTTTCCTACATTTAAAGTGACACGAAAGACCTCTAGATGGAGTTCAATCCACGTACGAACTGTTCTGCTAAAAACAAAATTTTTAAGGCTGAAAGCGATCCGATCGGCTCCGCTTAGACTCTATCCGTAACATAGCCCTACAAAAAAAAGTGTAGTGGTGTTAAATCACACGATCTGGCTGGCCACTTATCTGCTGATGGTCGTGAAATTATGCGATCGGAAATTTGGTTTCGTTTCAGTGGCTGTGTGACAAATCAGCCGGTTGTTTCTGAATGAACTGAGCGAATCTGCGGCGATGTGAACGCTCGGTCGACTTCAACTCATGCACCAGTTGAACCTTGCCCCAATTGTTGAGAACGTCAAAGAAAATTGACAAATTTGGATCTGTTTCAACATCGTGGCTCACGGCTGCGATGTGTTCAGTAGAACGACCCGGTCGAACACGCATTGGTGTTTACATATTTTGTATCTAGCCTGTCGATTCATATTTAACGGCCAAATTTTTAATAATGATCTCAGAAGAACGATTATATTGTCCTTAAATATCACGAATTGTACCATTTTCATAGGGAATTGCAATTATTTTAATACGATTTTTTTGTAAATGTTAAAAGTATCATGTTGTTGGTATTGTCACAAATGAAAAGCAAACTTCTTGTTGAAAAACCTGATAGATTATTGTGTTTGTCTCTTTTATTATTATTTCACACAATTGTGAGGGCATTATAGAGAAATGTGTAAAAAAATATATAAAACAGGAGTTGCCTTCAACTCCCTTAAAAAACTGCTCATCAAAATGTTTTTAAACCACAATAAAATCTTTTTAGCCAGTTTTAACAATTTTACGAGCAATAATTTGTTTATCATTATTTTAACATATTTTAAGTTTTAAATAATTACAAAATCATGTTGCAGAGATTGTGTTTTTCAATTTATTTTTTAACCAATAAATGTAAAGATAAGGAAAAAACATTATTTGTTTATGCATGATTTGCAGATAATTTATTTTTATCGTTATTTTTCAATCCCTTTCTTTCTTTATTTTTTTGTTTTTTTTTTTTTTTTGAAATTGATAAATTGTTTGAAATTTATTTGATTTAATTTAAATGTTTTTCACAGATTTTCTATTTATTTAAGCAATCCGGAAGCATTTCTATTTATTTCAATGAAATTACTTTTTTGTGATTAATATTATTTTAACTTTTTTCATTTATATTTTGCCATTTTATGCATTTTATTTCTTTTCGATATTGAACTGAAAAATCGTTTTCTTTTAAGTTGCTAAAATTCAAATAAATAAGTTTAGTTCACAAGTTTTTGCCCTTGTGTTTACAATTTACTGATAATACACATTATGTAGTTTACTTAATATTATTATTTTTTTTGTTTCGGACCAGCACTCAGGGGATGACCCCCACGCACGCAATGCATTGTGCCAGAAGTAGAAAATCAGGTTATGGGGAGGAGGACAGAGGGAGTGGTGTTTTTTGACATTCAATTTAAACTTTCCTACATTGAAAGTAACAGGAGAAACCTCTGAAGGTAGTTTATTCCACTAACGGACTGTTCTGCTAAAAAACGAATTTTATTTTGTATTATACAAACGAAAAAAGAAAAATACTAAATAAATAAATGGTTTGCATAATTTATTTAAATTTAAATGTAATTTTAATAGACAATCATACACGCCTGTTCTGAAAATCACTTTTTGTCAAAGTGATTTCAAATCACGTAAAAGGTGTTCTGCGCACTAAAAATATTGAAAAAGCGTGATTTTAAACCGGTCACCTAAATGCTTGCCGATATGAAATCACTTGCTTATTTTTTCTAAGTATTTCCTCTAGAATATATAAAAATATTTATTATATATTTTATAGGATGTGTTTTCTATTTATTTTTGTAATAAAATTATATTTTATACACATAAAAACATAGATATTAAAAAATTTCCAAAGGTACTGCTTGTTTTGTAAAAAATAGTTTTGCTTTGTTTGGCAATGTTCGTGATTTACTTTTTCTCTGTAGCAGTCACCTGGCTTGTTTTTCGAAGACATTTTTGAGGTTGCCAAATTGACACAGTTTTAAAAAGTCATGAAAGTCATGTGGTATTTATACCATTATATTCTTTACTTAACACAAAATATAATAATTGTTGTTGAATAATTCAAGAATAATTCATAATTTAGCCATTTTTGTGTAAATTTAGAAAGAAGTTAGTGCAACATGTAAGCAAATTTCATTGACGAAAACAGTGGCAACTTCGTAATTATTGTTTTCTTATTTGGTTATTTTACATTTAGAATTTTTTTGCTTTTCAACTTTTATTTGACGCGAAATTTTAGGTGTGCTGTGGATTACATAAAAAGGATGTAAGTAAATATTATAAACAAATAAAAAGTATTAACCTAGTTTTTAACAGGGGACATTTTTATTTATTTAATTTTAACTTTAGTTGTTTAGATAAGAATGTAAGAAAGCAAACAGAAAAACACAGGTCTAAAAATCAGCTGTTTTCTCGTGTTTTCGAAAAATTAAAATCACGCCGAAAAACTTAAAATCGCGTGATTTGTAGAACAGCATCAAATTGTCTGCGTGATTTCAAAACCGTTCGTGGTTTAAAATCACGTGATTTTCAGAACATGCCTGATAATATTTATTTTCATTATTTTAATACTTTTTATCGTCTTACAGTGTTTAAAGGTTAATTAAATTTTCTTTTTCCTTGCAGGTCTGTTATACTCTTTGTTTTATGAATATTCACAATATTGGTAAGACTATCTGGCAGCACAGTGTGGCTGTAAGGACCACTGTAATATATAGATATACACAATACATACAGGGAATTTTAATATTACTTTTATTTTAATTCGACCTTTTTTTTAAATTTAATTAAATATGAAATAATCTTTTAACGGTCTTTTTAAATAATTTAACGATTTTATTTTTCTCGATATTTCGCTTTCCTCTGGAAAGCTTCTTCAGGAAATTATTTTTTATATTTAACAAAAACAAAAAATTATAACAATTTGAAAATAAAAAATTTTTGAAAACATTTGACAAAACATATAAAATAATTTTCTTCATACATACAAACATACAAAAATTAAAATTTCAAATATTTAAACATACAAAAACAAAGAAACGGAAATTAAATAAATAATTATAATAAATTATGTGTCTTTTGTATTAAGTACCTATAATTCTGCACTAAATTGTCTGTGTCTGTTTTGAAATTTATGCTCCTTACATTTGGTACATTACCAATTTCTAACATTTCTATCATATAACGTCTCTTATAGTTTTTTTCTATATCTAATACTGATGTTTCATCAAACTTTGGATAATGATTATATTTCTTACAATGTGAAGATAAGGATGTCTTCTGTGTTGAAATATTCCTATATTTTTGGTCACATCTATGACCAGCTAATCTTGTTTTAAGTTTATTCTTTGTTGTGCCAATATAAACTTTGTCACAGTTCACCTGGTCATTTCCTCCACATGGTATCCTGTATACTACATCAGAAATTTCCATTTTCCCTATTTTATCCTTCATACTGCTAAATAATTTACTTAATGTGTTATATGTTTTGTGTGCAATTATATATCTATCTGTGTCATATATTTTAGACTTTCTTAATCTTTCTGATATTCCAGTTCTGTTCTTAGGTTCGTACGTATTCAGGTATTTTACTATTATCTAGGTTCGTGTGTCCATCTGAGGGTGTTTTTCGTTTGCCCGTTTGCATGAGTAGTTTTAATGGTGTACAAATTGTGTCTGATGTCGTGTTTACCGGTTCGTTTATAATGTCATTGTTGATAGTTTTTGTTTTGTAGATTTCCTTGTTTTCAAGAATGTCTATTCTTCGTCCTTTTTTCCTAGGATGTAGTAATGTCATACATTCATCTATTGCCCCTGGTGTGTGTCCGTGCGTGTCAAGGTGTAATGCAAAGTTGGAATCTTCTCTTATCCGTTTGTATGATCGTATGTGTTCTGTAAACCTTGTTTTCAGTGTTCGTCCAGTTTGCCCTATATAGGTTTGTTTGCAGGTACAGGTAAATCTGTATACCCCGCTGGAACTAAATTTGTCAGTTGTTTCTGTCGTTGTTCTGAGATTATGTCTGAGGGTGTTTCCAGTTTTTAATGCCGTGAGTATTCCTTCTTTGTGAAAAAGGTTAGTTAGTCTGTATATTTCTGGTCCTGTGTAAGTAAAGGTGTGCCGTTATGTTGTATCGGCTGTCTCTGCGTCTTCTTTATTTCTATTCTTAGTGTTGTATTGTCTAAGTAATTTATCGCTGGTAGTGGTTTTGTAGCCGTTATTTATAGCTATGGCGTAGATTGTGTCGAGTTCTTTGTTGTACTTATCTGGATAAGTGGAATTATCTTAAGTCTCTGTATGATATGTCTAAACGCTGCTAGTTTGTGTTGAATAGGGTGGCTTGAGGTGTTGTGGATGGTAGTGTCCGTCGTTGTTGGTTTTCTATAGATGTCAAATGTTGAACAATCAGTTCCTCGTGTTATAGTGATGTCAAGATAATGTAAATTTCTGTCTTGTTCTTTTTCCATTGTGTATGTAATCTTATTATAAATTGTGCTTAAGTTTTCTAGAATTTGTTCGCCGTTGTATTGCTCGAGGATGCATATAATGTCATCTACGTATCTATAGTAATGAGTTATCCCGCGTTCTTCCATGAGTGTTTTTACGTCTAGTGCTTCGAGATGTTGCATGAAAATTTCCATGAAGATTGCGCAAGTTGGGTTTCCCACACCGAGTCCGTCAGGTAATTTGTAAAAGTGGTTATTGAATTTAAAGTAGTGCTGTTTTATTATCGTCTTTGCAATATCTATAATATCAGTGATGTATTGGCTTTCGTATAAATTGTCTAGTGTCTTGCGTAGAATATGTAAGTTTTCATGTGTTGGCATTGAAGTATATAGATCCTTGATATCAAAGAAAACAAGTCGCGTATTTTCGGTTATTTTGATATCCTTAAGTTTATCGATGAGGTTTTGTATATTACGTATAGTATATGTGTTTTGTAAATTTATCCTTTCCTTAAGTACGCCCGTGAGTTGTTTAGCTAGGTGGTATGCTGGTGCAGGTCTGTGGCTTATAATGGGTCTCATTGGTATGTTTTCCTTGTGTATTTTTGGTTGTGCTTTGAGTGTTGGTGGTCCTGGATTCACGTTCATGTACCTGTATACTTTTTCGTCAGTAAACTTTTTGCAGTGTTTTAGTAGGTTGCGTATTTGTCTTTGGAAGGATTCAGTTGGGCCACTTTTAAATTTAGTGCAGTTGGTCTGCTGTATAAATTGTTGTGTTTTGTCTATACAATCTTTTTTGTGCATTATTACAGTCGTATTTCCTTTGTCAGCCTTTGTAATTATTAGGTCATTGTCTCATAATTTTGCCCTTATCTGTTTAGCAATTTTCTGGAGGAGAAACAAACAACATAATACCATAAAATAATATGCTAAAATATAAAGGTATAACACCTTGAAACTCAACACTATTGTTAGCTCGCATTAACAAATTCTCGAATAATTGCATTAAATGTTTTATAAAATAATTTAGGTAATTAGCAATAAAACAATTAAAATAAGTAATTATTTTAAGCATTGTTAAAAAAACTGTTCCAAAAATTTATATCCTTAGTTTATAATGGAACTGTTCCAATAGTTTTTTTCCTTAATTTATAATGGAGGAGGGAAATTTGAGGTTAGGAAGTCAATAAGCTTAAAACAGACTTTTTTTTTGCCAACTACAATTCTATTGATAAAACCGTAAACTATAAATGTGGGAATTTTTAACGGCGCGCTAGCGCTCTTTTCACAGAAATTATTATTGTTATTGTTGTGTACAAGAATTTTTATTTTATTTCCTTAACGAGTTTAATTTAAACACCGAATGGTTTCTCGATTGTTTTCTTCATGCAAGTTCTATTAAGTAGAGTGATTTATTTTGTTTAATTTTATTTCAATTAAAATTTATTAATTTTAATGTAAACAAATATGTTAAAAGAAATACAAAGAATTTACACTAGCAATGTCATGCATCTATGTGCCGTAGAAAGTACACACATACTATAATAAGGCACATATGTACCTGCAAATATATACATGATAATAGTGATGGGTCGGTTATGAAAAATGATCTACTCCAACATTCTTCCTCCTTCCCCCTTAAAATGCATGTGTTTAAAGGATTGCTGATGCTTGGTAATGGGGCGATTTTGTGTACAAGTCGTTGGAAGAACCATCACTTCCAGTAAATACTTTTGTAACTCAAGCGTGATTCCATTTTTGTGGTTTGGTGTTGTATGATAATTAAATCGCCAATTTGGACATTCGATTTTGTTTTAGTCCGTTTGGCACATTCTAGAAGATAATTCTAGTGGATAATCTCTGAACCACAGTTGCCAAAACTAATTTTTGAGAAAATAAATTCCACAAGCAACTTTTCGCTGAAATAAATTATCAAATCTATGGCTGATAATTGATTTGAGCGAAATGTTGCTTGCGGAATAATCAAAAAATGGCCAGCTGCCAGATTTCAAAGTCATTCGGATCATTTGTCATTGGAGCAATACGAAAAGAGTTTGGAGTTCTTTATATAAGAACCAGGCTTGACAAACGTTCTTCACTAGAAGAATTTAAGCAGACTTAACTGTTGCTTCCCATAACCCATAAAAATGTGAGGCGTGAAGAATGACCTTTGTTGTCATTTTGTGTATCTTCTGAAAGCAATTTAGCCTTTAACTCTTTGAGCTGTTTGCTGGCGCTACTATATTGGTGAGAGGTCCGAAACGAGCTCTTAATGAACTACTTTTACACTAAAACATAGAAAAACGACTATGAAGGTTTTTTACCACGGATTCGGTTGTGCATTCAACTTTTTTTTTTTTTTTTTTTTAAAGAGAAGTGGCACTTCAGGCAACAATGCCTATTTAGTCAAGTACCGTGCTACATTCTTTAGAAAAGGGATAGAGAATAGATGAAACAGGTGATGAAAGTAGAAGGATAGTTGGAAATTAACTGCCGTATATAAGACAACAAAGCGACCAGCGACTATGCCTTCATCACTGAGCAGCCCCACCGAAAGTAAATTTTTATTTTTTGTAGTGAAAAAAACCAAGGTCTTCGTTGGGAATCGAACCCACAACCCCCATATTTACAAGCTAGTACACTACCTACTAGCCTACAGGGGCACCTAACTGATAAGTTCTCTACCAAAATTTGCACAATTTAGTGTTTAAAGTCTGGGTTTAAGAGTCAAAGGCCTAATTGCAAGTAATTGGTGTAGAAATTTACTGAAACTTTAAATATCCACCAATAATCCACTCGAAAACAGTGTTAATACTTGTGGGCGAATCCTGTCCTAATGAAATGCGCTCATCGAGTAGTATATCAAAGAATATTACAGTGCTAAGCAATAAGTCAATTCCTGGCGGCTTTTAGAATAATAGGTCTGCTAAGTGAATTCCGTCAGGAATTTTTAGAATCGAAATATTTTTAATTTCTTTAGGCTGATGGGCTGAGATGTTGCCAAAACTTCATAAGAGCAAATCCGGAATTTGATGTATGCATAAACAGAAAATTTGCTTTGTGTTTGCGCTTTGCTTATTTCGGTTACCTTTAGACGATTTTGCTGAAATATAAGTCTGAGTCTTTTTGCGGCTTCTTCTGTAATAAAATTAATTTCTGAACCGAATCAAGGAGTAATCCTTTCGGTTGAAATGTGTTTTATTAGCATCATAGCAGTTAACTAAGTTTTCGTCATTAAACACAGAAAGAAACAACAACAAAAATATAGGAGAAAATGGTAATAGGCCCATTATTCGTTAATTGAAAAATGGTAGAAAAAGGATAAGGCGATTCAGATAATATTTTTCATAATATTTTGCTAGTGTCAAGCACAAAAATTTTTTGTTATTTGTAATTGTTTTTAATTGCGAATGATTTCTTCAAATATAAAAATTTCATGATGTTTTCATTATCAATTTCTGATATAAAGAGTGTTTTATGCTGAGATGTAGAACTTTAAATAGGTAAAACTATTTTAACTGGCGACCATTTTGTTACCTGCCAAATGATTTAAGTTTAGTTGGCTTGTCTTGCTTCTAACGCGTCCAAATTGTGTAAATTTGTTTTGAAAATCATGGTATTGGGCACCACGTCCATTTTAGGATCAACATAATCATCATAATACCAATTAATCTATTAACTATTAAGCTTTTTCGCATTACATTTACTCTAAATGATAATAAGCATCCATATAGACATGCTACAGTGCGCGCAGAAGAAATCATTGCTGCTGCAAAGCGTAGCATAGAGAAAACCCCAAATCACTCTATCCGCCATCGTGCACAGGAATGGAAATTGTATTCATGCACTAATGGAAAATTTTTATTTATGTGTTTACAAAATTCAACTCGTGTAAAAAGTGAAGCCGCACGATCACCTAACAGGGCATAGATTGCGGTTACACCGATTTTTAAGAACAAATTTTGTTTAGCGATGAAGCTCACTTTCATTTCAATAACTAATAACTGACTTTTTCGTTGATTTATTGAAGAACAAGTTTGGTGAACGTATAGGTTTACGTTTCGAACTCGTAAATTGGCCTCCAAGTTCGTGTTTTCAATGCCGCTAGATTACTTTCTGTGGAGATATGTGACATCACTTGTATACGACGATACGACCGAAACGATTAACATTCACCATGTCATTTATGATATATGGCTAAAAATGTGGGAATCATTGAAAATTGGACCTGCAGATAGAAATACGTTCAAGACAGCCGTGGATGCCATATCCCTGAAAATTATTTTTCGCATAAAGTAAATTTCATGTCAATTTATAAAATTCATCTTAGTTTTATTTCATTGCAAAGTTTTATAACTGTTTAAAAAAATCGTTATTAACATTTAAAAAACACTTTTATTAAGTATAATAACAACAGAGATTAAAAATATTTCATGTCTGCACATGAAAATGCATGATATTCAATACATCATGATGTTATTTTATACGTAGGTATAAGTTACATAAACTTATAATTTGCACATAAACTCCTACTCAAAATGACTAATGTAATACTCGAATTATTAAATAATAATTAATAATAATAATACTAAAACTCAAATGGAAACCGCGGAATTTCTCTGAAAAAAGTTGGAAAAGTTTATAGTTTTATTTTACATACAGTTTAGTTTTGGCAAAATAATCTTTTTATTTTCTTTCTTTTTCGGTTTCGCCGTACAACGCAGTTAGCAGCAATAATGTTTATAAAGCATTTACGAAAAGTGACCCCAAGTCTGTATAGAATGCAGAAAATTATCATCTTCATATTTTCACTGCGCTCAGCAAAAACTTTGTATAATAAATTTAATGCTTAATTATTTTAGGCCGTATGGAGGAATATTAGTTCACTACAGAAATTTGGTAGCTCTGTAAAATTAAAAGTTAAACATTTATTAATTTATGTTTCACCAACTAAGTGACTTTCATAAAGCTTGTGATTTTTTCTAAATAATAATTTAACCAACTTTCTGATGCCGTTTTTGTTTCTACTATTGTTAAATAACTGATCATATTATTTGTGTTTAACTGAATTAAACTAAAATGCTGCTCCTTTGTACAGAACTCTATATGTATTAAACGAAATATGTATGCGTTAGTGCATGCACACGTATGGAAAACATTTATATTAATTTTTATCTATGCAGTTTGATATTGTTACGTTTATTCCTTTTTAATAAACGTTTTGTTATTTTATTCTTACTGCAAAATAATAACACAGTACTTTAAGTTTTAAATTCAGTTAGACGATGTATTTACATTCAATACAAAAAAAATTAAATGTGATGGAAACTTTGTTGTCTTTACTTACTAATGACTCAGGTTGAATTATTTAATTCGCTTAGCAAGTGGTGCTTATATAGTTGTTTTGAGCGGTTCTCACTCATACGAGAATATTCTACTTTAACATCGCTCCATATTGTTGTTGTTATTATTATTCATATAAGGCGCCCACTTGGCTGTGTCTTTTGATTTGTTCTTATTTGGTTGAATTTCTTATAAGCATGTTATTGAGGTCTTGTGTGTAGAAGATTTCTTTAAAAACTATGCAGTTTGTAAAATGCACAGTGGGTCGTTTACTTTTTTTCACTGATAATTATTTTCTTTTAAAACTTAATAAATCATCTTCGTAAAAGAACTCAATATAGCAAAAAGTTTAATAAAAAGAATAAACGTAACGGTATATAAATAATTACAACTATCGTAACCTCTTTTGAGTAGAAACGAGTAGAATAAACTAGAACGTGCTGTTATTGAAGTTTATGCAAGCCGTAAAATATTCTCGCGTATGAATGTATTTTGCAGTCTGTTATTTATTATGAGCAGAAGCAGTTACGAAAAATAAAAATTAATAAATATGTACTAATCTTTTTAAATTAAATTTTAACGGTTTATTTTTTTTAATACTTCGCTATCCTGTGGAAAGCTTCTTCCGGGAATTTTTCTTTATATTTTGCAAAAACAAAAAATTATAACAATTTGAAAAAAAATTTTTTTTGAAAACAATTGACAAAACATATAAAATAAATTTCTTCATACATACAAACATACAAAAATTAAAATTTCAAATATTTAAACATACAAAAACAAACAAACGGAAATTAAATAACAAATTCTTTCTTATGAAATAATTATAACAAATTATGTGTCTTTTGAATTAAGTACCTATAATTCTGCGCTAAATTGTCTGTGTCTGCTTTGAAATTTATTCTCCTTACATTTGGTACATTAACAATTTTTAACATTTCTAACATATAACGTCCCTTGTAGTTTTTTTCTACATCTAATACTGATGTTTCATCAAACTTTGGATAATGATTATATTTTTTACAATGTAAAAATAAGGATGTCTTCTGTGTTGAAATATTCGAAAAATATGATAGACAGAATATTGACTATAAGTGATAGAGAATTTCAGCTGAAGAATAAGGATACCTTTTTTGACCAATACGATTATAAGATATTCTTCGTATTTTAATTTCTGGAATTAGTTAACTGAAAGTTTGCATTACATTCCGGTGGTGTCAACTCTTCTATTTTTCTCAAAAATTAACACATCATTTGAAAGATATTTTTTCTTATTAAACTTGAGTTAAAAACAAAAAGTTATTATTAATTTAATTTTTTTTTATTAATTTGCAACGATCTTTCCACTGCTTAAGTTACCAACAGTTTTTAGTTTTAGTTTTCTTTAAAATGCTCTCAAAAAAATTATAATAAACTCCACAACTATATAAAAAAGGAATATAAAACTTTAAGGTTACGTATACAATCATAACAACAATCAGAACGAGTAGAGTTTTCTAAACCCTTGAAGTAAGAACAACTTAAAAAACTATAAATAAACAATAAAAAGGAAAACTTTGACACTCAAAAGAAAGAAACTAGAAAAGGAAAAATTTTGCAAGCGTCTGTCTGTCAGATTGTATAAATATACGCTAGCAAAACGAGAAGTCAGGCAAAGAAGTAGTACTTGAAAATAATTTAATTTATATTGTAAATGCAAATTAGCTAAAGAGGATACCTAACAGCTGAAACAAAGTAGAAAGTCTCAAACTTAAAGTGAAACTGTGTATGTACTCGTGTTCGAGAAAAAGTAAGAGCACAGTTTCTTGTATCTTAACTAAGCAACAATGTAATAAATAGTGATTTTTTTCCCCAGTTATTGGACTAGAGCTAGAGAAATACTTGTAGATACAATAAAATAAAGTTTGGAAAATATACTTTAAGAAAAGATAATATAGAGTAAATAGAAAGTAGTCTAAAATTACTGTTTTGCTAGCATAAGTTAATAATATTTATTCGCTGATAGATAAAGAGAAGAAAGTAACGAAAGTAATCATTTTTTAACAAAAATTAAAAAAAAAATATTCAAAATTTTTAAAATTTTACTGCCGTATTCGCAAAATCTAAAACAGGTTAAGAAACATAAAATATATGCGAAACTATTAATAGTGTTAATAACCGTTAAATAAATGATAAATGATTTTTAAAAGTAACACTTTTATTGTTATATCGGCTATTTTTGTATAGAGGTACAGAATATTGGCAACACTTTTTTAACTGGCGACCATTTTATCAGCTATCAAGCGATATATGGTTTGGCTTAGCATTCCATTCCATGAATAGAATGATGCACAGTGGTTTTAAAAAGTTTTTTTTTAAAATAATTCCGTAGCTTTTAAACTACTTAAGATATCCAAATGAAATCTTAAAGAGCCCAAGCAGAGGTATTTCTGAGTGAACTTTCAAACGACAGAATAAAGATGGGCTTCTAAATATTCAACCAAAGCTGGATACCTCAGGCATAAAATTTTTTCCATCAAAAGTTTATTTATTGCTCAAATATTAAGATTCTTTGAACTTAAGTGGACTTTGCAAATATGTACAAAAAATTTATTTACATGTCTCGTTTAGTTTAGGAGAAAATTGGAATTTAACTTAGTATTCTTGACGAGTTGTAATTATTTGTCTGTATACACTGTTTTGTGAGGTCCGATATTGCTTTTTTTGTTGTTATCATCAGAGATTTAGGTTTTGTTCCGATTTATAAGCCGTTCTCTTGCAGATTTATCTTCCATAGTTGAAAACTATGCTTTCTTACATATTCTCTATGACTCAGTAATGAGTATTGCGAGATTTTGTTTATTGTTACCTAGTTGATAACATACTTTCCTGTTAATATTTAGGCTAATGTGGAGAAATTATTTTGTGATATCATTATTATTAAATTATTTTATAAATAAATTTAAAGTCTCTTTTATAACTAACTACGAGCGCAGCAAACCACGCAACGATATTTTACGTAATACGTATGTTTATTAAATCATGTTGATTGCTCTCAATTTGATTGTTCTCATATTTTGTCTCTCATTTTCTTAAAAATACTGCTGTGAAAATTCACTTGTTTCAAACAGCATTTTATTTATTTTCTTTAAATAAAAAAAGCAGAAATCAGGTTAAATGACTTTTGAAAAACATCGTGATTGAAATCCTTACAAAATGGAATCCCATTAATAACACATTTTTTTGATAAGTTTAGTTCTGATAGCATGTTTCGTTAAAAATTCACAGGCCTCTGAATTGAGAAAATCTTGAAATACCGTTTTTTGGGATTTTCCACAAGAAGGTGGCATTGTTTTTTTGCTTATATAATTCGAACTAACTTCGGTACTAGTAAATTTTTTTAGACTATTTTAAATTCCACCTATAGTAAATGCAACTAAAAGAAAAATCGCCTCAAAAGTCGTAACGGTTCATGCCCCAGCCCTATCCGAACATAGCCAATTTTGGAACAAAATTTATTAATTACATCACAATTCTTCGGAGCGCAAAGAATCGACTGAAAAAAAGTAAACATACATACTCCAAAATACATACTCCAAAAAGAATTTCGAGCCTGCCAAATCCAGAATGGCAAGTTTTATAAAAAGTATTTTTGGTAACATTTTTCCCCGTCTAAGTAATTTATGTGTTAAAAAAAAATAAAATTTTATTTTACCATTTCAGTAACGACGCTTTTATATATATTTCTAAAAATTTTTTTTAAAATATCTCGATCCGTTTAGGTTTGGCGGCAAATCAAACACTATATTTTATTTTTCAAACAACCATTTTAACGTGAAATTTTTAGTTTTAAAAGCAAATGAAATCTAAAAATACGACGCGTAAAAAAATTTTACCGTTGATACCATCTGTTGATACTTACATCAACATAATTTTATTTTTGGTTTTTTTTTTGACTATTTTATTTAATTATAAATAGTCTCAGTTCAGATTTATGTTTTTGAATTGAATAAACTATTGCCTTGTATAAAGATCAAATATTTTATTCGAATGAAGTTTTTCCCTTTTTCCTGTGTAAAAATGGAAAATGTGTATAAACATATTTTGTGTAAAACTGAAAACCTTTAGTGGTTCAGGAGCTACCGAATTAAAAAAAAAGTTTTTAAACCGCTGTATGGCGCATGAACAACGCCTCCAAATTGTGCAAATTGGACCCAAAAAAAATTGCCAATTAATCCGATTATCTGTTTTGTTTAGCGATGAAGCTAACTTTTGTTTGAATAAATACGTCAATAAACAAAACTGTAGCATTTAGAGTCTGTATGTTGATGCAACATTGCATCCAGAAAGTTTTCCTTTTTCGTATGTTTTATAGTTTTGTTGACTCATTAATCCGTACTTATTTAAAAACAATGCTGGTCAGAAAGTTACAAAGACTCATGAATACTAATTTTTTGTTTATCAATTGAACAATCATGATGTGCAGGAGCTGTGGTTTTAACAAGGCGGTGCTACATGTCACACTTTTGATAGCTCATGGTTTCACACGAGGACCCGTGACTTAATGCCACTAGACTATGCTCTGTGGGGATATGTGAAGTCAAAAATCCACGCGAATAAGCTCGAAACGGATAACCGCTTGACTACAAATTTTGGAAAAAGTCATTGAAAACGACTGTAGTGCATCCAGTAGTCATACGGCATGTATAGTGTATGCAAGCCAACACAACTCATGTAGAGTGTTACAATAACCCAGTTGTAAATATGCTGATACATTTGGGATATCAAATACAATGTTATTGACATGTGTTGTGTTGTTGACCGCTTGCATGTTACCGATACTATTTGTTCATATTCAAATTCATATTCAAATTCAAATTCATGTTCACATTACAAATTGAGTGGAATTAGAAATCACTCAATTCTAGATTATAAGTTAGATTTGCATAAGTAGTATATAAGCCATAGTAAATTAAATAAAGGGAAGACTAATATCTGATAACTTTAGCTGGCAGTACTTGCCTTGTTTCATTTGTTAGTTTCTATCTTCTGGCAGTTCTTTTGAACGCCTAAACCACTAGCTGACACCCTATACAGCTATTAAAATATAGAAAGGGCTATAGAGAACCATCATAATCTTTCAACATCCTTTACATGGCGATCCCGCCATCTTAGTCCTTTGATCCTTTACATGGCAACTGTTATTCCTTTACATGGCGATCCTGCGGACCGATCCTGTGAACCGATCACTAAGACCCTGTTATTCCTTTACATGGCGATCCTGCCATCTTAGTCCTGTTATTCCTTTACACGACATTCATATGCCAGAAGTCATACTTTCATCTCATGTCTTTCGAATAAAGTCTTATTTATTATTTATTTAAGTTTCCTTATCTTATAATTACAAATTATAAAATAAACTTTAAATAGGAAGGCAGAGCAATAGTTTCGAATAAAGTAAAATTCATGTCAATTTAAAAATCATCTTTGTTGTATTCTATGTTAAAATTGTATGTCTCTATTAAAAGCACCCTATATTTGGCTTGCTTGAAACTAGATTGTGTTCTTATTTAGATATTTTGTCAAAAAATCAAAGGTTGTTCCGGAAGTAGCAAAATTAATTTTAAAGACAAAAATGGCAAGACTATCTGCAACAAATATTTTGGGAGTTACAGAAGCTCTAAATATTTAGAATTACTTTAAATACAAGCATCAAAGTCAAACGAAATACCAGTAATCAGTAGTGACTTTGTTTTCCCTAACAGGTGCTATTAGGTAGTGTGCTACCTTACATGACTGGGGGTTGTGGGTTCGATTCCCAACAAAGACCTTGGTTTTTTCACTACAAATAAAAATCGACTGTCGGTGGGGCTGCTCAGTGATGAAGGCATATTCACTGGTCACTGAGCTGTCTTTTACGACAGTTGATTTCCGTAACTATCCTTCTACTTTCACTACCTGTCTCATCTCTTTTCTGTCCCTTTCCTAAAGAATGTCGCACGATACTTGACTAAATAGGCATTGTTGCCTGAAGTACCACTTCTCTTAAACAAAAAAAAAACATGTTAATTCATGTTAATTTTTTTCCAACTTTTTGTTAGTTAAATTTACAGTACGCTAATAACCAAAATGTATTGAAATAAAATCACTAAAATGGCAAAGCTAGGTCCTATGGCCATGAAGACCGAAAGGACTTTTTTATATACTTTGCAATTGGTCTAAGAGCTTTTTCAATTTAATAAGCAGTTTTATCTTGTTCTAAAATTTGGTTAAAGGTTCCCAGACGATTTGAGTTGAGCAATCAATAAAATACCATATGAACTTGCTTTACCACAAATACTAATTCGCCCTTAAGTCTAGCTATAGCTAGCACGCTGGACTAAACTAGCGTAAACAAAGTTTTTTTTGTTTTGATTTTGGTTTGGATTTTCCTTTTTTTTAATTTTTTTTTCTTATTAATAGTACAAAGTATATTTTAATATTTTTGCATTTCAGTTGAAATTTTGACTGTTGATTTCGAATATCTTTAATCGATTTTTGCGCACCTCTTGTGTTCTATTGTCGTCTATTTGAATTAAACCATTTTCTTTGTTGTTTACTTCTATTATTTTAAATGGTCTATTATAAAGAGACTTATGGCCTGCATCATTTCCTGTAAGTAAATGATTGTTGGGTATAAGTATTCAAAATCTAGATTTTTTTATCATATTGGATTTTTTGTAGTTTTTTCCTGTTTGAAGTCTGAATTTTATTTCTTTTTCGTAAGCATCCACTTTATATATCGGTTCTACTTCACTAGTTTGTGCAAAATTCAAGGGATTTGGTAACTTTCCAAAAACCAATTCGTCTGGACAATAACTATGCACAACCGACGGGGTTGTGTTATAGCAATATGCAAAACACGGCAACCACTCATCCCACTCATCTGTTCTTTCAATAGAGATATAATGATGTAAATATTTGTTAAGTGTACGATGATAAGCAATAGAAGTTGCATGACTAATTCCTAAAAGTTGGCATAAATTTTGCATTAATTGATTTTTGTACTTTGTATCCCGATCAGTAAGTATCTTTTTTGATGGTCCAAAAATTAAAATAAGTTTCTTAGAAATGGCTTTGGCTATCGTTGCAGCATTTTTTTCTGTAACTGGATTTATTATTATTAATTTTGCAGTCTTTTTGCAATGACTACAAGTAAAAGTTCTTTCAATGTTTATTTTTAACTATTAAAATATTTTTTTTTTCATCTTTGTTTTTGTAAATTAAATTAGAATATTTTTTTTTGTTTATTAATGTGCTTTTGCTAATTAAAAATTCATTTTTCTTGTGATTGAAATACGCTGTTCTTTATTTTATAATTTATCTTAACCTATATAACTTATTAAGTACAGAGCTGAGAGTATACCCAACGAATATTACTAACTTGGATTACATGATTTTCTCTCACTACACTAGAAACGTTCAATTAAAATAGTATAAAAAATAAAATTACATTAAATAAAACAAATTTTTGAGAATAAATCTGTATATCCAATCTGTATATCCTCATTGTTCGAATACTTTGATCGAGGAAGCCAATACTGTTATTTATTTATACATGTTTTTTTCGCTCTTTATTGTAATATATTGCAGGAACTAAGAAAATATATTTTTACAACTAAACAGTTTCTTCGCTAGCTAAACCGACATATGATTAGTAGCTTGCATTTCTTTATCGTTTAACTTAATTCCGGAATACCAGAATCGATAGTATTTAGTTATTCGGACAACTTCTCAGTAGATTTTTGGTCTTTACGGCCCTAACTCTTCGGTCACTGCAATGTAGATTCTTCGGTTCAAACGTGTTTTCCTAAAAAAAATCATGCCATTTAATTAGCGTCTTCTAGCTAGTGCCACAACTTTTATAAGCCTCTCATAACAAAACGTGTATATCCAAGTGTGTATATAGGCCAATAAACATAATAAATACATGTCTCTTATCAAAAAGGAGATGGGCATGCCCCTGTGTTATTTTTTATAGAAACTCTTATAATCAAGCTTGGCTCAAGTCGAGCAATAAGTGCCGTTTTACACGCTTCAACTTTTGTTTTTTCTATTAGAAAGAAAGATAAGGTATATAAAGCCTTCTCTTTCTTTCTAATGGAAAAAACAAAAGTTGAGCAACAAAAGTTGAAGCGTGTAAAACGGCACTAAGTGAACTCAAAGTATTGTGTCCTTTATTGTGCCTCCTAGAAAATTGTTTATAACTTCAGTGGGGGTATTTGAGAAATAAATCCCAATCTCGACTTAACAAATTCCCTACGGGCAAAGAATGTCTTATTTATATTGTTTCACTGAGCATATAAGTTAGAGAAGTTTAACATTTATTTACTTGCTTTCTTAGCATACATAGCAAAAAACTGACCTACTGGCTGTTGAATTCGCAAACAGCTGCAAATTTCTCTCGGATATAAAAACTTTATCAGAAGTAATAAAATAAAACTTTGAAATCAATCAATTGCTATGATTGATTAGATTGTTTTTTAGCATCTGTTTTATAAATTTATTTAATAGAATTTATTTATAAAGCGAAATAGATAAATAATGTGTTTGCACATTGAATACAAAGAGGTCGCAATTAAAATTATTAGTAATTTAATGACATTTTTATTAAAAAAAAAATGTTTTAAGTATTTATATCATAAATTCATAGGTATTTGTACAGATCATATAAACATTTAACGAATTTGCAGCACAAAAGAAATATAATAAAACAAAATTAGCTTTATTTTACATTGTCAATAAACTATTTGCACAAAACTGATTTTTTAGTTTTGGTTTCAATAGAGACATTAAGAAATTTTATTTAGAATATTTAATATTTGGTATGGAAACCCTTAGCATCTACCTCACACTTTAAACGTTTCTTCACTGAACCTATTAACTTCGTATGGTCGTAACTCATTGGTATTTTCTGCCACTCTTCTAATATTGCTGTTTTTAGCGATTTTATATTTTTTTGGCTGGCGTTTAGCAACTTGTTTTTTCAAAAATACCCACAGATTCTCAACTGTATTGAGATCCGGACGTTGAGCTAATGTATCGATGCCGTGGCCGCAGTTGTATAACAACCACATCAGCACCATGTGTGACTTATGTTTAGGGTCATTGTGTTGATAAAATTTAAAGTTTGGTTTGTTGTCGTTTATGAAACTAAATTTCCTCGCACTGCTAATTAAATGTGTCCACAAAATGTTCAAATACTGATTGGCGTCCATTGTTGAATCTATAAAAGCAGGGTCACCCAGCCCCCAGATCATTATAGACATTTTTCCAAATTTTACTGTTGGGATGATGTTTTTTTTGTTATAAAGGCGTTAAAGGTTTGCGCTAAATCCTAGACGGTCCATCGTTGTAGTACAACATCATCTTCATTTCATCACAAAAAAAATTACATTATCCCAATAGTCATTTGGCTGTGAAACGTTTAGAATAGCGAAGGAAAATCTCTTTTCTATATTTGCTATTGACAGAAGTGGTCTTTTTCTTGCTGCTCTTGATGATTATTTATTGCACTGTCTCGTGGCAAACAACAACACCAAGCTCTTCCTCTAACTCTGTGGCTAGTGCTCTAGTAGATATTTCTGGATTTTGAGCCTCTTTTTTTTTATAATAAAACGCTCGGCACGTTTGTTTATCTTATTTTTTCGTCCACCTCCTTGCTGTAACTCCAGTCCACTTTCTATTTCAGCTCAAAACTACAAGAGTTTGTTAACATCAAGAGAATCAAAACATTTTTCTGCATAAAATTTTAAATTTGTTTTTAACCTACTTCCTTTTTTTATTTAAGTGATTACAATTTTTTAAACCTAATCTATTTACAATAGCAATAAATTTATGATATGTTACCTAAACTAATATTTTTTACAATAATAATGTCATTAAAGTACTAATAATTTTTATTAAACCATGTTTTTTTCTAAATGTGCAAACACATTATTGACAGACTGTATATATTTAGAAAAAACGGTGAAATAAGTTAATTGTTATAAAATTTGCTTCATGACAAATAATATAATTAGGTTTTAATATAATTAGGTTTGTTATTTAAGAATTAATCAAAAACATAAAAGCAAGATTAAATTTCGAATTCCACCTATTTTGTAATCGATATAAAATTTAATAGAAGTAAATCAAAAGCAAATATCTTATCAGATATTAGCTTACTTAAATTTTCTATTTGTCTTCTTGTTTTCTTAAAATAAAACAAATTGCACTTTATCTTGTTCTACATCTTCCCTAATCAATTCCTTAAACCTTCCTTAATAAAGGGGTCAATACATATTAAAAATCCTTCAAAATCTTTGATTCTTAGGATTTTATTATTCCACTTGTTTAGTAATTTATTTATTGACTGTTATCAATATTTTCTTGCGTTGCTACATTTAATGTATTTAATTAATTAAAATTATTGTTCAGATATTATTTAAGTGTGCAATTATCTGCTTTAGTTTCCTACTGAGGAGTTTATTTGGCACCTGTCTTAAAATACAATTCTTTGAAATATTTGCTATTATAAAATTAATAATGCTTATTGCTCTTCTTTTCTACTAAGCTGCTATATGAAGTATCATTATACTCGTATGTTTATGTATAAAATGCTTAATAGTTATCTTGATTTACCACTTAAATTAATTTTGAAATGTCTACAAATGAAGGTTTTAGGTAAGAATTTTGAGTAAGCACAAATAAATGACAAACTACAGCACAATGGTTAAATTAACAAGGCAAAATATATTTACAGTTAAATACTAAAATAACAATTTATTTTTCAATTTATTATTGCAATTAAGGCAACTCGTTTATTTAAAGAGTTATAACGAAAAGTCTGCTTAAGAGACATTTCTTACCTCTAGCGTTCAACAGTGATTAATTTAAACTTAATCAAAACATTAAATTTCTTCACTTGTAAGCGATATGAAATTGTTTTGTTATATCTAACGTTTTTTCTTCAACTAGTGCTTATTTCGTGAATACTTGGCTCATGTTTATTTTGACAGATAATTAGTTTTATTCTTCTGCTGAACTAATATGGTTGTGTATACGTTAAAACAACGCTGGGAAATATTGTGATATTACTTTGAAAATGTTGCAGAATGTGTGTGAAAATTGCGTACGGATTTTGGCAGGGAAGAAGCATCGTCAGCTCCGTATGTTCGTTATCTTGTGAAAAAAAGTGAAAGAAACTGGCATCCTCATCGATAAACCAAAGCGTGAAAAGCCAAAAACAGTGCGCACACCTGAGAATATTGCTGCTGTGGCAGAAAGTGTGCGTTAAGCGCCATCAGCATCAATTCACCGTCGTTCTCAACAACTAAACATTTCAGAGACATCATTTAAACGAATTTTGCATAAAGACCTTAGTATGACGCCACACAAAGTCCAATTGGTTCATGAGTTGAAGCCAAGTGACCATCCAATGCGTTTTCGCTTCGCTTACAGAAGATGCCGATTTTGCAAACAAAAATCATCTTTTTTCATGAAGCTAATTTTGATCTTGACGGGACAAGCAATATTATCGCATTTGTAGCACAGAAAACCCGCACGCATACAATGACAAGCCGACGCACCCAAAACAAGACACTGTTTGGTACGGATTTTGGTCCAGAGGCATAATTAGGCCATTTTTCTTCGAAAATGAGCAAGAAGTGGCCGTTACAGTCAATGGTGACCATCGTCGGGCCATGTTGAACGAATTTTTGTTCACAAAAATTGAAGAGCAGCATTTGGTTTCAACAGAGCGGCGCTACGTGCCACACAGCTGAACCTACACTCGATGTTTTGCGCCCAATTTTTGAAGATCGCATTCCCTGCCGCAGAGCTGATGTCGTTTGGCCACCTCAGAGCTGCGATTTGACACCGTTGGACTATTATTTCTGGGGTGCCGTCAAATATCAAGTGTTACGCTGACAAGCCAGAGACAATTGACGCTTTAAAGGACAATATTCGTGAAGCCATTGGTGAAATACAGCTGCACACAATCGATAATATGCTTAAAAATTGGACCGACCGTGTAGGCTACTGCATGTTCAGCCGAGGCAGCCATTCGAATGAAATTATTTTCCATTATTAACCGGAAGGATTGTACTTTCAAATAAAAAAATAAATTTGAGAAAATATTCAGTAGCACTTCAAGCAAAAACAAGTTATTTGGCGGACCCTTTATATCAATAAATAGTAAATAAAAATGTTATAAATTAATATTTTGTAAATAAATATTTTGAGACTAGTTTTCCTTACTAAATTTTATGTTGATATAAAAATTTTTTGTGCATCTATGAATGTTTGTTTATTGTCAGAAGTAGAATGTCCCGCAAATTTTACAGATTTCCCTGTGTTCAAAAAATAAATCACTAAAAATATTAAGTTAGTGTTCTGTACTGTAATTTTTGAGATCAGTACACAAACACGTTTTTTTTCCGAAAAAGTACAAAATGCACTAAAATTTATGTATGCATACTTTATACAACCATTGTTGGCGGATGAACACAAACACAAAAATAATGTACGGATCTCTTTTTTTGCGTACTTAAGTGAACTTTTTATAAATAGCTGTGTACGTAGTGGTTGTGTTCTTTAAAGTATTTTTCGTGTTTGTGCAGTTTCCCTTAGCGTACTTTTTACTGTTTGCATTGTTTTCTTTGCCTTATTCTTTAATGATCTTTAGCGTACATTTTTTGTAAACTTTTGTGTCTTTTTTAAAGATCATGAAAAGTTCACTAAAGAACGATGGAAAAAATTAGTACGTTATTTTTGTGTTTGTGTTCATCAGCCAAAAATCATTGTGTAAAGTACTTAGTTTGTGTACACATACACAAACGCTAAAGAAAAGTTAAGCGTTTGTGTATTTTGAACAGTACGCTATGATAGCCTACTGTTTTCAACTCTAGTTAATTTTAAGTAGAAACTTTGTAAAATAGTTTATATTGATGGAGATTTGGGGCTGTATAATTATAAATATTAAAATTTATTTTTTATATTTTTTTGTCTATTTTTCGCTAGCAATACGAAAAGTTTTGTTATAATCAGATAATCTAATGGTCTATTAAAAAATACATGTTTGTTTACCTTTGGAGTTGGTATATTTAACACAGTATGAAAAGGTTTCCCAAACATCGAAATATCGAATCTTTTTCAAATTTGTTAATCGTTTGAATTTTGTTTAATTGCTTTCCCTTCTGACTGCGGCCATTTAATTAAATGAACAGTACGCCATCATGAAAGCAAGAACAATAGCACAATTCTGCTCATTTATTATCAATGTAGTTGTTTTTAAGTCTCTACAAACAAGAGCACAATATAAAAGTAAACTTTTGGTTTTGTACTATTTCGTACCCTAAAAAATATTTCGGCTCGCAGTATTTTCTGGCTTTAAGGAAGCCTAATAACATGAAAGTCTTTATGGAAAAATAATTGAATCACAGTATGTGAACTTAACAAGACTAGGCAAATATTAAGATCATCTGTGCCCCTGTAAAACTTTTTCGGATATTCAAGAGTGAATTCATACTTTTTGGTACGTCCTTTATGGCGTTTAGAAAAAATATATTTCGAATACCGAGTATTACCATCAAAAGCGTTATGAAATTATATGCGACGTATGCAGATGCTAAAACTTATTGCTTATAGGACAATAAAAGCTAACACTCTTTCGGTATAGGCTGTGCTTCTGTAGTGATTAAAACGACTTTGTGGGTAGAAATTAGCTAATCCAATGACTAGTCCAAATAATAAAATTGAAGGAAAATGATATTTGTGTTATTAATGTTCAAGGCGTAATGGAAATAAATCGAATACCAGAAGGTACGGATTTTTATTTCAAATGAAGTGTGGGGGAATGCAGTTATGGATTTGTCAGGCATGCCATATTAGTTTTGGGTTAGATAGTAACTCGTCTTTCAAAGATTTAAAATTTTTGACTAAAGAAGATTTAACTAATTTCGTAATGGTTAATCCAGAAGTATGTTCGTGTGAAAAATGTTTAAAAAAGCGAAACAGTTTAAGGAAATCTTGTATTAAACCTCTAAGTATGCGTTTTGGGAATTTTCAGCTTTAGTATCAGAGTTCGGAATTTGAGACATAATTATAGTAAAAACAGAAAACGTTATTGAGTTGTAACGACTTTCTCAACTTATCTCCCAAAACTAATCAAGTAAAAGCGAAAGCTGAATAACACGAGTCGCAGTGACTATAATCCCTTTTGTTCTAGTATATTCAAATTACATGATATTTTCTCGATAAGCTAAATCAATAATTTTTTAGTAGTTAATTAGAAAGCACTAGGTCAATTTTAATAAAAATTTTTAAAAAATCTTTTATTTTTTATTATTTTTTCGATATTTTGCCACACCGTTGGTTGGCATTATCAGGAAAAACAAAAATAATAATGAACAAACAAATTGAAAAAATTTTTATAGCTCATATTAAACAACCTAAAGCCGTTGTCCATGATCTTGGTTATTTATTTGATTGATTATTTAAGGTTACTAGAAAAATGAAAATTAAATTCTAAATCTAGATAAGAGTGGATAAAATCTTGTATAGAATTCAAATGTTTATAAATGCGGAAAGTTATTTTTAAAAATTTGATTTCATAAAATATAAATAGAATCCTTAGGTCAGTATACAAAAAAGGAAATATAACGTTTTCAAAACTGGTGAGAAGTATTTCTAGTGTTAGCATCTATATATGCCGAGCATCATATATACTAAAATTAATTTAAATCCTTTCAAATTTCGTTTTAAAGGGTTTATAAATTATAATTGATACGATAAGGAATTTTCAGGCAATTAACGCTATTAAAATTTAATATGCAGGAAATGTTGCTGCATTAGCTAATTAAAATTTCATTAGGCATCACATTCACCACATATAATTTGTCCTGGTATAACAAAATATTTTGATTGCCCGAAAAACAAATTTATAATTATATTTTTCAACAAACACTATAAAGCTTAAACGTAAATGTGTCGTATTAAAACATTAATCAGCCTGCTATGCCAGTGATAGACTGCTTAAATAAAGTTTGTGCTTTGAGCAAAATCCAAGATGCACCAAAACCAAAATAATTACATTTAGTTTTAATTCTTGCAGTATTTACTTATTTGTGTTAAGCTGCATAAAAGACTGGCACAAATGGCATGCACCCACAAATACACAGCCTTAACTTAATTAATCTGAATGGGTTTTGTGGTAATAGAGAAGATATGAAATGAACAGAAAAAACAATTTCCTGCAGACTAAGTTCAAGTATTTGCATTACAAGTGAAATAGATAATGAGGCTAAAGTCTTTCCGATTGCTTCAAGCTTAGAAATGTGCTGCCGATACCAGGACTATAATATAAAGTTTAAAATAAAATATTTCTTCTGTTTTTATATGGTGGATGCGTTAAAGCGATCAAAGGGTATTTAAATAATACAGCAATTGATGACACCCTTCTAATAAAATCCAAATTTCAAACTTAAAATGCGATTTTAGGGCTAATATCGTTGCGTAAATAAATAATTTGAAAATACCATTTCAACATAAGATAGACAAAACTGCTCTTTGCGAGCAAACTTTATGTGCAAACAATAAATTTGTTTAATTGATTTATATTTTTTATTTATGTCGAAAAGCACAACAAGATTACAGAGCTAGTGTAAAGGTGATTATATTACAATGAAAACATACATCACTCTAATGAAACAAAGTGTGTGCAAGGTAATTAAGGTTGTAGCATTATAAAAAATACGTTACTTATATTTTCATAGCCAATGTAGACATCAAGATAAAATCTAAATAAAAAATAGTGTTCAGTAAAATAATTTAAGTAGGTTACACAAACAGGCGTTGCCAAGCTTTTGAATATAGTATGGCAAAGAGTTGCAAAGACTAGTTGTATAAATGAAAAACTGTCGATGAGATAGCAAACCTTCGCATTTCCTTTATCACTTGGAGATCTTACAAAAACTATTCTATTAAAGAAATATATTGGTTGTTTAGAAACTATGATGCTGTGCAAAAGAATTATGCACCTACATTTCAGGAGAGCTTTGAATGTTATTCCAAAAATAAGTTTAGCGCACAATGAAATATGATCGCTGCGGCCCTTCTGATATATAGAGCGACCAATATTGTTGTTTACCCCCAACACAGATTGTCGAATATGGAGTAATTCTAACCCACAAATATTCCATCAGATACAATTACATCCACTTCGCATTTCTTTAAGGTTCATTGTAGAGCCTTACTTTTTCGAAGAAAACGGTCTTAATGTTAAAGTCAATTGAGACCGTTACTTAAAGATGTTGAAAGAATTTTTCTTTCCAGAATTACGCCGAAAGACAATCCCTTTCAAATCTGGTTGGTTTCAACAAGACGGAGCAACTTGTCACATAGCCACGCCTGTTATGAGAGAATTGAAGCAACAATTTCCCAAGAAACTCCACATTCCGTTGGCCTCCCAAGTGTCCTGACCACACTTCACCTGATTTTTTTTTTGTAGGTTTATTGTAAAGAAGAAGTTTATAAAAGAAACCCAATAATTTTCGATGATTTAAAGCAATCTATTCGAACGGTAGTTGAGGCAATTCCCGGTGAATTCAATTATTTTCAAAGCTTCATGAATTACTTTAATAAAAATATATTAGTTTTCAAATAAATTACTAAAAAATAAATTACATAAATTTTACAAAAACTTATTTGAATTTCTTAATGTAGCAAAATTGAGCAGTCACCCGATATTTAAAATACAGTGCCAAACAGCTTCTAATATAATTGCATACAGAAGTACATAATTACAATAAGAAACGTACGATTATATTCATACCAGTATAAACTTCTTCTTTAAGTTTAATAAATGTTCTTCTTGGATATATATCTACGTTTTTCAAGTTATCACGTATTTATTTGTTTTAGGCTATTTTACAAAATATGTAAAATAATTAAAAATGCTGTCTTTAATATTTTGAAATTCATTTTTATTAGTTTATACAACTCGATCTTCAAATTATTCACCAATTATATTCTTCAAGCCTTAGAAGTCCGCCTGCATTAAATTCTTGTGTACTGCACAAGTCATTATTTCATTAAAATGTAAATTCTTTGGTCTAATTTATTAAAATTCATTTTGTGAAATATTTAGTTGCAAATAGATGTAAATAATTTTGATGGGAACCCATAAATTTTGATTTTGTAATATTTGGCATTAAATACCCTAAATGCTGGCAATTGAAAAAGCGTGACGAGCGTTCTATTTAAGACTCGTTTCTTGCTATTCTTTCGTATAACCGGTTTTCTTAGTGTATACACAGAAAAAAACGTGTTTTCAAATGCTAATAATATTATTTGCTTTCAGAATGTAATTTGATTAAATTTTTAATCGATTTGATTATATGTATAAATAATTTAAGTGGACACTTTGTCCACAAATAATTGTATCAATTAAAAATTTAATTAAATTTCAATTTGGCAAAAATTAAAGGAATTTTTAAATTAAGAATTATATATTTTAGGCATAGAAATGGAAATTAAAAAGTTATTAGCCATTGATAAATTCTTTGAATTTTCTCCTCATTCTCCTTATTTCAATATTTTGGAACTAACTTAATTGCTTTGGAAAAAAATAATTCAAATCTAATCTATATATACATCTATATATATATAAATGAAATGGTCCAGGTATGTAATGTAATGTCGTGAGAACGGCTGGGGCGATTTGGCTGATTTGTTTTTTATTCGATTCAAAATTTTCAGGAGATGTTTTGTATGAAAAAAAATTATAAAACTGTTCACACACATTGCTCAAAATTACAGCGATTAACTTTGGTTAAGTGAAAGAGCCATTTTAGCTGCAAAACACAAATACGTTGATTAAATAAATTTAAAAATCCAAAGCTTAATTAATGGCGAATGGTATACGTATAAATCGATTGATTACATTACCGATCATGATAATAATGTAAACTACCCGCAGAGTTCCTGAATTCATTGGACTTAAGGCTGAAGCCGTAATAGTCATGTTACGATTAAAGTAATAATAATTGTAGGAAAGTTTGCAGGTGCAGAGCTGCTTATTCCAAGGATACCTATCATACCAAGTGATTTAGCATTTAAGTTTAAAAGTCTAATTTTCCGTTCGCCAGCATTAGCAATGACAAAGTGTGTAGGTTAAACCTAGAATCCCCATGTTTTTCCCACGTGCAATTGTATGGTGCATGCTCGAGAGTTGGTAGACCGTCAGTTCTCGCCCAACAGAAAAACAGAATATATTGCTTACTATCAAGCTTTAAAATGAACTATATGCTTACATTTTTTGTTTGTTTATTTTTTAATGAATTACCTTCAGAGCTATTTAAATAATAAATTGAGAAAAATTTGTGTCGTTTCTTCTTTGTACTGAAATTTTTTTACTAACTCCATATGAAATATTAATCGTTAGCAAATAGTTTCCGAGTGAAGTCGGGCCGCGCAGCTAGGTAAAATATTTTTAGCTTATCAACTTTTTTGTTTTATAGCTTCCTTCCCTTCTTAACGATTATAAATATAATTCGTTCTTTTATATACGAATGTTAATTGTTTGTCACTAATAAATTGCGAAGTTTCTTTTTTGTCATTCTAATATTTATTACTTTATTCGTTTTAGTCTAAAACTGCACTGTTTACATTTATCTTTCCGTGTTTGCATTTAAGGTACAAACAAACAAAAAATAAAAAGTTTTGTGAAAATTTTGATTTTGTAATTCGTGTTTGGTATTAATTTTAGCGTTGGTCTAAAATCATATAAAATTTGATTTATTGCTGGGCAATCAATAACAACATTCAAAAGTTTTGCTAATAAAATGCTTAACCACACATACATGCACACATACATGCAAAAATACTCTCATTGTGCATCCATTCAAATCCTATTGCATGAATGCATTATTTTAATGGTACACATCGTAGCAATATTTTAATAATACAAATTTACAAAAAGCCTTTAAGGGAATTTTCTACAATAAAATATTTAAGTTTTTCAGCATTGAATATCTTCGCTAAATGATAAAATTTTTTTTTAGTCTATATGATGCCAAAAATACATGCGCTGTAGAAACTTTCATGATTATTGTGTCGGCAACTTGTAAAGCCTTGATTTGTTTAAAGCATCTTATAAAGTCATTATTACTGGCCAAAATAAATTTTTTAGTTTTATATATTTTATAAAACGACAGTAAAAAAACTGACGAAAAGTTTCTCGCCTAAAGCACCAATAACAATGACATATTGAGTGGCAGGCAGATGAATATATTTTTAAATATTTGTGGATTTTCGCTACACTGTCTCTAAAGTATTAATCCAATAAGCTTTTTTTACGGGAATAACTCTCTTAACTTAAATCCAATATTTTAAGCTTTTTGTCTCACAAATATGTATGAACATACTTTCGGTAGATTTATGTTGTCTATGTTTTTTAAAATAAAAAATTGTGGTGTCAATAAAATCTCTGGTGTAGGAAAAAATTGATTTAATTGGCAGCTTTTGCTTTCTCGCCAATAAGTATGTAGAATTAACAACATATAAAAAATTAATATATATATATATAATCTAGTATATAATATGTATATATATATATATATATATATATATATATATATATATATATATATATATATATATATATATAGGGGTTTTCAAAAAGAAGTTTGTGTTCTAAATCAGAATAAAACAAAAAAATTAGATTAAGATGATTCAAATTTGTATTGTATTACGAAAAGAAACATTTGGCAATTATGAAAGAATAATTATTTCTGTCAAATGTCCACACTGACCACGCTGATAGATGTCAATTCTTTCATCAAAGTCTTAATTACGTGAAATTATGCGATCGAGAAACTTGCTTTGCAATAAATTGATCGTTTAATTGGCTGTGTGACATGTGGCACCGTCCTCTTGAAACCACATGTCAGTCATATCCACGTCGTCGATAATAGGCCAAAATTGAGTTGTTAGCATCTCGTGATAGTGTGAGCCATTGTTAGTTACCCCAAACGCTACAAAAAAAATACGTTCCAATTATGCCTGACATGAGCGTGCAAAGGCTTCTCAGTGATCGCTCTAGTATTTTCAGCGCAAATGCAGCAATTTCGTTTGTTGACATGCACTGACAGGTGAAATTGGGCTTCGTGGGAAAAATGATTTTTTCAGAAAAACCAGCCGATTGTTCCTGAATGAATCCTTACGCGAAATTTGCCATATGGTGGTTTTGGATAACCACCATATGGCGAAGAATTGTCAAATTTGGATCTGCTTCAACGCTGAGGCTCACGACTGCGATGAACGACCTGGTCGCACACGTGTTGGTGTTCGTACATTTTATATTGAATTTAAGGAGCAAATTCTTAATAGAGGTCTCAGAAGGAGAAAATGTAATTTCAGTAGAACCACTATGAACGTGGATTTAAATTTGTTTAACTTATTTTCGTGCGAATACTTCAAAAAACTGAATGTCAAATGTGCATATATATATATATATATATATATATATATATATATATATATATATATAATTTGTAAATATATAATACATATATTTTTCAACAAGAAGTTTGGTTTCAATTGTGGCAACTCCAACAACATACTACATTTGACATTCAGTTTTTTGAAGTATATATATATATATATATATATATAATAGCGTGGCCGTCACTTCTTTGCAAGTCATTTGTGCGCCAAAAAATTCAATCATTCAAGAAAATTAATTAGAAAGAACACAATTTCCTTTTTTTTCGTTTTTAAGTTTTTTTAATAGTTTTATCTTTTTCACAATTCAATATTTTTGTGTGCTTATATATAATACGTCTTATTCTATTGCAATGCTTTTACGTATACGAAATTCTTCGATTGATTTTGGTTCGCGGTATAGACAAACAAAGCAGTTGGTTTATTAACACGTGATTATGATACATATAATTGACCGTGCGAAAACCAGGGATCATTGCAAAAGCAACACGTATAGGGAACTGAAGCCATTTAAAATCAAACGGCAAATCTGGAGGAATCATAGGAATGCTTGGTTTCAACACATCGCCCTTATATTTTTCTTTTAAAATTTTTGCTTCTATCACATTTTCATGACTAAACGTTTCCAATTCCAAAGTCGTAGCTGGCAGATATTTCTAAGCAAAATAATTGGTACACCAGCTTTCACTTGTAGGCGGTGGGGCGGCAGTCCAGGTAACTCAAGCGAATTTTAAAATTCGACTGGATAATTTACAATATTTTCTTGATTGGTAACCAATTGGTCAACCGATTTGTTGGTAAAAATTTACCCGGGAATGTCATTCAAAATTGGCACATTAATATCCGAAACATCTGCATTTTTCGCAGCTAAGATGGCTCTTTGCCTCAACCAATCATGGCTTCTAAATTTATGTGCAATACCGGGAAATACGTTTGTGACCAATTCTTGTTTCGATTGTGCAAACTGGCAAAAATTATCTGGAAGCGTAATAATTTTTGGGGTGGGGTCAATTGGAATTGCGCCGTTTCCAATATCTAAAAACGTTCGGCTGAAGGATCATTTTGCAATTGAACATGCCAATTACACACACACACAAAATGCAACAGAATATGGAAAACAAAATTCTCTATTTGTTTACACATCCACTTGCTATGAACATGAGCATATTTCGATATGTAGTGCCATCACATTCTGTGCAAACACACACACACAGCAATGTTCAAACGAAAACACACATTTCATTTGAGTCGAAGTATGCAATGGAAACAAAATTGGATTTTTTTGAAAAATTTGTCTTGTTTCAAACACGCACTGTGGACGCCCTATCGCGCGTAAACGCATGAAACAAAGATACAAACTAGCGAAGGACCATTACGAATGTGAAAATTTGATGAAAATCCGACAGTCATAGTCATATATATTTACACACATTAAAAATTTTAATATGCCTAGAAATAAAACAAAATATTGGTGCTTTACGAATAAATTTGTAAATTACAAAAGAAGCCTACGCCTTATCTTTCAAAATTATTTACACACTTATTTTGTATGTCAAAAGTATTTACACATTCGTGAAATTAAGTTAAAAACGCTGCAATCTTTTAAAAAACTTCATTTGTTTTGATAGTTAGGAAATTTTCATTGCATAAATATAAATAATTATAGAAAAGTCGCTAAAAAAACGTTTAAAATGGTGAAAATAAAGAAAATTCCCATTGAAACGCGAGTTGAGTTCGCAACGAAGTTTGGAATGGGTTTCTTGGTATCAGACTTGGGAAAAGAGTACGGAATATGTCGGAAAACAGTGTAGAATTTAGTAAAGTACAAAATAGGGTCAGAACTGGTCGGAAATATGTGACAAACAAAATAGAAGATCGTTCTATTCTTAAAATATTCGCAGAAGATCAAGTCGCAAGTCCGATTAAAGTTGCCGCAGAGGCCGAACACATCATTAGAAAACCTGAAAGTGAATCCACAATTCGGAGAAGATTAAGAACGTATGATATAAAGACCTACGTCGTGAGAAAAGTAATAGACATATCTGAAAAAAAAAAAAAAAACGTCTAGAGTTCACCATGGAGTATATCCATAAGCCAGTAGAGTTCTGGCATAATGTATTATGGACGGATGAGTCCTCTTTTCAATTTGAAGGGGCATTTGAAAAAACTTATATGCACCTTTCCAAAGGATCGAATCATAAAGCAGTATAACATCTTAATCGTTTCGGAGGGGGTTCAGTAATGTTTTGAGGTTGTATCTCTTACAATGGATTCAAAGATCTAGTACCAATACAAGACACTCTAAACCATGCAGGATATATAGATATTTTAAATGACCATGCTTTTACTTTCGCTCGGAGATTATTTCCTAATGAAAATTGGATTTTGCAGCATAATAATGCTCCATGCCACAAAGCATGGTTACCAGCAACGTTTTTAATTCAAGTTGGACAAGATGTTCTTCCATGGCCACCCCAGAGTCCAGATCTAATCATAATAGGAAATGTATGGGCATTCTTAAAAAGGCAGAGATCTATCCAAATGGGCCAAAAACGAGAGGCAACTATTGATGAAATAATAAATAACTGGAACAGCTTAGAAATCGAGTTTGTACGCAATTTGATTGTATCTATTCCAGCTAGACTACAAGCTGTCATAGATGGTGAAGGAAATTTATCTGGCTACGAATTATTTTTGTTTTTTTTATTGGTGTTTTATAATGGGTTATCCATTGTGTAAATACTTTTAAATGTAAATAAATTTGTGTAAATAATTTTGAAAGATGAGGTGCAGACTTATTTTGTGTTTTAATCAACAACTATCAAGTTTATTGCTTAAAATTTTAAACTAGCATAATCTATACATTTTAAGGTTTATTACGAAAAGTTTTTATTTGCAAATTTCTTCGTAAAGCAGCAATATTTTGTTTTATTTCTAGGCATACTAAAATTTTTAATGTGTGTAGATATATATGACTATGACTGTATATATAATTGCAAATCTCTTTATTTGTTTATTGGATTAATGGCTTCCATTGTAAGCCCTTTGTTTAATAACTTCTGCGGCATTAGATTGCATAGCCAAGTCGAGAAATTAGTAGCATCGAGAATTTACGGCGATGGCGTTTCCGATGATGCCAGCCATATACACTCCATACTGTAGGATCAATTTCTTTGGATGTAACAGTTTTTTAAAAACTGTTTTTTAATCTTAAAGCAATTTTGTAGACCCGTTTTTTTCGTTTTGTTTTTCTAGCAAAGTGCCTCTGCTGGTGCCCAATTATTGTAAGCGTCGACAAATTGGTGTTCTTTGTTTTTTATTAACACTTTTTTCTACAGTTAATACCGTGAGCCTGAAATTTATTGTGATAACAAGGAAAAGCTGCTCGAATTTTTCGAAGTGATACAATAAATTTTTACAATTTCGATAAAAAATTTTCACAATTCTTTGCTCAAGAGTATAACAAATTACACGCTTCAAAGTACTCAACTTCTCAAGGAATAAATATCAAAGGATGTCAGTTCAAATCTTAACATTTCATCATTTGGATAGGAGTGGGGGATGGTGGTGCTACCGTACACTTGAAAATTGATACTATGGCATGCGACTTAGGGCGTGGATAGACGTTTTTCTTACACCCAGTGGGAAGATCCCCGTCAGATTAAAACCAAACGGCCAGCGCTGACTTGAAACTTATCGCATACTTAGTCGTCTGTCTACTTAACGCATAAAAACGGATGTTTTTAAAATAAGCGACTTAAGAGCGCATGGTTTCTAAAGATAATATAGAGGAGTTCGACTCTTGCGTCAGAATATGAATTACATGCACTAGCCCATGGCAACTAGAGAAATAATAAAGTACGAAGGAAGGCTAAAATAAAAATTGAGGTGCTGTTATTGCCAAATAAACAAACCCTACGGTGTAAAAATCAAGAGCGTTAATATTTTTCAGATAATAATTTACGCTCTCTAGGAAATATTTTAGAATTGTATCTAAGATTATCTATGTATAAAATCCTTAATGGAATTAAAAACAGTTTCCTCAAGGGGGCTTTAATTTTATTACTGTTTTAATTGATTTTATTAATGCTGTTGTTAACATTTTATTTTATTTTGTGTTTAATATTAAAATATTTTATCTACCAATAAAATATTTAAGAATTGATATTTTTAATTTTATTAATTGTGTTTTAATCAGCAGTTTAGTTTTTAATTTTGTGACTTTAGTTATCGAATATGAAATTTATTTTTCTCCGTCGATCAATGAAATTATATGAAGTGTGGACGTTATTTAAAATTCAGAGCTGTGTTTTCAAAATTCGATTTTTTGACCTTTGCTATCTCGGCAAAGCACAACAAGTTATTTCGCGTTTAACTATTTTTTGCTATCAGCCACAGTTTTAGTAAAAATTATGAATCGATGAAGAACTTTAACAAGATGCAACAAAAAACTATCTAATTCAGTTTATCATCATCAGGTGCACAAATGGTCATCTGGCTTATAGTTTTCAAAAAGCACTTATTCTACCTTTTTTTCTTTTTCTTTCATTAAATAAATAAAAATATACCTTAACTTCTTTAACACTTATATCCCATCATTTGATATTTTTGTAAGACTGCTTCTCTCCACAATTAAATTGTACAATTTAGTTAGTGTTAAATTTTTCTTTGTGCCGTTCTTTCCTCTATTAATTAGTTCCAGCAAGCTACAGCGCACACTGGAGATTTCGCGGAAAAAGTCAAATTGTCAACATACTATTCATGCAATATGCAATGATTTTTTGATTTTAGACTAAATGGTACAATCAAATCAAAAAGAATTACTCCGATCTGACTGCTAGTTTTTTTTATAGTCGTCTCAAGCTCAGTACTTGTATGTTTTACTGAACCAACTTAATTTAAACCTAAGAATTTCAAAATGAATATTATTTTATTATTTGAGCAAACGTTTTTCTTTTTATTTAAAGTAGAATATTTCAGTATACTAAAATTGAAAAAATAAACTCTGCAGAGATTTAAGTTTTTTTTGTTTGCTTTTTTTATGAACATATAAAAAAAATCCCTTTTTTCTCCAAACATTTGGACCTGCAATTTTAGTCATACTTTCCCACAGTTGGAAATCACTACTAATAAATTGTCTGATATCTGTTTTACATTTATAATCAATTTCAAGTGCCACCAGGTGCCATCTCTCAGTTTGTTGCATTACACAGTACAACATTTTTCAGCTGATTGATTCGCGACTCAATTCTGATAAGGCCTCAAGAACCACTTGTCGGATTTTACTTAAACAAATTTAGAAAAATCAAGAATTATAAATATTTTCATCTGTTTTTATAACGTGTCGCTACATAAGCAACAGTTTCGAAGTTATAAATAAATGTATGAAGAAAAAAAAAATATTTTTTTTTTAAAAAGTGAATTTTTTTTTTAATTGCAAAACGGTAAAAAAAGTGTCCAGTCCTATTACTTTCACGTAAAGTCGTATAATCTATAAAAAAAATAAGACATAATTCATGAAAATCGATGAACGCGTTTCGCTTTTATGCACAATTAAGTAAGGGTATGAATTTAAAAAATTTGCTCGAGATATGCACAAAAAAACATTGATTATTTTTTTTATGATTCTCAGAATTAAAACAAAAGTAATAAACATCAGCAGATTCTTCTTGTTTTATTTGTGGAGTCACAACATCCAAGGTAAAAAAAATCGAAAAAGTTCTAGCTATGCCCGTAAATGAACAAGCACTGCAATTTGGTATGTCACCACTCCATGCGCGTATTAAGCTGATAGAGTGTATTTTGCATGCTGCTTATAATATTGAATTTAAACGTGGGAGAGTCGACTCAAATACTCTTCCGATAAAAGAAGTCCGAAAATGTTTGATAAAGCGTGAACTTAAAGAGAAAATAGGAAGACAGGTTGATACTGTTAAGCAAGGCTCTGGTACGACAAATAGAGGCAATACGTCACGAAGATTCTTTGCTAATCCTGTTTTGATTTCCGAAATATCGGGTCTAGATGAAAACATAATCAAGAGGTTTTCAATAATTCTCGCAGCTATAAAATCACCGAGGTAGTACATCCAAAAATATTTGGTGATTTGTGTTTGGAGACGGCAAAAGAGTTTGTTGCACTGTACGAGTGGTACAATATGCCACCTACACTTCACAAAATTCTGATTCATGGAAAAGGTATAATTGAAAAGTCTATTTTTCCTGTAGGCCTACTATTCGAAGAGGCTCAGGAAAGTGGTAATAAAGACTATAAAGAACGAACGAAGATATTATGCACCGAATGATGGTAACATTAGATCCCATGATTTCACATTTGACGCCTTCAATTAGCCAGAAAAAGCATAGTGTTATAAGCGATGAAGTTAAGGCTCTTTTAGAAAAATAAATTAAAAATAGATTTAAAATAAGTAATAAATTAAAAATTAAAAAAAATCATTAAAATTTTTTTGTTAGTTATGACTTTTTATATTACAGGTAACGATCGACATTTCTCTAAATCTATTTATTTTGATTACTTTTGTGTATTACTATATAAATAAAACTAAATTTGTAATGAAATCGCTACATTTTTCGACAAATATATTTTTTTCTCACTTCCATACAAAAATACCCAGTGTGCAGCATCGCTAAATGATGTTCCATTAAAAGAACTTATATAAATGCAAGAAAATTAAATATTTTTTTGTTTTATTTGAAATAATTTTAAACGTTGTTTTAAGTGTTTCATTTCTTAATTGAAAATCCCCTCAAGTCAAAACGTTTTTATAAAACTTAGAATTAATCCCTTAACTATATTAACTACAGAAAAATAGTGAGAAATTTCGTAGCGACACCAACAACGTCTAAAGCATGTATGTAAGAAAAAATAACTACAACGACGTTGAAATAATTAAAAGGAAAAAATAAATAACCGCGATATTAGATTAATATTTGAAATGAATTTGGTGCATTTAAAATATGGACTTTTAATAATTATTTACTTTGTTACCTAAATTTTAATAAAATTAAAATTTGTTTGTTAGGCGGGTGGGCCTGGTGTTCGCTCTTGGATTTGTTATATAAAGAAGTAGCCTTGCCTCTCAGATGCAACATAAGAGCATTAGCTGTAGTCGAAATTATTCGCTAGTAAATACTTCTCTTAATTTTCAGACCTAGAGGAAAAAAAGTATATTGCACAAAACGTACTTCAAAATGTAACTGCGGCAAACTCTCCAGAGTATTTAGAGTAGATTGAAACGAGTTCGTTTCTCTAAATTAAATAAAAAATTTCTTAACGGTGGAATGAAATTCTAGAGTTAAGTAGCAATATTAATTTATGCTGATTCCACATTTTCACCAGGCCCATGATCACAATCGACATATCAATAATTCTTTTTATATTAAAACTAAATATTTTTATATAAAGCAAATGGTTTTTCGTTTTTGTCTTCCCTGGACTAGCACTCAGGGGTTGCCTCCTTCTGGTGCAATGTATTGTACCAGAACAAGGAAATTAGGTTATGGAAAGTATTTGTGGATATTCGATCTTAATTTTTCTGCATTAAAAGCGACGGAAAAGACCTCTGGAGGGAGTTTATTCTACATACGAACCGAACGCATACGAACCCTGCAATACGCAGTGAGATTCACTGCGCCATCAACCACAAATGATTGCGCTCTAAACGAAAATCAAGTTAAGCGCAAAAACGTATGTGTAACGGGAACAAGTTCCTTAATTATTCTAAACAACTAACTATTGTAGTAACGATAATATGTACATTAAAATACAACCCATATTGCGTTGATGCTCTAGAGAATCAATAGAATTGGATACCCTACTGAATCCAATGAAAATCTTGGTCCTCTCCTTTACGTTATCAAGCAACTCCAAAATAGACTTTGGGGCACCAGCCCATAATTGAGAGTTGTGTTCCATTTTTGGATGGATATAGCTGGTGTAAATAGTATAAAGATCAGATGCAGTGAAATTTCATTTTAGAAAACCGAGGCACTTGAAAGCTTCTATAGAAACCTAATAAATGTGCTTAGTTTCTCGAACATTACACTAAATATTCATGCCAAGAACATTAAGAGCTTCCGATTCCGTAATACTTACATCTTTAATAATAAAAGCCACAGCACCATTTCCGAACACAGATCTATGCGCAAGCATGCAACATTGAGTCTTACGGGCTTTAAAATCTACTCCATTCACAAGATGCGATTCGGAGATTGTTGCGAGATCGTGATTGAGCGTATTATTCCTTTTCTGCCTTTTAGAACCCACCTTCAACCGGTTCGGTGTATTACTGAGTGAATACGAACGATACAGAGAAAGAAGGTAATTTAGAAAAATACAAAATAGTGTAAAAAAAAGAACGGAGCCATGCTTTTTTTCTACCCGAATTAATCTTGAACTTGTCTGATGAAATGCCATCCATAAGAACGTGTATAGTGCTATTTCTGAGAAAACTTGATATAAATCTGGAGAATTTGTCACCGATACCAAAAGTAAGAAGTTTTGACAGAAATGCATCATCAAACGCCTTGGAAATATTTAGAGCCACCACAATACTCCCCCCGAAATGATGTATGGAGTTGCATCATTGTTCCAACAAAAAATCCAGTAAATCATCCGTGGAGTGCTCCCTACGGAAACGATACTTCCGGTCGCTAAGTAAGCTGTTAGACTCCAGGTACCTCACAAGATGAAAAGTAAATTGTACTTTCCATCACTTTGTTATTTTTACTGACATTAAGACAATTGAGGTCATGCCAGCAATCATTCGCCAAATTAATGAGGTCTCTTCCTAATAGTTACATCATTTAATATAAGAACGGAATATGTATACATTTTTTATTATATCTTCAATATATTTGAACTATTAACAATTACTCATATCCTAAGTCTAAAAAATTAAATTAACTCCAGCCAGTGTAAGACAAAATAGTATGTGAATGACGGTTTAGCTGTCTTCTGCGGGTCATCTCTCTTGTGTACGCCCAAGAAAAGCCTTGTCCCTTCTTTTTAGTCGGATGTAACCAAGTTCATTTAGAATGTTACGCGCCAAAGGATTTGGATGAGTTTCAAGCTTCTTTAAATACGTTATTGCATGATTTGCTATTTCTGCTTTGACTGATGGCATGTTTAGATCTTTGCGGATGTTCGAATTCTTTATACACCAGGGAGAAATTGTGATTATTCGCAGAATCTTATTTTGGTGCTTTTGAATTTTTTCATTCATATTGCTCACTGAAGCAATGCTAATTTAAGCTAAGGATTGAGTTTCTGCCAATAAGCCAGTTTAGTTGGACTACTTTTAGCTTCATTTGTGTTAGTTTGGATTCTATGGGACTTTTCTTCATGTAAGGCGGCGAGCAAGATGTAATCAGAGGTATTTGAAGTCTGAAAGCCGTGGTATCATTTGGTTATTTATGCAAATAGGGGGGCATGAGTCCATACGCAGTGTGAAAGTTATATGAGTATATTTTTGTTCATTCACTTTTATTCTCCATTTCTTCAACCAGTTTTCCAAGTTGAATATGTGATATTGTTAATGTTGTGAAGCTATTTTGGCAGTGTTGTGGATACTTAAAAAAGCTGTGTCATGAGCAAATGTTGATGACTGTAATCGGATACCAATTAGCATATTTGATGTGTACAGCAAATATAAAATCTGTCCCAAAATACTACCTTGGGGCACTCCGGCTTTAATAAGCTGAGGTGAGCTTAGAAAGTCTTCTTCTTTTAGTATAATCATTCAATTAGTTAAATAATTTTGTAAGATCTTTTGTAAGTTTTCTGGCAAGTTCAGCTTTAGCTTATATATAAGACCATCATGGTTTAAGAAAGTGCCGGTGATTTTCTATCATCTCCTCGAGAATTGTGGCCGCAGCACTATTTTCAAACTATTTTCACAATGTATAGTTTTTGTTCCGCCAGTAAATGAAATACTGTTGTCAATCCTTTTCGCTTTTACTGGCGACCGGTTTCGATGTGATGGCAGCATTCTCAAGCCGTTTTTAAACTGCACTTAATACAGTTCAGAACACAGTATTTTCACAATCTTTAATATCCGATAAATTGGATTATATTAAATTATATTTTATCGTTTTCTAATTTTAAATGAACCCTTCATATGATTAAGTATGAATGGTTAGTATTAAATAAGAAACTATTTGTTTCCTACTCTTCTCCTTGATATAAAGCGAAGCAATATTTAAAGAAAATATGATGACTTTCTATGTCTTCTACAGCTCTGTTGCAGAATTTTTTTTTATAAAACGGGTGATGATTTCTTGTTGTCATAGAAAAAATTTAATAATAAGATACATAAATTCTATTTAAAATAATTAATTAATTAGTTATTAATTTAATATAAAAAAAAAATTCCACAAAAAATTTTCAACACTTTTGAATCCTTTTCTTTCTTGGAAGCAACATGAAAATGTAATGGACTTTGTTTAGAAGTATATCATTATAGTTCCTATAAGGCGATCCGTGTATTGCCATATTAATAGATTATTACTTACTAGAGTCTGCGCAGATGTCTTGGCTGCCCTGCAATAACTTTAAGCAATAAGGTAAAAAAAAAATAAAAACCAATTATAAAAATAGTAAAATCAGTTGATTATTGAATTCGAAAATTAGCTAAAACTTGTAAAGTAAACGCGGGTTTTGTATTGTATTTGCTGTAAAACAGAAGATCGCGAAACTTATGAATTAAATCTTTGTTGCGATTGCGTATAAGAAATTCCAATAATTGTTTGTAGGCCGCGCTTTAAAAGGTGTTTAAACGGCATAGAAACCTCCGGAAGTATGTGGACTTTGTAACTTTACAGCAATATTGGTAAGGGACACTGGTATAGCACACGAATAGCAAGACAAGTGTATATAAAGAGGAGGAGATGTGGAAAGCTGACGACGTCACAGTAGTATACAGCAGGCGTAGCTATATTTTGTAAAAGGGCCTGATTTGATAAACGAAAACAATGTAGTGAATTATGTGCTTTGTAGTGAACAGGTGCTCAGATAGTTATACGGGTTAAAGACACATGGTTACTAAACAAGGCATCGATTAGTTATATTTCGCCAAAATACGACAGTGGTGTTACATGGATACAATTGGAATAGCTAATGTTTAATGAACAAGTAACTTCCCGAGCCACAGAATAAGTTGCAATCAAAAGAACCGCTACGTTTAAAAATTATTAATTAAAAATGATTTGTAATCAAATAATCTAGCAATCAAACAACGATAGAATTATTTTATATCATAAAAATAATTTACAATATTCAGAACACAAAAAGTTGTAGTTTTAAATTTGCTTGTTTTATAGGGAATTTAAAATAGAAGTTTCGATAAGCATTTTGTAGGAAGTTTATTTCAGGGATTAAATTATCTTTAGATGAAGTGACAGGCAAAATGTCAGCCACATTTCATTTTAATTTCAGAATTTAAACCTGCACCTTCACGTTATTGCCATTTTTTTTGATTGCTGAGGCCCTAAATTGAATTCAACATTAAAAGGGAATGCGTCGGTACCATTGGAAGTTTTGCCATTTGGAAACTAATTTTAGTCAATACGCGTTTTATATTTGTATTAGAGAAGTGCTTAATATGTTACAATCGCGAAAATATTAGAAATTAACTTTTTTAACCGGTTTAAAAAGGAGAGGGCTATTAATTTGTATTTATTGTTTACATAACTCCCTGTCATTTCTGAGTCGATTTTGCTAGAAGTAGAAGCTTATAGTTTTTAATACATGCATTATTTTCACTTATCTTTTAAATCGTAACGGACACCCGCATTAAAATAGAATTAATATTTCCATAGCTCCAAATAATGCAAACTTATATTAAATAAATATAATTAAATGGTGCACCGATAGGTAACGAAACAGGAGTTGTATCTGAAATTTAAACAGAATATTTACTTCTACGTCCAATTCACTGGCATTAAATGACAAGAATGGTGCGGCGGATATTTCTCATGCAATGCCTGAAATGTTTGGTTAGCTCTGTGGCTTTTTGCGTCGTCTTGCTGAAATCAAAAGCCACTATCCTAACTTTCGCGGGGGCACATTAATATGACTTGATAGAATCTGACCATCATTACGTGCGTCACCGGGGATAAAAGGGGGTCCAGTCCTCTAAAGGCTAGCAGGAACCAACTGGACAACTCCACGTTATTTCCACGAGAATCACTGAGCCCCAGAGTTCAGATTTTTATCTGTTCTCTGACTAATTATTGAGGTTGGCTCTTAGGGAGCATTGTGGTAGTTGTAGTTTTGCAGGCTCTCACGAAATGATTAAAGGGCCAGAATCATTCACTATTGACCGAGAACACAGGATGAATGATCTGGATCCAGTTAGCATGCTATATCGTATGTTATGTACCAGAAGTTGGATAGTCTCCAACTCTTCAGCAAAGACTGGGGGTGGCGACCCTTCTCCGAGCTCCCAAAACTGCAGCTAGGAGTGTCTAGAGGATAGAGATATCCGGCGGCTTTCTAAATCGTGGGTGACGTTACATATCACCCAAGTGATTTGATCCAAAATCAGGTTATGGCTTATAGAGCTTGATACTGATGTAAATCTTATCACCCCACTAATGTAATTATTATGGTTTGGCAGCGTAGAGAATTCATTTGCTCATTTGTGAAAAAAATCCAGGTCGATCATTCCGCCCAACCACTAACCGTAAAATACTGTAACTTTTTTCAAAATATAATGTTTTTTCCAGGATTTTGTACGTAAAGTGAGTTTGCCACTAGTTATACCCAATTGTTATGAACGGCGACGAGTGGATGTTCGACCCTCCTTTTTTACACTTTGATGATAACTATGTTTGCTTCACTTCATCCGCTACTAGGGTTCTGTTTGGGACTATTTTAAGCAACAATACTGTGAGCCACGTACATAAAGATTAAATTTTTAAGCGGTCTCAGAAGAAGCCTGATTATGAAAAAAATCTGCTCGAGTTTTACGAGTTAATACAGTGATTCACCATTTTGATAATAAATTTTTGAAATTAACATCCCTTGTTTCAAATTGCAACGCTCCAAGCTTTTTTGCTAAATAAATGACCCACACTTCAGAACAAATATTCATTTTTTTAGTAATTTTTTATCTTTAAATAATTTCTAGTTCATAAAAACGTTACCCGTTGTACGTTTAAAGAATTATTTTTACGCCAGTATGAGTTTTAATAGTTGCTTGGAGGCACTATGCAATTGAAAGCCTGTTATAATTACACCACTTAGGTTTTTAATTAAAATAGGGCTTAGAAAGTTAACTTGCATTTGACTTTTTTCTGTCATGTTTCTTAAGACTTTCCTATGCATTCTCTATCTCTAATGGAATTACCTCTGCTCCGTAGTATGCATTTTGTGTAATTGTGTACTTTTAAAACGTTATTATGTATGTGTCGGAGATTCGAGAAAGTACAGCAAACAAAAGCAATGCATTTGCTACCATTTAATAGTTTGGAATGGTGCAATCAGAGTGTTAAATTAACTTATTTTTAAGATTTAAAATTTTAATTGGTTTACTTGTGCGCTACGAGAACTGATATGATGGAAACTCTTTTAAATGTTTGAGCAGCAACATATTGAAAATGACTGTCATGAGTGATGGTAGCAAGTCAGCAAATAATAGTTTGGAGTGGCAGCCTCCCATATTGCATTTGATTTGGTGACGTTAAGATAAAACTTCTGCTTAAAACATATAAGTGAAAAGGTATTGTAAAAAATTTATATGTTTGCTGAAGGATCTCTTTTATTATTTTAGCACTTTTTAAATTCTAAGTGCGACAAACAAAAAATAATTTACCAACTATATGAATAAATATGCATAAGGTTTTCGAAACCTTAGTATTTTCTTTTAATTCAAAGCATCAAGCGTGTTTTAAGCGCATAACTTCAGCCATTTTATTACAGCAAGGTATATGCTGCCAACACAGATAACTCTCTATAATTCTGAAGTGATGCTTAACTTGCTTACAATTGCTTTTTGGGGTTCCGCATACGATTATAAAGTGTGAAAGCGTTGGGACTGGTAGATTCAATTTAGGAATATTCGCCAAAACTATTTTTTTGAAATCGTCAATATGTGTGGGTTTTTCAAAAAGAAGTTTTGTAACAACACGTTTACGCTGGTGGCTAGGATAGTGACAGCGGAGGCTAAGATCGTTGCAATTTTGTTTACTCACTCACACGTTATAAAAGTTATCACCACGTTTATTTAGTTAACTCTTGCAAGGTAGATGGTTGACAGTGGACGGTCGGGAATCTTAGCCGAAGAATGGGGAGGCAACTCGCTGAGGCGATGGGCAGTGATAGGAACAGCAGCAGTAGTAAAAGCGGCACAGGCACAGGCGGCAACAATAAAGGCGGCTGCGATACTGGCGGCAGCAGTTAAAACGGGAGTACCTGTCAGCGGTGCAGGCGGCAGCGGCAGTACTTGGTAGTGAAAAAGGCGCAGCGGCACAGGTGCAAGCGGTAAAAGCGGCTGTACCTGGTAGCGGTACTGATGGCAGCGGCACAAGCTACAGCTGCAAAGGTGGCTGTAGCTGGCAGCAGTACTGGCGGCAGTACCTGTTTGTATAAAATGTTCTGCATAATATACACACATCCATACACACACCTTATTTGTTACAGTTGAATGACAACTATCAGCTGTATGGTTTGGTCTGCATAGCAGCTGACTACGTTTATGATCTGGTTGTTCCTGACTCCGCTGTGGCGCTCCGACGTTTCCGACCGTTAATTTAAATCTTATTTTGTACTTCATAAATAAATAAAATGTAATAGAATAATTATAATATAAAAAAGGTGCCCCTGTAGGGTAGTAGGTACCAGTTTACAAGAGTGGGGGTTGTGGGTTCGATTCCCAAGAAAGACCTGGGTTTTTTTCACTACAAATAAAATTTGACTGTCGGTGTGGCTGCTCAGTGATGGAGGCATAGTCACTGGGACTGTGCTGTCTTATACCGACAGTTAATATCCGTAACTATCCTACTTTGACCACGTGTCGCCTCTCTTCTCTATCCTAAAGAATGTAGCACGGTACTTGACTAAATAGCCATTGTTACCTGAAGTGCTACTTCTCTTAAAAAAAAAAGACAAACAAAAATATAATTCATAAATAAGATAATACTAGTAATTTGTGTTAAATTAAAGAATGATTTCAATTTGAATAGTAATATCGTGTAATAATAATAATAAGAAAAATAATAACAATAAGTATAGTAATAATAGTAATTAATTTTTAAATTAAAAAAAGTAATCATAAAGTAATAACAAAGTAGTAATAAAGTAGTAATATCATGTAGGTGAAAACGAGGGCACGACTTTTACCGTTACAGGTTGCTTTTCAATTGCGGCTACAATTTGTCAATTCCTCGACGTTCTTAACAATTGGGGTTATCCAAAACCACCACATAACGAATTTCCCGTAAAGATTTGACTTTGAAACCTTACAAGGCTTAACTGATGCAGGAATTGAAGCGGGCCGACCATTCACATTGCCGTAGATTCGCTCAATTTATTCAGAAACAACTTGTTAAGTCATGTCAACAAGCAAATTTGCCACAATTGGGTTTTGGGAAATCCTAGAATGATAATTGAGAAGCTTTTGCATACTCAACGTGTCACTGTGTAGTGCGCTATGTGGTTTGGAGGCGTGATTGGGCCATCGTGAGATGCTAGCAACTAAATTTTGGCCTATTATTACCGAAACGATTAATTTATTGCAAATCAAATTTCCAGACAATCGGCAGTTAAGTGGCTAGCCGGATCATGTGATTTAACACCACTGGATTATTTTTTGTGAGTCTATGTTAAAGACAGGATCTACACTGGGACAATCGAATTGATTTCAATGTAAAAACTGAAACTCCGTGATGTGATTAACGAAGTAGGACTGACATTTTGCCAAAAAGTGATAAAAACTTTGATGAAAGTATCGACATCTGTCAGCGTGGTCGAGGTGGACATTTGCTAGATATTATTTTTCATTCATAGTTACCGAACTTCACGCTTCGTAATACAATAAAAATTTTATAAATAGAGCATTTCGAACAGTCAATCAATTATTAAAAATTTATTAACTGTTGTAAAATTGTATTATCTGATTATCTGGAACTACAACAAAAATTTAAATTGATATAAAAATTTATATGTAAAAATAAATTTTAAAGTAATAAGTTAAAGCATATAAATTTTAATTTACATTTTTAATTTATGCTGATGTGCAGATTTTATTTCTTCCCTTATTTCTATGAACTTTTAGACAACGTGATTATTTATTTTTTGTTGAACGACTGCATTTTTGTTGGACCAACATTTTTATTTAATTATATTTTAGCATTTATTATTTAAATTTAACTATATTATGCAGGCATAATTCTCAAAATTATCATAGATTGTTGTTCTTAAATACAGATGCAGTTATACATTTACTTGTTCTCATTATAACCATTAAGTGGTATACTTAAAAATGTTTATATAAAATTAAAATATTGTTTAAGCATTTGCTATTAAAAGCATACAAATTTTACATAATTTGTACTTGCTAATTATATAATAACTTGTGCTATTAAAACAGACTTCATAAAAAATTGAATGCAACCGTTCTAGATATGAATGTTTAATAGCGTTAAGATATTACTCGAGATACAAAAAAATATTTGTTATCAATTACGACACTGAAAGTTGGTACCCATATTGACTTTAAATCTTGTTCTACATATTTAAATAATATTCCTGGCATTTGTGCCTTAAGGTTTCCAGAAATTAGCAAAATAAAAAGAGAGTTATTTGTTGAAATAAAGAAGGCGGAAAGCACTGCAAGGTGATTAGAAGGTGAGTCGACGATTTAGGGATGATTTTACAAGAAAATAAATTACACAAAAATCATTTAGGTGAGACTTGTTATATTGTGTAGGGCAGCTAAAGATAACGCATCACTTATAACATAGAATTTGAATAAAAAGAGCACGAAGGGCTATGTGTGAGGTAACGATAGTTTTCGTGTTTTTTTCTGCTTGTGTTCTCTTTCGGGCTTCAATTTTTAATTATTTTTTTGTTCAAACCTTTTATTTAGTTTTAGTTGGCTGCTATGATTTTTTTTGTAGCTGCTAAAACAACCAGAAGAGCTGGCAAGTACAACCCCAACAGGAGGTTTTCTTTTCTTCCCTATTACGTAGTAGCTAATAAATAAAATAAATTACAAAATAAAAAAATATGCTGGTTCGATTTACGTGCTAGTTCAACTCAAATTCAGAGGCATTTAAATATTTTGCTAACTTTGTTATTTCAAAAAAGTTTTAAATTCGAGAAGCAAATTTATACAAGTGGCAATTAAAACTATTAAGGATAATAATCAGTTAGCCACAATTGAAAAAGAAAACTTAACGTTATATAATGTTTAGCTTCAATAATAGAAAACGGCCTTTGCTGTATGAAACCCATTACGATTTTTGGACGCAGGAAAACTACCATAAGTAACCCAATATTGATATCAATAACAAGCATTTCACTGTATTTTTTATACTCATAAACCATCTTTCCACCAAAATATAAAGGAGCTTTTGACATACCCTAATTTCTAACGTCATGTGATCTGGAGTGCTCTATGCACTTATTCAGCAGTGTAATGAATGCTTTAGTAAAGTACATTTTACTTTAATAACAATTCATTCAAACTTCGCAAACGAAGAGCTTATTTCCGATGCCACCAATTTATAATTGGTGTACAACTTAATATTGTCGATTTTTATTGCTTAAGAAAAGCATTTTAAAGAATCCATCCAGCCAATTTTAAATAGCCAGTTTTGAACTAAAGCGTAGACCAGTAAAAACGTTTTCTCAATTGATCGAAACAAATGGTAGTCAGAACCGTTAAGGGCTGGGCTATAAGGCAGGTAAGCTAAAACTTTCAGTCCACTGTTTTCTAAATAGTGTTTGACCGTTCATGGAATATATGGCCGAGCGTTATCAACATGGAAAATTATTGACTCATGTTTCGTACAATATTTTTTTCAGTTTTCGTTGATTGCTTTCTTCAAACGAATCATTTATCTTCGGTGCAGCTCCCCTGTGTTCGTCTGACCTGATTTTAGTAGCTCATAATACAAAACACCCCTCTAACCTTGGCATCATAAATATTCGGCTTCGACGTTAATTTCGCTGGTTGGCCCGTCCTTGCATGTAACTTTTTGCGCTTGGAGTTACCATAAAGTATCTATTTTGTAGTACCGGTAGCGTTTTGTAGCTTCCAAGTAGATGCAAAATCGTCTTTCAACATTTAAAGCGTAAGGCAAGTTCTTTTAGCTTTTGGTAGCAATATTCATCGAGTAATGCTTCTAATTTCTCATCAAAATTTTTCAGCTGACCAAGCCCCTCCTTATCTTTTGTATCGAAATCACTATCGTTTACTAGTTTTGTAGGTTGCTGCATGTTAACCGTAAACTTATACCAACAATCGACAACTCGCAGCAGCCGTTTTCTTTGAATTAAAGAAGAACATCTTTTTAGGCTCGAAATTTTTACCTATTTATAGCGGTTGAATACTGAATTCTAATAGCAAATATTTACCCCTCCAAAATACCATATTTGTTATTATTAACACAAACTATATGCGATAGTAATACGATACCTTGTCCAATTCGACAGTTTTAAATTGTATATCCAATAATTTGAGGGGAATTCCACACACAAGGTAAAAAAACATAACGCTATTGTTTTCGCTAAAGTTGCTGTCTGTCACAGCCTTGTTTTGAACCTCGTAGAGGTAGACTGTAGAAATTGTCTAACGACCTCTATTATTCTAGCCACTATAACAAAAAATACTAAAACTTAAAAGGTATGCTGAAAGGTATGAATAAATAGCCTCAGTCTATTCCGCTTCTGTATTTATGAATTTACAGTTTCAGTCTATTCTGTTAAAAAAAAATCTAGGTCAGGTATGTCAAAATCAAGTTACCATCGAGATGCTCTTTAGTCAATGTTATCCCTACAGCTGTACATACTATGTGCACATTTCGATTATGGGTTTATAAGAGGTAAGAGATTAAGAGGCAAAGCTATACTCGTGCAGATTGCGGCATCTATGGAAAAAACACCTAAATTTGTAACTTCATTGTTCACACATATTTTTATAGCGGACATATTTTTAGATTCTTAATTATAAATGTTTAAAATCACATCATACATTAAAATCACGTCATTATATATATATATATATATATATATTTTTTTTTATTTAGTTTTATTTTTTTAATTTTCTGTGATTGTTCTTATAGCCAACACAGGTATTGTTAGTTCCCTAGAAACAAAAAGATTAAAAAATTAAAACTAGTGCCAATAGCTGCAATATTTGCGCAATGTTTTATATTTGATGTACGCAAGTTTAAAAATAGAAGGGTATCCCATACAAGGTACGGTGCTCTTGGTGTGTGTGTTTTTTAACGGATTCATTCTTTAAACTTATTGTATTTTGCCTCTTTTTGAGATTTGCTACACTGTTACATGCTGGTAATTTGATTCTTGAAACTCTAGCCAAGGCTATGTTGAGGCTTGCCGAAAAATTTTTCTTGTTTCATTACGAAGGCACTCTAGCCGAGAGTGGAGTTCTTATAGAGAATATAAGTGAAGGCACTTACAATACATATACCACGGAAAATCAATTTTGCTTTTGATTTTCGAATCCAGCAGCCACTGAACATTAATTATTTTTATCTTTTTATTTAAGTAGTGTTTTTGTATTAACTTAAGCAACGTTTGGGATTTAAACCCATGTGTCGTTTGCGTAACAAATTCGAACACAGCCCTAATAACACAGCATTTCAAGCAGCCTCGTCAGGTGTTTGCTTATTCTTATTGTATTGGGACATACCACACATTCACGGGCAAACACAATTTTAGCTTTTGGTTTTTACAGGTATGCAAAGGGATAGACAATCTTAATTTTCTAGCATTATCTTTACAAAGTTTAAAGTGATATGATTTATATACAACAATAGTAGATAAGGATCCTGCTAAAAGTTTTCAAACATTTATTAAAAATCTTAAATTTAAGGCAAATTTTTTATTGTGTATTTAGTAGTGTAAATAGTAGCGGAATTAAGATTAAGAAATAATGCGTTATTGATAAGATAAGGAAGTGATATTGTAAAAAATATATAAAAATATAAGAGTGTATTAACTTTCAACAAATTATTATTGATTTGTACCTTTCTTTCTACTGTAAGCATTTCGCTATACTCATTTATTAAAGTGTAAGATTTACACAAGAGTCATTTTAAAAAACAATAAAAAGAATGTCAATCATTAATACGTTTCCAGCAAGCTTATGGAAAATTTGGTATCTAGATTTTGAGATACCTTTTACGTCTTCTTATCATTAAAGGACACATATTAATATATAACTAAACGTAGCAAATTACGATTATCGATTGTAGAATTAAATGAAAAATCAAAAGATTTATGCATCCCAACTATAAAATAAAAAGATAAGTTGAATTGAAAGTTTGCTTTGATGAAATCGAATATTAATATTGTACCATCACGACAGTAAAAAAACACACTATTTGACTAACTGTTTATCACTAATAATACTTTTTTTCAGCATAACATAGCGCTCGTTGGCTAACTAACAACATTTTGCAACAAAACTTCGCTTAATGCAGCTGGAAATATTATATTTCAGAGCGTCACTTAATTGTGAGTTATTGAAGTTAACCCGCTCTTTCAAATGGTCCGAGAGAAATTAATCCAGCGGCATTATTTGATTTCTGTGATAATTTATCGGCAAATTGACATTTTTAAGTTGACAAATTACGTGACCGGGAAATTTCTCACGCAATAATTCAAATTTTTTATGTAGCTGTAATGCTTGCGGCACCGTCTTGCTGAAACTAAGTGTCACTGATATCAACATTAGCCAGTTGTGGCCACAAAGAATCGGTTGTCTCGATGTATTGGTTTCTCGAGGACTGTTTATAGATTTTGTGGGTACCATTTGCGACAATTTTGTTTGTTTAAATAACCATCTAATTGAAAGTAAGATAATTTTGTTGAAAAATGCGTTGTTTCTGTTCAGTTTTGCAAACAACCGATTCACAAACGTTCCGTTCATTCTTCAGAGAATTGAACTTTACAAATATGGAGATGAAAATCTTTAAGCAAAAATTATTGCGAACGTCGACGAATTAATGTTTAAGAGTCATTTTTTCAATTTGTTGTACAGCGGCTTTATTTGCATCAGCAACGATCACTATTTGCCTATTAATTGTGAGCCTCGAACTAAACAATAACATTATGCACAGCGCACATAGAGGTATTTCAACGATCTGGGCGGCCGAAATTATTTGTGTGCTTAAATGTACATATCTTGTCGATTACAACAAGACTGTGTCGTTGAAATTTGCGAAACCATCTAAAATCTTGAGTTACGGGTAAAAAACCGGGTTTTCTGCCCTTTTGCACATATAAGCTAGTAACTTTGTTAAATATCAACCGATTTAGAATTTCTCAGTGGTTTTAGAAAGAAGAAACTAAGCCATTTCGAAGATATGAAAATGATACCTAAGTAATATTGAGTCATCTGTGTGTATTCCTCCAGCAAACTAAGTTTTGTAAAAAAAAATTGGGTATTTTTCAAGTTTGGAGATGTTTTTACACATTTTTTCATTTAGGAACCGTATAATTTAAGATTGTAATATAAAAGTATGTTTATTTATGAGTAAAATGCAACTTTGGTTTAAAACATCCGTTAAAAATTGACTGAGTAAATGAACTTTTAATAAAACCAAAATGCTGGAATAAATACAATAAACATTTACAAAGCTTTCATTGGTGTTAAGGGCGAATGTGTAGGTTTTTTACGCTTATACGCGCATTTTATCAGTTTTCCTCCTTTTGCTTCTGTCGCTTGACGGCCCTAAAGATTTCTGAGGTCGGCCAGGTTGATTTTGAGACGATTCCACAGGAATTTCAATGGTCCCTTGAAGCCATGAGTCATTGTACTTCAAAAAGGTTTCCTCTTTGCTGTGAGATTTTATCCACCTTTGTTTAAATTGGCTTTTAAAGTGAGCAAAGTTACGCTTCAAGCTAGCTAATTGCTCTTTATTATAGCCTTTATATGCGAACAGTTGATTCTTTAAACATTTTAGCTTACCATCAATAGAAGGCACACCTGAACTGTTCATTTTGTCGAAAAGAGTTTTACGCTTCACCATCTTGTCTTCCGAAACAATAATAATTTTTTTTTTCTTTAATGAAAACAATATGCACACGAACTCGACATAGACAACAACGATTTCTTTTTATATTCAAAGTTAGTTTTATTATTTGCAAAAACTCAACTGACAGAAAAAAAAAGCTGTTGAGATCCAAAATATTTAAGGTGTCAGAAAAGTGCTTATCCGGGACTATCCGGGAAAAATTTTTTGCTACTTCAATAAAGGAAAGATTGAGTAATGCTAAACAAAAAAAATTATTGCTTGATCTACCTTGATAACATATCCAAAAGCATCTTGAAAAAGAAATTCAACAAAAATTTACTACAAAAATAACCTTACTTTCAATCAATAAAAAAATCAGCATTGATATGACTAATTATATGTTGTAAAATGATTTTTCATAAGTCCATTATCTGAAGTACTAGGATCCATAATTTTTTCATTGTGCGATTAACTTGTTTTGCTAATATTTTCGATGAAAACCGGTTATTTTGTAAGGGAACCCAGTTCTATTATGAAAACTCTGTGAAACACTCAACTTTCGACTGCTCGTACGTGCGCGTGATGCGCGGAAAAAAAATTTTGGTTGTTGTCTTTTAACGCAGTGACTATTTTTTTTCAATATTATTCCTACTTTGATTTTTGGGGTTTTGGCCGCCCAGATCGTTGAAATACCTTTATGTGCAGCGGTCCCAGAAAGACACTGAATATGAAGAAAACCTGCGCGAATTTAACAAAGTGATAAATTTTCACCATTTTGGTAGTAAATTTTTAAAATCATTGATACATACTTAGCATTTCCCAAGTTCTTACTAAATAAATGCTAAAGAATGACAGCTTTGTTCTGGACATTTAATCATTTCACATACAATATACTTCCGAACCTCGAATTTGCCCACCCGAACTTAGAACCTTTTACCAAATTAATTTTTTTCGGTAACGTCCTTAATTTAATAAGACACTTAAGGACAAAAGACTTAATATCTTTGCATAAGTAAATTTTATTTATAATTTTTAAAAATATTAAAAATAAAATAACAACTTTGCTGTCTTTCCAAAGAAATTGACAAAATAGTCATCCAGCATTATGGTAGTATTTACGAAAATGTGTTTATATGTGTTATACAGGGGACACAAGATATTAAATTTATAAAAAGACATTGAATTTTTGGCGTGCTTTTAGTTTGTTCTTCAAGCACGTATAAATTTTCCATTGTAAATGAGATTTTAAATTGTGTGGTTGGCAAAACATTCAGAAAACAATCATCGGCGTTTTTTGGTCATTGGCTGAACGCTGAGTCGTAAGAGGATAGTGGCTATAATTTAATAGATGATCAATTAGGAATTTTATAGGAAGTTTATTGGAATATCCAATAGGTTATTTTTACACAATTGTATATAATTCTATAATAAGTGTTGTATAGATTTGTTTCAAACTCAGGGAGTTTTGTTTGTGTAATATTCTTTTCTGATGATGTGTAATATCTACAACAAAACTGCAGATATCTCCAGAATTATTTCTTTCTTTCAAAATCAGTGTATTTCAATAGCTTTTTGGCATGCTGCCTATTTTGCTAAGCACGATATCAACAGCACAAAATCAAACTTAAACTGAATAATTGACGAGTCTCCAGCATGTGTGTACATCCAAGTCTAAATGTGCTACTATGTAAAGGTTAAAGTGACTATACGAATTCAACAGTGATAGTGATCTTGACTTTGAGTGTGATTGTGTGACTTGTGTGTGATAACAGTGATCTTGACTTTGAGCAAAGAAAATACCGCTGGTATGGAGCCCTAGGAACAACATCCAAATTTTTTTTTTAAAGAGAAGTAGTCAACAAAGTACCTTGCTACATTATTTAGGAAAGGGATAGAGAAGAGATGAAACAGGTGGTGAAAGTTAAGGAATAGTCGGAAATTAACTGCCGTATAAGACAGCAACCAGTGACTGTGCCTTCATCGCTGAACAGCACCACCGACAATCGATTTTTATTTTTGTAGTAAAAAAAACCAAGGTCTTCGTTGGCAATCGAACCCACAACCACCAGACTGACAAGCTAGTAGACTACCTACTAGCCTACAGGGGCACCTAAATTATACCCAAAGTAAAGAGTTTTTCAACAAGAAGTTTGTTTTCTACAACACAATAAAAAAAATTTTTAGTAAGATGATTCAGAGCTTTATTGTATTACGAAGAGCAAAATTCAGCAATTATGAATTAGAAATGATATCTGGCAAATGTTTTAAAGTTTTAAATCACTTTTTAACAAAATGGCGCACAAAAATTAATTCACGATTTGTCTGGCCACTAAACGGCTGATTGTGGTGAAATTATGCCATCGGAAAGTTTTGTTTACAACAAATTGATCGTTTCATTGGTTTCATTAATAGGTCAAAATTGAGTTGTTAGAATTCCGCGATAGCGTGATCCATTTACCGTTATCGCACTTCCAGCCTCATCTTCGAAATCAAACGCCCTAATCATGCTTCTGCGGCGATGTGAATGGTCGGTCGGCTTTAATTCCTACACCAGTTGAACCTTGTAAGGCTTCAAAGTCAAATTTTCACGCAAAACTCGCTATGTGGTAGTTTTTATAACCCCAGCTGTTGAGAAAGTCACAGAGTTGACAAATTTATATCTGCTTCAATACTGTGGCTCACGGCTGCGATGTTTGCGGTTGAAAGACCCGGTCAAACAAGTGTTGGTGTTTGCACATTTTGTATCGCCTGTCGACTCAAATTTAACAACCAAATTCTTAATAGCGGTCTAAGAAGAGCGATTATATTGTCCGAAAATATCACGATTTTTACGAAATGTCACTTTAACAGAACCACCACTTTCATAGTGGTTTTAAATCGTTTTAATGCGATTTTCGTGCGAAATTGAATTCATTGTAACAATTGCATCTACTACGAATAAGTTAAAAAACTAAATTGGTGTTGCCTCAATGGAAAAACAAATTTTTGTTGAAAAAGCCGATAGTGAAGTCTTCTTAAGCAAGATATAGAATGCAAGAAGTACATGAACAATGTGTCATTTAATACGTACAAGTTGCACTCACAAAGAGTGATCAGAAAAATACATTCAGTCATTATGAATTAATTAATTCATTCATTCTGTTGAAAAGGCAGTCGACCAGGCCATCAATTTCCTCTGGATTTCAAATAAATAATAAACACAACAAAACTTGATTATTATGAAATATTAGTTTATTAAAATTCCTTTTAGCAAGGAAATTGTGGAAACTTTTATTGTATAGTCAATCTCGTCTAAGCTGCTTGCTGTCCTCGTACCAAAAGAAGTATATCAAAAAAAGAAAATGGCGAAGGCGGCCACACAACAGGGAATCAGAGCCGATGCTACACCGAAATAAAATCGGTGATACCATCTGATTAAAGTGGCCTTTGGAAGTCGCGCTAACACATTCATTTTAAAATGGTTTCTTGCAAAAATTTCAAAGAATATGAACGTTTTCATGTGAATTCAAAAGCTTGAATCACAGTTGAAATTTGCAAGAATTTATTTAATTTTAAATTTTCAGCTATCAAGTCGCTACATTACACTACATTGTTTCACAAAAAATGTGTTAGTGTTTTTAAATATTTATAAATTATAAGTAAATATTCAGCATCATTTTGGTATCACTTAGAGGAAATACATTGTGTTGCAACCTATTAAGTGAAAATAAAAACAAATTGATTAACTAAATTACAAATTCTTACTTGAAGACCTTTTTATTAAATTTTAGCTCCACTAGGCGATGAATATTGTGAAGAGAATTCGCCACGTATTACCTTCAGCAAAAAATTAAACATGCACGCACATACGAGACTCTTAGTTTAAATAGACAAATGAGTGTCATTTATTGAAGGAGACATTAAGGCTAAAAAACCTAACAAGAATGCTAATTAAATATCTAGCTCAGGGAGTTCATTACTCAACTTAAAAAAAACTTGAGGCAAACTGCAAAATCATATATTCACAAGGACTGAAATTAATATGCTTTATCTCCCTTCCCATTTCTTCTCTTCATAACTTTTCATTTAGTATGAAGAAGATTACATTTTATATCCAACTTTGTAAATAGAAAATTGGTTTAAAGAAATAAAAATTAAAGAACAAAAATAAAATATAATAAAATTAACCTTAGGTTTGGAACACGTTATGCACGTATTGCAATGTGACTTCCTTGAAAGCTATAAATCGTCTATACAAAAACAAGGCAAAAACATTAAATTGGAATATTACGAAAAAAAGAAGATTTTTGTGGTACAAAGAAAAAAGTAACAGCCAGTAGCCTTAATTCCATTATAAATCATCATTTTTATCCAAAAAGGCTACAAACCAACTTAGAAAGCCTGAAACTGAATTACAAGCAAACAGTTTCGCAATAAAACTGCACGTTATTATGAAGTGCTCTGAAGCTCGTTTTGTAGTGCTCTTTGTTTTATTCATAAAGCGTAATACATTTTGAAAGGCAGTATCCGTTACAAATAAAGAGGAAATGCAAGAAAATGTATGTACACACATACATAAACACAAATAGTTTACATGAAAATTTACAACCAACAGCAAAAGAAAATGATAAATTGTTTAAGATATTAAAGGTATTTTCAACAGAATTTAGTAAATACATTTATGGGCAGGTAGATATTGTTTATGACACGACTGCCATAACTCAAAAAATACTATTTCCCACAATTTTCATAATATTTGAACAATATTAAATTAATATATGTACGAGTGAGTATTTGTGTAAATTAAAAGCAACTTTACACAATGGATTGATTTATCGTTTAAAGAAAATTAAGTTTATTTTCCTAATGCAGTTGGGAGTAAAATAAGATTATTATACATTTAGTTATCTCGACATTTAAGTCATCAGAATGACATTGAAAAAAATGACATTGAAAAAAGTAATTATAAAAACTCGAATTATCTATATATATAAAAGAGGATGTGTGTGTATGTATGTAAGAAATGGACTTGAAAACGGCTGGGCCGATTTTGATGAAATTTTCAGAAATTCTTCAGAATATTCAGGCGGGTGACACTGTGAAGTCCGATTTTTGATTTTTGGTCTGTGGGCAGAGGGGCGTGGCAAAACCCACCAATGACATATACATATACATATTTATTATTTTTTTTCTTTTTATTTTATTTTTTAAAGCTATTGTTATGCTTTTCAAAACGAGATATCAATCTCTTAAATCGGTTATGTAGTTCCGAAGATATTTACAAAAAAAAACTCACTAATATATAATAAAATATCAAAATTTTAAAACTTCCGAATGTTGAATTCGCTTGAGTTATCTGGACTGCCGCTCCACCGCCTACAAATGAAAGTTGGTGTACCAATTATTTTGCTTAGAAATATCTGCCAGCCACGACTTTGCAATGGGACACGTTTAGTAGTCAAAAAAGTCATGAAAAATGTGATTGTAGCAAAAATTTTAAAAGAAAAATATAAGGGCGATGTGTTGAAACCACGCATTCCTATGATTCCTCCAGATTTGCCGTTTGATTTTAAATGGCTTCAGTTCCCCATATCTGTTGCTTTTCAATGATCCCTGTTTTTTGCACGGTCAGTTATATGTATCACGTTCACGTGCTTTGTTTTTCAATACCGCGAACCAAAATCGATCAAAAAATGTCGAAGAAATGACTTGCAAAGCAGTCACGGGCACGTTAGTATCTGATAAATGGAAAAATGTAAAATTAAAAAAATTTCTTTTTAATATATCTTAATGGGAGGTTTTAGACTACAGAAGAAAACTTGACAAAGATGACGTTTAGTCATACCGTGACAGAGAATCAACTGATTAATATACAGCGATTGAGGTTCTGGATTCTGTTGTATTCTGTTGTTTGTGAGAGGCACACACATATAATGCAACATATCTCAGTCTAAGTGCTATAGTACAAAGGAACATATAAGCCGAACAAAGCTTAGAGCGTTGCAATAGACTCCCAAGGACACCCAGTTGATATAGAAAAAACCTAAAGTCACCTGGAGAAAGATTACTATTAGTGGCACATAGAATGCAGACATAAATCATTGAGAGCGATTATTGAAGCCAATAAGACGGTTAATGAAATTTAAAGAAACGATATCTGGCAAATGTTCACCACGACGACGCTGACAGATGTCGATTCTTCCATTAAAGTTTTTAATCACTTTTTGGCAAAATGGCGTTCCTCTTTCATTAATCACATCACAGATTTTGGCTTTTAAGGCTGAAATTGAATCGATTAGTTCCGTATAGGTACTGTCCTTAACATAGCCCCCCCCCCAAAAAAAAACCCGTGGGAATATAATATGACGCTCTGGCTGATTGTCGTGAAGTTATGCGATCGAGAAATTTGGCTTGCAATAAATTGATTGTTCAATTGTGTGATATGTCGCACCGTCCTGCCGAAATTACATATCAGTGATATCCACGTCGGCAAGAATAGGCCAATAGCGTGATCCAATAATCGTTATCGCATTTCCGCCTTCCAAGCCAGTTCCTTACGAAAAATTCGCCATTGTTGGTTTTGGATAACCCCAATTGTTGAGAACAGCGAGGAATTGACAAAATTTGGATCTGCTTCAACACTGTGGCTCACGGGTCGATGTTTGTGGCTGAACAACCTGGTGGAACACGTGTTGGTGTTCGCACATTTTGTATCGATCCTGTTTACAAAAATGTAACGACCTAATTCTTAACAGTGGTCTAAGAAGGAAATATCACGAATTTTACGAAAAGTAACTTTAACAGAATCACCATTTTCATAGTGGATTTTAATTATTTGAATGCAATTTTCGTGCGAAATTGAATTCATTGTATTAATTTGCTAGACATCTACTGCGAATACGTCAAAAAACTAAATGTCAAAATTCCACAATTAAAATTATTGGCATAAACTGTAACAACTTAAGCTTAACTATAAATAAACATTTCATTAATATATTTAATTCTCAAAAATATTTTTTTAACTGGTGTTATAATTTTAACACAAGGAATATTAAATAATAAATTTATTTTAACAAAATTTCAATCAATAATTGGAATTTTTTAATTAAAAACCTTCAAATGTTATTTATTATTAAATACTCTTAGCCATGAAAAAAAGACCTCTTTTAATTTAAACAAAAACTAATAATAATTCTTTCATAAAATAACTAACAAGTTTCCAGCAATAAATAATGACATCAAAGTAATCAAGCCTCTATAAATCGAGTAATTGTAATATTTATCTTACATGAATTAAAACCAAATAAATCAAAATTTATTTATATATATTTATACAATTTTACCTTTCACAAGATATGGTAATACATATTTTAAAATAATTTATTGATAATTATGACAGTTAAGTACAACATAAAAGCACAGGGTTCTAAAATATTTGTGTAAAATTTAAAAACAAAATATTTCTATTAAATTTATTTCATATTTTCAATATTTAGTTTGTTAGTTAGGAACATTCGTCTGGTACTTCAAGCACAGTTTTTAGCTGCTTCTTAAGACAATTTATTTCCAATGGAAACAAGAAATTTTCTAAAGAAAAATATAACAAAATATAAAAGAATTGGGATAATTTTTTTTCGTTTAAGTTAACATGGAAGTATTTTGTAGTGCGCTTTTACCAGACAAGCTCCTGCAGGGCGCTGCAGGTAAAATATGGCAAAAAATGTTGTGCAAAGAAATGCGACGGCCTCTGCTTGATGTAAAATTTATTCATTCGTTTTCTTAAGCATTATTGTTCTTTCGTATACATAAAAAATTCATAGATATTTACAGCTTATGTTGGCATTCATGCAACAACATTCATCCATCATGTATTCGAGAGTTATACTCTAACAGAAAGCAATAGAAGCATAACGAAAGAAATTCTGGCTTAAGACCACAATGAGAAAATAGTATGGTTTTGTGAATCTTAAAATGTTGTAACAGGTACAATTCCTGTTACAACTATATAAATACAATTGATGAAGACTCAAGTAGTTTTCATAAATAATTTATAGAAAAAGAAAATGAAAAGATAAAAAATAGTTAAAAAGCCTTTAGACTTTTTTCAACTAGAATTAATTTTTATGATATCAAAAGAAATTTTTTCTATTCGTTAGAATGTATGCACAACCAGTTGCTACTTGTCATGAATAAATCATTAAATGGAATGACACATGCATCATGTGAATAACAAAGGAACAAACCAAACGTTCCGCCATGAAATTCAACTGTCATTTTTAATGCTTTATTAGTTTTTTTTTTTTTTGTTAATATAGAACATGATATATGTACAACTATCTTAAGCATTAATAGAGCCAATATTGTACAATTTTTGTTTTAATCGAGCTTACTACAACGGTAAGGAACTTAACAAGGCCACAAATGAACACTCAAATCAACCATCCTCAAATAGTTTTTGCAGAGTTTAGTGAGTTTTAAAATAAAAAAAAAAGAAATAACATAGACACAATATAAAAATGTTACTTCGAAATATTCCATAGTCCAAAGGCAAGTCTAGCATTCGGCTATTTTAAGACAGATTTTATTTGTGGAGCCGTACTTGCAGGATAAATGAAACTATACAGAATTCTTTTTAATTAGTGTATAAAGGATATTTTTCACTTAATTACTATGATTTAAATTTTTTTGTAAAAGTACCAAACAAAAAGTACCTAATTCAATTTTTTTTTTTAATATTCAATTTATGCAATTACATTTACAATAAAATTTACTTTTAAAAATTATTGCAACAAATATTGTTACAGTTTTTAGTTAATAATAACTTACTTGTATAGGGTCCGCCAAATAACTTTTTTTTTAACGCTATAAACTCCTAAACCAATTGGACTTTTTATGGCGTCATATCAAAGCAAAATTCGTCTCAATGATACCTCTTCAATGTTCAATTGTTGAGTACCACGGTGAATTGATGTTGATGGCGCTTCACGCACACTTTCTGCGACAGCAGCAATGTTCCCGGGTGTACGCACTATTTTGGCTTTTCACGCTTTGGTTTATCGATGAGGATGCCAGTTTCTTTCACTTTTTTCACAAGGTAACTAACATACGGAGCTGTCGGTGCTTCTCTTCTTCCGAAATCCGTACGCAATTTTCGCACACATTCTGCAATATTACCACGATTATAGATGTAATGACGCAATATTTTATAGCGTTGTTCAAGCGTATACACAACCATATTCGTTCAGCAGAAGGATAAAAATAATTATCTGTCAAATCAAACATGAGCTATGTGTTACCATTCACGAAATAAACACTAGTTGAAAAAAAAAAGTTAGATTGAGGACCCTTTAAAAATATGTGCACATCATTATCATCCGCATACAGTGCTGCAGCAATATATATCACATATAACACTGACCCGAGTGGTACCCCAGTAAAATCATTTTGTGGGCTGGGCTGGAAAAGCTATCTTAAATATTTACCATAAGTGATCTATCTTGAAAGATTTTCTGTAGGCTATTTAAGCTTATAAATAACACCATTGTGCCAAGTCTAGTCAAAATCCTTTTCCAGACATATAATTTCAATGCTTGTTCTATCGTTTCTATTCCCAGCAATTAAATTGGCAATTCTTTTTATTTGATGGACTGCAGAATGTTCTTTGCGAAAACCAAAGTTTTCTTTTGACAGAATGTTGTTACCCTCGCTAAACTCATTTAGCCTCCTCAGTATAATTTTTTCAAATATCTGTTCGAGACAACTTAGCATACTAATAAGACGATAACTACTAGCTAGTTTAACATCTTTACCAGGGTTAAGTGTGGGTATAACATTTGCAGTTTTGAAATAAAAGCTTTTGGAAAATATCCTTATTTAAGCACCAATTTGTGTTTTGTTTGTTATTGCGACCAAAAGAGTATTGCTAATTTTTTAAATCATAATTGGCTCGATGCCATCAATTCCTGGGATTTTATTATTTTTCAATGTGTACAAAGTATTTTTCTTTACAGTTGTTGTTAAAAAATGTTGCAGTAAAATGTTATATGTTGTATGCACTTTTAGCTATTCAGAATATTTTTAAGCTTTAGTATCCAATAATTTTGCAATAGCATTTAACTTTTCTTTAATGCTATATATTTTAGCGCCATCTTTTGCCCAAACACCAAATTTTCAATTTTTATATCTTATTGCTGTTATCAGCTGCCAGAACTTTTTACTACCAGCTGGCAACCATCATATGAATTGATACTTGCTCATATTTCTATTGTCGGCAGCTGTTTGATTATATAGATTATATAGTTTATAACTGTGCGGTTATTAGACCTCTGAATTTTTTACCTACACCTGACTCTTTGCCCAGTATATAAGAAAGTTTGCTGAGAAAGTCTTCTTTGCCTCAACTGCGTATATCTTAGTAGAGTTTGCCTTGAAGCTTCCTATATAATGTAAATTGTTTCGGATAGTGCATGTTCAACATTTTCCTCTGTTGAAAACTCACTCGAAATATTGCAGTTTCTCTATCTTAATGTCAGCACATATTGCTATTTAGTTGCAGCTATAAGATATAAAGGAATTTGGATTCCTCTAGTTGACTGTTGATCGATAAATTGAACAAGTCATCGGAACGTGGTCCAAATTTTCAACCTATGCATGGGGTTAAATTTGTTAAATATATAAATTGGAGTTCGCAAGTACTGTGTCAACTGTAACATGTGAACGTTTCATAGAAAACATATAAGAGTTGGAATTAGGTACTCAAAATTAAAATGATTTATTTACTTAAAAAATGTAAAAGTTTGGCTTTAATTTTAATTTAATTCACATAAGTACACCAGTAACATACAAGAGGAAGCAGCAATAAGTACGTGAATATTTGAATTTCTCGGCTCTTAATTGAAATGCCCATACCGCTCCTATCCATAGACAACTGTATGTTTACTCATATCTAAATTTTAATAAGCGTTTGGCAGCTGTTGATAACAGACTATCTCGTGTTTTGAAAAAAAAAATTGGAGGTTTTTTGGTGGTGCTGTTTAGGTTATAGTCTCGTGTGGTGGATTCATGGAATGTGGACGAATTTTTGCACCGTTTCGTAGTTTTATACTTTGTGATACTCGTATGATAATCCTCTATGCTGTAAGGATTTATTACGAAATTGATTACTTACTGTTTCTATAAAAATTTCTGTGATCTGGTCACAGAATTGACTGATAACTAGTAACAACAGATGGTGCTGTTTCGAAGACCTTTAAATTTTAACACTTTCGATTTCAAAAACATTCAAAAACAAAAACAAGTTGAGCAGATTCTATAAAGTATTTTCTATTTCATCAACAGCAAGTAAGACTGTAAAAGTAAGACAGAAAACAATTAGTAAAGGGGTTTTCAAAAAAAGTATTTTTTAATCACTTTTTGGCAAAATGGCGGCCTTATTTTGTAAATCAAATCAGGGATTTGAGTTTGAAGGCTGAAATCGATTGAATTTATTCCGTATTCTTAGCATAGCATCAAATAATCCAGCGGTTGTAAATCACGCGATCTGGCTGGCCACTTAACTGCTTGGTTGTCTTGAAATTATGCGATTGGGAAATTTTGTTTGCAATAAATTGTTCGTGTCATTGGCTGTGTAACATGTGGCAGCGTCCTGTTAAAGCCACATATCAGTGATATCCACGTCCTCAATGATATATTAAAATTAAGTTGTTAGCATCTTGGGACAGCCTGATCATTCACCGTTACAGCATTTACAGCGTCATCCTCGAAAAAAACCATGGCTCCAAAGCACTTAGCGTAGCATACAGTGACACGTTGAGCATGCAAAGGCTTCTCAATAATTTTTCTAGGATTTTTATAAGCCCAAATGTGGCAAATTTGGTTGTTGACATACGCTGACGAGTGAAAATGGGCTTCGTCTGAAAAATTGATTTTTTTCAGAAAAATCAGCCGCTTGTTCCTGAATGAATTGAGTGAATCTACGGCGATGTGAATAGCCGGTTGGCTTCAATTCCTGCACCAGTTGAACTTTGTAAGGCTTCAAAGTCAAATCCTTACGCAAAATTCGCCATGTGGCAATTTTGAGAGCGTTGAGGAATTGACAAATTCGGATCTGCTTCAACACTGTGGCTCACGCGTTGGTGTTCGCACGTTTTTTATCGAGCCTATCGATTAAAATTTAATGACCAAATTCGGTGTCAGAATCACGATTATGTTTACGTTTTACGAAATGTAGCTTTAACAGAACCAACATTATCGTGGGAAATAGAATTCATTGTAGAAATTGCCAGTGCATTTACTAGGAATACATCAAAAAACTAAATGTCAAAACTACCATGTTGTTGGTGTTGTCACAATTAAAAAACGAACTTCTTTTTGAAAAACAACGTTTGGTGTATATAACAGACATCTTTGTTAGGTTGTGTGATTAGTTGATTATTTATGCGGCAATCACGTCTTAAACATATGAATTAAATTTCCTTAGAAATAAAAAAAAAATATTTCTAAGAAAACAGTGGGGAAAATGAACTAAATATGAAAACAATCAGGTATTTATGTATTCCCTTTTGTTCCTTTCGTTACAGAATTGGTGTATGAAAAATGATAGGTGAGACTTATTTGGCAAATCTTAAATATTTTACCTTTGAAATAGCTTTTGCAATTTTAAACAAAACTTCTCTATAGTGAGAAACACTTCAATAGAGTATAATATACAGATTTAACATGATTAAAAGTTTTCGACTTTGAATAGTCATGCCTTAAACCACTATTTTATTTCATTCACTGCCTCAATGTGGTTCTAAAATGGCCATTAGAAAAATTATAAAAAAATACTTATATAAAGAAAATTTATTTTTCAAATAGAGTTTATAAAAATTGATGCTAAGGAATCAAAAAGTTTTATCTGCAATATTAAACTTTGTTTGTAGCTGAGTGATAAACAAAAAATATGTTGTTAAGAAAGAAAATATAAGATATTTGTTTTCTAAAAAGCAAAAAATTTATTTTTTCGTTACATCGTTTCCATTCGCTGACTAGAAGTAAAACCTTTGTCCTGAGATTAATAAACTCTTTTTATAGGGTTTTTGCATTCCATTTCTGAAATGAATTTTATGCACGGGTGTAAAAAATTATCTTACGTTTATTTGTCATTTGAAACTCAAGACAATGTCAGTTTTTATTATTTCTTACATATCGATGTTCCGTTAGCAATAGTGTCATGAATCAACGACTGTTATTTTCTAAGAAACTTTATAGTTGCCTTAAGCTTGTAACGGTGAAAGTCGTACCTCGTTTTTACCTACACAAGATCACCACCTTGTCCATACTTTTCTTAATTTGCGGAAATGGATTATTGTTATTATTATTCTTATTATTATTATTCTTATTATTATTATTCTTATTATTATTATTCTTATTATTATTACTTATTGTTATATTTTAATTATTATATTATTTAAATTAACGGTCGGGAACGTAACAGCGCCACCCGTGAGTCAGAGACAACAGGATCAACAACACAGTCAGCTGTGAAGTAGATAAAAACTCACCGCTGATAGTTGTCATGCGGCCATGATGGATAATCTATGTGTGTGTGTGAATGTGTGTACCCACGCACAGGTATATAAGGCGGAAGATTTTATTAAACGAGATCAATTGGCAGGAAGATCGCCTGCAGATAAGAAGTCTTTTGGACAGGAATTTAATATTCCGCAAAAACTTCTTATCAGCAGAAAGCAAGTAGATCGCCTGTGGATGGGAAGTCTTTTGGACAGGAATTTAATATTCCGCAAAAACTTCTTGCCCGCAGACAGCCCGCCTGCTGATAAGAGATCTGTTGGACAGGAATTTAATTTAATATTCCGCAATAATCTCTTATCGACAGTAAGGCTACAAGTGGTGGAAGTTTATCTTCTACCGGGGATTAGCTTGACCGTGCGACTGAGGCTGTGGAGGAATTTAATATTCCCGCAGTATCATTTCACCCGGCCAAGAATTCCCCGCGATCACTGCTGCGAAGATAGTGCTTAGTTTACCGCCGCGGCCACCTGTGCCGCCGCCATCTATACCGCTGTCGCCTCTACCGCAGCCATCTGCACCGCAGCCATTGGTGCCGCTGCCGCCTCTACCGCAGCCATCCGTGCTGCTGCCGTCTCTACCACAGCCATCCGTGCTGCTGCCGTCTCTACCGCAGCCATCCGTGCCGCTGCCGCCTCTACCGCAGCCATCCGTGCTGCTGCCGCCTCAACCGCAGCCATCTGCATCGCAGCCATCCGTGCCACTGCCGTCTCTACCGCAGCCATCCGTGCTGCTGCCGCCTCTACCGCAGCCATCCGTGCTGCTGCCGCCTCAACCGCAGCTATCTGCACCGCAGCCATCCGTGCCGCTGCCGTCTCTACCGCAGCCATTTCCACCGCAGCCATTAATGCCGATGACGCTTCTCTCGCAGCCATCCGTTCCGCTGCCGCCTTTACCGCAGCCATTTGTACCTCTGCCGCCAGGACCACTACTATGTCCTGCAGCCAGTGTCGCCGCCGCCCGTACTGCTGCCGCCAGTACCAATACTAGGTCCTGCCGCTGCCGCCTGTACCTCTGCCGCCAGTACCTCTACTAGGTCCTGCCGCCGCCGCCTGTACCGCTGCCTCCTGTACCGCCGCCTGTACCGCTGCCGCCTGTACCTCTGCCGCCAGGACCTCTACTATGTCCTGCCGCCAGTGTCGCCGCCGCCTGTACCGCTGTCGCCTGTACTGCTGCCGCCAATACCGCTGCCGCCAGGACCACTACTATGTCCTGCAGCAAGTGTCGCCTCCGCCTGTACCGTTGCAGCCTGTACCGCCGCCTCCTGTACCGCCGCCGCCTGTACCGCTGCCGCCAGTACCAATACTAGGTCCTGCCGCTGCCGCCTGTACCTCTGCCGCCAGTACCTCTACTAGGTCCTGCCGCCTGTACCGCTGCCGCCAGTACCAATACTAGGTCCTGCCGCTGCCGCCTGTACCTCTGCCGCCAGTACCTCTACTAGGTCCTGCCGCCGCCGCCTGTACCGCTGCTGCCTGTACCGCTGCCGCCATTACCGCTGCTGCTTGTCCCGCTGCCACCCGTATCGCTGCCGCCTGAACTGCTGCCGTTATTATAACAGCGCCATCTTGACCGCCGCTGCCTGCACCGCTACCGTCTGTATGACTGCTGGTGTCCCTACCAATGCCCATTGCCTCAGCGAGCTGACTCCCTGTTCTTCGGCTACAATTCCCGACCGTCCACTACAACAAGCCACCTTGTAAAGATTAGTGAATAAATAAATCTGGTGTTAAGTTTTATAAAGTTATAAAACATTGCGTGTCATTCATTCTACGGTAATAAACTATTAAAATTTGCAACGACCCTGGCCGCCGCTGTCGCTATCCCAGCAACCAGCGGAAACGTGTCGTTACAAGCTGCTTTTGGTATCACGCTAACAGAAACTTAGGAATACTATAAAATAGTTTTAAAACAAAATGCAGAAATTTTTATTTACTTATCTCATCCTATGGAAAAGGGTGTAGGTACTTAACTTAGAACTGGTGATAGATAACAAAAGGTGCTAGCAGAAGGTATGTTTTATATATGCATGGCAGATTGACAGATTTTAAATTCAAAGCTATAAAATATTACAAAAATAGATTAATCTACTGGAACCTGTGACAAATCTGCTCTAGCTTAAAAAATAAAGAATTATTGAACCCTGTGTCCCCTACTATAATCCTATTTGCGGTCGTGTTAAAAATATCCTTTCTATAGCAAAATATTCTCGCTAATAATTGAAGAACTTTTAAAACATCTGTAACAACACCATCAACAACAACGACCACAGCCAGATTTTGGTTAAATCTAAACTACTTAAAAATAATTACAAACCCGACCAAAGATTGAAATCCTTTAGAACAACATGAATTGCTTCAATAGACATACTAAAAATCAATCCAGGCTAAAAAAATGAGATCTGTAGTTTCAGTGAGACGCGAAATAGAAGAATAGAAAAGATTATAAAAATTAAATTATATAAATTAAATTCTTATAATTTTTCAATGATTCTGTTAACAGCGTTAAGCATCGAGGAAGCACACACCCTTATTATTGGATGTGTGTATTTTTTATTAAAATTATCAATAAACTACCTGCAGTAGTGTTGTTTCGTTGACGACACAAAATAGAGTAAGAATTGATAACTTAATTTTTCAAGTAAACATAACAGAATATCAGAGCTGTAAATGAATCATTCTTTTTTTAATATTCCGAATTAGCTAAAATTCTTTTCACAACCAAATAGAACTGAATAAATTTTGAATCAAGGCATACGAATTGGTAGAAATGAATTGCAATTCGTTTTTTATCCAAACGAATTTCTAGATTGAGTTGCAATTCGTTTTCACTTCAAATAAATCTGTAAAATGAATCTCAATTCATTTTATTCAAATGATTTTGTTAATGTAAATTGCAGTTCATTTTCATTTCGATTGAATTGAATTAATTTTGATTTCGAGTTTATTCAAATGAATAAGAATAATGAGTTGAAATTCAAATCACTAAAATCAAAATTTGAATTTTTTGTTTGGGCTATGCCAGGTGATATTCAAAACAAGGCTAATGCTTGCTATATTGTATATAAAAAATTAATTGCTTAACAAAATGACGGTAATACTTAATGCAGATTTTCTTACAAAATCAACGCAAATTCCAATCAATTCAATTCAAATGATTTGGTAATGAATTGCTAGTTATTTTTTTCAATTCATTTGAATTAATTCAAAATCAATTCAATTCAAATGAATTAGATATAAATTGCAGGTCACTTTAGCAAATTCATTTGTAATTGAAAACGAAATCCAATTCATTCTACGAATTCATTTGTATTGAAACCAAATTGCAATTGGTTTTACAAATTCATTCAAATACCAAATGAATTGCAATTCATTTTTACCGAATTCATTTAAATTGCTATTCATAATTACCAAATCCATTTTAAATTACTCAAAATTTTTAATTACAAAATGAATAGTTCATTTATAGCTCTGCAGAATATAGATTTTTAGAAATAATTTCTGGATAAATTAACGTTGAAAGAATACATTAAAAAATTTTTAGTAAACTGAATGTAGTCCGATATTGTATTTAAATCATCCTATGGAAACAAATATTATTTTTGAAATTTTTAAAATCTCCACAGAACTGGTTTCAGAACATTACATTTAATTGTGGTCGCTATAAAGCCGTCCATGATTATAGTCTTTTTCGTTCAACAATTGAACAATCACTTGGCGCAAGAGCTGTACTTTCAACAAGACGGTGCAACTAGCTACATAGCTAGAGCAACAATTGATTTATTTAAGGAAACATTTGGTAACCACATAGTTTGATGTTTCGGTCCCGTAACTTGGCCTCTAAGGTTGTGCGATTTAACGCCATTAAACCCAGAATTCCTGAAAACGTTAATTATTTATAAATTTTTTTTCGATATAGAAATAATCTAATACCAAATGGAAATAATATTTAATGTAAAATGTTGAGTAACACAGCTTATAGATTTAAATTGAAATCTTAAACAATCAGAGCCGAAATCAAGGGAAGTTTTTAGAAGTAATGTTAAAAGGATCGATAGAAATCGAAACTGACACAAGTTTATTCGTTCATTTATAGTCGGTCATTGGTTGTGGATCACAAGAGGAGAATAGCACGTGCACGTTTTCGAAAAAATTGGTCACCCCACCGCTTTCAGTTTAAAATATCTCAACTAAAAAACAATAATTTTCCATTTAAAAAAGCATTTTTGAAAGTAAATCGATAATAACCAATCAAATATATTCATTTCTAAGGAATATTAGAAAAATCCATTTTGTATTTAAGTAAATGTGCTTAATAAAAAATAGAAATTAGGTGAGTGAATAAAATATATTTCAGTAAATTACAAATAATACTCACTTAGAAATGGTGTAAAATAAATCTTTTCTTTTAACAACATCTGTGCTATTTCTTAAAATACCAACACTAAGAACATCGTAAACTTATAACTTAAATGCAATATTATGATTTCTTTTGTATGGAATGCAAAGAAAATGGAAAATATATAAATTTTTTTTCTATATATAAAACAACAACAAGATATTTTTCTACTATTTGCATAACAATCAAATATGAAAAGAAATATTTTTATTGGTTAGTTTTTGCAATATTCTTATAGACAGTCATCCCGTGCGGCTTTTACATTTAAATGAGTTCGTGAATGCACTTGTGATTGTAAAAATTTCATAAGAAAATGTGTTTTTCCTGTAGTAAAGCAACAAAAGAAACAAAAAAAAACAAAAGAAACATGTTTGAGGTTTTATACTCGTAACCTAAAGAAATCGAAAAAGAATAAAAGCAACAACGGAAAATGTGAGAAACATATTTGCACATATTGCACTGGCGTAACCAATATTTTAGCTTAAAGAAAAAAAGGCAGCACATGTGAGAAGGCAGAAACCCGAAAAATGTTAGTATTTTTTTCAATTTTGCAAATTTATTCATGCTTTACGCTAAATGTGTTGCACTGAATAGAAATATTAAGTTATTCTTCTTTTTCGTTTTAACTTTTCCGTATATTATTTTTTTTCTAAGTTAAATGTCTTGTAAATTGAATTCCTGCATTTTATATTATATGTATATCTGTATGGGTATATATATATATGTATGTAGGAGGGTGCTACAAACATTAAATAAATGTTTCGGGAAATTTTCTTGAATATCTGCACTAACTTGTTATATGACAATGTAAAAGTAAATATAGTAATATATTTACATGATGCGTATAATAAATTTTAATATAAAGATATTTGAACAAATATAACTCACAGACGTAGCATCATGACTGACAAAAAGTTGCTTAAGCAAAATTATGAATAAGAAAACATGTCTATAGTCTTCTACCATTTATTTAATTTAACCAATATTGTATATGACGTTATTATAATATAACTGATGAAATCATAAAGTTAACTTATTCTTAACGAAATTGCATATTATTACGTTTACTCCCTTTAATAAAAGTTTTGTTATATTGAGTTCTTTTATTGTTAAACAATAACACAGTACTTGAAAGTTTTAAATTAAGTTAAACGATTTATTTACTCACAATACCTGAAAAATAATCGCGATGGTGAGGTTGTTCTCTTTACTTACTGACAACTCAACTTGAAGTAATTAATTTGGCCAGCAAGCAGTGCTTATAAAAGAGTTTTCAGCAAGAAGTTTGCTTTCTAAAACAACATAAAACAAAAAGTGTAGATTAAGATGATTCAAATTTTTATTGTATTAGGCAAAGAAGAGTTCGGCAATTGTATGTGAAAAATGATATCTGGCAAATGTCCACCACAAAATTCAAAATTTTTAATCACTTTTGGCAAAATGGCCGTCCCATTTCGTTAATCACATCACGTATTTTGAGTTTTAAAGCTGAAATTTATTCGATTGGCTCCGTATAGACTCTGTCCTTAAGATAGCCCTACAAAAAAGTAATCCAATGGTGTTAAGTTATACGATCTAGCTGGCCACTTAACAGCTGAATACCGTGAAATTATGCGATCGGGAAACTTGGTTTTCTATAAGTTGATCGTTTCATTGGCTGCGTGGCATGTGTCACCGTTCTGTTGAAACCACATGCCAGTGATATCCACATCCAATAGGCCAAAACTAAGTTGTTAGCATCTCGCGACAGCGTAATCCATCTTCAAAAAAAAAAAATGGCCTAAGGCACTAGGATTTTTAAAAGCCCATATGCGGCAATTTCGCTTGTTGGCATAGATTGACAAGTGAAATTGAGCTTCGTATGAAAAAATGATTTATTCGGAAAAACCAGCCAGTTGTTGCAGAATGAATTGAGCGAATCTACGGCATTAATTTGTGCACAGGTTAAACCTTGCAAAATTTCAAAATCAAATCTTTACGCGAGGAATTGACATATTTGTATCTGCTTCAACACTGTGGCTCATTGTTGCGATGTTTTTAGTGAAAAGACCCGGTCGAATACGTCTTTGTGTTTTCACATTTTTTATCAAGCATGTTGACTCAAATTTAACGACCGTAAATATCACGAATTGTACGATATGTAACTTTAACGAAAATACCATTTTCATAGTGGATTTTAATTACGAATACGTCAAAAAAAGTAAATGTCAAAAGTATCGTGGTCTTGGTGTTGCCACAATTGAAAAAGAAACTTTATGCTGAAAACCCCGATATATGTAGTTGTATTAAGCAGTTCTCGCACATATAAGAATATTCTACTTTAAAATTATACCATATTATTGTTGTTACTATTATTCTGCTTAGGCCCCTGCTTAGCTGTGTGTTTTGGTTTTGTCCTGTGTTAGTAATTTCGAACTTATCGACGTACACTAGTGACTTTACATATCCTAAGTAAACTGTTAAAGATCAGTACACATAGATAAAAAATGCACTACAAATACCCTAAAAAAAGATAAGAACGTTATTTTTGTGCTTGTTTTCATCAGCCAACAATCGTTATGTACGGTATTTTGTTTGCGTACACGTTTACTAACACTGAAAACAAGCTAAACGTTTGAGTTCTTTGAACAATGACAGCATATTGTTTGTTTCGAAAATAAAATATATAAATAATTGCTATGTATATAGCAATTACTTAAGTTCACACGGTTGTATTTATCTTGTCAGCGATAGTTGGCAACATCAAAAACTGTGGTATTTTGCTGTTCCCTTAAAGTGATACTAAGACTTATAACTGTTTTTGTTAAAATAAAAGCAGGGTTTTTGAAAACCAAAATTAAAAACATTCTTCTGTAGCTGATGTTTCGTCTAAACGTAACCTTTATAAAAAATGTGAAATCATAGTTTAATATTCTTAAAGAAATTCTTTATTAAAACAAAAACACAGCAAACCGAATAATTTTGCTTTTTTTAGTACGACCGGAGATGTTACATTACAAAGGAATACTATTGTATGTTATCTTAGATAGGAATAACTAAACAGGACTAAGATTACACTCAACCAGTCATCATTACAGCGATGTGTAATTTTTAGTACCACAAAAAATACACAAAAACTGGATATGATACAAAAAAATATTATTAAATAAATAAATTTTACTCATCGTCATCTGACTAAAAAGGAGGATAGCCAAGAAAAATCATTTGGTAATACATCTACAAGATCATTTGGTAATACATACATGAATCTACATACATTCATTCCAATGTTTCGCAAAAGAAAATATAATAATGAAAATGCATAACATAACAGCAAGTAAAACAATAACAATTTTTAAAAAGATTACTTTTTATGGGGGATCTGCAAATGAATGCGTTATTTAACCTAATACAAATTTTACAAAATAAGAAATTTATTATAAGTAAAATGCTATCGTGTTAATTTGATGTGCATCAAAAACCAATTGGAGAACTTTTTGTAGGTTCAGGAATAAAGCCAAAAAAAAAAATTGTGAAATCAACTACAGATGGAAGAGTTAAAAATATTATATGATATGATAGACAACATGGGTGTCAACCTTATTAACAATAATTTTTTTTTAAGTGAACTGAATGGACTGGATATAAATATAAATAACGAATCTGATGCTACAAATAAAAGTATTTTTTAATAATCATGATTGCTTTTCCTTTTTTCTGGCTTATATGTCTGATTTCCACTTTGGATTTGGAAAAATTAAAACTAAAACGTCAGCATGTCCTGAGAAATGGACACGTGGGCAAGTTGTTCCAATATTAAAAATTAGATCGAGTTTAGATTTAATGAACTTAAGTGTATTAATGACCTTTTGATAATATTCAGCTCATAACATGCAAACTGTGGTCATTAAAACTTATTGTAACATCGATAGCTGGATACATTCAAATTGTCTTCAGATTAATTTGTCAAAAACTAAAGTTACGGGGTTCAATATTCTCGGTTTTTAGCATTATAGACCAAGTTTAACGAAACTACGATGCATGTGTCATTCATATTTGTTCACTTGCTAATAGTTTCGTTTAATCACAATATCTGAAGTGTTAAAATCTATCCGAAACCCGTTTTGTTTAACATTTATCAAATGCAGTGTAAAAATCAGAAAAAAAGGAAAAGCTTTCGTGATGATCAAAAAATACTTAAATTGTTTAATCACATTCATTAGTTCAGTTCATCACAAAATGGTCATAAGTATGTTTAGCATCCATACAATAGTTCGCAGTAAATGTTATGTTGTGTATTGTGGGCTATTCTTACAAATATTCTAACAGTTTTGTTTTCGATTATTTGCATTCCTCTGTGATAAAGTACCTGTAGATCTTTTTTTTTTCATTAGGAAGTTTCTTATAATTGCTAAGATATATAGAGAAATCTATATCCCCTACATTCTAGATATCTAACCATTGCCAATGCTGGAGAGTCACACACAATTTGCACCTGTTTTAGCCAATTTTAATGCAATTATCGAGCTTGAGTGACTTTGATTTGCAGCCACCTTTCATTACTCACTTCTGATAGATTACTGGCTTAATTTTTAAAGAACATTTTTTTATCGTTATTTTAAATTTCGCTGAGTATCTTACAGGTTAATATACTTTTAACACTTTATATGCGGCTATAAAAACTATTGCACCTAAAAAACTTGCGTGTGTATGTGTTAATAAAATTTAAGTGTAAAAATAATTCGCATAGAAACCATAATGAGATATTAAAGCAAAATATTATTTTCACCCACTTTCACAACAGAACAACATCATTAACGTGACATTAAAAACTGATAAAAAAAAACTACAGGAACCAACAAACCAGAACACTTTTTACTGAATAATACTGACAAAAAAAAATATAGTAATAATAAAAATATTACCAGAAACACTTTTAGTATATAATTTTTGATTTTATGCTAATTACGAAAGATTATAAAATGTTTAATATTAAAAAAAAGCAGGTAATAAAATATTAACGATTTTATAATAATAATGATAATGTTACCTAAAATAACTAATAATAAAGTTATAAAATTTAATCTTAGATCTTGGAGACATTTTATGTTGTAAGAGTGTTGAAATAAAATTATTCATTATTTTTAAAACAGCAGATAACACATGTGTAAGGAAAATTAACTTTTTGTTTTCGTTTTTGTATTTTTTTTTTTGTTTTGCTTGTAAAGTGTTTGCACTTGAAGTAACTTTTCCACATCTTTCTTCATCTTTGACACACTCGAGCTGATGTCATCAATATGTAAATAGATCGTTTTTAAATTACCCTCACTGTACTTAAGTATACGTGTTTTACATGTGTAGGTGTGTGCGTTCGATAGTAAGTCTTTTTTAGGAAGCCTTTCTGCATATAAGAGTTTTTCTGAAGATGTAACGTACTTTGTGCATTTAACCTTTGATGGCTCCTTAGATAATAATGCAAACGTATGCAAATTTTATTTAATATTAAATCTTTTTTTGTAGGACAGACCGACAGACAGTCTCAATATTAGATAGAAGGAAGAGTACGTTAGTTTAGTTTTTTTCGTCTCTGTTAACAACAAAAGGAGAGCAAAAAGATTTAAATTTATACTATTTATCTAGAACAGTTTATTGGCCATGAAAAACTAGTTAAGTGTAAATTTTTTCTTGTCTATTAGTTTCTTGACATACAAAATCGTTGCTATGTAAATTATATTAATGATCGTTAGAGAAGCAAACGTGATTCGGACTAAACTGAGTACGAAACTCTCCTCAGCATTATTTAGCCTTTGATCAAGGCGTTCATATTTTTATATTACTACGATAAGAGAGATAATTTGCTAAAATAATAAAAACAATAAGTTTTCATTTTAGCTGACCGGAATAGGAATACGCAATACGTCACTGACAAATGCTAAAAAGCGCGGAAGTTTTTCGTGTATTCTTAAGGTGATTTAATAAAATAGTTCCTGGCAATAAAAGAACCCAACGCATAAATGAAAAAACAACACTATCCTGTTCCCATAATTCTCACTTTAATGCCTGTTACTACTTGAAAAAATTACCCAATATGTGCCTCATTTTCCATCAGGCTTAGCCTATAAATATCATCCTCTATAAGGTGGGCATATATGAGGTTACGAAGTGAATTGCTTTAAAGTACACACTTTTCTTGACAACTTGTGCTTTCTTGATACCAAGGTAAAGTAGAAATACGGGAATGATTAATATAATATGATGTGTTGCCCAAATGTGCGCCCTTATTACTTTAACATACGTCCGCTCTTTTCACCAAATTTAATGAAGCACATTTTGCAACAAAGCTTTTTTTATCTCGCCAATACAGCGCCACATATCATTTTTTATAGCATCAGTTGTTGTGGGTTATTTACAGAAAACCGATCTTTCAAATGGCCACAGAGAAGTGGTATTTTACAGGCAAAAACGAGGCAGTTAAAGTGGCATCGCCAAATCAAATAATAAGGCCACCAGGAAATTTCACATCATCAATAGCTGAATTGTTTGGGTGGCTGTATGGCTGTGTGGGGCTCCATCTTGCTTTAACCAAACGTTACAGACCATTAGCCAATTAAGGCCACATAAAATTGGTTATCATAGTTTGTTAGCGCTAAGAAGAATTCACAGAGCATTTTCGAACAAATACGGGCCAATGATACCGCCTGACCGGAAACCGGTTTCTTTGTTATTTACTGTGGAGGTAATGGTTTTTCAAGGAACGTAAATTTTATGAGCCTCTTATGCAAATGTTCTGTTAGTTTACATAACTGCCGAATTGAAAATCAGCCTCCTCATCACTAAGGATGATTTTGTTGAAAAGTCTGACCTTTGACAGTTTTTTAACAATCAATTCACAAAGGTACGATTCAAGTAATTATCGGTCGGATTTAATTCTTTAATAAGCTGAATTTTGTAATCATGAAAATGAAGTTTTTTGTAAACTCTTGCGCGAAGTTCTTCTAGTGATGCTCAATTGTTACGACGAACATCGACGATTTGATGTTCCAGGCTCATTCCCAACACTTTACTGTACAGGAGCTATGTGTACATTAATAGGGCCACTGCTAGCGTTAGCAATACCATGAGCCTCAGATTTAGCTATTGAATTATATACAACACTCTCAGAAAGAGCTTGATAACTAATTTTACCAACTGACACAGTAAAATTTTCACTATTTTAATAGTAAATTTACTCCCAACCTCAAATTTGTTCAACCAACATTAACGCGTTATAAAGATATTATGTCTTGCATTCAGGCAGTGAAAAAGCATGTTTTGTGTCCATCCAACTGCGCGCTGCATTCACAAAATTTACCCTTACTTAAAAAAAGTCATCATGTAAGCTGTGAGACAATTATCCTCCTTTGTAATTATCATTTCCGACAAAAAAAAATTTTGTGTGAATTTTTTACAGTCCCTTATATGCATTCTAATTAGAACTATTATCATCATAGATATTTTATTAAGAAAAAGTGGTCCTGGTACTTAATTTAAGAAATAAGCATAGAAGACCTGGTAAGAAAAAAATATACTATTATGAAGAAGATTTGTTAAAGTTTTTAAAGGAAATAATTATTAGTAAAAAAGTAAACGAAATGACTTATTATGTGATTTACAAACTGTGTAGTTGTCTGAGAAATCTTATACACTAAAGACAACAACATGCTTTTGAGAAATTACATGAAATTAGCTAAACAACAGAAAACAAAAACAATTAACACAGAACAAAAATAAAACAGAAACACAACAACAACATAGCGTGATGTCCAAGTAGAATAATCGTATATATGCGAGAACCGTTTAAAACAACAACTGAATAAGCACCATTTCTTTGCAAATAATTTAATTCAAGTTGAATGATCGTTAAGTGAAGACAACAAAGTTACCATTGTGTATATTGAAAGTAAATAAATCGGTTAATTTAATTTACAACTCTAAAGTGCTGTGCTATTATTTTACAATAAAAAACTTAATATAACAAAACGTTAACTAAAATGAATAAACATAGGAATATGTTGCAATCTAACATATTTTTTGAGCAAAGATATATGGAATTCGAAGAGTGAGTGGTTGCTGAATTATGAACATAAACCGAATGTAATGTAACTTTTATAGCTGCTCTTCAAAACATATGTGGCATTAACGTTAACATTTCTGTACAACACTTGTCGATCTAGAACACTGTGCAAGTAAATATGTTGTTTAGGTTAAAAATCTCATTTCATTAATGGAATCGAAACAATAGACACACGTTCTCAGGTTTTGTTATGAACTTTCACATCACGGATTTTCTTTCATTATGAGAACAATTTTGTTAGCAACAAGAGTGTTAGTCATATTAGTGTGAGACAGTCATTAATGTATCTTTTTAATAAGAGTTGACCACTTTTTCTACACGAATGATTGTTTTTAACAATTATCATGATCAATAAAAAAGAACAAATATTTATATCAGTTTTAAGATCGTAAAGTTTTGCTGCTTAGTTGCTTGGTGGAAGCAAAAAAGTATCAAGAACTATCATGGCTTTTTGAGGTCTTCTACAATATAACTAAGATAATTCAGAATATTGCTAGCGATAGAAAAATTTAACCGATTAATATTTATTCATTCATATTTTGCATTACATTGCCGCTATTCAAATAATCAAATTTTATTTTTAAAGAAATATTATTTCTTATATGATTTTCACTCGTATGCGAATTTTTTTTATTGCGTTATAAAAATCTAACCAATTTCCTTCAAAATAAATTCGAACTAGAATTCTATGGATCTTCTTAATTAATATTAAAGGACTTCTCCGACAGAATCTTCTTTGTATAAATATAGTTTGGAAAAGTGTGCGTTTCTTGCTTGTAGAATTTTGATTTTATAAATATAATTAAAATGACTTTTGCTCCAAACTAATATTATTACAAATCCAGCGGAATTTTTTTCTTATTTATTTTATATTTCTCTTTTTATTACTACAGTTATTCAGTAGCAAAGAAAATGCAATTTAAATGTATATATATGAATTCCTTAAATGAATGAATATTAAAAACACATAAATGGATTTAGATACACTTTTGTACATACAGCTCAGAAAAACATTTAAAAATATTCATATATATGCAAAGAAATTTTAAAAAAGGCAATTCCAGGCTTTGTATTTACCCAAATAAAGTCTTCAGAATTGCCAGAATAAATCAAAATTTTCAAAGTTAAATCAAATAAATTTTTAAAAAAGCGGGAAATCTTGAAAAGGAAAAACCATTAGTTTTTAGCCTACGCTGCATTCCGTCTGTGGATTCTGCAATACTTATTTTTCACCTAACAAAATATAAATAACCTTAACTCGATTAAGCAAATGTTGTCTCCCCTTCAATTTGGCTGTGTGTTCGAAATTTTATTCAACATTGTTTAGTTTTGATACATGAATATATTGTATTTTGAAAGGTTCGAAACAACATAAAATTAAAAAACATGATATAATATAATATATTATAATATAATATAAATTTTTCAAGACAAAACTATATTAAGCATTCTATATAGGCTGATGACTCTATTCCGTTCTGCAAACTTAATAACAACGCCGTAGTAAAAGAGACTTTTCTAAAGACCTTAAAAAAATTGATGGATGGTGTGTTACATCAGACGTCAAACTCTCGGTTTTAAAATGCAAGATTCTTCACATTTGCAAAAAACACAAATGTCAGATTTCAAATCTACAACATAAAAACCTTACATTCGAACTTGTGGATCATTTAAAAATTCTTGGTGTTGTACTCGATAAAGCTTTCATATTTAAAAAAACACTGCTTACAGTTAAGGAAAATCTTAGCAATAGATTGAATATAATAATATTTTAATCTTCAAGGCACTTTCAGATACATACTGTTACGGATGTGTTCTGCTTAAGTTTTAAAATAAAATAATTAAGCAGTAAAGCGTACTAATGGGTATGTTGTTTACTAACTGCGTGGCATGCAAAACAAAATCAAATTTCTGTTTACTAACTGCGTAGAAATTTTATAAGCGCAAGACAACAACAAACATGTATGCTGTTTACCATGTGCGTAGTTTTCTAAGAAATCTTTTCTACACGAGATAACAACAAATATTTTTAAATAAATTCCAAGAAGAACCTTTATCAGTATAAAAACCAAAACAAAAATACACACAGACATACAGGCGCCTATACATTGAATAAACAACATACAACAACAAAATGTGATACAAAGGGAGTAGAAATTTCTTAAATTTTCTAGAGATTTAATGGACAAATATAAAAGGGCATCGTCTGAGTGGATGTATCGTCAGTCATTGTAAAATTAAACCTTGTAAAGTAAAGACGTGCATCTTAGCTAAATTGTTCTGTAGTGTCAACTTTGTGTAGTTAAAGTAAATAAAGTTGTTATTAATTTAAAAACTATAAGAGCTGGTGTTATTAATTTTGCAATAAAAAAGTCACAACAGGACATTTATAAAAGGTATAAACGTAACAATATGTTAGCAGTGATTAATATAAATCCTGCAATTATCCTTTTCAAAATCGATTACGCACTTTCTATATGTGGAATTTATGCCCAATCAAACATAAGAAGTATTCAGGCTCTTTATCAAGCCGAAATTAGACGCAGCATAGAAGCTCGCCGAACCTGCCCAATTCTGTCCTTCCAAACAATAATTCCAAAGATTTTTATATGTCCAAATAAACATATCTGTAAATTAGCTACCAAAAAGTTGTAATAGACCACTCAAAATTAAATCCACTTTGGCAATGTGTATCGAATATTGCAATAAGATCAATTTCAAAAGTTTTTCATACTACTTTAAATGTGCTTCCGAACCGCTGTGGCATCGTAAAGAAATATCTTTTGTGGATACATTATCTTTCCATCCCAAATCTACAACAACACAATTAATATATAGGCAAACTTTCTATCACACTGCTTTTGTTCTATTAAATCCCGCATGGTAAATTTTATTCAATTGATCAAGATCAAATGTCATTACTTCCGTTGATAATTAGACATGGTGTACTTTGCAATTACTTATAACTTCATTTCCGAAGCTTTAGCTGTATATACAGCAGCCAAATTTTGTAACCCAAAACCCAAACAAATTTGTTATAGCTTCCCTCAGTCTTTCATCTATCTTGGCCAAAAAGAATACCTTGTAGGATTCACCTCTGATCTCCAAAATTAGAAACCTAAAAACCTAACAAAATCAAGATATGTGGGTTTCATCGCACGTTGGAGTACTAGGGAATAAACAGGCCAACGCCCTGTCTGCGTAAGCAAAACAAAAGCTTTACACTGTATCCAGACTTTTCAAAATCCTGATATTTTTAATTTAATTCCAAACTTCCAAACAAGTTGGAAGGAAAACTAATGGTCCAACTACCATCATGCCTACAAAAATTTAAATCCAAGTGGAAAAAAAGTCTTAGGAAAATTTCCAACCTTCTGGTTAGAATGAGAATTGGCCACAGCAGAATAACATATAAATATTTACGGGATAGATCCCAACGTCCTATTTGCTCCACCTTACTATATATATCTCATATATTTAACGAGTGTCAATCTTTTCACAACATTCGAACAAAACTCTTCTAACTTATCCAAACATCAAGTTGTTAAAAAAATACTAACGATCACAATATTAAAATTCTCCGTAAATTCATATTAAACTGTAATCTTCTTCACAAATTGCAAAACAAGTTTATCTAAGTTTACAAAACGAAAGCTTTAGTAGCTAATTCTTTTTTCCTTTGTTAATTACTATAATTATATTATTGTAATCAATTAATAATAAATAAACAATGTAATTTAATCTACGTTATGGATTGGATTCCTTTAATAAATATTTTATGATATTCTCATGAAATTATTATTATTAAAAAATATTGAAATGAATTACTGCGGAAGAAAGCATATCCATATGGCCTACTTAAAACTTAATAAATAGTCTTCGTAACAATATTACAATATATGCAGTGTTGTTAATCAGCAAGTAGCATTTTGGGGACCAGTCATGAACTGAACCAGAAATGTTCCTAAATATCGTCAAATGCAGTGTAGAATTAAAGAAAGGTGTATTTTTGTAAAAAAAATATAATTTTATAAAATAATTTTGAAAAAATTTTTTTAATTTTTAATTATTTACTAATATTTACTACAACGTTTTAGTAACGTTACTAAATAAATATTTCTACTAGGTAATAATTTAACTTACATGTTACTTAAATTATCTAACATATTCATTTAAAGTATTTAAAGTTTTAACCAAATCTGAAAAAAATATTATATTTAAATATCACATGCGGCCGCTAGCAACGGTTTTTTGTAAAATGATTTTCTGCTATTAATTCGAAAAAATTATTCGAGTATTTAAAGCTCTATAATTGCAGCATTACAAAATACTTAACTTAATCGTTAAAAATATTTAAATTTATATTCAACTTGAAAGGATAAAAATTGTGTATAAAAAGAGATTGAGACAAAAAATTTAAATTGTTTTTCTGTTTCCTTAAATTATTTATTTTTAAGTAAACTTATAAAATTTAACGAAATTTGTAACTTTTACAGGACTTTATTAAATATACACATTGGTTTGGTTTAAAAAATTATATTCAATTTTACAAATTTGTCTCTGGTAAAATAAAGGCAAATATATTGATATAAAATCCACTCAAACTTACTTTTATTTCGTAATTTTTACTAAGTTTTAGGATATTGTTGGGTTTCCTATACAAAGTGTAAAAAAATATTCGTACTGCTTTCCTCTATCCTCTATGTCTGTCTGCTACAGCCCTCTATTTCTACAACTATTTTTAATAGTCTTGAAATTTTTAAAGCTTTAATACAGACGTTATAGCAAAAACACTGTGCTATAACGTGATTTTTAGGCATATTATTTTGTAGACCCTCATATAGAGTTTACACGGACTTTGTGTTTAGAAATATTTTCGCTATAACAATAAATGTAAGGAATAAATTTACAAAAGGATATGAAGACAATGATTTTGAAAATATGTCCTTTTCCTTTATAGGCAAACGCTTAAGATTTGCACAGAAAATGTGCTGCTATGTATGCTATTGGGTTGACTTGACTTTTAATAAAATGAAATGAAGGGTATTTTGATATAAACGTAGTTTTCACATACATATATCGCACCCTAAATACAAAAGTGTCACAACTTAAAACATTAAAATTTTCGCAAATCAAAATAATTCTCTTCGTGCAGAAACAACTCACTTAACACAAAAATAGACTTAACACTATTTTTCCAATTAAAGAAGATTATGATGTGAAGTAAATTTTTGCTCTCAGTCAGTTTTGGACCTTTTGTATTTAGGGTGCGATATGTCCTTATTTTTTGAATCGATTTTAAATTTGTAACGACACTTTGCGCTGGTTGCTGGGCCAATTTTTATTTTTTTATTGCCTACCTTCTTGGTCCGTGGAAGGAATGACACTCAATGCTTTATAAACGTTATAAACCTTATCACCAAGTTTATTTAGTCAACTCTTACGAGGTAGATGGTTGATAGTGGACGGTCGGGAATCGTAGCCGAAGAAAGGGGAGTCAACTGGCTGAGGCGATGGGCAGCGGAAAGAACATTAGCAGTAGTACAGGCGGCAACGGCACAGGCGGAAGCGGTAAAGATGGCTGCGGCAGTAGTGGCAGCGATAAAAGCGGCAGTGGCACAGGCGGCAGCGGTACAGGCGACAGTGGCACAGATGGCTGCGGTACAGGCGGCAATGGTAGTACCTGTAGCGGTACAAGCGGCAGCGGCAATGGTACCGGCGGCAGCGGCACAAGCCACGGCACTAAACTAAGCCCTACACCTAGCAGCAGCGATCCCGGGGAGTTGTTGTGCGTGTTGAATAATACTAAGGGAATATAAAATTCTGCAACAGTATCAGTCGGACGGTCAAGCCAATTCCCGGTAGAAGTTAAACTTTCACCAATTGCAGCTGCACTGTCTATAAGAGATTACTGCGGAATATAAAACTCCTCCAAAAGACTTCTTATCTGCAGGCGATCTTCTTGCCAATTGATCCAGTTTCATAAAATGTTCAGCCTTATATACTTGTGCGTGGGTACATACATTCACACACACAACCACACACACATTATTTGTTAAAGTGAGCTGTGAGGTTTGGTCTGCATTACAGCTGACTGCATTGATGATCTGTTTGATCCTGACTCACATGTGGCGCACCGACGCTCCCGACCGTTATTAAATTAAATTATTTAATACTTCATTAATAAATATAATGGAATATAATAATTATAATATAATTTATAAATAAGATAATACTAGAAATTTGTCTTAAATTAAAGAATGAATTCAATATAAATAGTAGCATCGTGTAATAATAATAATAAAAATAATAACAATAAGTATAGTAATAATAGTAATTTATTTTAAATAAAAAAATAATACTAAAGTAACAATAAAGAAGAAATATCGTGTGGGTGAAAACGAGGTACGACTTTCACCGTTACTAATTTACGCAGAGCATTTATTGTTAGTTGGCTAGAAAACTAAGTTTTAAAAATAAAAATTAAGAGGTTTTCCTTAAAATAAAAGGTACAAAAATATAAAGTTAATGGTCGACACAAACATGATGCGACACCTGTGTGTGTATATATGAGTTTAAATGTCACTTGGCATTTCTAACGATACGTTAGTTATAAACTAAAATTTTATTGGTTTAATTAAATTTTTTCTTAATTTCTGAAAGTGTGTTTTATTAACAAATTTAATCAAAAAGCAAACTTTTCTAAAACATGTTTGCTAATTCAAATTTAATAAAAAGAATTGCTGGAATTAGTTATTTTTATCGTTAAGGTTAAAGACAAGTGTATAAAACTTTAATATCATTACGATTCGTAACAACTATAATTATCAGTGCAGTCTTTGGTGTATTAATTTATTACTCAAAAAGCTAGAAAAATTTACAATCACAGAAAATGCTGGCTGTTCCCCTAACAACTGTTTTATGGCCCCATATGTGCCACATATTTGCTTTGGTCAAAAAGAAACACATAGAGTAAGATAATTTTTACCAATTATAGTGGTATGTACAGCATTATTTGTTTGAGTTTCATATTCTGTAAGGGAGTATATACTCGTATGAAAAACAAAAAATACAAATATGTTTGTTTGTGCACATGCTTATAAAAAATGTAACAGACTGATGAAATTGAAAAGCTTAACTTTCAACATTTAATATTGCAAGTTATGAAAAAAGAGCAAGAGTTAGTAATTGTATAGTGGCAACAACAAACTGAAAGAAATTGTGATTATAGCACCAATAAGGAAACTTACACTCTGGGAATACATCTGTCACCTCTTAAAAAGTTTAAATGATTTTAAAGTACTGTTGCTACAAACATACGTTAAAAAATAAATGGAGTGAATATCAAATAAGAAGTGATGTCACTTCTTCTTTCATACACACATGCATGTGCATGTTCCAAGTATTTTATTTAATAAAAAATAGGTATTATTTGTGGTATTTCTATTATTTGAAAAATATAATTATAATAATAAATTATATTTTAAGTGCACAGTCTCAAGTATAAAAATACTGCCGATTATTCAAAGAACTTCCAATTGTGGATTTTAGATATCAATTGAAATTGCATGTTATGTAGAAGCACCTACCTAAGAATGAAGAAGTTTAATTGTTTTTAAAAATTAAAAATATAACTCAAAATTCTGAATTTTGTAAGCAATTGCTTCAAGCTCGAAATTTAAAGAAGTCAATTACAAAATAAATAATATTGAAATATAGCCCAATAACTTTATGTATATTATTAAGAACACTTTAACAGCTTAAGAAAACAGCAGACGGCGGTAACTGGTAGAAGGCGGTAACTGGTAGATGGCGGTCCGCCAAATAATTTTTTTGTTTTAATGCTATAAACAAAACTACACAGCTTCGGCTGTGTGGCACGTAGCGCCGTCCTGTTGAAACCAAATGTTGCCAATATCCTCCTATTCAATTTTTGTGAACAAAAATTCGTTCAACATGGCCCGATAACGATAGCCATGACTGTAACGGCCACTCCTGAAAAATGGCCCAATTAAGCCTCTGGACCAAAATCCGCTACAAACAGTGACTCGTTTTGGGTGCGTCGGCTTTTCAATGTATATGTGCGGATTTTCTGTGTCCCAAATGCGGCAATTTTGCTTGTCTACATCCCCGCCAAGATCAACGACCTTCATCTGAAAAGATGATTTTTTTGCAAAATCGGCATTTTCTGTAAGCGAAGCGAAAACGCATTGGATGGTCACTTGGCTTCAACTCCTAAATCACTTGGAATTTGTATGGCATCATACCAAGGTCTTTATGCAAAATTCGTCTCAATGATGTCTCCGAAATGTTCAATTGTTGAGTACCACGGTGAATTGATGTGATGGCGCTTCATGCACACTTTATGCCACAGCAGCAATAATCTCGGGTGTACGCACTGTTTTTCGCTTTTCACGCTTTGGGTTATCGACGAGGATGCTAGTTTCTTTCACTTTTTTCACAAAATAACGAAGATGCGGAGCTGACTGTGCTTCTCTTCTTCCAGCGTTGTTTAAGCGTATACACAATCATATTCGTTCAGCGGAGGGATAAAACTAATTATCTGTCAAATCAAACATTAGCTAAGTGTTACCATTCACGAAATAAGCGCTAGTTGAAAAAAATGTTAGATGGCGGACCCTTTATAATTCATTTAAATTTTACAAAAGTTATCGTTAACCGACAACCGTTCAGATCAAATTTTTTTGAGGTGTAATCCCATAGTGGCCGTTGGCATCCACCCGAATATTGATTTTACCGAAAACTGTTCCCATACTGCAAGTTGTGGTAAAATAGGGAGATCTAGAAGGAATAATATGTTTCTTCTTTTTAAACGAAACAGCCCTAAAAAACCTTTGTCCCAAAAAATAAATTAAATAAACTTCGTAATAGTAATGCCGAATTCTAGTGTTTAATTTTTATTATGCAATTTGGTTTTGGGAAAGTTCGTTTTTAGTGTTTCCGTACTTTAAGGCTTGTTTGGCTGAAAGTAAATTTTGTATACTTTCAGTTAACGAATTTTACGCGATTGTCTTTCTTATTTTCCCATCGCCTTTTACCAATAAGACTCACACTCTCCTAACAATATTAATACATATTTCCACTTATAATTGTATTTTTTAAGCATCAAAATTCACAATAAGGTTAAGAACACATAAAAATTTACACTTATTAAAAAAAATTACAAATGAAAAAAATCTTAGACTGTGTACGTTATACGTTCTAGTACCAAACGAGAAGTATTATTCAGCCATTGTTTATATTTTTTATATTTTAAAAAAATTCCATTGAAAAATAATTTGGTCTTACCCAGTCTGCTAGTCTTTGGAATATCTACTAATGGCATGTATGCACAGTATCATATTTTGTTGCGGTCAAACTTCTACAACGTTTAACTGGATCGAAATTTAATTAAATAAAAATTTTTTGTTGCTCGATAGAAGATATTTTAAGCTTCAATTTAATGTATTAACTCTAAAATCGGGCTAAAGTAAAGTTAAAGATGTTGAAAAATGATTCTTAAAAATTTAGGTATTATCGGTATTAAGAAGAAATAAATTTGGAAATGCAATGGTTTTGCATTTTAATTTTACAAAAAGTGATGTCAACTGAACTAAAAAATTACCTACTAAATTAAGCCAATCTTTTTCGACGTTAAGCACAATTTTTGATTGAACCTCTTATTATTGTATGAACAATTTTATATATATTTTTTAATATGAATCGATAATAGATATGTAGAGATCCATGCCGGAAAAAAGCTGTTACCTTTTGTTTTTAGTGAACCCTTTGCTTTACATTTTTTTATAAATATTTAACACATATTATGTTATTTTACTAAAATTTTTCTGTTAATTTATACAGAAACATTTTTCATTTATTACTTCAGTGAAAAATTCATCTTTCTTCGTCTTTCCTGTTTATCTTTAAACAGCTGATAGGCATCTTTATTCAATTCTATGGGAATGGAGTTCAATTTTTATCGAATGCTAGAGATGTGTGGTTCAGAAGTGAATAGCAAAATAGTAAAGGGGTCTTCATTGGTACTATATCTACATATTTTTCTTGTGTTGTGCTCGCAAAAATACCTGTAATCTTTGTTTCTTTAGTCCTCTGGGTCTTCAGAAAGATCTGCAATCGGTAGCATATTGTGTTGAGTAATGTTTTCCCCATGATATATAATTTTATGGACTGTCAATGACATATTCCTCCAATCACTTGGAGATTATACAAAAACCGCGCCAATTATGGTGGTCATATACTTACCTGAGGTCATATTTAAATTATTATGCTCAAAATTACATTTTGAATAAATTAAATTTCATATCAATTTTAAAATTAATTTTTACAGTTTTTTTAAACGATCTTTTTTTTATTTATCTTTAATAAATATCTTTTTTCTTTTTTAAGATCTTTTTTATATATTTTTTCTTCTTCTTTCCAAAGGAAAGCTTCTTCAGGAAAAATTTTATATTTTTGAAAACAAAAAATTATTAACAAATTGAAAAAAATGTTTCAAAACATTTGACAAAAACATATAAAATATTTTTTCATACATACATACAAAAATTTAAATTTTCAAATATTAAAATTTTAGTTTAAAAAAACTATAAAAATTATCAAATAATTATATAAGAAAAAATAAAAAAAAACCAATCAAGAAGAAATCAATAAAAAAGTGTACATTACATAATAGTAAATTTAGATAAAAAGATTTATAAAAAACATTTGTGAGCAAGTAGAAAAGCAGTAGAAGCAGTAGAAAAATCAAAACTCAAAATTTGAATATTTGAAAATTTAAATTTTTGTATGTATGTATGAAAAAATATTTTATATGTTTTTGTCAAATGTTTTGAAACATTTTTTTTTCAATTTGTTAATAATTTTTTGTTTTCAAAAATATAAAATTTTTCCTGAAGAAGCTTTCCAAAGGAAAGCGAAATATCGAGAAAAAAAATATATAAAAAAGATCTTAAAAAAGAAAAAAGATATTTATTAAAGATAAATTAATTTTTACTTTATTCCACTAAAAAGTTCTATACCTCTATAAAAGCAGCTTATATTAAAAATAATGTCAAATACAAATTTCCATAAATTCCGCAAACAAGATTTTCCTACTTTCAGGGAAAAATCCCCATTTTGGTAATAAATCACCAAATCTGACAACACTGCAGTGCAATGATTATGCCGTTACCACATTTCCTGTTTTGTTTTATCGTGTATCTGAGTTCTCATACATTTTTTGCCACTCGAAAAATTTTTGTGTTTTTCAATATTTTGCAATTGAATATCGAACGTGCGTTTGACATCATACTCGTATTTAAGATTGCAATGTATACAAGAGATTTAATATACGCCATTCAAGTATTTCTTTAGCGCATATGTTATTTGTTGTTAAAGAGGGATAATATTTGTCAATTCTGAGTGACTGAAACAATTTTTTTATACACACACAATAACAGTCGTACAAAAATTCCCCTTTTTTCTCGCCTGTTATTAAATATTTTAACATGTTTGAGTTCTTTGACATAATGAAATATTTGTTTATTAACAAATAATCGGTACAGAATATAATAAGTATATAAGAAATATTTTGCAAAATAAATAAATGCTGTGTCAACGTTTCAATTTAGATTTTAATTTTTTCTCATTCATTTCGATTTTAAAGGGTTGTTCTTCTATTTTCCTTAACTTTATTTCTTAAACTTTATTTATCGAAAAGGACTGACATTATGATTTCTGTTTAGCATCTGTTATGCATCTATCAGATGACAACCGAATTAGCATCAAACATAAAAAGCCACTTGTCTATGACATAAACGTGTGGCAGATCGTAAGAGAATCTAAATTATATTTTGTAAATTATATTTCGAAATTATGTTCATAGCACTAATCATAATGTGTTATTAGTGCTAAATAAAAAATGAATTCTTTTGGGTGATGGTATACAGATTATTAAAAAATAAAGGTGGAGTTTCCATTAAATGGAAATTGTTACAAGAACTAACAAGTCTTTCATTCTACGCTACAAACACTTTCTTATCTATGAACGCATTAACAGAAACTATCGCAAACAATTTAACATTAATCTGCTTCAGTTAAAGGTATTTATCTGACGCAATGTTTAGACAACTTTAAAAGCTGACAGCTTGTTCTGTTGTTTGTCAGTTTTAAAAAATTTTATTCCATATTGATTTGAATTTCTCCATGTACTTGCGTTAATATTCTTTACGATTCAAATGTGTAAAAGCATTTGATATTTTATTCCGAATGAGCCTGTCAGTCCTTTTTGTTGTTTAGCTGTCAAATACTATTTGGACAATCCTAATTGCTATAAATTTACAAGGGTTTGTAAATTGATACTTGAAGTATTTGTAAAGAAAAATGTTTACGGATGAATTTGAAACTGTTACCATGAAGAGTTTGGTTGTTGAGCAATGGTTGAACTAATTTGAGATGCGAGAAATACAATTAGAAATGTATGTTGAAAATTACAAAAAACTATTTTGACTAGTTTTCTTAAGGTGTATTTCGCATGCTGTACAACATATTAAAGGGTGTTTTTTTTCCATACTATTTTCTTCGAAAACTGATGTGGTAGCTGACACTTGCTGTTCAGTAAATTTTATTTCGTTTATAACAAATGGACGCAGATTTTGTTTTTCCCTAGAACAGATGTTTTTTTTTTCAAACTCAATTATTAAAAAAAAAAATTGGTTTCAACTGACAATTCTTAAGCAACAGACAGGCGTAATTTTAAGTGAAGTTAATTATTTCATATATATTTAAAAACCAAAAAAAAACATCCTTTTTCTACTAACTTCTCCTTTTGGCTAAAATTTATTTTCTTGGCATCTGGTCAAGAGGATGGAGAGAAGGAACAAAAAATAAAAATATAGAAGCAATTGATGAACAAGAATTTCTGAAGTTGAATTCGATTGCACCATCTGTGCATCAGACGGAATGTTCTTTACGATGTCGTATTCAAATAAACCATTTCATTGTTAATAATAAAATTTAGTATAATCATCATATAAAGCCTATACTTACTTTTTTCTGTATAAGGATATTTGGCTTCTTTAGCTATTTGCCTTGATAATTTTCAGTCGGTTTTTCTATTTATTGCTTTTTTTATTATAATTATTTTTTTCTATATCAGGAAAATTAATAATTTTTTTATAATTTATAAAATTAAAAATTGGCTGTCGGTGGGGCTGCTCAGCGATGAAGGCATAGTCACTGGTCGCTGTGCTGTCTTTATACTGCAGTTAATTTCCGACTATCCTTCTACTTTCACCACCTGTCTCTTCTCTATCCCTTTCCGAAAGAAGGTAGCACGGTACTTGACTAAATAGGCATTGTTGCCTGAAGTGCTACTTCTCTTTATAAAAAAAAAAAATTGTAAGCTGCAGACTTAAGAGGAAGGACGCAAGACTTTTGTCTTAATTAAAAATCTGATGTATTTTTTCAATACTTGTTTTTCGAAAGTCATTAAACCGAAGAGAAATTTATGGTTCAATTGCAAAACTGCAATCATTTTGTATTTATACTCGAGAGTAAGAAAATATCTGCAGTATGAAACTGTGCTGGTAGCTTCTGCAATTCAAAATTTTCTTATTTATCTTTCAATCTATTTATCAATCTGGTGAAATATCTCTAGAGTCAATCATTCAGATGTTATCCAAGTTTTTTTAATAAACTAGCAAATTTGCGAGTGCTACAAGAAAGTAACGGATTTTTCAAAAAGAACTTTGTTTTCTAAAACAAAAAATTTCGATCAAGATGATTCCAACCAAATTTTTATTGAGTTACAAAGAGAAAAGTTCAGCAGTTATAAATGAAAAATGATATTTGGCAAATGTCCACCACGATCACGCTGACCGTTATCGATTTTTTTTATCAAATCTTATACCACTTTTTGGCAAAATGGCGGTTCTATTTCGTTAATCAAATCACGGATTTTGAGTTTTAAGGTTGAAATCGATTTGAGTGGCTCCGTATAGACTACTAGTAACAAGTCCTACAAAAATTATCAGACAATTTGGCTTAACTGCTGATTGTCGTGAAATTATACGATCGGGAAATTTGGTTTGCAATAAATCGATCGTCTCATTGGCTTTATAACAAGTGACACCGTCTTATTGAAACGACATGTTATTATCCACGTTGTCAATAATAGGCCAAAATTGAGTTGTTAGCATCTCTCGATAACGTGAGTCACTGACCGTTACCACATTTCCAGCCTCATTTTCGAAAAAAAAAACGGCACAAATACGCCTCAAGAGCACATAGCGCACCATACAGTGATATGTGTAGCATGCAAAGGCTTCTCAATAATCGCTCTAGGATTTTCAGAAGTCCAAATGCGGCAATTTTGCTTGTTGATATATCCTGACAAGTGAAAATGGGTTCCATCTGAAAAACCAGCCGGTTGTTTCTGAATGAATTGAGCGAATCTATGGCGATGTGAGTGGTCGGTCGGCTTCAATTCCTGCACCAGTTGAACCGTGTAAGGCTTCGAAATCAACTCCTCACGTGGTTTTAGATAATCCCAATTGTTGACAATGTTGAAGAATTAACAAATTTGGATCTGCTTCAACACTGTGGCTCACGGCTGCGATGTTTTCAGTTAAATGACCCGGTCAAATGGGTAGGTGTTAAGCTTGTCGACTCAAATTTAACGCCCAAATTTCTAATAACGGACTCAGAAGGACGGATATTTTAACGCGGTTTTCGTGCGAAATTGATTGAATTGTAATTATTGCCAATGCATCTACTACGAGTACGTAAAAAAATTAAAAATCAAAACTATCACATTGTTGATGTTGCCAATTGAAAAACAAATTTCTTTTTGAAAAATCCATTACTTTATCTGTGTAGTAAAAAACCATTGATTTGTATATAGACTGTATGGTTATTGCAATATCGAAGTTTCTCGAATTATTTTAGAAATACAGGGAGTATTAAATTGAAAATTAGCAATGTAAGCAGATATTGTTCTGTAATGCTTCTCTTAAAGATAGGATTAAATCATTTGCTTCCTTTAAGATATTTTCATTATTTTCTAAAGCCTATCGCATTACACTATTGTGTAAATGACAAATAAATTTAAAATAAATTAATAAATAAATTGAAAAAATATTATCTAATGATAAATATAAAAACAAAAATTAAAATGCCTTTGTAATAATAATCACGCACATAATTGAAAATAGATAAAATTTTAAATTTTAAGTTAAAATAAGACGAACACAAAAAACGGCACTCTTAACAAGGAAATATATAGAGTTCGCTTAGAGAAAGCTAAATTTTTGACTAGACATAATGGTATAGATTATATATGATTCCACCATTTGTACACAATTTACACCATAGGGTACAAAATTAGATGATTTTGAATGGAACGAAAATTTACAAAACTAACAAAACGGACCAACAATCACACCAAAGTAGAATTTCACTCACGCGTCAAAAATCTAACAGACATAAGATTCAATGACAACGAGACAAAATGAATGGAGAAAGGACTGAAATATAATCTACCTTTTGACAAGATACAAAGAACAATTGAAACACAAATTGTAGACGGCGAGGCAACTATTATTTAGTTATCAATCGACCCACAAGAACAAGAAGAATTACAGTTATTGCAAAGACAATAATAAAATAGAAGTTATTACTATAGATACGTAGATAACATCATATGCATCCTCAAATAAGACAACGCCGAACAAATTTTAAAAGACTATTGTCATTTTCTGTCTTATCTGGCTGTTTTGAAGTTATAAGCGAGCGATGATGAAAATGATGTTTTCACACCGAAAGCGCTCGCCTATAACTTCAAAACAGCCAGATAAGAAAGTGACAATAGTATTTAATTTACTGGCGGGGAAAAATAAACAACATAATACCTTATTTTAATAGACTTAAACACAATCCGTAATAACATTACATGAACAATGGAGAAAGAACAAGACATAAGTTTACATTATCTTGGCATCACAATAACACGAGGAACTGACTATTTAATATATGACATCCATAGAAAATCTTCTACGACGTACACTACCATCCACATCACCTCGAACCAACTAACTGCCTAACATAAACTAGCAGCATTTAGACATATGATACACAGACTTAAGATAAAGAACTCGACACGTCATAGATAAAAATAACAGCTACAATCCCACTCCCATCGACAAACTTCTTAGACAATACACCACTAAACACAGATAGCGAGACAAACAATAAAACACGAGGGCACACTTTTAATTACACAAGATCAGAAATATATAGAATAAAATAAAGAAGGTTTACGCACAGTATTAAAATAACCAGCAACACTGAGACATAATCTCATCGACATCGACATCAACAGAAACAACTGACAAATTTAGTTCCAGTAGAGTGTACAGACTAACTTGAACCTGCAAAAATACTTATAGGCGCTCCTGTAGGCTAGTAGGTAGTGTATTAGCTTGTAAATATGGGGGTTGTGGGTTCGATTCCCAACGAAGACCTTGGTTTTTTTCACTACAAAAATAAAAATTGACTGTCGGTGGGGCTGCTCAGCGATGAAGGCATAGTCACTGGTCGCTGTGCGGTCTTTATACGGCAGTTAATTTCCGACTATCCTTCTACTTTCACCACCTGTTTCATCTATTCTCTATCCCTTTTCTAAAGAATGTAGCACGATACTTGACTAAATAGGCATTGTTGCCTGAAGTGCTACTTCTCTTAAACAAAAAAAAAAAAAAAAAAAAAAAAAAACTGGATGAACACTGAAAACAAGATTTACAAAACACTTGCGCTCATACAAACGAACAAGAGAAAGTGGAATTCTCTGCGTGTTTGTTATTTATATGTTGTACTTCAAAGAAATGTTGATGTAGAGATTCTGATGATAACAAGATTGTGATGTATACTTGCCAGCCTGTAGGAGAGTTGATTTTTGTATTACAAATTTCTTCAATATAATACTTAACCATCTTATCTCAAAATGGCCTTTAAAAATGTTTAATACAAAGTTCTAGCTGTGAAAACTCAACAATAATACAATAATGCATTTGCTTTTAATTTAAATTTTGCATAAATTTCTAAACATCATCAATTTACTGTCAATCACCACTCTAAACAGTTTATTTAAAAGCTTAAAATTTTAAATAAACAATATAAAATACCCCAGTGACATTGTTTCGTGGTTTAAACTAAACAACTTGTAACGCCAAAAGTCCCAGGGTCGTTTTTGGCAAGACAAATCTACATATTATTGCTGTATTAAATTTCCAACGTTTATTTAAATAATATTTCCCCCATTGTATCTGAACTCCTATTTTTGTTTATAATAGAATAAGTACTCTCACTAATTTTAGGAGAATAATGGCTTCATTTTAATTAAGTTAATATTAAGTTAATGAATTATGTTTAGTTTAAGTAATTTTAATTTATAATTTTGTATTTAACGGCAGCTCGTTTGGCAACGCCAACTGGAAGTATGGTTGGTGGTGAATACAGCCAACAGCTGTTTTAAGCAGCATCTGATGGTTGGTGGTGAATACAGCCATCGGCTATGGTATACATAGACTGCCATTATGTGTGTTTGTGTATAGCTGTGTATTGACAGCAAAAGTATAAAAGGGCAAACACCATTAATAAATTTTCAATTTGTGTGCAGCCGGCGGCGGAACAACAGGTAATTTTTATTATCATATTTTAGACTGTTAGGTAAGACAGTCAGGTTATAAACAAAGCAGAGGTTTTGACCCAGCCGAGTTTATACCCTGAGATAAGAACTGTGGCTCGGTCACAAACGAAGCCGAGGTTTTGACCCAGTGGAGTTTGTGTCTACCGTCACCATAGTGGATGACCAGAGCATTGGACAGTTGAGCGGAGGTTTTGACCCAGCTCAACCTACAGTGTTTTGGTTATTTCCATAGGACACACATCATACTAAACTGAACTGTGGCTCGGTCACAAACGAAGCCGAGGTTTTGACCCAGCGGAGTTTGTGTCTACCGTCACCATAGTGGGTGACCAGAGCATTGGACAGTTGAGCGGAGGTTTTGACCCAGCCCAACCTACAGTGTTTTGGTGAATTTCCCTTTGGACACACGGCATATTGAACTGTGGCTCGGTCACAAACGAAGCCGAGGTTTTGACCCAGCGGAGTTTGTGTCTACCGTCACCATAGTGGGTGACCAGAGCATTGGACAGTTGAGCGGAGGTTTTGACCCAGCCCAACCTACAGTGTTTTGGTGAATTTCCCTTTGGACACACGGCATATTGAACTGTGGCTCGGTCACAAACGAAGCCGAGGTTTTGACCCAGCGGAGTTTGTGTCTACCGTCACCATAGTGGGTGACCAGAGCATTGGACAGTTGAGCGGAGGTTTTGACCCAGCCCAACCTACAGTGTTCCTGGTTATTTCCCTTGGTCACACGGCCACTTCAACGAAACGCCACTGACCGGTATATATTGGACACAGACTACGGACACAGCCGCACTCATACACCCGCACAGTGTAAAGTAGAAGAAGCCGACAACGAGCTGCCATCAGGAAGGAAAATATTGTCAAAAATAAAAAATTTAAGTAAACCTGAGCAACCGCGGGTTTTTTTTATTTTGTCTCCACGACACAACACGACCCTGGACGCCGCTGAGTATACCCCAGCAGCCAGGTAAAGCGTGTCGTTACAAACTGCATATTCGAATTACAGCCATTATTCTCTACACATATTTGAACACCCAAATCGAGCTGTGAAAATAAATGAAAGGGAATGTTGCAATAATTTATTGTTTTTGTATAAAATCTCGAACTGTATAAATTACAGTGATATTCCCTTTAAATGAATTTTGTATAATTTTGCACTTCCGTTGAGTTATTACCATTGAATCCAACAAAACTACATGCTGTAACTGTTAATTAACAGCTCATCAAAGAAACCATAACAACTGAAAAGCTGATCGGTTTACAATATTGAAATCCCATAAATGTTATTGACGTCTGTTAATGGGCAAGTTTTGATAAAACATTAAACTTGAACAAAGGAAAAGATTCAACCAGAAACTAATAAGAAAATTAAAGTATGGATAAATACGAGGGTACGAATATTTTTACATTTTTAAAATTTTTTTGTTTAACTTTTAATAAAATCTTAATCTGCGGTCTTTTATATTTATTCATTTAAAATTAACAGCTAGAAGTAAAAAACCACAGTTACCAAAGCTATTCTAGTTAAGATAAAACCGAACCTAACATTCCAGTTATAATAGATAATTTAAATATTTGAAGATTTTAAAGTCAGAAATATTATAAAAGATTCTTCAACAAGAAGTTTGTTTTCGAATACAAAATAAAACAAAAAATTTACATCAAAATGATTAAAGTTTTTATTATACTATGAAGAGGAAAATTCGGCAATTATAAATGAAAAATGGTATCTGACAAATATTAGGTGCCCCTGTAGGCTAGTAGGTAGTGTGCTAGCTTGTGGGTCCGATTACTAACAAAGACCTTGGTTTGTTTTCACTACAAATAAAAATTTACTGTCGGTGGGGCTTATTAGTGATGAAGGCACCTTCATTTTCACCACCTGTCGTATCTCTTCTCTTTCCCTTTCCTAAAGAATGTAGCATGGTACTTGACTAAATAGGCATAGTTGCCTGAAGTGCTATTTCTCTTTAAAACAAAAAAACAAAATATCCACCAGGACAGGCTGAGAGGTGTCGACACTTTTATGAAAGTTCTTAATCACCTTTTGGTAAAATGGCGGTCCAATTTCATTAATCACATCAAGGATTTTTAGTTTTAAGGCTGAAATCGATTCGATTGACTCCGTATAGGGTCCGTGTTTAACATAACCCCACAAAATATAATCCAGTGGTGTTAAGTCACACGCTGGCTGGTCATTTAACCGCTGAATATTGTGAAATGTGATCGGGAAATTTGGTTTGCGATAAATTGATCGTCTGATTGGCTACATGACAAGTGGCACCGTCCTGTTAAAACCACATGTCAGTGATATACACGTTGTCAATTAAGAAGCAAGATAGAAGAAAATTGTTACCGCACTTCCAGCCTCATCTTTGAAAATAAAAAAAATGTTTCAATTCGCCTCCGGACCACATAGCGCACCATACAGTGACACGTTGAGCTTCTCAATATTCGCTCTAACATTTTCAAAATTCCAAATGGGGCAATTTTGCTCATTGACAAAGGAAAATGGGCTTCGTCTGATCAACCGCAATGTAAATGGTCGATCGGCTTTAATTCCTTCACCAGTTGAATCTTGGAAGTTTTCAATGTCAAATCCTTTCGCAAAATTTTCCTTGTGATGGTTTTGGAGAACCCCAATTCTTGAGAACGTCGATGAATTGCAAAATTTGGATCTGTTTCAACACTGTAGTTGCGATGTTTTCAATTGAACGACCCAGTCCAATACGCGTTGGTGTTCGCACATTTTCTATCGAACCTGTCAACTCAAATTTAACGACCAAATTCTTAATAGCGGTCACAAATTCTACGAAAAGTAACTCAAACAGATTCACCATTTTCATTGTGGATTTAAATTATTTTAATGTGATTTTCGTCCGAAATCGAATTCATTGTAATAATTGCCAATGCATCTACTACGAATACGTCAAAAAACTAAAGGTCAAAACCATCATGTTGTCAGTTTTGCCACAATTGAAAAACAAAGTTCTTGTTGAAAAACCTGAATAATAAAACATCTAATCACTTTTTCTGATAAGATAAAAATAAAAAAATGTTTGAAAAATCTGTTAGCATATTGTATAGTTTATAGTGAAAACTTTAAGTTGGAGGACCACTTACTGTTTCAAACGGCAAGCAGATAAAGCGTGTTATTAAGCATATGACAGTACTTTCCTAAAGGGTGGGCAAAGTTGAGGTTAGAAAGTTAGTTGTTTGTCAAAAAATTAACTGTCAAGAAACGAGCCATCATCCTTTAACATTTATTTAGGTAAACATTAAGCAATCCTAAGTATGGAACGCCAGCTCTTAAGCAAATAATGTTAATTGTAAAAACTTGCCATCAAAATGAAAAGACCGCTGTGCGTAATTTAATCGCAAAATTCAAGGCCCAAGGCATCGTTGTTAACAATATATCAAAATAATGCGCTCGTAATAGTCGCTATGCAGTAAAGTGTTGAGAATGAGCCTGAAATAATAAATCATTGATGTTCGCAACAATCGGCGCATTTGGCAACTTTCAACTCGTTTAAGAATCAAAGCCGACCGAAATTTATTTGTGCCGAGGGTTTGTGAATTAGCTGTTTGAAAAACTAAGCGAAAACAGCCTAGTTTTCAACAAAATCATCTTAAGCGAGGTTTTTTATTTTCAATTTGGCGATTATTTAAACAAACAAAATTGTCGCATATGGGGCTATCAAAATCCATGAAAAGACCAAATGTCAGGCGGCATCGTTTTCCCGTGTGCTTTCGAAACTAACCAAAACACGATAAATATTGAAAATAAAAGTAAAATTTGTTTAATTTTTATACAGGATGTCCGCCTTCTCGCCATTTTGGTAAACATTAGTCTTCACAGTTCATATTTGGCAGCCGTGAAGTAGACACGTGGCTAATTTATTATGGAAAAATGTTCGATACACCGACATGTTTTAATCATTAAAACATTTTATCAAAATCAATCATTGATTACCGTGACGATAAGAAAGTTACGTGAAATTTTTGGAAACAACATGCCAACAAAATGCATTATTTATCGTGTAGTGAATGATTTCGAAGATAGGTGATAGGCCCAAGCATGGACCGGAACGTACTGCAAGATCAGCTGAAAATATTACTGCTGGTCAAAAAACAACTTTGTCCGGAATTTTGCACAAGGATTTGCATTTGTTTCCATATGAAAGCTTCTTCCACAAGACTATTTACGCCGCCGCACATATACCAATAGTATGTAACAGCTCACCTAAGTCAAAACCAAATTTGGATGAAAAAATCATAGTGAGTGACGAGGCACATTTTCATTTGAATGAATATGTGAATAAATGGGCAATAGGAAACCCTCATTATTCCACGTTCATTCTTTGAAAATGAAAACGGCGTAACGGTAACTGTAAATGGGGAGCGATAAAGTGATATGATTGAAAAATTTTTAATGCCACAACAGCATGCTTTGCTTGATTAACATATGGTAGCAACAAGATCGCATACAATGGAACTACTGCAAGACCTCTTTTCACAACAAGCTATTTTAAGAAGCGGTGATAAAAATTGACCTCTACAGTCGCCTGATTTGATTGCTCCGGACATCTTTTTATGGGGATATTGAAAAGTGTTTATACAAACAAACCAAAAACGCTTGAGCAGCTTAAACAAAATATTCGCGACAAAGTTTATGAAACACCGCGTGAAATGTGTGAGAATGTAATGAAAAATGTGCTCAATAGGGCTCGCATTTGTGTAGCTAACAGAGTGCGACATTTATCTGTTATTATATTCCATACATAATTGCCGAGATTAAATAAAGCATTTATCAATATAAGATCCATTCACTTTTATTTAATCAAGAATTATATATAATGTAGTACAGCTTTCCGGAGGACACCCTGGTTAATTGACTATAATTTTTAATAACAATTTTATATAAAAAATATTTTTTGTGAAAGATTCTACGCTTCTACAACTACTTGCTTTAGGATTTTCTATATTCAATTAATCTTTTGAAGACCTGGGTCGAAGTAATGTAATGTTTAAAGCGCGCAGAAAACAAATTCATTTCATTTGGGTATGATTTTACGTCAACCCGCGTCAAATTTGGTTTGTGAACATATCGGATTCGGCTATATGCCATCTTCAGTAGAGTATAGAGGAAACACTAAAGATGGCATATAGGCGAAACCGGTATGTTCACAAACCAAATCAGACGCGGGTTGACGTAAAATCATACCCAAGTAAATCAAACCCCGTCGGATAATATACGCACATATCAAATTCATTTCAAATTGTTGATAACAGTTGTTAGACAATTTTCATACATATATCTAAAATCTTCTAAAATCTTTTTTTTTTAATATTTATTCACTCTTAATCTAACTAATTTTAAATAACATGTTTTATTCTCAAAAGAACAGTGCATATTTCTTTGGGTTTTTATTCTGACTTAAACAAGTACCTTTTGGCACACATGCACACAAATTTTGCTTTAAAAAGCCACAGTTATTATTAATTTTATTGTTTTTAGTTTTGCTGCAATTTATCTTGATGTGGCATGAGTAATTGTTAAACAATAATTAACATCATACCATGAATTCTATGTAAAAAAAAAAAACATTCAGAAACCACGCAACCATTCAACTGTTGACTGAGGCAACCACAGCAAAATAAAACAATACAGTAGTTACAATAACAATATAGCATGTTCTATTCAAAAAGAGAATTATTGATGGCTTTAGTAAAATTTATTATAGTAATTAATATTATGAAAACATTGGGATGTACGAGCTGGAGTAACTTATCAATACATTTGTATTCCTCTTTATGTTTATCTAGTGGCCGTGAGGTATTTTTCAAAGCATAAAATAACTTTATGCGGCTTATGTGTGCATGTACATATGTATGTGTGTGTATGTGTTTGTAGCATATGAAAGATGCTAGTGCAGATTGATTGCAATCAAATCACCCATATTATTCATTTAAATTCATTCTGATTATGCTGTCATAATAGGCAGATAAACAAAGTTGGAAGTCCTTCTGCCCAATAGAACTTCTCATTTTGACATTTATTAAATGAATGGTGGTTATATACGTTTTAAAAGTTCGTTTGAAAGTATTGATTTTATTGTTTGAGTTACTTGCATTATACATATGTAAAACGAGTACTTATCTTCCCTGAATTCTTCAAATTTATTTTATTAAAAAGATTTTAGTAAAGGTACTAGCAAACTAAAAGCAAGTTTTGTATAAGAAGTAAACCTCTCCAACTGCTTTAGTGTTTTAGATATTTGCAAAGTAATATAAAACTATGATTTTGACTTTTATCGAACTTTAATAAATTAAAAAATGATAAAACCCTACTATCCAGTAATATTTTTCTATTTTTTTTTTATTTTCCACTTCATTGGATATTTTCCTAAAATTTATAACACAAGAGAATTCCAAAATAATTTTATCATTTTATGAGACTAAATTTTAAGCATAAAACTCAATAGAAAAAAAAAAATACTGCTGCTTCAGAAATTAGTCATTCTAACAGTCTTGCTTTATGAATCGCATCTATTTCTCCCTCCACAGTGACTTTATGACCACTTTGCAAGGTATATAATTTGCGTTGCACGGTGACTTCTTCTGCAACAAATTAATTTATATAACAGTCGCTGACTACCATCGCTCTTATTTGCTGATTATGTATTTTATGCAGTCTTTTCACCAAATGCATGGGCTGTCCGATAATTGTGTGCTCTTCATACACAACAAATTGGAATTAAAAGTAAAAGTTGAAATTTTAATTTAAGATGAACAGAAGACACATTTCGTGTGCTGATAATAAATCAGCTTTTAATTATCAACAATTCATGCAACTGAACCAAATTTAATATATAATTCGAGTATTAACTAAAATAGCGGATTTCTCAACAAGAAGTTTATTTTTAGAACATGATAGTGTTGACATTTAGTTTTTCGTAATTGATGCAATGCCAATTGTTACAACGCATGCAATTTCGCTAGAAAATCGCATTAAAATAATTAAAATTCACAATGAAATTGGTGGTTCTGTTAAAGTGCCATTTCGTGAAATTCGTGAGACCGCTATTAAGAATTTGGTCATTAAATTTAAGTCAACAGACTCGATATAAAATGTGCAAGCAACAATGCGTCTTCGATCGGGTTGTTTAACTGAAAACATCGCAGCCACAGTGTTGAAGCAGATCCAAATTTTGTCGATTCCTCGACGTTCTCAACAATTGGGGTTATCCAAAAACACAACAAGGCGTATTTTGAAGCCTTATCAGGATTTGAAGTCGACCGACTATGCACATCATCGTAAATTTGCTTAGTCCATTCTGAAAACAAAAAGCAAATTGCCACATTTGGGCTACTGAAAATCCTGAAGCGTTTATTAAGAATCCTTCGCATGCTCAACGTGTCAGTGTATGGTGCGCCAGACCGAAGCCGTAATTGGCTCGCTTTTTTCCGAAGATGAGGCTGGAAATACGGTAACGGTCAATGGATCACGCTATCGCGAGATGTTTACAACTCAATTTTGGCCTGTTATTAACAACGTGGATATCACTGATATGCGGTTTTAAAAGGACGGTGTCATACAGCCAATGAAACGATCCATCTATTGGGGCTTTGTTAAGGGCAGAGTCTATATCGAACCAATCGAATCGATTTCAGCCTTAAACCGCAATTTTCTTAAAAAGTTATTAAAAACTTTGATGCAAGAATCGACATTGTCAGCGTGATTGTGGTGAACATTTGCGAGAAATCGTTTTTCATTCAACTTTCCTCTTCGTAACACGATAAAAATTTTAATCATCTTAATCTAAATTTTTTTTTATTTTATTTTAGAAAAAAAAATAATTTTTTACAATATAAAGGATCTGCAATCTAACGTTTTTTGCTTCAACTAGTGCTTATTTCGTGAATGGTAACACTTAGCTCATGTTTGATTTGACAGATAATTAGTTTTATCCTTCCGCTAAACGAATAAGATTGTGTATACGCTTAAACAACGCTGGGAAATATTGCGACATTACTTTGAAAATCATGGTAATGTTGCAGAATGTGTGCGAAAATTGCGTACGGATTTCGGAAGAAGAGAAGTACCGTCAGCTCCGTAAGTTCGTTATCTTGTAAAAAAAGTGAAAGAAACTGGCATCCTCATCAATAAACCAAAGCATGAAAAGCCGTTCTCAACAATTGAACATTTCCGAGACATTATTGAGATGAAAATTGCATTAAGACCATGGTATGACGCCATACAAAGTCCAATTGGTTCAGGAGGTTACAGCATTAAAAAAAATATTTATTTGGCTGACCCTATACTACACACACAGCATCTACTGTGGTGGAATTAAGAGTGTGACAAAAATGAAATTGATTTCATCGATAAGTCGACACTTGTTAGAATGGAATAACAAATGTAGGGGCTTATAAAGAGAACAAAAAATTTAACCAAATTCATATTAATTGATTATTTATTTTCTTCATAATGATATTTGTGCTTAAAACTTCTCCCATCTATCTAATGATGCACTAAGTTTTTCATTTTCTTAAAAAATTAACACATTCGTTTTTCTTCCACGTAAACCTAAGAAAATTAACGATTTCAAAAGTGAAAAATATTAAATTACATGCAAAGCACTGCGCATTCATGTACATTCGTTCAACCTAAACAATTTTATTGCATTTTTTAAGTGTCTGGCATAACCCACTCACAACATGTAAACAATCCCTACAAATTTCTTTATTCAATTTATGAAAAACAACTTCTATTTTAAATTTAAATATTGTATTATCCTTTCTTTCGTTTGATGCACTTTTAATTTAATTTCTCTTTAGGATATGCAAAATAAAGAATTTACGACAAAAATAAGTTCACTTTGTTAAACAGTGATACTTGAAAAGAAAATGATACTTATGCAAGCATATCAAAACATATCAAAGCTTATTTCCTATTTCACCAAAACCTTCCTTTTCATTCATTCCTCTTTGATGTTTGTTGTTGTTTTCGTCTTTTTATATAATTTTCACATACCGACTAAACAAAGCAGGAGATGAAATGAACAAATTACAAATAAATTCCGGTGCTCTACTTTTTGTTCGTTTGTTGAGTGTATGTTCATGTTCATGTGCATACAAAATAAAATGTATAAAAATAAAGGATCAAATAATGGATGTAAAAAGCTTTCTAAACTAAAAACGTAACAAACTAAATCAATTGCTTTTAAAATGCCACACAATTTCCATATAAACACTGACATTATTGTGAACTAACAGTGTACACATTGATATTGTTTAAAAGTACGCTAAATTAGAAATGATAAAAAAACTGTTGCAATTGTACCCACTTTTGGTACCATTAGAGACTAAAAAGTATGAATTATAAATTTTTTTAATCGAATGTAAGGATAATTGTCGACATACAATGTTCTATACATAGAGAATAGCAAGCTTAAATATGTTTTGAGCTTTTAAAACGTTTTGGAGAAGCAGTCTTTTATATTTTATATAATTTTTTAAAAATTTTCTCTATAATAGATATAAGATATTATCCGAAAATTGGGCTCCCTATATATTTGAGGTTAGGAAATAAATTGTTTTTCAAATATTAAATGTCAAGACATTTATTTAGCGAAAACTTAAGAAGTTTTAACCAGGGTTCATTACACTCTTTAGCAAAGAATTTTAGTTATGAAAATTTTCTATTAAAATGGTGAATATTTTACTATATCACATTACAAATTTTCCTCATAATCTGGCTTCTTCCTTCTACTGTGCAAAATTTAACCGCTAAATTCGAAGTTTCGAGTATTGTTGTTGACAGTAGACCAAAACAATATGCTCGTAGTGCCGGTTGTTATGCATAATCGCTGTACTGCAAAGTTTAGAAAATGAGCCTGGAACATTAACTCGACGTTCGCATTAATTAAGCATAACTGGAAGCACTTTGCATATAGATTTTCACCTTCACGCTTAAAAAGTCCAAGTTAATTAATTCATAGGTATCGCAAGACCCTGTTCTTTCTCCTACCCTATTTCTTATTTTTTTAAAATCTTTTAAACTTTAAAGTCTACATACTCTTTCGCAGATGAAACCACCATTTGTCATTCGTATTCATTTAGTAACAGATCGAACCAGTTGGAGGTGGGTTCCAAAAAACAGAACATGAATAGTACGCTCAATCACGATCTCGCAACAATTTCCGAATGGGGTCATGTGAACAAAGTAGATATTAATGCCAGTAAGACTCAATGTTGCATGCTTAAGCATAAATCTGTGTTCGGAAATGGTGCTGCATCTGTTATCATGACTGATATAAATATTGCGGAATCGGAAGCTCTTGATGTTCTTGGCATGAATGTTCACTGTGTTGTTCGATGGACTAAGCACATTTTTCAAGTTTCTAAAGAAACACTTGAAGTGTATCGCTTTCATAAAACTATTTAAAAGATACTTCACTCCATCCGATCTTCGTACTATTTATATTCTCATGTATGGACCGGCTTCTAATAGTCTATTTTGGAGTTGCTCGACTACGTACGGGAGAGGGCCGAAAGGCTCATTGGGGACAGTAGAATATCCAACTCTAATAATTCTCTAGAGCATTGACGCGAAATGGGATATATTTCACTGCTCTATTGAAATTAGAGAACTGGTTCCCGTTACGCGCACTTCTTTTGGGTTTAATTCGATTTTTGTTGAGAGCACATCTATTTGTGATTGGTTGGACAGTGAATCCCCCAGGAGAACAGCTCGTATGTAGAATAAACTTCCTCCAGAGGTCTTTCCTGTCACTTTCAATGTACGAAAGTTCAAATCGAATGTTCACAAGTAGTATTCCCTCTTTCCTCCTTCCCATAACTTAATTTCCTTATTCTGATTTAAAAGCATTGCATGTGTAGGGGTCATCCCCTAAGTGGTGGTCCAAAAAAAAAAAGAATTAAAGCCGACCGACCATTGTTTGCGTTGAATGTTTGTGTATTGGGTGTATGCAAAAACTGAACGAAAACAACGCATTTTTTATGTAAACAAACAAAACTATCACATATAGGGCTCACAAAAGCTCACAAGCAGTCCTCGAAAAACCAGTAGATCTAAAGAAAGGAGCATAGTTGGTTTGTATTTTTTGGTTTAAATCAGCAAGGAAACACCGTCACCATAAATTCTTTGCGCTGTTAAACCTTGATAACTACTTTTTGGGCCCACAATAGGCTAACAATGCCACAAGTCACTCAGCCACCCAAACAATTCAGTTATTGCATAAGAAATTTCCCGATCGCGTAATTTCTCTATTTGGCAATGTCCTTTTACGGTTAGTTCTTGTGATTTAATGACGCTGGATTCGTTTCTCTAAACCCGTTTAAGAGAGCTGGTTTAAGTGAAACAATAAAAACAACTGTAGCTCTGAAAGATGCATTGACGTGATAAGCGAAGCTTTGTTGCAAAAAGTACTTCAAAATTTTGTGCGGGTGCTTGCCGACGTAGTAGAGGTGGCCAATTGCTCGACGTCATATCCCATTATTAATTTCCACAATTATACTTTATACTGGCATCAATAAAATTGAAGCGGTAAAAAAGTTTGTTTTCGAAGGCAACTTGCTGCTGGCAAAACTGTACTCTTCCCAGAGTTCGGAAAAACACAGTACTGCTACAAGGACACAATTTCTAAATCTATTTTATTATATATTTTTTTAATAAAATATCACATACAACCATTGAGAGCTGATATGCATACGATAATGTGCCGATCTATTTTTAGAAAACGTTAATGCTCTTTTAGCATATGTGCATTGCTCTTAGAAACATTACATCTGCACCTGGCAGTGAGCCTTAATCAGATGGTGGTCATACCACTGTGTGTGAAAAGCAGCGCCACTCACATCCTAGGAGGCCGAAGTCTAATTCTAGCAACAGGTCCTACCTAGTAGCAATTTTAATGATTCCAGAGCAGGGCTGCAAACCACCACTCCTTGCTGCAGAGCTCGAGACTATCCAACTCCTGTCCAGAACACATGAATAGCATGCTCACTGGATCTAGGAACATTCCACCAGGTAAGTGTTATTAAAGGTGAAATGATCCTGGCCCCATTAAAAACTGACCTACCTGACCAACCACCATGATACTCCCGAAGGACCAACGTCAATAATCAGCCAGAGAAACAGCTAAATGGCTAAACAGACAAATAGCGGAAGCTCTGCGGGCTTACTGATTCCTGTGAAAATAACGTGGAGCTTTCAGTTGTACCCCTGCTGACTTCAGTGGACTGGGCTCCCTTATACCCCCCGTTGCATAGGTCTAGAGCGTTCTGAAAATACCATAAATGTGCCCCCCGGGGGGGGTACTCTTCCGAACACTAAGTTATAATGATTTTTGGTGTTTATTATAGTCAGCATGTTACCGTAGCGCTTGTGCTCGCCAGTACTCAACAGTTGCATACCAATTTTTTTTTGCCTTTATCTGCAGGTCTGACGTCAGTGCAAAAAACTAGGGTAGAGTAACTTTTTGTACCTAAGTATGATAGTGTAATATTATTATATTTTTCTATGGTTAACTACCAAGTTAAACTTTTATGTTGTTTTTTGTATACCAGTCAACAATAAATCACTTGTTTAGAAAATGTCAAGTTTTTTACTTCCATCGAATTTTACAAAACATTGGAAACAATATCATTTCCTAAGCTTTAGTTCAGCACAAAGTTGTTGAGTAAGAGTACAATTTAATCTTAATATCGCACACATTCTATTGTCTACAAAGAAATTTTAAATATTCGGAAACAGTTGGAATCCCAGCAATCACTCACGTTTACTCTTAATAGTTTTTAGTTTATTTTGTAATTTTAGTTTTTAATGAACAAATTTTGATAAAATTTTAATGTTTTTTTTTTTTTGAATTATGGTAAAAGTGTGATATTTTAGTTAATTTCTGATTGTAAATTCAAATTCCGATTTCATAGTAGTCCACAATTTTTATTTTTGTGAATTTTCAGTTTTCAATTAGTTAAAGCAAAATCCAATAATAATAACAAAACATTAAAGTGAACCATTTGAAAAAATTTTTAAAATTAGAGGCGCTCATCTATTTTTTTTTGGAAGCATATCTTCACTGTTAATGGACCAATTTTATTGATTTGCAACAGAAAAATTCTTGAAGCTATGTCTGACAGACTGGTGGATCTAGCTTTTCTATAGCTCGTCCGGTGTGTTGGGAAATTTTATTTCAACACGATCATTAACCAACGGATACCGATAAATAGGCTTCTTTATTCACAGGGATTCAGACTGTGCGGTTGAAGATGAATACGGTAGACAGTACAAACGTAATAAAATAATTATCACCATTTTTTCTAAGGTGAAAGGTGTAAGATTTTTCCTTAATTTGAAATTTAACATTAAATAAATATAACCATATCCGGAAATCAAATCCAACCTTAAAAATTCAATGGTTGTTTAGATTGTTTGTTAATAATTTTCTGGTAGAATATGTGTTATATATATGTGTTATGTCGTAACGAGAATCTTAAGCTTAATTTTGAATTGCCAATAATTTTAAAGTTTTTAGTGCATTTTCGGTATTTTATACAAATTTTTTTTTGTGATAAAAATCTCTAAGCGAAATTTTGGTAAAATGTTAATATTTTATTGACTGTTTGACTGTTAATTGAATTTTAGATTTTTCCGAATTATTAGTTTTCAATAAACCATAAGAAAAATAAGCAGATCTCGGGTTTTTTAACAAGAACTTTGTTTTTTAATTGTGACAATACCAGCAACATGATAGTTTTGACATTTAGTTTTATGACGTATTCGTAGTAGATGCATTGGCCATTGTTGCAATGAATTATATTTCGCACGAAAGTCGCATTAAAATAATTAAAATCTTGATAGTGGCAGTTCGGTTAAAGTTATATTTCGTAAAATAAGTGATACTTTCGGACAACATAATCCTCCTTCTGAGACCGCTATTAAAAATTTGGTCATTAAATTTGAGTGCAAACACCAACGCGTATTCGACCGGGCCGTTCAATTAAGCCACAGTGTTGAAGCAGATTTAAATTTGTCAATTTGTCGATGTTATCAAAAATTCGGGTTATGCAAAACCACCACATGGTGAAACTGGTGCATGAATAGAGGAGAAACAGGCTGGTTTTTTAAAAATATAATTTATTCAGGCGATGGCTGATTTCACTTGTCATTTGGGTTTCTGAAAATCCTAGAGCGATTATTGAGAAGTCTTTGATGCTGAACGTGTCACTGAATGGTGCGCTACGAGGTTGGATTAGACTGTTCTTTCGTACATAAGACTGGTAATGCGGGAACGTTCATTGGATCATGCTATCGCGAGATGACGTGATATGATTTACATCTGCACCTGGCCGTGGGCCTTAATCAGATGGTGGATCATTACCACTGTGGATGAAATGTAGCGTCATCCTTGCCCTAGAAGGCCTTCGGATACGTATATCCTCTGGTCACTCCTAGTTGCAACTTCAAAAGCTCGGAGTAGTTCGCGGCTTCACTCCTTGCTGAAGAGTTGGAGACTATCCAACTCCTGGTCCAGAACGCATAAAGCTTAATATAATTAAGAACACGGCGGCATTCATACTCACTGGACCTGGACCATTCATTATGTTCATTGTGAATGATTCGACCCACACACTCAAACGAGGGCCTCGAAACACACTGCCACCATGATACTCCTGAAGGGCCTATAGCAGAACTCTTAGGCTTTACTGATTCCCGTGGAAATAATATGGATTTTCCAGTTGGCTCCTACTAGACTAAGGGGACTGGGCTCCCATTTACCCCTGCAAGACACAAGTCTAGGTGGTTGTGTGATCCATAAAGACTTGTAATGTGCCTCCGGAGGGAGCTATCGCGAGATGCTAACAGCTTAATTTTGGCCTACTATTGGTGACGTGGATATCACTTACGTGTGGTTTCAACAGGACAGTGAAACGATCAATTTATTGCAAACAAAAATTTCAGTTCGCATAATTTTATGACAATCCTCAGTTAAATGGCCAGGTCGATCATCCATAATTAACCGATTGTGTTGAGTTTTGATATCAATTTTATGTATTGCCATCAATATAAAACAACTATTATCAGTTTAACTAAAATCAGTTAAAACTGACGTTAAAAGAGATTTTGGACGGCAATGACGATTTTTTACGGAATCTCCGGAAAATGAAGACTATTCTATTGGAGAAAATGATGCTGAAAATGAACTAAAGGGTGTTGTAGACGATTTATGTCCGAACCCACTTAAAGCTGGCTGTGAAATTATACTTCAGAGTGGCCATAGAAAATCAACAGTACAAGAGCTGGAAATTTGTTAATCTGAAGTAGAACTAGATGAGGAATTGCACATTGTTGTTGATAACTCTTTTGCAAATATATCTGAAGAATTGCCGCAAAACTACACAAATAAATTGTTAAAAGTAGAAAATTATTCTCAATTTAAATGAGCACTAGTAATGAATTTATATGAAATGTTAACGAAAGTGCAGACGACACGATTCCAATTTTTTTCGAACCAAATTAGGAAGAAGACTGTGATCTTAAACCTCATGAGCTCTTTAAAAAATACTTGAAGAATGATATTCTTCATTTTATAAATGGCAAATCAATCAAATGTGCAAATTTTCGATATCAAGAAAATTCAGTTATTACCGTTGCCGAATGGAAAACATTTTTTTAAATACTCTGAATAAATTAATATAACTGTCTTACAAGCATTCGAAATATGTGATCTAATTATGAAGATTTGCGGATCAACTAACTTATCAATTGCATGCGCAGAAACTGATTTATGAAAATTTTTAAATACAATTTGCAGATAATGACAAGCTACTAAGATTAGTACATCACAAAAAACACCAATTAGGATAAAGTGTTAAAGCTACGTCTTCTCATGGATCGCTTGAAGAAAAACAATTTTTGTCCTAAGAAAAACTTGTCATATGATAAAAGCACAATTAGGTATTTTAAAACACATGGCTGTGAGCAATTTATCTTGGGAAAACCCTTACGTTTTGGCTACAAGGTTTGGCCTTTATGTACCTCGTGAAGCTACCTAATACATTTAATAAATTTTAATAATCAAGGAAAATTAAGGAAAAATAAATTTAATAAATCAAGGAAAAAGTCCACACTCAGTGGCTGATTATCAAAGTAAATATGATTAAAGTGCAAAACCACTTAAAAGGATGACTGGTGATTCTTCAAAAGATGTTCGGCAGCTTCCATTTTCATTTTTCTTCAATAATCTTTTTACGAGCTTCCAACTTCTTTCGTACTTGAAATTGCTTGGTCGTAACGGAACTGTCACTATAAGTAAAACTCGTATTCCACGTTGCACGTCATTACTAAAGAAAAATTATCTCAAGAAAGATATGCCCGGACATTATGTATCTGCTACTGAAGAAAGTGGACCGATTTTCCAAGCTGTCTATATCCAATAAATATTCATGAAAGTAAACGTTCCACGCCCATCTTCAATAAGCAACTAAAAATTTTTTCTTTTACAAAATTGCTTCCAACGGGAAAAAATGATGGTAATCAAATATTACTTGGTTAGTTGATGTTCGTATTCAGAAAGCGTGGCAGCTGACGCAAAAAGAAATCTTAAGCTATTGTAGCTAGAGTTCAGAAGAAAAATAGCTATTTTTTACTGTAAAAATTTTAATGAACAGCCACAACGTCCAGGTCCATCAGTTAATCGCAAAAGAAAAGCAAATATTAGCAACGTCCAAATGGCATTACGTAAAAAGAAACGGCATTACGTAAAAAAGAAACGGCACTGTGCCTGGGAACACTGCAAGCTAATTGGTCGAACAGTATGTCGTATCGTACTAACCCTAAAATATAAGTTTTATTTTCAAAATATTTAAAAACAAAGTGGAAACCCACATTTTTTAAACCCCTAACTTCAGATTCTTTAAAAATGTTATTGATCGTATCCATTATAATCTACTTATTCTAGTTATGTCGCAAAAACTAAAATTTACATTAAAAAAGTTCTGGGGCAAATCGAGTTAAATATATTATGTCGGATATTTACATATAATGATCAATTAATAATCTATATTCTAAGGCAATTAATGCAGCTTGAATAACAGGAGCTAATATTTAACTAATCAATAAACCTTTACAAGTTAAACAACCAGGCTATTCCAGATTTATTTATTACACATCTGCCAACTGCGCAAAAATAACTTGTAGAAAAATTTGATATAATTCCGTGGAAGTAGCCACGGGAACTAAACCGCCTGCAATAAAAACTAAGTATGTACGTGAAAAATTACAATTGGTGCCAGTTTCGGAAGCAAACATGTTATTTCGGGTTTCCTTTAATTGAACAAAAATATAGACAGAAGAAAAGCTGACATCCACTCGCTGCAATAAGAGTGTATCTCTATTACAAAGACAAGAAAGTTCACTCTACTTTAAGTTGCTTTAAATAAAATAAATTCAAAAATCAGAACGATGTGATCATGCTAGAATTGCTGCTTAACTGAAGACATTTGCGGATTGACTTCACTGCGAATTATTCATATATACTTCTCTTATTACTTGTAGTAGTTAATCTTTTTTTTTTTTTTAAAGAGAAGTAGCACTTCAGGCAGCAATGCGTATTTAGTCAAGTACCGTGCTACATTCTTTAGGAAAGGGATAGAGAAGAGATGCAACAGGTGGTGAAAGTAGAAGGATAGTCGGAAATTAACCTGCCGTATAAGACAGCACAGCAACCAGTGACTATGCCTTCATCGGTGAGCAGCCCCACCGACAGTCAATTTTTATTTTTGTAGTGAAAAAAACAAAGGTCTTCGTTGGGAATCGAACCCTCAACCCTCATACTGACAAGCTAGTACACTACCTATTAGCCTACAGGGCACCAGGGGAAATATCGAGGTCCACACTGGTGGCCAAAACAAAGCTAAAGACTGTGTACAGGTTAAACGAGGAAGACATTTAACTAGACAGCATAATTCTAAAGTAATAATTGTTTTGCTTGTAAAGTTTTCAGAGAAATCGAAATAAATTTGCAATCGCCAAAAATTCCTGGACACAAAAGGTATTTAACATGATAGATAGTCTCAAAATATATTTATTCACAATATTACGTACATAAGGATGGAAATAAACAAGATGGGTTGGGAAGTAAATTGTCTGTCAAATGGTTAAATGTCAAGAATTAAGCTGTCATACTTTGACATTTAATTACAATAGTAAAAATTGGGAAACCTTTAACAAGGAACGTTACACTTTTGAGCAAGGATTTTAATTGTGAAAATTTACTATCAAAACAGTGAAAATTTCATTTCGAAAATCCGAGCAGTTTTTTCACGTACATAACTTAATCGCTAAACTCAAGGCTCGCGGTATTACTGCTGGCATTACAGGAAAACAAAAATACGTTTGTAGTGGCTGTAGTGACGCAATATGAGAATTTCTTTAAATTAAATTTTTCAATTTATGTTGTTAGTAACCGTCCAAAAAAGTAAAATATTTTTAAATATTTCCATAATATTTCAAGTCTGAATTTCTATGAGCCTGGTGTATTTTTCTGTAGCATCTTATTGCATCTTCCAGTAATAAAGTTTCCCTAATTTTAATATAATCTAACAGAGACTTCAGTTTAATATTTCGTTATAGAAAATATTTTTTTTTAATATCTCATATAATTCCCTTAGATCAGGAAGCACTTACCATTTATCAAGTTTTTCCATGAGAAAAATACACCAAATAAAATATTTAAAATTTGCAGTAAATGTTTAATTGAAGATTAATATCTATTTGCTATGTATTGCATTTGCAGTTTTGTTTGTTGGGAATAGCATTCTAAATCTTTATGCGAACACAAGTATTTTCTACAGAAGCTGGCGTTCTTTTCGATGCTCGTATCAGTGCAATTGCGAATTCTTCAAATCACTATTGGAAATGTAATATTAAGTTCTTGTTATTATGTTTGTTTGCTATTGCAATTGTTGTGTTTTGGCGCATACATCTGTCATCGCAAACGATTGAGCTGTTGTTGTTTGTTTTTAGTTTTTATTTTTTATTTTTTGCTGTACTGTATAAAAACGGAAATTAGAACTCAATTCATAAGTAACGTTTAGTATTGATGATGATAATGATGATGATGATAAAATCGAGTAGAAGTAGTGTTATTTAGCTTTTTTATTATTCTTCTTTTTGAAATATTTCGCTTTTATTTCTTTCTATTTTTATTTATCTTACTTTACTATTTTAGCTTTGAACAACATAAGCTGGCTAGAGAAATTCTATATACACTTGCACATGAGTAAGCATTTCTTTGAACAGAAAAATTAGAAAAAAACGAAAAAAATCTGAAGGAATGGAACTTAACTTTGTTAAAAATAAAATTGTTTAATTCAATTGCTAAAAATTCCAAACAAAAAAGAGAACAAGAATACACATACTCGAAAATAACTGTTAAGGGAAAATCTTTTAGCATAGAAAAACATATAGTTAACAAATTTGAAATAGAATTTTCAATAGAATAACTCAGATATTTGCAGTGAAGTGTAAAGACGCTTAAAAATTTTAATACCATTTCACTTAATATTGTTAAGAAAAATTTACTTGTTATATTGAGGTAAGGGATTTCATATTCAGTTTTTCATTAAGCCATTTTAAAATCAAAAGAATCAAAACAATTTTATGAAGCAAAATCTGTCGGAGGTTGTATAGCCTACAAATTTAAATAAAACCTTAAGACTCTTTTCTGAATTTCATGGTATAGTCGGAATATTTTTAATGAAAACTAATCCCTTTAAAATTTTTCTTAATTATAGAACTAAAAAATTTCCACCTTAAAACTGTTCTTACGTCAAATGAATCAAATTCCAAAAATGTGACATAATGTTGATTCGAAAAGAAATGGTTTTTTTAAGAAACTGAAGCGAAAAGTGCTGCAATTATTCCTGTCTTAGTTGCTAACAAATACGGAATCTTTTGTTGAAATTTTTCTTGTATACTATTGCAATAAATCCTTTATTGCGTCTGTGGAATAGAGAATTACAGTCTTTATTTTGACTTGAATAACCGTTGAATGGTTTTGATGAAATTTTCTACAGCTGCTTGCTTGATTTCGGAGATTTTATGTTAAATTTTCTCTTTCAAAGTCTTAACGATCGTGGATTTATTGGCATAGAAATATGTGATCTTAGTATGTTGCAACAAACGTACAGAGACACTTTTGTTCATGTTGTTGAGAGAGTCCACAACAGAAAGTAATTTATATATAAATATATTCGTTTTATTTGGGTACGGTTTTCCGTCGACCCTCGTCAAATTTGGTTTGTGAACAAAACAGCCGAAACCAGTTTGTTCACAAACCAAATTTGACGAGTGTCGACGGAAAACCGTACCCAAATAAAACAAATTTTAGCCCCGTCGGGAAACCTAAGTACATATAAATATATTCCTTTGATATTAAATGGCTTATGGTACTGCTTTATTGACAGAAATTTTATATTACTTACATACAATTCAGGTATAACTTCATTTTAGGCTTTATTTTCTAAAAAATATATAATTAAGTCGAATGGTAGTAATAGAGATGTAGTAATAGTATTAATATTGTCGCAACTTAAAACTTCAATAAATCATGAACTTAATAACAATCAGAAAGTACAGACTTCAGTTGAGCTAACGATAAAACTAATTATTAGATTTTTTCGTTTAGATAGATTAAATACTACTGAACACACAGTTTTCTTTACAAGATATTTCTCTAGAAAATTGTAGCGAAAATGAAATCCGTTAATGAAGCCAGCTGGCCGCTTATTATTTTCATGTTTATTAACGAGTGTCCTTTTTGTAATGGCATAAGCACTTTGGAGATAACCCCTGCTCATTATGCCAGTACTAGGATATTAGGTTGCGGTAAAAAGAATAGAGGGTGTGTTTATGGACATTTGATTACGTTTTTGAGTATTGAAAAAGCCAGGAAGTTTATGCTATTTCTGTTCTATTCTATTCGTATTGCAGTTTACCGGCCAACGATCAGAAAAGGGGCTTTTGATTAGGAACCTGTTGTGCCCTAAATATTAGAGCTTTCAGTTACATGTTCCTTAATTGTAGCAGCGTACATTCTATTGCAGTACAGATAAAAAAGTCAAGCACACCATACTCTGCTTCGATACACTAGTGAATTAAAAGAGATGAATATACTACTGATGCCGATAACCCTTTATGCTTTCGTCTGTACGCGGTCGAGTAATTCCATGATAGTTTTTAGAACATCGTCCCATGTTATAGAATTGTATTTCATTTTCGTCTCGATAAAAGTAACATAGATAGCAAGGAGATCAAGTGAAGCTAGAAATGTGTTGCACCATTTCAAAAAACCATTGCATTTGGATGCTATTTGAATTTTCATGCCAAGAACATCGAGGATTTTTAATTCAATAATGTTTAATTATATATTATTATAGACGAGATAGAACATTTAGTTTATGGTGCACTGAATTTTTAGAGTACAAAATTTAACACTGTCTGCCAAGAGGTTTTGATTAAAAGTATCGCATAACCTCCATTTTCAACAGCTTCGCTTATGTCAAAGTAAGCGTAAATGTTAAATGCAGCTATCATTTGCGATAGAATATACATCGCTGAAAGTTTCTCATAGAAGGACGTTAATAAAAATTTAAAAAAATGGAGCAGATAAAAAAAGAGGAATCTTGCGATTTAGATTGCAGTTGTCTTATTTAAATGTAAACAGATGTTGTACAATTTTTTGTAAGTTCTAAGTTGTTAACATAACGTGAATAGTTCCTCCCGGAAGCACACTATCATTACACGAGTCATCGAGCCAGTCCCTTGAACGCTAGCTGGCAGTCAACCGGAAAATCCACGTTATTTCCACGGGAATCAGTAAGTCTCAGAGTTCAGCTTTTTGGTTTTTTTAGCCTTTTAAGTGCTCTCTGTCTGTTTATTGAGGTTGGCCCTTCAGGAGTATCGTAGTGATTGTGGTTTCGCGGGCCTCATGAATTTGTGTAAGGGGCTAGGATGATCTTACCTTTACAGAGAATAATGGGTGAATGATCCGGATCCAGTGACCATGCTTGTCATGTGTTCTGGACCAGGAGTTGGATAATCTCCAAACCTTCAGCAAGGAGTGGGGTTGGCGGACCTGCTTCGAAACCTCCGAAACTGCAACTAGGAGTGACCTGTTGCTAGAAATTAGTCCTCGGTTTACTAGGGCGCAGGCGCATGCATCATACCACCCCAGTGGTTTGACCAACGTCGAGTTATGACATACACACGCTAGGTACCGACGTGAATCTTACCACCCATAACTTGAATAGTTTCTACGGCTGGTGAAAAACCATCTTGTTGTTTGAAGCGTACAGACTTTCCAAATAAATTGTACTACTGCTGACTTAACTACAAGAAAGTGCAAATAGTTTTAGTATTGTATTTTAATTAATTTTTCCCTTCTTTCCGTTTGTGTTATTAAATGTTATATTATATTGTTCTAAACACTCGTAAATAACTTAATAAATTTTAATTGGCAACAAAGTAAATAAATAAAATTAAGTGTTAATATCATCTTGGTCTTGACCATAAATATAATGCATGCATGACATATCATAATTTTTCGTTATGCCAAGCATGCATAAAATTGTTTCCATAATTTATTGCTTAACAAATTCTAGCAATGGAGTGCTCTAATTACGGTTGTACTACCGATGTTACTCTAATCTGTCACTAGTTAAATTGTTACAAAGCATGCAATAAATGTTTGCAAGTTTAAATCTAGTGGCAAATTTCATTTATAAAAAACAAGCAACAAACAAACAAGTTTTTGTTTCAAAATATTTGTTTGGTATTTTATTGAGCGTCATGCCATTATAAATTTGTTCACGTGAAATTTAAAAATAAAGCCAAGCTTTTCGCTTTTTATGAGGTGTTCGCTGTAACCTTGTCGTGAGAATAAGCAAAACCTAAATTATCCAGCACATCTTATCGTCCTATTTCTTTAAATCAACATGTCATTCAATGTACATGATATAATACACCATAACAAAATCAAAAATGTTTCAAGTTTATTAATGCCAGGTTACACAAATTTAAAATGCTTGGACTTAATGACGTTATGATCATAGACTATGTGATATTTTTTGTGTGTTGAATAGGGTTAAAAAAAATACTTCCTACTGCATATGAAGAGAAGTGTATAAATATTTTGAGGAGTTTCTTACCACGGTCTTAAATAACAGACTGAAATAGTTTAGCTAAGAGAAATCAGAAAATCTTTCCTCTTAGTCAAATACAACTGTTAGAGGTTTTATTCAATATTATTTTATAGCATATGCAGTGCTTACTTGATAACCGCATTATTTTTCTGCAAAGGGGTTGTAAATAAAATAACAATAAGGCTTTACGATTAAGTTTACTTTTATATAATCTAATGGCTCCTAAATATTACCTGCAAGTGTTTATCTTTTATCTTTTTTAGATTAAACAATTCAACCATTATACGTCTCTCGGATAAGAGCATTTGACAGTTTAATAGTAATAGTTGTTGCTTCCTTGTTGACTCCATGTGTCTACTACACTACAGAGCATAGGACAACATTATTTCTTTCATACTTGGTGAGAATTTGATTTCAATGGATTGGTAGTTTTGCAATTCTTAGTTTTTTTTTACTCTTTCTGAAATTGTGCCCTTCGAATCTTCCTCTAAGGTATTTTACATGCCCGGCTGTGAATTTAAGTTCATCAGTTCTTGATCACTGATCACGTTTCAGTTGTTCGAGCTTTTTCTTTCTAGTTTCCACTATTTCTTCGGCATTATTTTTAACCGATACGATTTCAAAGCTTAACACCTCACCTCTGGTAAACTTCTGTAATTTGTCACCTTGTTTTGTGTCACATTTGTCCCCCCACGGGCATATAAATATGGTCTTTATAGAATATTTCACTATCTAGACTCAGTGCAACTGGGGAAAAAGGGAGCCCAGTCCCCTGAAGTCAGACAGGGAGACAACTGGAAGCTCCACTTTATTTCCACGGAGATCAGTAAGCCGCAGAGTTCATTATTTGTCTCTTTAGACATTTAATAGTTCTCTGACTGATCATTGAGGTTGGCCCCTATATGGGAGCATCGTGGTGGTTGTGGTTTTGCGGCGCCATAAGGGAACTATGAAATTTATGGTGGCCAGGATCATTTCACTTATAATGACACGCAAAGTGAATGATCCAGTCCAGTGAGCATGCTTGACATGTGTTCTGGACAGGAGTTGGAAAGTCTCCAACTCTTCAGCAAGGAGTGATGATTTGCAGCCCTGCTCCGGAATCATCGAAGTTGCAACTATAAAGTTTTGTTGCTTAGAATTATAGCTTCGGCTTCCTAGGACGAGCATGGCGTTCCAAATTATGCAGTGGTTTGATCCACCATCTGATTAAGGCTTCATGGCCAGGCGCGGATGTAAAACAAATCACACTCTGTCAGTCTTTTGTCCCCGCTGGGGGCATATTTATCTTTTATTTGGGTACGGTTTTTCGTCGACCCTCGTCAAATTTGGTTTGTGAACAAACAGGTTTCGGCCGTTTACCATCTTCAGTGTTCTCTTCGTACTAGTTGCGTTTATATAGTTCGTTTTGTTCGTGTTTCCCTTCGTATTATTGCTTTCGTCACTTACTCTCTTTTTTGTCTGTATCTCTCTGTCCTTTTTTTTCGTTTGTCTGTTTTTACATAATTTGCCTCGCCCTTTTCATTAGTCTCTCTCTTTCTAACTAAATCCTTTTACGATCATGCTTGTTGTAAGTTTGATCGTATGAGGATTACTTAACCATCTAGACTATTCGGGGGTATTTCGTGTTAAGATTTACGTCTGCACCTGGCCGTAAGCCTTAATCAGATGGTGTCAAACCACTGGGATTCACGCCCTAGAAGGCCGAGGACTAGTTCTAGTAACAGGTCTTTTATAGTTGCAAGTTCAGCAGTTCCAAAGTAGGGTTGCAAACCACTACCCCTTGCTGAAGAGCTGGAGACTATCCAACTCCTGGTCCAGAACAAATGACAAGCACCCGGATCATTCACCCGTTCATGCGAGGGCTACACAACCACCACGATACTCCCGAAGGGACAACCTCAATAATAAGTCAGAGAAACAGCTAAAGGTCTAAAGAGACAATTAGCGGAACTCTGGGGCTTACTGATTCCCGTGGAAATAACGTTGAACTTTCAGTTGATCCCTGCTGCCTTCAGGGTACTAGGCTCCCCTATAATTATTTGCTTAGTGAAAGTATTGAATTTTAATTCTTAATTAATTTTTGTTTTAATACTTTAAAATACATTGTTAAATTTTTCCCTATTTCAAATGTAGAATATCTGTTTACTGCAAACAACAGCATGCGCATTTTGATATTATTCCTTTGGGAGATTTTATTTATTTCTTACTCTGTGGCTGTAAATAGATTTTTCTTTTGTACACTTATTATACGCCTTAACAAACTTATGCTTTGGAAATAATAACATATGCAATTTTTCAGCTGATTTGTTTTCGTTTATAACCGCAGTCGATGTCTAGCATAGCAGCTATGCATGTTGAATGAGCATAGTTATCTAGGCAGTGTACTGAGGTTGTGACGGGACTCAAACTATCGACTCTTTACACAAAATTAACTTTGATTACAGCAAACGTTTGTGTTATTATTACACTTCTCATTTCGGTTTCTTTAAATGCAGACTAATCTCCGCCACCAGCCTTTCGGTTACATAACAAATGCGAATTTGTTATTCTAATCACGAGCCCTGGAGGCTAGAAATATGGTTTCCATTTAACCGGCTTTTTAACAACTTATTCACCAATGCCATTAAACAGCAAGTTAGGTCAACAACAATAACAACTTTTGTTGTTAAAGATAAATAAGTGGTTGCCAATTCTTATTTACTTTCGCTTTTATATCAACTGTATTTTAGAAAACTTTAATTGGAAAAAATTGTTATTCATTTTGAAGGCTGTTAATTAATACTCCAACATTAACTAATATTTTATTAATTTTATATTTTTATTATACGAAACGATTTTGAACGAAAATATTATTAAACTTAAAACAACCGATCATCTTCAATATTTGAAGTTTTATTTATTGAAATGGAAAACTGCAACTCATCTTTTCCAATCCCATTCAGTTTTCGATTTGTTACAATAAGCAATCATCGGGCATTTAAAAACAACACAGTGCTATATACTATAAATAGTTTAAATTCTGTCACAATCCATGCCAGTTACAATAGTATTGCAATCGATAAAAATGCCTCAACCAACTTTTGCTGCTAGAAGAGGTGATGCTATTAAGAACTTGAATGTTAAATGAATAAACGAATAAATGGTTATTGGCTGAAATAAATATTTGTGTGAATTTCCATATTTTCAACGGTTGTATACGTAGTTTTTCTCGTTTGCTTTATTTCCATTTAAATGACATTCTTGTATAAATTCTGTGATATTAGCGTTCATTTGACAATGGCAGAGTTTTAAGGCATGAGACTTAACATTTTACCAATACCAACATGTTATACAAAAACATTTGTTATTTATTACTTTGAATTGCAAGAAATAACTGTTGATAATAATGCTCAAGAAGACACAGTTAACAGATTCGCAAAAATAACTGAATTTGTTTTCTAGCGGATATCGTAAGCCCTTGGTATCATTATCAATTTAATTGAGAAGATTGGAGCAATTATTTTTAAAAATAATTGCATTAAAGGCATAACTAATATATAAAACTCATGCATATATGTAAGTCTTTAATAATATTTCTATTACTTCCAATATTACGTAGCAATGCAAAGCAGAGTATAAAAAAGTTAAGGAAAATTTCTATGCTTATGTATGAGCTAAACAAAACTGAGCATTCAGATGTTTAGACAAGAAATACCTGTCCGATTGCTTTAACTTGGATCTGGAATGTTTATATGCAAATGACGTCTTCACTTACTACAACTCATGGATCATATACATATATCGCTTCTTAATATTCCCTTAATACTGTTTTGAATTTTTAAAAATTATATTAACTGATGTGGCTGGCGGTTTTTATTTCGTTATAATTCCTTAAAAGTGAATATTTGTCTTTACCCAAAGTAATTTTAAATATCTTAGAGCGATTATTTTTATTTGAGTTTTGACAAAAAGACGGCAGGCTCGTTTTTGGATCACATAGCAATTCAATCACAAGCAATTAGACTCTATATATATATGTTTTTCAAATTTTGTAATTTTTTTTTGAATTTCACAAATTTTTACACTTTTTACATTTCTGAAAATTTATTGTTTAATGAATTTTAGAATTTTTTTTAAAAGAGAACATTATTATTATACACTTTTCATTTTATATAATTCATAATTATATTTAATACTTACATTTATTATTTGTTAATGAAATATTTGAATTTATAATAGCCGTTAAAAAGCGCTACCTATTAACACGAGGATACATCCGTGAGAAGAACATACCATTAAACACAACCCTAAACAGTAGCAATCAGCTGTAGTTTAGTGGTACGGGTGTGTATGTGTGCCTGGCAGAAACATATAAAAGCGAGATAATTACGTTTTTAAGTGGAGTTGGCCACGGGCAAGCAACCGGGCAAGACTTCTTTTAAGTGAGTTAGAATTTTATTCAACCTTATTAAAATAGTCTTGCAAATAGGTTTCTCTATTTCAATCAAAGCCAGAATCTTATTCGACTTTGAATTAAGCGAGACTCGCTAAGGTCTCCGGCTCAGTAAGTGCTGTCGCTGCTTCACCTGGCCAGAATTTTATTCGCCCAGGTGACGGAGCCCAGAACCAGGCCGCGCTTTGTTCAGCAAGGCCAGAATTTTATTCGCCCTAGCTGAACAAGACGGATGAGATCGTCAATAGGCCACGGAGAGGTTGGTCGTCATCGGCAGGCCCAGTAAGTGCTGTCGCTACTTCACCTGGCCAAAATTTTATTCGCCCAGGTGACGGAGCCCAGAGCCAGGCCGCGTTTTGGTCAGCAAGGCCAGAATTTTATTCGCCCTAGCTGAACAAGACGGACAAGATCGTCAATAGGCTAACACCAATTTCGACGTGAAAAGGTTGTCTCAAAATCTTATTCGTGACAACCGCGACAAGTCAAAAATTGGTGGACAGGCCAACTGTTCTGCTCAGACTGGAACAGAATTTTATTCGCTCCAGTGTGAGAAGCAGTAGGCTAGCCGACGGAGAGTCGAGACGAAAGCTCTTGAGGGTCACGAAGCGGTTGATCATCGTTGGCGTGCTCAGTAGTGGTGCAGTTTAATTATAACTTAGTTTAAGAGTGAATTATAAATAAAAGAGTTTTTTTTTATAAAAACAAAAGTGTCTCTTGTAATTAATGAAAAACATTTTTTTTTTGTAACGAACCCTGGACGCCGTGAGCTTTACCCCAGCATACCGCGAGAACGTGTCGTTACAACCTTAATGCTTACGTTTATAAAGTTCAACTCGTTCAAGAATCAAAGCGACGGACCATTGTTTCCATCAACCGTTTGTGAATTTGCTCTTTCAAAAACAGAACGATAAAAACGCGTGTTTGAATAAAACAATCTTTACTGATGAGACTAAATTTCAATTAATGTCTCGAAAAACTACTACAACCAAAGAAAGGGATCGCTCGGTGCGGCTTGTGATCAGGTGGCATCATCGGCCCGTATTTCTTCGAAAATGAAGAAGGAAATGCCATCACCGAGCATTTTCTGTACTAACAAACCATAATGACCAATATTGTGTGGCCACAAGTGGATAATGTTGATATTAATAATATTTGGTTTCAGTTATTTCATAAGAAATATGCCGGTCGCGTAATTTCTCGATATAGCGATGTCATTGGTTCAGCTTGTTCTTGTGATTACTATGTAGATTACTTTCCCTGAGGTTATTAGTGAACAACTCATAAACAACCGACGCTCTGAATGCGGAAATTCGGCACCTCATTGACGAGATATGCAAAGTTTTGTTGCAAAATTCTACTTTACATTGTTATCAATAAAATTAAAGGTAAAAAATAAAACCACTTAAAATTAACCCACCCATTATTATAAACGAAATCTTGACGCTTGCAAATATTTTATGACCTCAATATAAATGACACGTCCTTCTGCAATAGCTAAGCTTTCCTCTGGAATTTATTTTATGTTATTTAATCATTGGCCTATTCTACTTGAACAATAAAACACCTCAATTCTCTAAGTAAGGCGAAACGAGTAAAAACGAATAAATTCTTTTAATATGGAAAAATCTGCCACACTGTTTTGCAATTGTTTCTTTTATTGCTGAATTTGTGAACATGTGTTAAGGCCCAACTATATTATGCATATGCTGGCTTAAGTCACCTTAAGCAACTGTGCAAATACCTAATGATCATAAGTGGCAAACTATAATGTACTTATCAAATCTTTTCGTCAAGTTTCATCAAATGTTATTTGCTTAAGCAAAGTACGGAAACAGCTGATTTTGCGTTGCACATTGTGTTATAGATACATTAGCAAACAAATGGAGGACGAAAACGAAAAAATATTTTATCTGAATTTAACAGAAAACGTAGAAAGAAAAAATTGCTATATGACAAAAAGGCGTTTTATTATAACGGCAATTCAAAGGAACGAGCATGGAAAGAAGTAGCAGAAAAATGCAGTAAAAGTGGTAAGTGACTAGGGTCGACGGAAAACCGTACCCACATAAAAGTAAGTAATACCTTGAAGAATTTTGTTTACGTTTCTTATTTTCATACTGGTATGAATTACAGAAAGTCGCGGAGTGAAAATAGGGATGTAAGTTACTACGGGAATGTTTGTGCAAGGAAACGAAGAGGATAAAGTTCCATCAAGCAGTGGAATGGGCTATATTGAGGAAGGAGCACTACTGCAGCCAATGATGTGTTTAAAAAGCTCTCACGCACCCCGCCCGTATAAGCATTTAAATTGAATATTTTTTTTCTTTTTTTCAATGTTAATCGTTATTCTGTAGTACTCGTGATAACGTTGAAGAACAAGACTCAATCTTGGAAATTAAGAACTTAAACATTTTAATTTCTTTTCCATTTTTTAAAACACCATTTGCAACAAAATGAAATTTTTTATTGTTTATAAATTTAATGATGCACACAGTTGTATTTTTTAGTGCTTTTGTTCCAAATAATACAAACAGCGTTAAAGCTCTTATTTAAAAAAAATTTCAAAAATTTTAATTCTGTATAAGCATAGTATTAAGTACATATATCAAATATGATTATTAAAAACCTTTTTGTTAATAAATTTCATTTATTTGGAAAGAAATTATTTTTTTGCAAAACAACGAATAAAATAATTTTTTTATTTGGGTACGGTTTTCCGTCGACCCTCGTCAAATTTGGTTTGTGAACAAACCGGTTTCGGCTGTTTGCCATCTTCAGTGTTCTTTTCGTACTAGTTGCGTTCTATTGTCAGTTGTGTTAATATAGTTCGAGTCTCCCTTCGTGTTATTGCGTTCGTCACTTTCTGTTTTTTTTGCCTGCATCTCTCCTTTTTCGTTTGTGTCTTTTTACCTAATTTGTCGCTCCCTTTTTCATTCGTCTTTTTTTTTTTTCTTCTATTTAAATCCTTTTACGGTCATGCTTGCTGTCCGTTTTTGATTATGTGTGAACCTATTGGGTTTTTTTTTGCTTTTTTTATGTGACATAATAATCTGTAATTGTACGTTTATGATGTTCTTTATTGCTTTGGTCTTGTGCACCTGCGTAACGTTTTTGTGGTGTAGTGTTTGTTTTCCTGTAAAAATGTTTCAACGGTTCAAATATTGTGTCCGAAGCAGTGTTTATTTGTTCATTTATTATTCGTCCGTCAAATGTTTTTTGTTTGTATATTTCCATGTTTTCTAATACATTTAGTCTCCTTCCTTTGTGCTGTGTATGAAGCAGTTTAACCGTTGTTTTTTTATGCCCTGGTGTACACTTGTTGTTGAATATATGGTTCGCAAAGTTTGATTCTGGAGTTGATTTTGGTTCTCGTAGTTTTTTGTTATAGTCTCTAATGTGTTCCCTAACTCTGGTCTTAATTTTTCGTCCTGTTTGCCCGATGTAGCTTGTTTGTCTGGTATATTTGCCCCGGTTGTTTTATTCCGTAGTATTCTGCCTAGGTTGTTTCTTGTTCTGAATGCGGTATTGATGTTGTGTTTTCCAAAGAATTTCGCCAGTTTGTACGTTGATTTTCCCATATATGTTAATGTAGCCCATTTTTTCCCTTCATTCTCCTGTTCTTTGTTCGTTCTAATTTGTTTCTTGATGTTATCTACGAGGCGCTTTTTGTATCCGTTGTGTTCCGCTATGGTGTATATTGTTTCCACTTCCTTCATATACATTTGCCGTATTAGTGGTGTTCTCTCGAGTCTTGTTATTAACTGCCTGATTGCTGCGTTTTTGTGTTGCTGGGGATGATTTGATGAGTTGTGTATTATTGTGTCCGTTGCTGTTGGTTTCCTGTATATTTCATATTCTGTTCGAGATTATGTTCCTCTTGATCGTTAGGTCCAGCTAATTAATTCTCCCCTCCTCTTCCTTTTCCATTGTAAATTTTATGTCCTTGTGTCTTCCATTCAAGTAATCTAGAATTTGCTCCTCGTTATTTCCTTCTAGTATACATATGATGTCGTCGACATATCTTGCGTAGAATATTACTCCGAAGTTGGTTTTCAATTCCCTTACGTATTCCTCTTCTAAGTTCTGCATAAATACTTCCATGAGGGTGGATTTCCCATCACTAGTCCTGTTGTTTGTCTATATATATTATTGTTAAATTTAAAGTAATTCTGTTCTAGTGTCGCTTTTAGTGTGCCTGTAAGTTGTATTGCTAGCTCCTTGTTTTCTGTTTTTTTTTTACTGTCTTATGAACAATGTTCAATGTATCCATTACCGGAATTGATGGATACAAGTCCTTTACGTCAAAAGTTTTGTTTTCTCCGTTATTTCCACATTCTCCAAGCACATATCAGAATAAAATAATATTCATTCATATTAATGTTCATATTAATTATAGCCACCTAAAAGTCTTCAAAGATTTGCATAAGCATTTGACAGACTTTTCGTTAAATTATTGACATTAGTTTAAGCCAGCTTATGCATATTGTAGTTGGGCCTTTATAGGTTCATTATCAGATGAAATTTGCTACAACAGCTAAAACGAACTTTACTATAAATTGTTTTTTTTTGTGTTCATATATTTAAAAACTTTAGTTTAAAATAAATTATGTCCACTATGATGAAGCATGAAATTGAAACAGCAAATTGCTTTTAATTTCAACCGTTTTAGTCATTGTCAAATTTTTGTTATTTTTTAATTCGCAAAAGCGTGACAAGTTTAAAACAATTATTAACTTCATATTGAAGTTATTTACCTTAAATACACATGAATGTTTCCAGACATGTGTATAATAAATAAGTTACAAAGTTTCGATGTGAATTAAAAGCAATTTTTCATCACACATTTTAACACAACACTTTCAGTTGAAGCCACTAAAACGCATACAACTTTTAACTCCCCCAGCATAAAATTAATTTTAACTTGTCATTCGAATCTTTTTATATTACAGAATTTCTTAAGATTTTATTTCTTTTTTCGTTATATGCCAATATTGATAAAGTTTTGAATTTGGTTTTATATTAATCATTGTTTTAGTTATTTTTTTATGGTTTCCTTATGGGAAAATTTTTAAGTGATGATTATTTAGTTTAACTTTTGTAAATAAATCAGTAAACTTTATAGAAAACATTAAGAAGTAGAAAAAATTAATTGAATTATTCAATACATTTTAGGTTCCTTGGATCTCTAAAGAAAATACTTTAACAATGACAAATAAATGGAAAATGTAATTTAATAACAAGTTTTTTGTTTTGAAATTATTTGCTAGTGGAACTATTTTAGTATATTAACAACTAAATAATTATTAATGAAGCTTAGTTCCAGATATATTTTATGTTCAAAATTTATTATGAAAAATGTTTGTGTTAATTTTTTAAGAAAACAATAAAAATAATTTATGTATTGTTCGGTGTAAACCGTGATTGCTATTCGTTCGCTATGACTGGCGAGCGATTCCTATGTGATCACATCAAAGCTATGAGAAAATGACCTATTAATTACAAAGAAAAAGATTATATAGACAAAACACAACAAATTATATGATAAACAAACTACACTGTATTTAAAAATGAACCAACTGATTCTTTTCAAAGGGAAATACGCAGCCTATTAAAATGCTGCAAAACGTTTTCTAGCGGAAAAGTATACAAATACATGAACCTTCGACCACCAACACTCAAAGCACAACCGATACTACAAACCCGCACCGGTATATCACCTGGCTGAACACCTCACCGGACGACTGGGGTAGGGGATAAGTTTACAAAATACGTATACGGTACGTAATTCATAAGACCTTATCGCAAAAACTTAAACACACCAAGATAACCGAAAACACGCGACAGGTTTCCTTTGACTTCAGGGGTTCATGTACCTCAATACCAACACAAGATACCATAGTTATCCTACACAACACACTAAAATTTCTACGACAACCAATACATCACTGAAATTATAGATATTGCAAAGACGATATTATAATAGAACTACTTTAGATTTAATAACCGCTTTAACAAATTACTTACCTCTTCATGGAAATTTTCATGTAATATCTCGAATCACTGCATATAAATACACTAATGGAAAAACAGAGAATAACTCATTACTATAGATACGTAGATGACATCATATGCATGCTCCAACAAGGCAATGTCAAACAATTCTAACAAAATAATATTGCGGACACACGTACCAAGGGAAATAGATGAATGTATGACATTACTACATCCTAGTGAAAAAGGACGAAAACTAAAAATTCTTGAAAACATGGAAATCTACAAAACAAAAACTTTCGACAATGATATTACAAACGAACAGGTTAACACGTCCTCAGACAAAACTTTAACATTATTCAAACGAAAAACACCCTCGGACGGACATACGTACCTAGATATTAAATTCGTTAAATTAACTTTGCATACAAATGCCACTTGACTGGCATTCTAATTACCTGAATAGCTACGAACCTAGCAACAGAACTGCCTGAACGCTAATACTGGCTCACCAGTACAAACTACAACGCGGCTTGAGAATGATGAATTCGCATCGAAACCGATCGCGTTCGATTACAGACCAGCCAGTTAGGACGGAAAATAGCAATATTATTTTATTTACTGGCGGAGGAGAAGTGAACCATAGAATACCAATTCTAACAGACTTAAGCACACTCCATACTGACATTACACAATGGAAAAATGAACAAAGCAGCAATTTGCATTATCTTAACATCACAATAACACGAGGAACTGACTGCATAACATTTGACATCTATAGAAAATGAACTACGACGGACACT